>CM057055.1:59079321-61479321 GCA_029948455.1 Solanum rostratum | reverse complement strand
ACTGCACCATTGAAAGGAGGAAAAACAACTGAAACTCACCATTATACCAGGAGATGATGCATGTATGATGTCAGGCTTGAATCGTTTTACTTCTGAAATTATTCTTGGGCTGAGAGCAAGTGACAGGGGAACCTTTTGGTACCAGGGGCAGGGAAAACTGCAAATGTAGTAAGCAACTTTTTAATAATAACTAGCCAATTAACATACATGGAGAATATTTCATAGTCATGAGCCCTTAAATGTCACTGATTTTATCCTGAATTTGCGATAGACGGAATTGAGTGGATTTACTGAGTAAAAATGAAAAGGAAGTATATGAATGGCAGTAGATTCTTCAACCTTCGTGATCCAATCAACTTTGCTCCATAAAACTCTTGAGGCACACCTTCATGTGTTGTTACAACCATAACCTGTGTCACAAAATTAACAAATGATTCTAGTCCAAACATCAGGTGTAAATTTTCAATTCTGTTCCTGTGTAGTGGCTCAGTCAACAGTCTATCTGAACTACGGCTAAGAAGTATTTATTACAGTTAGTCCCTATATGACAGTTCAAGAACAAAAATAGTACAGGTCAAGATTATGAACTCCTGATTGGCAAAATAGCATCCAGAGAAAACTTGAAATGAATATAACAGCTCAAATATCATTAATTTTGTTGGTAGCCGCATGGTATAGCAGTAAGTTCAAAAGACCAAAAGAACACCAGAAGTTATCAGTAATCAATAACATTCTTGTCAGCAACAAATATACCTCATCCCCCATTTCACGGAGATATCTTATAAAATTCTGGAACCGGTTCTTATAGCCAGATACATACCTGCACATTTCATAAAGGAAAATGGTGGTTATGTAAACCCAATTGACTATTGAGTAAGAAATATAATTTGTAGTGAGGTCTAGTTCAGAGGATGCACATGAATTTTGTTTTTTTCCTGGAAATGTCAATCATTATTCTCAAAAATTACTAGAGCTGATCCATGTCACCATATTAGGCACCAGAATCCCCAGCTGAGAACATCTCTGACTCCCAAAATTAAAGGGTGGATGCAGTATCACTTCTAACTGCCACTTAGCAATAAAGACAGCAAAATGTAATAGAAGGAAGAATTCTGCTGAAGTGTATTTGCAGTTGAAAGGCGATGGATTGGACAGAGCTATATATATTTTGCTAGATAGATAAGCATTGACTTTCCAAAATACTATGCGGAACCATTAAAGAAAGAATGTACAGAACATTTATTAAAATGCAGCTCAAGAAAATAAAAATAAAAAGAAAAAGAAAAAAGTTAGGTTCCAATGCTGAAGTGGTAATCGGTGCCGCAAAACAAGTTTTGAGATTGTGATTGACCATGCACATTGCTATAACTAACAAGCATGTGACTTCCCTTCAATATTTACAGTTGTTAGAAATTTTAGTTCCTCCTTTTAGGTCTAGGCGATTCAAGGTCTACTGGCTCCAGTTCTCATGTCTAACACATGAGAGATCTATTCCAAAAGCAAATGTGGATAAATAGTTGATCAATTCTACATTTCCATAGGATTAAGAAGTAAAAAAAGAGATGCATTATCAAAATTCTTATGCTAAGAATCATTATCTACTACACAGATTCTAGCATTTAAGTGAAGATAAGAAGACCAAACAAGCAACATATGAGGAAAGTAAGTAAATACTTTAGACAGCAACAGTTCCTTGGAAATCTGGACAAGAATCATCAAAACCACATAATAGAGAAATTGAGTATACGAGACAAATGACTTCATAAAAATTGACAGTACTGATGCAAAAATATGAACAAATGATTATTTATTGTAACAATATGACACCTAAGCCTAACTCAACCCCAAAAGTTAGCTCGTGGGGAAGGATTGTCCAAGTAAATATAAGTAAACCACTAGTCCATTCCCCAACCAATGTGGGACTCTAATCCACTCTAACACCCCCTTCACGACCAGACACAACTAGTAGGCCTTCAGAACAAAGGCGATTTTGTTCATGCTTCCGACGATCTGGCTAATTCTATATACAACTATCTAATTAGTGTCCAAAAGCTACCTCACGAGGGGAGGATTGCCAAGTCCATATAACCAAACCACCGGTCCATTCCCTAACCAATGTAGGACTCTAATCCACTCTTAACAGTTATCAAAAATCGGCAATATCTGCCAGCGTATATGAAAAGGGAGAAGTAAGTCACAGACGCTCAGAAGGGTTGAAGAAGAAATTAGACCTAATGAATCACTCAACAAACAGAAAGAGCATAGCAGTAACCAGAACCAACTTTCAGTAATTAACGCCAACAATTTTGCAGTTTGGGTTCAAATTACAAGATTACAAAAGAAACAAAATCACTCACGCAAAAGGAGAAGGCTCAACAAATATAGCAATACGTCTAGGCTTCGAAGCCATTTCAGATTCAATCAAAGGAGGAGGATCCTCTTCCTCGTATTCCCTGTACTCTTTAACTTTCATGTTGCTAGCTGCAATTAAGGGTCTTTTCTTGAAGGGTCTTTCCCTAAATCTCCTTTCACACTGCAAAAAGTTAACTTTTGTGCTTATTAAGCTAATGGGTTTTGTTCTTGAAGTAGAAAAGTACGAAAATTCAAGAAAACTTGAGGGTACTGAAACAAAACAAGAAGTAGTAGGTGCAGTAAAGGAAGAAGAAGAGAAAATAGGATTTACAAAGAGAGAAGAGGCAGCCATGGTGAGCTCTTCTCTATTTTTTGGATAATGTTATTAAATATATTAGAATTTGGTTAGTTCATAAAGCAGATAAATGTGGAGTTTGGAAGAGAGCGAGAAACTGAGGCGCCATGGAAGGGACTCTGGCAATGGATATTCTTTTTCACAGCATAGAATAATTGAAGAGTATATGCCACAAATTTCGCAAGGTGCGCTAATAGATACTCCCTCTCTCCGATAATCCACTCTCCATTTTACCCGATTATTAAGAATTTATTGATGCACGAACTTTATTGTTTTAAAGTATATTAAATTAAGTTAGATAAAGTCATTAATATACTAATTAATGATGAAAAAATAATTAATTCTATACTAATTTAATAAGTGCTTCTATAATATGAATAAATATTTATAAAAAGATACTCATATAATATGAGACGGAGATAGTGTATTTATTGGCTCTCTTTCATGGGTCAAAATCATACTTTTATTGACACATTTGGATGTTGCTGCGATGGGCAACATTTTTGTTGTATGTTTGTTGAGTTTTAGAAGTTTTTAGGCTTAATTCATAAACACATCTAAATTTGTCCTTATTTTTCATTTAGACACCTAAACTAAGACAAGTTCCTCTTTTTTATGTTAGTTGTACTGTTTTTTTTATTTTTCAGCCAAAAATAATATGAAAAGGGACTATGAAGAGTGTCAAGTAGGATAAAAGTATTTAATGGGATCAAATCTTAGCAGTTGAAGTGTCTATTAGGAACTCGTCTTAGTTTAGGTGTCTAAGTAAAAAATGAGGACAAATTTAAATGTTTGTTTATGAGCTAAGCGAAGTTTTTAACACAAGAAATTGTCAAGTTAGATGTGTCGCTACATGACTTCTAGCTACTCATAATTAAGCGGATTTGTTTTGTTGCTCGTTAAAGAGTGAATCATTCATATTTCAAAATTAGTATATTTGATACTATCATATATGATAGTATGTTTAATTATTATGTATAAAATTCAACACAATAACCTATGGTATTTGCCTACTAATTTACAATCTCATATAACTTAACTAATTCAACTCGATAAGATTAAAATTTGATTTACAGTTTGTTTGAATGGTTGGTATGTATTGTTTCATAATGTATTATGTTATTATATTGTATTGTATTGTAATGTATTGTTTCAATGGATACAATGTTTGGATAGATTGTATTATTTTTTGTCGTTACACAATGTATACATCCATAATTTGAATGATAAGCCTCCATGAAATTCTAGGATATATAGTACATTTACCATGAAAAGATAGGGTATGATAAAATAAAATTATTAAATAATAAATAAAGTAAGAAATGAGAAGAAGATATTAAAGTAACGACTTAACGACACCAAATTGATCATTACATAAAACGGGTCTTTTCGTTGTTACCTAACGATGTATTTTTAAATGATACGATACAATAGGATTTAAGAAATAATCAAAACAAACATTGTAATCGAATAGAAGTTGATGTTTTATTTCAATAGGTAAACAAGATATAAATACAATACATTAGGTGCTAATTTAGGAAAGAAAATAAAGAGAGATTCCTAAAGATCTGCTAGTAATTACAAGGGATTCCTAAAGATCTGCTAGCTAATTATGACTATGTATATTACTAGGAATGATGTCTATATACATTTTGTAACACTCCCCCTCAAGTTGGAGCATAGATATTGATCATGCCCAACTTGTTGCAAAGGTAATCAACCCGAGTTCCATTCACTGCCTTTGTAAGCAAATCAGCTACCTGCTCTCCTGTCTTCACATAACTAGTAGAAATCAAGTTTTCTTGAATCTTCTCACGAATAAAGTGGCAGTCAACTTCAATATGTTTAGTTCTTTCATGATACACTGGGTTTGAGGCAATATGAATAGCAGCTTGATTATCACACCAAAGTTTTGCCGGCATATGATGCTTCAACCCAATTTCAGTTAAAAGGTGATGTATCCACATGATTTCACTCATAGATTGTGACATAGCTCTATACTCAGATTCTGCACTGGATCGAGATACAACACTTTGCTTCTTACTCCTCCATGATACTAAGTTTCCTCCAACAAAGACACAATAGCCTGTAGTAGACCTTCTGTCAATTTTGGAACCAGCCCAATCGGCATCCGCAAAACACTCAATACGAGTATGGTTGTGATTGCTATACAATATGCCAAGTCCAGGAGCTCCTTTCAAGTAACATAGAATCTGTTCCAAAGCTGCCCAATGCTTCACCGTAGGTGTAGACATGAATTGACTAACGACACTTACCGCAAAAGCAATATCTGGACGAGTCACTATGAGGTAGTTTAACTTCCCAACTATCCTCCTATATCTCTCTGGGTTATCAAAAGGCTCGCTATCATCTTTCATAAGATGTACACCGGGAACCATTGGAGTACTGCAAGGTTTGGCTGCCAATTTTCCAGTTTCTGCAAGTAGGTCAAGAATATACTTTCTTTGAGATAGAAGAATTCCCCTCTTGCTTCTATTTACTTCTACTCCCAAAAAGTATTTCAACTGGCCTAAGTCCTTCGTATGGAACCTAGTATGCAAGAAAGACTTAAGGGAAGATATCCCCTCAGAATCACCTCCTGTGATAACAATGTCATCAACATATACAACAAGAAGGATACTACCAGCTGCAGATAGTCGGTAGAAGACCGAGTGATCACATTTGCTCATTTTCAGCCCAAACTCCTGAACTACCTCACTGAACTTGCCAAACCAAGCCCGTGGACTCTGCTTCAATCCATACAAGGATTTCTTCAAATGACAGACTTTTCTATACTCCCCCTGAGCAATAAAACCGGGTGGTTGCTCCATATATACTTCCTCTTGAAGATCACCATGAAGAAATGCATTCTTGATATCTAGTTGATGTAAAGGCCAATTCTCAAAAGCAGCTAAAGAAATGAACAAGCGCACAGAAGTGAGTTTGGCAACCGGAGAAAAGGTGTCTGAATAGTCCACTCCATAAGTCTGAGCATATCCTTTAGCCACAAGCCTGGCCTTAAGTCTTGCCACCGAACCATCTGGATTAACTTTCACTGTGAACACCCACTTACATCCTACTGGTTTCTTCCCCTCTGGTAAATCCACCAAATCCCATGTGTGATTTTCCTCCAATGCATGTATTTCCTCAAGCATCGCATTTGACCATCCGGGATGATGCAAAGCCTCTTTCACACTTTTGGGCGTAGAAACAGAGTCTAAAGAAGCAATAAAGGATCTAGATGCAGGAGACAAGTGATCATAGGAAACAAAGTTAGCAATAGAATATGTGGATTTGCAAGTCCGTGTACCTTTACGGAGAGCAATAGGAAGGTCAAGATTTTCTGGAGGGTCTGATGGAGGAGGATCAGATAAAGGAGGAATTGGTGCAGGGCATGTAGCATTAGTCTCTTGTCTCCTCGAATAAACTTGAACAATAGGCGGTCTTGCTGGAACATGTGTTGAAGGCGCAGTAGTCGAGTGGTGCTCAATAGAGTAACTAGGAGATGGAAGAGTAACATCACTTGATTGCTCAACACGATTAACCTGATAAACTAACCACTCATCTTCCTCCCCCTGACTTGTAGAACTAGGAGGGTTATAAAAGAAAGGTGTACTCTCTGAAAATATCACATCATTTGACACTAGATATTTGCCAAGTTCAGTCGAATAACATCGATACCCTTTTTGAAGACGAGAATAACCCAAGAAAACACACTTCAATGCCTTAGGGTCCAACTTAGTAACAGATGGCCGTACATCTCGAACATAACAAGTACTTCCGAATACTTTTGGTTCCACCGGGAATAATGTCTTGTTTGGAAAAAGAACATTATAAGGTGTATTACCAATAAGCACTGCCGATGGCATGCGATTAATCAGAAAACAAGCGGTAGAGACTGCATCAGCCCAAAATTGTTTAGGAACTTTCATTTGAAACAAAAGTGCTCGGGCTGTCTCAAGTAGATGCCTATTCTTCCTCTCAGCAACTCCATTTTGAGATGGTGTATCAACACATGATGACTGATGGAGAATACCATGTTGTCTCATGTAGGATTGAAACAACTCTGACATGTATTCTTTTGCATTATCACTCCTTAAAATACGCACTGAAGCATTGAATTGAGTTTTGACTTCAGCACAAAAGGCACAAAAGTGAGTAAACACTTCAGAGCGACTTTTCATAAAATAAATCCAAGTCATCCGAGAGAAATCATCCACAAAAGTGACAAAATACTTATATCCATTTTTAGAAACAACAGGACATGGTCCCCAAACATCAGAATGAATTAACTCAAAAGCTGACCCAACTCGCTTATTAACCCTTGGAGCTAATGTGATGCGGTGATGTTTTGCAAATCGACATGATTCACACTCCAAAGAAGGAACATTTTGAAACTGGGGACAAAGCTTCTTTAATAAAGGTAAAGAAGGATGTCCCAATCGACAATGTGCTTCAAATGGAGAGATGACACTTGAGCAGGCAACAAATCGAGGCTCATATTCATCAAGGATATATAGATCATCAATTACATGTCCTTTACCAATAACCTTATGCGTCGCAAGATCACGAAACAAGCAATGATCAGGAAAGAAGGAAATATAACAATTAAGATCTCTGGTAAGTTTACTCACAGAAATCAAATTGAAGGCCAACTTCGGTAAATTTAATACAGATGCCAGGGTAATAGATGAGGTTGCTTCGACTGTCCCAGATCCCACAATGTTACATGTTGACCCATTGGCTACTGTGACAGGAGAGGGTGCTTTGTGTGATCGAAAGGTAGAAAATATATTAGGATTACCTGTCATATGATCTGTAGCACCTGAATCAATCACCCAGTTGTTCGGAGAGGAGACCAAACATGCTTTCCTTGAATCAACAAGGGTAGTAACTGAAGTGAATTCTTTAATGGATTCCTGATACTGAGAGAATTGTGCGAACTCATCCGCCGAAACCAAAATTTTCTCACCCTTCTGATTTGTAGCCATACTTCCTTCTCAATGAAGAACTTAAGAATAACCAAGCTTCAAAAGGTCCCCAATAATATTAGATTCCAAGAAAAAGTAGAAGCCAATCCACCCAGCAAAATAATTGCAGCCGATGCTCAAAATCAAAAAATCCACAAAACACTAATATTGGATAGAACTTGATAATCGCAGCAGCACCAAATAGAAAACCAGATCTGAATCACTGAAGCTACAAAGAAAATATGATCCTGGAAGTAGTTTTCAGAAACCTAGGATCTTGGAAGTGATGAAGTGTTCTCGAAACAATGTATCAACACCAAACGAAACTCGAGGTAGTAACTGACTAGATGACACCAGATGTTGAATCCCGAAAGACAGCAAAACAAGATCGAGCTGCCTTTTTTTTTTTTTTTCAAACAAAGCCAAAACAGGATCAAGGAGCCTATAGGCTCTGATACCATGTAATCGAATAGAAGTTGATGCTTTATTTCAATAGGTAAACAAGATATAAATACAATACATTAGGTGCTAATTTAGGAAAGAAAATAAAGAGAGATTCCTAAAGATCTGCTAGTAATTACAAGGGATTCCTAAAGATCTGCTAGCTAATTATGACTATGTATATTACTAGGAATGATGTCTATATACATTTTGTAACATATTTAAACTAATAATATAATACAATACAACGTGTAACAACCATCGGACTCAACTCAATTCAAAATTTATCAAATTTGTACATGACATGTAACATTGGGTCGATCGACTGCTGAGACATACTAATTAACATTGTACATACCCCTTTCCCGTGCAACTAATCAATTAGGACAACAAGACTTGAAATTTGAAAAGCAGAACAACAGAGGATCCACTCCATGTCATGGCTTCTTGGAATGATCATTCTTTCCATTTCTGCAACTGGACTGGTGTAACATGTAGTCCTTATAATGGTAGAGTTACCATTCTTGATTTGAGTTCTCGTCGGCATCATAACAGATATACATCTTGAAAACCATAACTTCCATGGTGAAATTCCTCGAGCAATAGGTCTCTTGCTGCAGCTGCACAATCTCAATTTTTAGTTCCAATTCGTTTCGTGGAAAAATTCCTACAAATCTTACTGCAAGGAGCATAGGGTACTTGATTTACAAGCTAATGATCTTGTTGGAAAAATTGTGGATCAACTTAGTTCATCGTCAAAGCTGAAATTCTCAGGGAATTAAGAGCAACTCTTTCACAGGAGGCATCTCATATTGGATAGGAAACTCAACGTTTTTAAAGTACCTTGACATTTCCAGTAATAGTCTGCAAGGACCAATACCTCAGGATCTTGGCCGTCTAATGAGTTTGGAAAGTGTATGAAAATGAATTATCTGGTACAGTCCCTTCTTGGATTCTCAATATTTCTTCCATATAGTATTTCTCTGTTACTCAAAATCTGCTGCATGGACAACTTCCAGCAAATATTGGCCTCACTCTTCCAAATCTTGAAGCATTTGCTGGCATTGTCAACAACTTCACCGATATAGGAAAACTGAGGTGAACAGACCAGGGAGGGGAAGTTCTGAGGATTTGAAATTTCTTGATTTCCTAACAAACTGTACAAAATTGATAGTACTGAGTTTTGCAGCAAATTACTTTAATGGAGAATTGCCTTGCTCAATCACTGATCTTTCAACTGTACTTGAGATATTTACTCTAGATACAATAGAATACATGATGCTGTTCCAGCAGGAGAAGGCAGTCTTATTAATTTGACGCGAGTTGGGGAACTATAATATCTTGTTGGTGCTGAACCTTGCTAGGAATCATCTTGTAGGCTCCATACGAAAAGCGGTTGCAGGACTATCTTCCCTTTTGATTTCCTTATCATTGGCAAGTAATTCTTTCACTGGATATTTGCAAAAAGATCTTGGTCAGTTGATAAATCTCAAAGAATTGGATGTTTCACAGAACAAATTATCAGGTGAGATCCCAAGTACTCTTAGAAATGGCCTCAGCTTAGAGGGCATAAATATCAGTAGGATTCTCTTTTAAAGAACTATTCCTCAATCCTTAACAGATTAAAGAAGTTTAGGTGAGATAGATTTTTCACCGAACAAGTTGTCAGCGGATATAGCAGACTTTTTTCTTTTGAAAAGCTTCCATATTTCTAGAAGGAGAAAGGCTCAAATATACCATCGAACTTTAACAAAAAAGTCACCTTCATTGTACTGAAGGACCAGCAGTCTTTTTGGTATCATCCATGGCAGTATAAAAAGAGTATATCCAAGGAAAAAAAAAAGTGAATATTCATCTTGTTCTAAAAGTTCTCTTTTGCCTCTTTTTGAGAAACTCAGCATCTACGTGCAGGGACCTAATAGAAGAAGTCTATAGTTTCCTTTTATGTATGTTGTTGTGTTGTGTTGTAACATTGTAAGATCACTTCCTAGTCTAGTAAAGGAAAGTTGATCATTGTTTTATGTTTTGATTGAAGGCTATAAATCTCTTAGCGTGTCTAGGCCTTGAGGTGTTTTGGGTAGTAGTATAACTTCATCTAGGAGGTGAGAGTGTAGACTAGTGTTTGGTTTTGTTGTTCATGTCTTGTAACTGGGGTTGCAAGTGGGAATGGTGAGGGAGTGAGGCAAATAAACGGTGTGTTGTATTTGACTACTTTGCTCATTCATTTAGTAGATTTTGGGTGTTGGAAATCTTGTTGGACAGGTCGTGGTTGTTCCTCCCTTAAGCAAGGAGTTTTTCCACATTAAATCTTTGTGTAAAGTTCGTTGTTGTTCTTCTTTATTTAGTTTCGTGTTCTTACTGCTTCAAGGGGCTTGGTCCCTTACTGTTGTGGACGCATATTTTCTCAACAATGATCATATGAAATTTTATTTCAAAAAATATGACTTTAATTCAGTGTAAAATTAGCCCCTTCATGGAAAACTTGACTGGCACATCAATACACAACAAGCCAATTGGTAAAAGGATTGGTCACTCTCAAACAAATTAGCATTTATTAGCATTTATACATGTTAGTTGGAACTTAAAGAGTCCTGAAAATTATTGTATCATAGTTCAGATTAATAGGAAAGGAAATCTTATATAATATCTTACTAGTAGCTTTCTATACAAAAAAGCAAAAAATCCAAGACAAATGGGACAGTTGTATCTGACATCCAATTCTATATGGCTTTTGTTGTTATACATTCAGTACTCAATTATTGTTATTTCCATTACAACCTCGGGTTTGGAATCAACTGATCAATTAGCATTAGAAGACTTGAAAAACAGAATAACAGAGGATCCACTCCATGTCATGGATTCTTGGAATGATCATTCTTCCCATTTCTGCAATTGGACTGGTGTAACATGCAGTCCTTATGGCAGAGTTACGACTCTTGATTTGAGTTCGCGACAACTTGCTGGCACCATACCGCCTACTATTGGTAATCTCAGTTTCCTCACAGGTATTGATCTTGGAAACAATAGTTTCCACGGTGAAATTCCTCAAGCAATAGGCCGCCTGCTGCAGCTGCAACATTTAAATGTTAGTCACAATTATATTAGTGGGAGGATTCCTACTAATTTAACTTACTGTAAGGAACTGAGAGTACTTGATCTACAATTTAATGATCTTGTTGGCAAAATTGTGGATCAACTTAGTTCACTGTCAAAGCTATATTTGTTTAAACTGAAAAGGAACTCAATTGGAGGAGGCATTCCACGTTGGTTAGGAAACTTTTCGTCTTTAGAGTTCTTTGACATTTCGGGTAATATTCTACAAGGACCAATACCTGAGGAACTTGGTCGTCTAACGAAGTTGTTAGTATTTCATGTGAACTCAAATGAATTATCTGGTACGATCCCTTCATCGATTCTCAATATTTCTTCCATATACTATTTCTCTGTTACACAAAATCTACTGCATGGACAACTTCCAGCAAATGTAGGCCTTACTCTTCCAAACCTTGAAGTATTTGCTGGCGCTGTGAACAGCTTCACCGGACCTATTCCTGTTTCATTGGCGAATGCTTCTAAGCTTCGCGTGATTGATTTTTCCCAAAACAAACTTACTGGTGATGTGCCAACTAGTTTTGGAAAGTTGGAAACTTTGGTTAGGCTCAACTTTGAGGCAAATAGACTAGGAGGGAGAGGAAGTTATGAGGGCTTGAAATTTCTTGATTTTCTAACCAATTGTACACATCTGATGGTATTGAGTTTCGCAACCAACAACTTTAGGGGAGAATTGCCTTACTCAATCACTAATCTGTCAACTGGACTTCAGATTTTCTCTCTAGGTTACAATAGGTTGCATGGTACTCTTCCAGCTGGATTAAGCAACCTTATTAGTTTGACTCTACTAGGAATGGACGGAAACTACCTCAACGGCAGTGTGCCTGAATCTATAGGTAAGCTTGAATATCTTGAAAGTCTCTATTTGAATGGAAATGCATTTTCCGGGAAGATACCATTCTCTATTGGTAACTTGACATTGTTAACTACTCTAAACCTGGAAGAAAATAGACTAGAAGGAAGCATACCTCCAGAGTTGGGAAAGTGTAAGATCTTGTCAACATTAAACCTTTCTCGGAATAATCTTGTTGGCTCCATACCGAAAGAGATTGCAGGACTATCTTCCCTTTCAATTTCTTTGTCATTGGCAAGGAATTCTTTCACTGGATCCTTGCCAAAAGAACTTGATCAGTTGATAAATCTCGAGGAATTGGATGTATCACATAACAAATTATCTGGGGAGATTCCAAGCACTCTCAGCAATTGTCTCCACTTAGAGCGTGTAAATATTAGTTATAATCTCTTTCAAGGAACCATTCCTCAATCCTTTACAAGTTTAAAAGGATTAGAAGAGATAGATTTTTCACGGAACAACTTGTCAGGGGAAATACCAGAGTTTCTTGGGAAACTTTCATATCTCAGAAAACTGGACCTTTCGTTCAACAAACTTGAAGGTGGGGTGCCAAAAGAAGGGATCTTTTCCAATATAAGTGCAATTTCAATAGAAGGAAACAGTCAACTCTGTGGAGGTGTTCTCAACTTACATTTGCCTGAATGCTCCAAGGCTACGAAGCACCTTAATTCAAGAGTGTGGATAGCTGTTATTGCTCCTGTTGCACTCTTAGTTTTGGTGCTATGTTCCTGTGGTACTTATTACAAGCTAAGAAACTCAAGAAAGGCACACCCTTGGATTGATGGGCAGCTAGCACAGATACCAAGAACTACATATCGAGATATACTTAGAGCAACGGATGGTTTCTCTGAGGATAACTTGGTTGGTACAGGAAGTTTTGGTTCTGTATATAAAGCGCATTTCCATGGTGAGGATACAATAATGGCAGTGAAAGTGTTGAACCTACAACAAAGAGGGGCATTGAGGAGCTTCCTGGATGAATGCAGAGCTTTGAGAAATATAAGGCATCGTAATCTTCTCAAAATCAAGACTGCTTGTTCAAGCATTGATCACCAAGGTAACGACTTCAAATGCCTAGTTTTTGAGTTCATGGCTAATGGAAACCTACACGATTGGTTGCATCCTGAAAATGATGACCAGCAACACCAAACAAAGAAGCTGAGTTTTATCCAAAGACTAAACATTGCCATAGATGTTGCTGCTGCACTTGACTATCTCCACAACCACTGTCAAACGCCAATCGTTCATTGTGATCTAAAACCAAGCAACATACTCCTCGATGAAGATATGTCTGCCCATGTTGGTGACTTTGGATTAGCAACATTTCTCCTTGACACATCAAGCAATTCTTGGAGTCATCAGATTTCTGCAACACTTAAGGGTTCTATAGGGTACATCCCAACAGGTACGACAATGTCATTAGTTTACATTTTATTTTCAGTTATATATCATTCTGCAGAAAATTGATTTAGTATACCTTACAGAGTATGGATCAGGCAGCCAAGTATCCACACTTGGAGATGTTTACAGCTTTGGAATAGTGTTGCTAGAATTGTTCATCTGTAAAAGACCGACTGATGCAATTTTTAACGAGAGTCTTAACATTCACAAGTATGTTTCAATGGCTTTGCCTGAACATGTCATGGAGATTGTAGACCCCTTATTGCTCTTGGCAGAGGAAGAGCAAAACATCAATCGTGATCAAGCAAGAAGAGTGGAAGAATGTTTACTCTCAGTTTTGGAAATCGGGCTTACATGTTCTGCATCATCACCAAGAGATAGACCACCAATAGACACTATTTTAAGCAAACTTCAAGCAATCCAGGAGTCCTTCCTTACAAGGAGATGAATATGAAATAACTGTTTATTTTTCATGTTTCTTATATTAGCAAGCCTTGTTCTGAGCCATAGAATGCTGCAGAATGAACTAGTTTGCCTAGAATCAGAATTAAAATTCTTCTTGTGTTATGGTGTTTGATAGAGTTTACGCCATTAATCTAAAGTCAGCATATCGAAGTTTGTAAACAGACTTAAATTATTTTGATTCAAACAATCAAGAACAGTACAATCTTATAACCAAGTCTGCTGAATAATGACTAATTGTATGCTATGCATTCTTGTTGCAGAATGTTTACTCCTAACAAAATTGAATAAATATGATTGTTAGTGATATGGAAAGGGATCAACAATGTTATACATATCTCACAAGTAGTGATAGCAATATATCAATTAGTCATTCCCTACACAGAATTGAATGAGGTCTATTATTGTTTCCTTCTTTTTCAATTCAGACACAACAACAACATATCCAACGCAATCCCACAAGTGGGGCCTGGAGAGGGTAAAATGTACGCAGACTTTACCACTACCTCATAATGTAAAATGTACGCAGACATTATTGTTTCCTTCTTTTTCAATTCAGACAACATACTAAATAAGTGCTCCTTATACAATACTGTCGCCTACAAATATTGACATTTCAAAGAGGGACCTATTAAACCTGTTTTTGGGATGGTGTTCTTTTAATACCAGTCAAGTTCATTTTGAATATGTGTATCCCATTTAATGAGATATTATCCAAAACAGTATGTCTTGACCACCTTCTTGAACTCAAAAGTAATCTTTTTTATTTGAAGCATGCAAAATTATGAACAAAAGGCATTGTCTAATACTGCTAATTTTGCTTATAAATCAAATCTTTAAGTTCTTTGAATAAAAGATAAATGTTTTTAAACCTTTAAGTACATTTGTTTCTTACATTTAAATCTTAGTCATAAGTTTGAATGATTAAGATTTATAACAAAATTTTAATATCATTCTGATAGAGATTCCTTCAAAATTGACAGTTCACCTATTCCATCCATTCACCATCATCATCTATCAATATTGTCGCCCATCATTGTCAACTAGTATCACCACCCACTATTCTTAACCCAAACCATCACTACTTTCGATCACTACCCGCAACCTCATTTACCACCACTGCTAGTCATCACCAGTTCACCATCATCGACTACCATATGATTTCTTAAAAATATTATGTTTATACATAATATGAGATAAATTTAGCATTTTATTGAATTATTTTATAAAAGATATTAGAAAAACAAACTGTCTTAATTATTTACTATTCATATCTTGAGATATATATTTAATTTCACACATCTAAATTTCAATACATATCTTATTATTCAAATACATATTTAGATTCAAATGTGTCAATCTTAATTAAAATAAATAATTATTGTGAATTGTTTTTAGCAACAATTAGTGACACAACTAATCGTTCAACCAATACTAGTACTAGTAAGAAGACCGGTTATTGGGCGTGTGAAATTGAGAAGAGTGTAGAAATCCTTTTTGCTTTTCTGCTTGTATTTACCTTTGAGAAGTAAAATATAGAACTAGATTTCATCTCTGCTAAATTGTAAACTTTTAACATTACTGCTGTGGATTTCGACAAAGACAACGTGTGAAATGCTTCTTTAGGAATGTGAAGAATATGGTGCAATCAACATATCAAGACTTGCTGGTAATGACCAGCAAACTGTACATATCTGAATGTTCGAAAAAAATTTATATACCAACAGAATGCTTGGTATGTACTACCTACCTAACCTATAGTATTCTTCATCAATAATGAGGATGATAAGAAGAGACAAGGGCTGGATCTGGATAAACGACGGGCAACTTTTCGATGTACATGAGAAGCCTCTTTATATTTTCCCTTGTTATTGTGGACAAGTCTTTGATGTCACATATGTTGGTGTAAATCCATAGCTCCCCAGAATTCACCCTTTTGAGACTATCTCGACAGAAAGGGCATGACTGAGATCGGGTACGCCTACAGCAACCATATAACAATAGTAAATTATTCAAGTAGAAGACAAGCTAATACACAAAAGAATAGTGGAACTATGATTTGCATAAACACGGCTCCTATTATGAGAGCATAACAACAATTCTCCTTTTTTCCCCCCTCTGAATCCCCTGATAATAAGCATTAAGCAGAATCCCTTTCAGATACCAATCAAGAATAAATTCTTTTTGCAGATTAGATCAAGACTCACTGCAAGAAAATCTACCAAACCAAAACCAACCTTTAAGATAAGTAGAATCCAAATCAACAGAACACAAGTCTCACCAAGAAACTTTTCAAGAGGTGTTCACCAATTTAATCTAGATACTGCTTGCAGAGTTTAGGATAAAAGTCACCCAGAAGCGTATCAAGCAATGATAGATTTAGCCAACAGAATCTGTAAAATCTTTACATACTTGTCCAAACTACTGCTCAAAACAACGGCAGAGGCCAGGATTTTCACCAAGATTGTTCATCATCTACTACTATATATACAAAAAGAGATTGACCTAACATATATAGTGTGATTTTCGGACGAACGGGTTTCAAATCCTTCAGCCCCTCTAGCTGTGCCTGTCTCAAAGTAGGTAACTCTTTATACTAAACCAAAAAAAATTCCTTCAAAATGCATTGCTGGACCACAAATTCTTATGGGTGACAAAATTTGTGACCACCTACATACTTTATGTGTCCATCATTAAAGATATCAAGTAAAAGTATATCCAATCCACACACTCGATCAAAAAAGAAATTACGCAATGATTTGATGGTTAACACTGATTTCAGAACCCAAAAGCTTCCTGAACAATTAATTTTTATTTTTAGTTCCTTCTCTCAGAGTACATAACATTGTATACAGGGTGTTAGCTACATGCGAAGTCAAAAAGGACCAGAGTCAAAAAGATTGTTTAAGAATACCACTTGCCAAACTAAATACAGTATGCATGAAGCAACAGAAAGGTGGGAAACCTAAAAAGTTAGAGAAGTTGGCTCACCAATTTCTATAACACTTCATGCATAAAGAGTGATTGCAAGATGGCAAGACAACCTTTGTGTCCATCTCCATGCAGATACCACATTCCTCCTCCCTCTCTATTTCGGTTTCAGACAGCTTACCTTTGCTCATCTCATCACCTCTTCTGTATTTGGTAGCGCATATCTCTCGTTGCTTCCTATCATCAATGTCAGTGATTCCCCTTTGAAGTTGCAACAAAGAGGGAAATATCACCCCTGTTCAATGACAACAAAACTCGATGAACACCATACATATAAGAATTAAAGAAACTGAAATGCCCTATGACGTAATTTGAGGAGACTAAATAAGAACTTCCAAGTCGACGCACCATAGAACTGTTTTATACTAGCTTTTCTTTCATGAATATACATGCTTGTCTTACCATCTTCATAAGCCTGCAATAAACATCATATGGCAACTTTCATTACCAAGAAAGCTAAAAGACAACGCAACAAGAAAAATGGGAAAATTTACCTTATAAATTAGGATCCTAAGCAATCCTAGAGCACCAGCAAGGTGACAGTCAGTCCACTGAACAAGAAACAGAAATATATGAGCACAGGGACTGTACGATAGTCTCATCTGAAGGGTAGCACCATCATATGCTCTTGGATAATCCGAAGCCCTGTATATCTCAAAATAATCAGTCATGTCCAAATATGCCACAGCAATCTTTTCGAACATTCAATCAAAAAGGGCACAAAAATCTTACTTTCAGGGGAGAGGATAACTAGTGGTGGAGGCAAAATTTTCACCGAATGGATTTTAATCATCAACTATTATATACATAAAAAGATTGATCTTGTGTTACAGTGTGATCATACAGTAAAGGAGGTTTAAACGAACCTCTCCCCCCCCCCCCCCCCCTCCTCTAGCTTCGTAACCGGAGCTCCATTTATTTACTACTTTTTAATGAAAATCAGCTAGTATTACATGTGTGGGGTAACAAGTGTGAGGTATCCACCTTTTTTAAAGGAAAAAAAATGAGGTGGGAAAGAGAGATTACAAAGTGGGGAATTGAACCTTCCCCTTGTGAAGTATCCTATCTAATGCTTCAGACATTATTGCTTTTGGAATACAGAGACAGGAATTCTCAGAATACAAAATATTTTTTGTGGAAGTCTAGTTTGCAGAACATCCCAGCTAATAGGTTAAAATACCAATATTACAAAGGATAAATAAATCATAATTCATAAGAGCCAAATATCAACAGAATATTCAACCAGCAGGTCCCTGTTACTCTTATCCAATTAGTATTGTCAACTTCTTTTCCATACTCCAGCTTACAGTCGATTATTTAGGAGATCTTGTTCCAAATTTAGGTTTTTCTTAAAAAAAATTAAGCTAATCACAAGGAAAAAGATACTTACAGAAAATCACTTAATAATTAGGCAAAATCAATAATTCTAAATTTCCAAATTCCTAACGTAAACAACAAAGGCAAAGAAATAAAACCACAATATACCAGATAACTCTGTTCCATCGAAGCTATAACAGACATAAAGCTTCTCAATCCACAATATACACAGAAAAATAACGTTTTTGAGGTAATATCACCGATTAGTGATCAAATTTAACACCTTTTTGTATTGACAGTTTGATTGTAAAAAAGAAAGTTGAAGATAGAAGACGTACAGAGTATTAGCATGCTGAATATCAGCTTCAAGTGCTTTCAGTGAATCTTTAAAAGACTTCCTCATCACTCCAAAAATATTCCCATCCAACATAAATATGTTGGACAAACAAACAAAAAAACCCTCTTCGACTCTGTTATAACTGATTTGTTTGGAGATATGATCAAAGCGATTCTGCAGATTACTCGATCAATCTGATGGGCGAAGAGGGGCCCGGGGTGGTTGTAGGGGGTCACACTGACTCTGCTGCTCACTCAAAAAAGACTTTGGCTTGCACCGCACGCTTCTTCCGGACTTTCCTGCTTATACTGAGAGTTACAAATTATCAAGTGTCATGCCTTTTGTAGAACACCATTGATTGTAGGGCTGATTTTGAACTTAAAATTACGCTAATTGCCCTAATATGGACATGTCCTTTGGTTTTTTGGTTTTTCTTTAAATAGATTTTATTTTATTTTATTTTATTTTTAGGTATTACTGGTCCTATTATATGCGCTTTATGCGTGAATCAAAGCGTAAAAATCCGAATGAACCTAATCGTATCAAATTGATATATATTATTTTTCAATAAAATCGTCCTGAACAATTGAGATAGTTTTTTTAATTTATTAAAAATTTAAAAAATTCTTGAAGCGAACTAAATAATTATACATGTATGCAAATATATTTTACATATTAATAATATATTAAATTTAATATATAAATATATTTACTATATTTTTTCAAACATGAAATAACTTAGGTCCTAGCCCCTAGTGACTGGACGATTATGTGACTTTGCCATTTCATTGATCTTTGATTAATTAGGTTTAAAATTAAAAGATACTATAATAGATATTCTCAAATAATACAGCAAAAATTATGGAGATGTTTTTGTTGAAAGTTCTAAATCAAACAATACATCAACAAGGTTTTACATTCTTGACTTCTTTGTGAAGAATTGAAGTGCTTCTTCGAGAACACACTTGTGAAAGAAATATTTTAATAATGGGTGTATTTTGAGACGATGCTTTAAAAGTAAAGAAAAAAATTGATCAAACTGTATCAATATCAAAGAAAAACCTATATGATCGGGATGATTTTAAAATTTTAATATTGATTATATATTATAAAATACTCAAAAAAAATTGGGATTGTATAATTTTTTTTAAAAAGTTAACAAGTTCGAAAGCCACTGGGTGCAAATGATTTCTGAGGGTCATTGAACTGGGTAAAACCTGAATTAACCGTGGTGCACTTGCGAGAAACTCCTTGCCGAGGGCTTGTGCACCCCGGGATTAATCGGGGCTCAAAGAGACTCGGACACCTGGTGCAACTCAAAAAAAAAAGTTAACCGAACCATCGCCCCTATGTATAAGTAAGTATTTAAATTTATATAAAGTAAAACATGCATCTTATGTGGCATCCTATCAATCAATAATTTGAATGTATCTCACACAAATCGTTACATATGAAGCATGCATTTACTTAGTCAATCTAAAAAATTTATTTGTCTACTTATACAACTTAAAGTTAAATGACATAAATATCAGTTGAGGTCAAATTAAAGAGTATATTTATTTATAATGTGTTTAATTTTTTATGAAGAGTCCAAATACATTTGAAGTATTTTAATTTTTTGAATTTCATACCTAAACTATTATCAATTATTTTATTAAAATACACATTAACTATCAATTATTTATTAAGTGGGTGTTTGGTCGTGGTTTATTGTAAAATTTGAAAAAATAATTTTTATTTTTAAAATAAAAAATATATTTTTAATTAAAATTGTGGCTAATGATGAATTAAATTAAAGTTGTTTTTTATTTTTTGTGAATAATTTTATTGAAAAAAATTAAAATATTTTTTTTATTGGAAATTCTGATTGAATTTGAAAATTTCTTAGCTAAATATGTTTCACACCGACAAAATAAAAAAGGTTCATGACCAAATCTGAATAAATAATTCAAATTTAAATGAATCAAAATAAGTTAAAATAAAATAAATAGATTATTAATTCATCAAGGGCTATTTTTGTTGAAATATATTAGGGGATTGTGTAAAAACGAGTTAAATATTTAGTTTTTACAAAAACATGATCTAATTTTTTTAGTCTATTTAAATTAACTTTTTTTTATAGAATTTATAATTTGAGTTTTTCATGTAATATGTTTAAAGCTATAAAATTAAAAAAAATATTTTAATATATTTAATATAAATTTAATTTATAATGACAAGATTAAAACAATCTTTTTTTTTAAATTCTATATTAAAAATCAAAGTAATTTTAAATTATTACTAAACTCCGTACCATAATCGGCGTGCCAACTTGGCAGCTTGGAAAACGGTCGGTTAGAGAGCGGAGGCCGTTGGACATTACGTTAAAACGTAGACAATTTGAGTATGTGGCAATTTGTACAGTATGGGGGGTGTAGTGTACTTGCCAACAACATTTGTAATTACTCGCTCTGTCCAACTTTACTCGTTATTGCAGTTTAAAATAAGTAAATTATTGAAATTTTTTTTATTATTTAAAATAAGTGAATTGTTCATAGTTCAAGATAGTAGTTAATTTTTTGTCATTTTTTTTCTTATTTATATTTTTTAAGTGACAATTTCAAGAAAGTTAATTGTTCATATTTAAGATTTTACTTTAAATTATTTATATTTTCAAAAATAGTTTGAAAATAACTAAATAGAACAAAAGTGGAAAATATATAGTACTCTCTCTGTGTCCATTTTAAGTGAGGCAATGCACATATATTAAGAAAGACATTGAAAGATAAAATTTAAATGATATCTTTCACTTTTGTCCTTTGTAAAGTCATGAATATATAGTATAATTTATCTTCTAGAAAATATAAAACTTCAATAAATGAAAGGATAAATATGAAAAAAAATTCAAACATTCATCTTGAACTTTGAATAATTCAACTATTTTGAATATTGAAAACAAGCCTAAAAAATTAAGTTAATTTTGGACGAAGAAAGTATTATATTTCTGTTATAATTTTTTTTCTTAATATGAAATTATATTATCTCAATGATTCACTTATTTTGAAATAGATGAAGTACTTGCAAACAACATTTATAATAATTTTATTACATAAATAAAATAAAAAATAATTTATGAATAATAAATAAAAATTAATATTTAATTTAAATAAATTAATAGACCATATAAAAATGGAGCAAGTATAATTATGTGATGCAATGTGAATGTTGAAGAGACTATACGTGGAGGTATGTAGTTTGTGTTTTAAAAAAAAGACAAGTATTAGAAGACTCATGAAAGTCATAATTAATGAAAGGGAGGAGGACCCCAACATGACAATGATGAAGAGGTTTTAACGTGTTCTTCCCTTCAATAAGACAAGTTTCACCTTCTCTTATGCCAACATGTGTCTCTTCTCTTTACAAGAAAGGGAACAACTAGTAGGACACATTTTAGTGATATATTTTATTTATTCAGTATTCGCGAAGCAATTGTTTGAAACAAATTTTAATGTGATAGAAATATTAATTGCAATCACAAATAAAATATGGAAAAAATAGAATTTTATTGATAAGCATGTGGGTACAAATCTGTTCCTTCATTGATTCTTCTCTCATAATATTTCTTCATGATTCGAGGGTCGTTAGTGGCACATTTCTCGAACGTAGGATGATTTGGACTTCCTTGGACCAATTTTTGATCTGTTGATAAATATCCTCATAATTTATGGGATTTTGGAGATAGGATAGGGTAGCTTCCAAGAAATTTTGACTGAAATAAGATTAATTTTGTAGAGTCCTACAAACTTCCAATGTCTATAGCAATAAATAAGTAATTCCCTCGTTTAAAAAAAGACATACTTTCTTTTTTGGTGTTTAAAAAAAAAAAGACCCATTTGACAAAACTTTAATTTTAACTTTCCACGTGGTATATTTCAGGGCATTTTGATACATTCAACATAATTTTAATTTAGAATCACAAAATTAAAAAATTTTCTTTATTTTGTCAAACTCTGTACCAAATCAAACTAGGTCTTTTCTTCAAACGATGGAGTATTATCCTTTTGAATAGGTGATAAATTTGATTATTTGGAAATGTGTTGAGAAAAATCACCATATTAATTATAAATAAAAAGTAAATGATAAATTATTTCTAAATTTTTTAGATTAAATATGTAAAAATGAATTTGCATTTCATTAGAGTCAATTTATACATGTCTTTCGTCTCAAATTATATTGCACCACGAGTTTTAAAATTTTTAAATAAGTAATTTTTACTAAATTTTTCGTATGATTTTTAAAATTATTTTTAATTGTAATTTATGATTATCCTTTTGTAGTTCTCGAACATGTAAATTCATCTTAAAAGTCAAAGATTTTATATTCAACTTCATAATTAATTTTTTTAAGAAAAAATTTGAGTCTCAAAATTCAGACGATGCATATAATTATCGAACATAATTTGACAAAAAACCACGAATAAAAAAGAATAATTATAATTGTGAGTTTAAACATATCATTCGTTTGTATGAGTATAAGATTTTTACAATTTATAATTTTAAGCATCTCATAATATTTATAGTAAAAGTATAAAATTTGTGATTTCCTTTAGGAATTAGATTAATAAAAGGAAATATTGATATGAAGAATATTTTTCACATAACGTTGTGATTGTTGATTGAATATAAATTCAAAATTAGGAAAAAGCCAAACAATTTTTTAATACATAAAAAAGTTTATCTTATATATATCATACTAATAGTTAAAACAAGCATATCATTACGAAATAAAATGAAATGTTCAACACTAAAATAGAGAGTTTAGGAATTTATAAAAACAAAAAAGTGAGAAATTTTAATTAAATAAAATGATTAGTTGCTAAACAAGTATTAAAAGTTATAAATAGTATTTTCTTTATCTAGCTTACATCCGGAGACAAAGTACAACTCACTCCAAATATTAGGGAAATGTCTTTAATTTCACTTTCTATAACCTAATAGTAATTGCTTGTAACAATCTAATTAGGTTTTCTTATTGACTAATTGTCAAAATCAAAATATTTGCACTTGTTAGGTCAAATAATGTTTCGCTTAAGAGAATTTTTGAAAACAGAGCAAATATTTAAAATATAATAAAGCAAAAAAATAGTTACAATTTGTTAAAATTATGATTCGTAGTTACATATTATAAGAGAGAGATGAGTGAGATCAAGAGAGAGTAGAGAGAGGTGAACTGTATGTGTATATTTGTCAAATAATTGTACATGTGTAACTGATATACATATATGTCGTATATTTATCAAGCGAGATTGAGAGAGGGAGGAGAAAGACGAGTGAGATCGAGAGAGACGAATTATATATGTATATTTGTATTTCTGACAAGAAATTGCAGAGAAAGAGAAGAGAGAGAAAATAACAACAAAATCCTCTATACACTACTTCTATCTTATCACTCAATTAAATCCACACGAATAATAAGGGTATCCCGCTACTACAACCTCATATCGTCACTATTTTTTAAAATTTTTTTTAGATAATTATAAAATCGTCTTAAATAATTGCGTGACGTAAATTTTCCTTTATAATACTCCCAACATTTTTTAATTTGATGGTCCATCCTAGAAATTGTCAACTTGATATATTCTAATTTTTTTGTTCGTCTCATATCCAGAAGCAACATCATTGAGATAAGATAAGCATCTTGCTTAAAGAGGAAAAAATAAATTAAAGCAATATAACCAATGATGTATATCATCATTTTTTAATTAATTACTTCTATTTTTATAATGAATAATATAATTGAATTAGTAGTAGGCCCAAATATGATTGGTTGTCTATGACAATGACATAACAACTTATTGAATTTTTGTTGTAAAATAGATGTCCAGATAAATATTTTTGGCCAAATATCTAAACTTGTCCTCATTTTTTACTTAGACACCTAAACTAAGACAAATTTCTAATAGACATCTCAACTGCTCAGATTTGATCCCATTAAATACTTTTATCCTACTTGGCACTCTCCGATACTTTTTTTTAATTTTTCTGCCAAAAATAAATACTTGCGGTTCAAAATTTTTTTTTTTCATAAAAGTAGATTCTCAAAATTCTCAGTTAACCATGTGCAAAAAATTTTAATTTTTTTAGCATATGGTTAACGGAGAATTTTGAGAACCTATTTTTATGGAAATTTTTTTTTTTTTTGATAACTGAGAATTTTGAGAACCTACTTTTATGGAAAAAAAAATTTTTTTGGACCGCAACTATTTATTTTTGGCTGAAAAATTAAAAAAAAGTATCGGATAGTGCCAAGTAGGATAAAAGTGTTTAATGGGATCAAATCTGAGCAGTTGAGGTGTCTATTAGGAACTTGTCTTAGTTTAGATGTCTAAGTGAAAAATGAGGACAAGTTTAGGTGTCTCTTTATGTATTTGGCCAATATTTTTTGTATCCATATAATATATTTTGTAGCAACATAAACATACACATAATACACATATGTGTAAGATGGATTTACACTCTTTTTTATTAGCATTGTAACTATATTATCCATGTAAAATATTTGGTGTACAACAGAAATGATCATGTATACACAAGTATAAATACCCCTTTCTTGTAACAAAATATGTAGAGAAAAAAGAAAAAGAAAAAAGTGAATAAGAAATACTACTACATCTTCTCTTCTATATTCCTTCTTAACTTTACTATATTCCCATCATTTCTCAATATTTTTTTTAATTTTAATTAGAAACATTCAACTTAATTTAGCATACGTGGAGTGATGAACAACCCATTGTTTGTTCAATTGTTCAACCAACTTATCTAAATTAAGTTGATGTTTTTTTAAGGAAATAATGAAACATCAAAAGTAATATTCCTCTTGTTAATATAATACCATATTATAAAATGAGCGTTTAATTCTTGCTCAAGGTACATAAATCATCTCACCAGACACATAATTCACTTGTACAAAAGATGAAAAAGAAAAATGACCCTTGCTACTTAAATAAACAAATACTACTCCCTCTATAAATAAAACTTATTCTCGTTGTTTCGTTTTATGTGATACACTTTGATTAGGTACGATGGTTAAAAAAAACTTTTAAAATTTGTGATCTAAAATAATCATTGACATATTTGTGTGGTCAATAACAAAAGAAAATTTTAAAATTAAATTATTTCTACTTATAGAAATATAACATTCTTTTTTAGACGGACTAAAAAAGAAAGTGTGCACATAAAATAAGTAGAGCCGTCAAGATGAGTTTAGCCCGTGGGGCTGACCCAACCCACGATTATTGAAGTAGGGTTGAGATATGATTTTTCAAGCTCATTTAAAACTAGGGCTTATAAACCCGGCCAAACTATACCCTTGGCCCTTAAGGCTTGAGGCTTGATCGAGGCTGAACTGGGGTCGCTTCATGGGCCAAAAATATTATTTAATTTAAATTAAAATAATTAAAATTGTAAGGCTAATTATTTTTTAGTTTATAAGTTTGTCTTTTCAAACTTTCTTTACTTTTTTTTAAAAAAAGATTAGTGTTTTTCTTTAGTCGTAGGATGACTCAAATTAATGATCGTAGTTTGTTATATTTGATTTGAAAATCTTCTCATTTCTTGATGTTATATATTTCAAATATGATATTATAATTAAAAGTACCACTAATTATACGTATATGCATATTATGATTAGAATTATTATATTCTTTCATTACACCCAATGGAATGACCAGAATTTTGCGCCCCCCCCCCCCCCCCCCAAAACCCCCTTTTTTTAAAACTTAAAATGACCTTGCGGCCAATGTTGCTATAGTAAATAGCCACGCCGCTATTACCAATTTGCTCATTTGCCATTTTGGTGGCCTGAAAGCCTCAATATTACTTTGGCCATTTTCTTTCTTATTAATTAAAAATAATTCATTATATTTTTTTTGTTGTGCTATTTAAATAAAAAATCATTATTTTAATTATTTTTGCTCCTTTTTTATTGTTTTTCTTTTATATTTGTTTCACTTCTGTTGTGAAAAAAATATTTATGTCTTTTTTTTTAATTTATTCTTGTATTTATTAAAGTGGGAATGCATCATAGTCAATTACTATCGATATCAATACATTACATAATTATTTATATTATATCGATACACGACTATGCACCGTTTATATTATGTTGATATATTACATACCTATTTATATAATATTGATACACATTTACATTCTATTTATATAACATTTGATGCGTGCTAATACACATTTTATACAATATTGATACGTTACGTAGCTATTAATACAATACTGATACAAGTTTATACATATTTATACAACATCGATACATTAGATATACGTCATATGAGTACTTATACAATATCAATACATTACAAATACATAGTAAAAATCATTGAAAAAGATATTTTTTATTTAAAAAAATGCAGTAAAAAACAATAAAAAAATAAGTTTGTTCAAAAAATAAAAAATCAACGCTACAAAGGAAAACTGAAAAAGAAAAGTAAAGGACGCAAAAAAAGGCCTAATGCCTTGGGCTAATTTTTGGGCTCAATAGTTGGGCCAATTTTGGCTACTTTTCTTATAAAAAGAAAAAGATCGTCTACTTTGAAAAATTTACACAAGTATGCAACTTTTGGATACAAATTACACTTTTTATTTTATTTATCAAAATAACATAAAAATTATCAAAATATACAAGTTTTGAACTGTCAATGTATTAATGGGAGTCAGATTTTATTCCCTTTTCATATGTGGCCAAAGTATAAGAAGTTGGTGGCTTCATCTAGAATTAATAGGTTGCCACTATGTTATCCAATTAAATTAATTGATTTGACGGCTTGTGCTAAAGAGAAACCACTAAAACTCCTTTATTTAAAAACAAAACATTTTGCAGACCAACTATATTGTCATATCATAGATAAGACTAAATATAGCACCATAGGAATTTTTTTGGTGTTGTTATGGATCCAGATGCCTCTGGAAGTTTGTCTCACCAATTTTTTTCACCTTTTCGAAAGTCAATCGCATCAAAAAGCTTGAAACTTATTAAATAGATATTCATGAATAATCTATAAAATTTTTAAAAAAAAACATTTAATTTGCACTACTTCATTTTTGCGTTTTTCCCCTCACTTATATTATTAAAATGTTAGCCAAAACTTTAATCACAACCTGTGATAAATATGCTAACACTTTCTCTCCAATTATTATATAAAGCATATGCCAAAATGTATTCTTATCATATGTGGACAAAGCACAAAAGTTGGTGCCTCCATCTACCATGAATACAGTCTTAAATACCCTACCACTATGCAGTCAAATCAAATTAATTGATTTGATTCCTTGTGGTTAATTTTTTTTAAGAAGTAAAGAAACAGGAAAGCAAACAAATGATTCTACCATATGTAATGATCAATATAATACCAAAACCAATTTTTTTGGTGTTTCATATGGATCCACACGGCCTGAGGATTACACATTAGATTTAACAAATTTTTTCAGCTTTTGGATATTTGCCTTAACAATTTTTTTTCCATATTTCAACACAAATCACATCATCTCTTTATCAACATTAAATAACATAAAACACCATCTCTTACCTATTTTGTAAATAAAATTGGTATATTAAAGATAATTATTGAAAAGTTGGTATGAGCTTGTAATTAGTAACATTTTCTTGTATAATTGTGTGAAACACCCTCATATACTCATATTCTGCTTGGATCAAGATACAACACTTAGGTATCATAGATATATACACTATGATACCATATAATTGATTGGAAAAATCTTATTCCAATAGACGAGCAATGTATAATAGCCTCCACCTAAATACGCCCTACCTAAATATTGCTATGTACATTACTCAGAATGAGTCTATATGCATTCGATCACATATCCCAAACTTGTTTCTCATAAGAACTGACCTTCAACCATCTTAGTAAGACTTGTTCAGCCTCACAATTAATCCAAAAGTTCATGGCATAGAGCTAAGAACTCTGTCCACCGTAACGCCTCTGCCTTTGCTGAAAAGAAGATAAAGCCTCCAAAAATTCAGCTTCTCCAAATTCAGGCCATTGTGCATAAGAAAAGTAGAGTTCAGTGTAGGCCAACTGCCAGAGTAAGAAATTGCTAAGTCTTAGCTCCCCACTAGTCCTTATAAGTAAATCAGGACACGGGAAATCAGTACAGCTTGTTTGTAATTCCTGCTGTACTAGGGCACTATCAATGTCTTCGGGTTCGATATTGCCATCTTTCACTTTTTGAGCAATGGTTTGACAAGCTTGTACAACATCATACTGTCCACTATAGTTAACTGCAACAAGGAGGTGAAGTCGTGAATTTTCCTCAGTAGTCTTTACCGCTTTATCTATCAAGTCCTGCAATGACTTGGGGAGCTTACTGGTGTCTCCAATTATAGACACTCGAATCCCTTCTCTGTACAAATCCAATGAAGCATATAAGGAAACTCCTTAGACTTCACGGAGTCGATCATAATACCTCAATGTTAAAGCTCTAAGAAGGAAACGAGGAGAGGTTAAGCAAATTATATGTTTTGGCAGTGCAAATAAGAATGGTACCAATGAAGTTGCAGTTACATTTTTTTTCATGACAAAGGGAACCCCAACCGCTACCCTTTGAATGCGCACAGGGTAAACTTCCGCTCCTATGCAATAGCTCGTAAAACACATAGAAGAGGTAACTCGCACCAGACAAACCTGGTGTGACAAGCTCGACCCAGAAGGCAAACCCTTGCTTTCGCTGGCAAGGAGTTTTGAACTTGAGACCTCCAACATGGAAGCCCAAGCCCAAACCACTGGGTCACTCTAAAGGGTTAAACATAATGAACATCTAAAGTCAAGATTGTCGATCAACCAGGCTCAACACGTTAAGAATTCATCCCGACAGTAATTTCAGCTAATTAACGATCTTAGAAAAGCAATGCATTAATAATAAAAAAGTTTTCTATCAACCAGTCTTAAAAACATTAAGGATTCATCTTGACAACAATTTAAACTTATTAATGATCTTACCAAAGCACTAATATTGAACTTTTGGCTACTTATGACTTCTTTGGCAATATTACAAAATTGTAGTAGCACACAATAAGAATTACACTAGTAATCCAAAGTTATATGTTGCAAATCAAACTTTGTAGTAATTATGATATAGAAATGTATATTGGGATTAGTTTCCCTTATGCTGCCCTTGGGAGACGTAGGAGTTGACAAAAGACGGCCACTAACCGATATAGAAAATATTACAAACAATTAAGAAAAAGATGTGCCTTCAGGATTTCAAGCTTATGAATTGTGAAGTCGTATCTTTTTTATTTATTAGATTCGAAATAGATTATATATGCATAGATTTCTTAACACAAATAGAAGATCTGGGTCAAAGCTAATTGGATTCCACTGAATCCGTAAAAAGTTGGGTAAACAGTAAACAACTAGAGATATTCAAATTAAAAAAAGTACAAGCAATTCCCTCTATTAATCAATTAGACAAAAAAGAATATTTCAATCAAGATGGAATGGACAAACTTTCAATGTCGAAACAATTAGTTCTGTATTGATATTTATTTATAAAGTTGCTAGTATTATAATAATAAATATAAATTGTTATATTTCGTTTTAACAGAGAAAGGCTTAAAATATCCCTTAACTATTTGAATTGGTACATAACTACTCTTCATCCACCCTTCGACCGTCAAATACACCTGACGTTAACCTTTTGGCTCAAAAATACCATCCATATTAATCTATTGGCTCATATTTACCCTTATCTTTAACAATTCCGCTAAAGTAAAAATTTAAATATTTATTCATTATATTGCCTAATTTGATTGGTCCAAATTTAAACCCTTCTAAAATAAATAATTAAAACTACGTATGATTCATATTTTGACATGATATGCTTAAAAATAATGTTAAAAAATTATTAATTTCATAATATCATCGTATTAGCCTATATCAGATCAACCCTCCATTTATTGGTCCGACTCATATTTGGAGATTCAACTAAAATTCATACTCGCCCTGCTCATCTAAAAAAAAAGATTATAACTATTTTTCATTAATATAAAATTTTCTATCAATTATCCAATTGTCTTGTTTATTCCCTCTTTTTATTCTTTTTTAATCTCTTATTGTTAATTAGGATATCAAAGACTTAAACATGAAATATAAACTTTGTTGTTCATATTCTTTTAATATGTATTATTATCATGGAGAGGATGGGAATAGAAAGATGAAAAAAGGTTATTTTCACTCTTTTTATTTTGAAATTTTGGATAAACACAAAGGAAAAATATTATCTATGTACATAATCGCTTAATTAAATCATCTTCTATTGAACTAACTATTTTTATATGAATATCATCATTATTTTCCTCCTTTTTTCTTCCTTGTTTAAGTTAAAAATAAAAAAAATAAGCTCGCAAACCATATATAAAGTTGGGAGGGGGGAGTGTATGAGGGTAGAAAGGAGAGTGCTAACTCTTTTTTTTTTTTTAGTTTATCATGTAATTCAAAATCAAGTCAATTATACCAGACCATATATAAAGTTATTTCAATTTATTTTAACAAAGAAGACCTAAAATGTCCTTAAATTATGAGATTTGATAAAATATTGTCCTCCATCGATCTTATCAGTATGAGTTGTTAGAAATAAAGATACTTTTGAACTAAAAAGGTATTTTTAAATTTTGAGCCAAAAGAGTCACATAAGGGGTATTTTAGAGTGAAAAGATTGATTGGGATTGAAAGATAGATGGAAAATAGTTTTGTACTAATTCAAATTATTGATGGCATTTTAGACCCTTTTTTATTTTTTAAATAAATACTCCCTCTGTCCCATTTAATGTGATTCCCTTTTCTTTTTAGTCCGTCACAAAAAGAATGCTACTTTACTCTAATTGAAAATAATTTAACTTTAAAATTCTATTTTTCCCTTTAATGAAATGATTCTCAACCACACAAATATCTAAGAATTGTTTTAGATCGCAAGTTTCTAAAGTCTTTTTTTTTTAAAAACAACATGCCAAATCAAGGGAATACTAAATATAGAAAAAGACTTAAGTCATATGCGGCCCCTTAAAGTTGTCCACATATTTCGCTTAAACACTTTAACCTGGCTTTATATATATTGAACACTTTAATCTTAACAAATTTATACCTATTCGACACAAAATGACAATCAATAAAAAGAAACACATGCGTGTATCTCAAGCGCATATACATAGCAAAATGGACCAAGGAAATTACGATATGTGGATATTAAATTTATTTTTTTTAAAAATCCAAAAGCAATTATAAGAAAACAAAGAATGAAAAAATATAAAAAAATAAAAAATTATTTATGAATTAACCACCCCCACCCTCCTTCTTCTTCTCCAACACTAGCCGCTACGATTCAATAGCCACCTCCACCTTTCTTCTTCTCCATCAGATTTTGTTTTTCACTCCATTGGCCCCTCATATTCAACAGATCTGATGGTTGGAGGCTATTGCATCTACGCCATTATTAAATAATCGCCTACAACTGTCTCTTTCACTGGTCCCGATACATTATTACTATCCACCTAAGCTAACTACTCAATCATTTTTCATTGAAATAGCATTAAAATCTTTCACACATTACTTTTAGCTTCTTTCTAGTAGTAATCATTTACCACAATCAAAAAACAAACAAACAAATTTTATCAAAAAAGGATAATTATTTTATATTTTTTCAATCGAAAACAATGAAATTTCACCGGAATATTTGACACTTAATCAGATCTACACACAAAAAAGAAAAAGGAAATAGCAGAACAAGAACTAGAGAGGGTGAGAGACAGATAGAGAGAGAGAAAGATATGGAGGGTTTGATTGGGGTTTTGGGTGATTTTTGGTGGTCGTTTGGTGGATGGTCAAGGCGAGAACGGTGACTTATGGTGAATTTGGGTGGAGGAGCTTGTGATTTCGCCGAAAATGACGAAGGAGAATGAACAGTGATGGTTCTGAGGTTGTTTTGGATGGTGAAGGAGATTGGGTTGTCGGAAAGGTGAAAGAGATGGCTGGAACTCACGGTGGAGCTGTTGCACTGGGACGGGAGGAGAAGAAGATAATTTTTTTTTTTTTTTCAAAAAAAATTAATTATTATTATTATCAATTATTAATTTAGGTTTATAAGTTTTAAAAAAAGAAAAATATTATTTATAATTATTTTATGCTGTGAAACATATTCTTTTTACCATGTCATTCTTTTGTTTATAATAGGAATCACTTTTGCATATATAAAGTGTTGAATAGGTAGAAGACTGAGTTAACGTATTTTAAGTGAAATATGCCAATAATTTAAGGAGTCTTTTGGTACAAAAATGAATAATGCAGGGATTAGTAACGCAGGGATTAGTAATATAGGGATTAGTTTCGTCCCATGTTTGGTTTATTGTTTTCCATTTTATTTTGTGCTTGGTTTAAAATTCTATAAAATGTTTCTTTTCAATTACACCCTTGAACTATGATGGAGATTTTCTATTTCATGTAATTAGATCAAAGTTGATTAATTTTTTTATGACTTCTAACTAGTTAGAAAAATAATAATTGGTCATTATGTTTGCTATTTTCTCACTTGAATTGTTTGAAAATAAATAATTATAATTTTAATAAATTCATTACTAATAAAATATAAATCTCTAATTTAATAAAGATAGACCATCTATTATTAAAATAGAAAAGATGATAAACAATTGTAAAATAGACAATCTATATTTACACATAAAAAGTTGTAATTTTAATATAGTGTTTATATTTTATGAGGTCACTCAACTTTGAGGATATATCTAACATCATTGGACTTTATATTATATCAATAAAATCATTCAACTAAAATTAGTTATAAAAAAAATTGACATATCAAAATATTTTTTTGTGTATTATGTAAATATGAAACAAATAAATAAAATTTAAAATTTTGACATAGTAAATTTATTTATGTTTATATTATGAAAATATGATCCCTCACATAAATAAAATTTGTAAGCTAATTTATATAAATAAATTTACTAGTACAAAACTACAAATATAAAATATAAAATCAAGAAAACAAAAATATGTAAAAGAATTTGAAGGATATTTTTGTCTTTGTGTATTTAATCCCATGATATTAATCCAAGGTATTAGCTAATACGTATTAACTAATACCATGGATTAGTTATACATGGTTCAAAAATTTCACCAAACATAGCATTAGTACTATACCTAATATGGATTATTTTCTCCTAATACATCCTACCAAACGGCCCCCTAAGAGGCAGATATCAAATATATATATACCAAATACCATAAGTAGCAAAATATCTACCATAGTATTTACCTGGAAAGCTCTTCAAGTTCATTCTTTAGTGATCTTTCGAACAAGCCCATCAAAAGATCAACTTCCATCTATAACATAAACAAAAGAAAAAAAAAGATCAAAAATGACTAAACCCAATTACCACTTGAATTAAAAAAGAAGAAGAAGAAGGAAGTCATAGACTTTACTTTAGGGCGTGACCAATTTTCAGAGGAAAAGGCAAATACAGTAAGAGCATTAATTCCCCATTTGATGCACAGCTCAACAGCATTCCTAAAAGCTCGAATTCCCGCTTCGTAACCAAAGGCAACCGGCAATCCTTTCATCTTAGCCCACCTTCTATTACCGTCCATTATCACCGCAACATGGTTCGGCATAAGTTCTCGCCTGAGTTCGGGAGGCAACGAAACTTCCTCATTAATTGAACTCTCGGCGGCCGCGGCTTCACTTTGGTCAATGTTGCTAATGGCGTTGCTTTTAGCAGAAGCAAGTGGATGAATCGAAGGTTTTTTTGTTAAATTGGGGAAGATTTGAGAGTTTGTTGATTTCCGTTGGGAGCAAAATCGAGTAGGCGACAGGAAGATTTGTTGGAGATGGAGTGAGAACGCCATTTTTTTGTGAAGGTTAAAGCGCTCTTTCTCGCCAATTTATAGATTTGGAGTTCGGAGGGAGATGACTCTCCAACACTTGTTTTCCGCTGATATGAAACCAACGGCTGTGATGAACTCTTGAAAAAGGGAGGGCCGGAGGGGAATGGGAAGGATATTATGAGTCAATTCACGTCGTCTAAAGGAAAGTTGGTGTATCCAATTAATTGAGCTATTAATAAGGGTGTAAAAATTGGGTAAGATAAACCTTTTAAGTTTAACAAAAAAAAATATGTATCTACACAATTCTTTTACGAGTGATATGTTCATTTTAAATTACAAAGTTGAATAGTATATTTGCCCTTTGGTTGGAAGTATGCATCGATCGGTTTGGTTCGGTTTGATTTTATACATTATTGATTTTTGATTTTAAATATGTTAAACCTATAACAAATTAATAAAATAATTTTTATCGATTTTAAGTCTTTAACGGTTCGGTTTTCGATTTACCCGATAAGGATGATAATGAGAATTTGCATTAATAAGAACAGATGGAGTACGAAAGCGTAAAGGTTAAAGACTAAATACTAGAGTGGGTAACGATAAAAATTGAAATAAGTAAAGTAGTCCTATTACTATTAAATTACTAATAATTAATATTTACGAAGGGATAAAATATTGAATTATAATAATCTTATTGGGTTATCAGTTTACCCAATAGTAAAAACCGATATCGAACAGATAATCCAATAAAAAAAATTTCAAAACCATTAAAAATTCAATAACCTATAACCTAATAACAATAAATCAATAACGTTTTTATCGATTCAGATTATCAACCAGTTTGATTTTTCCACACCTCTACTTTAGGTGTTTAGTAAATAGCCACGCCGCTATTACCAATTTGCTCATTTGCCATTTTGGTGGCTTGAAAGCCTCAATATTACTTTGGCCATTTTCTTTCTTATTAATTCAAAATAATTCATTATATTTTTTTTTTGTTGTGCTATTTAAATAAAAAATCATTATTTTAATTATTTTTGCTCCTTTTTTATTGTTTTTCTTTTATAATTGTTTCACTTCTGTTGTGAAAAAAAATATTTATGTCTTTTTTTTTTAATTTTTTTGTATTTATTAAAGTGGAAATGCATCATAGTCAATTACTATCGATATCAATACATTACATAATTATTTATATGATATCGATACACGACTATGCACCGTTTATATTATGTTGATACATTGCATACCTATTTATATAATATTGATACACGTTTACATTCTATTTATATAACATTTGATGCGTGCTAATACACATTTTATACAATATTGATACGTTACATAGCTATTAATACAATACTGATACAAGTTTATACATATTTATACAACATCGATACAGTAGATATACGTCATATGAGTACTTATACAGTATCAATACATTACAAATACATAGTAAAAATCACTGAAAAAGATATTTTTTATTTAAAAAAATGCAGTAAAAAACAATAAAAAAATAAGTTTGTTAAAAAAAAAAAAATCAACGCTACAAAGGAAAACTGAAAAAGAAAAGTAAAGGACGCAAAAAAAAGGACTAATGCCTTGGGCTAATTTTTGGGCTCAATAGTTGGGCCAATTTTGGCTACTTTTCTTATAAAAAGAAAAAGATCGTCTACTTTGAAAAATTTACACAAGTATGCAACTTTTGGATACAAATTACATTTTCTATTTTATTTATCAAAATAACATAAAAATTATCAAAATATACAAGTTTCGAACTGTCAATGTATTAATGGGAGTCAGATTTTATTCCCTTTTCATATGTGGCCAAAGTATAAGAAGTTGGTGGCTTCATCTAGAATTAATAGGTTGCCACTATGTTATCCAATTAAATTAATTGATTTGACGGCTTGTGTTAAAGAGAAACCACTAAAACCCTTTTATTTAAAAACAAAACATTTTGCAAACCAACTATATTGTCATATCATAGATAAGACTAAATATAGCACCATAGGAATTTTTTTGGTGTTGTTATGGATCCAGATGCCTGGAAGTTTGTCTCACCAATTTTTTTTACCTTTTCGAAAGTCAATCGCATCAAAAAGCTTGAAACTTATTAAATAGATATTCATGAATAATCTATAAAATTTAAAAAAAAAAACATTTAATTTGCACTGCTTCATTTTTGCGTTTTTCCCCTCACTTATATTTTTGTGATAAATATACTAACACTTTCTCTCCAATTATTATATAAAGCATATGCCAAAATGTATTCTTATCATATGTGGACAAAGCACAAAAGTTGGTGCCTCCATCTACCATGAATATAGTCTTAAATACCCTACCACTATGCAGTCAAATCAAATTAATTGATTTGATTCCTTGTGGTTAATTTTTTTTAAGAAGTAAAGAAACAGGAAAGCAAACAAATGATTCTACCATATGTAATGATCAATATAATACCAAAACCAATTTTTTTGGTGTTTCATATGGATCCACACGGCCTGAGGATTACACATTAGATTTAACAAATTTTTTCAGCTTTTGGATATTTGCCTTAACAATTTTTTTTCCATATTCCAACACAAATCACATCATCTCTTTATCAACATTAAATAACATAAAACACCATCTCTTACCTATTTTGTAAATAAAGTTGGTATATTAAAGATAATTATTGAAAAGTTGGTAGAGGCTTGTAATTAGTAACATTTTTTTGTATAATTGTGTGAAACACCCTCATATACTCATATTCTGCTTGGATCAAGATACAACACTTAGGTATCATAGATATATACACTATGATACCATATAATTGATTGGAAAAATCTTATTCCAATAGACAAGCAATGTATAATAGCCTCCACCTAAACGCCCTACCTAAATATTGGTATGTACATTACTCAGAATGAATCTATATGAGTTCGATCACATATCCCAAACTTGTTTCTCATAAGAACTGACCTTCAACCATCTTAGTAAGACTTGTTCAGCCTAACAATTAATCCAAAAGTTCATGGCATAGAGCTAAGAACTCTGTCCACCGTAACGCCTCTGCCTTTGCTGAAAAGAAGATAAAGCCTCCAAAAATTCAGCTTCTCCAAATTCAGGCCATTGTGCATAAGAAAAGTAGAGTTCAGTGTAGGCCAACTGCCAGAGTAAGAAATTGCTAAGTCTTAGCTCCCCACTAGTCCTTATAAGTAAATCAGGACACGGGAAATCAGTACAGCTTGTTTGTAATTCCTGCTGTACTAGGGCACTATCAATGTCTTCGGGTTCGATATTGCCATCTTTCACTTTTTGAGCAATGGTTTGACAAGCTTGTACAACATCATACTGTCCACTATAGTTAACTGCAACAAGGAGGTGAAGTCGTGAATTTTCCTCAGTAGTCTTTACCGCTTTATCTATCAAGTCCTGCAATGACTTGGGGAGCTTACTGGTGTCTCCAATTATAGACACTCGAATCCCTTCTCTGTACAAATCCAATGAAGCATATAAGGAAACTCCTTAGACTTCACGGAGTCGATCATAATACCTCAATGTTAAAGCTCTAAGAAGGAAACGAGGAGAGGTTAAGCAAATTATATATGTTTTGGCAGTGCAAATAAGAATGGTACCAATGAAGTTGCAGTTACATTTTTTTTCATGACAAAGGGAACCCCAACCGCTACCCTTTGAATGCGCACAGGGTAAACTTCCCCTCCTATGCAATAGCTCGCAAAACACATCGAAGAGGTAACTCGCACCAGACAAACCTGGTGTGGCAAGCTCGACCCAGAAGGCAAACCCTTGCTTTCGCTGGCAAGGAGTTTTGAACTTGAGACCTCCAACATGGAAGCCCAAGCCCAAACCACTGGGTCACTCTAAAGGGTTAAACATAATGAACATCTAAAGTCAAGATTGTCGATCAACCAGGCTCAACACGTTAAGAATTCATCCCGACAGTAATTTCAGCTAATTAACGATCTTAGAAAAGCAATGCATTAATAATAAAAAAGTTTTCTATCAACCAGTCTTAAAAACATTAAGGATTCATCTTGACAACAATTTAAACTTATTAATGATCTTACCAAAGCACTAATATTGAACTTTTGGCTACTTATGACTTCTTTGGCAATATTACAAAATTGTAGTAGCACACAATAAGAATTACACTAGTAATCCAAAGTTATATGTTGCAAATCAAACTTTGTAGTAATTATGATATAGAAATGTATATTGGGATTAGTTTCCCTTATGCTGCCCTTGGGAGACGTAGGAGTTGACAAAAGACGGCCACTAACCGATATAGAAAATATTACAAACAATTAAGAAAAAGATGTGCCTTCAGAATTTCAAGCTTATGAATTGTGAAGCCGTATCTTTTTTATTTATTAGATTCGAAATAGATTATATATGCATAGATTTCTTAACACAAATAGAAGATCTGGGTCAAAGCTAATTGGATTCCACTGAATCCGTAAAAAGTTGTGTAAACAGTAAACAACTAGAGATATTCAAATAAAAAAAAAATACAAGCAATTCCCTCTATTAATCAATTAGACAAAAAAGAATATTTCAATCAAGATGGAATGGACAAACTTTCAATGTCGAAACAATTAGTTTTGTATTGATATTTATTTATAAAGTTGCTAGTATTATAATAATAAATATAAATTGTTATATTTCGTTTTAACAGAGAAGGGCTTAAAATATCCCTTAACTATTTGAATTAGTACATAACTACTCTTCATCCACCCTTCGACCGTCAAATACACCTGACGTTAACCTTTTGGCTCAAAAATACCATCCATATTAATCTATTGGCTCATATTTACCCTTATCTTTAACAATTCCGCTAAAGTAAAAATTTAAATATTTATTCATTATATTGCCTAATTTGATTGGTCCAAATTTAAACCCTTCTGAAATAAATAATTAAAACTACGTATGATTCATATTTTGACATGATATGCTTAAAAATAATGTTAAAAAAATTATTAATTTCATAATATCATCATATTAGCCTATATCAGATCAACCCTCCATTTATTAGTCTGACTCATATTTGGAGATTCAACTAAAATTCATACTCGCCCTGCTCATCTAAAAAAAAGATTATAACTATTTTTCATTAATATAAAATTTTCTATCAATTATCCAATTGTCTTGTTTATTCCCTCTTTTTATTCTTTTTTAATCTCTTATTGTTAATTAGGATATCAGAGACTTAAACTTGAAATATAAACTTTGTTGTTCATATTCTTTTAATATGTATTATTATCATGGAGAGGATGGGAATAGAAAGATGAAAAAAAGGTTATTTTCATTCTTTTTATTTTGAAATTTTGGATAAACACAAAGGAAAAATATTATCTATGTACATAATCGCTTAATTAAATCATCTTCTATTGAACTAACTATTTTTATATGAATATCATCATTATTTTCCTCCTTTTTTCTTCCTTGTTTAAGTTAAAAATAAAAAAAATAAGCTCGCAAACCATATATAAAGTTGGGAGGGGGGAGTGTATGAGGGTAGAAAGGAGAGTGCTAACTCTTTTTTTTTTTTAGTTTATTATGTAATTCAAAATCAAGTCAATTATACCAGACCATATATAAAGTTATTTCAATTTATTTTAACAAAGAAGACCTAAAATGACCTTAAATTATGAGATTTGATAAAATATTGTCCTCCATCGATTTTATCAGTATGAGTTGTTAGAAATAAAGATACTTTTGAACTAAAAAGGTATTTTTAAATTTTGAGCCAAAAGAGTCACATAAGGGGTATTTTAGAGTGAAAAGATTGATTGTGATTGAAAGATAGATGGAAAATAGTTTTGTACTAATTCAAATTATTGACGGCATTTTAGACCCTTTTTTATTTTTTAAATAAATACTCCCTCTGTCTCATTTAATGTGACTCCCTTTTCTTTTTAGTCCGTCACAAAAAGAATGCTATCTTACTCTAATTGAAAATAATTTAACTTTAAAATTCTATTTTCCCCTTTAATGAAATGATTCTCAACCACACAAATATCTAAGAATTGTTTTAGATCGCAAGTTTCTAAAGTCTTTTTTTTTAAAAAACAACATGCCAAATCAAGGGAATACTAAATATAGAAAAAGGTTTAAGTCATATGCAGCCCCTTAAAGTTGTCCACATATTTTGCTTAAACACTTTAACCTAGCTTTATACATATTGAACACTTTAATCTCAACAAATTTATACCTATTCGACACAAAATGACAATCAATAAAAAGAAACACATGCGTGTATCTCAAGCACATACACATAGCAAAATGGACCAAGGAAATTACGATATGTGGATATTAAATTTATTTTTTTTAAAAAATCCAAAAGCAATTATAAGTAAACAAAGAATGAAAAAATATAAAAAAATAAAAAATTATTTATGAATTAACCACCCCCACCCTTCTTCTTCTCCAACACTAGCCGCTACGATTCAATGGCCACCTCCACCTTTCTTCTTCTCCATCAGATTTTGTTTTTCACTCCATTGGCCCCTCATATTCAACAGATCTGATGGTTGGAGGCTATTGCATCTACGCCATTATTAAATAATCGCCTACAACTGTCTCTTTCACTGGTCCCGATACATTATTACTATCCACCTAAGCTAACTACTCAATCATTTTTCATTGAAATAGCATTAAAATCTTTCACACATTATTTTTAGCTTCTTTCTAGTAGTAATCATTTATCACAATCAAAAAACAAACAAACAAACAAATTTTATCAAAAAAGGATAATTATTTTATATTTTTTCAATCGAAAACAATGAAATTTCACCGGAATATTTGACACTTAATCAGATCTACACACAAAAAAGAAAAAGGAAATAGCAGAACAAGAACTAGAGAGGGTGAGAGACAGATAGAGAGAGAGAAAGATATGGAGGGTTTGATTGGGGTTTGGGTGATTTTTGGTGGTCGTTTGGTGGATGGTCAAGGCGAGAACGGTGACTTATGGTGAATTTGGGTGGAGGAGCTTGTGATTTCGCCGAAAATGACGAAGGAGAATGAACAGTGATGGTTCTGAGGTTGTTTTGGATGGTGAAGGAGATTGGGTTGTCGGAAAGGTGAAAGAGATGGCTGGAACTCACGGTGGAGCTGTTGCACTGGGACGGGAGGAGAAGAAGATATATTTTTTTTTTTCAAAAAAAATTAATTATTATTGTTATCAATTATTAATTTAGGTTTATAAGTTTTAAAAAAAGAAAAATATTATTTATAATTATTTTATGCTGTGAAACATATTCTTTTTACCATGTCATTCTTTTGTTTATAATAGGAATCACTTTTGCATATATAAAGTGTTGAATAGGTAGAAGACTGAGTTAACGTATTTTAAGTGAAATATGCCAATAATTTAAAGAGTTTTTTTGGTACAAAAATGAATAATGCAGGGATTAGTAACACAGGGATTAATAATGCTGAGATTATTTTTCGTCCCATGTTTGGTTTATTGTTTTCCATTTTATTTTGTGTTTGGTTTAAAATTCTATAAAATGTTTTTTTTCAATTACGCCCTTGAACTATGATGGAGATTTTCTATTTCATGTAATTAGATCAAAGTTGATTATTTTTTTTATGACTTCTAACTAGTTAGGAAAATAATAATTGGTCATTATGTTTGCTATTTTCTCACTTGAATTATTTGAGAATAAATAATTATAATTTTAATAAATTCATTACTAATAAAATATAAATCTTTAATTTAATAAAGATAGACCATCTATTATTAAAATAGAAAAGATGGTAAACAATTGTAAATAGACAATCTATATTTACACATAAAAAGTTGTAATTTTAATATAGTGTTTATATTTTATGAGGTCACTCAACTTTGAGGATATATCTAACATCATTGGACTTTATATTATATCAATAAAATTATTCAACTAAAATTAGTTATAAAAAAAATTGACATATCAAAATATTTTTTTGTGTATTATGTAAATATGAAACAAATAAATAAAATTTAAAATTTTGACATAGTAAATTTATTTATGTTTATATTATGAAAATATGATCCCTCACATAAATAAAATTTGTAAGCTAATTTATATAAATAAATTTACTAGTACAAAACTACAAATATAAAATATAAAATCAAGAAAATAAAAATATGTAAAAGAATTTGAAGGATATTTTTGTCTTTGGTGTATTTAATCCCATGGTATTAATCCAAGGTATTAGCTAATAGCATGTATACATGGATTATTTTGTCCTAATATATCCTACCAAACGGCCCCTAAGAGGTAGATATCAAATATATATATACCAAATACCATAAGTAGCAAAATATCTACCATAGTATTTACCTGGAAAGCTCTTCAAGTTCATTCTTTAGTGATCTTTCGAACAAGCCCATCAAAAGATCAACTTCCATCTATAACATAAACAAAAGAAAAAAAAAGATCAAAAATGACTAAACCCAATTACCACTTGAATTAAAAAAGAAGAAGAAGAAGGAAGTCATAGACTTTACTTTAGGGCGTGACCAATTTTCAGAGGAAAAGGCAAATACAGTAAGAGCATTAATTCCCCATTTGATGCACAGCTCAACAGCATTCCTAAAAGCTCGAATTCCCGCTTCGTAACCAAAGGCAACCGGCAATCCTTTCATCTTAGCCCACCTTCTATTACCGTCCATTATCACCGCAACATGGTTCGGCATAAGTTCTCGCCTGAGTTCGGGAGGCAACGAAACTTCCTCATTAATTGAACTCTCGGCGGCCGCGGCTTCACTTTGGTCAATGTTGCTAATGGCGTTGCTTTTAGCAGAAGCAAGTGGATGAATCGAAGGTTTTTTTGTTAAATTGGGGAAGATTTGAGAGTTTGTTGATTTCCGTTGGGAGCAAAATCGAGTTGGCGAAAGGAAGATTTGTTGGAGATGGAGTGAGAACGCCATTTTTTTGTGAAGGTTAAAGGGCTCTTTCTCGCCAATTTATAGATTTGGAGTTCGGAGGGAGATGACTCTCCAACACTTGTTTTCCGCTGATATGAAACCAACGGCTGTGATGAACTCTTGAAAAAGGGAGGGCCGGAGGGGAATGGGAAGGATATTATGAGTCAATTCACGTCGACTAAAGGAAAGTTGGTGTATCCAATTAATTGAGCTATTAATAAGGGTGTAAAAATTAAGTAAGATAAACCTTTTAAGCTAACAAAAAAAAAATATGTATCTACACAATTCTTTTACGAGTGATATGTTCATTTTAAATTACAAAGTTGAATAGTATATTTGCCCTTTAGGTTAGAAGTATGCATCGATCGGTTTGGTTCGGTTTGATTTTTTTGATTTTAAATATGTTAAACCTGTAACAAATTAATAAAATAATTTTTATCGATTTTAAGTCTTTAACGGTTCGGTTTTTGATTTACCCGATAAGGATGATAATGAGAATTTGCATTAATAAGAACAAATGGAGTACGAAAGTGTAAAGGTTAAAGACTAAATACTAGAGTGGGTAACGATAAAAATTGAAATAAGTAAAGTAGTCCTATTACTATTAAATTACTAATAATTAATATTTACGAAGGGATAAAATAGTGAATTATAATAATCTTATTGGGTTATCAGTTTACCCATAGTAAAAACCGATATCGAACAGATAATCCAATAAAAAAAAATTTAAAATCATTAAAAACTCAATAACCTATAACCCAATAATAATAAATCAATAACGTTTTTATCGATTCAGATTATCAACCAGTTTGATTTTTCCACACCTCTACTTTAGGTGTTTAGTTTTTATGTACCAAATAAAGTCCATCACTAAATGTGATCTACAAATTGACAAGTTTGTTTGCTAGTTATTACTTCATTGTTTTTTCTATTGTGTGTGTATTTCAATTACCACAATTTTCATAATTCGTAAATTACTGTTATCACTCAATTTGGGTGAATACCCTTCATCGTATTGACAAATGATAACGAAAACAATTTTTAAAAGAAAAATAACAAGTCCTGTCCTTGAATTATTGTGTTATAATTTTTTATTTTATTTTTTGCCGTTCTTATAACTGTAAGATTTGGAAAGGATAAAATGTATGTAGTCTTTATCACTACCTGCTGTAGGTAGAGAGACTATTTCTGAAAGACGATCTTCAACTCAAGTGCAGCAAATCCAAGTACAAAGAAAAAGAAATTAGTGAAAAAAAAATATAGCAAGTCATTAATGAAAAAAGGGTGCAGTCTATAAGAAAGGAGTAAAAACAACAACAATTTCTTAAAACATAATACAATAGTATGATAATTGAAACATAATAAACGACATAAAACGGTAGATTACTGAAAACAATAATAAGCAATGATAAATATAAAAAGAACTACAATAATATAACTAGTACAATGACAAACACCGACCTATTTAAGCAAGACAACACTACCCTACATACTAGCCTTCCATTCTAATACATATCCTCCACACCCTTCTATCTAACATCATGTCCTCAATAGTCTGAAATTGCTTCGTATCTTGTCTTATGGCCTTTCCATATACTTTTTGGACCTGTCTCCATTTCTTTGAATACCCTCTATAATCAATCTCCCACATCTTATTGGTGTGTCTATATATGCATCTCCTCTTCGTGAGCTAAATTAACTTTTTATAATTAATTTAATATCAAGTTTGACGTAGGGAAGAGCTTATTTATTTTCTACTAACTAGTGCCGTTATGGCCATGGAATTTGCAGATTTTTTGTTAATTTTTAATATTAGTTCTAAAATTTTGGTACACATTTGTGAATGCACAAAGCACAACTTGTATGATTGAGAAAATAGTACATAGATAAAAACAAATCTCTAAAATGAGTAGTTTTTAATGTTCAGACAATAGAAAAAAAAATCTAGTATTTTCAACCAAGTCGTTGTTGCTGTTTCTGTTGTAAGTAGAAAACCTCGAATTTCTACGCAACCTGCGTGTGGCTACTAAGGAATAGGAGAATAAAACAAACAAAAACAAAAAAATCCAAACCAAGCAATTTCCAATTTGAATTCCACAAGCAATTCAGTGTTATATTCTAGCCCAATGGATAATGTTACTATGTTAGTAAGTTTCTCTTTTATGGATTCAAGCAATTCAGTGTTATATTCCACAAGCAATTCCACATACTTCACTTTCTTCTTTCTTATTTGGCGTATGACGTCAACATCACTATTCTTTAACGCTCGATCGAAATATTGATACCATAACAATATTATGTAGGATTGAGTCTAACCCTCTATGGTATGATACTTCGTTTGTATATTGATATCTTATTTGTATCATATAGTGTTGAGCGCTCCTTTTTAATAAATAAATAATAAGATAATTAAGAGAAAATTATTAAAGTTGCAATCTTATTTATTAAATTCTAAGCTATGAAGGTATTCATATACTCTGATGGTATCAAGCAGTAATTAAGCAACCTTTTGTTCTCTTTTAGCTTTAGGCACATGTTATCAGGGCAGACAACTGCTAATTAACGTATCTACTTCAGTTGCTAATAATTTTGATTTTTTTATGATGAGTTATTGATTCTTAAAGATTTAAGATTTTTCTTAATGTGTTAACAAAAAAACCTGATAGTAAATTAATAAATTATATTTATCTCATTTGGTATATAAAGTTCTTGATTAGATTTTACTTTCAAACTTCCATTTTTTTTAATGTCTCAAACATTTTATTATTCTACAAAGTGTCATTGTTTGTCTTTGAGCAAGATTCAATCTGGTTGATCCATTTGATTTGTCACTTTGTTTCTAATACTAATCACAAAGCTAATGTATGCATTATTTCTTCTAATACACTTTATCAAACGATCCCTCAATATTTTTTATATGAAAAATCTTAACAATTAAAACAATAACTAAAATCACTAATTAATAATCAATAATTGAAAAATTAATATCCTAATGATTCTATAATAATTTAATATGTCTATAAGTCAATAACTAATAAGTCTAATTAATAATCTATGTGTGTAGCTTTATGGTAATCCAATTATTTATCTCTGCTTTCTAGTTTGAGTTGTAGCCTTTACTTGATAATAATTCCAAGAAAGATTTCATGTTCAGTATTTTTTAATCCTTTTATTTTCTATCATTGTTTAATTATTATCCGGAATTATCTAGGTAAATCCAAAACTTTTAATAATAATAATAATAATAATAATAATAATAAAAATAATAATAATAATAATAATAATAATAATAATAATAATAATAATAATAATAATAATAATAAATAATAATAATAATAATAATTCATTGTACTAAATTTTATCAAATTTCTTGAAATAGCTAAATTCTTGAACAATGCATACGACTTTATCGAATAGACTGTATGGATAACTTGATTACATGTAGAACTTCTCTTTTGCTTAAAAAGTAATAATTGATTGATTCTTCATTGCACTTGGTATTTCTAAGAACCAAAAATAGTTACTTGATTTCTGTTTAATATTATTACTTTTCGTGTTTTATTTGTATTGGTCGAAAATAGTTAGTTTTTTTTGGATGAATTATCGATGGTATGGTTGGTTATTTTTTAGTGGTTTGTTTGGTGTGATTTATTTGGTTAGTAATATTTTGGTATCTTTATGATGAGATTTAGTTAGTTGGTGTTATTTGGGTATTAATTGATGTTAATTTGATCTTACTTTGTATGTATATGAAGAAATTTAGTTATTTTTGTTAGTGTTAATATTATTGAATATTATTCATAATTGTTAAAAATGATGGTAAGTTTGTTGATTGTATTTGGTATTTGTAAAAACCAAAAATAGGTAATGGCTATTTGGTGAAATCTTGATTTCATAGTTAGTTGAATAGTGTATTTGTTTGTTAATGTTTGGAATTTATATGCTGAGATTTAGTTAGTAAATGTTATTATGGTATTAATTTTGTTATTTTGTTAGTATTCGAATTATTTAGGTGAATTGTGTATTTTTTTTTACTTTTGTGGATTGTTCTATTATTGTTCCTTGGTGTTAATTAATTCGTGTTATTGTGGATTGTTCTTTAATTGTGTATTTAATAAAATTTCTTGGGATTTTTACCTAATCCCAATAAAATATTAAATTAAAAAATACGATTGACTCCAAACATTAATTGAAGTTTATTAATGTAACTTAAAAAACATAAAACAACAACAATATACTAGTGGAATCCCACAAGTGGGGTCTAGGGAAGGTAGAATGTACGCAGACCTTATCATTACCTCATAGAACTGTAAAAGTAGAGAGGTTGTTTCCTTGAAACTCTCGTCTCAACAACCTATAAGCAGAATACTAGATATGACGAAATGGAAAGGAAAAAAATGTATAGAAAAAACGACCACTAATGAAAACACGTTTGTTCCTTAAAAACATAATATACATAAATAAAAGCAAGACAAGACCATAAATGTTTATTAAACCTTTGTCCCAAAGACTAATTAATACTTTTTTTTTGTGAGTGTGTTCCTTTTTACTTTTTTTTTTTTGTGTGAGGGTAGGGGCTTTTCCATATATGTATAGTTTTGTTAGGAAAGTATTACATTTGATTGTAAATAAAATTTGTTGACATATTTATGTAATTTAGGATCTTAAATTGTGTAAGGGTGTAATTCCCACGAAAAATCCATTTATTGATTTAGTTTGGTTCCACCATTAAAAAATCAACTTAATTAGTTTGTCTTACTTTTTTTTAGTGGAAAACCGATCCAAATCGAATCATCATTAAACTATCTGCACCATTACATGTATCACTTGCTCATACTACGACATCATAGTGGCATCAGGTAATTTTAACTTTCAGCAAGTTGAGGAAATGTAAAAAGAAATTAGACATAAACTTAGAAAAGATGATATGCCAACAAGTGAAGACCATAATCTCGACTTAGAATAATAAAACGCCTATCACGAGTCACCTGTCTTCCCTCTTTTCCAGTCTATACCAGTTGTTTGTGACCATCCTAGATGCTTCGCAGCCAGGTCTGAGCTAGCACATTTAGGAAGTCATCGGTATTGCCTCATGTGCTTGTTGGAGACAAGATAGAGCTCTAATGGGCTTCTAGATGAAATGTCTTGCGGCTGTCCATTTGCAGGACCATGAGACAAGTTTAACTAAATGTTGTTGCACCCATGTTGAATCCTCCAAAAAAGGATCAGACCAATAGCTCTGAAGTACCTCAAACTTGTTCCTCATAAGAACTCACCTTCAATGATCTCAAGAAGGTTTTCTCAGCCTCACAAGATTCATCCAAAAATTCATGGCATAAAGCTAGGAGATCTGTCCACCGTAGCGCCTCTCCCTTTGTTGAAAGGAACGCAAAGCCTCCAAAAATTCAGCTTCTCCAAAATCAGGCCAATATGAATATGAAAAGAACAGTTCAGCATAAGCCAACTGCCAGAGTAAGAAGTTGCTAAGTCTTAGCTCTCCACTAGTCCTTATAAGTAAATCAGGACAAGGGAAATCGATACAGTTTGTTTGTAGTTCCTGCTCTATTAGCAAACTATTAATGTCTTTGGGTTCGATATTGCCATCCTTCACTTTTTGAGCAATGGTCTGACAAGCTTGTACAACATCATGCTGTCCACTATAGTTAACTGCAACAACGACATGAAGTCGTGAATTTTCCTTAGTAGTCTTTTCAGCCTTATCAATTAAGTCCTGCAATGACTTGGGGAGCCTACTGGGATCTCCAATTATAGAAATTCGAATCCCTGCTCTGTAGAAATCCAATAAGGCATATAAGGGAACTCCTTAGACTATACAGAGTCAATCATACTACCTCAAAGTTAAAGCTAATGAAGTAGCAGTATAAACATAATGATCCTCTTAACTCAAAAGTTATCGATCAGCCAGCCCTAACACGTTAAGCATTCATCTCGACAGTAACATTTTTATTTTTGAAAATGGTAACCCATATTGTATTCATCCGCATTAAGGAAGTGCCATTCATGTCGACATTGATATCAACCAAATCATGATCTCACCAAAGCTATTCCACTAATAAAATTTAAGGTTTTCGATCAAATCAGTGTTAACACGTTAAGCATTCATCTTGACAGTGATTCCAAATGATTAATTTAGAGATACATAAGTACGTTGGCCAACTGATTGGAAGTTTACCTTGCAAAATTTTCAAGTTCATCTTTCAGTGCTCTTTCGAATAAGCCCATCAAAAAATCAACTTCCACCTAACATAAGCAACAGACAAAAGGGGAGGAAGATAGATCAATAACAGCAAATTACAAATTGTTAGCCCAATTACTAATTATTTATCACTGACTAAAAGGGAGCTCATAGACTTTACTTTAGGACGTAGCCAATTATCAGAGGAAAAGGCAAATACAGTAAGAGCACTAATTCCCAAATTTCCACAGAGCTCAATAAGGTTCCTTAGAGCTTGAATTCCAGCTTCGTAACCTAAGGCAACCGGCAATCCTCTCATCTTAGCCCACCTTCTATTCCCGTCCATTATCACCGCAACATGGTTCGGCATAAGTTCTCGCCTGAGTTCGGGAGGCCAAAGAACTTCCTCAGCTGAAGCGTCAACGGCGGCGGCGGTGTCAATGTGGCTAACGGCGGCGTTTTGAGCAAAGGCAAATGGATGAATCGGCGGTAATTTGAGGGAGATTAGAGGATTAGTTATTGATTTTTGTTGGGAGCAAAATCTGGTGGTGGGCGAATGGAAGACTTGTTGGAGCTGAAGTGAGAACGCCATTTTTGTGAAGGCAAAAAGGGCTCTTTCTCGCCAAATTTTCAGATTTGACTTTGGAGGGAGATGACTTTCAGCCTTCAGGCTTCAGCTTCCCAAACTTGTGTGGTTGATAATAAACCAACGGTTATGAGAAAAGCTAAATTATTTCCGTAAAATTATGCGGATAAGAAAATATATACTAGTTAATTAGCTAATATAGTTATAGTTTGAAATAATTACGGCTCACAACTAACATTTTTGTATGATTATAATTTGAGTTTGTACAGCGAATTATATAGCGAACTGTATCGAATATACAAACACTGCAAATTGTATAGTGAATTATACGAACACTGCGCATTGTATAATAAAATATACAAGCATTGTGCACGAATTTGTATAGCAAAATAAACAAATGTTATACAAAAACTACGAATTATACCAATGGTGCACGAATTATATAAAAAAAAATATAAACACAACTGAATTATACAAACGATGTGCACGAATTGTATAGTGAAATATAAAAACGCTATACAAAAACTCCTAATTGTATAGCGAATCGTACAAATGCTATACAAAAATTGCGAATTGTATAACGAATTATACAAACATCGTGCGAATTGTATAATTAAATATATAAATATTGCTATAACTATAGTTACAAAATGTAATTGCCCAAACTATAGTTATAGAGCATGAGTACCTCAATTATTTACTCCTACTTTTATTTGTTTAGCCTATTTTAACTTTGATATGACGTTTAAGAAAATAAAAAGACTTTTAAATCTTATAGCCTTAAATTAAAGATATATCAAATTTACCAAAAAGCTCTTCGATATATCAACATATCATGTGAAAAATTAAAGAATTGCTAAAAATGAAAAAGATCATTCTTTTTAAAACGGACTAAAAAAACAAGTCAATAAATTAGGAGGAGGAAAAACTAAAAATAGACATGTGTTACTCCCTCCGTTCCAATTTATGTGGCACCATTTTCTTTTTGGTTCAGCCCAAAAGGAATATCACCTTACTCTAATTGGAAACAATTTACCTTAAAATTTTCTTTTTTAGACACAAGTTTTAAAAATCTTTCTTTTTTTCTTAAACATCGTACCAAGTCAAAAAGTGTCAAATAAAATCGGACGGAAAAAGTATTATTTTTAAAAATGACTTTAAAAAAATCACTCTTTCTATATAACAAGTGTGTATGTTTTGTGTCCTACCAAATACTCTACATGTTCCATTTAGCAAGAACTATGCAAATGGAAAAAAGATTTAACGAGAAATAGCATTTCGACACGCAACTTGTGTAGTTTATTATCAATTTTCTTGACATAATATATAAACATGTCATTTATCGCAGCCTCACTTGGTATTTATGTTGTACAATTTTGAATAGAATTTTTTACATAAATAACAACTTTCACCCCCAAAATTACACTTTAAAATTTATTTATCAAAATACCAAAAAAAACACACTCCTTTTCATTTTCCAACACTATTATATCATACCACACACCACAATAATCACACTCAAAACACTCTCTCTCCTAAATTTGTAAATAAAGTTGGTATTTTATATGGTATTTTTCAATGATTCGGTAGGGACATGTAATTTTTATCCAAAAACTTGGTATTTTTGAAAACTCCCCTTTTGAATATGCACAAATAAACACGTAAACTTACAGTGAACATATGCATTCTATGTAGCATAATTACATAGACGCTACAAAGGTAAATTGGCCACTTAGGACGCCACATACTACTCATATGTCTACTTGCTGCTAAATGCATATGAAAAAATCTGCTTCAGAGACGCAACAGAATAACACTACTACTCACAACTAATATCCTAAAAACATCAAATGAGCCATTACCAGGCTAAGTGTTACATTTTGTCATGGGGATTTCTTCTACATGTAGGTAGCTTCAAGTGTCCCGAAAAGAAAATTAAAAAATCCTTGTACACCACCCATTCGGGTACTTCAATTAACATTAAGAACTTATCATACCGGAGGAGCAACAACAAGGGGTATTGTAGAACATGTGCGAGCCCCATCCAATGGAAGAACGACACATGAAGATATGGCAAAGGATAATAGATCCGTGTGTCCTCACGGTGGGCGTTGGCCAACAGTAAGTTAAACCTCAGTCGCATAGCTCTTAAAATTCACTCAACATATCTTATACTGCTTCAATAGCACTAGATTTTTTGGGCTGAATGCAATATACACGAGATCCCAAATGGTTTACTTGAAGACCAGCCTTTTCACATCCTGTGAAAAAGAGGGACTCGTCTTCTTTCCCTATCCTGCGTCTCCAGCTCATTAAGAAAGCTGGCTGAGGCAATGTGCACATATCTGAGCCATAAGTTTTGATAGACCGATTAATTAGTGCTGTCAAAGATTTAAGGGTAAGCTTTAGATAAAGTATAATACTGACCCTTTTCTTCACTAGTTCCAGAACCAGTTTCGTTAACTTTTGGCTTGTCGGATTTCAAGAGAAAGCATAACGTCTTTACCAAGTTCTCATATTGCTTCACATCTGCAAGTAGAAAATGAACAAAAGAAATGAGAAATTAAGGGGAAGGTTAGAAGATACGCACAAGAATTACAAGCGGACACTTACAATATAATAGCAAGGGATAGGAAGGATCACAGAGAGCCTGAGTCAAACAACTTACATAGTAAGATATCACTTGCAATGATGAGATCCCAATCAGGATCAGCTACTGGAAACACATCTCCCCATGAATCTGAAAGCAATGCGAACTTATTTTTCAGAAGTTTCCGCAAGAAAGCATAAATTGTAGATCAGAACAGAAGTTAATTGTTCATAGTTCATGGTTTTCTTCCCAATGAGAATTTGCATCACGGTGATAAAACTACAAGAATAAACTTGACGGAGAAAAGAACTAACGTCTTATGTGAGGAAGTACAGGAGAAATGCCATTTGCCCTGCAATTATGTGCTATGTTCTCTTCAATATCTGGATCATCATAGTCCGACGTTGTAATATCAAGTTGAAATGATTTTCTCAAGAAAATGGCCAAAGCTCCAGTTCCACTGTGACAAACTCAAAAGTTAGCACAAGCACTATGTGTACAAATCACAAAGGAAAGGAAGCAGACAGAGGAAAAGAAACTAGTTGATGTTTATAACTTGACGTATTTCTTTTCTTCCATTTTCCTCTTTTCACATTAGATAAACATGAGAGCCAAGAGGACAGAAACAAATGCAATCAAATAGCACTCTTTCAGATGAAAAATGAGAATGCCAAATGAACAACAAAAGAGAATGAAATCAAACACCTCACATAGACGAACTTCAAAAATGAGAACTATAGATCACTTGTAAAACATGCATGTAACAGAATTCATCCAACAAAGCAGTGACTGCTCAAAACTGTACATTTTATTCCTGGAATCCTGCTTCATCTTCGATTGTCCTTCTGGAGATATATATATATCCATACATACACACACACACACATAGATATATAAATAGATTTCCACAGGAGGGGTACAGTTTAGATATATGCCAAGGTTTCAGACAAAAAAGAAATAAAATTTTGATATGAATCCCATCCATCAACCAATTTTTTGGAAATATACATATGGAGTTTACTATTCTCCTAGTATCAAGAAGTGCTTTTATTAATGTTCTCTATTAATTTGCAGAGCTTAGCATTAAAATTGAAAAAATTATTAGTTGGAACAGCATCGTGTAAAAACATTGGGTACAGATGAAAATATGAGTCACTGAAACAGCTAACATGACAGTCATTAACAAGAAACATTATTTGATATGGAAAATAAGTTTGTTTCTTAAGTCTATAACAAGCATTTCAACAGAATAGCAGCAAGGTTCCCTTGCACCAAGAAGTTAGAAGCAAGTTCTGCACAGCCTGTACAACGGGCACATGCTAAGACCATTTAGCGAAGAAAATACTGAAAAGGTCCAACCTTTTAGGATGACCGGATTAACATATTAAATGCTTTAAGGTATTACCTGCCTAGCTCAATTATGCGACGCCCTCTTAACCAGGATGTATGTTGTGCAAGCCATTCCGCAAATGCAAATGTCCCAGGCCAAAGTAAATTAGCATTCATCTGGTGAAAAGAAAATTCTTGGATGAGCAACTCCTGTGGACAGACCAAAGTGTATTAGTTTCCATGCTGAGCAAAGCTATAAACAACAAACACAGAACTCACATATCCCTCAGACACATTTACTTTTGGCATAAATACAAGGAAACAGCAGCATTGTGGTAAATCCTGGAAACCTGATTTGATGCCTATTAACTTCTGACAAGTGAAGATTAGGTCAATAAAGTAAATGCTGATATAGATAACAATTTCAAACTATTTATATAGTTGGAAGATGGTATCAGTGTGCAGAAAAAATAATATCAATGCTGTATAAGCCCAAACATCCACACACAAAAGAAGGAAATGAAAAGGCCAGGTAATAACCAGAGTAAAGTATAGATAATTTGGAAAGATTCATTAGATCATTACTTTGCAACTTGCAACCACGATGTTTCTGTTAAACCAACAAGAGTTGAAAAGCAGCAAGCAACTAAACATTCTCAAGTAAAAAACAAAAAGAGCACATCTCATGTCCTAAAATATAAACATAGCAAAAGATGACAAGATGAAATTAGTTAGCTACGAATGTACGGACATCAATCTTCACCTAAGACCAAGGGCAAAGCTAAGTTCAGGCAAGAGGGTTCAATTGAATCCCCTTCACCAGAATATTACACTGCACAAATAGGGCAGAACGTCTTTTTTGTTATATATAGTGTTATATCGCCTTGATACAAGAAAAGATTCTAACTGACAAAAAGGATTCAACAAATGCTTATTCTAGCATATTTTAAAACCCTTATATGAATTCCTGGCTCTGCCCACGGCCCAAGACACCAGAAATGAACCCTTATGACAGTTTCCCTGTTGGGATGTGTGGGGTATGCATGAACTAATCTACAAACCAATACATCTTCAGAAAGTGGCGTACCAATCAGTTATTAAAATGTTGAAAAATTTAATTGAATATGTAATTCTGGTGTTCTCTCACTCCAGCATGGAAAATATCAACTAAAGGAACCTTTTTCCTTCTCAAAAGAGTACCAAGACTGATGAAGTGGGTTGAGCAACCTCATGGTTCAAATCCTACAAAGATAAAAACAGCCACTGATTTCTTTTCATCTGTTCTAGCCTTAGTAGATAGAATTACCTAGTACCAATTTTGGTAGGAGGTGGGAGGTACTCGTAAAATTAGTTGAAGTGCAAATGAGCTAGCCCGACCCAGACAACACAGTTATCGAAAAAGAAAAATTATACCAACTAACGTTTCCACAGATACAAAAGATCCGGTGTCACTTTGTTTGGATGATTACAAATTGTTTTACAACGAGTCATATCATATTGTATTGTATTATATCGTATCATGGTGTATTATTTTAATAAATATAGTGTTTGGGTAGATTGTATCGTTCTCTATCATTACATAATATTACACATTCATAATTTGAATGATAAGCCCACAAGAAAAGTAGGGTACAGGACAAAGTTACTATAAAAAGGTAGGGTAACAAATAAAATAGAATTATTAAATAATAAGTAAACACAAAATGAGAAAAAAATATGAAGATAATGATACGTCACACCTAATCCATCGTTACATAAAATAGATCTTTTCATTGTTATCTAACTAAATTTCAATGATACAGTACAATAACACAAACATACAATAACAAACATTGTATTTAAACAAATAATGCAATAGAATACAACGGTACAACCACCCAAACAAGGTGTAAAGTTCTTGTACTCCCTTCATTTTTTAGCTCTTGAATTTTAATGGTAATAAACTAATAATCAAAACTAGCATACAATTGCTAAGAACCCAATATACAGAATCAACAGCTGAGAAGAAAGCTCAAATAATCAATAATTTCACTGGGGATATCTTGCGAATCTAATTGAACTCACCATTTCAGGGAACTGGTGCTTCCTCTCCACAAAATTTTGCTGGGTCTCTGTGTTCTCTTCATCTGCAGCACAAAAATAAAAATAAAAATCCCTTTAACTAATGTAACATGAATGCATTACGAATCATTTATGAATATTGTCAGAAATAGTAAAAAAGTGTACCGGAGGAGTTGCTATCACTGCCGCCGAACAGGGAAGAAGGAGAAAACAGAGCAGTGTCCATTACTGTGATTGGAAAATTTGGGGAAAGAGGAAGACTTGTTTTTAATAAATTTTTTTAATATCAGACCTGGCCCTATATTTTTCTATAAATTACAATTTGCCCCTCTTTCTTTTTTTCTTGAATATATCCTCTCGTGAAACTTAGAAAAAGATACAAGTGTGTGATCCATGCGGCTAAATTTGTTTTTTTTTTTTTTTTTACTTTCTAAGAGCTCATGTATTCTTCTTCTTTTTTTTTTTTTTAAGGCAAACTCACAATATTTCATTGCAAGTGAAAAAATTGCTTATCATTCGAATAGCTTTCTCTTATCGTGTTAACTATAATTCATTTTTTAAATGTAAAAAATATTTTTAGTTTTTCAAAAATTTTAGATATTTGTTCGAATCAATATTTGAAATTAAATTTCTTTTCATAAGGATAGGCGAAGCAATTAAAGTGAGATCGAATGTAGATTCCGGATAGCTTGAGGTTGTACTTAGATTTTGCAAACATAAATCTTGTTGAAATATATTCATAAGAAACTTGAATTTGATGCATGTCTTTTTGGGGGTGAATGATTAAATTAAGTTTTATAAATAAATAAGTTTACTTTATTAAATTCAAGTCCAAAATTCAGTTTATCTTGAAGTTCAAATTCATGTCACGTGTAAAGGTGATTTGATAATTTAAAATGAATAAGGTGTTGCCACATCTTTAAATAATGTGACAATTCAAGAACCATTCAAAAGTCACAAATTACTCAATCGAGGTTGTTGTTGAACTATATCACATAATTTCGACAAAAAACAAGATAACATCGATACTACTGAAAAGGACGATTTCAATTTTTCATGCAAAATCCTTTGTATAGACGTTGTTGTGGCAAACATTAAGATGGAATAGTCCCTCAAATATGCCCAATATCATTGCTACAATATGATCAGAAGCTATTCGTCTTGCAAAAACATTGAGATGGAATACTCCAGCTCTATCAGCCTCAGTAAAATTATCATAAAACCCTTAGATGAGAGAACGTTTGCATACTACGCCCTCCCAAATTTTTTTGGCAGATTCGAGATCAGAATCTCGATCAACACGAAAAATTATATAGGAAAACGCTCTTGGTTGATTTTTAGAACGATCATAAAAAAATAATTTTTCGGGGCAAAAACGCAATTCAAGAAGAGTGCGGACTTGTCACGGATTTGCACTTGATGGTGATTCCAATATTTTCTACCAGATTAGAAAATCGATCAGAAAAATTTCGATAAAAATTATACTAGAAGGGAGCAAGTCCACAACGCGGACTTGGTGTACCATAGTACAAAATTTTCACTTTTTCGATCGAGGGGCATTCTAGACTTTTTCCTACCTCTCCTAATCATAACTCACGATTGATATAGGTCCTTTTTTTAGTGTAAAAAGAGTTTTTAAACCCATTCCTAAGTCTTCTACGTGTTCTAACAAAAGACTAGGACTAAGAAGAGGAGAAGATGCTAGGGTTCTTCATCTTCAGATGCAAACCAAGGGTTTCTTCAAGAGATTTTTTCCTTCCAAGTATATAAGGGTAACGTAAAACATGAAATTGTTCTTCCATATGCCTCTTGATTGAGATGTATTGAAAGGGAAAGGTATTGAGTCTACATGAATTGGTTTCTTGAAAATTTTATGATGAAAAATCTATTCTTATATATTTTTGCATAACTGGTTATTTTTATAAACTTGTTTTCATTAAAGCATGTTTTAAACCTTCTATTTTCAAAAACCCTAAATATGATTTGAGTATAAATGCATGAATGAACCAAGGAATGGAGTCTAGAGCCTTGATGTGAGAATGTTGACTACGATTGTGATGTGAGCATGATGATAGGTTGATAGAACTTGATGGTCCTATGAGTCTTCAAAACTTGAACTCTAAAGATTGGTCTAAATTGAAAGTCCTCCCATGTGAGTGTCTAATTTACTCTTGAAAGGTTGATGGGATTGATTGGTCGAACTATTGGAAGATGTAATTAAAAATTGATTAGATGGTCGATAGGCCAAAAAGCTCAATTGTGCCAAAATTGATGGACTGATAAGAGTCCTTAGGAGACTCAATGATTGTTTATAAGCATTGAGTCTTGAGAGGTGTATCGAACACCGAATTGAGCGAGAGTAAGTTCATCTCGAACTCAATAACTATGTCACCAAATTGCGAGTGAATTGAGTTCACTAAAGTTCGACATGTTCCTTTTGAGAATTGAGTCCGTTAAAGTCAGACATGTTCCTTTTTGAAGACTGAGTTTGTTAAAGTCGTACATGTCGCTATTTTATAGTCTTGAAACTATATGAATTGATTGGTTGATTAGATCGATTTGTTATTTACCTTGACAAAGTATTGAACGGTTGTGGCAACATCAACCAGATTGTTATATGATTATTGGCTCATAAGTGATTGTTGTCGGATAAGAAAAACTCCCAAATAGATTGTGATAGTACTTGAATTGGGTTGGATAGTATATGATTGGATTGGATTGGATAGTATATGATTGAATTATCTATGATTTATCATTATCTAGTCTTTTTATTCATTCCTTAGACTTATGACATTCTGATTGAGTAATTGAGATGATTATATTCTACCTTATATTTGTTTTATTCAACCATTTTACATCCTCGTACATTTCACGTACTGACGTCCATTTAGACTGCATCGTTTTATGATGCAGAGACTGGTATCAGGGATCATCAACAGGTGCATCGTTGAGGATCTATTCGCATTCAGCTGATTGGTGAGACCTCCTTGCTTTCAGAGGATTCTATATTACTATCATCTAGCTACTAGAGTTTAGATTTTCTTTTATTTGATTTGAGGTAGCCATAAACCTGTTATTGACACTTATCTAGATAGTAGAGTTAAAGGCTTCATAGACCAGACAGTGATAAGTTAATGTTGAAATCGTTATCTCTTGACGGATTTTCTAGAAATTATTCTTATCTTATGTCAGAGAATGAAGTTTGATTGTTGACCTATGACATCTATATGTTGAGTCAGATTGATGATTTGATTTCTTTATTTTAAGTCTTCCGATGATTTAAATGAACGTGTGATGAGGCCAAATGATATGCTTGGGAGCAAGCAATGGTTTCTGAGTGCCGGCCACGCCAAGGGTGCCCTCCCACGGCGTGACAATCCCTCAGCCCCTCACTCCATAAAAAAGTAAATTTTTTTTTTAAGTTCCAATTTTGAAAAGTTTAATTATTTATACAACCCCCCGCCCCGCCCTAAAAATTTATTTTAACAAAAAATTTAAATATTGAAAATTTTAATATTTTACTCCACCCCTAAGCCCCAAACCCCTATCCCATACAAAAAAAAATTATTTTAAAAAAATTAAATTTTTAACTCCACCTTGCTCCCGGCCCCACCCCCACCATTCCTAAAAAAGAATTTAAATATTTATTTTTAAAAAATATTTCAAATTGTCAAATATTTTCATGTCAGAAACTATTTTTCTAAAAAAAATATTTTCTATCACTAACTAAAAATAAAAGTTATTTTCTAAAAAAAAATTCATTTACTAATTAAATAATAAAAAATATTTTCTACTCACCAATCAAATATAAAAAAATAATTAGAAATCAACTTATTTTTCCAAAAAATATTTTCCATTTCCCTCGGTACAAATACAATCTTAGTTCTATTTTTTGTCGCCCCACCTTTGAAAAAAAAATAACGGGCCATTTAGTATGTGGGTCCATGTCTACAACCGTCTATTCTTTTTTCTTCGTCCTTTTTATAAATGCAAATGGTTGGCGCTCAATTAAAAAAAATGTGTTTTATATGTATATATTGTCAATAGAATAAAATCTTAGAAAGAGTTTGTAGCAAAATAAATTGAATAGACGGAAAAATTCGGTAAGTCTATGAATTCAAGCAAGTCCAACTAGTGTAAAAAAAAAGTGCTATCATTCTTCAAAATCCTCTTTAAAATTTTGCTTCTCACCGGTCTTAACAAACTTTTGTGTTGGCACTCATTATATATGAAGCACTACAAGGTAAGGATACAGGGGAAATTATAGAGGATTCTTCCATTGGAGAGATCTCCTGCTCCAGCTCGTCGTCCTTCTGGCACAGGCAGAGTCTCCTGCTGACTAATAATCTCCATGGCTTTATCGATCTGTTCCGCTACTTGTATGAGAGCAGTTTTCAGATTCAAAGCTTCGCTTGAGGTCAATTTCTCAATCTGTATCTTATCCCATATACAACAACTTGTTTCTCCCATTTCAAATTTTGAATTCTGTTGCTAAACGAAGTCGTATTTATGTGTTTAATTAGCAAGTTTGGATGATAGATTTAAACAATGAAATAGTAAATGATGAATAAATTTGAAATGGATTTGCATCTAAAAGAAGCTTAACAGTGTCCGCTTTTGCTGAATAACAACAAATTAACTATGGCTTTTGAATATATATGTATAATTTGTATATAACGGTGTCAAAATGAGTTCAAATATAGATAATCCGTCCAAGATTTTATGGGTTAGACTCAAGATAATTTGAATTGAGTTCAATCTCAACCATTCAATCTTCGACCCATTACGAAAAAAAATTCAATTGAGCCCAATTGAATTTTCAATTTTAACATGTTCTAAGGCTCTTTACTTTCATTAATGTAATGTATGTTTTCTATCTATTTTATATTTTCTATGATTTATTTATCTATTTGTAACTTTTTATTTTCTTGAGTTAAACTCAAATTATGATTTTATATATATATATATATATATATATATATATATATATATATATATATATATATATATATATATATATATATATATATATATATATATATATATATATATATATATATATATTATTGAGTTGAGTGGGTCAAATTGGGCGGGCCATGATCCAACCCAAATTTTAGCCCAAAATAAATTTGAACGAATCATAACCCAATTTAATTTCTATTTCAACTCACTTTAATATCTTCAGTTTCAACTCAACCTAACTCGCCCGTTTTACGCCCCTATATATGTATTTGTTAGGTTCCAAATGGAGTTGATTTGACCTCCTTTGATATTTCTAATTCTAATAAGATGATTTGGTAATGGAGATAAGGAATAATTTCGCGATAAAAGGTAAAATTATTTTATTACGTATTTGCTTTGGAATATTAATTAGTATAGTGATATTTATTTTATTAAGTATACTAAGATAAATAAAAAATAGTGTTTTTTTAAGCAAATATACAACTTTCACCCCATAAATTACACTTTAAAATTTATTTATCAAAATACCAAAAAAAACACACTCTTTTTCATTTTCCAACACTATTGTATCACACCACACACCATAATAATCACACTCAAAACACTCTCTCTCCTAAATTTGTAAATAAAGTTGGTATTTTATATGGTATTTTTCAATGAATTCGGTAGGGCATGTAATTTTTATTCCCAAACTTGTTATTTTTGAAAAATGCCCAATAAAATATTATTTCACATAAATAGTGAAATAAGTAATATCTGTCACTTTATCTTTTTACCAATTACTAAACGCACTCTTATTAAAGAGAAATAATATAAACTTGGGCCAAAAGTTAAATTCAAAAGGTAAATTCTTTTCTTGCTTCAGCTACGGCTTATTTAGGGGAAAATTTTCAGAAACAGTGAAGCTCTTTGATTCACTACATGTTAAAAAAAATCATCATATATAATATATCACTCTGGTATAAAGTATATAGTGTATAATAAGAGTTTATATTTAAATATGAGTTAAAAATCGCGTGATTATATACAAAATATGAGCTACCTCATCTAAATATTTTCAAAAATAGACGTAAAATATAATTTTTATTTTTTATTAGTGAAGATAGAGAGTCTATTTTTTTTAAAAATATTCGCATCAAACTGAATTAAACACGGAAAAACAATGAAGAAAACATAATAGTTAATACAAAAAAACAGTACAGAGCCTGTAAGAAAAAAATATACCAACTATGATAATCGAAAAACAATACATAATATATGTCGATAGAAAACAAAAGCAAGGGAAGAATCAAGAGAACATTCTACACCTACTAACCTCCTATCATAATACGTGACCTTCATTTCTCTTACTATCTAAAGTCATGTCCTCGTTGCACTATGTCTTATCTAATCACCTATATTTTTAATAAATCACACACTTTTACACTCCTTTTATGAATTATTATTAGCAAATACAAAATTATTAAGCTAAATATAAGAGCTAATGCTAGTAACATATATAACAATGGCTAACTATAGTAGCCATGTAAGTATTAAACAAACAATCCCATTACTATTGACTGTATTCTATCGATCATTACGTTTCAACTTGTTTATCTAAATTAATATTTGAAAAGTTAAAAGATATATTTTTAAAATATCTTACATGATTATAATTTAATATATAAATTTTGTTTTAAGTAAATAAAAAAATATATATCTGAATTCACATAAGTTATAATAATTTTTATTGTTTGTAGGAAGGCACCATTAAAAATACAGCAAGTATGTGGAACAGTTTACGACATCAAAAAGGAAAATCTTTTGTTGCTGAGACAAAAGATGGAAGAGAAAGTATGGAAGTAGCAAGTCGTCCAAAGTTCGTTCTATTTGGATCATCAATAGTGCAGCAAAGCTATGACTTAGATGGTTGGGGTGCAAGCCTCGTAAACCTTTACTCTCGCAAGGTAAGTTCTTTTTATATGTCTTAACCATTTCAATCTCGTGTTTTCATTTTGTCTGCCATAGAGGTACTCCTATCTTATCCCATTTGATTTTGTTCTTAATCTTGTCTCTCCTCCATCCAAGTATACTATTTTTTCAAACATGGGCGTTCTTTATTGGCTTGCTCCAAACAAACAACGTTGGTCTAACACATTACTATGTAGAACTCACCTTTAAACTTTGGTGATACATTCTTATCGCGCATAGTATTCAATAGGCAAGTCTATTTAATTCATCATGTTTCAATATGGTGTGCGACATCATCATCAATCTCTTTGTCTTCTTGAAGTGTAGATCTAAGATCCATTATGCATTGAACTTGCATTTCAGGATTTTATTTTAGTCTTAATCAACTTCCGAACTTCCAGTTTATCATTAATTTCACATCTAGAATAACATGCACCACACCATCTTCTTTATAACATATTGTGCTAATTCCTTTATCAGTAAGGCAAATAAGAATTGACTATGGGCTGACCTTTGATACAATCCTATATTCTGAGTCACCTTTCATCGTTCTAACTTGAATTTTGACTCCATCCTACATTTTTAGTTACCTCAATAAAAAAAAAAGCATATCTTTAGACACTAAACATCTTCAAATTACCTCCCCAGGGACTTAATTGATATCTTTAGACACTCGTAATTAATGATTTGAGTTCAATAAGTTTTGTGTTAACTGAGAGACCTTTGATAGCTAAAGCCTTAATGCATGTAATCCTAACAGGCCGATATATTCTTGCGTGGATATTCTGGTTGGAACTCAAGGATGGCACTTGATATTTACAAGAAAGTTTTCCCAAAGGTACCTAATATTACCTAATTTGCATTTGGTTGGAAATCCTTTTTGCAAAAAATTTACTTCTGTTTGTTTAATTCACATTTAGAATGCAGAAATTCAGCCTTCTCTTGTCATACTTTATTTTGGTGGGAATGATTCAGTAGATCCTGAATTTATAGCATATCCTGAATTTCCAGCTTTCACCACTCATGTCCCTCTTCATGAATATGTTGAAAACATGAGGAACATTGCACTTCATATCAAGGTATGTATGCAACCTTTGAACTTCCATTCGACGGGTAAATACTCCTTTCTTTCATTTTTATTTGTCCAAGATCTAATAATCAATTAATAGGAGTAGTATAGTTAAAATAGTCACGTCAATAATTGTTTTCTTAATTGATATGCTAAATCCAAATGAAATAAGTAAAAATAAAGAGTATTATTCGGATATTTATATAAAATCATTTCATAAAGTATTTTAATGAGGGTGTATATTTTTCTAGTCTGGAAAAGTGAGTTAATTTTGTGGTGTTTTTTTAAAATTATTTTTTAATTTTTAGGTGATTATTTTGTCATTTAATGATTATTTTATACTTTATTCTCTCCCTCTTTATTTCTTTTCCCCTTTTTCCTTATTTCACATGTGCATAATATTAGGGGATCCACAAAATATTTATGCACAGTTATTAGTTTTTTTGTATGCTATTTGTTCATTTTTTTACACGCTTTTTGAAAAAATATAAATAAAAAAAATATTTTTACTAATTTATCCTTTAAATTTGTTTTAATACACTCTATTAACAAAAAAAGAAGGAACTTTTTGGAACCTAAAAATGTTTATATTTTAAAAAAGAATTAGATTTGAGAGAAAAAATGGATAAGAATAATTTTGTTTTGAATTTGTAAATTTGAAAAATAATTTGACAAAAAATACTAAAATGTTTGCCCTAATTATTGTACAATTTACTTTGCCTTTTGTACAACATTTTAATGCATCTGTTCACTTCTATATAGTAGGAAAAAAAACTATTTTCAAAAAATCTAACGCGATATATCACTTGCGCAGTGCCTTTCTGAAAAGACTCGTCTAATTATACTAAGTTCTCCTGCAGTGAACGAGGAACAAATTGTTGAATATTTCGGGTAATTAATCTCCATAATTGATATTTTTATCATTTTAAATTATTTATTTTATTTATACTTATTAATCTATTTTTAAAAATATATCCTTGTAAAATTTTTAATAATTCTGTAATTCTAAGCTAGCATCTGATTATAAATTTTTAAATATTTTTTTACAAATCATGTTAGGATGAAGTTTCATCATATGTTTGAGCATAGTTTTAGAGAAAAATATTTACCTTTAGAAATAGAAAATATAATTTATACACATAAGTTCTAAAAATTAGTAAAAATATCCATAAATTTATTTGATCATTATATAATGAATATGTTCCATGAAAACCAGGATCGTGAACATAACTAGCATATGAATCTAAAAGGAAAATGCCATTGATTTGTATAGGCAAAACTAGTATTACTATTTGTAATTGGAAATGATTTCGAAGAGCAAATTCGGATAAAAATTGTATAAAATATGTATATAATCGTTTAAATTTTGTGCAAAAACTATGACTAAATTCAATTCAAACATATAAATGATAGGTGCTTTTATAAAATATTAAATTTGAAGTAGTATAAAAGTTATCAAATAATAGAATGTGGCCTAAATACTATTTTTTTTCTCTAATATTTGAAAATTTGTACTGTTTGACAAAAATATTTGTCGAATAAACACAAGTTATATAGTTAAACAATATTTGTTCAAGTTTTTTTTTTTAAATATTTTTATGAATAAATTTAAGATCATAAAATTAAATAATATTTTTAATATTAGTCTTTATTCTAATCAAGAATAATCAAGGTAGAACAAATGAGAGAGGTCGAACATACTCAGAAGCTGGTATTAAATTGGGCCAACAATTAGGCGTGCCGGTTATTGATCTTTGGTCAGCCCTTTACAAACGCCCTAATGTCTTCTGGTAAATCAAATTTACTAATATTTCTACTCTTTGGCTATTTGTGAAAAGATTTTCGACAAAGTACTTTTCAAAATAAACAGATATTGAAAACTTGGTTAGATGAATTAAAACATGTGATGACATGTTATTTACCATTTTACTGAAGGCATAATACATAAAATATTCCCTTTAACTTGGTCTCATATGATATTTATGTTCTTCAATTTTGGGTGAGCACAAGTAGACACTTGAATTTATATAAAGTTGAACAAGAAGACATATGCATCCTACACGTCATCCTACATAGCATCATATGCGTATCATAACACAAAGAATGTGTGTGTTCTACTTGTTCATTTTTATACCAATATAAGTATCTATTTCTGAACACCCAAAATTAGAGGGCATATATATATACTAGTTAAGGTCAAGTTAAAAAGGATATTTATGTATTATGCCTTTACTAAGTACTAACTTATATGTACTTATTAAGAGATATACATATAATTACCTAATGAGTGACATAATTATATGTATACATATATGTATTTTTCTACTACAAAGAATTCATGAATAAATGGTTGTGGTTTGTATTTTGTTTGTGTAGGGATGGAATGCATTTAACAAAAGAAGGAAGTGATATTTTGTTCAATAAAATCAAGGATGTAATTACCAAGGCAAATTGGGAGCCAACCCTAGATTGGAACAAAATGTCTGATGAGTTTGCTGATATATATTGGTGAAGGTGAGAATAAATAAAACTGTTGGGAACTTCAAGAGCTTATTTTGAACGCATAACAATAACATCTCCATATCCATTATTCGAAACAATTTCTCCACCTCCGAAATAGTGACAACATCTACATATACATTATTCTCTTTATACCCAACTTTGTGAGCTTACACTAAATATGGTAACTTTTTTTTGAATAATAATAAGGGAAAAGAATTAAAAATACCTCTGAACTATTTCAAATGGAGCAGAAATACCCCTCCATTATATTTTTGGCTCAAAAATACCCCTATCCTAGCAGAAATGAAAAAAGGTTAAAAATACGCTTTAAATATTAGAAATAGAGCAAAAATACCATTCATTAGTTTTCGATTAAAAATATCCCTCTGTTAAAATTTTAAAGTTTTTATTTAAAATATCCTTCTCCCATAAAAATTTCAACACCAACCCATCTTCAAATCAATTTTTTCAAATTTTGAGTAGTCCAGATTCTTATTATATGAAAGAAAAAACCTTTTATTTATAGTTGCAATTGAATTATCTCTTTATAATGATAACTTGTATTAATTGTGTTACATTGCTAATATGAGCACAACAATTTTTTTACAAGCTTCGTAGGTTCGAAAAATTTGAAGAATTGGATCTTATTGAACTCAAGAAACTTATTAAGGAGGAGAAAACGATTCTAACGAGAATGAATAAATGTTATCATTCAAAGATTGACTCCTTGAGACTTTTACAAGTGAAATAACAGTCTCTTTTGACATGAAAAAGCTAGTCTTGTACCTAATATCCGAGGAGAAAACCTCTTGAGTCCCTAAATGGGGCTTCTCGTGGAGTAATCACGTGGCGCTTTTTGTCCGCATAACATGTATGGTGTCATTTCGTTATGTTTTTTTTTGTAAAATTTTAAGGGAGAGGTATTTCTGAACCAAAATCTAACCAAGAGATATTTTTGCTCCATTTCTAATAGTTCGAGAGTATTTTTAACTATTTTTTATTTCTGTTGAAGAGAGGGGTATTTTTTAGCCAAAAATTTAATTGAGGAGTATTTTTGAGTCAAAACGTACATGAAAAAATATTTTTGCTCCATTTTAAATAGTTCAGAGATATTTTTGACTTTTTTCTTAATGATAATGATATTTGTCCATTGTTAGTTGAAAAATAGGGTTCGATTCATTTTGTGGTTAGTCACGTACTTTCTTTTGTTTATCGCTAAATTTTATAAAAAATTTTATTTTTATATATAAGAGATCCAAACATACAAAATCTTTGATTTTTTAAAAATAAATAAATACAAATTGTAAATGTTTATGTTGCATCATTTCTCTCCACATTTTAGAAGGAAAAGTGAGACTACCATTGTTAATAACTTAATATAATTAATTCCCTTCTTTGATGAAAGTCTAATTCGAAAACAAATGAGCAATTAATTGAAATATGTGAATTAATTTCTGAAATAATTATTCAATAATACACATCCAATACATATTTATAACTTGAATCTCAAGAGGATGGTGTGTGCTTAAATTTTGTGTCTGTACTCCTTTGAAAATTGCATCTTTAGAAGAGACTCCTTATTTTTCTTTTTTCTTTTCTTTTCTACTATATTAGAAAGACCTTATCAACATGTAGGTTTATTGTCTATTTAATTCAATTTAAGGGTCTCTCCACGTGCTATGTACTCTTTTCAATGTGAGGTAGGCCTTCTTTTCTCTTCTTGGAGAGTGTGAAGATAATTCTTTAATATATATATATTAAAGAATAATTAGTTATAATTATTTTTAACTATTGAATCTTTATAAAATTATATGCATTTGAAATTTTATAATTACAAATAAAATGATGTTACGGATGGTATCAAAGCTACTCTTGTGTCAGTCTTGTTGATGTGAGCTAGAATTCAACTGAGTTTAGGCAAATCTCGAATCTCATACGGTGGGGCAAATCTCAGCGAAGACGTTAATTTAATAGAGAAGGGTGTATGTAACAATTCGTCTTAAGATGAGAAGTCCCACATTTGTAAAACACAGGAGAAATGTTGTGTATATAAGTAAACATGACTTACCTATCAGTGACGCGTTTTAAAGTCGTGAGGATCTAGATCCAAAACGAACAATATCATTAGCAAATTAGATCGTAACACTGAATAACTCCCTCTTATCGTGATGCCATATAATAATCACATATATGGGCACATGGCAAGTTTTAAGTAATTAACAACATATTTAAATTTAAACATTGCTGTGGAGAGACTGACTAAAATTTAATCTTTTTTTAGTAGTATATAATAAGCTAGTAATTAAAGGTGAACGAATACCAAAAACATGAAGGTGCACGTCGTATTATTTTATTGGTATGCACATGTGAAGGCATTTAATTCGAAAAAACACAAAATAAATTGCATGGGCTCAATAGTTTTAATACATATATAATACATTTTTAATACAAAATGTAAATTTTTTATTAAAATAATTTTAATATATTTTAAAACACTTATAATATATCTTTATAATTTTAATATATTTTTTTATATATAGTGTAATACATTTATATTACATGCATAATTCATTTTTTAATATATAGTAGTTTTTTTTAATCAAAATAATTAGAAGACATTTTAGTACATTTATAATACATATATAATTCACTTTTCATACATAATACAATTGCTTTAAATGCTAAATATTTTTCAAATATGAAATATCTAGGTAATAAATAAAAAACATGTTTAAAAACAATAAATATTTTACAAAATAGATTCAAAAAGGTAATATAGTTGATAAATATATCATAATATTTTTTTTTCCGCTTCAATTTGTTTTTTTATTTTCATTTGTCATGAAACTTAAGAATGTAATTTTTTTAAAAAAAATTTATAGTGTTAAACAAAAAATATGTAGAATGTATCAAAATGTCTTTTAAAATTGTGATCTAAGATATTTATGTAAAAAATTAGAATTAAAAAAATTTATAAAAATGAGAGAAATTCTTTTTAAATAGACCCAAATGAAAGGTAATAAAAACAAATTCAAACACGACAGTAATATTTTTCGTCATAAGACACTCCTTCTCATGATGCCTTAAATCATAATAATCATAAACTAAGTTGTGTGAACTCGTTATTTTCAATATTTTATCGTGTTAAATTTTTTAAAAATATATTATTTTTAAATATTTCAATACACACTTATTGATATTTTGGAAAAATCGAAATAACAGAAATTTGCATCGAGTAACTAACAACATATTTAAATTTAATAAACTTCTAGAGATTGATGCGGAGACTGAAGACAATTAATCTTTTGAATATAATATATGGTGGAAGAAATTAATTATTTTTGTCTCTTTTATGGATTATCCATTATAAATACAAATGTTGGCAGCATCAAAAAACGAAAATTGTTACTTAGAGAAAAAAAAATGGATCCAAAGATAGGACCAAATCGTCCATTGTTCGTTTTGTTTGGTTCATCAATAGTGCAGCTTAGTTATGATCGTCATGGCTGGGGTGCACGCCTCGCTGATCTTTATGCTCGTAAGGTATTATTATCGTGTGAAAAATAAATAATTCAAAATTTAATTAAATTTTATAAATTTATTTCTCAAGCTAACTTTTCACCTCTATCTCAAAGGTTCAAATGTTAAGATTGTTCTTTTTTATTTAAGTGGCATTATAGGGTTGGCATATAGTTGTTGTAATTATATCATCTATCGTGAAGCTATCACAAGTTGAATATTTAGTACAAGTTAAAATGGATCTTTCAAAAGTACTTTCAACTATGCCTGTCCAAGAGATGTGGGGAACTATCAACAAAAACATGTTTTCAAAATGTTACCCTGTTTTTTCCCCTATCTTAATAGATATTTATATGGTAGTGAGTGTTTATTTTTTATTTTACGTGATATTTTTTCTGCCTTTCTCTCTTTAATAATTTAAGGTTTTAGAGGAGATTAGAAGCAGGATATGTCGAATCTAGCCTGTTTTGGTTTGGATCAGGGGGCGATAGAATATGAGTTAATGGATTATTGGTTATGTCATGCCCCAGGAGGGTACCCTTGGCGTGACCGATACTCAGAGACTATTGCTAGTCCCTAAGGAACCACTTGGCCTCATCTCATTCATTCAATCATAGTTTAAAAAATCAGTGGAAGACTTAATAAGATAATAGGTGGACAATCTCAATATATAAACTTTTTATTCTCTGACATAGAAATAGTTTTAAAAAAATCTTTTAACACATAAAGACCTCAACATCATCTTATCACTATTTAGTCTATGAAGCCTCTAACTCTACTATCTAGAAGGTACCATGACATGCCATGGCTATCTCAATCAAAGAAAATAAAGTACTAACTCAAGCTAGATGAAAATATAAATGAGTATCCTTCGAAAGCATGGGAGGACTCACCAATCAGCTGAATGCGAATGGAGTCTTAACGATGCGCATGTTGATGATCCCTAATACTTGTCTCTGCATCATGAAATGATGCAGTCCAAATAGACGTCAGTATGTGGAATGTACGAGTATGTAAAATGACTGAATGAAACAGATAGAGGTATAATAACATCAACTCAGAAGATACTCAATCAGGATGTCAAATGTCTATCTAAAGCAATAATAAAGAGTAGACAATGACCAATCAGTACAATACAATCCAATCAAAGCAAATCATAGTACTATCAGTATAGAACTTATCTAGGAGTTTCTTTTATCCGACAATAATCACTTATGAGCCAGTGATTGTACAATAATCCTGCAGATGTTGCCACAGCAGTTCCGTACTTTCCAAGTGAGGAACAACTCGGGTCCATAATGGATCAGGATAATCAATCGATCAATTCCTATTGTTTCAGGACAATAACATGAAGACTTGTCTGATTTTATCGGACTTAGTCCTTAAAATAAGAACTTGTCTGACTCTAACACACTTAGTCTTCAAAATAAGAACTTGCTCGATAACAACAAACTTAGTCTTCAAAATAGGAACTTGTTCGACTTTAATGGACTTAGTCCACTCCTACACTTGACGACATAGTTAATGAGTGCGAGTTAGACTCAATGAGTGCGAGTTAGACTTACTCTTACTCATTTTGGTGCTCGATACTCCTCCCAAGACTCAATGTTCATAAGGCTCTTCATCTCCATCAATCATCTCAATTAGTCTCGTAGAGACTTTCATCATCTCATTAACTCAACTCAATTGGGCCTTTCGTCCTATCAGCTCAATCATCTTATCAACTCAATTCTCATTAGGTAGCTCAAGGCTTAGATCAATCATTAGAAGGAAGTCAGTTAGACAAATCTCTAGAGTTCAATTATGAATACTCATGGGACCATCAAGCTCTATTAACTCATCATCATGCTCACTCACAATCACAATCAACACACTCAAGTCAAGGCTCTAGACTCAACCCTAGGTTTATTCATGCATTCTTTTACAAAGCAACATATAGGGTTTGTGAAAATAACTCATGTAAAAACATCTATTCAGTAAATCAAGTTTGTGATGATCATCAACACATGAAAATACATGTAATATACATATAATTTACAAGAAAACTTCAAGAAACATGTATTTAGACTCATTATACTCTCAACTCCTCTATTACCATCAATAGGGGCACATGGAAGAATATTCTCATGTTTTAGTTTAGCCGTACATACCTGGTATGGAGCTTTGATAATCAGTCTTGCTAGAATTCTCCTCAATTCTCTCGAACCCTAGCTCTTCTTCTCTTCTCTTTAGCCCTAGGTCTTTTGTTAGAATGTTCAGAAAGGCTTAGGAATGGATTAAAAACCCTTTCTATATCTAAAACGACCTATTTTAATTGTGTTGTAAGTTTAGGAGGGGTTGAAAAAAGTCTGGAATGCCCCTCATGAAAAACTGCAAAATTTACTCTTCGGGAAACTGGGCAATTTTCAGGGTTTTTCGCTAAAAATCTTCCGATCAAGTTTTCTAATCCTGTAGAAAATATTGGGATCACATCCAAGTGTGAATCCGCGATAAGTCCATGATGCGGACATGTCGCGCACTCGTACTGGAATGCGTTTTCGCATCGAAAATTTTTATTTTGATGGTTGCTCTAAAAATCAACCAAGACCATTTTTTCACACAATTTTTAATGTTGATCGCATTTTTAGCCTCGAATTTTTCATCGAAGTTTGGGAAGACGCGTTATGCGCGCACCTCTCATTTAAGGGTATTTTTATAATTTTACCGGGTGTTACAAGTTAGGTTGAAAAAAGTAGTTTGGTTCAAATTTTATACTCCCTCCATCTCAAATTAATTCAATTTTTGAGTTTTTTTCAATGTTTAAAATAATTGAACTGTTCAAAGTTCTAGATGAATATGTGAAACTTTTACTATATTTGTCCTTTCATTTATTGAAAGTTTTATATTTTTTAGGATATAAATTACACTACATATTTATGTCTTCACAAAGGACAATAGTGAAAAATATAGTTTAAATTTTATCTTTCAATTTTTTTTTTAATATATATGCATTGCCTCAAAAAGTTCAATTAATTTGGAATGAAGAAAGTAATTGTCTTAGCCAATTTATTGTATATATACAAATTATTAGCTTAAAATTCAATAACTTAAACTAGATTGTAATTTCAAATCCATAAAGTTTAGATCTTGGCTTTATCTCTAGTTTGGATCGACATATGCATCAACAGGTCAACAAGTGACGCCACCATTGACTTGTAACTAAAACACTCGTTGAATCTCTTATGATTACTTACAAATTGAATTTAAAAAAAAAATCATTTCAGACTTTTTATGTAGATATAAAAATAGAATTTTATTATAACGAAAGTGAAAATTTCTTGTAAAAATTGAAGAACATAAACTAACACTAAATTTATAAAAAGCTACAAAATCAAATTTCGCCTTCTATAATCATAAGATTGATAAATATATTATTTTGCAGGCCGATATATCGTTGCGTGGATATGGTGGTTGGAACTCAAGAAATGGTCATCTAGTTCTGAGAAAAGTTTTCCCACAGGCACCTTTCTCATTTTGGATTATTGCATGAATTTTTTGAAATTTGCCACTGAAAATTATTCACTCATTTTTTTTCCGGATATTTTGATTGAATTACTGAGAAAAGAAAAAAATATTCAGTGATTATTTTTTGTATTATAATAAAGAAAAAACTTCCATCGTGAATCTTCTCAATAAGCTCATTCAATGAAATTAAGATTGAAAAAAAATCATGATTTATAATATATATTTCTCATTAATTCGTGATAAGAAAAATTTCTATTTCTATTTTCTAGTAGTGATTTACGATTCAGAACTCACTAACCCAACTAGTTTAAATGCAGCATGATAAAATTCAGCCTTCTCTAGTCATACTTTATTTTGGTGGGAATGATGCAGCAGATCTTAATTTTCCTTACACCCCTGGTGTCCCTCTGGATGAATATGTTGAAAAAATGAGAGAAATTATACTTTATATCAAGGTAAAAATTATATTTTTTTAAAGTTAAAATCATTATTTATAAGCTAATTAATGTGATGTCAACTTAATTAATTAATTTTTTCTAATAAAAATTTGCAGGGCCTTACATTAAACACTCGTATAATTATGCTAAGTGCTCCTGCGGTGAATGAGCAACAAATTATTGACACTTATGGGTAATTACAACTAGACTTCTTGTTTATTTTTCAATGGAAAAATTAATAATTTGCTTTTTTTTAAATTAACTCAGCCAATTTTACTGTTGTTTAAATGAACTAATTCATGGTGCTTTTGATTTTTAAATATTATTTGAAATTATCAGGAGTAATCTAGGCAGAACAAATGAGAGAAATCGTATATATTCAGAAGCTGGCATCAGATTGGCCCAAGAATTAGGGGTGAAGTTCATCGATTTTTGGTCAACGCTCCAAGAACCTGATGATTGGATGACTACTGTCTTCTGGTAAGTATTTTTTTCTGCGCAGCAAAATTAAATTCAACTCGGTTAATCTGTTTGAGTTTGACTTGTCCATTTATTAGCTCAAGTCATCTTAATCCGACCCATTTGAAATTAGAATCTTGTCAAAATATTTTAAACTTTTTTTATTTGATATATTTTATATAGTTATAATAAAAAAAATATAATTTTATCAAGTACCAAAATATTATTAAAAAACAAAAAACAAATTAGTTAAAACTGAGTTTTGGGAAATATGAGTTGAAGCGATAACAAGAATATTTCTACTAGAACATCTTTCACAATCCCTGGAGAGATGGTTCACTAATAAACCGAAGGATAAGTCATTCGACTCATTCACATTCAGATCATGAATGTTTGGAATCCATGTTATGCAGGAGGCATTGCTTTTGCTAATCCGAATTGAAGAAGATGGAATGTCTAATGTTTTTTCACCCGGAGAACTTGGATTGGGTCTTGACGCGTTTTATAACCTATTAATCAACCTGTTTTGACCCAAGTAAATTCGAATTGAATCTTGACCCATTATGATCCGATCAAATTTGACTCAGTCCATCCAATTGTCACCCCTATAATTTTCTCTTTCTCCATCCTAAAATACTTATCATGTTTTACTTTTTAACCATCAAATGGAATAAATGTGGGGGTTTTTTATTTTGTTTGTGTAGGGATGGACTTCATTTAACAGAAAAAGGAAGTGAGCTTGTGTTCAATAAAATCAAGGAGGTAATCAAAAAGGCAGAGTGGGATCCATCTCTAGATTGGGAAAAAATGCCTGATGAGTTTTCTGAGATTGCTGCTAATGATGTCTACTTTGAGAAGATGATGAAAAATATAAATAAATCAGAGTAGGCTATCCACATTACATTTTAGTTTCCTGTTTGATGTGTCCATATAGGTCTGATATATTTGAATTGAGGGTCTTTCGAAAATAATTTCTTTATCTTTATGAGCTAGTGGTAAGATCTGCGTACATTCTGCCGTCTCCAAACCCTACTTGTGAGATTTCGCTGGGTAGTTGTTTTTTTTATGTGTCCAAATAAACTCTTTGCAGAAGAGTACCAATAAATGTTCCTGGGAAGGTTTTGCTTTTGCCTTTTTTCTAGGAATTGGGTTTAATTTACTTTGTTGTTGAATGTTTTTGAGTGTGCTATGTAATAATGTATTTGGAGAGTTTTTAATATTCGAATGGAATAATGATTATGTTAATTGTCCATTTGTTGTAGTGTTCAATTTATTTTATGGTTCATTACATATTTTATATGTTTAATGTCAAATTTTATTAAAGTTTTTATTTTATATATAAGAAAAGATCTTTAAGGTTTTTATTTTCTTTCAAAATTTCGTACTGGAAATGATTATGTTGAATCATTTTCTACACATGTTAGTGTAATACCCACGCGTGTTTAGCTAAGATTGAGTCGGAAAATCAAAAAGAGTTAAAAAATAAATATGAAAATGATTTTGGTGGAATTTTCGGTCAAGAAATTAGGAAAATAATTTTTCGGGGCAAAGTTGTAAAATTAGAAGAGTGCGTGACAGGTCTGCATTGCAAACTTACCCCACCACAGTTCAATTTTTGTTGGATTTTTTTTTAGAGAAAATGAACTGAGATGGAACAAGTCTGCATCGCTAACTTGCTTCATCGTGATATCCGATTTTCAATTTTAAGTAAGGACATTTTCGTTTTTTCTCCGCCCTTCCTAGACTAAAATCCCATCATTTTAAAGCTATTTTTGCTCCAATATCAGTTCCTTAAGTACAGTATCTCTCAAATTCACGTGCTTTGTTCAGAGAAAAGCAATTAGGGAGAAAAGAGAAGGGTTAGGTGTTAGAACTGCGCACCTTAGAATTTGCCTATTCGTTTGGAACAGGTTAGATGACCTGTTTCAATCGTACAAAATTCAATCCTTGAACACAATGATTTTACGTGGAAACACCTAGCCCACAATAGGTGTAAAAACCACGACCTGTACAACTACAGGAATTTCTCCAAATTTATTAAAATCAACGTGAGCCTTCAAAAGTTAATTACAACTTGTAACAACCTTCACTTCTACACCTTCACCTACAATCTACTCACAATCCTCCCAAGGATTGTATCCCAACTTATCTTCTTGTTAATACAAACTTGAAGATAAAAACTATTCTCAGTTATAGATTCTGAGAATTACAACGTTCCTATGAAGCAAAAGAAAACCCTAGACTCGATTTATAGCTCTTTCTTATGCTTCGTTTTTCTCTCTCTATTTGCGCACATCCTTTGTGAATCTTGAAGCTGGTTTTATAGCTGTAAGCAAGTTCCTTCTCCAACCTCTTTTCGAATTCCTTTTTGTAATCCGTATCTCACGCTTCTTGACAAATCTTTCCTTCTTTGTAACCTTCTTCTTTTAAGAGTTTTTAGTTGAAATAATATTCCTTGTTTTCCTCCTTATTTCCAGTGCCAGGTATTGTATGTTTGTAATAGTACATTGCACTTTTCGTTGCTGTGCCGTCTTTCCTTCTGTGGAATGAACCTGATAAATATTTCTGTTTCATCTACCTGTTTCATTTACTTTGTTAATCATCAAAAGTCCTTGTCCCAACATTAGGGTTGATTCTCAAGAGAAATTTCGTGCCAGATATGTAAAACTACCAAATTTCAAAATTTAGATCGTTTCAATATTTTAATTATTTTTATTCTCACAAAGTTATACTCCAAGTTCAGTAAAGTCTCCTTAGTTTTGGGTATGAATTCTTAAAACTCGTGCATATATTGCTTTGTAATGAATTTTAAAGTATTATTTGATTATCATAGAGTAAAGTTTAGTATAAAAGCCATGAACTAATTTTGCATTGTACATGCTTTTCAAAGAAATCATACAGATCAATTGAGTAAAGTATTATCTTCAATTATATTTGAGCACATTTGTGAGTATCTATAAACATTATTTTGGCACTTGGAGTCGAGAAATATTTTGATATATTTTGTAATCTGTTGAGTTGAGAATCAAAGCCATTGAAGAGACTTGACAAGTTTGAAAAGAGTTAAAGATCAACTGAGTTTCAAAAGCTAAAAGAGATGTGAGAAGATTTAAATCTCTGAATATGAGCACAGTTAATTATAATTTTGGTAGGAGTATTGAGCATCGATGTGAGTACGAGTTAAGATAACTCCAACCCAGCATAGAATAGGATAGTACCAAATTGTATGATTCCTCGTATGCCTCTGAGAAGGCCAAGTTAGTTGGATCTATGAGTTAAGTTCGTCCCTTTACTCTGGCAAGATAGTATTGATGGCTCTGACCATGTGTATAAGTATTTTTCTTTTCTCCGTCCTAAAATACGTATTATGTTTTACTTTTTTATTTTTGAATTTTGTTTGTTTAGGGTTGGAATACATTTAACAAAAGAAGGAAGTGATATTGTGCTGGATAAAACCACAAAGATAATCAAAGAGGCAGAGTGGGAACCAACCCTAGATTGGAACAAAATGGCTGATGAGTTTTCTGAGATTGACCCTCATCATATGAAGAATATTGTCACGGACTTAGGACTCTCGCTAAGATTTTCGTGCGATACTAGTTAATTTGCTTACGAATCTTTCATGATCTTGCAAATATTATTAAATCTTTTAATTAAGACCGCTAAAGGAACGCTAGATAGAAATTTATAAGAGAGAAAAAGAGCTTTGGAAAATAAGACTTTTTTAGTTTGGAAGGATGTTTTACACTTGATTTCTGGATGGTTTGCAAATGAAAATGACCCTCTCTATTTATACTACTCTTAAGGGACCTGAGTGCAAATAATATTTACATAATAAATTCTTCATATTTGCAACTTAGTCCTTTCTCTAGAATTCTCCACACGGTTCTAGAGAAAACTACATTGCAAGAATAATCTACACAGATCCAGAGTCTTCCGAGCTACTTGAATGCTCCGAATTCGGCTCCGTCATGTAAGAATAGTGGCGAGTCCCGACACTATGCTACTTACCTTACCAAAGTATAGATAAAATTATTAGAATTACTAATTTTAAATCAGAGTAGGCTATTTATATTACATCTTTTTGGATGTCATTTTTTTCTTAAATTATATTAATATAAGCTAATTTGTGCACCAAATCACCTGATAGAATTAAAAATATGCAAGAATAATAAGTCTTTGTGCTAGTCAATTTCTTATTTATCTATTTGATGCGTTCAAGTAAACTCTTTTGCAAAGATTACCAGAATATTTCTGGGAGGATTTTGCGTTTAGTTTAATTTGTGTTGTTGTTTTAACAATGTATTATGAGAATTGAGAAGTTATTAATATTTCAATGGAATAATGATTATTATATTGGTCCATTGTTTGTTGAAAATAGTATCCAATTCATTTTGTGGTTCATTATATATATATATATATATATATTAATATCAAATTTTACAAAAGATTTTAATTTACACATGAGAGAAGATCTTTGATTTTTTTCCTTCAAAATTTCATACTGTAAATGGTTAAGTTAAATTATTTTCTCTGCATGTTAGAAGGAGAAGTGAATTTGTCATTTTTAAAAATTAACCATCCTTATTGATGAAAGTATAATTCGAAACAAATGACAATTAAATACTACCAAATACTGAGTTAATTCTTGAAATGATTATTCAACAATAGAATATTTAATTTAATTTTAAAAGTGCAATCTGAGGAGGATAATGTGTATGCAGATCTTATTTTGATCTCTATTTTATAAAAAAAGAAATTTTTTTTTTCGAATCCTTGCATCAAGTAAGCATGAAATGATATATTGTTGAGAAATTATTCACTATGTATTTTGTTCTATATAATTTCTCCATCAAAAGTTTAATTTAGTGGATCTTCGAGACAATGCAATATCATTAAGGAGAAAACGACATAAATTTCCATCTGAACTTGTCCCAAAAAATTAGTTACATTGTCAAAATTATCATGACGATCTATTACATATCTTTACTATTTAAAAGTGAGTTTATTTACCACCTGAGACGTGTAACACCGCTCTTACAGTATGTGATGTATTACACTCGCTGCCACATCAGCGCCATGTCAGGAATCATTTTTTTTGTTTTTTCTTTTGTTAACTATATTTTATACTAATTAAGTTTTTATCAATCATTGAAGTTATCTAATAATTATACTTTCTTCATTACTAAATCACACCCATTTCATCTCTCATCTCATGTCCGATCATTTTCAATATCAAAATTGCTCTTCACCATCTATATATCAACTTCAGTTCTTCTTCTTATTCTTTTACTTCGTCCCTCACACCAAATATTACCATCGAATTAAATCCAATTACAAAGTACTAAATTCTCAATTTTTATAATAAATCTTAATTTTTCACCGACCTCATTGAATTAAAGTTCAATTCTTTATGAATTTTAGTTAGCTTTCTTCTTCTTCTTTGTGGATTTTGAAGAAAACCAAATTCAAAATGGAGAGTGAAGGCAGGAAAGCAAAGCTTGCATTTAAATACATGTCTTTTATGTTTCAACGATATTTGAAGATTCACCACGAATGACGATAGCGGTAGCGGTAGCGGTGGAAATGGTTGGAGGGATATTTTCTGATGTTGCTTCGTTGTTTCATATTTTGAGATTGTAAAAAAAAAAAAATCGTGATGAAATATAAAGAATTAAAAAAAGAGAGGATAATGAGTGAGGTGTGAAGAAGTAGAGGAGGGTGGATGTGAAGAAGAAGAGACGTAATAGACGGAGTGATTTTAATTTTAATTTTTATTTGATGCATAGTTTCTTTTTTTTTAAAAAAAAAACTTGCCACATTCAGTTTTAGAGTGATCAATTTATAAAGGTAAATTATATTTATTTTCTTTTAAGTAATAAAACTGTGTAATTGGTAAAAAATTTAACTCCTAAGATATTACACTAATATAAATTTTAATTGAAGGTTAACTTAATCCATTTTATGTTTCAGCTCTAACAATTCTTTGAGAAAAAAAATAATTCTACCCGCACGCTCTGCTCTATTTATACTCAGCTCTCTCTTCCATTCAACTGTTTTTTCCCCTTGCAGTTCTATGTAAATTGTGATCAGTTCATAATAATTTTCCTGTTCTTAGAGATCTTAGAAAAAATAAATTTGATTACTTTCATAAATTATTTTGGATATGGCTTTAATTTTTTCGAGTGGGTCCGCAACGAATTCGGCAAGATTTTTAGGTGGCCCGGCGGCACCAGAAGACGATTGATAGGATTTAATGGGCCAAGGAACAGAAAATAGTTTCCTGTTAAACCACGGAATCTAGCGCCGCGAGGGCTCTGGCAAAACTTTCTCAAAAAATCGTATGAGTGGGTCTGCAACGAGACCGTCAAGAGTCCTAAGGGAGCCAATAGCGCCGGAGAACGCCCGATGGTATTTTATGGGCCAAGAAATTGAAAATAAGCGATTTCGGCATTTTTCTGTGGGTCTTAGCCTACGAAATCTGGTGCTGTCTAGCGCAACTTTTCTAAAAAATTATACGAGTGGGTCCCCTACGAGCCCAGCAAGAGTCTCAGGTAACTCGGTGGCGCCTGGTAGGATTTTATGGGCCTAGGAAACAAACGATTTCGACAATTTTCTGTGGGTGTTAGCCCACAGAATCTCGCGTTGTCGGGAGTTCCAGCACAACTTTCTCAAAAAATCATACGAATGGATTCACAACTAGTTTTTGAATGATAATTATTTTACTCATATTAATTAATTTATAATATGAACTTATAGTTTGATTTTTATAGTAGGGGATGGAGTGATTTTGATTTTTTATTTTTTCAATTCTAATTTTTATTTGACACGGAGTCTAATAAACTTTGCCATGTCGACTTTAGGGGGATCAATTTATAAAAGTAAATTATGTTTTAAAGGCGTGTAATTGGTAAAAATATAACTCCTAAGATATTACACTAATATAAATTTTAATCGAAGGTTAACTTATGTTTCATTCAGGTGTAACAATTATTTGAAGAAAAAAAAGAAAAGAAATAGTACTCCCACTAAATAACAATAATTTTTTATTACAATCAAAATTAGTGCTACCCGCACGCCCTCATGCTCAATTTATACTCTGCTCTCTCTTCGATTCAATTTTTTCCTCCTTCACTTCACAATAATTTTCCTGTTCGTTGTTAGAGATCTCAGAAAAATATATTTGATTAATTTCATAAATAATCTGGTATATGGCTTCAATTTCTTCAAGTCCTCGGACTGTAGAAGAGATCTTCAAAGATTACAGCGCTCGCCGTACTGGCATACTTCGTGCTTTAACTATTGGTAACTTCTTCAATATATGTTTTTGCCTGTAACTTATTTTTTTTTCTTTGTTAATTCTTTTAATGGACTGTGAAATTGTTGGGTTTTTTTTTTTTCAGATGTGGAAGATTTTGCTAATCTGTGTGATCCAGGTAATTTTCAGTTCTATTTATTTTATGTTCCTTTATAGATCGAAATTTGTGGGTTCAGATTGCAATGAAAAGAACTGATATACTAAGTTAATGAGAAAATCAATTTTGTTAGTTTTTACTGCTCAGTTTACAGTTTGGAATAGTTGAGGTTCTAGGAGTGATGGAGGTTAAGGATTAGGGCGGAAGTAGGATTGACAAATTGGACATGAAAAAAAAATAACCTGTTCCAATCTCTTCAAATTGGCCAATCTAAAAGTTGGATTGATTTGGGTAAAGTATGTAGCCCAAATTGAACCGTAAGAAACCTTACAAGATATTTAACTTTTTTTTTTTTTTTTAATATGGTTTATATATCTATAATAATAAAGTAATAAAGAATTATTTTTTATTAGTTCCATTAGGTAATCAAACAAAGAAATTAAATTTTACTAATAGTCGAGTAGGCGTGAGATGATGACAGTTGTGGGTATAAGGAGAGATAGACTTAGGACAAAGAAGTTTTGAGAGAGCTGATTAGATGGACATTATACACTTGCAGCTTATCGAGGATATAAGATATGGAGGTCGAGGATTAGGGTTGAAAGTTAGTAGGTAGTCGAGTGTTGTCTAGTTCTCTTATCAGTATATGTTGTTTGCTTTGGTGTAGTTATGATATTATTTGTTGTTGCAACTTATTTTCTTCTTAATTGTTTTCAGCATGACTTCTTCGCTATTGTATTTGTTTTGCATACTTGACTTTTGATATGCTTTGTTTTTACTTTACATCCTTGATTTTTGATATGCTTACTCAAGCCAAGCATCTATTGGAACCACCTCTCTACCTTCATAAGGTAGGGGTAAGGCTACGTACACACCGCTCTCCCTATATCCCACTTGTGGATTACATTGATATGGTGTTATTCTTGTACTAAAAGTTGGGTAGGTAGGGTTATGACTCATTGTTTAACTCATTTTGATCCAGCCATCTCAACCAATTTATTTCACCCATTTATTGATTTAACCCATTCTGACCCCCCCCAAAAAATTATGCCAAACTGCCCATTTTCTACCTCTACTCCTGGTCAATAATTTTCAGATTTTCTCTGGAATTGTCTGCATTTGCTTTACTAGGGATGAAGTAGTGCTTAAACAGCAAGTTTCTCTTAAAAAGATGCCATCTTTTGGACTAGTATTTGTCGTAACATTTTTTAACAAGGGAATTTGACCAAAATGAAAGAAATAAATATTATCTTTGTGGAGTATCTTTTACTGAACCTGCTGTGACTTCTTCAGTTTTCTTTGAATCTTTTTCCTTTTAAAAGTATGTTGTGGTTCTAAATTTGTCTTGTGTTAACGTTTCTGTCTGTTTCAAACTCATTTGACATTCTCTTTTGCAGAAAAGGAAAATTTGTGTCTGTATGGACATCCAAATGAAACCTGGGAAGTCAACCTTCCAGTCGACGAAGTTCCACCTGAACTCCCAGAGCCAGCACTTGGGATAAATTTTGCAAGGGATGGGATGAATCGTAGAGATTGGCTTTCATTGGTTGCTGTACACAGTGATTGTTGGTTGCTTTCTGTGGCCTACTTTTTTGGAGCTCGTCTTAATAGAAATGACAGGTACTCTTTTACTTGTACAAAATTGGGATAAATTAGTATAATCAGGTGTGAAGAGAACTCTAAAAAATGTAGGTTCTTTTTCCACCATTTTTTATGTAGTTGTGCGCATTCCTCAAAAAGTCCTGCCGGCGACTCTCTGATAAATCTTACTGATGGCACATGATATTATTTGTTAAGAGCCTTTAAAATAGTTAATATATTATTATATATTGTCATGTTTATAACTCCTCTTCACATATGATTCTTGCTATTCTTTTGATTTCTTATATGCAAAGGTAGACAATTGTCCGATCTTGATGTTGCTAAAGGGATAAAATTGAATATTTTAGTGGTTTGAGGAAGGTAACTTTAGCAGGGAAATTGTCACCAGTTGCCATTACAAACATGGATGACAAACCAGCCCAATTTCTTTCTGGTTAATGAACATAATATTTCTTGATATCCCTCACATCGTCTATGAGAACCATCAGATTGTTTATTGATTGTAGTTGTGATTAGAGTTGTTAAAAGTCACTAGAGCTATCGTAATTGGTTTTCACGAACTTTCTACCCTCAAGGAGACTAATATCCGCTATGGGGATAGTGTCTGCTACAGCTTCTAATTTTTTAGTTTGTAATCATCAATAACTTGCTCCTTTCATTTGTGAAACACTGGCTCTTTTATTTTTACTTGCATCTTGTTTCTGAAGATGTCGAAACTGCAGAATGGGGATGTCTTGATCAAATGCAACCTATACATGTCAAAACTTAGAGCTTGTTTTCCCTTTTCTACTTTCACTGGCCTTTTTAACTGCTACATTAAATATTTGATCTGGATTTTGGAAAAATAGAAACCCCCCCCCCCCCCCCCCCCCCCCCGGGGGGACTTAGAAAGAAGGATAGACTCTGTTTTTCTTTCTGACAATTGATTTTATTCTCATTAAGACAAAACATGTTTGGAGATACTACCCTGATAATGCTAAAATGGTCTTGCATACTGACTATATTTTAAAAAGTTTGGCTGCTAAAGTCGTAAGTTAACTGAAAACAGAAATATAGTAAGTTTTCCAAGATTTTAAATATTTTCCAAAAAATGAACTTATGCCTGATAGCTACATGATAGGAGGGTTGGTTTAACTTCCCTTTCTGGTCGCTCCAGATTGTTTTAAAAGAAAATCTTATTTTGATAAAATAAAGTAATTTTATTGATGTGGAAAAGTTCCCATGTACTAGAAAGTATACCAAAAGGTAGAGAGCCTAGAGAAGTCAATCCAAACACCCTCTAAACTTGGAGTAGGTGAAAATGTATCAACATATAGTCTCACTCTCTAGTCTCTTGTCCATGTCGATCCATAAACAAGTGATTTCGCTTCTGCTCCTGGTTAAACTTCATCATACTTGCATTGATCTCTACTTTATGGTGTAATTTTTCTGCAAGGATCTCCGGGGCGTAATTTACATATATTCTTACCCCCCCCCCCCGTTTGCACATTTTCAAGCTTCCTCAATAGATGGTTTTAATGCCCAATTTCCTTCCGAAGTGATTGCTTTTAATGTCTATCAAATTTGGTCTTACTTTTTATTTGTATGCAGCGAGTCTGTTTAGATTATGTTTAGTACTCTACTCTTCGCTTTCCTTTTTATTTTATTAAGAATGACACCTTCGTTACTTTGAAACAATTTAACTTTGAACTTCCTATTACTTTTGATGGCATGCTTTTATAGCCACAGAAATGTCATGGTATATTTAAAAATACACACTCCTTACTAAAAATATAAAATAAAAAGGGATATACATATATAATCTGCTTAGATTAATTTCACATAAAGAAAAAGAAAGGAATTAATTATCCTAACTTCTCTCTGTCGTTTCTTGCTCAGGAAGCGTCTTCACAGCTTGATCAATGATCTGCCCACTGTTTTTGAAGTTGCAGCAGAAAGAAAGCCCATAAAAGACAAGCCTAGCGCAGATAGCGGAAGTAAATCTCGTGGTAGCATAAAGGTATGAAAGAACATTCTTCAAGAATATCTTCTCGTTGTTGTTCCTGGAGTTGTAGGTACCATTGGTATCATCATCAGGTTGTTGATGCTTGTTAATTAAGTCCATTGTGCTCTAATAGAGATTCAAATTCTCTATCCATGTCCTGATCTCGTATTATCTGTTTCTCTGTATATGAAACAACTGCACTCACATTTCTGCAGAGGACAAGTGATGTTCAGGCAAAAACCACTGCAAGACTGGCAGATGAAAGTTGCGATGAGGATGAAGAAGAACATGGTGAAACACTATGCGGATGCTGTGGTGGGAATTACAATGCTGACGAATTTTGGATTGGCTGTGATATCTGTGAGAGATGGTTCCATGGTAAGTGTGTGAAAATAACACCTGCTAAAGCTGAGGGTATAAAGCAGTATAAATGCCCGGCATGTAGCTTCAAGCGGAGCAGACCATAGTTGCTTCCCGAATTAGAGAGGGCTCATGCCATCTACATTGTTGCTTTGACAACTAACAAAATAGTACAGCATTATTTAATGGGATCTCAATATATAGGAAATTTGTTAAATTTTTCTTGATTTATTTTTATGGTTTTGAGCTGGTTAACAGACTGTTATACTAGCCTTATTAGCTTGTTGATTTTAGATTTCTTCACCAAAATGGTGTAAACTGTAAAGTAAAAAGCAAAACGTCTAGTTCTGGAACTCCCCATCCTATCTCGCCTTCATAGTATTTTGCTGGATAACAAACAAATATTCTTTGAATAATATTTTTTGCTTATCAAACGCTAGAAAATAAGTAAAAAAATTCATTTATTTTCTAAGAAACTATTTTTTGTGGAAAATATTTTCCGTGTCGTACTTAGGTTACTATTCTTTAAACAATATTTTGACATCATTTTGGCATGGTGGGGGCTAACAAATTGGCAAATGTGCCATCCTTTATTTAATACATAACATCAAGTAAGAGCAGCAGCCAGCAGGCCATAAGAAGTTCAATTAAATGCATCAATTTAATATATAGTCAACTAAATGCTGAAATACTAGGTCTGCTGGAGTAATATTATTGGCCAACTGCCACTCTCTTAACTCTTTGGCATTTCCTAATGCTAAATTTGGCTTCAGAACAAAATAAATAAAAAAAGCAAAAACTCATTTAATGTGTCATTCACTGTGGCATCTCCTATTATGATTTAGCAATCAATTTATTTTTTTTCAAATCTCTCTTCTTAAAAAAGTTCGCTAATTAATCTGACGCCATTAAAATTAAAGCCTATCCTGAAAGTACAAGAAGACAGAATGTCCACGAGGAGCAGTCCCATCCGCTATATTATATTCTTTGATGTTGTATTGAATGTGAATTTATTCATCTCTATTGAATGCCCAATTACTTATCTGAGCAGACAAATAGGGCTATATTATAAATGTTTTTTTTTCTGAAGCACATGAATGTATAGTCATAATTTTAGTCCCTGCTAAAATAATAATATCTACTTATTATTATATTGGTCGCATCTATTTTAAACTCTTATTTAACTAGTAAGTAGGAGCAGAGCTACAATATTAGGTGTGCACTAGAATGAATTCAGTAGCCATTGGTTATATTTTGTATTACATTTGAATATTTATTAATTATGTATAAATATTTAATTATGAATTCTGTAACTAAAATAAGCTATGAGTTCAGTCACAAATGTATAATATTCTAGGTATAATAGCTAGACAAGTAGACAAGAGCTTACTTTGTACATTAATTAAGCAATGAACATCTATAAAGACAGAACATTACATAATTATAAGAACTTTCCAATTTACTAATTAAGTAATAAATTATCTAGGGGATTTAAGAGATTCAATTTGACATTTTCCACTAAGACCTTTTGTTCTTATGAAAGATCTATACTCATTGAAGGTCATTGGAGAATATAAAGCAGGACAATCTTTTGTGACAAGTTGATGAGCAGGCTGCATGAGTTTGTCACCTCCAGGATTATAGAAGAATGCTAATGACAATCTCTCTTTCTTTGAATTAACAATCACTCTGTGCTCCACACTTTTATATATTGCATTGCTCAATACCTGATCGATGCACGTGATTCAATTTATATGACAAAGTTTGAATTTATATAGACAAAATTTAAGAAGGAAATAACGATTTTGAAACTTGTTCTGATTAAAATAGGAAGAATTACGTAACTAGGCAAATATATGAATGTATTTACATTTTACCATTATAGTTTGGAAAAAAATATATTTTATAGCTATAGTTAGTATTTTATTATTGTAGTTAAGATTTTGTTGCTATTTTCTCTCTCCTCTCTTCTTCTCTCTCGCCTCTCTCCTCCCTCTCCCAATCTCGCTTCTAGATATAGAAATGCATATGTATATTAGTTACACATATACAATTATTTGACATATATACACATTCAATTTGACAAATATACATATATAATTCGTCTCTCTCCTCCCTCTCTCGATCTCACTCGCCTCTCTCCTCCCCTCCAGGTCACATATCCGAGGTTATGCCGTGTAATTATATAAAATATAGCTATTTGACCATATTAAGTTTCAGCCTAAACTATTTATGAAAATTCCCCAGTAAAATATGGTATACTCCATATTTATGTGGTTGTGAAACTTTTGAAATTTATGAGTTTAATTAAAAGCTTCTCATTAATTAAAAGCAATAAAACGAGAAATGTAAAGTTCAATTATTTTTTAATGTAAAAATATATTTTTTTGACACTGACTAAATAATAAATGAGTAACATAAAGTTAAATGGAGAGAGTATTACATTGTGCCTAACCATTTAAATGTCATTGAACTTTACACAATATAATAGTAAAGTTTAATAACTTTACTATTATAGTCGATAAAACTCAATTTCTTTTTTTGTTAAAAAATAGTAATGAAAGTTAGAAATCTTAATTACCTGAATTTGATCTCCAATATTGATAATGAATGCATTGGGTATCGGGTTAACAGTTAACCAGTTATTTCCACGACGGATTTGGAGGCCAGGGATATCGATGTCCGGGAGGAGAAGGGTGATGCCGCCGGGGTCCGAGTGGGGAGAGAGGCCGTGGGTAAGTTCCGGCTGAGGGCATTTTGGGTAAAAATTTACTCTTAAGCATGCACTAGTTTCACTATCTCCTCCAAAACTTTGATGTATATAATCCTCATTTAATCCAAGCCCTAATGATAAAATCTTAGTTAACCTTCTGCTTAATTTCACTAATTCTCGACCATATTCCGAGATCAAATTCCTGACAAATTAAATCATAAGAAATACTAGTAATTATATCATATAAATAAATAATAAAAGAAGAAGAGAATTTCGCATAAATATTTTGCTCAAAATGTTCAAATATGAAGTAATAAAGAGGAGACCATGTGCTAACATTACTAGAAACAAAAGTTTTTCTCACGTCAAATTAATTCAAAATTTTTATTTTTATTTATTTATTCTCATCGAACTAACCCACTAGAAAAAACGCAAGATGGAGGACAGATTCTTACCAAAAATAGAGATAAACTTCCTAGTTTTTCTATATGAAAAATTTACTATTTTTTTCTTTTATCACAACTTCAATCAAAATATCTCCCTGAAAATAATTAACTAATGAAAGTTTTTCAGCGGAAAAATAATAATTTTTTTTAGTAGTGTAATGATATTAGAAACTTATTGCAGTTCAAAAAAAAAAAAATTGAGGTGAGAATGTATAACAAGTAAACATGATCAAGTGACAATTATATTTTACATGCAAAACCACGTTATATGCTTATAATTAGTTTGCTGTAATATTAAATGAGATTATCCTTTACTCCCTCCTCTGTCTATCTTTACTTGTCTCCTATTGAATTGACACATAGATTAAAAAATAATAAATGATAAAAATAATTTTATCAAATCACCCTTTGAATATAATAAACACAATGTCTTAAAAAATATAATGTGAAAATGATCTCTTCATTTCATAAAGTGAACAAGTATTGTTGGACATCCCAAAATAATATAGATGACAAGTGAAGATGGACGGAGGAAATAGTTACTAAGAAACAAAAAATATATATTCACACTATATCTCAATTTACGTAAAATTATTTGACTTGACACAAAATAAATGCATACCTGCATGAAATTGGAAGACAAGGCCATTTGTTCTCGTCCCTCAACGCTTGAGGAAGATAATAAAGATAAAAATAATCACACCAATCTAACTTAGCACCAACTTCCATCCCAATACGGCTCCCGTAGCCCTCATAAGTCACCGGCGAATTCGCGAATTTTTGCTTTTCCTCAAGCGGAAGCTGAAAAAACTCGTGCCAAACGGCACGCGTTTTTTCTATCAACTCGTGGCTAACCCTGTGGTTAACCACCTGAAAGAAACCCCACTCCCTAGACGCATTGGAAATGCCGTCAATTGTCTCCTGCCGAACGACATCGTTCGACGAATTAAGGTTTTCAAGGTCAATTAACGGAACGTTAACGATTGAGTCTGTGAAATTACACGGACCATCCGAAGGCGGCTTCACAAAACGATCGGGGATTTTTCCGAGGCCGCTTTCGGACAGAGATTGGACACGGACAATTGGCTCAGGCCAATTTTGTGAACAATTCATAGTTAGTATTGAATAGAAGAACGAAAAAGAGGAAGAAATAGATTTTTGTGTTTTATGATAATGTGATAATAATATTGAGAGATATATTTAGAATACAAAAATTTAAAAGTGGTTCAATTCCGGCGCCGTAATGAACTTGCTAGCTATCTTTATCACTTACTAGCTACTTATTAATTAGTATTTGCAGGATAGATTCCCGCAAATTGTTACGACACACTCATTAACAAAAATATTTTTAAATATAAATAAAATATTATATTTTATTATTATTTAGTTTTAAGTTGTTCTCCTAAAATATAAAATAAGTAAATAATACAATAATAATAATAATATATTTAGCAAATTTCACAAATAGTATCTGAAGAAGATATAATATTCCCAGATCTTACCACTACCTTATTTCTGAAAGACCCTCAATTTAAATATAAAATAATTAAAAACTTATTAAATAAAGAATAAGGATTTAAAAAAAACTCAATAATATTGTTGAACGTTTTACTTATTTTAGGTTACGAAAAAGTTCAATAATTTATTTGATAGGGACAAGACATTTTGCAGGTATTAAAGCGACTTGCAGGATAGACATTGTAAGGATACGATACACAAATTAAAAAAACATGTTAAAGCATTATTTTTATATTTTTTAAAATTATCCCTTTGAAAAATATAAAATAATTAAGAACATCATTAAATAAAAAATAAATATTACAATTCTTTTTGAACATTTTACTTATTTTAAATCATAAAAGTTTCAACAATTCACCCTCAGGGTGACCAGTGATTTGAACTTGGGTCATCAATGTTGGAGGTCTCAAGTTCAAAACTGCTAACCAATCAAAGTAAAGAATTTACTTTCTAGGTCGAGTTTGTGTTGAATTTGTCTAATACTGATAGATTATGTCAAATAATCTATTATTGTATATATCTTCTATTATTGTATATATCTTTTAGTATCTTTTGTATTTTTGATAATTATCTTTATTTCCTAAGTTAGTTTATTTTATGCCTAATTTATCTTTGATATCTTTGTATATATTGGTGATTTGGGAGTAATGAGAAGCAAGAAAAATATTCTTTCATGGTATCACGAGTCTAGGTTATCTCCTACCTCTCTTCCGCACCTTTCTTTCTCTTCCTCTTCCCTATTCGGCCGATTACCATGGCTGATCAGAAAATTCATCCGGCAACCTTGGTCACTAATATCAAGCAACACATTCCTATTGTTCTTGATTATGATGGCTCTCAATTCAATAACTGGTCTACCCTCTTTAAACTTCATTGCCGCGCTTATATGGTCATGGATCATATTACTCCAGTTCCAGTTAATGAAAAGTCTCCGGCTCCGACTCCTTCTGACATTGCTTTATGGCAATGACTTGATGACATTGTTCGACAGTGGATTTATGGTACGATCTCTAATGACCTTCTGAACTCCATTATTGATCCCGATGACAAGGCCATGGATACATGGCAACGTCTTGAAAATTTCTTCCATAACAACAAGTCTGCCAGAGCACTGAATCTTGATGCGCAATTTACCAACACCAAGCTTGAGCATTTTGATGGTGTTAAATCCTACTGCACCCGTCTTAAGACCCTTGCTGATAGTCTGAAGAACGTGGGTGATAAGGTGTCCGATAATCGAATGGCGCTTCAATTATTAAGAGGGCTCTCTGAGGAGTACAAGCCTTTCCGTACTTCGGTTTGTCATCTGACTCCCTTGCCTTCGTTTGATACATTACGTTCCATGCTTGAACTTGAGGAACAAGGTAATGCATCTGATCTTGTTACTGAAGCCCATGAGGAGGCGCACGTTGCTAAAACTCCTCCAACGGCTTCGACCCCATCATTTGAATCCTCCCAGCATTCTTCTTCTTCTCGTGGAGGTAATTCCCGTGGGGGTGGCCGAAAATCTGGCAAGAACAAAGGCGGTGGCAGCAAGGGTAAAGGCATCGGTGGGTCAAACCGGAACAATCAGCAACAGCAACCCCAGCAGCGTTCTTTTGGTGGTTCGCAGCAGCAGCCTGCTAACACGGGTTGGGGGTATCCTCCACCGTGGGGTTATTGGCCTCAAGGCCCCTGGCCAACTCCACCGTGCCCATACCCAACTCAGGGTCAAACCCCTTATCCATGGGCTGCTCCTAGGCCAGGACAGAATCCTAATCTTGGTCTCCTTGGGCCTCGTCCACAGCAGGCTTACTTCATGGACAACTCTCAGACCTCGGGATTTATGCCTACCAACATTGAACAAGCAATGCACACTATGTCGTTGAATGATCCCAACTATTATATGGACACCGGGGCTACCTCACACATGAAAAACTCTCAAGGTAATTTATCTCCATATTTTAATTTGAGCAATCATATTGATAATGCAATTGTTGTTGGTAATGGTAGCAAAATTCCAATTAAGGGTTACGGTCACCAATCTCTTAACCAAAACACACTTCAACTCAAAAATGTCCTACATGTCCCAAAATTGATTAAAAATCTCATTTCCGTTCGAAAATTTACCACTGATAATCATGTATCCATTGAGTTTGATCTTTTTGGTTTTTCTGTGAAGGACTTGCAAACGGGGAGCAAGATAGTGAGGTGTAATAGCAATAGCGATCTCTATCCTTTCTTCAAAAATCATCAAGTTCTTTCATCCTATCTTCCGTCAGCTTTTACAGTTGTTTCTCCTAGTGTGTGGCATTCCCGTTTAGGTCATCCGGGCAATGTTGTTCTTGGTTCTTTACGTAGTAGTAGTTTGATTAAATGTAATAAGGCTACTCCAGATGTTTGTCATTCTTGCCCTCTCGGCAAATTAATTAAAACTCCTTTTTATGATTCTCTATCTTATACTACTATGCCTTTTGACATCATTCATAGTGATTTATGGACATCTCCTATTTTGAGTTCTCATGGTCATAAATATTATGTTCTTTTTCTTGACAATTACACAAATTTTTTGTGGACTTTTCCTATCTCTACAAAGTCGCAAGTGTTTAATTTGTTTCTCCGACTTAGATCATATATTCGAACTCAATTTGAACGGGAAGTAAAATCTTTCCAATGTGATAATGGTCGTGAATTTGCTAATTCCCTATTCACGAATTTCTGTCACCAATATGGAATGTCTCTCCGGCTTTCTTGTCCATATACTTCTCCTCAAAATGGCAAAGCCGAACGAAAAATTAAAACCATCAATAACATTGTTCGGACTCTCCTTTGTCATGCCTCTATGCCTCCCTCTTTTTGGCACCATGCTTTAGAAATGGCTACTTACCTTCACAATATTTTACCTACTAAAATTCTTAGCTATAAATCTGCCACTCAAATTTTATATCAACGTGATCCCGATTTTTCCCACTTACGAGTTTTTGGTTGTTTGTGCTTTCCCCTTTTTCCATCATCTAAAATCCACAAACTTCAATCTCGCTCTACCCCGTGTGTTTTCCTCGGGTATCCTTCTCATTCCATGGCTACTCGTAGCAAACATGGAATTGTTAAGCCTAATCCTAAATACCACGCTCTTCATACCTCTACCTCCATATCTCCCGTTCCAAAGAACCCAGTCCATGCTCTTCGTGACCCAAATTGGAAAGTTGCTATGCAGGATGAATATGATGCTCTAATTAAAAATGGTACTTGGGAGTTAGTCCCTCGCCCGGATAATGTCAATATTATTCGTTCATTGTGGATTTTTCGGCATAAAACAAAGTCGGATGGATCTTTTGAGAGACATAAGGCTCGTTTAGTTGGTGATGGTAAGACTCAAAGAGAGGGGATAGATTGTGATGAAACTTTCAGTCCAGTTGTCAAGCCGGCTACCATCAGAATGGTTCTTAGTATTGCATTATCTAAGTCATGGTCAATTCATCAGTTGGATGTTAAAAATGCTTTTTTACATGGTCATTTGAATGAAACTGTTTACATGTATCAACCATTGGTGTTCAAAGATCCTACTAGACCCGATCATGTATGCCTGCTTCGAAAGTCTCTTTATGGTTTGAAACAGGCTCCCCGGGCTTGGTATCAACGGTTTGCTGATTTTGTGGCATCCATCGATTTCGTTCATAGCAAATTGGATAACTCTTTATTCATTTATCACCATGGTAATGCTACAGCTTACATTCTATTGTATGTTGATGATATTGTTCTTACTTCTTCCTCCGAGTCTCTTCGACAACAGATTATTTCCAGACTTAGTTCCGAATTTTCTATGACTGATTTGGGTGAACTCAGTTATTTCTTGGGCATTGCTGTCTCCCGTACTAAAACAGGTTTGTTTCTTTCTCAAAAGAAATATGCTCAAGAAATTATAGAAAAAGCAGGGATGTCAAACTGCAAGTCATCTGCTACCCCTGTAGACTCAAAAGGAAAAATGAGCTCTCAATCTGGCATTCTGTATGATGATCCCATTTTTTACCGAAAGTTATGTGGTGCCTTGCAGTACTTAACTTTTTCCCGCCCGGATATATCGTATGTTGTACAACAAGTTTGCTTGTTTATGCATGCTCCGTTGGTTGAGCATATGTCAGCTTTGAAACGTATTATACGGCACATTCAAGGAACATCTGATTTTGGTCTACATTTGTTTAAGTGATCTGTATCTTCTCTTCTATCTTACACAGATGCAGATTGGGGTGGTTGTCCAGATACTCGCCGTTCAACCTCAGGTTATTGTGTTTTCCTTGGTGATAATTTGATTTCTTGGTCCTCTAAATGGCAACCTACTTTGTCTAAGTCTAGTGCCGAAGCTGAGTACCGAGGGGTTGCTAATGTTGTCTCCGAGTCATGTTGGGTTCGAAATCTTCTACTTGAACTTCAATGTCCTATTTCTAAGGCAACATTAGTTTATTGTGATAATGTTAGTGCTATCTACTTATCGAGTAATCCAGTTCAACATCAACGCACTAAACATATTGAAATGGACATTCATTTCGTTTGTGAAAAGGTCCAACGAGGCGAAGTTCGTGTTCTTCATGTGCCTTCCCGATATCAGATTGCAGATATTTTCACCAAGGGTCTGCCTAGAGTTTTATTTGATGATTTCCGGGACAGTCTCAATGTTCGTCGACCTACCGTTTCGACTGCGGGGGTGTGATAGATTATGTTAAATAATCTATTATTGTATATATCTTCTATTATTGTATATATCTTTTAGTATCTTTTGTATTTTTGATAATTATCTTTATTTCCTAAGTTAGTTTATTTTATGCCTAATTTATCTTTGATATCTTTGTATATATTGGTGATTTGGGAGTAATGAGAAGCAAGGAAAATATTCTTTCAAAATATTCTTTCAAATACGTATTATCTCTCTTATGTGGTTTGCAGTGTAGCAAGACAAAAGAGACTTTGGGCATAGTCAAAACTCCAAATGGTGTTTGCATACACAAGAAAAAAATTTTAACACTAAAAAATATGAAATTAGCTGTAAAATTTGTCAATAATTTTTAGTTATTTTCATTGATTTTTTAATAATTTATTACCAACTCATAGTTAAATGGATTAATATAAGATTTTTATTGTTTAGCTAAGAAATTTTATTCAGTGCTAATTCTTATTTTTAAGCGGTGTTTGTTTTTTATTTATTCTCGGTGTTTCAATTTGTTTATCATACTTTCTTTTGAGTCAGATTTCTTTAAAAATATTGTTCTCTTCTTTGAAAACTCTAGACTTCACTGTAGAATTTCACTAGTATATTGTTGTTTGTTGTTCTTTAAAAAGTATTTAATTTTAGGTTGCCAAAATTAAATTGAGATTAAATTAAATAATATATTTGAACTCATAATATTAAAATTTTAAACATAAATCTAATTTTAAGAACTTTAAAAGCCAAACTCATGAAATTTAAATGATGAATTCACTTATATATTTATTTTTATTAATTTTTGTAGATCTAAATTTATGCTCCCTATTATGCAGGATTACAGGTCCATGTTTGAATCCGATGCTATAAGATTACAGTTGTCCACAAGGTCCAAGCCATTCTTTAATATAAGTTACAGGTTGGGCATAAATTACCTCAAATTCTGCAGTTATATTAAAAGATTTTATTTCCTCAGTCCATCTTTATTTGTTCCCTATTGACTTGGCACAGAAATTAAGAAGTAATAAATGATAAAAGTAATTAGACCAAATTAATCTTTGAATACAATATCTTAAAAAATGTAATAGAAAAATAACTATGATAAATAATAAGGACAAATTAGACACATTCAGGCGCTGCATGGGGTTCCGGCGCAAGATTTTCGAAAAATCATACGAGGGGATCCGCAAGAGGTCCATTGTTGCCGGCGGGGTTGGATGAGGCTTGGTTGAATTTTATGGGCCAAGGAAGTGGAAACAGGCGATTTTGGCTCATTTCTGTGAGTGTTAGTCCACGGATTCAAGCGCTGCATGAGGTTCCGGCGCAAGTTTCTCGAAATATCATACGAGGGGGTCCGCAAGAGGCCCGGCAAGAGGTCCATATTGCCCGGCAGGGTTGAATGAGGCCTGATTGGATTTTATGGGCCAAGGAAGTGGAAATAGGCGATTTCGGCTCATTTCTGTGGGTGTTAGCCCACGGATTCAAGAGCTGCAGGGGGTTCCAGCGCAAGATTCTCGAAAAATCATACGAGGGGGTCCGCAAGAGGCCCGACAAGAGGTCCATGGTGCCCGGTAGGGTTGGATGAGGCCTGGTTGGATTTTACGGGCCAAGGAAGTGGAAACAGGCGATTTCGGCTCATTTCTGTGGGTGTTAGCCCACGGATTCAGGTGCTGCATGGGGTTCCGACGCAAGTTTCTCAAAAATTCATACAAGGGGGTCCGCAAGAGTCCCGACAGGAGGTCCATATTGCCCGGCGGGGTTGGATGAGTCCTGGTTGGATTTTATGGGCCAAGGAAGTGGAAACAGACGATTTCGGCTCATTTCTGTGGGTGTTAGCCTACGGATTCAGGCGCTGCATGGGGTTCCGGCGCAAAATTCTCAAAAAATCATATGAGGGGGTGCGCAAGAGGCCCGGCAACAGGTCCATGGTGCCCGGCGGGGTTGGATGAAGCCTGGTTGGATTTTATGGGCCAAGGAAGTGGAAACAGGCGATTTCGACTCATTTCTGTGGGTGTTAGCCCACGGATTCAGGCGCTGCATGGGGTTCCGGCGCAAGTTTCTCGAAAAATCATACGAGGGGATCCGCAAGAGGCTCGGCAAGAGGTCCATATTGCCCGGCGGGGTTAGATTAGGCCTGGTTGGATTTTATGGGCCAAGGAAGTGGAAACAGGCGATTTCGGCTCATTTCTGTGGGTGTTAGCCCACGGATTCAGGTGCTGCATGGGGTTCTGGCGTAAGATTCTCGAAAAATCATACGAGGGGGTCCGCAAGAGGCCCGGAAAGAGGTCCATGGTGCCTGGCGGGGTTGGATGAGGCCTGATTGGATTTTATGGGCCAAGGAAGTGGAAACAAGCGATTTCGGCTCATTTCTGTGGGTGTTAGCCCACGGATTCAGGCGCTGCATGGGGTTCCGGCGCAAGTTTTTCGAAAAATCATACGAGGGGGTCCGCAAGAGGCCCGGCAAGAGGTCCACATTGCCCGGCAGGGTTGGATGAGGCCTGGTTGGATTTTATGGGGCAAGGAAGTGGAAACAGGCAATTTCGGCACATTTCTGTGGGTGTTAGCCCACGGATTCAGGGGCTGCATGGGGTTCCGGCGCAAGTTTCTCGAAAAATAATACGAGGGGATCCGTAAGAGGCCCGACAAGAGGTCCATGGTGCCCGACGGGGTTGGATGAGGCTTGGTTGTATTTTATGGGCCACGGAGGTGGAAACAGGCGATTTCGGCGCATTTCTATAGGTGTTAGCCCACGGATTCAGGCGCTGAATGGGGTTCCGGCGCAAGTTTCTCAAAAAATCATACGAGGTGGTCCACAAGAGGCCCAACAAGAGGTCCATATTTCCCGGTAGGGTTGGTTGAGGCCTGGTGGGATTTTATGGGCCACGGAGGTGGAAACAGGCGATTTTGGCTCATTTCTGTGGGTGTTAGCCCACGGATTCAAGCGCTGCATGGGGTTCCGACGCATGTTTCTCGAAAAATCATACGAGGAGGTCCGCAAGAGGCCTTACAAGAGGTCCATATTGCCCGGAGGGTATGGATGAGGCCTGGTTGGATTTTATGGGCCAAGGAATTGGAAACAGGCGATTTCGGCTCATTTCTGTAGGTGTTAGCCCACGGATTCAGGCGCTGCATGGGGTTCTGGCACAAGGTTCTCGAAAACTCATACGAGGAAGTCCGCAAGAGGCCCGAAAAGAGGTCCATGGTGCCTGGCGGGGTGATATGAGGCCTGGTTGGATTTTTTGGACCAAGGAAGTGGAAACAGGCGATTTCGGCTCATTTCTATGGGTGTTAGCCCAAGAATTCAGGCGCTGCATGGGGTTTCAGCGCAAGTTTCTTGAAAAATCATACGAGGGGATCCGCAAGAGGCCCGACAAGAGGTCCATATTACCCGGCGGGGTTGGATGAGGCCTGGTTGAATTTTATGGGCCAAGGAAGTGGAAACAGGCGATTTCGGCTCATTTCTGTGGGTGTTACCCATGGATTAAGGCGCTGCATGGGGTTCCGGTGCAAGATTCTTGAAAATTCATACGAGGGGGTCCACAAGAGGCCCAGCAAGAGGTCCATGGTGCCTGGCGGGGTTGTATGAGGCCTGGTTTGATTTTATGGGCCAAGGAAGTGGAAACAGGCGATTTCGGCTCATTTCTGTGGGTGTTAGACCACGGATTCAGGCGATGCATGGGGTTCCGGCACAAGATTCTTGAAATATCATACGAGGGGGTCCGCAAGAGGCCCGACAAGAGGTTCATATTGCCCGGCGGGGTTGGATGAGGCCTGGTTGGATTTTATAGGCCAAGGAAATGGAAACAGGCAATTTCGGCTCATTTCTGTGGGTGTTAGCCCGCGGATTCAAGCGTTGCATGGGGTTCCGACGCAGGATTCTCAAAAATCATATGAGGCCGCAAGAGGCCCGAAAAGGGGTCCATGGTGCCTGGCGGGGTTGGATGAGGCCTGATTGAATTTTATGGGCCAAGGAAGTGGAAACAGGCGATTTCGGCTCATTTCTATGGGTGTTAGCCCATGGATTTAGGCGCTGCATGGGGTTCCGGCACAAGTTTATCGAAATATCATACGAGGGGGTCCGCAAGAGGCCCGGCAAGAGGTCCATATTGCCCGGCGAGGTTGGATGAGGCCTGGTTGGATTTTATGGGCCAAGGAAGTGGAAACAGGCGATTTCGACTCATTTCTGTGGGTGTCAGCCAATGGATTAAGGCGCTGCATGGGGTTCCGGCGCAAGATTCTCGAAATATCATACGAAGGGGTCCGCAAGAGGCCCGGCAAGCGGCCCATGGTGCCCGGCAGGGTTTGATGAGGCCTTGTTGGATTTTATGGGACAAAGAAGTGGAAACAGGCAATTTTGGCTCATTTATGTCGGTGTTAGCCCACGGATTCAAGCGCTGCATGGGGTTCTGGCGCACGTTTCTCGAAAAATCATACGAGGGGGTCCGCAAGAGGCCTGGAAATAGGTCCACATTGCCCGATGGGGTTGGATGAGGCCTGGTTGGATTTTATGGGCCAAGGAAGTGGAAAGAGGCGATTTCGGCTCAATTCTGTGGGTGTTAGCCCACGAATTTAGGCGTTGCATGGGACTCCGGCGCAAGATTCTCGAAAAACCATACGAGGGGGTCTGCAAGAGGCCCGGCAAGAGGTACATGGTGCCTGGCAAGGTTGGATGAGGCCTAGTTGGATTTTATGGGCCAAGGAAGTGGAAACAGGCGATTTCGGCTCATTTCTGTGGGTGTTACCCTTCGGATTCAGGCTCTGCATGGGGTTCATACGACGAGGTCCAAAAGAGGCCCGAAAAGAGGTCCATATTGCCCGGTGGTGTTGGATGAGGCCTAGTTTGATTTTATGGGCCGAGGAAGTGGAAACAGGCGATTTCGGCTCATTTTTGTGGGTGTTAGCCCACGGATTCAGGCGCTGAATAGGGTCCCAGCACAAGATTCTCAAAAGATCATACGAGGGGTCCGCAAGAGGCCCGGCAAGAGGTCCATGGTGCTCTGCGGTGTTGGATGAGGCCTGGTTGGATTTAATGGGTCAAGGAAGTGGAAACAGGCGATTTCGCCTCATTTCTATGGGTGTTAGCCCACGGATTCAAGCGCTGCATGGGGTTCCGGCGCAAGATTCTCAAAAAATCATACGAGGGGGTCCGCAAGAGGCCCGACAAGAGGTCCATGTTGCCTGACAAGGTTGGATGAGGCCTGGTTGGATTTTATGGGCCTATGAAGTGGAAACAGGCGATTTCGGCTCATTTCTGTGGGTGTTAGCCTACGGATTCAGGCGCTGCATAGGGTTCAGGTGCAAGTTTCTCAAACAATTATACGAGGGGCTCCACAAGAGGCCCGGCAAGAGGTCTATATTGCCCGGCGGGGTTGGCTGAGACCTGGTTGGATTTTATGGGCCAAGAAAGTGGAAGCAAGTGATTTCGGCTCATTTCTATGGGGGGTTAGCCCACGGATTCAGGCGCGCATGGGGTTCCGGCACAAGATTCTCGAAAAATCATACGAGGCGGTCCGTAAGAGTATCAGCAAGATGTCCATGGTGCCCGGCGGGGTTGGATGAGGCCATGTTGGATTTTATGGGCCAAGGAAGTGGAATCAGGCGATTTCGGCTCATTTCTATGGGTGTTAGCCCATGGATTCAGGCGCTGCATGGGGTTCAGTTGCAAGTTTCTCGAAAAATCATACGAGGGGGTCTGCAAGACGCCCGTAAAAAGTTCCATATTGTCCGGAAAGGTTGGTTGAGGCCTGGTTGGATTTTATGGGCCAAGGAAGTGGAAATAGGCGATTTCGGCTCATTTCTATGGGTGTTAGCCCACGAATTCAGGCGCTGCACGGGGTTCCGGCGCAAGTTTCTCGAAAAATTATACGAGGGGGTCCGCAAGAGGCCCGACAAGAGGTCCATATTGCCCGGCGGGGTTGGATGAGGGCTGGTTGGATTTTATGGGCCAAGGAAGTGGTAATGGGCAATTTCAGCTCATTTCTATGGGTGTTAGCCCACGGATTCAGGCGCTGCTTGGGGTTCCGGCGCAAGATTCTCGAAAAATCATACGAGGGGGTCCGTAAATGGCCCTAAAAGAGGTCCATGGTGCCTGGCGGGGTTGGATGAGGCCTAGTTGGATTTTATGGGCCAAGAAAGTGGAAACAGGCGATTTCGACTCATTTTTGTGGGTGTTAGCCCACGGATTAAGGCGCTGCATGGGGTTCCGGCGCAAGTTTCTCGAAAAATCATACGAGGGGGTCCCAAGTGGCCCAGCAAGAGGTCCATATTGCCCGGCGGGGTTGGATGAGGCCTGGTTGGATTTTATGTGCCAAGGAAGTGGAAACAGGCGATTTGGCTCATTTCTGAGGGTCTTAGCCCACGGATTCAGGCGCTGCATGTGGTTTCGGCGCATGATTCTCGAAATCTCATACGAGGGGGTCCAAAAGAGACCCGGAAAGAGGTCCATGGTGCGCGGCGGGGTTAAATAAGACCTGGTTGGATTTTATGGGCCAAGGAAGTGGAAACAGGCGATTTCGACTCATTTCTGTGGGTGTTAGCCCATGGATTCAGGCGCTGCATGGGGTTCCGGCGCAAGATTCTCAAAAAATCATACGAGGGGATTCGCAAGAGGCTCGGCAAGAGCTCCATGGTGCCCGGCGGGGTTGGATGAGGCCATGTTGGATTTTATGGGCCAAGGAAGTGGAAACAGGTGATTTCGTCTCATTTCTGTGGGTGTTAGCCCACGGATTCAGGTGTTTCATGGGGTTCCGGGGCAAGTTTCTCGAAAAATCATACGAGGGGGTCCGCAAGAGGCCCGGCAAGAGGTCCATATTTCCTGGCGGGGTTGGATGAGGCTTGGTTGGATTTTATGGGCCAAGGAAGTGGAAACAGGTGATTTCGGCTCATTTCTGTGGGTGTGAGCCCACGGATTCAGGCGCTGCATAGGGTTCCGGCGCATGTTTCTCGAAAAAACATACGAGGGGGTCCGCAAGAGGCCCGGAAAGAGGTCCATGGTGCCCGGCGGGGTTGGATGAGGCCATGTTGGATTTTATGGGCCAAGGAGGTGGAAACAGGCAATTTCGGCACATTTCTATGGGTGTTAGCATACGGATTCAGGCGCTGCATGGGGTTCCAGCGCAAGATTCTTGAAAAATCATACGAGGGGGTCCGCAAGAGGCCCGGCAAGAGGTCCATGGTGCCCGGCGGGGTTGGATGAGGCCTGGTTGGATTTCATGGGCCAAGGAAGTGGAAAAAGGCGATTTCGGCTCATTTCTGTGGGTGTTAGCCCACGGATTCTGGCGCTGCATGGGGTTCCGGCACAAGATTCTAAAAAAATCATACGAGGGGGTCCGCTAGAGGCCTGATAAGAGGTCCATGGTGTCCGGTGGGGTTGGATGAGGCCTGGTTGGATTTTATGGGCCAAGGAAATGGAAAATGGCGATTTCGGCTCATTTCTGTGGGTGTTAGCCTACGGATTCAGGCACTGCATGGGGTTCCGGCGCAATTTTCTCAAAAAATCATATGAGGGGATCCGCAAGAGGCCCGGCAAGAGGTCCATAGTGTCCGGCGGGGTTGGATGAGGGCTGGTTGGATTTTATGGGCCAAGGAATTTGAAACAGGTGATTTCAGCTCATTTCTACGGGTGTTAGCACACGGATTAAGGCGCTGCATGGGGTTCCGGTACAAGATTCTTGAAAAATCATACAAGGGGGTCCAAAAGAGGCCCGGCAAGAGGTCCATAGTTCCCGGCGGGGTTGGATGAGGCCTGATTAGATTTTATGGACCAAGGAAGTTGAAATAGGCGATTTCGGCTCATTTCTGTGGGGTGTTTGCCCACGTATTAAGGCGCTGCATAGGATTTCGGTGCAAGATTCTCGAAAAATCATACGAGGGGGTACGCTAGAGGCTCGGAAAGAGGTCCGAGGTGCCCGGCTGGGTTGGATGAGGCCAGGTTGGATTTTATTAGCCAAGTAAGTGGAAACAGACGATTTCGGCTCATTTCTGTGGGTGTTAGCCCACGGATTCAGGCGCTGCATAGGGTTCCAGCGCAAGTTTCTCGAAGATTCATACGAGGGGGTCCGCAAGAGGCCCGGCAAGAGGTTCATATTGCCCGGCGGGGTTTGATGAGGCCTGGTTGGATTTTATGGGCCAAGGAAGTGGAAACAGGCGATTTCGGCTCATTTCAGTGGGTGTGAGCCCACGGATTCAGGCGCTGCATGGGGTTCCGGCGCAAGATTCTCAAACAATAATACAAAGGGGTCCGCAAGAGGCCTGGACAGAGGACTATGGTGCCCGGTGGGGTTGGATGAGGCCTGGTTGGATTTTATGGGCCAAGGAAGTGGAAACAGGCGATTTTGGCTCATTTCTGTGGGTGTTAGCCCACAGGTTCAGGCTCTGCATGGGGTTCCGGCTCTGCATGGGGTTCCGGCGCAAGTTTCTCGAAACATCATACGAGGGGATCTGCAAGAGGCCCGGCAAGAGGTCCATGGTGCCCGGCGAGGTTGGATGAGGCCTGGTTGGATTTTATGGGCCAAGGAAGTGGAAACAGGTGATGTCGGCTCATTTTTGTGGGAGTTAGCCCACGGATTCAAGCGCTGCATGGGGTTCCAGCGCAAGTTTCTCAAAATATCATACAAGGGGGTCCGCAAGAGGCCCGACAAGAGGTCCATATTGCCCGGCGGGGTTGGATGAGGCCTGGTTGGATTTTATGGGCCAAGGAAGTGGAAACAGGCGATTTCGGCTCATTTCTGTGGGTGTTAGCCCACGGATTCAGGCCCTGCATGGGGTTCTGGCGCAAGATTCTCAAAAAGTCATACGAGGGGGTCTGCAAGAGGCCCGGCAAGAGGTCCATGGTGCCTGATGGGGTTGGATGTGGCCTGGTTGGATTCTATAGGCCAAAGAAATGAAAACAGGCGATTTCGGCTCATTTTTGTGGGTGTTAGCCCACATATTCAGGCGCTGCATGGGGTTCCGGCGCAAGATTCTCGAAAAATCATACGAAGGGGTCCGCAAGAGGCCCGAAAAGATGTCCATATTGCCCGGCGGGGTTGGATGAGGCCTGGTTGGATTTTAAGGGCCAAGGAAGTGGAAACTGGCGATTTTGGCTCATTTCTGTGGGTGTTAGCCCACAGATTCAGGCGCTGCATGGGGTTCCAGCGCAAGATTCTCGAAAAAGCATATGAGGGGGTCCGCAAGAGGCCCGGTAAGAGGTCCATTGTGCCCAGCGTGGTTGGATGAAGCCTGGTTAGATTTTACGGGCCAAGGAAGTTGAAACAGGCGATTTTGGCTCATTTATGTGGTTGTTAGCCCACGGATTCAGGCGCTGCATGGGGTTCCGGCGCAAGTTTCTCGAAAAATCATACGAAGGGGTCCGCAAGAGGCCCGGCAAGAGGTCCATATTGCCCTGCCGGGTTGGATGAGGCCTTGTTGGATTTTATGGGCCAAGGAAGTGGAAACAAGCGATTTCGGCTCATTTCTGTGGGTGTTAGCCCACGGATTCAGGCGCTGCATGGGGTTCCGGTGCAAGATTCTCGAAAATTCATACGATGGGGTCCGCAAGAGGTCCTGGCAAGAGGTCCATGGTGCCTGGCGGGGTTGGATGAGGCCTGGCTGGATTTTATGGGCCAAGGAAGTGGGAACAGGTGATTTTGACTCATTTTTGTGGGTGTTAGCCCACGGGTTCAGGCGCTGCATAGGGTTCCGGCGCAAGATTTTCGAAAAATCATACGAGGGGGTCCGCAAGAGGCTCGGCAAGAGGTCGATGGTGCCCGGCGGGGTTGGATGAGGCCTGGTTGGATTTTATGGGCCAAGGAAGTGCAAACAGGCTATTTCGGCTCATTTCTGTGGGTGTTAGCCCACGGATTCAGGCGCTGCATGGGGTTCCGGCGCAAGTTTCTCGAAAAATCATATGAGGGGGTCTGCAAGAGGCCCGGCAAGTGGTCCATATTGCCTGGCGGGGTTGGATGAGGCTTAGTTGGATTTTATGGGCCAAGGAAGTGGAAACAGGCGATTTCGGCTCATTTCTGTGGGTGTTAGCCCACGGATTCAGACGCTGCATGGGGTTTCGGCGCAATATTCTCGAAAAATCATACGAGGGGGTCCGTAAGGGGCCCGGCAAGAGGTCCATGGTGCCCGGAAGGGTTAGATAAGGCCTGGTTGGATCTTATGGGCCAAGGAAGTTGAAACAGACGATTTCGGCTCATTTTTGTGGGTGTTAGCCCACGGATTCAGTCGCTGCATGGGGTTCCGGTGCACGTTTCTCAAAAATTCATACGAGGGGGTCCGAGAGAGGCCCGGCAAGAGGTCCATATTGCCCGGCAGGGTTGGATGAGGCCTGGTTGGATTTTATGGGCTAAGGAAGTTGAAACAGGCGATTTCGGCTCATTTCTGTGGGTGTTAGCCTACGGATTCAGGCGCTGCATGGGGTTTCGGCGCAATATTCTTGAAAAATCATACGAGGGGGTCCGCAAGAGGCCCAGCAAGAGGTCCATGGTGCCTAGCGGGGTTGGATGAGGCCTGGTTGGATTTTACGGGCCAAGGAAGTGGAAACAGGCGATTTCGGCTCATTTCTGTGGGTGTTAGCCCACGGATTCAGGCGTTGCATGGGGTTCCGGCGCAAGATTCTCAAAAAATCATACGAGGGGGTCCGCAAGAGGCCCTGCAAGAGGTCCATGGTTCCCGGCGGGGTTGGATGAGGGCTGGTTGGATTTTATGGGCCAAGGAAGTGGAAACAAGCGATTTCGGCTCATTCTTTTGGTGTTAGCCCACGGATTTAGGCGCTGCATGGGTTTCCGATGCAAGTTTCTCGAAAAATCATATGAGGGGGTTCGCAAGAAGCCCGGCAAGAGGTCCATATTTCCCGGCGGGGTTGAATGAGGCCTGGTTGGATTTTATGGGGCAAGGAAGTGGAAACAGGCGATTTTGGCTCATTTTTGTGGGTGTTAGCCCACTGATTCAAGCACTGCATGGTGTTCTGGTGCAAGATTCTCGAAAGATCATACGAGGGGGTCCGCAAAAGGCCCGGCAAGAGATCCATGGTACCTGGTGGGGTTGGATCAGGCCTGGTTGGATTTTATGGGCCAAGAAAGTGGGAAAAGGTGTTTCGACTCATTTCTGTGGGTGTTAGCCCACGGATTCAGGCCCTGCATGGGGTTCCGGCACAAGATTCTCGAAAAATCATACAAGGGGGTCCGCAAAAGGCCCGGCAAGAGGTCCATGGTGCCCGGCAGGGTTGGATAAGGCCATGTTGGATCTTATGGGCCAAGGAAGTGGAAACAGACGATTTCGGCTCATTTCTGTGGGTGTTAGCCCACGGATTCAGGTGCTGCATGGGGTTCCGGTGCAAGTTTCTCAAAATTTCATATGAGGGGGTCCGCAAAAGGCCCGGCAAGAGGTCCATATTGCCCAGCAGGGTTGGATGAGGCCTGGTTGGATTTTTTGGGCTAAGGAAGTGGAAACAGGCGATTTCAGCTCATTTCTGTGGGTGTTAGCCCACAGATTCAGGTGCTGCATGGGGTTTCAGCGCAAGATTCTTCAAAAAACATACGAGGGGGTCCGTAAGAGGCCCAGCAAGAGGTCCATGGTGCCCGGCGGGGTTGGATAAGGCCTGGTTGGATTATACGGGCCAAGGAAGTGGAAACAGGCGATTTTGGCTCATTTCTGTGGGTGCTAGCCCACGGATTCAGGCGCTGCATGGGGTTCCAGCGCAAGATTCTCAAAATATCATACGAGGGGATCCGCAAGAGGTCCGGCAATAGGTCCATGGTCCCGACGGGGTTGGATGAGGCCTGGTTGGATTTTATAGGCCAAGGAAGTGGAAACAGGCGATTTCGGCTCATTCTTTTCGGTGTTAGCCCACGGATTTAGGCGCTGCATGGGGTTCCGACGCTAGTTTCTCGAAAAATAATACGAGGGGATTCGTAAGAGGCCCGGCAAGAGGTCCATATTTCCCGGCGGGGTTGGATGAGGCCTGGTTGGATTTTATGGGGCAAGGAAGTGGAAACAAGCGATTTTGGCTCCTTTCTGTGGGTGTTAGCCCACGGATTCAGGCACTGCATGGTGTTCTGCTGCAAGATTCTCAAAAAATCATACAAGGTGGTCCGCAAGAGGCCCGGCAAGAGGTCCATGGTACCTAGCGAGGTTGGATGAAGCCTGGTTGGATTTTATTGGACAAGGAAATGGGAACAGGCGATTTTGGCTCATTTCTGTGGGTGTTAGCCCACGGATTCAGGCGCTGCATGGGGTTCCGGTGCAAGTTTCTCGAAAAATCATACGAGGGGGTCTGCAAGAGGCCCGGCAAGAGGTCCATGGTTCCCGGCGGGGTTAGATGACGCCTGGTTGGATTTTATGGGCCAAGGAGGTGGAAACAGGCGATTTCGGCTCATTCTTTTGGTGTTAGCCCACGGATTTAGGCGCTGCATGGGTTTCCGACGCAAGTGTCTCGAAAAATCATATGAGGGGGTTCGCAAGAAGTCCGGCAAGAGGTCCATATTGCCCGGCGGGGTTGAATGAGGCCTGGTTAAATTTTATGGGGCAAGGAAATGGAAACAGGCGATTTCGGCTCATTTTTGTGGGTGTTAGCCCACAAATTCAAGCACTGCATGGTGTTCTGGTGCAAGATTCTCGAAAGATCATACGAGGAGGTCCGCAAGAGGCCCTGCAAGAGGTCCATGGTACCTGGTGGGGTTGGATGAGGCCTGGTTGGATTTTATGGGCCAAGGAAGTGGGAACAGGCGATTTCGACTCATTTCTTTGGGTGTTAGCCCACGGATTCAGGTGCTGCATGGAGTTCCGGCACAAGATTCTCGAAAAATCACACGAGGGGGTCCGCAAGAGGCTCGGCAAGAGGTCTACGGTGCACGGCAGGGTTGGATGAGGCCTGGTTGGATTTTATGGGCCAAGGAAGTGGAAACAGGCGATTTCGGCTCATTTCTGTGGGTGTTAGCCCACGAATTCAGGCGCTGCATGGGGTTCCGGCGAAAGTTTCTCGAAAAATCATATGAGGGGGTCCGCAAGAGGCCCGGCAAGTGGTCCATATTGCTTGGCGGGGTTGGATGAGGCCTAGTTGGATTTTATGGGCCAAGGAAGTGGAAACAGGCGATTTCGGCTCATTTCTGTGGGTGTTAGCCCACGGATTCAGGCGCTGCATGGGGTTTCGGCGCAAGATTCTCAAAAACTCATACGAGGGGGTCCGAAAAAGGTCCGGCAAGAGGTCCATGGTGCCCGGCAGGGTTGGGTAAGGCCATGTTGGATCTTATGGGCCAAGGAAGTGGAAACAGACGATTTCGGCTCATTTCTGTAGGTGTTAGCCCACGGATTCAGGCGCTGCATGGGGTTCCGGTGCAAATTTCTCAAAAGTTCATACGAGGGGGTCCGCAAGAGGCCCGGCAAGAGGCCTGGTTGGATTTTATGGGCTAAGGAAGTGGAAACATGAGATTTCGGCTCATATCTGTGGATGTTAGCCCACGGATTCAGGCGCTGCATGGGGTTTCAGTGCAAGATTCTTGAAACAACATATGAGGGGGTCCGTAAGAGTCCCAGCAAGAGGTCCATGTTTCCCAGCGGGGTTGGATGAGGCCTGGTTGGATTTTACGGGCCAAGGAAGTGGAAACAGGCGATTTCGGCTCATTTTTGTGGGTGTTAGCCCACGGATTCAGGCGCTGCATGGGGTTCCAGCGCAAGATTCTCAAAATATCATACGAGGGGGTCCGCAAGAGGCCCGACAATAGGTCCATGGTCCCGACGGGGTTGGATGAGGCCTGGTTGGATTTTATAGGCCATGGAAGTGGAAACAGGCGATTTCGGCTCATTCTTTTCGGTGTTAGCCCACGAATTTATGCGCTGCATGGGGTTACGACGCAAGTTTCTAGAAAAATCATACGAGGGGATTCGCAAGAGGCCCGGCAAGAGGTCCATATTGCCCGGCGGGGTTGGATGAGGCCTGGTTGGATTTTATGGGGCAAGGAAGTGGAAACAGGCGATTTTGGCTCATTTCTGTGGGTGTTAGCCCACGGATTCAGGAACTGCATGGTATTCTGGTGCAAGATTCTCGAAACATCATACAAGGGGGTCCGTAAGAGGCCCGGCAAGAGGTCCATGGTACCTAGCGGGGTTGGATGAAGCCTGGTTGGATTTTATCGGACACGGAAATGGGAACAGGCAATTTTGGCTCATTTCTGTGGGTGTTAGCCCACGGATTCAGGCGCTGCATGGGGTTCCGGCGCATGTTTCTCAAAAAATCATACGAGGGGGTCCGCAAGAGGCCCGGTGATACGCCCAAATTACACTCCAAATAGAAGAGTAAAGCGGTCGTTGGTCAAATATAGAACTCAACCAGAGTTGAGGTCGATCCCACAGGGAACACGCAAGAATTATTCTATTAGTACCGGCTTTCAGTTGTAAATGCTATTCCCAAGACAAACAAACATAAAGTAAATGGGGGTTGCGCTATTTAACTTAACTAATTGCGTAAAGTAATTAATAAAGGTGCTCCGATTCTTAGACAGATAGAGAGAAGCTAGGGTTGTGTTCCCCATGACATACAATTATGACAACTAAACTGGATCTGTGAATTCGTTCCTAATGATGCATGCAAAATCTACAACTTAATTAATACCTAGGTCACCTTTCGGTCCTTTCTTGGTATATATCACTCCTCTCCTCTCGGTCTCCGAGTGTCTGCAATACTAACCGTTGTTTCTGATCTCAGAATACCCTCACCTTTCGGTCTCAGGCACTCAGACTAGGTTCATGACCTTGAATCTCTGTTGTTAGACTCTTTTCCCAATCACTACATCCCTTCCGGGCATGTAACGAATACAGGCTTACCCTAATGCGTCGACTCATTAAGGAGAAGTTTAAATGAAGAATCTAACAATACATGCGTTGCTTATTTGAACGAACTACCCCCAGTTTGCGTTATCTTAATTGGGTCGTCATGGTTCCCACAACCCTAGTTGTGGGTTTAGCCTAGCATACTGTTAATAATTTGCCCACAACGAATAGAAGAAAACATAAAGATGGACTTACGATTGAAGAACAAGAATCCGTGTTACAAGCTTTGAACAATAATCACAAACGTGATTCTCTCGAATTACAAAAGCCAAACGAATGTTTTTCTCCTTGTTCTCTCTAGTTCTATCGTCCAAAACGAAGTTTCTTTATAAAATAAAATAACATCCTATTTATACAAAGCAAAAACTAAGTTGACATAATTTAGGAAAATAATTTCGGCACGGGGCACGGTCCGTTACACGGACCGTCTGAGGTGAGATGGTCCGTGTAAACGGACCGTCTGGTGGTTGGCTGTACCCACACGGTCCGTGACACGGCCCGTGTGGCGTGAGACGGGCCGTGTGGGTCTTCCGTGTCAATCCACTTGCACGAATTCTGATATTTTCGACGAAGGCCCTTCGAACTACGTCACTTACACGTCCCGTGACACGGTCCGTGTGGAGTGAGACGGACCGTGTGGATCCTCCGTATGAATCTCCTTGCACGCTTTCTTTAATTTTCGACGGGTTTGTCTTCCGAGCTACGTCAAGTACACGGTCTGTCACACGGTCCGTCTGGTGTCAGACGGGCCGTGTGGACCGACCGTGTGACTCGTGTCGTGCCACGGTCGGCCACACGGACCGTCTGGCGTGAGACGGCCCGTGTGGGCCTTCCGTGGTCCGACACTTGGCTTCATTTTTTCACCCGTTCCTTGTGCTTTCCGCCATTTCCCATGCCTTAGTCATTTTCCTGCACAACATCAAAACATACCTATTAACCCAATAACACCGCTCGAGAACACCCAATAATTCTATGTTTTAAGCGTCGTAAAAGTCGTATTTTCATGACTCATCAACACCCTCAACTTAGAACTATTGCTTGTCCTCAAGCGATGACCAAAAACACATTACGACACACAAAGGACAAGTAATTAAAAAGAAATAAATAGTAACCCCTTTGTTCATTAGCCTCATGCTCCTCATGTATACTTGTAATGTGTGCGTATTCCAACAGACTATGATTTGATCAACCTAAACACGATACCATATCTCGTTGGCTCCTATTAAGACCTTGACGAAAGATAAGCCAGTTATGTATAGCGCCCGAATAGTGCGGTGATAGTGCCCTTACTACAAAGAAGTCTCTCACACCATGAGATAATGTAGCACACAGAGACTGGAATGTAAGCACTCACGCTCAGAAAGAATTTTCAACCGGCACACGAGTGTAGACCATATGCTTGCCTTTATTTTCACCACCTTAACTCTTGAATGACCTTTTCAGGATCACTTTAGGACTTCTAAGGCTTGTAACGTAGGCTCGGGCTTGGGTGAGATATATTTAAGATCAAAGTGACTAGTGTTTTGTTCCAAGGCCCTGCTTTGACTCAGCCACCCCTTTCGGCTTCCCAAAATCTTTGTTTTCCCCTTTTTTTTTTTCAAATTTTTTTTTTTTTTTTTTTTTTTTTTTTTTTTATATCATTTTATTCACGTCCCCAAAATTCTTTCTTTTGTTTTTTTCAACTTTTCTTCTCACCACTTGGATCTTTTCCATCCCGATTCTTCTGTTTTTCTTACACTAGCCACCCTCAACTTAAGATTTTAGCCCAAGTTGAGGTACACAATGTCTTTTCAAGGACCAGGGCCAATATAAGCCACCCTCAACTTAGGCCTTTGGCCTAGGTTGAGGTTCACAATGTCCTTAAAGCGACCAGGGCCTGAGTATGGTCTGCAGATAGATTGGGAACATGGATTGGGTAGTAAGAAAGAAAAGGTCTATTAAGGCTCAATTATTTGGTTCAAAGGGATAAACTTCATTTGGTTAATTCATTTCTTTAGGTTTAGTGACTTCTTAACAACAATGGCCTAAGATCCTTTCCTAATCCACTCATTCAATCGTTTTAGGGGGGACCAACCAGGCAAGTTCTAGCTCACAAGTGTGTCAGTTAAATTCAAGCAAAAAAACACTCCCACACACATGGCACATATCCCCCACTATTCAGCACTACACAACACAGTCAGACTTCAATCGTTAATATGCCAACTAAACAATGTTCATTGTGTTTTCAGAGGATCACAGAATCAGTCCGTATGGGATACACACCTACAAGTTCCGTGGATTTTCATTTTTCAAATTAATGAGGTTACTATAAACTCTTATAACCACTTGTCTTTTCCACACAAAACATAATAAACCTAAACATGCCAGTTCTACTAGATAATACACCTTCAGAGAAAAGAAACATGGCAAGAAAAACTCCTCAGGGTAAAGATAAGATGCCCCACCCCCAATCAAAAAGCAGTGCAATGTCCTCATAGCACCATACTATCCAATCAAAGCAACAAAATGGGAGCGGGACATACCTGGGACGCCTTAGGCGTCAGGGGGGTCAGCATGGCCCGATCCAACTGGTGGGTCCTGGCAGGCAACATCATCAGCGGGCTCCCTAGTACTCCCGGAGGCTCCTGTCCGGGCAGCCTCATATGCGAGGCGCGCCTGCTCTTCCCGTGCAGCAGCCTCACGCCTCTGGGCTCTCAAAGCTTTGCGCAGCTGCCGTGCCTCCTCACGCTGTGGGTCCTCAGGTGGACTTGTGCGCTGACTGCGGCGCTTCCCTTTGTCCTTATGACCCGACGCCGCTGGAACGGGTACCTGGGCAGCAGGAGGTATGATCGGTATCCCCCAGCCCTCAGTCAAGCTCGGCTCCATCGGGGCACTAAACAATGATGCAAACGAGTCAGGTGGTGGAGCCGGAGCGGCCGCTGTGCTGTCGTACCGTGCGTACAGCTCGTCAATTCTGTCCTTCATGACCTGCATCCCCTGCATTATCTGAGTTACCTCATCACCGGTCATGCTGCCAAACATGCGGCTGAGGTAGTTCTCCCACTGGTTAAACTGCTCCTGCAAACTCTGGATCTGGCCACGTAGTTCAGCACGAAGCTCATCCTTAGCCAACTGCACGTGAGTCTGCACTACCTGTGGCACCCGGACCACCATCTGGTCAACAATCGCCCGGGTCTGCCTCTGCTCTGTAACCATGCGGGCGAGGAGGTCGTAGGGGACATAAGTGTAGCCCGGATGTGTCGGAGGTGCGGCGCCACTGCCCCCGGGCTGCTCAGTAGCTGTATCCGTCTGGGGGGCTGAGGAGGGCTCCGCAAAAGGCAAAGGCTGCTGTGGGGGAGCCCGAGGCAGCTGTGCTGGAACCCCAAATCGCCGGGATCGACTGTGATACAGTGGGTTGGCGATGTCCTTAATCATGGCAATGTTCACAACACCTTTCGGAGCAATCTTTTTGTCCAAGAAGTGCGTGGTGGGAACACGAGCCTGCTTGCAAAGTGCCCGAATCAGGCAAGGAAAGGACATACCTGCGCGTTCGGAGAGGGCACGATCCTTTATTTCCATCGCAATCACGCGACCCACATTAATACCAAGGCGGGCCACCAAACTCGCGACCAACGCAGCATGGGAAAGTTGGAGCGTGTTGTCGTTGACTGTGGGTCTGAGTCGGGCCCGCACCACCGACCACCAAAACTTGGCGACAAAGGTAAGGGAGGCCTTTGTAATAGGAATTTTGGGGTCATTTACCCAAGGTGCCTCCACCCCCTGAAGTGCAATATGCTCCGCCATCCACGGTAATTCCCTGGCCCGGGTAGACGGATCGGCGATATGAACCTCATCAGAGACGTTGACATAGTGAGCCATGAAAATCCCATCCGGAGGGGCACGGTAATCAGGGCCAAACAAAAATCTGTTTATCGTCTCCGCCGAGATGTCCACCTGCGTCCCCCGGATGGTGACATAGTCCCGATGAGACAATCGGGAAGCAAACCGCTTCTTTGCACGTCTGGGCAAGTTGCCTTCTATGGAGGCAAGAAGGCTGGCTGCATAGCTGGAGTAGAATTCAGCGATCATATCTGGGCCATAGTAGCCAGGAGGGTCGGCCATCCATCCAAACTGATAAGTAGCAAAGGCATTGCGTATTTCCGGAATGGAGTCCAGCTTGTCCACTAGTACCCGCATCTCCGGGATAATTGGCCTCCCCTGATAGCCACCCGTACCTTTGGTGATGCCATTGACGTAGACCTCCTTAGCTCCCGGGACTGACCATCTTCGCCGTAAAAAGATCAGGAGCCACTTGGCGGTTTCCGGGTCAGAAGTCCGGGCAACCGCCTGCTGGGTGGCCTCATCATCACTGTCACGGAGGAGCAAGATATCTTCCTCACCTCCAACATCGTGCTCGGCAGTGACTGGAGTGCCAGCCTCATCCTCCTGTTCCGGAACTGCAGCGTCCTCTGCCACCCCTGCTGCAGGAGCTTCATCCTCAGAATCTGAAGCGATGTAGCGTCGCACTGGACGGGGACGGGCAGTGCGAGGGGGTGGTGACGGCACAGCTGACCCGCCGTCAGAGTCATTGCCTGAGTCACTCCCCGGGTTGAGACTGGAGGATTCAGTGATTGAATCCCGGAGACGTGACTCCTGCTCGTCGCGGCGTGGGCGAGGGCGTAGACGTGGGGCCATGTTAATCCTGCATCCAACACAACGGATAAAGAACATATTAGTTATGCCAGAAAGCTTGGGACGACACACTAACGGGTACTCAGACTTCCCCTGTGGGAATAAAGTGACAAAAAAACCTTAAGAGTGGCGTCACCCGGTCTATCATAGGGAATTTCGTACTACAAAGCCAAGGAGGCGCGAGGAAAGTAACTACAATGACGAACATAACAAAATACGGGGGCATGGGACGGGGCCCTGCACGGGCCGTGTGGAGGGGCACGGGCCGTGTAGAGGCCCGTGTGACAGCATACCGGGGCGAGGCGACCAAGGGACATGGGACGGGCCGCCACACGGACCGTGTAGGGTCAGACGGTCCGTGAGGACGGACCGTGTGGCGTGCCTTGGCATGCAGCGGGGGCGACACGGGACGGTCCGTTTCACGGACCGTGTGATGTCACACGGTCCGTGTAACGGACCGTGTCACGGTCGTCGTCCCCAGTCAGCCCCATGACGGATTTTTGGAGTTCTAACGCACAATGGAGCATTAAAACGCCGGGTCGGGTACTCAAACTAAGCAAAACACAGTTTACAACACAAACCCGATTTCTAACCAACCAAAAATCATAAACAACCAATGTTTCAAGAGTTCAACAAAGCAACAATGGTGGTTAAGACTACCCATTAACAAAGATTTAACGAATAATGCCCCTAGGGAGTTATAGATGCCACACTCACGAAGTATATGCATAAACGTACTCACAAGACAAAAACTAAAAGAAAAATTGCAAAAACAAACCAAAGAACAACTAATCTAAACTCACAAGCAAACTAAATCAAAGAAACTTACTTGAAGGAGAAAAATAGACTTGAGACTTGAAAATTTTGTCTAAGGATGGTGTAACGGATCGTGAGGAGAGTGCACAAACCGTGTGAGAAGGGATGGAGATTGTGGTGTTGTGAGGAAGAGAGTGAGGCGTGTGGGGGTTTTGAACAAGAGAAAAATTTGAGTGTGGGAAAGAAAAATATGAAAAGAGGGTATTTAAACCCAACTTTTCGTGGTCCAAGACAGGTAGGGGAACGGGCCGTGCCACGTGGCACGCGCCGTGTCGCGGAGATGGGCGGCGGTGCTCAGTCCCGAGACGCACGCCAAACGGTCCGTCAGACGGACCGTTCAACGTTAGACGGCCCGTTTTGTGGGCCGTTTCGTGACATGACTCGAGGCGTGCACACGGTTCGGCGCACGGTCCGTTCAATGTCACACGGACCGTGTGAGCGTGCCGTGTGTGGTGCCTTGGGTATTTTCGCTCACCTGAAGGGGACGCCTCAACGGACCGTTACACGGTCCGTCTGGTGTCAGACGGTCCGTGTAAACGGGCCGTGCGGTTCCCCTTGGGGAATTTTGACCTTCCTTTTCGCCCGTACGCCTAATTGGCCTTCCTTGCCACCATGTGCATCCTTTCCTGAGACAAAATATAAGCCAAGAAAAAGCATAAGTCAATGTACTTTTCTCTCGCAACAATAAATGTAAATATATTATTTTTATTTTTTTTTTTTTTTGATTGATGGGTTGCCTCCCATTCAGCGCTTGGTTTAACGTCACGGCTCGACGTGAAGGTCTTGACTACTCAGACTTCGTCAAGATGGAGAACCTCTATCACCGAGGATTCCTCTGCAGCGCCCAAGTACTTTTTCACGCGCTGCCCATTAACCTTGAAGCGGTGCCCGTCACCCGTCTCTAACTCAACTGCTCCATTAGTCAGCACTAGTGTGATCTTGTACGGGCCAGACCACCTTGATTTCAGCTTCCCTGGAAATAGCCTTAATCTGGAGTTGTAGAGTAGTACTCTATCACCAACATCAAAGCTTCGTGGGGCAATGAGCTTATCGTGGTAAGCCTTCATCTTATTTTTGTACAGAGCAGCACTCTCGTAAGCTTGTAGACGAAACTCATCCAGCTCATTCATCTGGTCCAACCTCATATTGGCTGCCTCCTTCCAATTCATATTCAGGGCCTTGAGGGCCCACAGTGCCTTGTGCTCCAACTCAATTGGTAGGTGACAGGCTTTACCGAACACCAGCTGATATGGAGACATACCAATGGGTGTCTTATAGGCTGTCCTATAGGCCCACAATGCGTCATCTAATTTCCTAGCCCAGTCCGTTCTTGTGGCGTTCACAGACTTGGTCAGGATCTCCTTAATTTCCCGGTTGGATACTTCGACCTGTCCACTTGTCTGCGGATGATAGGGTGTGGCCACCTTGTGTTGGCGTACCCCATATTTTGCCAGTACAGCCCGAAAGGACGAGTTGCAGAAGTGGGAGCCCCCATCACTAATGATAGTTCGGGGAGTCCCAAATCTAGCAAAGATATTCCGCCTCAGGAACTGTACCACATTCTTACTTTCGTTGTTAGGCAGCGCTATTGCCTCCACCCATTTGGAGACGTAGTCCACAGCTACCAAGATATACTTCATCCCATAAGAGCTAACGAACGGGCCCATGAAGTCTATGCCCCACACATCAAACAGCTCTACCTCCAAAATGGGGGTCATAGGCAACTCTTGACGCCTTGAGATGTTCCCTTGGCGCTGACACTGGTCGCACCCCTGCACCAAGTCATGGGCATCTTTATAGATGGTGGGCCAGTAGTACCCACACTGCAGGATCTTCTTGGCAGTTCTGGCACCACCATGATGCCCCCCCACTGGAGAGGAGTGGCAGGCTTCCAAGACGCTCAACATTTCTGCCTCAGGGACACATCGTCGGATGACCCCATCTGCGCATGTTCTGAATAGATACGGATCATCCCAAAAGTACCTGCGCACATCATGAAAAAACTTTTTTCTCTGGTGAGGGTTAAGGCCTTCCGGCATAATATCGCTCACCAGGAAGTTAGCAAAATCAGCATACCAAGGGACTAGGTCCGCAGAAGCGGCTAATACCTGTTCATCGGGAAACGAGTCATCGATGTCCAACCAGTCATTGGCTCGGGCTGCGTCCTCTAACCTGGAGAGATGGTCGGCCACCTGATTCTCCGTGCCTTTACGATCCTGGACCTCGAAGTCGAACTCCTGTAGCAAGAGCACCCATCTGATTAAGCGAGGCTTAGCGTCCTTCTTGGCCATGAGGTATCGAAGTGCGGCATGGTCAGTGTGGACGATCACCCTCGTGCCCAGTAAATATGCTCGAAACTTGTCAAAGGCATACACCACAGCGAGCAACTCCTGCTCTGTGACAGTGTAATTCCTCTGAGCCTCATTCAGCGTCTTACTGGCGTAGTAGATAGGGTGGAAAATTTTGTTCCGCTTCTGCCCCAGCACAACACCCACAGCAATTCCGCTTGCGTCGCACATAACCTCAAACGGAGCATCCCAATCAGGAGCAACCACGACAGGCGCTGAGACGAGCTTCAATTTTAAGGTCTCAAACGCTTGTCGACACGCATCGTCAAAGTGGAACTTGACATCCTTCTCCAACAGTTTGCACAATGGATGTGCAATCTTAGAAAAGTCTTTAATGAACCGACGATAGAATCCAGCATGCCCAAGGAAACTCCGGACCCCTTTAACCGAGATAGGAGGTGGCAATTTCTCAATGACCTCAATCTTTGCCTTGTCCACCTCTATCCCTTTTTCTGACACCTTATGACCAAGGACTATGCCCTCCTTGACCATGAAATGACACTTCTCCCAATTTAGCACCAACTGGGCCGCTTCACAGCGCTGCAGTGCCTTGCTCAGGTTCTGCAAACAATCATCAAAAGAATCACCCACTACTGAAAAATCGTCCATAAATACCTCTAGGGTGTCTTCGACCATGTCTGAAAAGATGGACATCATGCAGCGCTGAAAAGTGGCTGGGGCATTGCAGAGTCCAAACGGCATCCTCCTGAAAGCAAACGTCCCATACGGACACGTGAAGGTGGTCTTCTCCTGATCTTCTGGGGCTATTGAAATCTGGTTGTACCCCGAGTAGCCGTCGAGGAAGCAATACCATCCTCGCCCTGCTAGCCTGTCTAGCATCTGATCCATGAACGGCATGGGGAAGTGGTCCTTTAGAGTCCATTTGTTCAACTTCCTGTAGTCCATGCACACTCGCCATCCGGTGACAGGTCTCAGTGGGACAAGCTCGTTCTTATCATTGACGACCACCGTCATGCCCCCCTTTTTGGGGACACACTGCACTGGGCTCACCCACTTACTGTCCGAGATTGGATACACCACCCCAGCATCCAGCCACTTGATGATCTCCTTCTTCACCACCTCCTGCATGGGTGGGTTGAGCCTTCGCTGATGCTCAATGCTAGGCGTACAGTTATCCTCAAGCGTGATTTTATGAGTGCAGATGCCTGGAGGGATGCCAATTATGTCAGCAATAGTCCATCCAATGGCGCGCTTAAATTTCTGTAGGACCCCCAACAATGCCTCCACCTGATGTTCCTGAAGATCTGCAGCCACAATCACAGGAAGAGTGTTGTTAGTACCTAAAAATGCATACCTGAGGTGTTGCGGCAACTCCTTGAGCTCCAGAACGGGCGGTACCTCAATAGAGGGTTTCGCCGGAGGTGTTGGCCTATTTTGCAGGTCCAAGTCCAGCTTTCTTGGCACGAACGGTCTGGTCCCCATGCCCTGCAAGGCATAGATGGTGTCGTTGTACCCCTCAACACCATCTTTTGAGAAGTTCATCAGCACTGCTGCCAGTGTGTCCACAGTCATCTTTTCCTCCAACGAGGCTTCAGAAACATTGTCGTCATCAATGTCCAGAATGGACATCACAGCTAACTCTTTAGGCCTTTTCATGGCAGCACACACATTGAATTTCGCCTCTTCGGTGTTTAACCGGAATGTGAGTTCACCTCGCTCAACGTCCACCAGTGCCCTGCCCGTTGCCAAAAATGGCCTTCCAAGTATGATTGGTACCTCAAAGTCCACTTTACAGTCAAGGATGACAAAGTCGGCAGGGAAGATGAACCTTCCCACCCGAACAAGGACATCATACAGGATTCCCACGGGCCGTTTTACTGATCTATCTGCCATCAATAGTCGCATGGTCGTGGGTGTGGGGGCTCCCAAGCCCAACTGCTGGTAGACTGCCAACGGCATCAAATTAATGCTGGCGCCAAGGTCACAAAGCGCCCGTGCAAAGTCATAAGCACCAATGGTGCATGGGATGGTGAATGCCCCCGGATCTCCCTTCTTTTCTACTAAAGATCTTGTAGCGATGGCACTACAGTGGTGTAAATTATCGACTGGCTCGATTGTGGCTGTCCTCTTCTTAGTGATTAAGTCCTTCATGAACTTAGCATAGCCAGGCATTTGTTCAAGCGCTTCCACCAGAGGTATGTTCACAGACAGTTCCTTTAACATGGATAGGAACTTCTGGAATTTGCCGTCCTCCGCCTTCTTTTGCAGCCTTTGGGGAAATGGTGGCCTTGGTTTTGGGATGGCTGGCAGACTTGGGTGACTGGGGGAGTCTGTCACTACTGCCTTCTTGGTCACCACGGGTTCTGCTACCACCACCTCAGGTTCATCACTCCCAATGTCTACCTGACCCTCCATAGGGCCAGGCATGTTGTCATCGACTTTCACCTGACCTGCATTAGGAACAGCAACTGGGTTAGCAAGTACCTGACCACTTCTCGTGGTGATCGCCATACAGTGGCCATCGTTCTTCGGGTTTTGCACTGTGTCACTCGGGAGTGACCCAACTTTCCTCTGATTAAACGCCGCCGAAAGCTGTCCCATCTGCTGCTCTAACTGCTTGATTGAGGTGGAGTGCGAATCTACCAGCTGCCTAACATTGGAAATTTCGCTCTTGACATCTCGCACCCCTGCCTCAGTGGCCTCCACTTTGCTTAGGACTTTTGTCATCATATCCTCTAGCTTGGAGTTGCTGCCGCCCTCGTTCTGGCGATCACGGGTTCTGTAGCCATCCCTGTTCTGCCAGTTCCCTTGGTAATTCTCCCGATTGAAGTTCCGACCTTGGTTACCGGAGTTGAAACCTCGGTAACCCCCCTGACTACCAAGAAACTGTGCTTCCTCATCATATTCGCTGCCTTGATCGTCATACCTAGGTAGTGCTTCCATTGCTTTGACTTTCTCAGTGCTCCCACCAAGGAACTTCTTTGACAGCAAATCAATTTGTGTCCGCATATGGGCCATGTCCTGGTCCCGTTCTTCCTCCTTCTTGCGCTGCGCCTCACTCATCTCAAATACCATCCCTGAGCAGTCTGCCTCTCTAGTATACCATGCCCTGTTGTTCTTTGCCACTTGGTCTAAGATGACCACTATGTCCGGGAAAGTCCTGGACATATATGACCCTCCACAAGCTGCATCAATGATGGGCTTGGTAACGAAGTTGCAGGACCTGTAAAAGACTGCCTTCAAGTGTTCATCAGTGAGATGGTGATTTGGGCACTGTTTGAGCTTTTGCCTGAATCTCTCCCAAGACTGATACAGCGCTTCATTCGGCATTTGTTTATGGGCTCCAATCTCATCTTTGAGTTTCAGTTGCCTTGAAGCAGGGAAGAATCGCTCCAGGAATGCCTCCTTTAGTTCTCCCCATGTGCGGATGGAATCGTGAGGGAGCTCATTTAGCCACCGTATTGCCTCCCCAGACAGAGACAATGGAAATAACCTCAGCCTCAACGCTTGCTGGCTAACTCCTGGAATTTCGGAGGACTGACAGGTAGCTAAGAAATTAATCAGGTGCTGATTTGCATCCTCGGTGGCCGCTCCAGTAAACATCCCCTTCAACTGTAACATCTGCAGCATGGTGCTGGTGATCGTGAATTTGATCCCAGCGGGCAATGGTGGGAGTACTATTGCCCCAGTAGACCCGGCATCATCATCATCATCTAGCACAGCTGGCGGGTACTGAGGGCCTTGAGGTCTCACCGGGGGTTGGTGTTGCTGAGGTGGTACAAGTGGTACCTGGCGAAGTGGTGCTGCTGGTGGTACCACGTTACCAGCAAGATCATCCACACCCAACCCATCCTGACCTCCAGCTGCAGGATTCACTGCCAACTCCCTCTGCCTTGCTACTTCACGATCTTGGGCATTCATTCTGCGAACGGACTTGGTAAGCTCCGGATCGTAGGGAATAAGTGGTGCACCCTTGCTGCGGGTACTTGGCATGCAAAGCTGAGCCCCTACAAAGACAAAAACAAGAAACAAAGTAAAATCAGGGACTAGACTCACAAGCTGAAAGTAGCAACTAATAGACTAGTTCCTTGCCGCGTTCCCCGGCAACGGCGCCAAAATTTGATACGCCCAAATTACACTCCAAATAGAAGAGTAAAGCGGTCGTTGGTCAAATATAGAACTCAACCAGAGTTGAGGTCGATCCCACAGGGAACACGCAAGAATTATTCTATTAGTACCGGCTTTCAGTTGTAAATGCTATTCCCAAGACAAACAAACATAAAGTAAATGGGGGTTGCGCTATTTAACTTAACTAGTTGCGTAAAGTAATTAATAAAGGTGCTCCGATTCTTAGACAGATAGAGAGAAGCTAGGGTTGTGTTCCCCATGACATACAATTATGACAACTAAACTGGATCTGTGAATTCGTTCCTAATGATGCATGCAAAATCTACAACTTAATTAATACCTAGGTCACCTTTCGGTCCTTTCTTGGTATATATCACTCCTCTCCTCTCGGTCTCCGAGTGTCTGCAATACTAACCGTTGTTTCTGATCTCAGAATACCCTCACCTTTCGGTCTCAGGCACTCAGACTAGGTTCATGACCTTGAATCTCTGTTGTTAGACTCTTTTCCCAATCACTACATCCCTTCCGGGCATGTAACGAATACAGGCTTACCCTAATGCGTCGACTCATTAAGGAGAAGTTTAAATGAAGAATCTAACAATACATGCGTTGCTTATTTGAACGAACTACCCCCAGTTTGCGTTATCTTAATTGGGTCGTCATGGTTCCCACAACCCTAGTTGTGGGTTTAGCCTAGCATACTGTTAATAATTTGCCCACAACGAATAGAAGAAAACATAAAGATGGACTTACGATTGAAGAACAAGAATCCGTGTTACAAGCTTTGAACAATAATCACAAACGTGATTCTCTCGAATTACAAAAGCCAAACGAATGTTTTTCTCCTTGTTCTCTCTAGTTCTATCGTCCAAAACGAAGTTTCTTTATAAAATAAAATAACATCCTATTTATACAAAGCAAAAACTAAGTTGACATAATTTAGGAAAATAATTTCGGCACGGGGCACGGTCCGTTACACGGACCGTCTGAGGTGAGATGGTCCGTGTAAACGGACCGTCTGGTGGTTGGCTGTACCCACACGGTCCGTGACACGGCCCGTGTGGCGTGAGACGGGCCGTGTGGGTCTTCCGTGTCAATCCACTTGCACGAATTCTGATATTTTCGACGAAGGCCCTTCGAACTACGTCACTTACACGTCCCGTGACACGGTCCGTGTGGAGTGAGACGGACCGTGTGGATCCTCCGTATGAATCTCCTTGCACGCTTTCTTTAATTTTCGACGGGTTTGTCTTCCGAGCTACGTCAAGTACACGGTCTGTCACACGGTCCGTCTGGTGTCAGACGGGCCGTGTGGACCGACCGTGTGACTCGTGTCGTGCCACGGTCGGCCACACGGACCGTCTGGCGTGAGACGGCCCGTGTGGGCCTTCCGTGGTCCGACACTTGGCTTCATTTTTTCACCCGTTCCTTGTGCTTTCCGCCATTTCCCATGCCTTAGTCATTTTCCTGCACAACATCAAAACATACCTATTAACCCAATAACACCGCTCGAGAACACCCAATAATTCTATGTTTTAAGCGTCGTAAAAGTCGTATTTTCATGACTCATCACCCGGCAAGAGGTCCATATTGCCTGGCGGGGTTGGATAAGGCCTTGTTGGATTTTATGGGCCAAGGAAGTGGAAACAGGCGATTTCGGCTCATTTTTGTGGGTGTTAGCCCACAGATTAAGGCGCTGCATGGGGTTTCGGCGCAACATTCTCGAAAACTCATATGAGGGGGTCCGCAAGAGGCTCGGCAAGAGGTCCATGGTTCCCGGCAGGTTGGATAAGGCCTGGTTTGATCCTATGGTCCAAGGAAGTGGGAACAGACGATTTCGGCTCATTTCTGTGTGTTTTAGACCACGGATTCAAGCGCTGCATGGGGTTCCGGTGCAGGTTTCTTAAAAAATCATTCGAGGGGGTCCGCAAGAGACCCGCCAAGAGGTTCATATTGCCCGGCAGGGTTGGATGAGGTCTGGTTGGATTTTATGGGCTAAGGAAGTAGAAACAAGCGATTTCGGCTCATTTCTGTGGGTGTTAGCACACGGATTCAGGCGTTGCATGGGGTTTTAGCGCAAGATTCTTGAAAAATCATACGAGAGGGTCCACAAGAGGCCCAGCAAGAGGTCCATGGTGCCCGGCGGGGTTGGATGAGGCCTTGTTGGATTTTATGGGCCAAGGAAGTGGAAACAAGCGATTTCGGCTCATTTCTGTGGGTGTTAGCCCACGGATTCAAGCGCTGCATGAGTTTCTGGCGCAAGATTCTCAAAATATCAGACACGGGGGTCTGCACGAGGCCCGGCAAGAGGTCCATGGTTCCCAGCGGGGTTGGCTGAGGCCTGGTTGGATTTTATGGGCCAAGGAAGTGGAAACAGGCGATTTCGGCTCATTCTTTTGGGTGTTAGCCCACGGATTCAGGCGTTGCATGGGGTTCCGACGCAAGTTTCTCAAAAAATCATACGATGGGGTTTGCAAGAGGCCTGGCAAGAGGTCCATATTGCCCGGCGGGGTTGGATGAGGCCTGGTTGGATTTTATGGGCCAAGTAAGTGGAAACAGGCGATTTCGACTCATTTCGGTGGGTGTTAGCCCACGAATTCAGGCGCTGCATGGGGTTTCGGCACAAGATTCTTGAAAACGCATACAAGGGGGTCTGCAAGAGGCTCAGCAAGAGGTCCACGGTGCCCGGTGGGGTTGGATGAGGCCTGGCTTGATTTTATGGGCCAAGGAAGTGGGAAAAGGCGATTTGGGCTCATTTTTGTGGGTGTTAGCCCACGTATTCAGGCGCTGCATGGGGTTCCGGCGCAAGATTCTCGAAAACGCATACGAGGGGGTCCGTAGGAGGCCTGGCAAGAGGTCCATGTGCTCGATGGGGTTGGATGAGGCCTGGTTGGATTATATGGGCCAAGGATGTGGAAACAGACGATTTCGGCTCATTTCTGTGGGTGTTAGCCCACGGATTTAGGTGCTGCATGGGGTTCCGGCGCAAGTTTCTCGAAGAATCATACGAGGGGGTCCGCAAGAGGCCCGGCAAGAGGTCCATATTGCCTGGCGGGGTTGGATGAGGCCTGGTTGGATTTTATGGGCCAAGGAAGTGGAAACAGGTGATTTTGGCTCATTTCTGTGGGTGTTAGCCCACGGATTCTGGCGCTGCATGGGGTTCCGGCGCAAGATTCTCAAAAAATCATATCAGGGGGTCCGCAAGAGATCCGGCAAGAGGTCCATGGTACCCGGCGGGGTTGGACGAGGCCTGGTTGGATTTTATGGGCCAAGGAAGTTGAAACAGGCGATTTCGGCTCATTTTTGTGGGTGTTAGCCAACGGATTTAGGCGCTGCATGGGGTTCCGGCGCAAGTTTCTCGAAAAATCATATGAGGGGGTCCGCAAGAGGCCTGGCAAGAGGTCCATGGTGCTCGGCGAGGTTGGATGAGGCCTGGTTGGATTTTACGGGCCAAGGAATTGGAAACCGGCGATTTCGGCTCGTTTCCGTGGATGTTAGCCCACGGATTCAGGCGCTGCATGGGGTTCCGGTGCAAGTTTCTCAAAAACTCATACGAGGGGGTCCGCAAGAGGCCCGACAAGAGGTCCATGGTGTCCGGCGGGGTTGGATGAGGCCTGGTTGGATTTTACAGGCCAAGAAAGTGGAAATAGGCGATTTCGGCTCATTTCTGTAGGTGTTAGCCCACGGATTCAGGCGTTGCATGGGGTTCCGGCGCAAGTCTCTCGAATATTCATACGAGGGGGTGAGCAAGAGGCCCGGAAAGAGGTCCATATTGCCCGGCGGGGTTGGATGAGGCCTGGTTGGATTTAATGGGCCAAGGAAGTGGAAACAGGCGATTTCTGCTCATTTCTGTGGGTGTTAGCCCACGGATTCAGGTACTGCATGGGGTTCCGGCGCAAGTTACTCAAAAAATCATAAGAGGGGGTCCGTAAGAGGCCCGGCAACAGGTCCATATTGCCAAGCGGCGTTGGATGAGGCCTGGTTGGATTTTATGGGCCAAGGAAGTGGAAACAGGCGATTTCGGCTCATTTCTGTGGGTGTTGGCCCAAGGATTCAGGCTCTGCATGGGGTTCCGGCGCAAGTTTCTCAAAATATCATACGAGGGGTCCGCAAGAGGCCCAGCAAGAGGTCCATATTGCCCAGCAGGGTTGGATGAGGCCTGGTTGGATTTTATGGGCCAAGGAAGTGGAAACAGGCGATTTCGGCTCATTTCTATGGGTGTTAGCCCACGGATTCAGGCGCTGCATAGGGTTTCGGCGCAAGATTCTCGAAAAATCATACGAGGGGGTCCGCTAGAGGCCCAGCAAGAGGTCCATGGTGCCCGGCGGGGTTGGATGAGGCCTAGTTGGATTTTATGGGCCAAGTAAGTGGAAACAGGCAATTTCGGCTCATTTCTATGGGTGTTAGCCCACGGATTCAGGCGCTGCATGGGGTTCCGGCGCAAGTTTCTCGAAAATTTATACGAGGGGGTCCGCAAGAGGCCCGGTAAGAGGTCCATATTACCCGGCGGGGTTAGATGAGGCCTGGTTGGATTTTATGGGCCAAGGAAGTGGAAACAGGCGATTTCGGCTCATTTCTGTGGGTGTTAGCCCACGGATTCAGGCGCTGCATGGGGTTCCGGCGCAACTTTCTCGAAAAATCATACGAGGGAGTGTGTAAGAGGCCCGGCAACAGGTCCATATTGTCCGGCGGGTTCGGATGAGGCCTGGTTGGATTATATGGGCCAAAGAAGTTGAAACAGGCAATTTCAGCTCATTTTTGTGGGTGTTGGCCCACGAATTCAGGCGTTGCATGGGGTTCCGGTGCAAGTTTCTCGAAAAATCATACGAGGGGGTCCGCAAGAGGCCCGACAAGAGGTCCATATTGCCCGGCAGGGTTGGATGAGGCTTGGTTGGATTTATGGGCCAAGGAAGTGGAAACAGGCGATTTGGGCTCATTTTTTGTGGGTGTTAGCCCACAGATTCAGACGTTGCATGGGGTTCCGGCGCATGATTCTCGAAAAAGCATACGTTGGGGTCTGCAAGAGGCCCGGCAAGAGGTCCATGGTGTCCAGCAGGGTTGGATGAGGCCTGGTTGGATTTTATGGGCCAAGGAAGTGGAAACAGGTGATTTCGGCTCATTTATGTGGGTGTTAGCCCACAGATTCACGCGGTGCATGGGGTTCCGGCGCAAGTTTCTCGAAAAATCATACGAGGGGGTCCACAAGAGGCCCGGCAAGAGATCTATGGTGCCCGGCGCGGATGGATGAGGCCTGGTTGGATTTAATGGGTCAAGGAAGTTGAAACAGGCGATTTCAGCTCATTTCTTTGGGTGTTGGCCCACGGATTCAGGCGCTGCATGGGGTTCCGGCGCAAGTTTCTCGAAAAATCATACGAGGGGGTCCGCAAGAGACCTGGAAAGAGGTCCATATTGCCCGGCAGGGTTGGATGTGGCCTGGTTGGATTTTATGGGCGAAGGAAGTGGAAACAGGCGATTTCGGCTCATTTCTGTGGGTGTTAGCCCACAGATTCAGACGTTGCATGGGGTTCCGGCGCAAGACTCTCGAAAAAGCATATGAGGGGGTCCGCAACAGGCCCAGCAAAAGATCCATGGTGCCCAGCAGGGTTGGATGAGGCCTAGGTGATTTTATGGGCCAAGGAAGTGGAAACAGGCGATTTCGGCTCATTTTTGTGGGTGTTAGCCCACGGATTCAGGCGCTGCATGGGGTTCCGGCCTAAGTTTCTCGAAAAATCATACGAGGGGGTCCACAAGAGGCCCGGCAAAAGGTCCTTATTACCCGGCGGGGTTGGATGAGGCCTGGTTGGATTTAATGGGCCAAGGAAGTGGAAACGGGCGATTTCGGCTCATTTCTATGGGTGTTACCCCACGGATTCAGGCGCTGCATGGGGTTCCGGCGCAAGATTCTTGAAAATTCATATGAGGGGGTCCGCAAGAGGCCCGGCAAGAGGTCCATGGTGCCCGGCAGGGTTTTATGAGGCCTGGATTGATTTTATGGGCCAAGGAAGTGGAAACAGGCAATTTCGGCTCATCTTTGTGGGTGTTAGCCCACGGATTCAGGCGCTGCATGGGGTTCCGGTGCAAGTTTTTCGAAAAATCATACGAGGGGGTCCAAAAGAGGCCCGACAAGAGGTCCATTTTGCCCGGCGGGGTCGGATGAGGCCTGGTCTGATATTATGGGCCAAGGAAGTGGAAACAGGCGTTTTCGGCTCATTTCTGTGGGTGTTAGCCCACTGATTCAGGCGTTGCATGGGGTTCCGGCGCAAGATTCTCGAAAATTCATACGAGGGGGTCCGCAAGAGGCCCGGCAAGAGGTCCATGGTTCCCGGCGAGGTTGGATGAGGCCTATTTTATGGGCCAAGGAAGTGGAAACAGGCGATTTCGGCTCATTTTTGTGGGTGTTAGCCCACGGATTCAGGCGCTGCATGGGGTTCCCGCGCAAGTTTCTCGAAAACTCATACGAGGGGGTCCGCAAGAGGCCCGGCAAGAGGTCCATATTGCCCGGTGGGGTTGGATGAGGCCTGGTTGGATTTTATGGGCCAAGGAAGTGGAAACAGGCGATTTCGGCTCATTTATGTGGGTGTTAGCCCACGGATTCAGGCGCTGCATGGGGTTCCGGCGCAAGATTCTCGAAAAATCATACGAGGGGGTCCGCAAGAGGCCCGGCAAGAGGTCCATATTGCCCGGCGGGGTTAGATGAGGCCTGGTTGGATTTTATGGGCCAAGGAAGTGGAAACAGGCGATTTCGGCTCATTTCTGTGGGTGTTAGCCCACGGATTCAAGCGCTGCATGGGGTTCCGGCGCAAGATTCTCAAAAAATCATACGAGAGGGTCCGCAAGAGGCCCGGCAAGAGGTCTTTATTGCCCGACGGGGTTGGATGAGGCCTGGTTGGATTTTATGGGCCAAGGAAGTGGAAACAGGCGATTTCAGCTCATTTCTGTGGGTGTTAGCCCACGGATTTAGGCGTTGCATGGGGTTCCGGCGCAAGTTTCTCGAAAAATCATACGAGGGGGTCCGCAAGAGGCCCGGCAAGAGGTCCATATTGCCCGACGGGGTTGGATGAGGCCTGGTTGGATTTTATGGGCCAAGGAAGTGGAAACAGGCGATGTCGGCTCATTTCTGTGGGTGTTAGCCCACAGATTCAGGTGCTGCATGGGGTTCCGGCGCAAGTTTCTCGAAAAATCATACGAGGGGGTCCGCAAGAGGCCCGGCAAGAGGTCCATATTGCCCGGTGGGGTTGGATGAGGCCTGGTTGGATTTTTTGGGCCAAGAAAGTGGAAACAGTCGATTTCGGCTCATTTCTGTGGGTGTTAGCCCACGGATTCAGGCGCTGCATGGGGTTTCGGCGCATGTTTCTCGAAAAATCATATGAGGGGGTCCGCAAGAGGCCCGGCAAGAGGTCCATATTGCCTGGCGGGGTTGGATGAGGCCTGGTTGGATTTTATGGGCCAAGAAAGTGGAAATAGGCAATTTCGGCTCATTTCTGTGGGTGTTTTTCATAAAAAGACAAACTAAATATAGTAGACAAGTAAAGATGCACGAAGGAAGTAATAGTCTATCCAAAGTTCAATATAAAAAGATAAATAAAAATAATCACATAGTACTGACATGGCTATATTATGATGTCTATATAATTGTGATATGATAGATGCGAGTGATATATAATTCGCTTGAAAATTGTTAAGTAAAATATTTAAATGTTCGTGAAAGTAATAAACTAAATATTTGTTTGTAGATATATACAAACAAATTCTGCGTCAAATCGTGGCATAGTTAAAAGCACGTGAAACAGTAACACCCATACACTATACGTTTTATGGGGTCGCATTAATGTATTTGTCATATCATTTTATGAGAAGATAGATACAAAAAATAATTTATAAAAGAAAATGGAATAAAAAAATTGTTGGCATTTCATTACTATCTACGTGTACGTTATTTAATTTAATTATAAAAATAAATCACCATGCTAATGGTGTATGTACCTTTCATTTTATTTTAAAAATTACATAATATATATTTCCTCGCTTAAAAAATATGACCTCCTTTTCTTTTTAATTTATTTGAAAAAAATAATTATCTTTTTTGGTCACATTTTAATTTTAGTTATTCACGGTTGTATATTTAAGGTCACAAAACTAAAAAATATTTAAATACATTTTACATAACTTTAGTTTAGAATCATAAAATTAAAAAAAAATTCGTTTTTTAAAAATTATGTATCAAATTAAACTAGACGATTCTTATTTAAAATGGAGGGAATATTACTGTCTAATATAACAGTTCAAACACCCAAAGAACTAATCGATATTATAATCTCTACATAATTAATTTTTACCTAAATACTCTCTATATTAGTATTAGTATTAGATTAGCACTTACATATAAGCAAATAACTGCAGCAGCTTTCGATTGTGTTGTTTGCTTGAGCAATTTTTTATTGTCCTGCCTACTTCGGCTGGTTGCTTCTTCTCCTTTAATAATATTTTAATAATTATATAAGGAATAATTTAAAAACTATAATAATATAATTAAATCAAGAAGTTTATGTATATTAATAAATAAAATTCTGATATATTCTCAAAATTTCATATGTGCAACATAAATTAAAATAAAATAAAAAGCAAATAAAATATTCTATAAATCTCAGTAATTAACGATTTAATTTTTTTAAAAATATATAAAAAAAATCTATTAATATTATTTAAATAAAGAGCAAAAAATAATTTATATTGAAACCGTACTAACACAAACTTTCATAAATAGTTATTAATATATGTATAACAACACATACAAAACCCTTTTTTTTAATAAAAATTAAACTTTTTTGTGTTAAAAAATTTACAAGTTATATCATTAAAAATTTTAATTTTTTTTTACATAAAATGGTTGCGTGTGCCGAGTGCCGACAACAAAGTCCGCATTGTAGTGATTGCGGCTGATCAGCATAAAATAATATGTATTTTATTAAAAATACTTTATATTTGATAAATATTTTTTGAAAATTATATACTTTTGAAAATACAAAGTATGATTAATATAATTGAAAAAACATACAAAAATTTTTGTATTGAATTATTAAGATGACATTTATTTTGTAATAAATATTTTGCGTTAAAATGACGCTTATTTTGAAATAATGTAGATATGACTGGCCGACATAACTCTTCTAGCACAATCTTAATTTCATCACATGATTTATTTTATTAGGCATGTGCCCTATTTCTCCCCTTTTGCATTTTATATATATTTTGTATTTACATTGTTCTATTGGTCCTTATCAAAATTGAAGGACAAACAGACATAATGTGGGTAAAAAGAAGATGATATTTATTTTGAAGTGATTGGACTTCTTGTTCCCTATCTTTTTATTCAAAATAGAGTCGACATACAAATATACGTGAATAATTATAAATATTTTGTAAGAATGTTTATGTATTATCTAGGGGGAGTATTTAAAAAAAAATTTAAATTTAGCACAAATTATTAATTTTATTTTTGAACTATTGATAAGTTTAAAAACACTTCACTATATAACAATAACATTAACATAATCAGTGAAATCCTACAAGTGAGATCTAGAAATAGTCAAAATGTGCGCAGACTTACCACTAACTCGTAGAGATAGAGAGGTTGTTTCTGGAAAATCCTCATCTCAAAAATCAAGCCTCATAAGCAAAAGATACACTACAAGAAAATAGGTCTTTAACGAGGGGAAATTTAGTTGATAAAAGTATAAATTCGGTCGTTACTAGTCAATAGCGACCGTTACAAATTCCGTCGTCATGGCCGTTAAAAGGTCTGTTGTTCAAAGTTAATGACTGAATTGAATCTGGTCGTTAAAAAAGATTTAACAACGACAAAAATCTGGTTGTTATACCTCTTTTCAGCAACCAGATTTTTTCTTCACTAATTGATATTCTAGTTATTAAAAAAAGGGCAAGCCCGGTGCACTTCCGAGGAAGGGCCCGACCACAAGGATCTATTGTACGCAACCTTACCTTGTGCTTCTGCCAAAGATGTTACCAAGGTTTGGACCCGTGATCTTCTGGTCACACGACAACAACTTTACCAGTTACTTCAAGAGTCCCCTTCAATTCTAGTTATTAAAACCTTAATTATAACCAAAAATCAAGTTAACAAAAGTGCATATATATACACACACACATACAAATACGTGCACATATGAAAACATATAAATTGATTATATTTATATAAAATTTCATAATTAACTATAAAGAATGATATTGCGTAACATTATAAAAATATAGATATACAAATTGTACGATATTATATTTTTTAACTCTTAGTAAAAGAAAAACTAGAATATCTTTAAACAATTTCTGAAATATGAAATACATTATTCCTGTGCTTCAATATTTTCCGTTGCTTATACTTTTTTGCACTTTCTTTGAGGATGAGTTCTTCAAACTGCATGATCTATCAAAAGACAAGCATAAAAACTTCATGTAAGATTATTAATAACACTCTTAATAACTATTATCTTCTTTTTTCTTTTCCGCAAAATCAAAGATTAACCATAATGAAATATAAAATTTGTTTCTGTTCTCACCACCAAATAAAAAGAAAGTTGTGCTTTCTCATTCTAGACATAAAATTATTATGAGATTCAAATCAATTATGTCATCTTAAATTTTAAATAATAAAAAAATCACAATTTCTTAATTAATTAGTAGTTAATTATATGTCGTGTAAAGCTTCTTAAATTTTGTGTTTGCAAAATTTCACTTTATATTTGTCTAACTCAAACGAATGATTTTTCTTTGTATACACCTATTGGTTTCACAACTATAATGAAAAAAAAGTCGACATAATATATATTTTTTTTATTAGAAGAAATATTATTACTGAATACTGATTCTTAAGTCTATTGATCGAGGTAATTTGCAAGTGGAGAAAAGGAAATACGCTAAAAATAAGAGGAAAGCGATTAATCATAAAAAACAAATGATTGTATGTATATACGCTAAAAATAACAAATATAAGATGGATAATGACCCCCCAAGATATAAAGACACGATTAATCCTACTAACCTACTATAATCACACAACCAGACATCAACCTACCCCTACTAGCCTATCATCCTTCGACCCTAATACGCAACATTCACTCCTTCCTATCTAAGGTCGTGTCCTTTGTGAGATGAAGTTTCACCATATCTTATCTAATCATCCCCCCCCCCCCAATACTTTTTCGGCCTACCTCTACCCCTCCGTATAACCTCTAACTCCAACCTGTCGCACCTCCTGACAAGAGCATCCGTACTTTTTCTCTGTATTAGAAACACTTCTCCGTGACTAACTAAATTTAGATGCACCTTCAAAATGTCAGATGACGTAGCAAATGGTTTTAAACATTTATTGGAGCATAAAGCTCTTTATAGAAAGTCGAGAAAAATATTGAAACCACTCTTAAATTTAGCGAGAATTTAGTGATTATTCACTCGTATTGCAAGATCGGAGATGAACTTGAATTCACTTCATAAGTAAAAAAGTACTTTTAAAATTATCAATAAAATTAATAAATTAACTTCATAAGTAAAAAAGTACTTTTAAAATTATCGATAAAATTAATAAATTATATTAAATTTAAGAATATTTTCAATATTTTTCTCTATTTTCTTCTCATAACCTTCTTTTGGACCTTTGCTAGCCACGTAACTTTGGTCTTTTTGCAATAATTTTTACTGCATAAACATCGAGGTTTTATGCGGACAAGTATTTCTATTGGAGCAACAATATACAATTATTACTTAATAGTACAATGCTTAGCATACATATTTATTATTACTATTATTTTTAAAATAAATATTAATTTAATAATAAAAAATAGTATTTCAAAATAATTGTAGCATGGACGTAGCTGAATCAGAGAGCACCAAAGTTTCATGGTATCATAAAATTACGAATAAGTCCAAAAACAATTTATGTCATTTATTTTTGCAACACTTTTCCGAGGTTTTAACTTCTCAAGTGTGCTTATTAAACAATTTTCTTCTTCATCATCATCACTACAAAAAGAGAAAAGAAATATTGGTTATGAACAAAGTTGGTTTATTGTATTTATATTTTCTACTCACAAATGTTGGTGGCTTTTGCAGACACAAAAGGTCAAGAGACCTCCTTGTGGGGAGCAATGTTTAAATTGCGTTCCAAACAAAGTCTTTATTTAAAAAAAGAAAAAAAAATGAAATTCAACAAAGTCTCAGAGGAAAATTTTACCGTTGTTGAAGCATTGCAAACATAGATCATAATTTTTTTGTTTTTGACAGTTTAATTTAAACAGAATCCATACAACAACTCCCAAAGAGTATATACGTTTTGTTGGCAGGCGTTGTTTCAGTGGTTTATTTTTAGCGTAAAATTTTTTTAATAAGTAGGGTTATTATGTTTTTAGAAAGGGTATTAAAGTAATTTAACTTTTAAATTTTTGAAGTTCATACTTTTAAGGTAACTAGATTCATTGCACGTGGTAGCCTCGTATTGAAATGCCTACAACTGTGAAAAAGTGTCTATACTATATTTATCATAATATATCGCTAGAATTGTCTACATACTCCATTTTACTTAATTTAACTGCAACTATATATATCTATACTATATTTGTTCACTCTTTCGGATATGCATAAAACGAATAGTGTGTATAAATGTTTTGAAGTCATCAAATATAAGTTTGGAAATGATACTTTATTACGACCAACTAAGTGATCGTACTAAGATTCATAAAACTTGGAGCCGTAGATTCAGATAATATGTAATTATGTAATTTTGTTCCATACAAGAACAATAGGAATTGCAACAACATGACTCCCACAAACAGAATGAGCTTCAAAACATGCAGTGATAGCAACTTGTTGATGAACCTCTAAAAACAAAGCGCTCCAAATTATATTAGCCAGAAAGAAATCAGCAAAAGCTATTGCCTACAGCGAGAAAACTATCCACCAAGTGTTCTTAACAAAAAGTACCGAGATGATAAATAGAAAATATACAACAACAACATACCCAGTGAAATTTCACAAGTGGAGTCTGGAAAGGATAGAATGTACGCAAACCTTACTACTACCTCATAAATAGAAAATATGAAAAGGAAATATCAGAACCATGGCAAAAGCAGCATATAGGAGCATTGGTTGAGATGCAGCCAATGAAACTTTGCCATTTGAGTAGAGATAGAGATAGGCTGTGTCATGGTAGTTGACTTGATGACGGTCATCGAGGTAGCACACTTCCAAATCTCTCTTTGTGAGAGAAGATTTTGATCGAGGTAAATTTTTTTTAGCAAAGTCAACATTAGCCTGTGCAAAAACTTATACGTTCATGCCCCAAACTTATATCACTATCGTCAAAGGATTGTAATCAAGAAAAGCCCCGTAGAGAAACAGATCATGGAGGTTTACACTCATTCTCTTGGCTGAATCCCAGCTCATCTTGCAACAACTAACACCCCAGATGAGAAACAGTCTGTCGTAGTGCTCAGTGGTGTGTTCATGCCCTTCATTTCATTGGCCTCTATGCCATGCAAAAGGGATTCTTCAAAAACACTATCAAGTTCAAGTGTACCAAATTAGAAAAACTGCTTGTCTTCTACATTTCCGTAGATGTGGACTGTTGGCTGGAGAATCGAAAAGACTTTCAAAAGTTTATTAAAGTAGCATAGAGAATGAGCACGACAACTTAAACAACTAAGTTTGCCCTAGAACAACAAATTTGATGAGAATTGTTTAGGCTATCCTGACACTGATTCAACATTCAATTTAGCACCCCAGAAGAGACTAATTTCTGACATATTACAAATTTTAATGGATAGAGTTAAGAGTATACATGTGGTTTCACTCACAAGGCATACTTCTTCTAAGGACTAAGTCGATAGTAACATAGTTAGAGACGCAAAGACATTAACAATTGCACCAAATTTATGGTTGTTTGGTCTAATATGTCAAATAATAATTAGTGTTGGTGTAAGACTTAATCCCAGTAGTGATTAAGAATGTACGCATACCTTACCACTATCTCATAGAAGTAGAGAGGCTATTTCGTGAGAATTCTCGTCTCAAAAACCCATAAGCAGAATAAACTAAATAATATAGATATAGATAGATAGATAGATATAGATAAAAAAAAAGTTAAGTTGAACAAATCCTGAATTCTGATTTTTATACCACAAATTATTGAAAGTAAACTTAAAAATATCGAATCATGTCAAATTAATTTAGTATGATAATAATATTGAATTCTTAAAATTAAAATTACTGAACCAAAATTTTAAATATCATATAATTAGCCGCAAAAATCAATAACATTATGTATTTTAATACAATCTAGTTGACGGCTGATGTATATGACTTTTTATTAATTAGTCCTGATCATAAATAATTAGCTCTTAAATGTGTTTTTTTGAAAAGAAGTCCTCACTGACTCATTCTTATTTTTTATTTTATATTATAATTCTTAATTTTTACTTTTTCCGTAACTTTTACTTGTCACTGTTTTGTTTTTTAAGGTCAACTTGACTAAATTTTAAAACTAAATTGGACTAGCTAAATTTAATATTTGAAATCTGATAAAATGTGATCTATAGATCACACTTAGAGCAATTCGACAGTAAGGAATAAGGATGAAGACGATGGAGAAGATGGAGAAGATGAGAATTGGGGAAAATATCTTTTTCACATGCAAAAGGAATGAATCCTGTACATTGCCACATGTGTATTTATATACACATTATTAACCAACACTTAACTAACTAATACACAATTAACTAAATCCTAACTAACTAACCGATTGGCTTAACTAACTAACATTACTTGATTAGTTACAAGTGCTAATGCACTATGTACAACTGAATTAGCTAATTGTTTCAATACTCCCCCTCAAACTGGGTGTACTGAAGATGTTCAGTACTCCAAGTTTGTTAAGTAAAGTCTCATGCTGTGTTCTTCCCAGAGCCTTGGTAAGAATGTCAGCCTGCTGATCCTTAGTGTTGATGTAGTTGGTTCTGATGATGCCCTTTTGAATCCACTCTCTGATGAAATGGCAATCAATCTCGATGTGTTTGGTTCGTTCATGAAACACTGGATTTGCTGCAATTTGTATGGCAACTTTGTTATCACAATGAATAGATGCTGGTTTAGACAGTTCCACTCCTAGTTCCTTGAATAAATTTGTGACCCACACAACTTCAGCTGTTAAAGTAGCCAAGCTTCTGTATTCTGCTTCTGCTGAACTTCTGGACACTGTATTTTGTTTCTTTGACTTCCAAGATATAAGTGAATCCCCAAACTTGAGTATAAACCCAGTGATAGACCTTCTAGTGTTTGGACATGCAGCCCAGTCTGCATCACAGTATCCTATTAAGTAAGGCTTGTTGCAGTAACTCATTAGTAGTCCCTTTCCTGGTTCTAGCTTAACATACTTGACAACCCTCAGAGCTGCATTCCAGTGAGAGATTTTGGGTTGTTGCATGAACTGACTCAAGGTCTGGACTGCAAAAGCAATGTCTGGCCTTGTGATTGTCAAATAGAGCAACTTTCCCACCAGTTTCTGGTATCTATGCACATCTTCATATAAGGCATCAGTTGAGTCAATGTCTTTGTCAAACTCAGTACTTGTCAGCTTCATGTTGCATTCCATTGGTGTTATGCTTGGTTTAGCATTTCCTAATCCAGTTTCAGCAATCAATTCCAAGGCATACTTTCTTTGGTTCATCAAAATACCTTTGCTAGACCTTAAGAACTCAATTCCAAGAAAATATTTGAGTTCCCCAAGATCTTTTATTTTGAAATGACTATGCAAAACCTGCTTGGTGTCTTCTATGAGTCTTGAATTATTCCCTGTGATTAATAGGTCATCAACATATATCAGAATCACCACCATACTTGATCCTTCTATCTTTGTGAATAGAGAATAGTCTAGATGGCTTTGTGTATATCCAGAATTCAATAATGCTTCAGTTAGCTTTGCATTCCACTGTCTTGAGGCTTGTTTGAGCCCATATAGGGACTTAGTCAGCTTGCAAACAAGATTCTTCCCCTTCTCTGAACTGCAGAATCCCTTTGGCATTTCCATGTACACTTCTTCAAGTAGGTCCCCTTGCAGGAATGCATTGAATACATCCATTTGATAAATGCTCCATCCTTTTGCAGCAGCCAAGGCTATGACTGACCTTACTGTCACCATTTTGACTACAGGTGAAAATGTTTCTTGGTAATCAATTCCCTCTGTTTGATTATGCCCTTTGGCCACTAACCTGGCTTTGAATCTATCCACTTGTCCATCAACCTTGTATTTGATCTTGAACACCCACTTGCAACCTATAGCCCTCTTGTTGCTTGGCAAATGCACTATCTTCCAAGTACCATTGTCTTCCAGTGCTTGGATCTCTTCTTTCATTGCATGTACCCATCTTTTATCTTGCACTGCTTCTTCATAATTTCTAGGTTCAACATCTGTAGAGAACTTTGTCAAATATACTTGGTATCTTGGTGTCACTTTATCATAAGAGACATAATTACTTTGTGAATAAGGATGAGTCTTGGTAGTGGCATAATCTTTCATCCAAATAGGTGGATGAAATATTCTGGTGGATCTTCTTGATTCTGTTGTTGGATCATTGTCTGCATATGCATCATTTACATGACCATCTGTAGTCTGTTCTGCACCATCTTTTTCTGAACCAGTGTCTGTATGAATGATTATACTTTCATTATGCACATCATCACAACTATTCTGAAGCCTGTTATCTTCATTTTGAAACAAAGGCTTGTACACTCTAGTTGAATGCTGAAAAGGGAACACATCCTCTTTGAATACAATATCTCTTTGAACTATAAACTTCTTCCTGGATAAGCTATACAATAGATACCCTTTCTGAGTCATTGAATATCCCATCAGCACACATGCATCTGCTCTTGGAAAAAACTTATCAGGTTTCACTATATTTGTGGCATAGCATAAGCATCCTATGGTTCTTAGATGATCAATACTTGCTTTCTGTCCATGAAATCTCTCATAAGGAGATTTTCCTTTTAATACAACAGTAGGCAACCTATTTATTAGATAAACAACAGCCAACACACACTCACCCCAAAATTTGATTGGGATATTCCCTTGAAATATAAGTGCTCTAGCTACTTCAAGTATATGTCTGTGCTTTCTTTCCACCACTCCATTTTGTTGTGGAGTGTGTGGACAGCTACTCTCATGGATGATTCCAAGAGATTTAAACAAACTTCCACACTCAGTATTGAAAAACTCAGTCCCATTGTCTGATCTTATTCTTTTGATGTGCATGTTGAATTGATTTTTGACCAAGTTCATGAATATTTTCAGCATTAAAAATACATAAGTCTTCATTCTGAGTAAGTATAACCAGTCATTCTGGAGTAATCATCAACAACTGTTAAGAAATATCTATATCCATTATGTGTGGCAAGTTTATATGGACCTTATACATCTATGTGAATCAATTCAAATACAGAGTCTGCTCTAGATATGCTGGATTTAAAAGGTAACCTGGTTTGCTTTGCAAGTGGACATATTGAACACTTATTACATTCATCTATATCAATGTGTTCCTTGTCTGGTAGTATTTGCTGCAGCACCTTTGAGGATGGATGTCCCAGCCTATTGTGCCATAGCAATTTATGTAAGTCTGAGTGTTTTGTCATGCATATTCCTTCACTCTTGTGTTCCTGTGTACTTGTGCCATGAGTTGATAAGTAGTAGAGGCCATCAATTTCTTTACCAATCCCCTTCACCTTCCCATTGAAGAGGTCCTGAAGTACAAAGAACTCAGGGAAAAAATTAACTGAGCATTGTAATTGTCTGGTCAGTTTAGACACTGAAAGTAAGTCATACTTGAAGGCTGGAACAACCAGCACATTGTCTAATACATCATCACTGTTTGTACTAATTTGGCCAACATGTGTAACAGGTGCATCATCACCATTTGGCAAGTGTACTTTTCTTTCAATACAGTCAGATACTTTTCTCAACCTATCCTTTTTAGATGTCATATGACAAGTAGCTCCTGAGTTTACAATCCACCTTTCATTCTTGACCTCTATCATATTTGCTACAGCTAGATTGTTAGGATTAGTGAAAATACCTGTCATGTTAGCCACTTCATCCACTCCATTTTCTGAACTTGAACCAGCTTCTACTTTGTTCAGCATCTGAATAATTTTGCTGTATTATCTTGGTGTAAATGTAGGTTGAGTAACCAGTGGTGCATCAGAATCAATATTCTTCCCTTTAGTCATTTGAGGTGCAAATTCATCAGCAAATTTTGCTTCATATTTTCCAGTGTTAACATGATTGGCTTGATATGCTGTGTGTCCAGTCCTTTTCTTGAATTTCCAGTCTAAATGATAACCATTCAGCTTATAGCAATCTTCCTTAATATGACCATGTATCTTACAAAAATCACAAGTCACATCCCAATTCTTCTTCTTAAATTGTGGCTTTCTTTGTTGAAAGCTACCATTTCCTGCATATAATACAGTTGGTTCTAATATGTTCACTCCTACATGCACATTAGCTGTCATCCTTTGCCCTTCATCAGCCATTATCATGGCATATGCTTTCCCAACACTAGGTAGTGGACTCATCATTAGTATTTGGCTTCTAGCATGACTGTATACCTCATTCAAACCCATCAGAAATGCAAACAGCCTTAAACATGCTAAATGATCTATGTAAGTTTTGGAATTATCACAATTGCATGAAGGAGGGGGTACAAGAGCATCAAATTCATTCTACAATAACCTCAATTTCGAGAAGTAGGCAGAGAGACTCAGATTACCTTGATTAATTGTGCAAATTTCTCTATGCAGCTGGTATCCTCTAGATCCATCGACCTTGTCAAATCTCTCCTTTAGATCTGACCATATCATGGCCGCATCTGTAGCATAAACAATGCTACTAAGCAGATCCTTTGACACTGTGTTCATGATCCAAGCCAGTACAAACGCATTACACTTCTCCCATTGCTCCTCCATTTCTCCTTCATAATCACCTTTCTTGCATGTGCCAAGCACAAAACCAAGCTTTCCTTTTGCTCGAAGGTTGATTAACATGGATCGACTCCAGAGAGAGTAGTCCTCAGTCCCAGTGAGCTGCACTGATGTGAGAACACTCCCAGGAGTGTCTGAATTATGGAGATACAGAGGATGATTCCTCTTCTTCTCTACTTGATCAAGAGTTTCCACCACTGGATCGACTCCTACAGCTGCATTCTCCATGTTTGGTCTACTTCCACGGTTCACCATGGCTGAGACAGCTGAGATTGCTTCTGATTTCCTTGCTGCAGGATCGATTTTACCTTGCGGAATCCCTCCTTGACCTCACTGCTCTGATACCATGATAATATGTGATCTATAGATCACACTTAGAGCAATTCGACAGTAAGGAATAAGGATGAAGACGATGGAGAAGATGAAGAAGATGAGAATTGGGGAAAATATCCTTTTCACATGCAAAAGGAATGAATCCTGTACATTGCCACATGTGTATTTATATACACATTATTAACCAACACTTAACTAACTAATACACAATTAGCTAAATCCTAACTAACTAACCGATTGGCTTAACTAACTAACTAACATTACTTGATTAGTTACAAGTGCTAATGCACTATGTACAACTGAATTAGCTAATTGTTTCAATAAAAATCTAAAATTTTAATAGTTAAAAACTATACAAAAAATGATATAAGTTGCAATAGCAACAAATAAAAGTGAACAAAAGAAAATTAATTTCATAATATATTTATCACGTCTTATTTATAATAGATACTATGTAATTTTATCCATCAAAATTATTTTTAAAGATTAGTAGTGCATCTTAACTTTTGAGAAAGTAACACAAATAATATTTTCCAAAAATATGTAGATAGTAGTATTTAAAGTCAAAATTGCAATAGGCTAAAGCACGTATTGATTTATCATGCATAGTTTATTTCATAAAAGTCTAATAATTGTTACGTGTTCCATTATTACACCAAATAAACTTCTAGTTAAAGTCATTAAATTGAACCCTATGGTAAGTTAAAAAAGTCGGAGGATCAAGCTTTTAAATTACTTAAGTATATTTATATCTTTATATATTTAAGGAAAAAGGGACAAAAATTACAATTCCTTGTGACATAAAATAGCTAGTCTCGGACCTAATATCGGAGGAGAAAACCTCTTGGATCCCTAAATGGAGTTTCACGTGAACTGATCATATGATGCTTTTTGTCAACATAGCATGTAGATGTCATTTTCATTAGAGAGTGACTTTTTTTTTGGGGGGGGGGGGGGGGGGGGGGGGGGGGGGGGGGGGAGGGGGGGCGCAAAATTTTAAAGAAAGGATATTTTTGAATCAGAAACAATATGATGATGATGAAGACTATTAATTCCTATGACTTTCCCCGTAAAGTTCATTGTCGAAAAGAAATACGTTCCAATAAAATAACGAAATATTTCGTGAGGCAGAAATATTGAGAAATTTGATGGGCAATTATGACTGGAAAAGAAGATAGTCTTGACTTTTGAGGAAGTAACACCAAAATAATTTTTTTTTAAAATATATAGAGTAGTAGCATTTAAAGTAAAATTGCAATAGGCCAAAACACGTATTGATTTATCATGCATGGTTTATTTCATAAAAAAAAGTCTAATAATTGTTACGTGTACCATTACACCAAATAAACCTCTGGTTAAAGTCATTAAATTGAACTCTATGGAGCTCATACATATTTCGTATTTAGCTCATTATTAGCCTTCATTTTCTTTTTATTAGTCAGACCAAAAGATTCTGGACATTGAATTTTTATAACAAAAAAAAAATATCATTAAGATTTAAAAATTTTACTGACTATGGTGGTATTATTATACTGTCAAAATGATCAAACTTTTAAATTACTTAAATTATATTTATATCTCTACATATTGGTCATAAAAAACATTGTGATTGTCTCCTTAAACACCTTTAACAAAAATTTTAACATCGACATTGTTGGCTGATAAAAGATACAAAAGTTCTGCGTAAAATGATAAAGCATGTTAGAAAATTTACCTTTACACAAAGTAGACGGGAAGTCATATAAAACCCATAAATTATTCATGTTTTAAGACCCTCTTGGTAGATAAATTGCATAATTAAATAGCCATTACATACGCTAAATTGTTGCTCATTCCGGTTCATATTGAACGATATTTTTAATGAAGAAATATATATATATATTTCTTTACCAGGATTACCTTTATTTAGATATATGTGGATTTTTACATAACTAAATGGCTGAGTTGAGATCTGAGCCTCGATTATATGTGCATTGGGTTTTGTTTTCAATTTATCTTAGTCCATGTAGACGAATGGTCGAATTTGAATGGATTGAGCCAAATAGATTGGATCACAATCCATCTAAGGTAAATATGAATTTAGTCAAATATGATTTGGATAAAAATAGTTCCAATTCACTTTAATCTCTTACGGCTTATTTGGATGGTGGTTTTGTCATGGTTTTATAATGTATGGTGTACAGTACCATACAATGTTTGGATAGATGGTATGAGTTGCTATTATTTAGTAATAATTTGTTGTTTGATTTGACGGCATGGTACTGTATCATAACTTATAAATTTACAAAAATATACTTAATTATTAGGATTTATTACAAAAATATACATCTTTTGTACCAAATTTACACACTTCCATTTATTTACAACAATAGCACCGAAATTACCATAATATACATGTCCTTTTTATTCTTTTTTTTTAAATGAGTGCAGGTGCTCCGTCAGCATTAATTGCTGACGTGACCTCACTGCGACGGTGCATTTAATGGTGTCCGACGTGGTATTTAATTGGTGTCCGGTCAAATACAATATATATATATATATATATATATATATATATATATATATATATATATATATATATAATTTTTTTTTTAAATATTTGAAGAGACATTATTTAATGTGACTGGACGTGTGTCAGCCTCGACTGACGCGCCGGTTAAATCACCCGGCGCGTCCCCCCATGCCTTCATATATACCATTCCATATACCATTTCATATCATTTTCATTTTTGTTGGTGTTTTGGCTTCCATTTCTTCTCCTGCGATCTATCAGGTATGTTCATCTATTTTTGTTGTTTTTTTCTAATCTTTATGCTTTGTAATGGTTACATGGTATGCATATTTGTTAAGTGGATTATCAACCTTGTTTTTTTGGGTTGTATGTTGGTGTGCAGGTTGGGTTGCGAAATAGCTATGTCACATTTTCTTTTTGTGATTTTAATGTTTATTGTTTGAAATGGTGAAATCTTATACTTTATTGGTAGGCCGCATCTTTTTTTTTTAATTTTGATGATGTTTTTAGGGTTTTGGGGGTGCCAATGTGTGAATGTCTATCCTTGTATCAACATTTTGAAATGCTTTTTTTTTTTGCATTTTTGTCTCGGATATAACTGAAATTTGGTTTTTTCTAATATTTTATGCTTTATAATGGTTATATGATATGCATATTGTCAAGTGGATTATCAACTGTGTTTTGTTGGGTTTCTATAATGTTGATGTTTTTTGGTTCTGAAATGGGGTAGACCCCCTTTTTTTTGTGATTTTTAATGTTTCTTATTTTAAATTGGGGAATTTCATAATTATTGCTAGGCCATATGCGCTTTTTTTGTTTGGGTCTGTTTTTACTTTTCTTTTGGGGATGTGCCAATGTGTGAATCTCTACCCCTGCGCGAATGTTTGAAATGGTTGTTTTGCAATTTTTTGCTCGTAATTACTGAAATTTTACCATTACATATACCGAAAGGAATGTTTATTCCAATGTTTGTATCTTGTTGATACCCATGGTAGATGGTCCCCTTTTTTTTTAGCCCTATTTTATATTCATTTTTTTTTCAAAAAATTGTAGTGTATAACATTAAATCATGGACGTTACACCCACGAGGAAAAGCCCAAGGCTTTCAAATCTGAAAAGGGATCGTCAGCAGGTTTGGTGGTCCAACGAGGCAAGCTGTGCACGTAGGTGAAAGCAAAATGGTCTCGGTGTCTAAGTATGTTCCTAGGAGGAAGACATAGTTTTAATATAAAGTTGGACAAAAAAATTTTGTACATCAGTGTGTCCTTTTGCGGTGTAATTTTTGTTTCAGATATTTTTGTTAATTTTTTATTCCCTTGTGGTAATTGTTATCACGCGATTAATTTTTTTCATGCCCATTTATTCTGGTGTCATTTTGGTAACACCCCTAATTAACCTTTAATCAACTCATGGATTACGTTGAATTACTATTATGTGCCAACAAGCAAGATTTGTTAAATTCATAATTTTAACTACATTCCATAAAATGTTCGGCTCCAAATTCTCTTTCCCCTTTTTAAAATATATGTAAATTCAAGTAAAACCATGAATTTTAACTACATACCAGAAATTCAACTTTTTTAAGAAGTTACATAAACATCACTAAACCATGAATAAAACCAAATAAAACACCAAAACAGAAATATATTTGAACATATGGACATTTCATAACTTTCCACAAAACTTTGTATTACGTTATTTAATACCATAAATTTCATATTAACTTATAAAAATGGGGGAGAAAATTATTTTACCGGTTTACTTATTTTCATATCGTAGTGGCATATATATATATATATATATATATATAATTCTGTGCACATTTGGTATTAAGGTCTACAGTTTTTACGGCGTTCTTTATGGTTATTCACACTACGGTGAACAGGAAGCAGTTTTCATGGTGTCGGAGTTGTTTTTTGCTAGAGGAAATCATGACTATTACCAACCCATGAAACATAGCTCTCACATAATAACTGTAATATCAACATAGTACCATAAATTTCATTTTTTTAATATAAAAAAAATAAAAAAATTAAAAAGTTTTTTCACTTTTTTAATTCTCTTATATATATATATATATATATATATATATATATTTTTGTTGTTGTTGTGCATAGTTAGTTGAAGATCAACAACTTTAATGGATTTCTGCATGGTTTTCCATGGTGTTGGAGTTGTTTACAAACTCCCCTTAAAATATGACAAACTTACCATCATGGTCATCTTCCCACAAGTGTACAAAGTACACCACCCCAAAAATATTATAGTAAAAGTACCCTTTTCAAATCATCCAAGTCACATCACATTAATTGATTTTTATATTTTTGAAATTAACACAAATATATTTGAACATATGGACTTTGTATCACCTTATTTAATAGTATAAATTTAATATATACATATTTATATAAAAAATAATTGTGTGCATATGGATACTCTATGGTTTTTTCGGGGGTTCTCTATGGTTCTTTTTTATGGTTAATATGTATAATATCAACATAGAACCATAAAAAATGTGTTTTTTTAATTAAAAAAAAAATTTAATGGGTTTTCATGGTTTTCCATGGTTTTTCATGTAGGGTACTTGCATCATTTTAGGCACATATATATATAGAGAGAGCCTTTTTTTTTGGATTTTTGGGGGTTGTGCAGATTTGGTTAAACATTCTTAATTTTCCCTTTTTACATGTATATGTGGCTACGGTTCCAAGGAACCCACTCATGTATGGTGGTTTTGATGGGGTTTTCGACCGTGAATTTTATTACATACAAACTCCCCATTAAATATGAAAAACTTACCATCATGGCCATTTTCTCACAAGTGTACAAAGTACACCACTCCAAAAAATTTATAGTCAAATTCCCCTTTTCCAATCATCCAAGTCACATCACATTTATTGTTTTTTATATTTTTTTGGGTCAACACAAATATATTTGAACCTATGGACTTTGTATTACCTTAGTTAATAGCATAATTTCATATATGTATATATATATATATATATATATATATATATATATATATATATATATATATATATATATATATATATATATATATATATATATATATATATATTGTGTGCATATTTGGTATTAAGGTCCCAATTATTTTCGGGTGTTCTCTATGGTTCTTTTTATGGTTAATAACTATAATACCAACATAGAACCATAAACATTTTGCTTTTTTAATTTAAAAAAAAAACACAACATTTTTCAATGGTTTTTCATGGTTTTGTATAGTTTTTTCATGGTTTTCCATGTAGGGTACTTGCATCATTTTATGTATATATATATATATATATATATATATTTTATTTTTTAAAAAAAAAAAAAAAAATTGGGTGCATACTTACTTGAAGGTCAACAGTTTTAATGGTTTTCCGCATGGTTTTTCATCGGGCTAGACTTTTTTTTACAAAGGAGGAAAGCATGAATATATATATATATATATATATATATATATATATATATATATATATTACCCGTATGGTTTCTGTATGGTTTCAACGCAGCTTTGAACCAAATACACAAAGGTTGGAATATCATGTCCATTCTTTTTCCCCATTTCCCAATACTAATATATCACATCAAACAATAAATAATTTTCCATTCACTACTTTCTTCCAAATCCCAACACATTACATCACATCAAATACTATATTAATTATACCACAACATTCTCTCTCCTACTTTTGTAAAAAAAATTGGTATTCTTGTTGTAATTTTTTTGGGTTGGTAGGGTAAATGAAAAATTGATTTTTAGATGTATATTTATGAAAAATCCCCTAATTATTATAAATATTAAATTTATCAATATTTTTTTAAATAATTTTTTAAAAATAAATACATAGAATCGAGTAAGGAAACATACAAGCTAATATATCTCCAATCTATACAAACAACACAAGAAAATAAAAATAGTAAGAACTTTTAAAAAAATGAACCTCAAAAATAGAATAAAACATGAAAGAAAAGACTGGAGGCAGAAAAGAAGTTTCAAAAGTTGATGCACAGGAAAATAAGTAATACAAAAACAATAGATATGTTGGGATATGTTTAATAAAGAATAAATGATAAATTAAAATTATTTAAATTTAAATAAGGGTATAATTGAAAAAAAAAATAAGAGAACCATGTAATATCACCAAATTGGTGATTTCAAAAAATGGAGGTTTTCATGGTTACAAAACAATACCATGTAACTAATGAAACAATCAAAACAAATGTTGTTCTCTTAATAACCATACCATACCACGGAAACTACCATCCAAACAAGTTGTTAAAGCCAACAAAAAAAAAATTAAATCAAAGTTAGATTGTTAATCCTCAACCTCTATCACCCCAACCCTACTTCCAAATAATTATTTTTGAAAAAATTATATTTTTAATAAAAAAAATTAAAATTTTCTATTTCCATACCTTGTTACCCCCGCACCCACCCCCAACCCTCATCCCATCCTATCTGCACCTCTGTCACCCCAACTTTTTAAATATCAAAAAAAGAAAAATCGCCCACCCTAGTTGCCCCTTACTGGTCTCGTGCACTCCACACTATAACCATCTAAAAAAAATTCATCCCCAAGGTTAAAATTCCCCACCACCACCACCCCCCCCCCCCAAATTATTTTTAAAAAAAATCCAAAAAAAAAGGTCATCTTTTTAACCCCCAATGCCCAACCCCTCATTCCTACTTCCAATTTTCTTTTAATGGAACATTAAATAAATAAATTTTTCCCCACCCCTTATCATATTTTATCCATTTTAACCATATTTGTATGAACTCTTAAAATAGATCAGCTCATATTTATCCATTTAGAAAATATGAGTGAACCATTAAAATAAATATGGGTTAAATGGACTCCTTTCACCTTATATGGGTTGAAATTGTCATTCCTAGTTCATCATATGCCTTTTTGTTTTACTTTTATTCTTTTTTTACATTTCCTTTAAAAAGAATTAAATCTACTCCCTTAAATATTATTTCGACAACTGACCATACATCAAAGACCCCTTTGAACATTAATACTGGATTCTGGTAACAAATAGTACTGAAGCAGATCTGCTTCAATTGAGAGAATGAGCATTGAACCTGCCTAACTGTCCATACAGCAACTACTAGTTTTTTGATGGGCACACAAACTACAATACGGTATTTCTTTTACAAAAGACTATGCTCTACTGCCAAGTTTTTGGGTTTTTTTTGAACAAGAACAATTGTCCAGAGAAGAGGGGAAGAATCATACACTGTGCGTTACCAGCAACGATAACCTATTTTGGTTTACTCAAACTAACTTTGAAGAGGTTAACCAGATGAAAGTCACCTCTTCTTGATCCTGGCAGGCCAACAATCTGAAACCGAACCCCACAAACAATAACTAGATATTGAATAATGGATACAGTACTACTTACTCCTTCGGCCTCTCTTGAACTTCACTCATTCCCCAAGTTAAGTGACCCGTCCTTCATTAGTTTCACACTCAGACTATTAAATCTCCCTCTTGAGTAATGTCGAGAAGCCTTCCTCCAATCTGTTCCAGTTTTCATCATGGCTGCAAATTCATCATAGCTGATGCGCCCATCCTGCAAAAATGTGAATATAAAAAAAGAAATCATGCATACTCTGTATTCATGTTTAGTAGTAGAGGATTTGTGTGCTGGTCTGTTTACCTTGTCTGTATCAACTTCCTGGAAAATGTCATTAGCAACGGTGGTACAGTTATCTGATCCATCCTCCATCAATGCATCCCGAAGCTCATCTGGTTCAATATAACCATTGCCATCCTTGTCAAAGAAGGAGAAAGCTCGGTGCAGATGTTCATCATTTGCCATCCTTTGAAGATGGAGTGAAATGGCAATAAATTCCCCATAGTCCAGAGTCCCTTTCCCGTTAGAGTCAATCTGTTAGAAATGAACCCACCTTATTAACATCAGTGCCATTGCCGCTTAATTTTCTTTTATCAGTTTGCTTTCCATTCTCCATTGTTTCTTTTCACTTATTCTATCAAAGGGATAAAGGATAAGGCAAAACTTGTTTTAGATGTAGTATGTCCACATTTAACTGCATTTCAATTGTAACGCCAGCAATGAACTATAAGAGGACAGCATAATTATCTGCACCAGTTAATAAATACTAAAACCTCGCACAGAAGAGTAACATCTAAATGAGCTTAGGAATTAAATCACTGAAGCATACATCAAAGTAGAATCTATTTTGTCGATCTTTATATCCAAGCAATGCCAATTTGGAAATCCATGTGGGGAAATCAACTAACTCAAGAACAGAGATTCATCCATAACTCTAGCGAAATAAGTCAACTCTTGTTCATTTACAAGATAAACTCCCAAACTATAGATAAGACAACAGATTAAAGTCTAAAACAAGTATTCTAGTTCAAGAGGCACTATACACGTTATGGAGGGTTTATAACATTCACATGTGAGATGATAAAGATTGTAGATATTATATGCCTATCAACACCAAATGCAAGCTCACGTATTTTGTTAATCTAGGAAAAAGCTGGGACATTAAAACTCAAATGCTTTTTCATCAAAGAACAGGCAGGTGTACTCACAGCTTCAATAAGCATCATGATTTCAGAATCAGACAGCTGTGAATTGACTTTTTGAAGTCCAGCTTTTAGTTCTTCGACAGAAACTATACCATCATTATCAGTATCTATCTTGCTAAACATTTCTTTGAGGTCTTCAACTTCTTCATTGGACAAGAAATCAGCAATGACCTGCATTCGATATTGCACCTTTTAGTGTTTCTACAAGCACAAATGTTTAGTTCAAAAATATTGTATGCGTATTAAACTAACCCTCAGAGCTTTCCTTTTGAACCTATTCATCAGCGCAAACTGCTTAAGTCTTGATTTGACCATATCTCCAAGAGGAACATTTGGAGCCTTCTTAGCATTTTGAAGCCAAGGATGTTCTACAAGATAGAATGTTTATTACAGAAGATACAAGAAAATCACCTTCAAGCTTCGGTATGGAGGTACCCAGATAATATTTAAAGTGCATGCATGTTGTCTGAACAGTTCAGAGGATGAATAGAAGGCTTTGTTCTGTGTTGAGGCAAGAGTTTCTAAAAGATCATGACAAGCACGTTGAGCATAACAGAACGTGTAAACCCAACTTACCAAGTACTTGTTTTGCAGTCAGTCGTAGCTTTGGATCTGGCTCCAGCATTTGACGTACAAGATTCTTAGCACTGTCTGAAATACTTGGCCACGGCTCTCGCTTGAAATCTATTGCCCCTCGTAAGATAGCCTGTGCAACTCCTTGTTCAGATTCTGCAACAAAGGAGTGCCTTAAATTAAATGAGAAAGAAGGTGTGTAAGAACGTATAGATGAAATGAATAGTTATAGGAAGTGAATTTACCAGCCCAAAATGGCGGAACCCCACATAACAAAATATATAAAATGACTCCTGCACTCCAAATATCTATTTCTGGTCCATAGTTCCGCTTAAGCACCTCTGGAGCCATATAATAAGGGCTTCCTACTATTTCAGAAAATTTTTCACCTGAAAACAACAGAACTTTCAAGATTAAACATGATTCATGTGTTATAGAAATAACAACTTCACCAAAATGTTAGATGAAAAATGCCTACAATATTCATAGTTTCGGTAGAAAAAACAACTCAACTATGGAACCAAACAATGGGTGCAACCACACCAGTCATATTAATCAACAGCGAAAGAGAAGCAACTTAATATCGATATCAAAGTTAGATTAGCTTTAGGAGGAAAGTAAGTATGCTTTTGAACATCAGTTGAGTAATATTTGAAAAAATAAAGTACTATTTGAAGTTCAAATTGAAAAATGATATTTGGAAATTGAAGTTGTGTTTGGACATGCATTTCACTAGAAAAAATCATTCTAATGTGCAACCAAATCTTGCTTTCAAAATAACTTTTGAAAACAAAAGGAAAAACATTCATGTCCAAGTGGGCCCTGAGAAAGTATGTCAAAGATGTTTTACACAAGGAGACACTGAATTCCTTCAAGAAATATGAAGGCCTAAGCCACACATCGAACTAATAGGAAAGATGTCCATTACTAAGTCAAACCTTCTGTACTTTGAGGGAGAGAAAAAAACTTCATCCTAAAATTTAGTTAGTAATCTAGACCCTTGCTACCCAAATATCAAGAAAAGAATGTGAAACAAAGAAAATATCATAAAGATAAACAAAGCTAAAAAAAGAAACTGGAATCTTTTAGAAAACTACTTACTTAAGACATGCGACAAACTACTATCTTCCAAAAGGATTATGTTACTATTTGCAAGCTAGAATCTTGTCTGCGATCCTATCCTACCCCCTCCCCCCCCCCCCCCAACACACACACACACAAAGTAAATTTCTTCATCAGTACTTGCAAGTATCCCATGTATAGGTGGTCTGATGCATAGGGAATACAATATGGCAATTCATGCATCGCCAATTGTGCAAGCATAGGACTAATAATTATATGGCAAATCATGTCATTACCAGTTGTTTGATGACATCCTATAGGTCATTTATTTGCAGTGGTTCATCCATAATCAGAGAACAGAACTAGACGAGGATAAAGAACAATAACATCTTTCCCTTCTTAATTTTCGATGTTTGTGTAGCGACCCTTCAAATTTTCTTGGGTTCTTCTTCATCAAATTAACAAAAAAAACTTAGGTTCAAAGTGCCCGTTTGGCCATGGATAGTTTTCACTTTTTTTCTGGGAATGTATTCTGGGGAAACGTTTGGACATAAAATTGTTACAATTTTCCGAATTCAACTTGAACTCTAGAATTCAAAAAACTCCAAGAATTTGTTTTCACAATTCAAAAAGCCTCCAATTTGCTTTCATGTACAAATATAATTTTCAACTTGAAAACAAATATTACTTTTTTAAAATTTTCACAATTTTTATGTCAAAACGCCCATGAAGACTTTGAAGTGAGCTACCGAATATCTAAAATATCATTTTGTGTGTCAAATGAGCCTACAGACCAGTACAATACTACTGGGACATGATAATAAGTATTGTATATTGGAAGTAATTTAGGTTCTAAGGAGAGCAACAAAGCCAAGTCAAGTTGGAAACTACACAACGCACTCAACTTTCACATGACACAGACAAGGCCTGACTTCAAACTATCACTACTTCCAATATATAATGAATTAGGCTCTAGATAATATATCAGCATAAACCTCTTTGAGTCGAGTTTCCAAAACCGCAAACCATTCTTCATTGGGACATTCCTACAAAAAGTTATGGCCATTTTATTGGAATGTATCCATTAAGGTACAAACTGCACAGCATGAGGTACAACTCATGCAAGCAACTAGGCCTATATAATTTCAGTTTCATGCAACATCATCTTTTGTAGAAATTTTTAGATGAGTTTTGGAGCTAAAGGTGGAGATTGAGCTGGGGACTTTGTCTACCAGGGTTCCTGAAATTGAACTAGGGAAATGTTTCAAGCTAAATCTCCAACTTTACTCCAACCCCTAACTCAAAATTTCACTAGAATGATGTTGCCTAAAACTGCATTAATATAATAACTGGTGTTTCGTGTTGTGCAGTTTGAACCTTGATGACCACATTCTAATATAGCGGTCATAATTTTGTGTAGGAATGCCCAATTAATGCACGGTTTGCAATGTTGGAAACTAAATGCAAAGAGCTTTTTGATATATTGCCCCAAGCATAACTCGATATTTTGCGAGTAGTGATTTGCTTAAAATTAGGCCTTATACACGCTCGTTTGAAAATTTAATTTGTCGTGTAGTTCTAATTTGACTTGGACCTAGGGCTCTCTTTAGACCCTAAAGTACTTCCAATATATGTTGTACCCTTATTATGACATCCAGTAATTATCACTTGTTTGTAGCCAAAATTGGCATGCAACTGATATTTTGAAAATTTGTTTGTACACTTTAAAACCCTAGAACCTAACAAATTTTCAAGGTCTTTGTGGTTTGCCCCATCACAGAAAATTGTTGTTTACATTGGACAAGGATTCTCCAGAATAACCAAGCATCAGAAGAATGTCAAAATTCAAACGAAGGTGCGAAGGTACATCAAAAAAAAAACCAGTTAAATCCCACTAAGTGCGATCTGGGGAGGGTAGAGTGTAAGCAGCCCTTACCACTACCTCGGGAAGGTAGAGAGACTGTTTCGACCACCTCAGGAGCTAATGAAACTACTTTGGTAAAATTTAATTCTCTCAATTACGGGGTGATTGCACTAACATGATCACTACTTAAATCAGTGATGCAACCATATAATAAAGGTAGTCATACGCGTCAACAACTTCTTTGCATTATTCAGAGCTTCCAGAATTAAAACCGAAGCAACCAAGAAATTTTTTTTAAATATAAAACAAGAGGTTCCCAACCATGCTCCTAGACAATAGTATTTACAATAATTTGGTTAAAGACACAGTAGTTTAGGCTTTTATGACTTCTGGAGCCACTAGGCGGTATAAGCTTCCCACATCATCATATATGATAGTACAAAATTAAATAGCCAGTAAAACTATAAGTTGCTAGAAAGTGGCAAGTGTCCCATATTGATGCAGTAAATGAGTTGTTGTCTACTTATACGGTTTTAGTCCATCCTCACAGCTTGAGCTAGCTTACAGGACTGAGTTAGGGCAAGGTCCATTACTTATCATGGTATCAGCGCTCGACCTATTCCTATACTTAGTATACCCAATGTTGGGCTTCATGTTATGTTGTCCACACTCTAGATTTACAGTCTCGGGAGTGCAGAGGAGTGTTAAGTGTTCCACATTGGTGCAGATAATAGGTTGTTGTCTCCTCATATGGTCTTGCATACTCCACACCAATTGAGTTTGCCTTTGAAGTTGACCTAGGCCCAAGGCTCATTTCTTATCGAAAAGGAATTAATAGCTGCAAGTTGGCAAGACTTTGGTTCATCTGTATGTCCCTCACATCAAGCAGACAATCAATTAAGTGTACACGATTCTTTGATATAGCTTATATCAAGCATTTTCTCAAAAGTTGGAGATTAAGAAACTTTCTACCGAAGTTGGCAAGACGTTGATTTATCTGTATGTCCCTTGCATCAAGCAGACAGTCAAGCATTTCTCACAAGTTGGAGATTAAGAAATTTTCTACGTAAGTATTTTCGAAGCTTTTTTGCAACTAACACAGCTCTATCAACACAAATTGAATAAGAGAAATCACAGAGCTTCAAATTATAATGCACAATATGAAGTGCCCCTGCAAGCCCAATGTTTCATCCCACTGCAAGCCCAAAACTTATAACGTGATACAATCAATCTCAAGCCTCTAAAGAGCCTCATTTAAATTGAAGGAGCACAACCCTCTACCTTCGTGATAATCAATTCCGAGCAACTATCCTTCATTTGATTGCTAAAAGTATCCCATTCCAACAAAGCATACTATACTCTTTCGTCCTTAGATTTCCATTATGCAGACATTACTGTAGCTTTTTTTTCCCTGCTAAATTGTTCACTGGTTAGCTTGTTCTCATCAGAGTGTAAATGGAGAAGGTTTTTGTTCACAACATCAACTGATTAATAGACATTAAACCACTACTCCCGCCATCTGAATTTATGACAGGAAAAAGACACGGAATATATGGCTCATGCTCATTTAGGTTCTTTAAGTTCCATGGGTGGTGTACCCACCGAGATGTTTGATTGGGCATGAAGCTTAAGAAACTAGAAAGACATACCCAAATATATATAAGGTGAGAAAACTACAAAGGATACCTTTGGAATTAGTGGTGGTGAGAGTTCCACATGTCTTTTCTTTTTATAAGTGGGGGTGAAGGTCCCAACAAGTCATGGGTTGCTAAGATTAAATTGTTCCCAAAAAGAGAAAGGCGCCATTCATTTTTGAACTGACTAAAAAGGAAAGTGTAACACATACAATGGGACAGAAGCCCTACAAAAAGTAAACTAACCAAATAAAACGGGACTGACAGAATACAAGTTTATACAGATTTTCTTTTTACAAGTTTGTATGGATGGTTAATGGTTACATTAGGTTCTAAAGAGTGAACCTTCATGGTGATGTCAATATATTAAGGAGGACCAACAAAATAGAACTATCTATGCTTACAAAAAAATACACACATTTCCCCGGCACAAATAGCTGAACTCATTTGCACTTTAGCACATAGCATCAATACTCAATAGACAACCTCATTATCATTCCCATGCAAAATTATACTAATTCTTTGCTAGGATTTCAGTTTCTTAACCTATTAAATTAACCATGAGTCTCTGAGTTAGCACATCATTCATCACAGAGATAGAAGACACCAAGTGTGACCATCATATGACAGAGCTCCTGACTCACGCAGCCAAAATTGTTAGCTGCAAGAATCCTATTGTAAAAACACTTTGGTCGAGTTAACTAACAATCCCTTTTCATTTTCATGATACCATCTCATTGCTTAAAATAATAGATTCTCTCTACTATCGTCACTTTTCAAAAAGCAACTTCCCAGAGAAAGTATCAACAAGGAATTGAATCCTGAGAGTTCTTCTTCCCACCACAGATCAGATCAATAATAATACTTTCTAGGTCATATTAGTTGACATAACATTAGAAAATAAAAACCTAGAGCAAGACCTTCACTCAGTTACCAACAGCAGGTATGACAATTCAAACAACAGAATTTCGTAATTTCACACCAATGGAAGTATCCTACTCACCTGGCTTGAAGAAAATTGACAAGCCAAAATCAATAGCTTTCAAAGGTGAATTCTCCTTCTTATTTGCATATAAGAAGTTCTCAGGCTTCAAGTCTCTATGGATCACCCCATGCTTATGGCACAGCTGCACCACCTCCATAATTGTCCTCGTAACAGCAACAGCAGCTCGTTCTGTATAATGCCCCCGAGCCACAATCCTATCAAACAGCTCTCCACCCTCACATAACTCCATAACCAAATGCACCGCATTGTCATCCTCACACGCCTCCTTCAAACTCACAACACTCGAATCACGAGGCAAATGCTTCATAATCGCCACTTCTCTCCTTACATCCTCCACATCCACAGCTGTCCTCAGCTTCCTCTTCGAAATCGACTTGCAAGCTAATAAATCCCTATTGCTACGATCTATACAAAGGTAAGTCACTCCAAATTCACCCCTTCCTAACTCTCTATCAATTATATACTTCTCCTCAACATTCTCCTTTTTCTTATCAGTTAACACATTGATCTGTTTCTGCTTCTGCTTGTTGCCGGACTTGTCCTTCCTCCCATAATCATTACCGGAGTAATTCGACGACTTCACATCTTCTCTAGCTACAGCTGCCGGAGATCTACAACAGTTCCCCATTTGCAATCAACCCCCAATTTCAACCTTGTACACTTACACTGTACATAAATATACACAGTTCAGTTGGAATTGAAGCTAAAAATTCAGCAAAATCAACAGAAATCCCACAAATGTGAATGCTTGACTGATATCTGGGGAAGATAATAGGTGTACGGTAACGGCTCGGAAGCTTTTTGTATTATTTCTTGAATTTTTCTAATTGGTAGCAATAATTTATGGGAAAGCATCTGACATATATTATTATAAAGAGAAAGAGAATAAATTAATGGTGAAAATGATATGTATATATTGTTGAGCGTGAAATTTGTCGGCTAACTGAGAACGGGACGGAGAGGTAGCAGAAGAAGAAAGGAAGAAGAGAGGGGTTTTGGGTTTTTGGATGTGTTTGGTTGAAAAAAAAAATGTTTTTTATGAAATATAATTTTTTATAAAATATTTATTTGAAAAATAAATGTATTATTTATTTATATTTTTATAATTTGATAGGTAAATATTATTGATTTATTGGGAGTAAGTTATCTTAGATAAGTTATTTCAGGATAAGACATCTCATCATATATATGAAATAACTTATCTAGGGTTGTTTGGTTTGGATACGAGTTATGATGAGATTAATTACGCTGGAATAAGTTATACTAGAATTAATTATGTAAAGAGTAGTTTTTGTTGCTGGTTTGATTTGTTGTCATGAAATTATATTTATTGCAAATTACTAAAGATGAGTTGTTTGTTTACGAAAATACCCTTCATCGTATTTAGTTTTAATTTTTTTATATTTTCTTTGCAACTTTAGTTATTTGTTCTTTTAGATATAATTTTATCTCATTTAACTTAAGTATTTTTGTGTATACATTTTTATGATTGTGCTATGTGTTTTATCATTAAACTTTCATTGTATTTAACTTAAAAATAAAACTCATCTTATTTAACTTTAAATAAATTTTTCATCTTATTTAACTTAAAAACTAAAACAATCATCTCATTTTGATTTAAAATAAAAAATTTATCTTATTCAGCTTAAAAATAAAACTTGCATTTTAAGTTTATTAAGGTAAAAAAGAAATTACTATCAAAATTATCTACATTTTAATAGATATATATATATATATATTTTTGTTATTTTACATACTTTATTTCATGATAAGTTATCCTGAAATTACTATTTCACACTCAGGGAGGTATAGATTATCTCAATACTAATTGTTAATCTTGGGATAAGTTATCACAACCTTTGCAACCAAACAAGGGATTAAAAGGCACTAATCACACTAAACGATCCCTAAGATATAAATAGTGGAATAATAATACCTCCCATCAAACGCAAAATAAAATAATCCTATATTTTCTCATGGGATTATTATTCCTTATACCTCATATCAAACGACTCCTTAGAGTGTTATATGTTTTTTTGTAAAAAGATGGGATGGAGAGAAAAAGTATGGAGGTGTCGGATGATGGGATGGTCGAGAATTAGAGTCAGGGGAATTTGATGGATGAGAAAGAGACAATGAACTTGAAATGTCACTTGTACACTTTATTTAGGAAAGTCATTTTGAAATTCTTTTATAGTGATTGTGGGGGTCCTAAAAAAAGTTTCGCATACATCGACTAATTTAACAAGTTATCAACCATCTCCCCAAACAACAACATATATCAAATAACTCTATCCACCAAAATTATGAAGAATAGAAAAAAATTACCTAATACTTTTGTCTCGACGGTAGATTTAAGGAACTTATTTTTTTAAAGAAAATATTTTTTAAATATTTTGACCAATAAAACATAGAAAAATTGAAACTGTTTTCCTCCGTTCCAAATACATTCTTTGTGTTGGTCTATTTGCTAGTCTAGTTTCGTTGTTTCAATTTGCTTGTGATCTTACTTTTACTTTCGTTTTAATGTTTTTTTTTAAAATGTCTTTTTTTTATTTTAATAATTTTTAATTTTTTCACGTGGCATATCTAAATAATATTTGGTTTATTTATATATTTTTAATTTAAGATTATAAGACGCAAAAGTTCTTTTATTTTTTAAAATTTCATATTGATTTTTTATTTCATATCGATTCAAAATCAGACAAACAAATAAACAGCAGAAGTATTTTTATGTGACTATTGGATTTAGAAATTGGATCTATAAAAAAAAAACATCTTTACTTTAAAAATATATAAAATACGTATGCATACATTTATACTCTCTTTGAATTTCACATTGAGCTAGCGTTTTGTCATAAAGTTTAAATCATGTTGTATATTTTGATATACAAGAATATCTTCCCAATAATATATTGTAGTTTCTTTTTGTTGACAGGGGATTTTTGAGAACTACCAGAAAGAAAATAATTTTGGATTTTTGTTTTTGTTTCATTAGCCGATACCTCAATCACGTGCATAAAACATATTATACGGTAGAGATTTATCATCCATGATCATATGTATTATAAAAGATTGTTTCATTTTTCCTTATTTTGGGACAATTATAATGTAAGAATGAAATTGTAGACATCGAAATTTTATAGGATTCTATGAAATGAGTATTATTTCAGGGTTTCTTGGAGGCTACTATATCCTAAACCCTAGTTATGCATATAAATAGTACTCCCTTTTCTCATTTTATGTGACACCATTTACTTTTTAGTCTGTCCCAAAAAGAATGTCATCTTACTCTAATTGAAAACAATTTACCTTTAAAATTTCTTTTTTACCCTTAATGAAATGATTCCCAGCCATACAAATATCTAAGAATGTTTTAAAGCACAAGTTTTAAAAGTCCTTTTTTTTTCTTATATATTGTGTCAAGTCAAGGGTGCACATAAAAATATTGTGTTAAGTCAAAGGGTGTCATATAAAGTGAGACAGAGGGAGTATTATATTTTCTTAAGGTGGCATCTCAAGTATCTCATAAACTCTGGGATATTTCAATCAAAAGATGGCTCAAAGAGGTCAAAATCATCCTATATTCGAGGAAGACGGCACTAACGACCTTTGAATCATGTAATAATCTCAAAAGATAAGAACTGGGGAGAAATAGATTTGTACCCATATTATTTATGAATAAAATTATATTTCTTCACATTTTATTGATGATTGCAATTTATTTTCTACCACTTTATAATTTGTTGCAAGCGTGGATTTTTAAATTCTTTTTGCTTATTAAAGGATATATTTTAATTAAAAATATAATGATAGAGACATTTTTTAGTTAAATAGTTAAAAAATAAAAGGTGAGAAGTTAGGAGAAAGAAGCTATATAGTAATATGTATTATGTTGTCTCTTTTGCAAACATTCAACACAAAATGGTCAAACTTGTCTAATAGTAAGCAATTATGGCCAGCTTAACTAATTATTTCTCTTTGTAATTAAGTTGCTTCATCTTAAGCAATATATAAAATATTGATTGGGACATTCTAGCATAACATACAATAATACAATATGTACAAAGATATTTAAAAAGAAAACATAAGTTTTGAACTTCTCTTTCCACTGACATTTTCTTTATTATTGGATTATGGGGATATTATAAATTTATATTTCCTTAATCTCCTTAATTATTGCTTTATTAGCTCATTACAATCCCTTAAAGATGAGCAAATGGAAAAAATATGATTTTAAATTGAAAGTTAAAGACATTTTAGCGTATCCCATAAGCAAAGGACTTGTTTGGTAATGACTGTGGAATTGTTCTTCTTTTTGTGTTTAATTAGCTTTAACTTTCGATTGAATGAAAAGAAAAAGGACTTGTACCACAAGGGTAATCAATTGAGGTTGACCAATGATATCGTATGCACTTTTCCACGCTTTTCTTTTTTTTTTTTTAGAGAAGGATGAGATGAAATAGACGAATAATGCTAATTTTTTTAAAGGTTTAACTCATAAATAAATATCTAAATTTATCCTCATTTCTGCTAAGATTTAATCCCATTAAACAATTTTATCCTACTATAGTTGCAGTCCAAAAAGATTTTTTTTTTTCATAAAAGTAGGTTCTCGAAATTCTGAGTTAATCATGTGCAAAAAAATTTATAAAAGTGTTTAATGGGATCAAATCATAGCAGTTGAGGTGTCTATTAGGAACTTGTCTTGGTTTATGTGTCTAAGTGAAAAATGAGGACAAGTTTAGATGTCTGTTTATGAGTTAAGCCTTTTTTGAAAAAAATAAGAAGTTCTAATTTTGAGATTTAAATGTTAAAAAGATGATCGAATTCTTATTCATAATGATCTGATTGAATCGGAGAAAGCATTTGAAATTAGAGAGGCTTGGTTCGACCAAGACATTAAGTATTAGAAATAGGCAATAACTTACTCATGTAGCGTGAATACCGATTAGACGGACTTCAATGTGAACACTTAATCCCATATGAAAACTAAAAAAAAAATATTGGTAATGAGGATTTATTAGGAGAAATTCCTTTTAAGTCTTTCATGAATAAGTCTAGAAAAGATTTTGTTCACGAAATTACTTAATGAGATTGGCCTAAGATTTGAGAATATGTTAATCACTACCCTCTTTGGTAAAAAAGAATCAAATTGGTATGAGTAATATATCGAGGTAATTCTTCTCCCGCCAAAATAGCCTTCACCATTCTATATATATCCTCTCCTATAATTTTCCAAGTACGTTGATAGAATGCATTTACTCCATCTTGTCCTCCAGCACTCTCCCCATTAACCTCCTCCATTATTGGGGTTCTTTGAAGTTGATCATTCATGCTCTCACTGATCACTACAGGTAACTTCTGTAGAATATCAAAATTTTCACAGTCATCTTGCTTTGTGAACTGTTTTTTATAAAATTCTATGGTTGTTTCTGCAATCTGATCCTATGTGTCAAGCCAGTCTCCTTCTGCATTCTGAATTCTCGCCACTTTCAATCTAATACATCTACCTTTGACAATAATGTGAAAGAATTTAGTATTTCTTTTCCCATTCATGAATCACTGCATCCCTGATTTCTGATTCCAAAATTCTTCCTCCCAAGATAAGCGTTTTTTCAATTCTGCCTGGGCTTTTTGTAGCTCTTCCTTGTTTTCACCGTATGGATCCCCTTCAAAGTGTGCTTCCTTCACTTTGATGATTTCTTCCAAAGTGTTGATTTTCGTAAAAATATCTCTAATTTTTTCCTTGTTCCATTTAGCAAGTGCTATTTTCACCCTCTTCAGTTTATGATGAAAAATGGAAAATGAATTTCCTTCAAAATCAGTCATCCAGTTCTGCTTGACAACTTCTAAAAAAAGAGTCTTCTTTTAGCCACGTCTTCAGAAACTTGAACGGCTTAACTAGCTTCTCATTGGTAAATTTAGAATTCATCAGTAAAGGAGCATGGCCAGATCCATTCCTCATTAAATGTTCCATTTCAAAACCTGGAAACACCTCATGAATTTCATCATTGCATAACAACCTGTCTAATCTTTTGAAGATGCATTCCTCATCAGTTCTTCCATTCCACCGTGTGAACTTGCTACCCTTGAATCCCATATACATAAGATTACACACATTGATACAATTATTGAAGTCTCTTACTTCAGCCTCAGTGACCTCTCTACCCTTGATTTTTCTTCATTATTTGAAATAACATTGAAGTCTCCCCTTATCAACCAAGGAGTAGAATAATTTCTGGTTATATCATGCATCGAATCCCATAAGACCTACCTCTCTACTTGAGTGCATTTTGCATAAACTACGAAAATCAAAAGCTGTAAATTACCAGTCTGGCTCCTCAGTTTAATAGTAAGCATCTGATCGTTGTTACTAATTACATCAACATTTAGGATCTCATCAATGAATGCCCAAATCTTGTTATTGCAATTAACCAGAGCTTGATTCATTCCCAGCTTTCCTTTACAAACCTTAACCTGTTGGCTATCTTCCATTGGTTCCATTAGGCCTACAAAATAAAATTGATATTTCTTCTGAATATTAATCAGCCTTGTAAATGCCTTTTGAGTGTTTACATACCTATATTCCATATTAGAGCTCTTATAAGAACTTGGGATTCTTAATAATTGTTCTCATTGATTGTCTTGATGTTTCTTGAGTTGTAATCATATCTCCCCCAACCTGTTTTTTTTTGCTTGGTGTATGAATTCATCCTCTTGATCTGTTTTGGAGATAAGTCTCTTTCAATGGCCACATGACCAATATTCTGGTTAATATCCTGCCTTTTTTCCCTGACATTTCTTCCATTGCCAAACCCCCTATATCTTCAGTTTCTGCATCTCTATATATGGCTAAAGGAAGGACTTCTTCATTGCCGACGTTAGCAACCACAATAGCTCTCTCCTTGCTTTCCTCGTTAATCTGTTCCTTGTTAGGCTCCTCTTTATCATGTGACTTATGTACAACTAATTCCTCAATATGACTGCTATCTTCACTCATGTCTTCCTCCGTTTGATTTATACATTTTTTCCCTTTGTCCCCTTTTTCCTAGTCCTTTTTCTGCTCCGGGTTTACAAAAGTCTTGTTGACCCAATCTTTTGTATTTTCTATTTATCCTTCTTGTTTCTTACTTTGCTCTTTTTCTACTAAAACATCAAAAGGATTGATACTTTGAATACACTTTTCCTCCTCTATGTGCCTATTCTTGTCTCTTTTATACTTGTTGATCTTTCGACCACCCATTCATGTTTCTTTTGCTTAGCCCTTGGATCTTTCGCGTATTCCTCTCCCTTGCCACCCATTTTACTGGACTCTTCAATCTGCTTCCCATTGTTCCTTATCCTTGCTTCATACAACTCTAGATGAATCGTCCAGCAATTGCTTTCATCATGGCCCTGCAAGCAACATTTCTTATAATATTTTGACATATAATCATATTGCACTTTAATGCACTTGAATTTGGTAGCTCCCATAATATCGTCCTCCTTTGTAATTCACACTCTTTGTGGTAAAGTGGCCATCAAATTCACTTCATTTTCACTTTTGTACAATTTGGCCTCATCTGATTCTTGGTCACCATGTCTACTGTCAAAGGTTTGCCCACCACTTTTGCAATAGAAAAAATCGCCTTCTTTGCAAGAAATGTGGTGGAAAATTCGGAAAGGATATCCATGCAACCACAATTTTTGTTTCAATATCCGGTTTGAACCATGGATCCCACTTACGTTCTCATCTGCCAATACTTATTTTTTGCATAAATCTGAAAGGCTACGGACATTAGTTTAACGTAATCTTGTAGGCTTGTGAGTCTGATCAAGATATGTCTCGTATCCAACACCCCTATCGTACACTCACTTTTGATTCCACATTGTCTCGGTATTGATTTTCTCAATTCTATAATATCTGATTTACTATAAGAGAATTTCCCAATAATAGCATATTGAAGATTCTTGTGTACAATAAACGAACGAACATCCGATGATTTTCATGCGATATTGGGTTCCCATTGTAATATTATAATTGGTTTTCTCGGTACTTGAGGTACCATCGATTTCATGTTCAAAGGTTTCAACACATTACCATACAATACTGGTATTGGTTATGTAGGTTTAGAAAGATCTACCTGCGTATTATTATTCAACGGAGGAAAGTCTTCCGGTAGGAAAGGCCTACTGGCGATGCCTGCCGCCATTGCGACCAATGATCAACCAGGGTTTTTGGGTTCTAGGTTTTTTGTTAGAGAGAGAAATTTCTGCGTGAGTTGGGTCAAATAACAATCCGTCCAACACAAGTACACAACCCAACATTTCTCCTCTTTTTGAATATGGCAATTAGCATAATTGATTTTGAATCACACATATAACTCTTAAATATTAGATCTTTAAGAGAAGTTTAATTTTAATTGAAAGTGTATTGGAGAAGATAAAAGTTGTATTTTGAAGGAAAAATAGTTACAGGAGACTCACTATATTTTGCAGAGTTGGTAGACACAATAACAAAGGCATTGCAATGACAGGTGTCCTCAATCAATGACATTGCTTCTAAAGTTTTTGTCTCCCATATGAAGGGAACTTGTTGACAAAGAACATTAAATTTTTGCAAATCAAGAACATCCAACGCAAAGGTCATTATCTCAAAAATGGACTATTCTCAGAAGCAATAATGGACCTGATCAAGGGATTTATAATAGTCTTGAGTTGTTGTTGAGTTTAGTTTCTTATGCTCTTATATTGTAGATCTATTTCTATGTTATAAAGGGTAGTAGATCGATTCTTCTCTTATATTTTTAGATTTGAGTTATTGACTAGAGGTAGCTGGAGTGTGTTGTGGCTATAGTTAGTCGTTAAAGTATATGTCAACTGGAGTTAGTTGATGTAGTGGATAATAGAGTGATCACTTAATTGTGGCTAGAGTTAACCAGAGTGTGTTGTTGAAGTCTATATCAGGTAAATATAGTAGGTAATAAAGATATTGCTTTGTGTCTTGTAATAGAGATGTTACACGGGGAAGGGATTAAGGGCTTAATTCCTAGTTTGCTAGAGTCATGAAACTTGGCTTGCTGATCATAGTGAAGTTATTGGTGAAATCTCATGAGATAAGTCTTGATTCTTTCACACTTGAGCAAGGAAGTTTCCACGTAAATATTTGTGTTTTTACTTTCTATTTCACTGCTATTTGTTTTCTGTTCTTCATAGTTCTCAACCAAAGACCTGATCCCTACTCATGGTGGACTCGTACAAGTCATCACTTCCCATTTCAACTTGTTTCTCTTTTACACGCCTTTTAAAAAGTACTAATTAATTTTTTTTGATTTCTTTGCTCTTAGTTATATCTTAAGACATATTCACTCTTCGATGAATATCTATTTATTCATATGTCATCTCCTCATAATTTAGGTACTTCTAATAATCTTCGAGAACAATTACTTCCTTTGTCAATTTTGAGAAATTTATTGATAAAATCGAAAAAAGTACTCCAACTATTTATTTTTACTTGTGCATATTTGACTTGGCATATTATTTAAGAATAAAAAGTAGAAGGTTAATCTTATTATATCACTTTTATTGTTAATTATAAGTCATCTAAATTTTGATAAATGAAGTTTACTTAATAATAATGACAAAATAGATATAAAATGATAATTTATCTCTCTATTCTCAAAACTAAATATCTATTTTTAAAATAATGAATAAATATAAGTAAATGAATGAGTTATTAATTTTATTTTAAATTTCTAAAATCATAAATAATCTAAAATATCTATTTTAAAAAATCACAACGGATAATTTGAGACAAATAAATATTCACTCTGTCTCATATTATATGGACATTTTCCATTTTATACGATTAAATAATCATTAATCAACTAGTGAACTTTATCATTTTATCCTTTATTTATATCAATGTTTATTAAATTAGGTTAGAAAAAATCACTAATACACTAATTAATGGTGAAGGAAAAATGGGAATGAAATATTCTAATTCAATAAATATTTATATAATATGAGATAAATATTTATAGAAAAATGTTCATATAATATCGGACGGAGGTGATATACTTTGTATAGTTTTTCACCAAGTTGGGACAAAAGGCTGTCTCATCTTTTGATGTGTTGGGTGAAACTTTTAACTTCATTATCTATGCTGTTTTATTGTTCGATAAATCAATGCACTGATTTCTACATTTCGATTTTTGCATTTTACTTTTTTTATTTAATTTGTTGACAGAAAAAAAAATTACTCGTCCCCTTTTTATTACTTGCTCATTTTTTTAACTCTCTTTAAAAAAAAGTATTTAGGAAATTTATATTTAGTTTTAGTTAGCTTACGTAATTATAGTTAGAGTTAACTTTTTTTTTAAAAAAAAAAAAACTCTCTTAATTTATTAAAATAAACAAGTAAAATAGAACATATTTTTAATTCATTATACAAGTTAAAATTTAACAAAAGGAGTATAATATTCTTCAACATAGTAAGTTTTACATTCAAATATAATAATGACATGACATATTAAAATAACATAATTAGTGATAACAAATGAATTCAATATCAAATGAAAATGAGTAAATGGTATTGAGATTGCAAATCAATCACAACACATATCAATCATCCAAACCACAATAATTAAATGCATAGAATAATTTCATAACATTACTTAATGAATATCAATTACTATTAAGAGTCGTTCTAACACATAAAATAAACTATAACCTACCTCAACTGAAGAATCGAAATTAAGTTAGCTAATCCACCAATGCTTCTTCTTTCTTTAATGCCTCAAAATGTTTCCGATCTATCAAACATATAATCTCCATAAGAATATGAATTCAATGACACTCATATTACTATATTTATTTTCGATTAAAAAAATTGGATCAAAAAGTCACCCTCAACCCTCGAATTCGAATCTGAAAATTTCTTTCAATTTATGTTTACTCATAATAAAATAAATTTATATGTCAAATTTCAATTAAAACGGATCGCTATTCAACCCCCAAATCAAAATTTTAACTAAAACAGATCATTAAATTGGATACAATACTCTTTTGCCCAAACAAAATAAGGGATAAACGAATGACGTTTCTGCGGTTGTTCGGAAGGTAAATTCATTCACGGTTGTCTATTTTAAAACACGTAATTATTAATCCTCCAAGGCATTATCCAAAAGTCGAATAAAATAATTAAATAATTAATCCACGCCACAAAATCATTTTGCTCTCTCTTATTTATGAGAGGAAGCATAGCAAATGGAAATATTTATTTGAGTAGCTTGAATGTATATCTATAATTTTTTGATGATTTTTTTGTTCTAATTTATTCATCTTATTTTTAGTGTTTTATATGAATTAAGCTGCTTAAAAATATCGACATATCTGCTTGAGCAACTTGAGAGTACATCTATAATTTTTTGATGATTTTTTCGTTTTAATTATTTGTCTTATTTTTTTAAAAAAAAAATGTGACAATTGAGATTAGTAGAAATTTTCATTTAAAAAAAATAAAATCACTAAATAGGTTAGTTTTTTTCCTCAAACGTAACTAAACATTCATTAACTTTTTTTTGGAAAAGTGAATCAGTATTTAAGAATATAAAAAAAGATTAATATTCATTATACTATGACAATAAATGTAAGTTAATTTTTTAAAATATATACTAGATTAAAAATTTGAAACTCTAATTCAACAAGTAATTCAGATGCAAAACGTAAACTTGGACGAAATTGGAACACTTTGTTTTTAAAAAAAAAATAGGAGCTGGGTGAAATATAAAATATACGTTATTTTTTACAATAATATATTTAATTATAAGTTTAAAATAATCAACTTACATTTTCCATTTTAGGTAGAAATTGTCTGGTTGGGGCAAGTTATATCGAACATACTGAATTTTTTTAACGATATATAATCTCGGTTTTTTTAAAAAATTACAAAAACACTTCAAATGATACAAAATTGTAACACTTATTCATACAAATTGCAATCCTTATTTCTCAATGTATTAAATAAAATCCATTAATGCTCCTACCTTTTCGACATGTATCAATTTCGTTTTTTGTATTAAAAAGAAGGAATTTTTGATAATTTTAAAAAAAATTAATATTAATTAAAATTAGCTCTAAAAAGTATGAGATTTTGTGCAAAATATCTTTTTTTTTAGTTTAGCTTTTATAGCATTCATTATTAGGATTGGACAGTTACCAAAATATTAATATCTCACTTATAATAGTCTTGATTGGTCATTATCTTAACAATTTCCAACGTGCTTTTTGGCCATTAATTTTTGCAAACTTGCTTTGGCAATAAGATTCCATTATGATAGATTTATTCTCCGTACAATAAACCCTTTTAATCGAATTATTTTTCAGTTTATGCATCTATTAAAAATTTTAGTTCATCAAATTTATCCTTAGACATATATATATATATATATATATATATATATATATATATATATATATATATATATATATATATATACATACTTGAATTTCTTTTCCTTATAAAAATACAGAGATCAAAGGATAGTTTTGCCCTTTTATATTCTTTTGTGATGATTTTTTTATCTCTATGGAATCTTTGTTGGTTTTTACGTTTTTAATTTTAAGTTGAAATATTTTATTGAATTTTATGAGATATATTTATATCGAATAAAATATTCTTGATGAAAGAGTTATAAACACGCCTCAAGTTAGGTATTTTTTTGAAAAAGAAAATATTTTTCGACAGAAACCTCTTTATAATCTTAATTAACGAGAATAATCAATTTTATCCATTTAAAAACATTTGTTTTAATTAGATTAGTCACGAAATTTAAGAAATGAAGAAATTTTTTAAATTATAAGGTCTTTTATGAAAAATACATGTAAGATATCAAAATATCATTTGAATTTGTGATTCTAAATGCATCATGTGAAATATTAAAAGTTGTCAAAATAGAAAGAGATTCATTCAAATAGAATTAAAAGGAAAGTATGACAAACAATTAAAAAAAAGAAATAATAATTCTTCAGTTCATATTTGAAGATTTTTGTTTGACTGCGCATGAAAATTAAGATTAAAAAAAAAAACTTTTAAACTTATTATCTAAAATAAGTATTAAAGTAAAAGAAAAAAAAATCAAAAAGTTAAATTGTTTCTCATTTCAATTTTATGAAATAAATTTAGAGTAATAGAATCACACTAAGAATCTTCAAACTACTTTGGTTATAGAGTCTTCAAAAATTTTTTTTTTGAAACAAAAATAAAAAAAAATTAAATCACAATATTTAGCAATTAAAAAAATACTTACAAAGTACTCTCTTCATTTAAAAAAAAAAATAACTTCATATGTTTAAAATAGAATGATTCAACTTTTCACGTATTATTCTTTTTTAAAATGAAAAGTATTTTATTTTAAAAAAATTTATAAGAAAAATACTATCTCCGTCTCCTATTATACAGATATCTCTCTATAAATATTTATAATACTTATTAAAGTAAAATAAAATTAATTATTTCTTGCCCATTTTACTTCATCTATTATTAATAATGATTTTGTAATAATCACGCCAATAATTGCCGACGTGTTTATAAAACCACCTAGAGTTGCGTGCCATGACGAGACAAGCTGTTGCTTCTTCTTCTTCTTTTTCTTTTTCTCAACACAAGATTTGAATTTTCATATTTACTTCCGTGAAATTTTTCATCATTCAAAACCCAGTGTAAGTCAATTTATCATATCCATATATTAAGAATTTGTATTTGTATGATCTCGTTTGTGTATATTCTTTTTCTTTTTGAGTTTGTTTGTTTCAGAGGTGGATCAGATAAACAGAAATTAATAACTTTTTTGATTTCGTTTATGATTTAGGCAGGGAATATAATACTATATTATAAGAAAAATGGTAAAGCTTTGAACTTTTTTGATATTACTACTAAAAAATCCTATTTTCCTGTTGAAAAAATGTTGTTCCATGGCTATTCACACATGTAGTTTGATTGGGTCCATGAGAAAAGAATAACAATAGTGTTTTTACAAGAAATAGGAAAATCGTGTCAGCATAAATTTTTCATTGATTTGTGATAGGAAAGTATCTGTTTCTGGTAGTGTATTTTCATTATGAGGAAAGGGGATAAGGTTTATGGAGAAAAAGGATACAATGGTTTGTCAGAAAATGGTTCTTGGAATCAGTGGATTTACTATCAATTTTCATAGAAAAGTTAAACAGATTCAATGTATGGTGGTGTATCAATAAATATAAAAAAAAATACTCTGTACTTTGTTGGTCTCATTTGTCGGTCTCATTTTATATGGTATCATTTAACTTGGCATGATTTTTGAAAAAAAGATTTTTGAAACTTATGGTCTAAAATAATTTTTATATATTTGTATAGCTGAAAATCATGAGAATTTTAAAATTTTCCAAATAGAGTAAAACGACATTCTTTTGGGAACGAGCTAAAAAAAAAAGTGTCACATAGCTGTCAATTGACATCCTTTGGATAAGGGTGGTTCTGTGATTCTGTCACTGTCTGCTACAGTGTGTTTTGATGAAAAGAAAAGGTTTTTACTGTTATTTTTCTTGAATAGGTTCATTACACTTTGAATCTTTGATTGGTTATAATTAATAAGATATTTGTAGAATTGGGAAATTTGGCTAAACATGTTTGATCTCTACTTCATTTGTTTTAAGCTTTTGCTTTGAGGCTGATTTAGTTAAGACTACTAGGGTAATTTTGCTCAATTGTATATAAACTATAACGTCACCAAATCAATTAGTAATCTATATAGTTTTTGAATTTAATCATCCTGCTCAACTCTATCCATGCCTAGTGTCTATTGGGAAGCCCCTCTCTATCCAACAAAGTTAGGAGTAGGTTTGTGTATGTCCTATGCTCGCCAAACCTCACCTGTGGGTATGTTGTTATTCTTGTTGTTGTATTCTTAACTCTATCCCATTGTTGTTGGGCAATAGCCCATGTTCCATCCAAAGGCTCATGGCCTAATCCTATTCTCTTTTGGTTTTCAATCTTAATTAGAGAGGGATTGAAATTCTAATCCTATTTGAAAAATGATTGGAATAGTCCTATTTAGAGTTAGTTTTGGCTTTGGAGTTGGTTAGACTACTAGGGTAATTTTGCCCAATTATATATAAACTATAACCTCACCAAATCAATTACTAATCTATATAGTTGTTGAATTTAATCATCCTTCTCAACTCTATCCACGTCTAGTGTCTATTGGGAAGCCCTTCGCTATCCGACAAAGTTAGGAGTAGGTTTGTGTATGTATTAGGCTCGCCAAACCTCACTAGTGGGTATGTTGTTATTCTTGTTGTTGTATTCTTAACTCTATCCCATTGTTGTTGGGCAATAGCCCATGTTCCATCCAAAGGCTCATGGCCTAATCCTATTCTCTTTTGGTTTTCAATTTTAATTGGAGAGGGATTGAAACTCTAATCCTATTTGGAAAAGGATTGGAATAGTCCTATTTGGAGTTGGTTTTGGCTTTAGGAAAAAGTACTAACTCTTTATCTATAAATATGACAACTTTTTAGAGAATTATGCATTGTTCACTATTATTCATCTTTGAGAGATATTGGAGGTTTTTGAGAGAACTTTCAACACTAGAGAAAAAAGTGTTTTCCGCAGCAGTTTTTTTTCCAACCCGCAGCCTTCAAATTGCGTTTCCCAATTCTTTAACCGTTGGATCGGGCTGAAATTTTGATGAAGTGTTCTTAAAATGTTAGTATTTGATTTGAACGGTGGAGATTGGATTTGGAGGCCAGTAACATCCGATTTTGGGTCCCGAATAGTAGCTCTGATTTGGGTGTTTTTTTTCTTACTTCTTTTTACTGGTGTAGCTATTGCTTCTCCTTGCTTAGCAATTGTTGTGTAGCCATTTAGGAGAATATTTGTAACCCTCTTATTGTTATAGTGGAGCAATTTGGATCTCGGCGATCCCGTGATTGTTACCTTAGATTTAAAAGGTTTTTTCACGTTAAATTTGGTGTACTTTATTTTCTCTACCTTCGAGTTTTTCATCCTTCCGTCGAAACAATTATAACCCTTTATTAGTCCTGCTGTGACTACTTTGGTTAAAGAATTACATTACAAAGGACGAAGTATGCAATGGGGAAAAGTTTTCTGTTTCTTTTTATGTGTGTGATGTTGCAGGTAGTTCTTATTTGACTCATTTGAATGAGGACTAACATTGATCATGCTACAGCGAAAATGCATAAAGAAGCAAAAAGCTCCTATTTTGATATGCCAGCATTGGATGTTTCTGTTGCATTTCCTCAAGCAACTCCAGCCTCCAACTTTCCTCCATGCAGTAAGATTGATATCTGATTTCATTTTATATTTTACTTATTCTATTATTAACTCGAATATACAGAGTGTCAACTCTTTTCAAGAACTCGATAAATTGCTTGATGTGCTTATTTGCATGCATTTGATTGAAGCCATTCAACTAAGGGTCTGCTATATCTATAGAAAATTTATGTGATAGGGCTACAGTTGCCTTTCAGCTTACAGGACAAAACTTTGTTGATTTCTACCCTTGATTGACTGAATATCCGTTGTTACAATTTGCTTTAAGCTGAATAGTATACTTACTTGGGATCAACACTGGAAAAGTCTACATGCTCATGATTCTTCGGGGTTATTGCACTGACTGTAATTTCAACTTTACAGCCTCAGACTATTTTCAGTTTGCCGATCTGTTGACTCCTGAGGAGCAAGCCATCAGAATGAAAGTGAGGGAATGCATGGAGAAAGAAATTGCTCCTATAATGACAAAGGTGTTTCTCTTGTTCTCTTATTTGTTGAATGTGCTGATATTTTTTTGGATTCCATTGGAACATTTGTAGCTAATATGGTGAGTAGAAAACAAATATTTATCCTTAATGTGTCTAGTCTCAAATCTTCTGAGGAAATGTTTACTGCTGTAGATGTGCTTAAAAAGGTGAATTCTTTTTTAATATTTTTGAACAGTATTGGGAGAAGGCAGAGTTTCCATTTGAAATCATTCCGAAAATTGGTGCTTTGCACATCGCTGGCGGCACTATCAAGGTGTTTTAAGGACTTGACAAATATCTATCACTTATAGTATCCATGAGGAATCTACTGACTTTTCGGCTTCAGGGGTATGGTTGTCCAGGTCACTCAATAACTGGAAGTGCTGTTGCTGCAGCAGAAGTTGCCAGAGTTGATGCAAGCTGCTCTACGTTCATTTTGGTGCATTCAGCTTTAGCAATGCTTACTATTGGTAAGTAAGTCTTGTTATTGTTTGAAATCGCTTCTGGTATCCTTTTTGCTTCTTTTGAAATTCCGGCTTGGTTGACATGTTTTTTTGGGTAGAAGTACTGTTATATTTACCAGTGATATTCATCAACTGATCTTCTGATGCGAGATGTTCTTTATTTTAGACAATGAAAGCTAATCACTATTACTAACTCAATGAAGTACCTGAGATACATAAATTTATGTCGATGTAAAGTGAACTAATTACACCTTGTTGGTCTGTCAAGAATAGAGCTATGTGGGTCTGATATGCAAAAGGAAAAATACTTGCCATCAATGGCCGAACTTGACACTATAGGTTGTTGGGTGAGAACTTTTTGTTTTGGTCATTTCTTTAGCATTTGTATCTGTGGTTACCAACTATTAGTTTGTAATTGATGGAATTAGGGTCTCACTGAACCTGACTATGGAAGTGATGCAAGTGGATTGGGGACAACTGCCAGAAAGGTCTTGATTCTGCTTTTTAACTTCAATTTTTAATTTCTATGCTGTTCTGTTTCAATTTTTATTTTCTGTGCTGTTCTGTTTCATTTCCATTTTAATCTGGGAAAGGTTGCTAAACATTCTTCTGCAAAATCTGTTGTTATCCTGATTCTAAATGATAGGTTGAAGGAGGTTGGATCCTTGAAGGGCAAAAGCGTTGGATAGGAAACAGCACTTTTGCTGATATACTGGTTATTTTTGCTAGAAATACATCCACAAACCAGATAAATGGGTAAGTTACAACAAACTGCTTCTATATGATCCTATTTAGCACCATTTTTCACCAATTGCATGGGTAACTTAGTAACATACAAAATTTCTTGAGGCTTAGTTGATCTTCTAAGTCTGCTTTCTTCAGCTTTTGCTAGTTTGATATTTTCAGTATCAGTTATAGACAAATGATGTTTTCTGTATCCATCTTTATACTTTCTAGTGATTGGTAGCTTGATAACATTATTGATTTAGGAAGGTCATAGTTATATAAATAAAGTGCACCTATCCTTTCATCTGCCTCCCTCTTGGCCATCTTAGTTTATTTCTCACAGTTGGTTTGTCTTTGTCTCAGTTTCATAGTAAAGAAGGATGCTCCAGGATTGCAAGCTACTAAAATAGAAAACAAAATTGGTTTACGGATCGTTCAAAATGGAGACATTCTCTTAAAGAATGTTTTTGTCCCTGATGAGGATAGACTACCTGGGGTCAATTCGTTCAATGACACAAACAAGGTATGACAATATGGATGAGGTGTTCTATTTGCTATCGATGTTCAATCATGATCTGTTTGGTTGTTTGTTCATTCATCAACATTTTCATGCCGTGAGGAAAGAACATGACCAACAGACTGAAATTTACACCTTTTTTTTCCAATTGAACAAAATAAAATCTAATTTCTATATTTTCCTTGTTTGGCTACTTTACTGCAATACTAACCACCATTTCCTCCCTTCAAGAATTTAAAAAAGTAGGAAAAGAAAAAGTATAGCTGTTTCCTCTTTTGATTTCTTATATTTTTCTTTCTTGAGTTAATTCTTGTATGCACATTTTGTGTTTACTGTTAGATGATTGATTGTATGCTCCTTCTACCTTCCTGGTTGCATAGGTCATTTTCCATTTTCATTGAAAATCTTCATAGGCATAGCGCAGAGCTCCTTCTACTGCAGCTGTTTCTTTTTGTTTTGTATGGGCAGCTAAGTTCATTCATATTGGTGAATTGCACAATTGACATCCTCGCTGTTAGAGACCCTTTTGTTCATGCCAAAATACATTTTACATGCCACAAATAGTGAATCTCAGCTTCGTTACTAATTTTCTTTCATCTTGTTTCCCTTTTGCTTTCATGCATTTTGGTCAACTATAATTGTTTCTTTTGAAGTCGTCTGTTTGCTATTGCTGATTGATATTTTTAAGTAGCAGAGTTATTGTTTCGTTATCTTATCTTACTCTTCCCTTTGAACAGGTGCTTGCTGTATCGCGTGTTATGGTTGCATGGCAGCCTATTGGAATTACCATGGGTGTTTATGATATGTGTCACAGGTAACAATAGATAAGTTCATGTCTTTGTTTATCATACAATGATAGGTAACAGTAAATATTATGAACTCTGTTAGGCCAATTGTGTAAGAACTTATACAAGCATTTTATAATCCCCGTCTCGTTTGAGTTTCCTTTTCCAGCCTTTTCCTGTTGGCTAAATTTTCTGTGAAACTCCAAGGTACTTGAAGGAGAGGAAGCAGTTTGGAGCACCATTAGCCTCTTTCCAGATCAACCAACAGAAATTGGTCCAAATGTTGGGCAACATTCAAGCAATGATTCTAGTTGGTTGGCGTCTTTGCAAACTGTACGATAGTGGTAAACTGACTCATGGCCATGCAAGCTTAGGGAAAGTAAGTTCTTTTTTCCTTCAGATTTTACAAGTTGTTAGATCACATGTCCCTTTTTTGCACTGATCAGTAACAAATTGTTCGTGGTTCAGTCATGGATTACGTTGAGGGCAAGAGAGACTGTTGCTCTCGGAAGAGAATTACTAGGTGGCAACGGAATCTTGGCTGACTTTCACGTTGCAAAGGTTTGTTAACAATGTGTAGGTTTCATCTTAAGTTATTATCGTCTCATGGTATTCGTTTCAATCTTTGACGTGTAGGCATTTTGCGATTTGGAGCCCATATATACATTTGAAGGAACTTACGACATCAACACATTGGTGACGGGTAGAGAAATTACTGGTTTGGCCAGTTTCAAGGCTCCACCATTAAGGCAAAAGAGTCGCCTGTGACAAATTTCATCTTCTCCAGGGGAGTTAGTACTCTGCTGAATATTGTTCTGTTAAGGCAATTGTAACTCTAGAATACTTTTACCCAAGTACATTAAGAATGTAATAATGATAAAGGTAGAATACTACCTATTGTAATAAAATAGCAACATATTGTAAAGTTGGAGTACTAACTATTATATATAAATACAGGAATGGCCTTCATGTGGCCGATGAATGGTCTTGAACTTTTGACAACGCTTGTTCCATAAACAAAATCAACACGCTTAGTTAGGAAATTCGAATGGAGCACGGATATTTGTCACAAAACAAACAAAAGAAAAGCAAAATGAAACACATGTAGCTCGTCTAGCGACATTTAAGTTCCAATGCTAACTAAAATCCAAGGACGAGAAACTATATGATAAATATTATACGATTATTTGTGTAAAAGGATAAGCAAGACAACAGTCTATTACGGCGTACTAACCTTTTATTCCAATTCATGTTCTTTTTAATCTCCTATCTTTTGTTCTTAATAAGCTGCAATAAATGTGTTGTATTCTGTTTTAGCTAATCATCTTTTCTTCATACTTTTTCGGCCTATTTCTATCTCTTCTGAAATAATCTATAGACTGCATTAGGATATTGTATATTTCCTCCACATATCCATATCATCTCAATTTCACTCTCCGCATTTTGTTCTCTGGTGAGCTCACTCCTAATTTATCACAATTACCTTTTAACGTAGGGAGTAATGAATAGTGTTTATTTAAATGTTAGAGTGTATATCTTCTCGTAAATAACAAAATGACCAACACAATAAAACAAATAGAACACAACCAAATAAGGTCTTACACAATATTTAAAAATTTCAACTCATGTCATTCTTCAAAAATGTTATCGCATCGACTAATATTAAAAAATTATTTTAATAATTCCAACATACACCTAATAACACATTTTTGAAGAGTTCAAACGACATCTGTTTATTACCATCCATTTAAATCTTCATCATTAAGCTGTTGTTGCTGCTGCCTCTCAGCTTCTCTTTGCATTCCCATCATCCTCACCCTCAATTGAAGCTGAGCTGCAGCACTCAAAAACTTCAAACTTTGTAAAGGATTAAGTAATTCCATAACTCTTTCAGCTGTTCTTGTCCTTAACCTATCAGCGTCCCTTACCACATTCTCCAAAGCCGTCTTAAGAGGGTCTATATTTTCATCCACTTCTTTGATTTCTACGTTTATACTGCCAGTGTATAGAAGTTGCATTCCTACTCGACATGCAAGTTCCGCCAATGGTGATGAGGCCACGCTCTCTTGAATATTTGCCATCTTGTCCATTAGGAACTTTTCTTGAGCCTTTGTTTCGTGTCTCAGCCAGTTGAACCTTTGAACTTGATGTTCACTCAAATTGTTTATGGAGTTGGTTACCTGTTGAAGATATAATTAAGTAAAATAAATTTATCCTTCTATTTGTATTTATTTTCTTAGTGTGTTATTTTAAAATTTAAATTAATTATTTTATTATAAAAGTAAATTATTTAATTTACTACTAATAAATATTTAATCAATAAAGATACAAATAGATATTTAATTTACTACAACAAAAACTCTTCACATGCCAATTTATTTACAAGGAGTAACATTGGTAACTCACGCCTCTCTAATGCCACTCTTAATAAATTTATCTTTTTATCGTTTATGAGTTTTTCTCTATGGTCTAGAAACATATTTAAGAATAAAACAGATATTTCGATCAAACTAGAAGTGTTTAGTATATTAATTTTGAGAGTGACTAAATATATCATCTATTATTTTTTTATATAAGTGGCAATAAATAAGCAGTTCATGCATGGTCGGTATGTTTACTTCAACTGTTTGCGAAACAGATAGCTGTTCATTGACGTGTCTGTTTCAGCTGTTTGATTTTACTTTATCGTTTTATTAATTATTTCTTGCTTCGACTGCTTCAACTATTATTTTACTATATCACTCTAATCAATTACCTTGAATGACGTAAATGTTTGAATTATGATGAAACAACCACAGAATGATAAATTAATTCCTTTTTTTTTCAAACTGCATAAATAAAATTAAGTAATTATTTTAATATCTTTTAAGAAAAAGGAAGTACTTTAAAAAAAAGATAATGTAAATAAAATTTGTGTATATTACTTGAATACTATAAGTCACACTAATTAATACTTGAATATTTAATAGTCCCTTCGTCCTATTTTATGTGGCACTGTTTTACTTGACATTGTATTTAAGAAAAAAGAGAAGACTTTTGAAACGTGTCCTCTAAAATCATCCATAGATATTTGTATGGTTGAAAATCATTTCATGAAGGGTAAAAGGAGAATATTTACTTAAAATTATTTCCAATTGAAGCAAGGTGACATCCTTATTGGAACAGACTAAAAAAATGGTGCCACATAAATTGGGACAAAGGGAGTCCTATATTAAAAAATCTATTGATATTGCATAAATCGAGGCAAAAAATCATATATTGAGCCTGTACTGGCACAAATTCTTATAACTAATATTTCTACTATAAATAAGCAGCTACAAAGTAGCTGAAGCAGGCATGCAGGTCGTCCATGCTTCAGCTGATTGTTTAAGCAAACAGCTGCAACTCGCCCGTATCTACTTCGAATGTTATAAAAATATTTCGTACAACTATTGATAAATGTATCAACATCAGCTGCTATAATAATATTTTATGGACTTTTTAATTTAATCTTTTTAAGGCACATCAACTATTATTTTATTACTCCTAATAAATAATTTTCCCAGTTGTTTTCACTATATCACCCAAGCCAGTTATTTTAAGTTGAGTAAATACTGAAATTAGGATAAAACAAATTTCTCTTTAAACTGGACAAATAAAATTGAATAGCTATTTTACTATCTTCCGATGATTATATTTGTGTCAAAAAGATTGTACTACAAATATATATATATATATATATATGTATATATATATATATATATATATATATATATATAGTATTTGTTTGGCTGAAGCGTGATAAAGGATTTACTCACCTTATGACTTTTGATGGAGAAAATGGCCAAAATGATCCGTAATATATGATAAAATTTAATCCCTAATATTGATTGAAATGGTTCTTAGTGTATGACAAATATTTTTATTTTGATCCTTAATATATCTTACTTTATTGAAATAAATATATAACCAAAAAAATCATTTTAGTCATTTGCTCTAAGCCTAACATATTTTATTCCACAAAAGTGAGAAATTTAGTTGTGAATTCCATAGAATTACAAAATCCACCATTATTATCTTTTTTGTTAGCTCATAAAGAAAAATTTCATGAAATCTAACATCATTGTCTATAATTTTTTTCTTTTATAAAATTTACTATTTTAGCTTTGCTTAAAATATAAATTTTTATTAGATCAGGGAATAATATTTTAGGAACGAGAAAATAGTAAAATTTGTTGGAGAAAATAAAAAAAATAGTGTTATATTTTGTGGAGTTTTTTCTTTAGAGCTAAGGAAAAATCAACAATGGCGAATTTTGTATGCCCATGAGGTCCACTACTAAATTTTTCACTTTTTTTGAGATAAAATCTGTTAGGTTTAGGGTAAAGGACCAAAACGAATATCTTTTATTTTATATTAAGAACTATTTCAGTAAAGTAAAATATATTAAAATTCAAAATAAATATATTTGTCATACATTAAGAATCATTTCAATCAAATGAAATATATTGACGATAAAAATAAAGCATTATTTATACGCTAAGGACCATTTTATTTATTTTCTCCCTTTTGACGCCTCCCTTTAAATTAATATCCCCATTAATTAGATGAATATGTACTTAAGCTCATGAAAAAGACTCAAGCACACGTGAGAGGTTGCTTGCACCATATGACTTTTATGTCTGTTACTCTATGGCAAAAAGAAATTAGTGATTAAATTTTTTTACAGAGGTTGCAGTCCTTTTTACATTAATATGATAAAAAAAATACATCTTCAAATGTTGGTTAAAGTTCATACAATTTGACTTCGATAAGTGAAATGAATGAAAGAGATAGTATAAGTTAAACGTTTAAATAAAACAATCACACAATTCAAAAGTTACCAGATTGAACGCTAACCGAGGATTGAACCCGGCGATCCATAGGAAGCTCCTTTCGAAGGGAGAGAACCAAGTAGGTGAAAAGACCCGGAAAACATTTGTATGAGTAATTCTTGATTTTTGTTCATAGTATTCTTGATAATGAGCTACAACTCTTGTAATGAGGTCTCTAATATTATTATCACCTTCTTGGGATTCTTCATTAAAAGTGTCTTGTGCTACAATTAGTTCATTTAGAAGTTGTTCTTGCCTAATTACCCAACTTTCTACAAACACCTCAAAGGTATATGACCCTCCTTGAGGCATCTTTGGTTAATCTTTCTTTCTTTTTATTTGAGAAGCAAGAGAAGTTCAGAGAAGGAGATAGAGATCTTGTGCTTCTATTTATAAGAATAACAAAGACAAAGTGTTGTGAATTTGCAATTAGTTTAATTTCTTTGTAGGGGTAATGGGAAAAAGGATTATAAAAAAAAAAATTAAATTCTCGTTCGGTAAAAGTTTGAGTAGCCAATCAATTTAGTCAATCAACTTTGAGTGGTCAATTAATTTAGCTATTTTTTTTACATATTTATGTGGTTGAGAATTATTTTATTAAGGGTAAAAAGAGAATTTTAAAAGTAAATTGTTTAAGGTAACTCGAAAACATTATTTGTATTAGATATGAGATAGTGAGTGAAGTTTATATATATATATGTTCAGCCAATTGGCAATCTCACTGGCTCAATGAGAAGTGAAGATCATAATTAGGAAGGTGAAGAAAGCAATCACCAATGATTCGTTGACACGTCATAGATTAGTGTGCATGAAGTTAAAGTCGGTGAGCTTTGTCTTATAGAGAGACAAGTCATTCATGAACACGAAGGCTATTGTCACCGCGACGTGGATCAATACTTCACCTCCTATAATTTCATATTTTCCATGCAAAGTCGCTTCGTCCTTCGTGTGCTTGAATTGAGTTCAACTCGTAAATTTTTTAAATCGTCTCATTTCATTTTGTTTAATCATTTTTTTATTTTGATTCGGTCGTCCTGTCCCGTATAGATTCCTCCCGTTTAAATTTTAAAATCTTTTTATTTTTTTAATTAAATTTAATTTTTTTTCTGCTAACTAATGTTTCAACAACTAATTAACTATTTTTAATTGATATTTTAACAATTGTTTCTTAATCGTTAATTAAAAGTTTGTAAGTAACATTTTAACAACTATCAATTTATCGACATGTTTAGTTTAAATTTTAGAAAAAATAAAATTAAAGTTAATGTCTAATATAAAAGGTTATATCTTTGATTTTTACTATTTACAAAGATTTAATTTCTTCGAATTCCTATTTGTTTTTTAAACCCGCAACCCGCCCCGCATTAGTTTTAAAAATAGCTAACTTAACCTGCTCCGCCCCACATAACTTTAAACCTACTCCGCCCCGTATAGCTCTAAATACGCCCAGTATCCACCACCCTGTTGCCATCCCTACTCATCTTGCCACAACACAAGCCAAGGGCGGAGCAGGATGTCAAGCGATATCCCTTTATCAAAAAATATATAGGTTAAAATTTTATTTAATAAATATTTATACAAGTATTAATATCTCTTAAGACAAGTTAAATGTATAATGTAGTGATTAAGAGGTTGCAAAAATTATTTAAGATCATGTGTTTTATCCTTAGTAGCAACATATATATTTCAATTTGATACCTCTTATTAAAATATTCCTGACACAAGTTGTGTAGTGGTTGAAAAGAAAACATAAATTTTTCTAGTTGAAAATCAAATTACGAATTCTCTTGTGTGTTTTTGAAGTCTTGAAAATTAAAATTCGGTATAATTTATTTTAGATGTAATTTATTGTTTAAAAATTAATTACGAATTCTCTTGTGTATTTTTGAAGTCTTGAAAATAAGAATCAAAATTAAATATAATTTATTTTAAATATAATTTATTCTAAATACACAATATTCAAATGAATTCGTATGTTTTAGGATATACATTAACTTCTCTTTCGCTCGCTTTTCTCTATATTTATTTATATTTTAAAAATATATCTAAAATATATTTCAAATACATATATATTATACCTCACATGTATTGAAAATACATTTACTTTCTTGCTCGTTTGACATGGAACAACTGTTCTGCCTCCTAAAATATCGTCTCCACTTCTCCTTGTTATAATTTTGCTTTGCTCAATAACAAATTTTATAATCATATGATATATATTCGATTTTTATTAGGAGTGTGTATCGATCGGTTCGATTTGATTTTATATATTATCGGTTTGATTTATTATTTTTTATTTTTAAATACGTTAAACCAATAACAAATTAATAAAATAATTTTTTTTGGTTTATCGATTTCAAGTCATCAATGATTCGATTTTTGATTTATCCGATAAGAATGATAATGAGAATCTGCATTAATAAAAACAGATGGAGTACAAAAAAGTACAGATTAAAGACTAAATATTAGAGTGGATAATTAATTGCTTAAGTACGATAAAAATTAAAATAGATAAAATACTACTATTATGCTATTACTATTAAATTACTAATATTTAATATTTATAAACTAAATACTTCTATAGAATAGGTAGCAGAAGCTATATTCGAAAGCTAAAAAGAATCTCTAAAAAAGAATTTTGTGAAAAGCTTTAAATTTATTAGTTAAATATTAATTACTTTTCATCAAAACTATAATTTTAAATTTCTTTCTAAACTAAGTTGATTTTTGAAATTTAGCCAGACTATTAATAAAACCGAAATGGATTTTCTTGAAGAAAAAATAAACTATGGTTTCTTTGTTTTTGGTCATCATCTTGGTGGGAAAAGATTTTATTGATGCTTGAAAAATAAAGGAGTTGTAACTTAAAAACATGGAAACTAATTAGATTAGAGATGAGATAGTATAACAATATCATATGTAATTTTATAAGTGAAATTTGACGAGAATAAAATGTACGTAAATTTTATTATTTCTTATAAAAATAAAGAGACTGTTTTCGAACAAGAGATCGAGATGGTGAGTTAGCTAATTATATATATATATTCAGCCAATTGGCAGTCCAACTTGGCTTAATCAGAAGTAAAGATCATGATTAGGAAGGTCAACAAAAGGAACAACCAATGATTTGTTGACACGTCATGGATTAGTCTGCATGAAGTCAAATCGGTAGGTTTTGTCTTATAGTGAGACAAGAGTCATTATGGGTAGCCATGAACACGAGGGTTCTTGTCACCACGACGTGGATCAATACTTCACCTCCTAATTACGTGCTTTGCGCGTAATCAAAATATGTAATTTATCTAATAATAAATAATTAAAAAAAATTAAATTTAATTATTAATTTGTAAAAAGATAAAAAATTCACTATAAAAATAATTTTAATAAATTATTTATTTATAAAGGTCATGACAAACTAGAATTTTTTTTAGTGGATTCAAACACAAAAGAAATAAAAGTTTATTAAATAAGGAATATTAAGAGTCTTTCCGCGGCTAAAAGTTCTTATTTTATCATTTATTTTCATATATTTTAAAAGTCAATATTATAAATATAATTTAATGAGAAAAATGATGAAAACACAATTTTGTCTAAAGAGAAGTCTTTTAATGAAGGACAAAAAGTTCAAATAATATTTCTAACGACCTTCACGCTTTCAATATAGTATAGATATAGATTATTCTTGTAGTAGCAAAATAAAAATAACCGGATTTTACTAGTTTAGTATTCAATTATGGACATGGTCTGAAGTTTCAATATTTTGTAATGAATTAAAATTATGTGTTATTTATTCTAGATATATTGTAATATTCAAACAAATTTGCATATATTTATGTTCTCTCTTCTATATTGTTCGTTTGTTATTTTATTTTATTCGTATTTTAAAATATAATTTAAATACACATATATTATGATTTGTATGTATCTAAAATATACTTACTTGCTCACTCGCCTCTCTATAATGACATCGATCGATTGTTCTGCCTCCTAGAATATCGTCTTCACTTGTCCTCGTTATAACTTAGCTTTTTTCAATAACAAACTTTATAATCATATGATAAATATCGTCTCTAACTCATGATACAAATTAATATTATTATTTTAATATTAAAATGTATTTTTCACCAACATACTCAATATAAATTTATAAATAAAATCAGGTGGAGGTAAGAATAAGATTAATATATACAGACCTTATATTCATTTTTATAAATAAAAAAAATTATTTTTGATAGATCCTTCATTTAAAAGAGAGAGGTTATTCTAAGCAAAATTGTAAATCTAATTATAAAATTGACTCATTGAGAGCTTAGATCAATAGTTACGTCACGTTTTATTTTTTATGGTGAAAATTCTCTTTTCTTAATGTCATCTTCTTTTTATCTTCTTATTTTTTAAAATCATATATAATTTAATTTCTATTACGCAAAGAGATAGAGTCAGATTTTAAAGCTTATAAATTCGAGATTTCCGTCTTCTTAAATTAATGAGTTTTTATAAGTTGATAACATATACCTAAGCAATGGCCTTTTTAAAGACAAATAATACAGAATTTAATTTTAGAAAAAAGTTAAGTAAAAATTCGACCATAATCTAACTCGTTTAAATTCAAACAAAATATAAATTAATGGATTGATTTTGTTACGTACCTCAATGATGTTGATAACCCCTTTAACTACTATGCCTATTTATGTTATTTCAAAGTTTAATTTTCCTCAATTTCTCCACAGTGAGCCCAATTTTATTATGAGCAAATTTTCAAAATAGCTATATTTTAATATTGAAAAAATTATGCAGATAAATAAATATATATTAATTAATTAGCTAATATAGCTATAATTAAAATTAATTATGGCTCATGGCAAATATCTAACTATAATTACAGTTTGAGTTTTGTATAATTCGCACAATTTATATAAACATTATACGCGATTATATAAAAGTTGTGTGCGAATCAAATTGTATAATAAAATATACAAACACTGCGAATTATACAAATGTTGTGCACGACTTGTATATCCAAATATACAAATGCTATACAAAAACTGTGAATTGTATAGCGAATTATACAAACGTATACAAATACTGCGTGGATTATACAAACGTTGTCATAAGTATAGTTAGAAAATATAATTTACCCAAACTATAACTATGGAGAATAATCAAAGTATTTTTGGGTGGTTATATATAAAAAATCTTCTTTAACATTTAATAGGACTTTTTAGCCATGCTTTTAATATTTATTGAAAATAAAAGTGCCCTTGAAAATAAACATTTTGAGTTCTACTGGGCACCATTCCTGGTTGAATCTAACACGACATTCATTATTAAAGTGGACTCAATAATCAAACCTTTTTTAGTACTAATTTTTGTAAAATTTACGTATAGCATATAACGTAAAAAGTTAATTATCATATTTTTTTAATTCTTTTTTAATCCACAGAAACCCTTAAAATATTAATTGAAAAAGTTCTATAAAAAACAGCATACCATAAAAACAGAAATTGAGTTGCATAACTTGTTATATCTTCTAAAATATAAATTATATTATTTTAAAATATAAAAAATATAAATTTTTACGTTGAAAATATTTTTTTTTTTTAATGATAGAGATATTTTCAACTACTTTTTTGTTGGAGGATTTTTCAAAATGAGCAAACACTAAAAATATAATAAGGCAAAAAAATAGCTATAGTTTGCTAAAACTATTACTCGTGGCTACATATTATAGGGAGAGGCGAGCGAGATCGAGAGAGGAGAGAGAGTGGAAAAAGATGAACTGTATATGTATATCTGTCAAACTGTATGTGTATATCTGTCAAATAATTGTATATGTATTGTTATCGCGAAAATGGCTTTGATTTTGAAAATTCGATTTATTACTCAATTAATTTAAGTAAAATCAAATCTTCGAAATTATGAGAGTCGCCACTTGATTTTTAAAGAAAAATCAAGAAAACTATTAAAATCATTTTAAAAGACCTAACAGAAAAAAAATCTTTTAAAAAAAATTCAGAGAAAAGGTTCGGGTTCATATTTCCACTTCGAGAAGGTTTTACGCACTCGAAATGGCCGCTAACACGCGGTTATCCGGCGATTAAATAATTTTGACTAACTTTAAAAATAATTAATAACTAGAAGGAAATCTATGTGACATATTAAAAGTGATTAAGAAAACAAAACATTTTTAAAGGTCTATTCATATTTATTTAACTAATGTAACTAAGTGAACTACTTTAAAAAAAATCAAGAAGAACATCACATTGAAACTTACCCAAATTTTACTTAATTAGTGAAATTAATGAATTAGACTAGATGACTAAAAGAAGAAAAAATATTCATAAGTTATTTTAAGAAAAATACTTGAAGTCTTTTTAAGAAATTCATAGAGTCTAATTTCCCAAAAAAAAAAATTTTGACACCAAAATTCAAAGACGTAAAAATAACATAAATGGCCAACTTTTGGGGAAATTTAATTAGATTGAAACATGTAAAATAATATTAGATAAAAGTTAGTGTTAAAACAAATAGTAAGCACCTCAACATAATAAATAAAGCAAAAAAACAAATTAAAAGGATTAGAAATCGGGCTTGGCAGGCCCAATTGTCACCTGTCCTAAATTCTAATACTTGGGGCCTGCCTGGCCCATTAATAATCTGCTGCAGAGCTCAAGAAAATTGGGCTTTTGGCCCTTATTCTGCGATATACAATGGCTGTATATACAGTGTATATCAGTGTATATCAGCCGTCTCCAGCTTCCGAAAATCTGAGATCATCCTGCGTAAGCCTTCACGACCCCGAGAAATGCAAGGTAGGTGTCCCAGAAGACTCGGACAGATGCGTAAAAAAAATAAAAGGAAAAGGATTAGGGGTCTAAAAATTATTTAAAAAATCCACAACTTGATAACCTTGAAACCAAAGTCAAAACATCCACCCATATCCTTAGAAAACAAGAAAAGGTTCGTAAAACTCATTAAACTTGAAACCGAAGATTCAACACATAAAATCATTCAGTTAAGAATCAACCTATAGACCCATTAACTTAAAACTAGGAATTAACCTATATTCACCTCTTTGAGACTAAAAAAAATAACGCCAAAACTCATATAGAAAGATCATTATCACTGCCCCGATTATCACAAAACTAATAATCACCAACATAGATACATGCATATATACACTCACATTAATTAATTAACAGGAGTAGGGAGCATATGGATGTAAAAATAAAAAAAAAAACAAGTGAAAATCAACCAACATATACATATACATACACACACGTTAAGCAGAAAGCACGTGGAGAATTGACTAACAGGAGCAGAAAGCATGGATGAAGAAATGGAAAAAGGTTTCCTAAAAATATGTATATGCACATGCAAATTTCAAAAGTAAAAATATATACATGTATATGTAAAATAGAAGCAGAAAGCATATAGATGTAGGAATATGCATACGTGAAACATAAGCAGAAAACATATAGACGTAGGAATATATCATGTATATGAATATGCATATGCGTGTTTTCCATGTCCAATAATACAATAATTTCATGGAAATTAACACGAATCCAAGGGTTGTTGCTTCTTTTTCTGGAAAAATTATTGGCTAAACAAGAGAGGGCATTTCACCGAACACATGGGAGTCATGTTATTTAATCAAGATTTTAACATAATACATAACATATATATAGATACTACAATGCAGCAATATAACCAAACATCCTTCAAGTTCCATCCATCCATACATATCTATATATATACATGGATACAACAGGCCACAGCAGACAAGGATTCCAAAATGTTATATGCTTTCAACAAAATCCAATATAGAATTCGCATACGTTTAAAGAAAACGAGAGACGTGAATGAGTATGTTACCTTTATCGGGGCAGCGGACTGGGACGAGACGAGCGTAGAAGAAAGCTTTCACCACCCAAAATGAAATCTCGTTTTCAAAATTTGAAGCTTTCGGCTTCAAGAACTCCTTCGAGATAGAATCTGGAAAATTACCTCGTAAATGAAAAAACTTTTATGCTTTTTGTGAGCATAGTCGGCCGCCTGATTTTCTCTGAGTTTGGGGCTGGTTCGCTGGCTTTTTTCTGATTTTTGTCTTCGTTGAAGGAAGAAGAAGGGAAAGGGGAGGGGGTGTCACGTGGGGATGGAGTAAATTAATTAAAGGGTTTTAAATAAAGGAATTATTACGTGATTAAGCATACTTAAGACTAATAATATCATATAAAATCTATATTTTATTTTTATTACATTAATAGCATTCTGTTTTTTTTTTTTTTTTGCTATAAAATACGTGGTCCCCACTAAGCCTATGTATAAAACCTAAACCACTTTCCCTCCCACTTTAAGCCGCCATTATACACACGACCTCACTCCTCTTCCTTAACTCATTCCGCCATTTCAGCCCCCATTACTACCGCGAATCTCTCAAAATCCTTAACAAATCAAGCTAAATCTGCTTATCTAAGGTAATTTTTCATTTTTATTTCAAAATGCATATATGAAATTTCGATTTTTATTTTGTTTGGCGCTTTTTTATTTTTGCCCACTCTGTTCAAAATTTTCCCCAATTTTTTTACTATTTAGCCGGATTTTTCAACTCTTCTTGCTTACAATATGGTGAAGGAGTCCTCATCTAAAAGGATTACGAGAGGTATGCATTGTGCATGTTAAAAAAAATGGAAGAATCACCCTCATTTTCACTCGGATTAACTCAAGAAATTGAGAATATTGCAGGGTCAAGTTCTAAATCTAGGGTTAGTGATGAAGTTGAAATCAATACCCACCCAATTTCTAAGTTAAGGAGTCAAGAAAACAAGAGGAAAGCTGTTGATAATGCCTCTGAATCGTCCGACAGTGATGAGTTTCATACAGGCGAGATGGAGGTATTTTTTATACTTTAAAATCTTTGTATTTTTTTTCCAAAATTTTCATCTTTTGTTATATGTGCATGCAATTTTCATTTTCCCCAAAGTTATAGATTTAACAATATCTATGTCTTTTATTTTTATTTTTATACAAAAAAAATATCCACAGACATGATATGTGAAATGCATCTTTGCATATATAAATTCTGTACATTAGAAATTCTGGGTAATGTTTATACAATTTTGAAATCCATTATTTTATATATAATGTATTTATAAAGTCAGGGGTGTATAAGTGTAGATGTATACAAAATTAAACCCTCACAGTATAAGATTTTTATGTTTTTACACAGTTATGGAATGTATGTGAAATACAACTATGTATATATAAACTCAGTAAAATGGAATTTTTTGTTAATGTTTATACAACACTGAAATCCACCATTTGTGTATAATGTTTTTATACAAATCAGTGGTGTATAAAGATAGATTTATACCAAAATAATCCCTCACTGTATATTATTTTTATGTTTATATACAGTCATGTAATGTATGTGAAATGCAACTGTATATTTTTAATTTCAGTACATTGGAAAAAATTTGGGCAATGTTTATACAACCCTGAAACACACCATTTATGTATAATGTATATTTCAATGGAATCCATCATTTAGACCACCTTATACATTATCAAAATTATTACGGAAAAAAAAATTATACAAACTGGTCCATGTACCATTTAAAATTATTACAAGTAACCACACATATATAAGATCATAAAAATTTTATACACTTTAATGACATACATGTATAAATTGATCAGTATATTTATGTGTAATTATACAGGGAGTAGCATTGTATAAAATATATTAATTTTATACATGTTAGGTGTTTATAAAACAGAGAATGTTTTGCATCAGTACAATTATACACTTTATATGTTTATTTATACGGTGTATACATTTTATATACACTGTGTCTAAATATATAATCCTTGAAAACATTCTTGTATATTATGTGTAGGAAGTTGATTTTATTATTCAAGGTACTCCCACAGTTGTGCAGCGTATGCAATGCTACACAAACTGTAGCGTAATGGATGATTTATCGCGAATTCTGACTGAACGTCAGATGAATCGCTTTCGCCGGTCTGCCAAATGCTTTGCACACCTTTTTTCACTGAACAGATGTAGTGTGCAAGCCCAACTGTTCAAATGTCTGATGATGTTAGAAGTGCATGGCAGTTCGTATGAGGCGTTTACCATTCATGTAAATGGGTATACTTTACGTTTCACACGTAGAGAATTTGCTCTGATATCTGGTTTGAAGTGCTCTGATGACTTGTCTGATTTTATCTTTAACACCGATCAACCAAATAGGATTTTAAATCAGTATTTCGGTGGAAGCACATCAATTAAAAAACAACAATTAATTGATAGCTTTAATGACAAGGTCTGGGATGACAATGACGATGATGCAGTGAAATTCGGTGTTTTGTACTACATTCACTCTTTCATCATGTCGGAGGAGCCCAAAACAACTATGATACATAGGAATGATTTTGATGTAGTTGATTCTGGTAGATATTCAGATTATCCTTGGGGTAACAAAGCTTTTGATGAGCTTACGAAGAATCTACATGCCAAGATTACACAAACGGGGAAGTACTACAAAATTCATGGGTTTCCACTAGCCATGCAGATTTGGATGTACGAATGTTGTTCCAATGTCAACCCCAATATTGTTGTGAAGAAACATGACAACATCCCAAGGATTTGTAACTGGGAGACCACAAATGACCAACCTAGATGGGATTTCATAATGAATGTCATGTTACGAGGCGGTCGTAAAAAGGTATAACTTTCCACGCATTATTAAAAATTACATTTGATATTACACTATTCTTATATGATTACAAATTTTTAATGATTCACACCCCTGTTCAGATTGTATTTAAAAACATAACTCCAACTGAAGCTGAGCTATCAACTCTGTCGATACCAACGGAGTTTATTCAACCAGGCCAAACAATGAATCGGGCAGTTCCTGTTGCTGCTCACACAGTTAATGAGTCTGACGATGATTTCCAAGCCCCTCCCAGTGTAAAACAGTCCAAAGGAAAAGAGAAGATAACACAACGCCGATCTCCTGCAAAGAAGAAATTAAAAACTTCTATATCGGTGGAACATAAGAAGGGTCAGTCATCGGTGACAAAAAAGTCACCTGAAAGAAAGACTCCCCCTGCGAAGGTTAAGAAGGCCAAACACACTGTTCGTCGCAGAAAAAAAATTAATGATGCTACAGCAAACATTCCTTCAAGTAGCAACTCAGACGGACTAACCATATCGCGCGAGGAGTTTGAACTGTTCAAGAATTCTGTAAGTCATACTTTTTTCTCATCTACAGTCTTGTTCAGATTTTGGTTTTTATTTTTATACAAATGTAACCACTTATCAACTATAGGTTAAGGACGATTTTCAAGACCTGAAGAAGATGATGCAAGATAATTTTAACATGCTCTTGCAAGAAATCAGGAATAATAGATTTGATGACAAGGTAGGTTCACACTATATTATTCTAAATATTTATATGTTTTTTATAATAATATTTTACATTTTTTTTACATAAAACCATATGTTATACACATTTACAGGATAATGCACGGAATGTCCAACCTAACACTCCTAATGTTGGAGCTGAAATGGATTCTCACGCAACACCCATTGACAATGAACCAGCTATACATGGGGTGTCTGCTTCACCAAACATTGCACAGGTATGATACAATCACACACAAACATGTATACCAATTTCAATTCTTATACAATTTATGTGCATAGTATGTATAATGACTATTAAAATTTATAGTTTGTTTAGTTATATTGTGTTTTGCATTTTTTGTAAGGTTCCTGAAAGACAATCAACAGACACACATCCTGTGAGTGATGCAACCACTGGTCCATCTACATTTTTTGACGTAGGTTCTGACGAGCCAGAGGTATTATTTAATATACATTTACAGTTAGTCATTCAACAAGGATTATATTCTTTTTAACTAAAAAATACCATGTTTAACATATTTAAACTTTTCCGCAAAAAATTATATATAGGCACCCAGTATTCGAGCAGAATCACCTCAAGACACTCACATTATGTCATCTGCAGAAGTGTGCCACATCACAGAGCAAACAAACCACACAGACGTATGTCCACACTTTCTCTATATATTGATTCATGTATGTATAAAATATGCATATACATTTTTTATACATATACAAATATACACTGTATAACACTCTTACCTCTAATACATTTTATCTCATGTGTGTATATAATCTACTATAATCTACTATACAGTCATGAGTTAGCCAACATGGAATCTGGTGATTTGGATTTTGCTTTGCTTAAATGGACAAATAATCACAAATTTATTACGACTGTTAAAAAAATAGAATTTGACATTTTCTTGTCACACCATAAATTATATACAATTATACTCTTTTTAATCATGTGTATGTTTATTTTTGATATACAATTTTATACATATGCTTACATGAAGTTATGTCTGTCTGACTTTTTTTATACAGTTTATACACATACTTAGTATGTATGTGAAATCATGATTGTTAGTTGCAAATAATTCATCACAGGAAATTGTTGATAATGTAAATCTTGAGGTTCCAAAGGATTTTGAAAGATCGTTAGATGGGGACAATTATACAGCTAAGCAAACTGAAGCACCTTTGCCACATGGTTCAAGCCCAACAGTCCAGCACACGACAGGTCTCGAATCGACTGTGATCCACGGACAAACAACACAAGCATCTCAGTTTGAATTGCCGGATGAACTTCTTCCCAGTCTTAACCAGGAAAGTATCAACACTGAAAGACGAATGATTATACATCCTATGGCTTTTGCTTTCACACCTCCGTTAGATGTCGACACGACACCATTGCAATCACGAAGGGTTAGAAGGCCCGGACCATTCAATGTTTCACCATACATGACCCCATTTGGATCAGAAACAGGTTAAAATATTCAAATATAAGCATTTACACATTCAGATCAATAATTTGCTTGCACGCATACTCTTATTATAATTTATACATTTTACAGGTGGGTCCTCGACCGGTCCAGTGATTTTTCAACAAAAGCATCCATTCGAATCAATTTTTCAGAATCATGATGCAGCATTGCACCTGTCTTTCTGGAGATGGCTACGACTTGATCTTCTATCCAGGCAACCAAAGAAGTAAGTATCAGCCTACATTATTTTTCTGGTCTCATTTTTTTGCATACGCTTTTTTCATAATAAAATATTTATCACTATTATTACTTATTTTGTATTAAGTAACACAAGAGGTGAACATTACAAGAGAAACAAGGCTGAATTTCCTGTGCCATTTGATTTTGGTGTGGTACAAGTATCAAACAAGAATTGGTTTTACAAGTTGGCAAGTGTAGGAGAGCCTCTCGACGACACGGTATGTATATTATTAATAATTGATTATTTTCTTATATACAATTTTTTTTTTTAAAATTACTATACAATTAGATATTTACTTTTCATTTTTATCATTAAGCACATTGATGTAATCATGTATTACCTGCGGAAAAAAGCCAAGTATTCCAAGTCTCCAAGATATTTGTATACAACTGTTGACTGTAACTTTGCTGGAACTATACTTGGAATTTGGGAGGTTTACTCTAATCTTGAAAGCACACAATGTAATGCAAGCCAAGAAAGGACAATTGTGTCATATATCAACGGGCACAGGTTGCTAGCTGCTGTCCCATGGTCCACGGTGGACAATGTGTTTATACCTGTTTGCCTGAAGGACAAGTTTCACTGGTTGTTACTGGTAGTGTCATTCAATGACCGATCAATCATGGTATACGACTCCATCAGATCGTCATCACATGATGCATATATACAAAAAGAAGTCAAGAAGTTTGCTGAGCTCATACCGATGTATCTTGCAACGTCAGAGTTCTACAAGAACAAAGCTTTTGATACTTCCACACAGGAAAAGTACAATCCTAACACAGAACACGACCCGTTTGATATAGTACAAGTTAACAACTTACCACAGCAGCATGAAGAAAGCGTGTAAGTTTTTCACCTACGACATTTTTTCAATTTATTACGACTTATTATACAACATTCATTTTTTTTAATTTTATATATTATGTAGGGACTGCGGCATATACCTGACAGTGTTTGCAGAATATCTGAGTGAAGGCCAGACTCCATCCGAAAATGCCATAGATTGTGACCTGATGCGTTCTCGATACGCAGCCCTTTTATGGGATTATGGTCAGCGCAAGAACGACGAAGGTGCAGTTAGCGAAAATGAAGCTCCACCGAAGCCTCACAGGCATCCAAGTGACAGCGGTCATAGCGATGCAATTTTAATTTAATTTAGATGTCAAGCATGGACTATTCTATTTTTTCTAGGTTATGTTTTTTTGTTTAGATCATATTTTTTTTGAAAGTATGTTAGTTTATTTTGTGTAAATTATGTTTACACAATTATGGACAGTATTTACCAAATCAGGCCAATTATTTGTGTAAATTTCTATTTTATGCATTCAGAGACACCTTAATCAGTTATACATATATATTTATGTTCAATAACCATAACATTTACTCAATATATTACATGTAGACAAATAAACATACATACTAAGTAGGTATATGATAAATTCTAACATACAAACTAAGAAAGTAATATACAAGAATGTAGTATACAGTTGATATACATATATGTATATATAAAATTGAGCTTTAAATGGCTTATTTATACACTGAAAATGGAATTCGCGCATATGTATTAAGACTTCACTAACATGTATAACTAACAATTTTATTTATAATCATGTATAACATTCATTTTACGCTATTTTACGCTATATTGCATATTCGTAAAAAAATTAATAAATTTGTGTATTTTTATATTTATTTTTACTAACTGACCAAAATAAATTTCATTTATTATACATTATTTTCAATGACATATTTATATGCTCACACATACATTTAAATAAATATTTCATATTGAATACATGTAGCCTAAAAACATGTTTGTTTACATCTACACATACACACTAAATGATTACCCAGAAACGCATGCATGAATGTTCATTTTATTTATTATTCAAAAAATTGAATAAAAAGTTCAATCTAAAGACATAAATGTACTCATACGCCACAACTTAAAAAAAAAATAGTGTATAAATTAAGAAACACAGGGCCTATTTCTACAGGATCGCCGGTTATGACCTATATTCCCACAAGTACTACATGCATTTTTCCCCTTGCATGACAACATTTCTGCAAATGATTTGTCTCTGCTCTTCTTCTTTGGTCTTCCTGGAGGTCTCTTGAATATAGGAGGTAGAACCAAATCATCTAGCACCTGCTGCGGTATTACCCAATCATTTCTATCCGGCAACGGATCTATGGACATCTCATATGTTTTCAACACAGTTTTTGGTTTATACAAATCAGAGCAAAATTCATCCGGTTCTAGATGTTTAGATTTCAACACAGCCCAAGCATGCTCACACGGTATTTCCTCAATCTGAAAACGACCGCAACTACATGTCTTGTTTGCCAGACTTACTTTAAATTTCCTCCCTTCATCACTAACATTGTGAATGTGAACATTGGACGATACCACCTATGTAAATTTCAACAACAAAATTTAAACAAAAATGTTAGTTAACTTTAATGTATATCACATAAAAATTATACAATCATTAAAACATACCGTCATCTTTGTACTGTTAGCCTCATTATTGGCCAATATATCCTGAAATTTACCCATCAAAGGAGTAAATGTATATGCTGCTTCTTTTTGATTTTCCAAGTTCCATCTACCAAACATCAAACGCACTTCCTCCAAAAAATCAAGAATTGGTACGAGCCGACACCAATGCAGAGTTTATACTTTCTGCAAGGTTCGAAGTCATACACCATCCCCTATTAACAGGCGCATAAATTCTAGCCCACTTCTCATACCCAGCAAACTGCAGATACTCTTTCACCCTAGGATCGACCCTTTCCACAGTCGTCATTAGCTTATCAAAATCAGATTGTGTATAAGCTTTTGCCATGGTATAAAAAACTTCACTCAATTTTTCATGAGACTTTCGATATTTACTCTTCACATTTGCCCATAAATGATACACGCAAGCATAATGCGGAACACCATCATACACTCTCATCACTGCTTTAATTATGCTTTCATTTCTGTCAGAAACCACACACATATTAGGACGCTGCCCATATGCTTCCTTAAATCATTCGAAAAACCATGTCCACGATGCATCGTTTTCAGAATCTACAACTCCGTATGCAAGCGGGAATATATGTCCTGTTTGCAAAAAAAATACACTTCTTTTAGGCCTAAAAAATAGATTAAATAATACTTATACATATATTTATACACATCATAACAGTTCCAGAAACTTAATTCAAACATAGTTTTTTTACCTGATCCATCCATAGTACTAGCAGACACAAATTGGCCATTGTATGGTCCTCTAAGGTGACTACCATCAACAACAACGATGGGTCTACAGTGATCATACCCCTTAATAAAGGCGTTTAAAGCAACAAAAACATAAAGAAACTCGTTACCATCAGTTTTCTTTAGTTTTATATTAGAGCCAGGATATGTTGTTTCAAGCATGTATAAATAAGCTGGCAGCCTGCTATACGATCCTGCTGGCGTGCCTCGTAAATAAGTCAAAGCTTTTTCTTTTGCCCGCCATGCACACATGTAGGTAACATCTACCCCAAGATCCATTTTCATGTCCTTTCTTATATCTGAGGGCGTGTACTTTCGCTTGTGATCTTCCAGTTTAGGCCTCACAATCCCGCCAACCAGATTGCTACTTACCTGCCTCTGTGAATAAACTCTATCCTTCAACGGGCATGTATGCTTCATGTTGAACATTCTCACCCTAAACATACTAGCATTGTTTATTGCAGAAGCTTTCATCTTCCACTCACATTCACTTGATTTGCACACAAGTGTATAACTGCATTTATGTATAAAATAATATCATATAAATTATCAACATAGTATATATTAACTAGAAATATTAGCTTCACACATTTATTAAATGACATACTAATTATACATTTTTGAACCAACAAAAAGTATTGCATTCATGTCATATACCTGATTGAATTTGATCTTTCTGTCTTAAATTGGAACCGATTTGTAATTGCATACTTCTCCATGACAGCCTTTAGCGTAGCCTTGTCGGTATACACTTGGTCTACCTCAACATATTTATGCGCCGGGTCAGATATGACTCCCAATAAATTATCAGACACAAAACCATCAAGAGGCTTTATCAACTCATCAATTGCCAAGTGGTTTCCCGCGAAATCATCAACCTCATTCACTGCCGAGTTTTCAATCATTGGAACAACCGCTTCATTAAAACTTTCACCAATATTACTATTTCCTATGTCTTTTATAAACACACTGACACAAATTGGATACATATTAAAATCGTTTGTCGACCTTTTCAACATAATGTAAACCCTAACACCCATATCATTGTGTATCACCATTGGCCTTTTTCCTTTTTCAACAATATACTCAAGCACCAGGTTTTGCTTTTGAAGATCAACACATAACTGTCGAGCAATCAATATGATAAGTTCGTTATATGTTGACGTATCTTTACAAATAATCCCCTCCAATACATAATCAATGTAGTTAATATCGTCATCCCATCTCCCCGAATGCATAACCATTATCGCCAGTGACGCCATCCCTGCCCACAACAAATGTTGTATACAATATTGAATAAATATTTAAATAAGAACATAACTAGACAATAAGGTCTTTAATATACACATGTTATTCATATACACCACTATCTAGAAAAGCTGTGTGTTCATTTACAACTCAACCTGAATATATACACTTATACAGATTTTGCATGATTTTATACAATATACAATACTTTTCCAAAATAAGAATTAAAACGAGATTTATATGCCACATTTTATTTCAAAATATATAGTTTTTTCCAACAGTCTTTCAACTTATTTTATACATTCTATGAATACATCTGAAGATTTTCGCCAAAAAAAAAAAATACTATTCTGTCTATACACTACTCTAATTTGCTTAAATTCCGTTATACATTTTATACAAAATTCGAGATTTTCCGACAAAAAAAAAATTACATCATACTAATATGTTTATACATCACCCTAATTTGCTTTAATTCCATTTATACATATACAATCAATAGTACATATATAAACTGGTTGAAACTTGAAAAAAAACTTGACAAATTCCATTCCATTTGAGCAAGTTATAAATCACATACAAACATTATGAAATTTTATCGCAATACACATAAAAACACTAAAAAACAAGTCTCAATCAGGTTTATAATCGATTTTGATTTTTTAAACTATATTCATAATATAAAGTTTTTTTTAAATTTACATCCATAATATAAAAAAACAAAAAAAAATCCGACCACGGAAACTTATTCACAAATCATTAGAATCACAATCTAACAGTTCAAAATCAACAATCAAATTAACAGAAAAAGAAGGAAACCAAAACGAAAACTCACCATTAACTTCCTTTCTAAAAGCTCAGGGAAAGTAAAACGTTGGAAATTTTTTTTACAGAAAGGAAATCTTTTATTTTTTATTTTGAGTATAAATATCATCTTATTTTTAGAAGAAGAGTTCAATTAGGAAAATGATTTAATTTTAGTATTTTAATCCCTCTATTTATGGAACCGTTTTTAAATTAAGCACCTAAAAAGTCTCCTAATTAATTAACAAAATTTTGACAAATCCGTTTTATACATTACCATTATTTCCGAGTTATACATTAAATTAGCTATAGCTATAGTTAGAAAAGGTAATTTCATAAAAAGTAGCTATTTTAGGATTTTATGTTTTTTAAGTTTGCCATTTATGAAAAATCCCCTTAAATAAAAGGGGGTTGGGCCGGGTCAGGAGTTTAAAATAAAAGAAGTGGGCTGGTCTGGGGAGTGGGATAGGGAAAATTAAATTTGGGCCAAGAATTTGGTCCAAAATAATTAAAAGAAATCTGAAAAATGGGTTTGGGGAATATGATTTAAAAACTAGCCACCTTTTACAAATGCTAATTAAAATGTGATCAATGTGAAATCGATTAATTAATTTGACTACGAGACGAATTAATATAGATTAATTAAGGAGCTTTTAAATATTAACAACTTAAAATAATTAAATTAACTACGGGATAATTAATCCTAAAATAATTAAAGTAAAGTAGTTAAAGATAAAATTTATTTGAGAAACTTTGAAAAATTCATGAAAATATAACACTTAACTATTGATACTCGAAAAAATAAATATATGATATGCAATATATTAGCGTAATTAAAGTTAAAAGATTTAAACCTAAAAATTACTTATTTTTTTTTTTTACATTTTGAAAGATAATTATTTCAAATTGTTAAAATTCAAAGCTCGATAATTAATTCATACTGTGGAGGGTCAAAATTGGGTGTCAATATGTATAACTGATTTACATATGTATTTGTATACCAGACAAGTGAGATTGGGAAAGGAAGGAGAGATGTGTAAGAGATTAAGAGAAGGAGGAGAGAGGACGAGCGATAAAGGCAGAGAGTAAAAAGAGAGGCAAATTGTATATGTATATCTGTAGAATTGAATATACATAAATACAAATAATTGTATATATGAAACTGATATACATATGTATTTGTATATCTAGCACGAGATTATGGAGAGAGACAGGAGAGAGGCGAGAGAGAGGAAGAGAGGAAAAAGAAAATAGCAGTAAAATCCTAATTATAATCATAAAATGCAATTATTTTAAACTATAATAATATAATGTAAATACATATCACATGTTTGCTCAGTTACGTTATTTACTCTTTTTGTTACTTGTGGTGAAGGATGGTGGTGCGTTTAGGGCTTCTGGGCCATTAGCACATTTCTATAGGCCCATCATTAATTTGGCCGAATAGCCCACTTATCCAATTACCTTATAAATACAATTTCCCCTCTCATCTTCCCTCTCTTTTTCTTCCCCTTCAGAATAGGCAATATCTCGTTTTCCAGGTTAGGGTTTCTTCGATCTGTTCGATTTTCTTATTTATTCTATTGTTCGATCTAATGAGGTTTTTCGATTAAAGAGTAAACGTATAAGCTTCATATTTATTGATTTATTTGTTATTTGTTTATAGTTTTGCAATCTCAGCCATGGCTGGTGGAGGAAATTTCATTCATAGGGTTATTTCTTATGTCGCCAATGAATTGATCGTCAATGGGCTCTCCAACAGGTATTTATTCTATTTTGGTTAATGCTTCCTTGGGATAGAGTTTCTGATGCTTTCTTTTGGGACGTGCGGAAAGTGGGATGATTTCGAGAGTTTATGTGACTTCTATAATCAGTTTCATGCATATATTAACTGGTTAAAGATTGTTCCTTCCACAGAATTTTTTCTTGATTAATGCTCATCTTTATGATGGTTGAGTTAAAAATTCTGCTGTTTTGATGCTTAAAGTTTGAATTTTTCTTATAGTCAATCATGATTTTTTTTTAATATGATTAATATGCAACTAATCCACTTCGGGCCCAGGATTTCAAGGTGGGGAGGGGGCACTCCCTTCAACACCACGATGCCTACTATTAATAGATACAAAAAATCAGCATAGAAGTCAAGGAGGGATAAGGTGCAATGTGACTTGCACACCAAGGTCAAAAGCCTTCTCTGTGCATATACAAATAGAACATATATAACAACAACATACCAGTATAATTTTGCAAAGTGGGACATGAAAATAAAACATACAGCTGAAATTAATAAAAAGCACCTTAGGTGCCACTAGGGAAGGACTATACTTTTCCCTAAAAGGTTCAGAGTTCAAATCCTGCATGCCACAATTTTTGAATTTTTTTTTAAGACATGGGGAATCCGCAGTTGCTATCCTTCAGGTGTGCACAGGGTTAATTCCGGCTCCTATGTCATAGCTCATAACCACATAGGAGAGGTAATCCCGTCTAGGTAAGCCTGGTGCGACAAGCTCGACCTAGAAAGCAAACCCCTTGCTTTCGCTGGCAAGGGGTTTCAAACTTGAGGCCTCCAACATTGAAGTCTCATGCCCAAATCACTGGGCGACCTCGAAGGGTGAATCTTTTCTGTTTGTTTAGGGGTTTTCGACCACAAATATAAATATGAGCTGTCTCATTGTAGGCTTGAGGATTTGAACCAAGCTAAGAAAGCACATGGAAACGCGCCTAGACCAGCGCCCCTAAACAACATGTGTAGTTTAGGGTCCCTAGGAATCAATATATACTTTACATAAGGTATATAAACTTTTATATATATGACTTTCTCCGAGGTTAATGGGTGCACGTGACCCCCTACTCAGAGTGTAGGTCTGGAAGATTGTCACTGAATTGTTGGTGATGCATAGAGTCCCCAAGTAGCCTATAATGACCCCTTCTAAAAAAATTGAATTTAGCTGGAATCATACTAGGGACTCTATCTATTATTGATGATGATGTCACACATCGTATTGGGGCAGCTTGGACTAAATGGAGGCTTGCCTCGGGAGTGTTGTGTGACAAGAAGATACCACTTAAATTCAAAGGTAAGTTTTATAGAATGGTGGTTAGACCGTCTTTGTTGCATGGGGTGGAGTGTTGGCCAATAAAGAATGCACATGTTCAGAAGATGCATGTCGCAGAGATGAGGATGTTGAGATGTATGTGTGGTCACACAAGAAGGGATAAGATTAAGAATGAGATCATTCGGGAGGAGCTGGAGGTGGCATCGGTGGCTGATAAGATGAGGGAAGCGAGACTGCGATGGTTTGGACACGTGCAGAGACGGAGTACCGATGCGCCGGTTAGGAGGTGCGAGAGGCTGGTTTTGGGAGATACATAGAGAGGTAGAGGTAGACCGAAGAAGTATTGGGGGGAGGTGATTAGATAAGATATGGCGGATCTGGATCTAACCGAGGATATGACCTTAGATAGGAAAGAGTGGAGGTCGCTAATTAGAGTAGTAGGAAGATTGGTTGGTAGGGTTAGGTGGATGGGTGATCTAGAGGTTTAGTGAGGTAGCAAGGGTAGGAGGGACTGATGTTTATCGAATGTGTGTTGATTTATCGTATTTACATATTAACATGTGCTTTTCGTAGATAGTTGCCCCTTTTTTTTGATTTTTTTTAGTTTTATTTCCCCTTTGCTCCCTTTGCAATATCTAGTTATTCTACTTATGGGTTGTTGAGTCGAGAGTTCACAGGAAACAGCCTCTCTACTTCTTACGAGGTAGTGGGAAGGTTTGCGTACATTTCTACCCTCCCCAGACCCCACTTGTGGGATTCAACTGGGTATGTTGTTGTTTACGTATTCCAATATACATGCATGCTGTTGATTACTCCTTATGCTTGTAAATGATTTAAGAGATGAAAGCAATTCTTTTGTTAAAATTTTGTACAGATTGAAGCTATTCCTTTTTCATCTTCCCTAGAAATAGTGCTAATATCATTAGAGTTTACTATTTTGAGGCTATTTGTGTTTCTGGCCTTTGAGTGAGATTATTGATCGGCTTCTCTTTGCAATGAAATTGTGAACACGTCGATTATGTTGATATGCTTCTAGTGGTTGTGGTGATGATGTTTGATGTCTCAAACATCTGACGATCCAAGGCTGCCTGATCATCTTCTCATCTTACTTTTGTATTTTTTAATTGTTGTGAGATAATATCAGTTTAATGGCCTAATAATCTGTGTTATCTTCATTATTCTTGGTGCGTTGTTGAGAAAGAAATTCTTCTTACAAGTATTTGTTTGCATATGATGCCTTTTGCTTTGACCAGACGAAAGATGATCTTTCTTCAATTCTGGGGTGGTTTGTTATGTGTTGTCATATATGTCTTAGACAAAAAATTTTATTTCCTGGTCTTTTTGTTGCATTCACTTACAACAAGAAACAACTAGTATTTGGTGCGACACTTGCATTTTGGTGTACTCCTCTTTCTTTCCTTACTCTTTCGTTCCGTCATATTCCTAATAACTTATCCAATTACAACGTATTAACTGCTAATGCACCTTTCTTTTATCAAATCTCAGGGACATTGTCTAATCATGAGGATAGTATTTTATCATGGTGTCTGTATAATCTTGTGTCATTTTCATGTCTCCTTACTTTGCATGGTTTTCATTTTTTGTGCAGTTTGAGCTAAGCAAGAATACCAACATGAGTTGTTGTGTAGTGGTGAGACTGCTCCACCCTTAACCAAGAGTTATGGGTTCGAGCTTTAGGTATGGAGAAAATCATGTTGGGTGCATCACCCCTAAATGGACCTTGTAGTGCGAAATCCGAATTTAGTCGGGGCTCTAATGCGGGCTCTGGACATTGGGTGGGAACCACACCTCCCCCTCAAAAAAATAAAAACAATCAGGAATCTGTTAGATTATGGTTAGCTGTACTTTTAAACAAGTGATAGCCTGATGAAGTTGGAGTAAACTCTTCTGCTGCCTCTATTTCTTGTAGCCATCCTAGTTGTGCTTCGGACACGTTATGGTTAAGTGTTAGTAATATATTCTGAAGGCTAGTCTTGTATGAGATTAAGGAAGTTGATATCCATGTGACCGGGTTGCTAGTTCAAGAGTAGAACAATATGCATGAAATGCCATTTTTCAAAATTTATTTTATAAATGTGTTATAGCTAGTATCTTAAATTTACTGTATATACTTTTTGATTTTCCAAGGGAGAAAAAAAAAAGCTAAGTCCCTTGAGCAATTTGGGTAATGTTTGAGACATCACCAACTGAATACTAAAGGCTTCTTCTGTTTATCTCAGTGCTAGTTTTCAAAGATTTGCAGTGAGGACATCAAAGAGAATAGAGGATCTATCTAAAATGGGTAAATATTACTTCTATTTTTCCCTTTGTCCTCGTGAATCTTTTGGGCCGTTGTGACCTTTTGTCTTTGGTACTTGCAGCTCAACAAAAGAGGCAAGAAATTGCTGATCAGGTGAAGGATGTGTCCAAAAATTTTGAGGTAACAATAATGAATCTTTCTCAATCAAGTACAAAATAACATCGAGCTAGTGACTAACTCATTTCACAATTTATGCTCTGCAGTCTTTCAAGGACCGTTGATTTGGATACTTGGTGTACATGCCATCTCTCTCTCCACAAATAATAGAAAGGATGTAGCAACCCATGTAGCTCTCGGTTTTTGTAAAAGTAGTTCTGAGGATAAATGTCATTTGTGGAAATGGTACTGTATGACTCAATTGCGTTGCATAGTTGATGGTGATTAATGCTAGGGGTGTCAAAATTAGGTCCAACCAATTGAAGTTTGGGCGGGTTAATTACCCGTGCAATTATTATCTCAACTCATCTCAACCCAATTCATTTTAACCCATTTGAAATTGGGTTGACATGCAACCCGAATTATCTCAAGAGAGATTTTGTTAAATATTTTCAATGTACAATCTGAATTAACTCAAGAGAGATTTTGTTAAAATATTTTCAAAAATATCTCTTTTTCAATTTGATATGTTTATATAGTTATAATAAAGAAAAATATAATTTAATTAAGTACTAAAATATTGAAAAAGAATAAATAAAATAAGTAAAATTTGGTAAAACTTGAGTCGGGCTAGGCCTTGACCCGCTCATAATTCGTTAGACCGATACTCAACGTATTTTGACTTTTACCAATTTTGACACAAGCAAATGTGGGTTGGATTAGGTCTTGATTCATTATAACTCAATCAAATTTGATTCACTCCGTCCAATTATCATTCCTAGTTAACACTTTATCCTTGTTTTTTCTTTGTGATGTCTGTACTGAATCTCTTGTGAAAAGATGTCCTAATTGGCACACCAAATTTTGAGAATAAGTGTGGTCAATTTTTTTTTTTTTCAAAATAAGGGGAGCTTTTGAAATTATTCTATAACATTTATATTCTCTTATATAATAAGCCGCTACATTGAAGAACTTAGGATCGTCATGCCTACTTTAGCAGCTTGAAACAGCAACTGACTATTGAATCGTTTGGCTTGATGGTTTAAGCCTGACATCTTAAATCCAATATTCCGAGATAAATTTACTATATCATTTCTATTAATTATTATTTAAATTATTGTTTAAAGTTGAGCATATCAGCAGTCTTCTGCAGCTGCTTGAAGTAGGCAGGTGAATACAACGAGTCTGCTTAGTGTTACGATGGCTATTAAAGTGTCTGCTTAATTTTACTGTGTCATTTCTGTCAATTACTATTTAATTATTTCTTCATCTACTTCAACTATGAAATTACAATAACGTGTCCACTTAATTTTTCGGCGGCTATTAAAGTGTTAATCTAGTTTTACTATGTTATTTTTATTAATTACCCCCATGCAGTGCCAGAATTCGTGGGCTTAACACTCAAAGAAAAGTGCCGAAATCGCCTGTTTCCTATTCCTTAGCCCATAAAATCCTATCAGGCCTCTCTCGCCACCGCCTGGCCTCTTGCCAAGCTCGTTGTGGACCCATTTGTATGGTTTTTAGGGAAACTAACGCCGGACCCCATGCAACGCCAGAATCCGTGGGCTAACACCCATAGAAAAGTGGCGAAATCACTTGTTTCCTATTCCTTGGCCCATAAAATCCTACCAGGCCTCCCTCACCACCGCCGGGCTGCCTGACCTCTTGCCAAGCTCGTTGTGGACCATTCGTATGATTTTTGGCAAAACTAACGCCGGACCTCCATGCAACACCTCCATGCAACACCAGGATTCGTAGGCTAACACTCACAGAAAAGTGCCGAAATCACATGTTCCTTGTTCCTTGACCCATAAAATCCTACCAGGCCTCCCCTGCCGCCATCGAGCCACCTGGATCTTTTGCCGGGCACGTTGCCGACCCACTTGTATATTTTTTAGGAAACTTGCGTCGAACTTCCATGCAGTGCCAGAATCCGTGGGCTAACACCCACAGAAAAGTGCCGAAATTGTCTGTTTCCAGTTCTTTGGCCTATAAAATCCTACCAGGCCTCCCCCGTCGTCGTCGGGCTGCCTATGAATCTTGCAGGGATTGTTGTGGACCCACTAAGATTTTTTTGGAAAACTTGCGCCGTACCCCATGTAGCGTCAGAATTCGTGGGCTAACACCTACATAAAAGTGCTGAAATCGCCCGTTTCCTCTCCCTTGGCTCATAAAATCCTACCAAGCCTCCCCCGCTGTCGTCGAGCCGCCTTGGCCTCTTGCCGGGCTCGTTGCGGACACAATTGTATGGTTTTTCGAGAAACTTGCGCCGGACCCCATGCATCGCCAGAATCCGTGGGCTAACACCTACAAAAAAGTGCCGAAATCGCCTGTTTCCTATTCCTTCGCCCATAAAATCCTATCAGGCCTGAGAAAAATTACGCATGGGATCTTCAATTTTTTTTGAATGAAAAAACTCTTCTTCCTTCTCCCAATCTTGGAACTCAGCCCGGGCCCGTTCTCTAGCTAGCATCTGCAATTCTTCTTCTCGTTGAGCTTTTTCAATTGCTCTTTCTTCTCTCCTTTTCTTTACCTTTTCAATTTCAGCCATTCTTTCTCTCTGCCTTTGCTTCTCCGCCTTCATAGAGAAGGTATCCAGCGGCACACCTCGAGTAACATCTCGTTCAATTTTTTTCCGCCAGACGAAATTTTCATTGAGATTCGAATCTCCAAATGGATTTGAATCGTTGGAGTAACCAGAAACATTCTGCATTTTCAACTTCTTCGCCACTTCCGCTGTCTTCTTCTGTGCTTTCTTAGCCATATATAAAGCAATTTCTTCGTCAGTAATTTTCTTCTTTTTCTTCTTTCGCTAGTCGTCGCTACTCTGTATATTCATGACTTTTGCTTTTGCTTTTGCTTCTACTAAATCAAACTCCTGTAACACTTCTGATTTCTCCATCTTTAGGAAACCTAATATCTGTTGCGAGGAGATGCTTATTTCTTTACAACAACAACATACCCAGTGGAATCCCACAAGTGGAGTCTGGAAAGGGTAGAATGTACGCAGACCTTACCACTACCTCATAGAAGTAAAGATGCATATTTCTTTAATCAAGTAAATAAAACTTTCATTAGTAATGGAAAAACTCTGTATACAAGTCCTATACCAGAAAAATAGACACTTAAAAAGTAATCTTTAAAGACTAACCTTTAAAGATTGTTAGCCATCAGTGACTTCAGTTCAGCAATTAGCATAAGTTAAATCAGAAGTACTCCAGAATTGTATCAAACTTTTTAGCAATTTGACAAAATTCTACATTCATGAGTGAACATCACATACAAGTTCGCCTAACAAGTACATAAACAAGAAATGGACAACAAGTGCTGAACGTTGCAACAAACAGTGTGCTTCTTGAGACTCATCAACGACGGTATCTGTGACGCTTGAAGTTAAAGTACAAATGCAGAATTCCTCGGTCGAATATGCACTTGAACCCCTTTTTATGGGAGTACTCCCATTCTCTGTTAACAATTCGGAAAGCTATATCCTCATAAGGAGGGCCAGCATGGAATTTTATGATGCAAGTATCAGCACTATCTCCATCTTTCTCTATGACATAAGTTGGAGCTCTTGCTTTGTCAACAAGATCAGGATAGAAGATATTGAATTTGTACCCCTGCACAATCTTCGGAGGTGGGTTGTCATGATCATAATGAGTTTGATTATACTTGTTCCATTCATAACCAGTATGAACACGGTTGAAATACTTAGGCTTCCTTGGTCTATACTTGTCGTGCCACCAGTACACCTGTGAATCAAGATTAATTTCATCATTTGAGCCAAACACTAAATCCCCTTCTTCCATTGCTCCCATAGTTTTAAAAGCCTTCTTCTCAAAGTTGTCTTCCGCAGGAGTTGGGGGCAAAATCTTATCTTGGGCACGTCTCTCTTCCAAAACAGCCATGCGTTTCCTCTCGAGTATTGCCCTGTCCTCTTCAGGATCAACTGCTTCTTCTTTATCATCCCCGTGCACCAACACAGGCGAATAAGAACCAGCCTCTTCATCTTCTTCTTCGTCCTCCTCCATCTCTTCCTTCTCCTTAACCACCTCATTCAAGATGGGTTCTGGAGACATCGCGTGAACATCATTTTGCTTATGACCTGTGTCTTCCTCATTAGTCCTCAGTGTCTCTTCCACCTCTACATCACGGCTCTCCAATGGTTTCTCAAGATTTTCAAGATGTTCGCGCAGCATTTTAGCGTGAATGTCCCTCAAACAAGCCTTAGCCTTGTAAATTTGAAGCCGTTTAAGAACAGCTTCCCAATACTCTACTACTTTAGCTGTACCAGATCGCATTTGTGATTCAATTTGTGACTGCAATGCTTCTAATTCACCATACCCTTTACCTTGTAACAAAGACTTAACATCTGTTTCAATACTGGAATGCAAACCCCTCTCTTCTGCGAGCAATTCAGGTGGTAATTCCTCTCCCCGTACTCGTGCTTTGTCCATTGCTTCCCTTTTCCTAGCTTCTGCCAGTTCCCAGTTACAAACGACCAAAAGAGCTTCCCAATACTGTATATGCAGTGGTGTTTCCCTATCCAAGTCAATATGCAATTTCATATCCTCTTGAAGTTCTTCCATCTCTTTTATAGCCAAACCCTTGAACACCACATAAGGCTCATCAATTTCCACATCGAAATCTCCAGAAGGTTCTAACTGCTTGATAAGAACATCAATAGGCTTAACACGACCTTGACGAAGACGAATTTCGGTCCGGACTTTGCTCTGATCGTAATGAAACTCTTCTTCCTTCTTCTCCCAATCTTGGAACTCAGCCCGGGCCCGTTCTCTAGCTAGCATCTGCAATTCTTCTTCTCGTTGAGCTTTTTCAATTGCTCTTTCTTCTCTCCTTTTCTTTACCTTTACAATTTCAGCCATTCTTTCTCTCTGCCTTTGCTTCTCCGCCTTCATAGAGAAGGTATCCAGCGGCACACCTCGAGTAACATCTCGTTCAATTTTTTTCCGCCAGACGAAATTTTCATTGAGATTCGAATCTCCAAATGGATTTGAATCATTTGAGTAACCAGAAACATTCTGCGTTTTCAACTTCTTCGCCACTTTCGCTGCCTTCTTCTGTGCTTTCTTAGCCATATATAAAGCAATTTCTTCATCGGTAATTTTCTTCTTTTTCTTCCTTCGCTCGTCGTCGCTACTCTCTTCGTCTGTATAATCATGATTTCTGGATCTACTTCTATGGCCTCGACTTTTGCTTCTACATCCTGCAGCCACCTTGGTAGTTACGTTTTTGGCAGAACTCAATAGTTTTGGCTAAACCCTAAAAACAAATTAATTTAACATGTATAACCTAATAAGTAAAAAGGATTGCAAAAATAAAAATTGTAGCTCCACATCTGAATCCAACAAATACCAAGCACCATAGAATAAACAAACTCATAAGCATACATCAGTTACACGAACAAAATGGAGAATCCCGCTTACCAAAGGTGAATTCAGGAGGCACAGGGAGATCGAAATCTTGAGAAGCATATGAGACCTTGACAGTGATAGTGGGACTAGAAGAAGGATGATTTTCTCTCTTCTGAACAAGCATGCCGCTAGGTCTAATAAAAAAAAGGTGAATTTTGATCAAAATAATAGTACTTAGAATTATTGCAGAATCCTTTTTGTGTAGAATTATTGCAGAATCCTTTTTGTGTAAAATCCTAAATAGATTAGAAGTATTAATTATTAGGATTCCTTGGCAGGGTAAATAACTAAACCTAAAGAAACTACAAATAAATTAATTGTGAGAAAATTTTAGCCCGAAAGGTGGGAAAAAAAAAATACTACAAGACTTTACTTTACTTAAAAGAAACAAGAATGTTCACATTAAATAGGAGTAACATATTTGGTTGGTAATTTTAGGAGTTTAGTAAAAGAAAATTATTTAGTTTTTGTATATTTTAAGAGTCTAGTAGAAGAAAATTATTTAATTTTGTAAAGTCTATTTAAGTTGAATTTTTTTTTTCGTCAATCTTCTTCATTTAATTTTTATTATGTTTATTATAGTCAATATTTAATATCATTAAAATAATAATATAATAATTAAGAAAAAATGATGAAAAAATAATTTTGTCTAAAACAAAGTCAAGGGCAAAAAGTTTAAACAACCTTTCTAAGGGTCTTCACGCTTTTAATATAGTACTAGTTCTAGGTGTATGTTTATGAGTTAAGTCATTATAACATTATGTATAAATAGTACTTGATATTAAATAAATAAATATTCATGTAAATAAAATTAAATAAATACTATTAGTTTGATGCAATAGTTTAGTCTATTGTGAAACGACAAAGATGAAAAAAATCAATTCAATGCTTATAATACAAATATATTAATAGTGAATAATAAATTAATAATTTAGAGTTGGATAATTAGAAGTTAAATAATTACTAATTAAAATTTAATGTAACAAAAGATTCCTAAATATAAAAGGAGTAGTCTAATGTCTCCAACATAGAATATTTTTTTTTAAATTTGTTATATTACATACTTTTATCAACAAAATATTTGATAGTCAAAATTTTAGTTAATTATTTGCATAGTCCAAAATCAAAAAGTAAATTCTAAATATAAAGAAATTTTAATCTAAAAGTGAATCTTGAAACTAAATAAATAAAAGATAAAATAAACAATCGAGAAAAATAGTGAAAAGACAAATTTGCCTAAAGAAGAGTATTTTGATGAAGGGCAAAAAGTTCAAACAACATTTCTAACTTTCAGACTTTTAATATAGATATAGATATAGATTAACAAAATATTTGATAGTCAAATTTTAGTGAATTATTTACGTAGAATAGTCCTAAATAAAAACTAAATCTTAATATAAAGAAATTCTAATCCAAGAGTGAATCTTGAAACTAAATAAATAAGAGATTAAATAATAAATTAAGAAGAATAGTAAAAAAGACGATTTTGTCTAAAGAGAAATTAAAACATTTAGAGTCATGCTCAATTAAAATACAATTTGTAAAAAATATTGTGAATTCATGCTAGAGTTCATGTAATATGACAAAATCACCTATTTCAAGTGTTTAATGCATTAAAGTAGTAATTTATGCAAGATTATGTAGATCTACATTAGAATTTAAGAGAAAAACCTTAGAGAAACATACATTAGAGACACAACTCACTCACAACTCAATCAATTTGGAGTATGGGGTACATGGAAGAGCATAATCTATGTTTTGGTTAGCCTTACATACCTGGAATTAGAAGAAACAATCGAACCTCAGTCAATCCTTGCACTTGAATTGGAAACCCTAGCCTGCTCTCCCTTCTCTAGTGCTCTCAAGAAATTTCAAGTGTGAAAAATGGTGAAAACTATTCACAGGGTTTTGTTTCAAGACTTAAATTAAGTCCAAAATGCCCAAGGAATGAATTAAAAAGGACAGGAATGGACAAAATTACCCTTCTTAAAAATCGCCGACTGGGTCTACGAGACCCCGTCTACGGGCCGTAGACAATTCTACGAGCCTTAGACGACCTCTCGTAAACAAGGGGTTCTAAAATTTAAGTTATTGGAATTTGTCACGAAATCCCTCTCTACGAGCCGTAAAATGTTCTACGGGTTGTAAACTACCTCTTGTAAAATAGGGAGTCCTGAAATTTGTCATGAAACCCCTCCTACGTGGAATACTTTACAAGTCGTATACAGTCTCCTAAAACCCCTTCTATACTTAATCAAAATTTTCCAACTCTCGTACACCTTTTACGACATGGTCTATGAGTTGTATTCCATTTTACGACAGGTCTGAGGACTATTTCTCTTTAAAATTTTTGAGGTGTTATAATTTTACTGAATATGTTATTGTTGTTGTTTGTATAATCCCTGAAAAGGCGGCAACATAATTAACACAAAAATGAAGAGAGGAAAAGAAATAAAAATATATGAAATCCACGTGTGTTTCCGAATAAAAAATTATTGATGTTAGTCATGTGACAAGATCTGAAGAAAAGTAAAAAGAATAAATTTCTCTTAATTCTCCATTAAAGCAGAGAAGGTGGTGCAATACACCTCTAAAACGGCGCCGTTTTAGCACTTGTCCTTCCTCCTCTTTCTGCTTCATTAATTTCAATGGCGGAAGAAAATTCAAGGAGCAAGAAAACGATTCCACCCTACATGAAGGCCATTTCCGGTTCATTAGGTGGAATCGTCGAAGCCAGTTGCTTGCAACCCATTGACGTTATCAAAACCCGGCTTCAACTGGACCGGACCGGTTCTTACAAGGGGATTGCCCACTGCGGTTCGACCATCGTTAAAAACGAAGGCGTAAGGGCTCTCTGGAAAGGTTTGACGCCATTCGCGACTCATTTGACTCTCAAGTATGCGTTGCGCATGGGTTCCAATGCGGTTTTGCAGACTGCTTTAAAGGATTCGGAAACGGGTAAGCTTAGCCCACAGGGTCGGGTCATCTCGGGTTTCGGTGCTGGTGTTCTTGAAGCTCTTGTTATTGTCACGCCCTTTGAGGTCTGTTAATTTCTTCTGATTGCCATTTCATTTGTATCAATCAACATCATTTGCTTATTCGGTGAGAGTTCAATTTACTAATTTGTAATCCAGTAAATTATTTTGGGAACCAAATAATTCCGTTGCTAATCTAGATAAATTATGAAGAGTCAGTCTGGTTAATGGTTCGGTTGAGACTATCTAGTCACCGGCTTGGCGAGTTAGCTCTTGCAGCTTCAGACAATAACAAAAGGACAAAGAGGTAGGTAAAAATTAAACTAACAGCTTGAGGCACGACGATAACAAGGAGATGATTAAGTACAAAGATATAAGTAAACTAAAACTGTAAAACAACATAGCCAAAAAGGAAATTAGCTGTCTTTATCTAAAAATAAAAAAAATTAAGAAATGATTATTGTGTATACCGAAAGAATGTGACTATAAAGCATTTGCTCCTTTGATTGACGTACTGGGTCTGATAATCGTGTCAATACTAGTACACTCTTTACATGTAGAAATGGTTGTTGTTGAAGTGATAACAGGTGTAGTATGCATTCTGCATTTTTTTTGAAACAGAATGATTTGGCTAGAGTTAAGGGTAAATAACTAACATTCTGTTTGGATTAAATGCTGCTCATGTCCATAATTGCAAATGGTAATTAGAATCTAATCAATTTGGTACAACAACTGTTTATAGGGTGTTTATTTGTCAATGTGGTTTTCATACAATCACTCGGACTGTGCTGCTAAATAGTGCATCGAAGTCTTTGGAAATAAGGTTCTCCTCACTAAGATAATTTCTCTAAAATATGAACCAACAAAGTGTTTTGCTAGGTTGAACACGTGTATTCATAGAGTAGTCTATATTATTAGGTTTTGTGCATCCATTTGTTTTCAATTCATATTTTTATTTTAATTTCTTCTAACACAAAAATAAATATAGGACCAAAATATCCTTTAAAAACCCCAAATATATTTTCTCCTTAAGAACAGATTAAGGGGGCCTTTGTCCTGGCTTCTCCAAGAGCTGAGGTTATGTCTCTTTCTCATGTTCACTCAACAATGACAGCGCTTAGAATGACTTAACTTCTCTTGATTATCAATCATTATCAAACTATTGACTTCATCTCCAATTTAGACCCAACTTTTGTTTCCACAAAACTTTCAACTCTGACCGCAATACAGAAATTAGGTCAATTAATTGAATGACATACTAGGAGAGTTTAAGCACATAGTGGAAGAACATTCCAATTATCCATGTTTCTAATTTCAAATAAAGCCATGAATAATTTGACCTAGAATGAGTGGTAGATCTTATTCGGTTAAACATTTGCAGGTTGTGTGGACACTGTAAATGGTGAGCTTAGCTGATTTTATATGGTTTTCCGGTTGATCAAGCACGCTTTGCCAAAAAAATGGCCAATTTTTCTTAGTTAGGTAATTTGAGTAATTTTCTAAGGGAAGTGGGCTTGCTTTCACTGGGTTTGTTGTTGTTGAAGTGGCTTGCTTCTTGAAGAAGGAGAAAAGAATATATATTAGGAGAGATGATTTCCCCAAGGCTTTGGTATAGTGGTAAGAGCGCAAGAAGTGATGTGTGAGTTAGGTGTACGTCATGGTTTCGTACCTTTCTGTAGACAAAAAATTGGTATTTAAGTAAAGAGGCGAGGGGTGGACCTATTATCCATTGATTTTCTAACCATGCGCCACTGGTCCGTTGGGGTTATCTCAGTTAAAAAAAGAAGATGATGATAAAAGAAACTTGTTAGCTTGATCATTCTTATTCAAAAAACAGGAATTTTATAGTATTGCTGTGGACATAGCAATTGTAATATTAATATATCGACTAGGAATTTTGTAGTTCATCCAAATTAATGGATGTGCACAGAATTATTAGCAGTTCTACTATTATTATTATTTCTGATTAGTGTTGATCATCAACTGTCCATTGTATTGAAGGCATTAATTAGCTAGTGGAGTTTACAATATGATAAAGGGCTTAAAAACTTACCCCCGAGTTCAAAGTGCTCCCTGACTAGCACAGGTTTAGGGGAAGAGTAGGTGTATAACATACTATGTCTTCTGCTTGGATAAGATAGGTTGGACCAGTAAAACGAGACTATAAAGCTCTGGAGTATCGCTTCACTAGTTACTAGAGTGAGAAACCAAAGTCGAGATATGGTTATGCAGCTTTAGTGCTTTATCAAGAAAAAGAAGTTGGATATGCAGCTCTAGTGGAGGATGTTGGAGTAAGAATACCAGGTTGGATTAAAAATAAGTTAGAGGAGATAGAGTAACATTGTTGAGCTGAAAGCAACAAAGAACACAAGAAAATTAAGTTCTGCAGGGTATAGTGGAAATTAAATGCTATCTCAAAATGTTGAGTAATTCAAGATAGTGCTAGAGGGAGAAAAATTAGGGAGTGCAACACAGGACCGATTTGTGTATTTTCCACATAATGTTCCTTTTAGGTGGCGAAAAGTATTATTCATTTATTTGTTAGTCGGTGAAAATTTCGATAAATAGATTGGATTTGTGACCCTTGGTGATTCTTTTATGTGAAAAAAAGAAAATGATATGAGAGGCATTAAGTGAGCGGAGAGGAACAATGCTGTTTATTGTGCAAGGTTATGTTAGCCAATTCTTTCAAATTCAAAAGGAAAGTAGTGGAACTTTGATCAATAGGTAATTCTCTTCTCTTCCATTTAGGTTACATAGTGGCTCATTTTTTAATTGTGATGATGTATGCAATTTTCACAATGGAGAAAATTGGTTTGTTGCCCATACATTTGAAAGTTCTGTAACATGTTCAGCCAACATTTAGTTGAATAGATTTTGTAAAACAGTTTGGAAGAAATTTTGCCTCACTTGGATGTATCCAAGTTGACCAGGCTTCGTTGGGGTTTCATTAATCCATGTTGATAACTATCCACTTAAAAGAAATCTATGTCCAAATGGTTGTAGATTTTATTCTAATAGTACATGTGGTTCGTGGTAAACGGACCAAGTTTACCATGGACATGCCGCTCATATTGCCCTACAATTTTGATATTATCTTTGCAAAGGAAATGAAAGCCGAGTTGATGGTGATGGATACCTAGTGCTTTGTCGAGTATGTAGAGGTCCTAAAAAGATGCTGTGGAAATGTTTGTATAAAATTCTTATCTCCTATCTTAGCTGAGATGCTTTAACCTTCTAGGGACACTTATAAAATGCTTGCATTCTGCTGTATTCTTGTGTTTGACCTTTTTATACAGAAGTCTTTAGAAGGCAATGAAAGCATCTGTAAAAGAAAATCACTCTCATTTGTATATGGTCGCTTGTTGAGCTGTTTCTAGTTTCATTTTCTGGATGATCCTACAATTGAAGGTTGTCCTGTATCACTTGTCAAGAATAATTATAGGATACTAATTTCTGGTTACTTGCATGACTTTGCGTAATATTTGACATATTAGCATCTCTAAAAGGGCACAAGATAAGTAGAAGAGATTTTTGAAAGGATATTCAGCATAAATCACTAAATGATTGTCAAACTTTGATCAATGCAGGTGGTGAAGATTAGACTACAGCAGCAGAGAGGATTAAGTCCTGAGCTTCTGCGATACAAGGGACCTATACACTGTGCTCGTATGATTGTTCGTGAAGAAGGCATTCTCGGTCTCTGGGCAGGTGCGGCGCCAACTGTTATGCGTAATGGTACGAATCAGGCCGCCATGTTTACAGCCAAGAATGCATTTGACACAATGTTGTGGAAGAAAGATGAAGGTGATGGCAAGGTTCTTCAGCCATGGCAGTCTATGATATCAGGATTCCTGGCAGGGACAGTTGGTCCTATATGCACCGGTCCATTCGATGTTGTGAAAACAAGGCTCATGGCTCAGAGTAAATCTGGGGGTGAGTTGAAGTACAGAGGAATGTTTCATGCCATCACAACAATACATGCAGAAGAAGGATTACGTGCCTTGTGGAAGGGACTACTTCCCCGACTCATGAGGATCCCACCTGGACAGGCGATTATGTGGGCTGTGGCTGACCAAATAACTGGCTTTTACGAAAGGACATACTTGACAAATGCACCTTTATAGGTACTACTTCATTTTTATCATCGCCTTAGTTCATTTCTCTGGCGGAAGCTCGGCAAGTTTTGCCCTTTATAGTTTCTTTAGGTAATGATTGAAGGCGAAAAGAAGATGGCGCTGCGCCTCCTTAACAATGTGCATCTACACTAGCTCCATCTTTACAGGCTGGAGAACTTAGTTTTGCAGTAAAATTGAAATTTTTGAGGTCTCATTTGATGTGTTAAGAGGATGGAAATCCTAACTGGTGTGACTGAAGTGCTTGAGAATATTGTTGATTTTTTACCCTTTCCAAAAGGGGAAAGGGGGACACATTTTTTTTAAAAAATTTTAGTCGTTCATCGCTCTAGTATTCTTCTAACTTCCAAGGAAACTTCAATGTCCCAGAACAGTCAAAAAGGTGTTCGAAGGGAACTGTCGTGTTGCAAATAATATGGCAAGTTTGGTGTGCATTTTTCTATTTTTCATGTTTGATTAGTTTTAAAAAAAATTGAAATTGATAATCAAACTTCTTTAAAATGAAAAAGAATATTTTAAAAAAAAGTGAAAATAAGGATTACGTAGTATTGTCTCCTCCCCACCTTTAAAACCTTCCATTGCCCCCACCCACCCCCACTTAGAGCTTATTCGGAAGGACATTTTGATAATTGAATTTGGTGGAATCGAGTGTAATTACATTGTTTGACCTGTTTGGTTGGACAGGTAATTACATGATCAACAGGTAATTGGGTGTAATTGACTGAGTGTAATTATACTTTTCAATTCATAGGGGAGGTTGTGAATTGCAAGTAATTACATGATGTGATTACATGGTTACTTTTTAATTTATTTCTTTTATTTTTATATTTTCATTTTAATTTATTATTATTTTGATTATTTTAAATTCTTTTTAATTTTATATTTTCATTTTAATTTATTTTTATTTGATTACTTTAAATTCTTTTTATTTTTATTATTATAATTTTTTCTAAAACTATATTTTATTTTATAATATTTATTTTTCATTTTCTTTCTTATTCTCAATCTTTCTCATGTGATTCCATATAATTTTTCACATTATCTCTTATTTATTTATTTATTTATTCTATGTTATATAATTTTTCACATTATCTCTTATTTATTTATTTATTCTATGTTTTATTTTATTTTTTAGTGATTTTATTAGCATTCTCTAAATTAAAGTTGAATTCATTGTTGGATAATGTTATAAATATATATATATATTTTTCTTTTAAATCATATTTATGTATGTTATATTGAAATTTGGCATAAGAGTATTATGTTAATTTTTTTATTTTGAAATTTAGAACTTAGTTTCATTTGTTTTTGTAGTATTGACTTGATATTTCACATTACAAGCCATTCAATTTTTTTTTAGTTATATTAGATAAAAAAAAATTATCAAATATTTTAACAATTTTGCTATGACATTATATTTATAATATTTAATATTTTTGTCAAACACATATTTCATGATGTTCGCATAAAACTTATATTTTTTTGTTTTTATAATTAATTTAACTAAAATATACTAATTTAAAAAATATAAATTGATTTTTTTATAATATTTAGTTAAGAATATACATTTATTAATTAATATATTTTTAAAAGACAATGTATATCTTAAATATTTAACTTAATATTATCTATAAATAACTACATATATTAGTCTAATATAAATTTTTAATGTTAAATAATTAGCTTTTATTTTTAAAATTTAATATAATCTTGTAATTACACTTGTGCTATCAAACAACTTTGTAATTACAATGTAATTACACTCTAGCAAATAAACAGGACAGTGTAATTACCAAGATGTGTAATTACAGAATATGTAATTACTACCTTAGTAATTACATCAATTTCAATTACCGAGTGACTTTCTGTGTTTATGTTTACTTGTTTCATACGTAATTTGGCACACCCATTAAGAATATCAATAATTTTACTGTATCACTATTCATTATTATGACTTTATGAGCATCTCAAGAAACTAGAAAAAAGACTATAAAAAATATCTTTTTTTAATGGAAAAAGCACCAACGATACTCCTGAACTATATGAAAAAGTTTATAATTGTCTTTTTGGTCTAAAAATAATATTCCATTCACCTTTTTTATTCACTTATTTTTTTAAAACTAACAAATGTCGCTTTATTTTTCTTGTAAATATTTACAATGCATTACTTTCTTATGGAATGAAATAGATATACACTCATTATACCCGTAATACACTTGATGCCCAAGTATATATACGACAAATAGATGTTTATATATATATTCCCTCTTTTTGTAATAAATAAATGAGCCAGAACAAGTGAAAATAAAAAGGAGAATTTTCGTAAATAGTTTAGGCTTGAAACTTAATATGATCAAATAACCATATTTTATATAATTACACAATATAATCTCGGCTATGTGACCTGGAGGGGAGGAGAGAGGCGAGCGAAATCGGGAGAGGAAGGAGAGAGACGAATTGTATATGTATATTTGTCAAATTGTATGTGTATATCTGTCAAAGAATTGTATATGTATAATTAATATACATATGTATTTGTATATCTGGCAAGCGAGATTGGAAGAGGGAGGAGAGAGGTGAGACGATCGAGAGAGGGATGAGAGAGGTGAGCGAGAGTGGAGAGAGGCGAATTGTATATGAATATCTGTCGAATTGACTATGTATATCTATTAAAATAATTGTATATATGCACCTGATATACATTTGTATTTGTATATCTGCAAGAAATTGGAGAAAAAGAGGAGAGAGGCGAGAGAGGAAGAGAGGAGAGAAAAAATAGCAACAAAACCCTAACTGTAGAAACAAAATCCTAACTATAGCTATAAATTGTATTTTTTTCAAACTATAATTGTATAATGTAAATACATATCATATGTTTGCCTAATTATGTTATTTTTCCAAATAAAAATACTATACTTTGCTATTTTCTCCTTTTATGTTTTTTGTTATTTTAATATTAATACTAATTTCGTAACATTATTCTATTCAGAGAGAAGTACTAAGAACACCCTCGAACTTGGTACGAATTATTAGTTTTGTCCCTAAATTATTAATATGCTTAAAAACACCCCTTAACTTGACGAATTAAGCTTAAATGCACTCTCGAATTTGGCACGAATTATTAGTTCCTTTCCTAAACTATTAATAGGCTTAAAAACACCCTCAACTTGACAAACTAAGCTTAGATACACCCCTCCCATACTATATGACATAACAAGTGAGTACAATTTATTTAAAGTGCTTGAAAGGTTAAAAAATGATCACATCAACCTTAATTTTTTCTTTTTTTTTTTAAAAAAAGAAGAAGAAAATTTTCTTTCAATTTTTAATTACCAACTACTAGAATACTCTTCTTCTTCCCTTTTAACCTTTTTCCATTAATAGTGACTTCAAAGCAAGATCTATTTTTTTTTTCATTCTCATTTTTAATTGTTTGATTCTCTTTCTTTTCCTATTTTGTTTATGATTTTTTTTGTGTCAATGTGAACTTTTGACAATGTTAAAAATTTCATGGTCGGATGACAATCTCGTAAGAAGATTTTGGGATTGTAAAAACATGGCAGCAAATGAAGCTCTACAAAATTTAATCAAAATTTAATAAGTTACAAAACTATGAAGCTAAGGGTTGTTTTTAAGCCTATCAATAGTTTAGGGACGAAACTAATAATTCGTGCCAAGTTCAAGGGTGTATTTAAGCTTAGTTTGACAAGTTGAAGAGTGTTTTTAAGCCTATCAATAATTTAGGGACGAAACTAATAATTCGTGCCAAGTTTAAGGATGTATTTAAACTTAGTTCACTAAGTCCAGAGATGTTTTAAACTTATCAATAATTACAAAACTAATAATTCATGTCAAGTTTAACGGTGTTTTTAATACTTCTATCTCCTATTTATTATCACTAATATTTATTTAGAATGTCAAATCGAAACAAACTAAAAGCGGAGGGCTGGGCTACAAAATTCCCACGTGTATTATAAGGAGGACAGGTGGGGATTTAATGCAATCTTCTTTATAGAATTCTAAAGAATGAAGAAAATATAGTTATAGTGTAAAAGGGGCTCAATTACTTACTGCTACTCTGCAAATGGCTTCTTCTTTCTTGGGGTTGTGCTTCTTGCTGTTTTCCTTGTACTTCACCCAAATTTCAACAGCACATTTTAGTATTGTTGAAGAAGGGACTCTTTACATTGATGGGTTTTCTTCCATTGCAAAAACTGATGAGGATTTCATTTGTGCAACCTTAGATTGGTGGCCTCCTACTAAATGTGACTATGGAACTTGTAGTTGGGGAAATGCTTCTCTTCTTAATCTTGTGAGTTCCCTTTTTATGATTTCTTAATTCACTTTGATTTAAATGCTCTGTTGTGTTAAACTCAATGTAGATAGTGAGTATTTTAAACTCTAGTAGAGGTAGCTTAGTCGTGATGAACTAAACTGAATGTTTGACTAAGAGGTCACGGGTTTAAGCTTTGGAAACAACCTAAAAAATACAAGATAAGACTGCATACAATAAATCCTTGTGGTCAGTCTCATTCCTGATCCCTGAATAGCGAGCAGGAACTTTAGTGCACCAGATTTGCCCTTTTAGTCCTTTGTGGTCAGGCCCTTCTCTAGACCCTGCGCATAGCAGGAGCTTTAGTGCACTGTGCTTACTCTTTTCTTTTTTACTTTTTATTTTCAAACTGAAAGAATGATATTTGAAATTGGAAGTTGTGTTTGACTTTTTGCTAGTAATTTGGAGTGAAAAAAAAGTAAATACACATTTGTGTTGTTTTTCAAATACTTGAAATTTATGCTCAAACAAAGTGAAAAAATCATGGACAAATAGCCCCTTAAGATTTCTTTGCCAATCAATTACTCAAATGAAAGGAAGAAAATGATTTTTTCAGATATGTTATGTGTTAAAATAAATTCTCTTATAAAAAGGATATAAAACTAAAAAGAAAAATGGTAAGTGAGTTTTAAAGATCAATTCTCACCTTACTTGTAGTATAATCTTATTTGATTGTTGATTGTGTCAACTTATGACTTAGTTTCATATGAATTTTGCAGTGTAAACCACTATGCCCACTATATTTACTTCATATTTTGATAATTTAGGAAGGAAAATGTTTTCCTCGAATATAAGGGAGTTTCTTACCAATTTTAGTATTTGTAAAGGAAGCAAGAAATTATGTTTCTACTTCCATTGGGGTGGTCAAGGGTTGGGGTTGCGGCGTCAGGTGTAGGGTGGAGAGGAGATAGTGAAATTGAAAAGTCACTTATGGAACTTGTTTTCCAACTTTCATTTGGAAAGTCATTTCCGTCTCAAAATAGTTTGACCTACATGTCCACCAAGACATGGACGGATGAAAAGAAATCACCTTGTGGTTTTGTGTCTACTGGGATTTGAACCTGAGACCTCATGATTTCAATCCACTTCATTTGACGATGAGGTTACACCCTTGGGCGCTTTATGTTATGTTGTACCTTACATCTCCTTGCACTGATAGGGAGTGTATTGCAGGATTTAAGCAACAAGGTATTGTTGAATGCAATCAGAGGTATAAATTCTTGGAGAAACACCTTTCTATGATACATTCAAAATTTATTCAGTAGTTTTCTGATTAATGAGTAACTATTGAAGTTTCCTCCTGCATGTTGCAGCATTTTCTCCACTAAAAATTAGACTCGGAGGCACATTGCAAGATAAACTAATATACCAAACAATGCATGATGAACAACCATGTACTCCTTTTGTCCGTAATAGTACAGAATTGTTTGGCTTCACCCAAGGTTGCTTGCCTTTGTCTCGTTGGGATGAACTCAACGAATTCTTCAAGAAAACGGGGTAACTTTATTTCATGCAGTTTTCTGCATTTTAAATTTGAGTGAGGAACTGAGTTCTTGTTGTTGAAGAGCTATTATGTAATCCTCAATGCTCCTTATACTACGGTATATCATTGCAGGGCAAAAGTAACTTTTGGGCTGAATGCTTTAAATGGAAAGACAATAGTTCCTGATGGCGGCACTGCTTTGGGAGATTGGGATTCCAGCAATGCAGAGTCTTTCATCAGATATACGGTTAGCAGACGTTATACTATCCATGGCTGGGAGCTTGGTATGAAACTCCCTCAGTTTTTACTACAGTTATTTAAAGGGTATGCTGGTATGAAAATCTAGCATAAACGTAAGAGAATTAAAAATAATGTAAGGAGCAAGTAGCATGAGAATTATCCTTGTATTGTGGTCGAGCATTCTTTTTTGTTGTTGTATTTAAGAGCATATGCATCAATTTCCTGTAATTAGATCTTCATACAAGGCGATAGAAAACCTTTCTGTTGTGGAATTGTAGTTGACAGTATATCCAAAATCTTTCTCTTGAACAAGAAAATAAATGTCAAAGAGCTTCCGTAAGATAGGTTCGTATGGATCACTTTCTTCCATAGGAACACATTATCTCAAGCCAACTCTGAGACTGTTCACTGATATCTATTCTCTGCTACATGTGATTTAAATTTGTAGCTTCTTTCCAGGAAATGAATTGAATGGAAACGGAATAGGTCCAGCTATTTCAGCCGATCATTACGCTTGTGATGTTAGAGCTCTTCACAAGTTAGTGCAAGATATATATAAAGGGAAGGATGTCATGCCATTAATCCTTGCACCAGGAGGAATATTTGATGCTGTTTGGTTTCCGGAATTCATAGATAAAGCGTCCCATTGTCTTCAAGTAGTTACACATCACATTTACAGTGTTGGTGGAGGTACATTAAGCTCTTTTTATGCAATGAAGCTTTAATTTTTCCTGTAGTCGTAGTATTCTCATATAGTTTCTTGTCCTTCGATTTCTGTGACTATCTTCTGTCTCCTGTACTTCAATCATCGCAGTATTGTGTTGTAGTTACTGATCCTTTTTACAGATTCTTCCTCATATTTTCTATCTTATTTTGCCATGATTTCCTCACTTTCATTATGTCTATTTCGATCTGCTTTGATATGCTTTTCCTTTGAATTGAGGATTTATTGGAAACAACCTCTCTACCTCCCAAGGTAGGGGTAAGGTCTGCATACACGTTACCCTTTGCAGACTCACTTGTGGGATTACACTGGATATATTATTGTTGTTGTAAGCTTTAATTTTCCCCTAATCCTAGGCTCCTTGCTCAGCTATGGTGGTTGGAATAACGAATCATCTCATATATAGGCAATGAGACCAACCTAGTTCAGAAAATACTTGATCCTTCTCTTCTGGATGAAGAATCCAAAATATTGCGAAATCTTCAAGGGGTTCTCCGGAATTCTGGAACTTCAGCAGTAGCATGGGTTGGTGAAAGTGGAGGAGTTTATAACAGTGGTCGCAATCATGTTTCAAATAGCTTTGTGTCCAGCTTTTGGTAAAAATTCAACCTAACTAGTCTATACGTCTGATAACCTTCTTGTCAAGATTTCATATAAGTGATTTTACATCTTGCAATATATAGGTACTTGGATCAGCTTGGGATGTCAGCCACGTTCGATAGTAAGGCATATTGTCGACAAACGTTGGTTGGTGGACACTATGGTCTCCTCAATACCACAACCTTTCATCCAAATCCTGATTATTATGGGTACGCCTTAGCAGCTCTTCGATGTTTGCTTTTTTTGAAAACACAACCAACTGCATGACCTTTTGAACTATTATAGAACACATTTTTACTTGGTAATGTAACATCCTCGTTTAACATTACACTTATCGTTGCTTGCATTCTCTTTCATGCATACAGTGCTCTTTTATGGCACCGTTTGATGGGAAGGAATGTTCTATCAACACATTTCCAAGGAACAAAAAGGCTACGCTCTTACGCTCATTGTTCAAAATCTTCTGTAAGTTTGAACATCAGATAATTTGAAAAAAAGCATTCTATGATGTACACTAGAATTGTGATTTTCTAAATATGTATCGATATGTTGCAGGAAGGGATCGCATTACTGTTGATTAACATGCATGGTGGTACAACAGTTAATATTAGTCTCTCAGTCACACTTGGTGACACGAAAGAGTCGCTAGTGCTGCAGCAGGTCACGAATGATCAGAACTCAAGACATGAAATCGAAAGGGAAGAATATCACCTTGCAGCCAAAGATGGTGAATTACATAGCCAAACAGTGCTTTTGAATGGAAAGGAACTTCATGTAGATCATTTTGGAAGAATCCCTTTCTTGGAACCTATAAGAGTGAATCCCTCTGATCCAATTGCCATTGCTCCTCTTTCAATTGTATTTGTTCACATTCCCACTATTCGAGTGCCTGCTTGTAGTATGTTTACTAGAGAGTACATGTAAGGGTTATTTCCCACTTGGACTCACATCTTGTTTTGATAGAACTATATTAGATGTTTTTAAGCACGTTTGTAGTGTTTGAGTAAAATAAAATAATGTCTTTCGGCAATAACCTTTCTATCCAAAGAGGCCAGAGTGAGATTTGCGTACACTTTATCCTTCTCAGACCTGCTTATGAGATTGTACCGAGTATGTTTGATAAAATTTTTAAATGAATATTTTTAAGCAGTTAATTTTAGGAAAAACTACTTAATTACACACATGCATATCATATTTATTAATTCTCTTTATAGTTTAGAATAATTACACATTGTTTTACTAATTAATAATTTTTTATTAGATTTCAAGATATATATATATATATATATATATATATATATATATATATATATATATATATATATATATATATATATATATATATATATAAAATTTTTTTTCTATCAGATACACATTGCACTACAAATATATGGAAAGAGAGACGAGTGAGAGGGAGAGCGGCAAACAAGAGACGAGTGATATATATATATATATAAAATATATATAATATAGGTTAGTTAGTGGATGTGTATATATATGGTTAGTGCATTTCACGTACTTGCAAATCATGCTAGATAAGATACTAAACACATTTTGAAATCTACATATATTGGAAGAGAGGATGAGAGGCAAATGACATAGGAAAGAGTAGGTGAATAAGAGTATCAGTGCATTTCAAATACATGTGAGTCCACTTAGACACAATATATATGCAATAAATTACATCAAAATTTGATCACATATATCTGATGTTGAAATCTGCAAAAATGATAATTTTGAAAATTCATAACAAAGACACGTATATGTCCTTAATTAGTAGCAAGATTCATGTTAATTACCTTTATTTTCAAATCAAAATAATAGAAGTATATCAAAATCATAAATTTAAATATTTAAATTATATAGCCTATATTTATAAGCCATAAGCGTCCATTCAGTTAATCTTTCGAAAAACACTTTTCCAATTCGATCTACGAAAAAATTACAAAAAATAAAAAATTCAATAGTCAACATTTCTTGCCCGGTGTGCGCCACATGTTAAAAACATGCACATAAAGAGAACTTTCCCATTTCGATAATACTCTATCTGTTCATTCTTACTTGATCCTTATATTATTTTAGAAGGTCCAATAATATTAGTCCAGTTATGAAATTAGATTTTTTTTTTACATCTAGTTCCTAATTTATCCTTATCATTAATTATAGTCATTCCCTATTACATTTTTAATACATTGTAGTAATTATATTTAAAGGATAACTTGATAAAATTACCCCTATCATTTACTACTTCTTAATCCCTATGTCAAGTCAATATGAGACAAGTAAAGATGAACGGAAAGAGTATAAAGAGGGGTGGACCTACATGAAGTCGAGTACGGGTGTCAATGAAACATTTTGATCGGTTATTTTTTTTTTTTAGAAATTATATCATTTCAATTTTTCATATTAGTTATACACTTAAATAAAAATCCATAATTTTCAGTATGATTTGATTTGATCAATTTTTCATATTTTTTTAACATCCTCTAAAGTCGAGGAAGTCCAAATCTCCTTATTTAGAAAATTATAATATATATATAGAGAGAGTGTGTGTGTGTTAAATTTGTGGTTTGTATCCCCTCAGCACAACACTAATACACTATCACATATCTAGATATTATTTTGCGGACAGTGAATATTGAATTATTTGAGTAGATAGAAGACAATAAATATATAAAGACAAAAGAATACCATTGTCAACTTCGAGGCATCTTCTACTTGTTTTCAATGAAATCATAATTCGAGAAATACACCTCATTTTTATGATTCATAAATAACAATGGTGAGTTGTCCCAATTTTATCACCACTCATTCAACATCAAGTAGCAGCAGAATATGCCAAAAATTTTTGTGGCCGGTTTGGCCATAAAAATGTGATTTTTCTTTTTTAAAAGGTACTGTGTAATTTTTGTTTCAAAATAAAAAGTAGAAATTTGAAAATTAAAATTATTTTATTTTGTGAGTGTTTTGAAGTGAAATAAGTAAAAAGTAACTTTTTGATCATATTATTCATGACCAAATGCACCTAAGCAATAAAGTTTGGAATTTACCGGGGTTTTATAACGATTTCAAGATATATATACGAATAATAACTAAATTTATTGTATTCATTGTTTCTTGAATTTGGGTAATAGGTCAAAATAAATTATAATTAATTTAATTTATCGATAAAAAGTTAGAATTCGCCAAAAATAAACAAACAAATTAAATTTATTATAGATATTTAGTGAATTTCTTTGGGTACATCAATCAAGAAATATGTCTTCTATTTCCAAAAGGATCTTTCTCCAATTGGCAATAAGAATCGGCATTTCAAGTTTGGCTTAAGTGTAGCTTTGAAAGCGTCACGCGGCTCAAACACATTAATGATCTAACGTCGAAAATTGAATAGAAATCTTAAATTTCAAATGTAAATTAATATATTTTTTACTAATTTTATTTTTTTATTTTTTTGAGATGCAAAATTATTTTAGAAAAAAAAAATTATAATTAATTTCATTTAGTAATTCTTTTCAATTGATCATATAATCATACTCAAGATGTGCCAAATTTATTCTAATAATTTTTTTACTAAAAGGCCAAATACATAGACATCTAAACTTGTCCTCATTTTTCACTTAGACACCTAAACTAAGACAAGTTCCTAATAGACACCTCAACTGCTCAGATTTGATCCCATTAAACACTTTTATCCTACTTGGCACTCTCCGGTACTTTTTTTTTAATTTTTCAGCCAAAAATAAATAGTTGCGGTCCAAAAAAAAAGTAGGTTCTCAAAATTCTCAACTATTTATTTTTGACTGAAAAATTAAAAAAAAAAGTACCGGAGAGTGCCAAATAGGATAAAAGTGTTTAATAGGATCAAATCTGAGCAGTTGAGGTGTCTATTAGGAACTTGTCTTAGTTTAGGTGTCTAAGTGAAAAATGAGGACAAGTTTAGGTGTTTCTTTATGTATTTGGCCTTACTAAAATAAAAATTGAGGACCCAATGCGCTTGTTTTTTTCCGAACCATCCCTGCATCAATGAGGCAAATGTTTTTTTAGAAAATTATCGTGTGTTTACTTATTTTCTTGTGTTGATATGTAATAAAAAACAAATTATTATCTTAAAAATATTTATATATAACCTTCACAAATACTATGACTGGTAAAGAAACAATGTTGGTACAAATACATGACCTCCGCAGAAGTTATTGGATTCATGTTAAACCAGTACTCTGCTAGATCCGCCCATGCTCCTCATACTTCCAAACCTTAATTAAGAGTTTATATATGAACCCCCCTTCAATAACAGAAATTCAAGAAATCAAAGATGAAAATTGAAAGAAAGCAGAGTGTAGTACTCGTGCCATATCCATACCAGGGGCATTTAACACCAATGCTACAACTTGGAAGTATCCTTCACTCAAAAGGCTTTTCTGTCATTGTTGCACATACTAAATACAATGCTCCAAACTATTCCAATCATCCTGAATTCGTCTTCCATTCTATGGATGACGGATTAAGCGGAATCGACCTGTCAATCCCGAGTTTAGATAACATATATAGTTTGAATGAGAACTGTAAGGCGCCCCTCAGAAATTACCTTGTTAAGATGATGGAAGAGGAAGATGATCAGCTCACTTGTATCGTTTATGACAACGTCATGTTCTTCGTCGATGATGTAGCCACTCAGCTGAGGATTCCAAGCATTGTCCTGCGAACTTTCAGTGTTGCATATTTGCACTCTATGATTACCATTCTACAGCAACCAGAAAAATATTTTCCTTTTGAAGGTATGAGAACAGATACATCCTCTGCTTCAACATGTAAATGAAAAATCATTTTGAATAACAATAACTACGCTTCAATATTGATTACTCACTGCAATTTCAGATTCTCAGCTTCTGGATTCATTACCGGAGCTTCATCCCTTGAGGTTTAAGGATGTACCGTTTCCTACCATCAATAATACAGTTCCAGAACCGGTACTAGACTTCTGTAGAGCAATGGGTGATATAGGATCAGCTGTAGCGACTATTTGGAACACGACGCAAGACTTGGAGAATTCATTGTTGTTACGCCTTCAGGAACATTACAAGGTACCCTTCTTTCCAATAGGCCCTTTACACAAAATGGCGCCTATGGCTTCATCGACTAGCATACTAGAAGAAGACAGCAGCTGCATCGAGTGGCTCGACAGACAAGCGCCTAACTCTGTTCTCTATGTCAGTTTGGGTAGCCTAGTGAAGATTGATGACAAAGAGCTAATGGAGATTGCTTGGGGATTAGCTAATAGTGAGCAACCATTCTTGTGGGTTATTCGACCGGGCTCTGTCTCTGGGTTTCAATGTGCTGAGGCACTGCCTGATGGTTTTGAGGAAATGGTAGGAGAAAGAGGACGGATAGTGAAATGGGCGCCACAAAAACAGGTTCTTGCACATCCTGCAGTAGCAGGCTTTTACACTCATTGTGGTTGGAATTCTACACTTGAAAGTATTTGTGAAGAAGTCCCTATGATATGCAGGCCATTTTTAGGAGATCAACCGGTGAATGCTAGGTATTTGAGCCAAATTTACAAGGTTGGGTTCGAATTGGAGGTTATCGAGAGAAGAGTCATAGAGAAAACAGTAAGAAAACTCATGTTAAGTGAAGAAGGCAAAGAAGCGAAGAAAAGAGTAGTAGACATGAAACAAAACATAGTTGCTGGTATGCAGATTGATGGTACTTCACATAAGAATCTGAATGATTTGGTAGACTTCATTTCTGCATTGCCATCACGGCTCCCTGCGCCAACGCCTGTTGTTGGGGCAATCATGAGCCCAAACCATATAGCTCGCAAGTGTATCATAGAGTCCTCAAGTTAGAAGAATTACATATTTTTGTTGCCTGCTAGCTTGGCAAGACAAGAAGTCCTTAATCACAAAAGGAAGAATAAGATAAGAAGTGAACTTCTCTTACGTCCATGGGGCAAATGCTGAAGCAATTTAGCAGCATGTTACTTGCCTTGTCAACTACTTTCCCACTTTGGTTTGTTGATTGGTTTAATAAGTTTGGAACTTTAACATATATATATATTTTCCACTAGATTTCCTCTTAGTTATTCCTATGTTACTACTTCCAAATGCTTTGCTTAAAAATTTAAAACGATGGTTGTATCTGGTATGAACTAAAATATTTTTGTTGAAAATAAATGATTTTCTTACCTATTTTCTGGTATTTGGTTAGTAAAAAATGTAGCAGAATTTATTGTTTTCTTCTTTTTACTTAGGGCGGATACATTTCACCCGAGAGTCTATCGAAAACAACCTCTCTATCTTTATAAAGTAGTGGTAAGGTCTGTCGAAAACAATCTCTCTATCTCTATGAGGTAGTGGTAAGGTCTGCGTACACTTTACCCTCCCCAAATCCCACTTTGTGGATTTCCACTGAGTATATTATTGCTGTTGATATTCGATATTTTTATATGGGCATTCGACTATAGCTAAATTCACATATTTCATGATTCATTTATGAAAGTAACATTCTCAATTTTTTTTGATAGAAGTATCAATACGTGAGAGGACTTCTCAGTTCTTCATAATTGAAATAATAAAATTTTATAAGACTACTATGAAGATTGAGTGATTTGTAAGCAAAACACTTATATTTGAGTGTGACTTTTGGAGTAAAAAATTAAAAATCAAAGTTGAGTAACTTCGTAAGTAAAAACTCATTGTTGAGTCTTCGTAAGTCAATACTCATGGTTGTGTGATTTTTGAAATAAAAATCAAAGTTGAAAGACTCTATAAGTAAAACACTCATGTCGAGTAACTTTGTAAATAAAACACTCAATGTTGAATGACTTTGAAGTAAAACACTTATAGTTGAGTGACTTTTAGAATAAAATTAAAATAAAGTGATTTCCAGAGATAAAACTCCTTCATTAAGTGACTAATTTGAAATATTAACTCCACAAATATATGATCTTAGCAAAAGGAAATTTTGGCCTAAATAATGGGTAATCTCAGTGACACACCTTTAACTTAATTAGGATCCTATTATTTTCCTAGAATAATTTTAAAATAACAATTTGTCACGCTTTGAGCCTATACTCTAAGTGTGACCGACACTCAGAATAACTCAATACACTTATTAAATCAACGGATGACTCAATGAAAGAGAAGAAAGTAATCAAGTGGGTATTTAAACCATCAAATAAAATAGTTTTGAATATAATTCTTATAAAAATAACTCAGTATTTTAATTTTTATGAATAACAACAGTTTACAAAATTGGCTTTAAAAAAAATAGACTCTATTCTAACTCTATCTGACTCAATCTATGAACCCTTTATCAACTCACAAAAAGGAGCAAGATAGGTCCAAAGCTACCTCAACAGACTACTAAGAGAAGACAACTCAATATAATAGATTCCTTCGAAAGTAAGGAAGTCTCATCACTATCTGGAACTGAATAGATCTTCAATGAAGTGTTTGTTGAGGATCTCTAAAATCTATATCTGCATCATAAAATGATGTAGCGCCGAGTGACTTTAGTATGCGAAATGTAGGGTATGTAATATGGCTGAATAGGACAAACTCAAAAGAGAACTCAGTAGCAAGAGCAAAGCACAACTCAATCCAATATGATTAGGGGTGGTAAAATTAAACCCAACCTATTCAACCCGCCCAACCCGTTGAAGTTTGGGCGGGTTAATAATCCGCTCATTTATTAGCTTAACCCATCTCCACCCATTTAAAATTGAATTGATATTCATCTAGAATTGACTCGAGAGAGATCTTGTCAAAATATTTTTAAAATACTTTTTTTAAATTTGATATGTTTTATATGGCCAAAATAAAGATAAAAGATAATTTAATTAAGTACTAAAATATTGAAAAATAACAAATAAAGTAAGTAAAACTTAGTAAAAGTTGGGTCAGGTTGTGTCTTGACCCGCTCTATAACCCATCATCAACCCATTTTGACCCAACCCATTTTGACCCAAGCAAATTTGGGTTGAGTTGGGTTTTGACCTGTTTGTTATCTTGACCCATTCTAATCCGCCCAATTGCCACCCCTAAATATGATATGCAAGTAAAAAATTTATGTAAAATAATACCTTTCAAATTTACTCAATCATATGCAATTCCATCAAATCAAATTCAATTTCCATTATTAGGGAGTTCCTTTAACCGACAACCATCACCATATGAGCGAGTGACGATATAACACTTTGCACTGCCGTTGCCGTAGCCGTCCAATACCTTGCCAGAGTAAGGGACAATTTATTTTATTGGATCTTCAAATTAAGTCCTCTTTTGGGACGAGAGGTAAAACAAATTAACTTAAGTAATATTCCCTCTGTTCACTTTTACTTCTCATTGTTTTGCTTTTCATGGTCAATTGACTAAACTTTAAAATTAAATTGAAATAACTAAATTTAATATTTGAAATCTAAAATTTAGATGATTGAAACTATTTGAAAAATGCTATAAGTTGTAATCCTTCTTATATTAATATGATGAAAAAAATACATTTTAAAATGTTAGTCAAAGTTCATGTAATTTGACTTCGAAAAGTGAAATAGTGACAAGTAAAAGTGAAGGAGGGAGTGCAAAATTTGAAAAAGAAGTTTTGACTTACTATTATACTCTTTTGGTCAAAACTTCTTTTTCAAATTTTGTACTTCCCCCATTTGAAAAAGAATAATCTAGTTTGACTTGACACAAAATTTAAAAAAATAAAGAAGACTCAATCTTGTGATCCTAAATTACCAAAATACCTTTTAATCTTGTAGTCTTAAACATGCCATGTTAAGAGTTGAAATAAAAATTTTGACAAAAAAGGAAATAAATCAATTCTTTTTTAATAGACAAAAATGGTAAGTTAATTTGTTTTACCTTTGAATTATTTAGGTCAAAACTTCCAGCAGAAGTTATTAAACTTATTTATATTGACTTCCTTCAGGAATACAACTAATAAACCCTTGAATAGAAGAGAAATTCCAAGAAATCAAAGATGAAAATAGAAAGAAAGCAGAGCGTAGTACTAGTGCCATTCCTACTCCAAGGGCATTTAACACCAATGCTACAACTTGGAAGTATCCTTCACTCAAAAGGCTTTTCTGTCATTATTGCACATACTCAACACAATGCTCCAAACTATTCCAATCATCCTGAATTCGTCTTCCATTCTATGGATGACGGATTAAAGGGAATCGACCTCTCATTCCCGAGTTTAGATAACATTTATGATTTGAACAAAAACTGCAAGGCGCCCCTCAGAAACTACCTTGTTAAGATGATGGAAGAGGAAGGTGATCAGCTCGCTTGTATCGTTTATGACAACATCATGTTCTTCGTCGATGATGTAGCCACTCAGCTGAGGATTCCAAGCATTGTCCTGCACATTTACAATGCTGCATATTTGCACTCTATGATCACAATTTTACAGCAACCAGAAAAATATTTTCCTTTTAAAGGTATGATAACAAACACATCCTCTTCTTCAACATGTAAATGAAATATCATTTCGATAACAATAACAATGCTTCAGTCACAAACAAGTTGGCTTCGGCTATGTGGATCCTCATTGACCATTTTCCCTATTTACGTTCATCTCATAGAAAATAAAAGTAGAAATGGAAAGTACCCTGTCTAGTTGATTTTGCTTATCGTCCTAGCTAAAAATAGATGGTTTAAAATTTATGTCATTTTTAGAAACCATGATATAATTAACTATAATGTCGTGGAAAAGAGAACAGTATTAAATTGAGATCAAATAATTAATAAGGATAATTTAGTCAAATTACACTTTAGTTAATGTTTTTTGCTGGAGCCTTAAAAAAAAGGACAAGTAAAATGGAACAGAGTGAGTACTGTTGGAAATCTTTATAGAATCTAACCAAAATCACAAATAAACTATTAGATAGAGATTGAAATTTATAAGAATGATAAGGGTACTAACCTTGTTCCATGACAATAATTTTATTCAAGAACTTCATCTTCTAATCCTTGAAGATAGTTCTTTATAAAGGTTTTTTTTTTCTAAGATGGAGAGAAGAGAAAATAAGTTTCCTTCTGATTTAGGGACCGTTCAATTCAAAGAATTCTAAAGGCACATTTTTAGGTTAAAAAAACACCTTTTCAATAAGTCTCCATCAGATATATGAAAAAGTTTATTGGTTTTCTTATTTAAATTGACCCCCATATTAATAGATATTTACTTTTAGCCCAAGTAGTATAATACTTCATTAGATCATAAAACGGGTTTCTTTAAATGATGGCATATCTATATATAAATATAGTAATATGTGAGTCCATAAAATCGAAATTACTAACAAGTACTACAAGTAACAGGGCCAAAAGGCTCCTAGAAAGCATAGGACCTGAATTATACGTCTTAACATGACTAAGATACCTTCTCCGCTAATTGGTATAGCCTATATTCTTTTTCTTCCCTTATATTGTATCTTTCGCTAAATTTGCATTGATTACTCACTACAATTCCAGATTCTCAGTTGTTGGATCCGTTACCGGAGCTTTATCCCTTGAGGTTTAAGGATGTACCTATTCCTGTTATCAATAATACAGTTCCAGAACCGGTACTAGACTTCACTAGAGCAATGAGCAATGTAGGATCATCTGTCGCGGCTATTATGAACACGATGCAAGACTTGGAGAGTTCATTGTTGTTACGCCTTCAGGAACATTACAAGGTACCCTTCTTTCCAATAGGCCCTTTACACAAAATGGCGCCTATGACCTCATCGACTAGCATAGTAGAAGAAGACAGCAGCTGCATTGAGTGGCTCGACAGACAAGCTCCTAACTCCGTTCTCTATGTCAGCTTGGGTAGCCTTGTGAGGATTGATGACAAAGAACTAATTGAGACTGCTTGGGGATTAGCTAATAGTGAGCAACCATTCTTGTGGGTTATTCGACCGGGCTCTGTCTATGGCTTTCAATGTGCTGAGGCACTGCCTGATGGTTTTGAGGAAATGGTAGGGGAAAGAGGACGGATAGTGAAATGGGCACCACAAAAACAGGTGCTTGCACATCCGGCGGTAGCAGGCTTTTTCACCCATTGTGGTTGGAATTCTACGCTTGAAAGTATTTTGGAGGAAGTCCCTTTGATATGCAGGCCATTTCTAGTAGACCAACCAGTGAACGCAAGGTATCTGAGCCAAATATATAAGGTTGGGCTTGAATTGGAGGTTATTGAGAGAACGGTCATAGAGAAAACAGTAAGAAAACTCATGTTAAGTGAAGAAGGCAAAGAAGTGAAGAAAAGACTAGTAGACATGAAACAAAAGATAGTTGCTGGTATGCAGATTGATGGCACTTCACAAAAAAATCTGAATGATTTGGTAGACTTCATCTCTGCCTTGCCATCACGGCTCCCTCCGCCAACATCTGTTGTTAGGCAATCATGAGCTCAGGCCATATAGCAAGCAAGTGTGTCACAGACTCCTCAAATTAGAAGAATTACATAAGCCTTTTACAATCACAAAACTTTCTCATTTTAGTTTGTTGATTGGTTTAATAAGTTGGGAACTTTGATATGTTGTTTCCTAGTTGTTTGAACTGAGTTGAATTTCCTATTTGTTACTCCTATGTTACTACTTCCAAATGCTTTGCTTGAAAATATAAAAAGTTAGTATACAATGAGGGAGCAAGTACAACAATGGTTGTTTTTGATATGAAGCAAAATGTTCTCCAACGAAAATTTTTCCTAGAAAATTGTTTTCATGGAAAATAAGTCGTTATCTTAGATTTGAGTTTGTAAAGAAAATATTGTTCCAAGAGTATTTATGTATAATCTGGGTAAAATACTATAAAATCGGATCCAGACCCATAATTCGTCCCTTTAACAAACACCCACACTTGCACCAACCTCATCCCAACACGTACCCGAGACACAACCCTGACTCGAAATTTGACCCTCGAGAAGACGCTTGCCTAACCCTAACCTGGGACCCAATAACGAACCCCAGTTACGACCTGCAACCCAATGCCAACTCTAGACCTAGCCTTAAACCTGATGAGACCCTGACCCCAACTCTCCACCCTGAACTCAAGACCCGATTCTTGACGACCTAAGACTCGACTCCGACCCAAGGGCTCTGTGGAAAGGGTTGACGCCATTTGCTACTCATTTGAGTCTCTATTATACGCTTGATGTCCTGACAATGATAAGGAGATGATAATCAGCTTGGTACACCAAATGTTAGTTAGTAGGGTGTTTATTTGTCAAGGGTGCATCTAAGAGTCTTTCTAAATAAATAAGGTTATCCTCCCTTTACTAAGATGAGTGTTTTACAAGGCTGAATGAGAAAAGTCTTCCTAGTGTCTTTAAGAAAAGAATTAGGATGGATGCCTGCCAAGCTTTGGTTCAGCGGTAAGAGCGTGTCAAATGCCTCCCAGGTGTTGGTTTGTGTGTGTCATGGTTTCAAGCCTTGCCATAGACAAATAGTCTACTTGCCAAACTTTTGAGATGTCTTTTTTTTTTTTTAAAAAAAAATTATTTTGAATTTATACCACTAGACAGAGGGTCTAGCGGCTTGTTATTAAAAGTAAAAAATCTTATGGATAAGTACAAGCGGGGGGCTAGACCTTACCTTACCAATCCTAATGAAGTGTTGAAACTTCACTAATTAACAAGCATGAATAACATAAGAACTAGAGAGAACTAAGTGTTTTGTGATCATCACAAAGTTTCTTATATACTCTATGATGATGTAAAACTGAAACAAAATGATAACATATCATGCATTTTATAAAGAATTTGAAAAGGTAATTATGAAAGGATCATTCAATGGTTGAAGCTCAACAGAGCAATCTGATCAAAACCGTGCCATGCAGTTACAAAAAGAGATTAGAAATTAGGAAGGGTATTTTCATAATTTAATTTTATATTCTCAAATTTTCATATAACTCGTTTCTAGACACGTGCGTTGTACATACATCCCATGTGAATTTTTATGAATTTGTTTATGATTAAAAATTTTATGAAAACATACATGTAATGAATAAATAAAATGTGATAATATACAAATAAATTTTTAAAAAATATAACAAAAAACACCAAATGAGGGGGTCTATTTTAATATTTAAAACTTATTTTAAACATTAATAATACAAAGGTAAGACAAAAATTAACTTAACTAGTATAAAATTTGAAAAGGAAGTTTTGCCTAAGGATTTTCTATCATAGTTGCACATACTCAACAAAATGCTCCGAATTATTCCAATCATCCTGAATTCGTCTTCCATTCTATGGATGACGGATTAAAGAGAATTGACCTATCATTCCCGAGTTTAGATAACGTATATGATTTTGAATGAGAACGGCAAGGTGCCCCTCATAAACTACTTCGTTAAGATGATGGAAGAGGAAGGTGATCAGCTCGCTTGTATCCAGGGGTGAATTTATGTATCATTTTTGGGGCACGGGAACCGTGGTCATCTGAATAAATTCAGTATATTACTTATATAATTCTTAAACTATATATAAAATGTTAGCTAAAGGAACCCATTCTCAAAATGACAAGTTGGTTCACTGGTCCAAGGGCTCTTTTTTAGCACGAAGGTTGGGAGTTCGATATATTTATAAGATATGAGGTGATAACGTAATATAAATATATATATATTTTAGTTGAATATCAAGTAGACATTAGTCCTGAAAGTGCTGGCCACGATTAGGTTGATGGTTGGTGTGAGATGTAATATATTAGTCTTGAAAGTGTTACTGTGTTAGGTACAATTAGGTTGATTGTAGGTGTGAAATGTGCTAAATTTTTTGGTTATTGGTTTGTAACCTAAAACTGCTTGGTTAGTAAAGTTTTAATTTTGTGGAAAATCCTACCAAGGTAAATCGTGATTTTTTTTTCTGGAGTAAGAATTTTTCCAAGATAAAATTCTTTATGTTTTTATATTTTGCAATTTACATTTTGTTTGGTGTGGGAAGAACTCAAACACAATAAGTACAGATAATGTAACATAAATTAGAACAAGAAATAGTCAAACAAGGTAAATATCAAAAACACACTTAGACAATCCATCTTTTAAATTTCAAATCTAAACTATTGGGAGTGTGAGTTTTATATCGAAATTATCACTTATTAGTTTAAGAAACACACCTCACTAGTGTGTGTAATACCCTCTCTCTTTTATTGAAATAAAAATCTTGTCACATGGCATGCCACATGGATAAAATATTTCATATTGACAAAAATGAAATAAACTATTAATATTAATTAAAAGTTAAAGATTAAAGTATAAATATTCTTTTTTAACATAACTTTTTTTTTTAAAAAAAAATTAAAATATTTTTCTCACCTACTCCACCGCCCATCCTCCTGTGTACCCCACCCTAAAATCCTTGCTCTTTTATATTTTTTGATTTTTTTTACTTCATCTCCTACTCCATGTCTACCTACAAAAATTGATATTTTTTTAAATAAATATAACTCTATCCCACCCGCATCTAACCCTTCGCTTTAACTTTATTTTTATTGTTTATCTTTTTTTAATTTTTTATAGATATGTACACATATTTTTAGAAAAATATTTTTTCTACTAGTGTATCGAACATAACAAAAATAAACAATTTATTCTAAAAAATCTTGCGGCATATAAAAATAATTTTCTAAAAATGAGAAAAAAAATAAAAGTGGATGATTAGATAGGCAGAGTAGGATTATTTTAAAAAATAATTAAAATAATATCTAAATTATTATTTTAAGGAGGGGGGGGGGGGCGGAGGAGGGAGATGAAATAAGATTTTTTCAAAAAAAAATTACAATTTTTTTTTTAAAACATTGGTTGGTTGAGAGGGGGTATGATGAGAGGAAGTGGTGCGGTGAAGTAAGAAAAATATTTTATATTTCATTTTATAATATTGTTTTGAAATAATAATACTTTAATATTTAATTATAACTAATACTATAATTTATTTACTTTTGTCAAGGTGTGTGATGTGACATTTTTTTAAGAAATAAGAGAGAGTATAGTACACACACCATAGTGAGAGTGAAATAAAAGATAGAGGTGTGTTTTTCAAACTAATATGAGTCGTTTGGTACAAATATAAATGATACAGAGATTAGTAATATAAGGATTAGTAATGCAAGGACTTTAGTAGAAAGGTTGTTTCCGGAAGTTGTAATTTTAATATAATTTTTATATTTTACAAGGTCGCTCAACTTTGAAAATATATTTAACATCATTAGACTTTGTTTTGTATCAATAAAATCACTCAACTAAATTAATTGTTAATTAAATAAAATTCACATGGCAAATATTTTTTTGTTTAAATATGAAACCACAAATAAATAAAATTTAAAAATTTGACATAGTAAATTAATTTATTTTTATATAATGAAAATATGAACCTGCAAATACATAAATTTTGTAAGATAATTTATAAATTTACTAGTACAAAACTACAAATATAAACATAAAATCAAGAAAATAAAAGAATATAAAAAATATTTGAGGGATATTTTTGTCTTTATATATAATCATGGTATTAAATTCAAGATATTAGTTAATACCACCAACCAAATGAGAGGTATTAGTTAATACTCGGGTATAAGTGATAGTTAGGTATCAAACTCACACTCCCAAAAAATATAGGATAGTTAGGTGTGTTTTTGACACTTATCTCAAATAAATAATACTCCCTCTATCTCATATTACATGGACACTTTCCATTTACACGGTTATTAAGAAATCAACACTAGTGAAATTTACTATTTTACCCTTTATTTATATTAATGTATATTAAAATTAAGTTAGAAAAAATCGTTAATACAATAATTAATGATGGAGGTAAAATTGAAAAAAATAATTAATTCTATTCTAATTTAGTAAGTGCTCATACAATATGAAATAAATATTTATAGAAAGATATGGGACGGAGGTAGTATGTGAAGATGAAGATATATAAAAGAGGAAAATGTAACAATAAAATAAGCATATTCGATGATCTGGAAGAATCCGCCCCATGTGCAATTTAAAAAATGGAAAAGGTATCCAAGTATATTTGTCCATTTGGTTTTCAAAAGCTGGCCTGGTACTTCGTTGATAAGTAATGTCGTTATTTTCAATACTAGCTAAAAACAGTATAAATAAGGACTAGGAATAAATCATAGACAATTAATTCAGAAGAAATAGTTTAATATAAAATTAATTAGCAATGGCTACCCTGATTTGCCCTGAAGAGCATTCCCCTGTTGCTGATGCAGAGACTATTAGGAAGGCCTGCAAAGGTTTTAATTTCTTCTTTATAACTTTATTTGTTTTTTGCTGTAATCTGATGTTATATTAATATGAATTAGGATGGGGAACGGATGAGAAGGCATTGATATCAATACTTGGCCATAGAAATGCAACACAGAGGAAGATTATAAGGAAGACATATGAAGAGATATACAATGAAGATCTTGTGAAGCGTCTTGAGTCTGAGTTGTCTGGACACTTTGAGAAAGCAGTATACAGATGGATGCTGGATCCAGAAGAGAGGGATGCAGTTATACTGAATGTTGCAATAAAACAAAAACCAATCCTAGATTACACCCCCATCATTGAGTTGGCATGTATCTATTCTCCTCAGGACTTTTTGGCTGTCAAGTGTGCCTATCAAGCTCGCTACAAGCGCTCCCTCGAAGAAGACTTGGCTCAGCATTCCACCTCTGAGCTTCGCAAGGCATGTAACTAATTCTCATTTTTTGTTGTTTTCTATTGTTTGGTTGTGCATTTATACATAACAATAATATTGTTTGGTTTTCAGCTTTTGGTTTCCCTAGTGGGAATATACAGGTACGCAGGTGATGAAATAGATGCAAAGCTAGCCAAATCTGAGGCCGACATCATGTACGATGCAGTAAAATGCAAGGAGTTTTATCATGAAGAAATTGTTAGGATTATTACCACAAGGAGCAAGGCTCAACTCAGAGCAACTCTAAACCGTTACAAGGATGATTATGCCTCTTCACTCACCAAGGTGTGTATATATATATTACACAATTAAGTGTTCCTCAAATTACATGTCCGTATGTACAGTGTAACAATTACAAGGTCTTAACTTGTTTTCCTTGTTCAGCACTTGAAGGATGATGGCGATAAGGCAGCTAATGCTTTCTTAGGAGCACTGCAAACGACAATCCGATGTATTACTTATGACCCTCAGGCATACTATGAAAAGGTAACTAACAATCGAAGCTATAAATCAAATAATTAATTTCCTTCTTAAATTTATGAGGATGTGGTGCAGGTAATTCGGCGTGCCCTAATGAAGTCAGGGACGGATGAGGAGTCTGTGACAAGGGTAATAGTGAGCAGGGCAGAGAAGGACTTGGAGATGATCAAAGAGCTTTACTACAAGAGGAACAGTGTGACTCTTGATCAAGCTATCTCCAAGCACACTTCTGGGGATTACATGGATTTCCTTCTCACTCTCTTAGGAAACAAAAATTAAACTGATACGGCAAACAGCTGATCGTGTGTGTGAGAGTTTATCGCTTGAATAAAAGATGAACAAACTGTATTGTGCGTGGGTGTACCTTCTAGGCTTATGGGGGCTCAGGGGGTGTTCAGGTGTGTGAGAGAGTTTGTCACTTGAATACTGTATGACTAATATGTAATCGTCGTACTTCTTGTTGCTATTTCCCCAACTATTTGTGTCCGTGGTATATAATTCTCTATCAACATTTATGTTACTTATGTCAGTTGCAATTTGAATTTGTTGTCTTAATTGGAAAATATCTATGTTATTGACCAGAAGTTATTTACTTGTTTCACTTGAATTTATGTGTGATCCATCATCATGTTCTTGATAAAGGTATAACATAAAAATCTATACTATTGAAAATGTAGTGTTAAACTAAACTTCAAGTTTGGAGAGCCTTATGTCACTAACTTAGACTTCGGGTAATCATCCGTGCGGCATTTGATCCCTTACTCATGATTCTTTCACGATCTTGCAAGCTAAAGTAAGTCTTTTCAACTAGATCGCTAAGGAAACACTAGATTAAAGAAAACAAGAGAGGTTTTGTAAAGAAGACTTGTATATCACTTGAAAGATTGCTTACACTTTTCTTATGGTTTGTATAAATGAGTGACCCTCCTATTTATACTACTCTCTATGGGCCAAAGTATAGTTTTCCCTAAAAGTGATATTTTGGTCATTGAATGTAATAGCGACGGGAAAATGTGGTCGCCAAACCCCGTCCCTATAGCCCTCTTCGCTAAAGGTCATTAGGGACGAGATGAAATAGTTGGTCTTTAAATTGTTTTTGCAAATAGTGTTAAAACTGGTCCTTAAAATGAGTTCGAGGGGATAATAGGAGCCTAGTTAAGTTAGGATATATCGCTAGATTTTGATCATAGTTTAGAAGGGTACTTGTGCATAATCCCTAAATCATACAAAGGTAAAACAAATTAACTTTAACTAGTACAAAATTTTGAATAGGAACTTTTTACCTAAATAATACAAAGGTAAAATAAATGAGGTAGTACAAAATTTGGAAAAGGAAGTTTTGACCTAAATAGTTCAAAGGTAAAACAAATTAAGTAGTACAAAATTTGAAAAGGAAGTTTTGACCTACATAATACAAAGGTAAAACAAATTATATTTGTTTAACCTTTGCATTTTTTAGGTCAAAAATTCCAGCAAAGGTTGTAGCTTATATATACTAGCTTATATATAGACTCTTGAATAGAAGAGAAATCCCAAAACAGCAAAGATGAAAATTGAAAGGAAACAGAGTGTAGTATTGGTGCCATTCCTACTCCAAGGACATCTAACACCAATGCTACAACTTGGAAGTATCCTTCACTCAAAAGGCTTTTCTGTCATTGTTGCACATACTCAACACAATGCTCCAAACTATTCCAATCATCCTGAATTCGTCTTCCATTCTATGGATGACGGATTAAAGGGAGTTGACCTATCATTCCCGAGTTTAGATAACGTATATGATTTGAACGAGAATTGCAGGGCACCCCTCAGAAACTACCTCGTTAAGATGATGGAAGAGGAAGGTGATCAGCTTGCTTGTATCGTTTATGACAATGTCATGTTCTTCGTCGACGATGTAGCCACTCAGCTGAGGATTCCAAGCATTGTCCTGCGAGTTTTCGGTGCTACATATGTGCACTCTATGATCACCATTTTACAGCAACCAAATAAATATTTTCCTTTTGAAGGTTTGAGAACAAACACATCCTCTGCTTCCACATTTTTATGAAAAATCATTTCGATAACAATAACTATGCTTCAGTCAAAAACAAGTTGGCGTCTGTGGATCCTCACGGACCATTTTCCCTATTTACATTCATCTCATAGAAAACAAAAATACAAAATGGAAAGCACCCTTTCTAGTTGATTTTACTTGTTGTTCTAACTAAATATAGTTGGTTTAAAATATATGTCATTTTAGAAAACCATTATATGATTAACTATAATGTGGTGTGAAAGAGAGCAGTATTAAATTGAGACAAATAATTAATAAGGATAATTTAGTCACATTACGCTTTTAGTTAATGTTTTTTTTTTGGAGCATAAAAAAAAAAAAGACAAGTAAAAGGGAACCGAGTGAGTACTAGAAGTAACAGGGCCAAAAGGTTCCTGGAAAGTATAGGACCTGAAGTATACGTCTTGACATGACTAAGATATCTTCTCCACTATTCCATATAGCCTATAATCTTTTTCTTCCCTTATATGGTATCTTTTGCATTGATTACTCACTACAATTCCAGATTCTCAGTTGTTGGATCCGTTACCGGAGCTTCATCCCTTGAGGTTTAAGGATTTACCGTTTCCTACCATCAATAATACAGTTCCAGAACCGGTACTAGACTTCTTCGGAGCAATATGCAATATAGGATCATCTGTCGCGACTATTTGGAACACGACGCAAGACCTGGAGAATTCAATGTTGATATGCCTTCAAGAACATTACAAGGTGCCCTTCTTTCCAATAGGCCCTTTACACAAAATGGCACCTATGGCCTCATCGACTAGCATACATGAAGAAGACAACAGTTGCATTGAGTGGCTCGACAGACAAGCTCCTAACTCTGTTCTCTATGTCAGCTTGGGTAGCTTCATGAGGATTGATGACAAAGAGCTAATTGAGACTGCTTGGGGATTAGCTAGTAGTGGTCAATCGTTCTTGTGGGTTATTCGACCGGGCTCTATCTCTGGCTTTCAATGTGCTGAGGCACTGCCTGATGGTTTTGAGGAAATGGTAGGAGAAAGAGGACAGATAGTGAAATGGGCACCACAAAAACAGGTGCTTGCACATCCCGCGGTAGCAGGCTTTTTCACTCACTGTGGTTGGAATTCTATGCTTGAAAGTATTTGTGAAGAAGTCCCTATGATATGCAGGCCATTTGTAGCAGACCAACAAGTGAACGCAAGGTATGTGAGCCAAATTTACAAGGTTGGGTTTGAATTGGAGGTTATCGAAAGAAGAGTCATAGAGAAAACAGTAAGAAAACTCATGTTAAGTGAAGAAGGCAAAGAAGCGAAGAAAAGAGTAGTAGAAATGAAACAAAACATAGTTGCTTGTATGGAGATTGATGGTACTTCACAAAAGAATCTGAATGATTTGGTAGACTTCATCTCTGCCTTGCCATCACGGCTCCCTCCACCAACGCCTGTTGTTGGGGCCATCATGAGCTCAAATGATAATGCAAGCAATTAGTGTATTACATAATCTTTTTGCAATAAGTCCATGGGGCAAATGCTGTAGCAACTTAGCAGCCTGTTACTATTCCTTGTCAATTACTTTCTCATTTTAGTTTGTTGATTGGTTTAATAAGTTGTGAACTTTGACATATCGTTTCCTAGTTTTATGAGCTGAATAAGATCTTCTCTTTATTATCCCTATGTTATTACTTCCAAATGCTTTGCTTGAAAATATAAGATGTTAGTACACAACGACGGAGAAAGTAAAACAATGGCTGCTTTTGATACGAAGGAAAATGTTCTCCACCGAGAATGCTTTCCTAGAAAATAGTATTCATGGAAATAAGTGATTTTTAACTTATTTTCTGATATTGAGTTAGTAAAAGAAAATTATCCCAAGAGTATTTATGTATAATATGGACAAATGCTATAACATCAGACCCACGCCCAGAATCCTGCCCTTCAACATAGACCCACACTCAATCTGACCTCACTCCAACACCAACCCGACATACAAGCCTAACTCAAAACTTGATCCTTGACTAAACCCTTAACCCTAACATCAACCATCCCAGCCACGGCCCGCAGCCCCAGCCCGAGGCCAACCCTAGACCTAGCCTCATCTGATAAGGTCTTCAAGGATTTTCCTCCTGCATGTCCCAAGCGCATATGCCACAGCCTGATTATTTCTGCCTCTTTATCAACATTGGATGTTGTTGATGCTATTCCAATAACTGTACTACCTTGGTAGTGTTATATGTTATTATTTCTTCGAATTACCTTCATTATCACCGGTGCACAGAGCATATTCTCATTACTCCATTATCAGCAATGATTTTGAACCCTTTTAACTCTAGGGCTCCCATAGAGATGAAATTTTTCTTCAAATCAGGTACATACCGAACATTTTTCAATATTCTGCTCAATCCATCATGATTCTCCTTCTTGTAGATCAACAAACCAGTCCGATTAGGACACATATGATAGCTAAAACCTGAGTCCATCAACCATACATTAGATTAATTGGATGGCTCCATTGTAGCTAGTGAGAAATCAGAGTCATCACAATCAACTACATTTGAATCCATTACGGCCTTCCCTTTGTTAGGTTTGGCCTTATTCTTCAATTTTGGGCAGTCAGTCCGTGACGACCTGGCCCAACACTGTGAAGTATTGTTCGCTCTTGGCCTAGCCCATCACGGATTTATCCGTTTGGTCTCACCCCAAAAGGCGCATCACAGTATGTAGACCAGTCCTTTACTTATATACCCATCATCTCTCTTGTGTTTTGCTGATGTGGTACATCTCATCTCAAGATGGGTTGTTACATACACCCCCTCTATAGATTCAGCATCGTCGCTGAGGTTTGCTCCACCGCATGGGATTCGCCTACTCAGCACTGAGGTTTGTCCCGCCTCACCCGGATTCGCCTAAACTCAGTTGAACTCTAGCCTCACATCGACAAGGCTGACACAAGAGTGACTCTGATACCATCTGTAACGACCTGGCCCAACACTGTGAAGTATTGTCCGCTCTTGCGCCTAGCTCATCACGGATTTGTCCTTTTGGGCTCACCCCAAAAGGTATTTCACAGTATGTAGACCAGTCCTTTACTTATATACCCATCATCTCTCTTATGTTTTGCCGATGTGGGATATCTCATCTCAAGATGGGTTGTTACATAGTCTTCCAGTGTCCTTTTTCTCGAAAAAAGGCGCATTCATCTTTGCTAAGCCTGGACCTTGACTTGGATCTCCCCTTCTTTATTCTCATTTGATTTTGAGAACGACCTCTCGTCACTAATGCTTTTCCTTCTTCGCTCTTCTGTTTCTCTTTCTTTCTTTATCCATTTCTATACGAAGTTGAACAAACTTCTTTCACAGAAACTTCATCCTCTTCACTTCGCCCATGAAGTCGAGTAGTTTCAAGGTGCTCGTACTCATCGAGAAGGGACCCTAACAACATCAATGCTAGATCACCATCAAAAGAAAGTTGTGTCCATATTTGCAAATATGTAACTAACTTATTGAAACTGGTGATATGATCATTCATTGTGCTACCAAGAACATAAGTGAAGTGAAATATTCTTTTTTTTTCATGTAAAGTTTATTTTGAATCTTTTTCTTTAAAAATCTATCCTCCAATGCCTTCCATAATTTATTTGCAGAAGTTTCCTTTGTGAATGATTACTTCTGTTCTCTTCCAAGGAAGGACCGAATGGTACGACAACCAACACGATTGATGTATTTCCAATCTGCATCTCCTATATTATCTGATTTTTGTTCTTCTAGAGCAAGATCTAATCCTTGTTGAAAAAGTACATCTTCGACCTCACATATCCACATCCCAAAGTGTAACCTGTTCCGTTAAAAATTTCAACCGCAAACTTCGCATTTGTTTGAATCTTTACATGAGCGAAGATACCAATGACGTGTTATTGACACTTGAGGTGGACTTCTGTGGCTTGTCTGAGCTGCATACTTCTTTATTTCCCTCTCCCCTTTGTATAATAGATACTATTTAATAGTTGGGTACACACCAAGATAATTCTTTTCTGATGTGGAAGATCAAACTATACAGCAACCACAGAGCATACTAAAGCAAATATCTTGACAATACAGATCCACGAAAATCTTTTCTCATGTGGAAGATTAGGCTATGCTGCAACCATAGAGCATACTCAAACAGAACCTTGGCTCTGATACCAATTGTTGCAGGAGAAAACTGGGTAGAGTGTGATTATTACACAACTACTACCCCAAAAATAAAAGCCGCTACAAAATAGTGAAAGAGGATAAATAAAAAAAGAACAACGTATTTACGAGGTTCGGTAAAAATAATTTTTACTTACGTCCTCAAACACGACTAACCAAATTTTGTTTCACTCTAAAGAATACAAGTGAAATACTACAAGAGAGAAAGAAGACTAAATGCCTTAGAAGATGAGAAGGCAAGTGAAAGGTGTGTTTTAAATCCTAAAACTATACTTCATTTTATAACGAAAAAATTCCCTTACAAATTCCCCACCCACCAATGTGGGATAGACATACAAATGGTAACAGTTTTCACATGCAAAAGTTTCTTGCTTCAGAAAGGTTCCTATATGATTTTCCATTTCACGTGTTCTATCTTTTGCTTGTACTTCTACAGCTAGTAAGACTGAGATTAGGCATAAGCGTCTATGGCATCCAAATTCTATTGTGTTGTCTCATTTGTCGAATTCTGATTTGTTAGGAAATAAAAATTAATTTTCAGCAACCCATTTGATTGATTTGCTTGTAAATTAGGTTAGAGTAAAAATCTTTCTTTTTCTGATTTCGAAAGTCGTGCTACAAAATGTTTTGATATCATTCATAGTGATGTTTGGGGTATTTCACCAATTGTTTCTCATGGTCATTTCAAGTACTATGTGACATTAATAGATGATTATAGTTGGTTTACATGGGTGTATTTTCTTCGTTCTAAATCTTATGTCTTTTCCATATTCAAAACAAATTTTACTTACATTGAGACTCAATTTTCTACCTGCATCAAAATATTAAATTTGATTCTGGTGGAGAATATATGTTTAATGAATTCAATAGTTTCTTGCTTCAGAAAGAAATTGTTTCACAATGCTCTTGTGCATATACCCTACAACAAATTGGACTTGCTGAGCGTAAAAACCGTTAGCTTTTGAATGTAATTCGTACTTTATTGATTGATTCCTTTATCCCATTTAAATATAAGGTTGAAGATTTTTCTACTATTGTCTATTTAATTAATAGGCTATCAAAGTGTTAAATCTTGACTCTCCATATTATCGTCTTTATCATCAAAATCCAAGCTATGATAATTTTCATACATTTAGTTGTATTTATTTGTGCATCCTCCTCCTTCTCAATACAATATAATTTCAATTCAGTCTACTATATGGGTTATAGTACTTCACAAAAAGGTTTTATTTACTCTGATCCAAGTTCTAACAAACTTCGTGTTTCTAGAATCTTGTTTTCTTTCCTAATCAATATTTCTTCCTACTCATTTTGAGTCATCTTCTATTTCTCGTTTTCCTACTTTTGAAAATTTGTCCTCTTCTTCTAAGCGACTCAAACCTTAATTTTTGTATAAACGATGTCATCCAGCTTTACCTCATCCTGAAATTGATCCAACACCTGAGACTGCTCCTCAACCAGAATCTGAGATTTCTTCAAGTCCTGCTCCTCTAAAGCCTCTTTGGTGATCTACCAGAGTATCTCGTACTCCAAACGAGTAGGATTTTCTCCTCTAAATTATCCACAATATCTATTCCAATAGGTTACTCACAAGCCTCCAAGCTTGAATGTTGGCAGAAAGCAACGAAGGAAGAGCTTTTCGCACTTAAAGAAAATAATACCTGGGACATTGTTTCTTGTCCTTCAAATGTCCGTCCAATCGGATGTAACTGGGTTTATTCAATTAAATTTCATTCTGATGGAACTCTTAATCAGTTCAAAGCTCGATTGGTGGTCCTTGGTAACAGACACGAGTATGGTGTGGACTATGAGGAGACTTTTACACCAATAGCAAAAATGACTATGGTGCGAACGCTTATTGCCATTGTTGTGTCACAAAATGGACCACTTCATCAAATGGATGTAAAAAAAGTTTTTCTTCTTAGTGATCTCAAAGAAGATATTTGTATGAAACCTTCACCTGATTTGTTTTCATCACCTACATCAAATGTTTGCAAGTTGAAGCGGTCTTTGTATGGATTAAAACAAGCTCCCTGAGCTTGGTTTGACAAGTTTCAGTCTACTTTGTTTCAGTTCTCTTTTGAATAGAGTAAATATGACTAATCTTTGTTTCTTCGAAAAACACACAGGAACTGATTCTTCATTAATTACTAACCTCCACCAGCAGCTTAAGGATTCTTTTCATATGAAAGATCTTGGTACTCTTACATATCTTTTGGGGTTAGAAGTTCATTGTGATCCTTTAGGTGTGTTCTTAAACCTGCACAAATATACTCAGGGCTTGATTGCTTTTGTGGGTCTTCAAGAATCTTCTTCCATAGATATTCCACTGGAATTGAATGTAAAGTATCGTCGTGATGAAGGAGATATTCTTCCTGATCCAACTTTGTACCAACAATTAGTTAGGGGCCTAAATTATCTTACTATTACTCGACTTGATATATCTTTTGCAATTCAACAAGTCAGCCAATTCATGCAGGCTCCTCGTCATCTGCATTTGACGGTTGTTCATCATATCATTCAGTATCTCTTAGGAACATCTACTCGTGGATTATTCTTTCCTAGTAGTTCTCCTATTCAGCTTAATGCATTTAGTGATTTTGATTGGGCTGGTTGTTTCGATACTCATCGCTCTATCCAAGGTTGGTGCATGTTTCTAAGAGATTTCTTGATATCTTGGAAGATCAAAAAGCAAGATTGTGTTTTAAAATCCACAAGAGAGTCTGAATATTGAGCAATGTCTACAACTTCTTCTGAGATTATTTGGCTTCGTGATTTATTGACAGAAATTGTATTTCATCAAACTAGTCCCACTCCTCTTCACACTGATAACATAAGCATCATTCAAATTGCTACAAATTGGTTTATCATAAAAGAACCAAACATATTAAAGTGGAATGTCATTTTATTAGAGACGTTGCCGATGAAAGTGTTATTACCCTCACACATGTATCCAGTGATCTTTAGACAGTTGATGTATTTCGCAAGTCAATGGCACGGCAACACCATCAATTTCTAGTAGGCAAATTGAAGCTTTTTGATCCACCCGTATTAATTTGAGGGGGATGTTAGCATAATGGAAAGATCATAGGATATCCTGTATGATCTATATTTAGTATAGAATATTGTGTAGCATTAGTTGTAGATATGCAAGAGACATTCTAGAAAGCCTGCTACCGCGGGATGTGCAAGCACCTATTTTTGTGGTGCCCATTTCACTATCTGTCCTCTTTCTCCTACCATTTCCTCAAAACCATCAGGCAGTGCCTCAGCACATTGAAAGCCAGAGACAGAGCCCGGTCAAATAACCCACAAGAACGATTGACCACTACTAGCTAATCCCCAAGCAGTCTCAGTTAGCTCTTTGTCATCAATCCTCATGAAGCTACCCAAGCTGACATAGAGAACAGAGTTAGGAGCTTGTCTGTCTAGCCACTCAATGCAACTGTTGTCTTCTTCGTGTATGCTAGTCGATGAGGCCATAGGTGCTATTTTGTGTAAAGGGCCTATTGGAAAGAAGGGCACCTTGTAATGTTCTTGAAGGCATATCTACATTGAATTCTCCAGGTCTTGCATCGTGTTCCAAATAGTCGCGACAGATGATCCTACATTGCATATTGCTCTGAAGAAGTCTAGTACCGGTTCTGGAACTGTATTATTGATGGTAGGAAACGGTAAATCCTTAAACCTCAAGGGATGAAGCTCCGGTAACGGATCCAACAACTGAGAATCTGGAATTGTAGTGAGTAATCAATGCAAAAGATACCATATAAGGGAAGAAAAAGATTATAGGCTATATTGAATAGTGGAGAAGATATCTTAGTTATGTCAAGATGTATACTTCAGGTCCTATATCTTAGTTATCTTAGGTAAAATGTTCCTATTCAAAAATTTTGTACTAGTTAAAGTAAATTTAATTTGTTTTACCTTTGTAGATTTAGGGATAATGCACAAGTACCCTTCTAAACTATGATCAAAATCTAGCGATATACCCTAACTTAACTAGGGTCCTATTACCCCCTTAAACGCATTTTTAAGGACCAGTTTTAACACTAATCGCAAAAACAATTTAAAGACCAACTATTTCATCTCGTCCCTAATGACCTTTAGCGAATAGGGCTATTGGGACGGGGTTCGGCGACCAGATTTTCCCCTCGCTATTACATTCAATGACCAAAATATCACTTTTAGGGACCAGTTTTCCCTTCGCTATTGAGGCTTTTTTCCTGTAGTGCTGGTAAAGTATAAAGAGGAGGGTCACTCGTTTATACAAACCATAAGAAAAGTGTAAGCAATCTTCCTAGTGATACACAAGTCGTCTTTACAAAACCTCTCTTTTGTCTTTTTCTAATCTAGTGTTTCCTTAGCGATCTAGTTGAAAAGACTTACTTTAGCTTGCAAGATCGTGAAAGAATCGTGAGTAAGGGATCAAGTGCCGCACGGAAGATTAGCCGAAGTCTAAGTCAGTGACATAAGGCTCTCCAAACTTGAAGTTTAGTTTAACACTACATTTTTCATAGTATACTGGATCCCTAACATTTTTACTCAATTATAATCTTTCCTCCCAAATTCGGATCGGATATATTTGTCAACGTCAAGTTAATCTTACACTATTTTGGGGACATAGATTTTTATGTTATACCTTTATCAAGAACATGATGATGGATCATACCTAAATTCAAGTGAAACAAGTTAATAACTTCTGGTCAATTACATAGATATTTTCCAATTAAGACAACAAATTCAAATTGCAACTGACATAAGTAACATAAAATGTTGATAGAGAATTATATGCCACGGACAGAAATAGTTGGGAAAATAGCAACAAGAAGTAGGACGATTACATATTATTCATACAGTATTCAAGTGACAAACTCTCTCACACGCCTGAACACCCCCGGAGCCCCCATAAGCCTAGAAGGTACACCCACGCACAATACAGTTTGTTCATCTTTTATTCAAGCGATAAACTCTCACACACACAAACAGCTGTTTGCCATATCAGTTTAATTTTTGTTTCCTAAGAGAGTGAGAAGGAAATCCATATAATCCCCAGAAGTGTGCTTGGAGATAGCTTGATCAAGAGTCACACTGTTCCTCTTGTAGTAAAGCTCTTTGATCATCTCCAAGTCCTTCTCTGCCCTGCTCACTATTACCCTTGTCACAGACTCCTCATCCGTCCCTGACTTCATTAGGGCACGCCGAATTACCTGCACCACATGCTCATAAATTTAACAAGGAAATTAATTATTTGATTTATAGCGTCGATTGTTAGTTACCTTTTCATAGTATGCCTGAGGGTCATAAGTAATACATCGGATTGTCGTTAGCAGTGCTCCTAAGAAAGCGCTAGCTGCCTTATCGCCATCATCCTTCAAGTGCTGAACAAGGAAAACAAGTTAAGACCTTATAATTGTTACACTGTACATCTGGACATGTAATTTGAGGAACACTTAATTGTGTAATATATATATACACACACCTTGGTGAGTGAAGAGGCATAATCATCCTTGTAACGGTTTAGAGTTGCTCTGAGTTGAGCCTTGCTCCTTGTGGTAATAATCCTAACAATTTCTTCATGATAAAACTCCTTGCATTTTACTGCATTGTACATGATGTCCGCCTCAGATTTGGCTAGCTTTGCATCTATTTCATCACCTGCGTACCTGTATATTCCCACTAGGGAAACCAAAAGCTGAAAACCAAACAATATTATTATGTATAAATGCACAACCAAACAATACAAAAACAACAAAAAATGAGAATTAGTTACATGCCTTGCGAAGCTCAGAGCTGGAATGCTGAGCCAAGTCTTCTTCGAGGGAGCGCTTGTAGCGAGCTTGATAGGCACACTTGACAGCCAAAAAGCCCTGAGGAGAATAGATACATGCCAACTCAATGATAGGGGTGTAATCTGGGATTGGTTTTTGTTTTATTGCAACATTCAGTATAACTGCATCCCTCTCTTCTGGATCCAGCATCCATCTGTATACTGCTTTCTCAAAGTGTCCAGACAACTCAGACTCAAGACGCTTCACAAGATCTTCATTGTATATCTCTTCATATGTCTTCCTTATAATCTTCCTCTGTGTTGCATTTCTATGGCCAAGTATTGATATCAACGCCTTCTCATCCGTTCCCCATCCTAATTCATATTAATATAACATCAGATTACAGCAAAGAACAAATTAAGTTATAAAGAAGAAATTAATACCTTTGCAGGCCTTCCTAATAGTCTCTGCATCAGCAACAGGGGAATGCTCTTCAGGGCAAATCAGGGTAGCCATTGCTAATTAATTTTATATTGAACAATTCTTCTTAATTAATTGTCTTATGGTTTATTCCTAGTCCTTATTTATACTGTTTTTAACTAGTATTGAAAGTAACGACATTACTTATCAACGAAGTAACAGGCCAACTTTTCAAAACCAAATGGACAAAACTTAATTTGTTTTACCTTCGAACTATTTAGGTCAAAACTTCCCTTTTCAAATTTTGTACTACTTAATTTATTTTACCTTTGTATTATTTAGGTAAAAAGTTCCTATTCAAAAATTTTGTACTACTTAATTTATTTTACCTTTGTATTATTTAGGTAAAAAGTTCCTATTCAAAAATTTTGTACTACTAAATTTATTTTACCTTTGTATTATTTAGGTAAAAAGTTCCTATTCAAAAATTTTGTACTAGTTAAAGTTAATATGTTTTACCTTTGTATGATTTAGGGATAATGCACAAGTACGCTTCTAAACTATGATCAAAATCTAGTGATATATCTTAACTTAACTAGGATCCTATTATCCCCTCGAACTCATTTTTTTGCATTTTCGTGCATCTTTGTGCTGACGTGGCACCTTCTGTCAAGAACAGAGAAAACCTAAGAGAAACTAAGAATGATTGTCTCCATTCATTTATTCAAATACATAAGAATACATCAGTATTTTTACGCAAGAGAAAATATTATATCCTTAATGTCAATTCTACAAATCAATGTGCATAATATTCTACAACTAATGCTATATAATATTCTACACTAAAATTTTGGGTTTGAATTGGAGGTTATCGAAAGAAGAGTCATAGAGAAAACAGTAAGAAAACTCATGTTTAGTGAAGAAGGCAAAGAAGCGAAGAAAAGAGTAGTAGAAATGAAACAAAACATAGTTGCTTGTATGGAGATTGATGGCACTTCACAAAAGAATCTGAATGATTTGGTAGACTTCATCTCTGCCTTGCCATCACGGCTCCCTCCACCAACGCCTGTTGTTGGGGCCATAATCAGCTCAAGTAATAAGCAAGCAATTAGTGTATTGCATAATCTTGTTGCAATAAGTCCATGGGGCAAATGCTGAAGCAACTTAGCAGCCTGTTACTATTCCCTTGTCAATTACTTTCTCATTTTAGTTTGTTGATTGGTTTAATAAGTTGTGAACTTTGACATATTGTTTCCTAGTTTTTTTTAACTGAATAACATCTTCTCTTTATTATCCCTATGTTATTACTTCCAAATGCTTTGCTTGAAAATATAAGACGTTAGTACACAACGATGGAGAAAGTAAAACAATGGCTGCTTTTGATACGAAGGAAAATGTTCTCCACCGAGAATGCTTTCCTAGAAAATAGTATTCATGGAAAATAAGTGATTTTTAACTTATTTTCTGGTATTAAGTTAGTAAAAGAAAATTATCCCAACAGTATTTATGTATAATATGGACAAATGCTATAACATCAGACCTGCACCCAGAATCCTGCCCTTTAACATAGACCCACACTCGATCTAACCTCACTCCAACACCAACCCGAGACACAAGCCTAACTCAAAACTTGATCCTTGACTAAACTCTTACCCCTAACATCAACCATCCCCAGCCACGACCCACAGCCCCCAGCCCGATGCCAACCCTAGACCTAGCCTCATGTTGGAAAAAATCATGGAGCAGAAGCATTCTCAAGATCATACTGCTTGAATGAATTATAGACAACAACCACAAATACATATTACACACAAAGTGTGCTGAAAATTAATTCAAGGAAGAAGAAAACTCAATTTTCTTGAAAAACAAGAAACTAGTCCCAACGTTAACTCAGGACCCCACTCCCAACGCTAACCTAAGACGCGACCCTGGTCACGACTAATGACGCAACACCCGAAGGTCTAAGGGCCCTGTGGAAAGGGTTGATGCCACTGTCACACCCCTATTTTTCCCCCCCGCGTGTTTGTTTTGAAAAATAGAGTTTCTCCAATTAAAGTGACATTTTGAAAAGGGTTATTTTATTATTTGGAGTCGCCACTTGGAATTGAGTTTCGGTGTTCCAAGTCACCTATTTTTTTTCTTTATCCCTAATCAAAAGGAAATGACTCTTTATTTTTGGTCTGCGAAACAAAGATCGGGTAAGGAATTCTGTTGACCGAGAGGAAGGTGTTAGGCACCCCTCGAGTCCCGTGGTTCTAGCACGGTCGCTTTATTGACTAGTTTATGGCTTAACTTAATTTGAATATATTGTATTTTTAAGTTTTACAAAAAAGGTCGTTAATCCGCCATCGTTAATTTATTTTAAACTTATTTTAAAACTATCTTTTTTTATTAATGTGGTGTGTTGGCAGCAACGCTTTCCAACCTTGCCACAAGTTATTTATTTATTTATTTATTTATTTTATAACATTTGTTCAATGTTATTTAAATCCTGACATTTGCCTATCTTTAGTGCTGGCCTAATCATACTTCTAGCGATTTAATTTAAGGAAGTTAATTACAAAAAATATTTAAAATTCAGAAAAAACTTACAAAGTAAAAAGCACTTCAATTTTTTTTATGAAAACTTGGTCTTTATGACTCGCGAAAAACACAATTAAACAATTCAATATTTGTTACATGGATCAACATAAAATCGTTAATTTAATATTCTAAAAGAATCATCACTCAAATAAAATGCAAAGAATGTTACAAATTTTATTCTTATTTTTAAAAAACAAAAACAAACACAAATTTATTAGAAATACAAAATATATTCTCGTACAAAGTTTGTACATGCAACACTAGTATGAACATGTTAAGTATTATGACTAATCTTTTTTTTTCTTTATTTTGGTCATAAAAAGAAGAATCTACAAACTGAGAACAATATTTTACACAATGAAATTCTTGTCATGAAATGTTTTAGTCATTTCAGTTTATTAAGCCATAAACATATATCATCATTAAAAAAGACGTATATGAAAATGAATAGACATTTAGACAATGAATTTAAACATGAAATAAACTATGCGTTGTTTAAACATAAAATAAACACACAAATAGAAATAATCACATGATATGCTAATTTTACTCGAAGCTTAACAATTCTCACATACTTCAATAATATAATGTCAAAATTAAATAGACATAAAATTTGAGCAACTTTGTAGCATTTAAACATGTCTTATACAATTGTGACTCCAAATCATACAATAAAAATTAAGTATTACCTTTGGTGAATATTAATTCACGAGAAGAAAAGGACCACGACTATGAGCCACGAATCGGGAATCACGAAAGCAAACCTTGAACTTAACTTTTATTTTTCTCTAGTGGTGTTTTTGAATTTTTTTTTTTTTTGGTTTTGGTGTGGTTTTTGTGCAAACGTTTTTTTGGTTTTGTGCAGATTTTTTCTTATCTGTATGAAGTGTGTGTAAAAAAAATGTAGTCTTTTTTTTCTACTGTGTTTGTGTATATGGGAAGAAGAAAAGAATGTAGTGTATGATTTTTTTTATCAGTGTGTGTAGAATGTTTTGTCTTTGTGGAATGTGAAGAAAGAAAAATGGATGAAAGTTTTTTTGTGTTTTTTTTTGTGTGTGTCGTGTGTTCCTCCCTAAAATATGAGGGAGTAAGGAGTTTTTTGTGGGAGTATTGTGGGGGTAGTTTAGGTGAGTGGGAGAGGAGTTAGAATTAATGGGTAGTTTTAGGATTATTTATTTTCTTTTGTCTTGTTTTTATTTTGAAAGAAGAGAAAGAAAAGAAAAAGAGAAAAAAAATATATATTACAAAACTATTTAAAATTAATAAGATATAGAAAGTTTTAACTAGTTAAAACTAGAATATAATTAAGAAAGTAATAACAATACTAGATTGTTTATTAGAATCAGAATAAAAAAAAACATATATTTTATAAATTTTCTCTTTTTTAGAACAAAACTAATATTAAAATATGACTCTATTTTTGTTGTTTTCAACTTATTCTAAATAAGATAAAAATATCTAATTTAGACTCAAAACTAAATATTTAAATATTAAAAAGTAAATAACCTAAGTTTGGTAAAAAATTAGGTGCTAACAGGATGCCCCTCTTTACTTGAGAACACGAAGAGTTTTCAAGCAAAGAAGTTAACGTGCCTAATTTTTGGCCTAACCATTATTAAAAGGTAAGGAAAAAGAAGGGGGAAAAAAGAGTAAGCAGAGTGACCGAGCCCTGGCTTTGGGCAGCCTACATATCTCAGGTCATAAGAGAATCAGGTCACGTGTAGTTCAAATAGTTGCAGAGATGGATGGATGGATTAGAGAGTTGAGTCTAGTCCCATCGAGATTCCGGTTCGTGATTCCTATTATTACATTGAAGATAATAACACTAAAATCAAAACGATACAAGATCTATTCAATTCTATTTGGCTCGACCCTCTTTTCTTTCACGTCTTCCCTTGCATCTTCAGTTATCACCTCACTTTTTTCTGGTGGGTATCTTGATCTCAAAATCTAATCTTGAAGTTTGTGTTTGAGGCTTGAACTTGAAATCTCAATTGAGTTACTGATGCCTCTCCAGAAGAAAGTTAGTACACTATTCGTGTACACTTGTTTCCTTCATTGAAGTTGGGAAGCAGAGTCTTGATATGTTAAGCTGCTACATGAGTCCGAATCGACTTTTAATGTCATTCTTCACTTCACAAATCAGACAAATGTTACTCTGTTATTGATGTCCAAACTTGTGGTCGCAGAGGGACCTGCCTGCAATCAAAGAAAAAAAAACAAAACAAAATTTTTCTGCTCCAATTTGTGCTACGAAAAATTTTGTGGGTTATTTTGCTTGATTTGCACATAATATTAAATAAAAATAATACAGTAATTAAAACAAGGAAAAAAATAAATACTCTATTATTGAATGAAATTAGATTTTATGCTTTATGGAAAATAAAAATGGCGGCTATCATGCCCTATGAATATATGAACGAATATTATGAGGGTTCGTGCCCTAGGCGAATATTATGAAGGTTCGCACCCTAAACGAATATTATGAGGGTTCGCTCCCTAAGCGAATATTATGAGGTTTCGCGCCCTAAGCGAATATTATGAGGGTTCGCGCCCTAGGCGAATATTATGAGGGTTCGCTCCCTAGGCGAATATTATGAGGGTTCGCGCCCTAGGCGAATATTATGAGGGTTCGCGCCCTAGGCGAATATTATGAGGGTTCGCTCCCTAGGCGAATATTATGAGGGTTCGCACCCTAGGCGAATATTATGAGGGTTCGCGCCCTAGGCGAATATTATGAGGGTTCGCTCCCTAAGTGAATATTATGAGGGTTCGCTCCCTAAGCGAATATTATGAGGGTTCGCTTCCTAAGCGAATATTATGAGGGTTCGCTCCCTAAGCGAATATTATGAGGGTTCGCGCCCTAAGCGAATATTATGAGGGTTCGCGCCCTAAGCGAATATTATGCGGGTTCGCACCCTAAGCGAATATTATGAGGGTTCGCTCCCTAAACGAATATTATGAGGGTTCGCTCCCTAAGCGAATATTATGAGGGTTCACTCCCTAAGCGAATATTATGAGGGTTCGCTCCCTAAACGAATATTATGAGGGTTCGCGCCCTAAGGGAATATTATGAGGGTTCGCTCCCTAAGCGAATATTATGAGGGTTCGCTCCCTAAGCGAATATTATGAGGGTTCGCGCCCTAAGCGAGTATTATGAGGGTTCGCTCCCTAAACGAATATTATGAGGGTTCGCGCCCTAAGCGAATATTATGAGGGTTCGCTCCCTAAGCGAATATTATGAGGGTTCGCGCCCTAAGCGAATATTATGAGGGTTCGCTCCCTAAGCAAATATTATGAGGGTTCGTGCCCTAAGCGAATATTATGAGGGTTCGCTCCCTAAGCGAATATTATGAGGGTTCGCTCCCTAAGCGAATATTATGAGGGTTCGCGCCCTAAACGAATGAATTGTTTTTATTTTATTTTACTTTTTTTTTAATTTTTAAAAATAAGATAAAATAAAATATCCCAGTTTTAAAACTGAAAAATTTTGAAACTTTTTTTTTTTTAATCTTTTTATTGGTGAATTTATTTTTTATTTTATTATCTGTTTTTTGTAGAAAACAAAATGCGCCAATTTGATTTTTTTTCAAAAATATGAGAGAGAGAAAATATATATATATTCTTTTTATTTGAGACCGAGCCCTTTTTAGGACTGCCTACGTATCTCACCATAGCAAGAATCAGGTCTGACGTAGTTCATACACTCAATTTTTTTTTTTACAAAATAATATCTTTTGAAAGGATTGTTAGATAGAAAGAAATTGACTTTTGATTGATAATATCTTGGTTTTAGATGATACCAACAATTAGACTTATGCATATAAATCACCTTTAAATACTTCTAGGCAAATTTGAGACCAACTTTGAAGTAATTTATGTAGTTTCAAATGACACCTGAAGCATACTTAAGTATTAACAAGATCTATTCATCTTGCATCAAATATGAGGTTAAAATTATTTATGTCCTCATGTTTCAAGTGCCTCACCGAAACAAAGTCCTAATTCATACAAAATAGAAGAGTTGCGATTGTGGGACATTTTGAGAGTCACTCACACTCAGAAAGATGTTCAATGCATGAGATTGAGATACCATATGCTTGACCCTCATGTAAGTATCTACTAATGTGAGAACATCGAAAATGAAATCAAGTAGGACTTGTATCGGTTAAAAATGTAGGCTTAGAATGGGTAAGGTAATCTTTGTATAAAGTGACCATTTTCTCCCCAACATTGCCCTATGCACTCAATTTATATTTTTTATTTTCACATCTGATCTTTATCTTCTTGGTTTCTTTTTTTTTTTCAGACTTTCTCCTCTTTTTTTCTTTTTGAGTTTTCTCTCCTTTTGTTGGAGTTTGTTTTTTTTACTGTCACATTTTCACTTTGTCATCCGACATAAAATTTTGTCTGTGCATTCTTGGATATGAGAGAAAAATAGAATGGTGCATTTGTGCAGTCAAAAGGATATGGGCAAAAATATGGTTATCGGAAAAAAATATTTTAGGCTCAAAGAGGAAAGCACTAGGGATCATATGTCATTTGCAATTGGATCAAAGAAGGCCTAAAATCCTTTTTCAAATTAGATGTTGCTCAAAATTTCGCATCAACAAACACTCGGGTCAAGTTCTAGATCAACAAGTCATGCCATTGAACTTTATATCTAAAATTCACCACACAATGCACATGAAACAATGAGGCCAAATTATTTTTTTTCCTTCACTTTTGAGCAAGAGAATTTTTCAAGTGTAACATAAGTATAATCAAGAGGTGCCAAAAGAATCTATATGGATCACAACAAAGTTGGTCCACTCTATTATACCAAATAGTTAACACTTTTTTATGCACACTTCTAAGTATGTTGGTACCAATCAAGACAAGAAGTACCTTTTTATTTTTAGTATTTTTATTTTAAAGAAGGATAAAAAAAATTTAATCAGAATGAAAAAAAATATTTTTCTTTTTTTTTATACAAAAAAAAATCTTCCTTTTTTTTTTTGAATTTCTTGGATGAGGATCTTTTTTTTAAAGAGTAAAATCTTTGTTATTATTATTATTATTTTTTTGATAAAGAATTATTATTACTGTTTTTTTAAGAATCACCGAACCCGAGGAAGGTTGCCTACGTATCTCATCAAGGTGAGAATCAGGTGTGCGTAGTTCTTGAAAATATATATATAAAAATATAATTTTTTTTTCCTTCTGAATAAATAAAACATTTTTTTTTGTTCAGCTTTTATGAATAGAGAAACAAAATGTTTCTTTTTGAATAAAGATTATTAAATTTTTTTTAATACGAATTTCTTTTTTATTCTTTTATTTTATTTTTTGAAGAAGAATCACCAAACCCGGGGAGGGTTGCCTACGTATCTCATTTAGATGAGAATCAAGTGAGCGTAGTTCTGGAAAATATATATAAAAATATAAATTTTTTTTCCTTCTGAATAAATATTTTTTTTTTGTTCAGCTTTTATGAATAGAGAAACAAAATGTTTCTTTTTCAATAAAGATTATTAATTTTTTTAATACGAATTTCTTTTTTATTCTTTTATTTTATTTTATTTTTGAAGAAGAATCACCGAACCGAAGGAGGGTTGCCTACGTATCTCATTTAGATGAGAATCAGGTGAGCGTAGTTCTCAAATCAAACAAATATTCTTGTTTAGTTATTGTTATAAGATATAAATATTTTCTTTTGCTTTTATGAATAAGAAGGATTTTTTTTTTTACGTTTAATAGGAAATATATTTTTCAATTTTTTTCAATTTTATCAATAAAAATCACCGAACCCAAGAAGGGCTGCCAACGTATCTTAACGAAATAAGAATCAGGTGAGCGTAGTTCGGCCACTTTTCATAAAAATGTTAACTTTTGTCGTAAATATGCTAGGACCGAACTATTTGGGATTTGACCCCAAAAGAAAATATTCAACGACAATATTCAAACGTGACAAGTAACACATAGTCATGAACATGTTGGTCTGAAAGAAGGTTCATGTTTTATATGATCCTAACACCTGTGTTTAGCCATATAAAATCAAACACAGATTATGCAGATTAAGTGTATCCTAAGAGGAATACTGGTTGTATAAGGCTTGTTCTATTAAATTTGAAGTCCTTATAGAACTGGTAGCTAGACCGGCGATAAAACGAGTGAACAACTCGAGTTGGGAAGGAACAGCTTACCGGTAGCAGAGCTTTCCGGCCTCACTATTTGGACATTCCCATCCTAAAACATGTGTGACTAAAATCCTTCCCAGGAGCGTAATCGCATCTCTGGTATCTCAAAGAAAGGTTCGGGAGCGTGTACCGCATCTCCGAAAAATGGTGTCTTTCAGAAGACTCAGATAGGTGTGTGAGAGAAGATAGTTTATATCACAGTTCAAATAATATCAAACCAATTAATTAGCGGGCAAATATCACATTAAATCAATGAATGCAATATTCAAAATAATAAAGTCATATACAAGTCAATATTGACAAGCTCGAATTCTGGTTGTCCCCAGCGGAGTCGCCACCTGTCACACCCCTATTTTTCCCCGCGTGGGTTTTGAACAATAGAGTTTTTTTCAATTAAAGTGACATTTTGAAAAGGGATTATTTTATTTATTCAGAGTCGCCACTTGGAATTGAGTTTTGGTGTTCCAAGTCACCTAATTTTTTATCCCTAATCAAAAGGAAATGACTCTTTATTTTTTGGTCTGCGAAACAAAGATCGGGTAAGGAATTCTGTTGACCGAGAGGAAGGTGTTAGGCACCCCTCGAGTCCCGTGGTTCTAGCACGGTCGCTTTATTGACTAGTTTATGGCTTAGTTTATTTTGAATATATTGTATTTATATGTTTTCAAAAAGGTCGTTTATCCGCCATCTTTAATTTATTTTGAACTCGTCTGAAATTGTCTTATTTTATTAGTGTGGTGTGTCTGTAGCAGCGCTTTCCAACCTTGCCACGAATTATTATTTTATCACTTTATAGTTTTCAAAAGAAAGTTTATTTAATAAAGTTTGAGTCCTAATATTTGCCTATCATTTTTTATCCACCTAATCATACTCCTAAATACAAGATCCAAAAAAAATTATTTATTAAATATTTTATTTCTGGTTTCATTTTTATTTTCTAGAAAAAAAATAAATTTAATTCATTATAATTAAACTTCATTTAAATGTCAATTAATTATATCTCTTAGAACATGGATATTTTTTGGATTTTAATCAAGAATAAGTTTAAAAAAAAAAATTAAATGTTTAAGCATGTAACATATAACCACATGTTATACCAAATGTTATTTTAAATGTAACAGTATAAAAGTTTAAACATATTTCAATATCATAACATAAAAGTTAAACATGCATAGAATTTGAATAACTTCGTAATATTTGAATCAAGTATTATATAATCATGAAATAAAGTCATATGATGAAATTCAGGGGATACCTTTTGTGAAAATTAATTCACAAGAAGAAAAGACCACATCTAGGACCACGAATCCGAAATCTCGAAAGCAAATCTTGAACTCAACTTTTGTTTTTCTCTAATTATTTTTTTTAGGGTTTTTTTTTCTGTATGTTTCTTGTGCAAATTTTTTGCTGGGTTTTTCCTAAATGTGATAAGATGTGTGAAGAAAAAATGCAGTATTTTTTCTACTATGTTTGTTTGTGTATGTGGGAAAAAGGAAAGAATATGGTGTATGATGATTTTTTTATCAGTGTTTTTGTTGTGAAGAAAAAAGATGGATGAAATTTTTTTTCTTTTCTTGTGTTGTCGTGTGTCTCCTTTTATGAAAGAGTGAGGGATGTGAAGATGTAGAAAATGAGGGAGTAGTGGGGTAGGAGTTGGAAATAATGGGTAGCTTTTTTTTTTTTTAAGTTTATTTATTTTATTTTGTCTTGAAAAGAAAAAAGAAAGAAAGAAAAAATAAATATGTTAGAAAACTCTTTCCAATTTAAAAATAAATATAGAAGTTAACTAGAAAAAACATATATTTTTTTATAAATTTTCTCTTTATTAAGCAAAACTTACATTAAAATATAACTATGTTTTTGTTGTTTTCAAATTATTCTAAATAAGATAAAAATATCTAATTTAGACTCAAAACTAAATATTTAAATATTAAAAAGTAAATAACCTAAGTTTGGTCAAAAATTGGGTGCTAACAGCCACTCGCTACTCATTTGAGTCTCTGGTGTGGCGCTTGAAGTTCTGACAATAATAAGGAGATGATTGAGGAGAGAGATAAGTAACTACTAACTACTGACCATAAAAAACAGATAATCAAGTGTCATTATCTAAAAATAAAAAAGATTAGTTATTTGTATGCTGAGACAAAGTAACCATTAAGTGTTTATTCACTCCTTGGCTTCACAGACTCAGTGCAACTAATGAGTGATTTGGCTATAGGAGAGGATAAGTGACTACTTCTGAAACAAAATGATTTGGCTATAGTAGAGAATAATGAAATAACTAACATTAACCAACAAGGATTGTGGTAGAGTGGTAAGTACTCCTTCATCCTTAACCAGAGTTCTCAAGTTCGAGTCGCCTTTGTTAGGGAGTATTTTACCCCAATGTGAAACTTCCCGATGCGAATCCAAATTTAGTCAGGCTCCATGGGTGTCGAATACCGAGTAGAAACCGAAAAAAAAATAACTAACATTAGACTATGCTTTGATTTAGTGGTAAGAGTGTATCAACTTATGTGCAATTCATGGTTTCAAACCTTGTCATGGACAAATGCTCTCTAAACTTTTGGGAGGTCAAAAAAGTTTTTTTTTCCTCAAAAAGTGCTTATGTATATGCTTAACTTAGGTATAGCTCATAAGCTACAAGCCCATCCCAATTTAATTATTCGAGAAATGCTTTTTTCAATTCGATCTAGAGAAGAACAAATTACAAAGATATTATTAACATGTAGTATTTATATTGACAATAGTATATCGAACTAATATAATTCATTGTGATAAATAAGGTGGATCTATTTAGTGTTATTTTATGTTTTAAAAGAATTAGAAAGAAATTCGATTTTTTCACCAAGAAAGTCATATCGAGTGTCATATTATATATCACTATATATCATATTTATTCATTCATCATGTCATATATTATATATTATTAAAAGTGAAAAATTTTAAAGTGAAAAACTAAAATATCATTTTATCCCTATACTAAATTAAAAAATTATAAAATGTGTGGTTAGTTATATTACATATTAAATATTATATTATCACCATTATTCACGTGTACATATTCATTCATCCTTAATAGTAATTTATTTATTAAAACGAAGAGTTGTGAGAACAAGTAGTTATGAAAGACATAATGCATAAATAGGATTCTTAACTTGACTTTAAATTATTATTTTGACTTTTAATTTTAATAGTGCACAAATAGACACTTGAATCATCCAACACTCAAACGAAAATATTCAAATATCCTAGGCAAAATGTGTGACATACACATGTTTCGACGTAGATTATTGAGCCACTTGATGACTGCCGATTAAATAAAATAAATACATTAAAATAAACACATGTAGATTTTCAAAATAATGAAATAGATTATAATATAGAATATTCTGAAGTAGGGAAAATTTCAATACCATTTCATTGTTGCAACTTCATTCTTGAAGAGCTAGAGACGACTAGGGCTATTTCTTTCTCATTTTTTTTTACTAATTTCTTCGATAAAGGTAAGTTAATCATTACTCTAAATTTTAATTCGATTCCTAAACCTTAGAATCATGGGAATTCTCTTATTAGAGGAAGGCTTTGGACTAAAACTAATGATAGAAAAAGTCCTAGCTAGTTGGGAGAGATGATCATGAAATTGACTAAGGCTTAGGATTTTGATATACTTAGGATTTTAATAATCTAGATAATGTAGGTCATGGTCATTGATTATTATTATTTTTTGTTATTTTAGACGAACAACGAGCCAAAGCATTGTAAAAGGGGAAAGCTTTAATTCTTTAGAGTTCCAAGACTTGTTTCGAGGTAGGTGATAGTTGAGTTTCCCTGTTTGTCTAATATGTCCTATTAACTACTTTACTAGTATTGCATGTATAATAAATATATGATTAGAAAATAAAAGTGAAGTGAAATGATATCTTGTGATCAAATTGCATGCAATGAATGTACTACTTGATTGTTCAAGTGTGTATGGCAATTCATTGCGGTCGTAATTGTGGTGTGTGACTTCATGTTGAATCGAGTACATGCCGGTATATTTGGATCAGATACCACAGATTGAATCGAGTACTATGCTTATATATTTGGAATGGCTATCACACTGGTATACTGACTTTTAGAACAGGTACCACGCAGGTACAGTAACAGTTTTAAATATGACTTCCATGAGAAGACTAACATCTGATTGTTGCATTGTGAATGAGTATGTTTATCTGTCTAATAATTTAAGAGTTGGCAAAATTGTGATGTGATTGTGTATTGTTACCTTATTATATCGTAGTTTCATGTTCATATCTTATTTATCGGAAATTATTGTGTGATCCCATCAATACACTGTGGTTGTATACAGATAATGCATTTGCTTTTTCTTTATTGGGTACAAGCCAACTTCGAGTCAGGTGGCTATTGAGAGACCTTAATTAGGAGATCGCAGATCATCGAATTCGAGGGTGAGCCAATTCTTTTAATTTATCATGAGTTCATCTTTATTTTAGTCTCTTCTCTTCGAACTTAGACCTTTTAGACCTTATTTACATTATTGTTTTGGATTACATCTTCTTATCTTAGACCCTTAAATAGAAGTTATAATGACTTTCAGGTTCTAAAGAATATTTATATTTCCGCATATTTATTAATCGAGACTTAATTTTTAAACCGTATCTAATCTGTTTGCACTCGTTAAATGCATGTTTGGTTTAATAGTTGTTGTTAGGTTTAGTGGGGGTGTTGCGGGTCAACATAAAAAATAATTTTTGTCACATGATACAAATAATCTTATCATTATGAGCATGAGTCTTTTTTCTTTTTATACAATTAAAATAATGAATTTTTTATTTACAAAATATAATCTATAGATTAAATTTTATATTTTTTAAAACCACAATTTGAAATCCTAGAAACAGCTGGCTTCATAGCACTGATTGATGATTAATTAATTAATTTCTTCCTTAATGAGTTTGGTATTCTCGTCCACCTTTAATTACCACCTTATAATATACACTAAAGATTTTTACTTATTATATTCTAAAGATTCGAAATTTGTCGGTTTTCGCAGCAAACTCTAAAGTTTAAATTTAAATATGTTGTTAATTACGTAATGTTTGGCATGTGCCCATTTATGATTATTATGGCAGCATGAGGAAGAGTTCCTTTTAAAACAAAAATAATTATACATTTGTTTGTTTTATTTTTTTTTATAAAAAAAATCTGATTATTCATTAATTTTGATTGTTCACACAATATATTTAAGATCGTGAAATCAGGAGATTAAAGAACATTTTATATATTTTTAATTTAAAATTATAAAATTCAACAACAACAACATAGTCAGTAGAATCTCATAAGTGGGTCGGGGGAGGGTAGAATGTACGTAGACCTTACCACTACCTCATAGAAGTAGAGAGATTGTTTCCTGGGAACCCTCGTCTCAAAAATCCGTAAGTAGAATAAACTAGATATGACAAAAAACACATGTCAATATGTAAATACGATAGAATTAACACACATACGACAGATATAAAACACTCCTACTCCTGCTACCTAACTATACCTCCACCTAATCATACCGACCAATTAGCCTGCTACTCTAATTTGCGACCTCCACTTCTTTCTATCTAAGGTGATGTTCTCGGTGAAATCCAGTTTCGCTATATCTTGTCTGATCACCTCCCCCCAATACTTCTACGGTCTACGTGTAACTCCCAAAACCAACCTCTCTCGTACCTCCTAAAATCATAAAATTCAAAAAAAAATATTTATTTACTTAAATTTTATATCAAATCAAAAGAATATTATTGTATTTTAATAAAAACTAATTTAAATTTTAAAAAAAAATTACTTCTTGATAAAATAATTTTCAATCAAATGTTAATTTAAATTATAATTTTCTTTTTTATATCATATTAAGTTAATGGGTGTTAAAAAGAAAATAGACCGGAGGGAACGCATATTTATGGGGTCTTTTTTTATGGCAAGGAATAGGAAACCACCAGGTGGAACCTTTATATTTTATTAGTTTTAACTTTTTTTTTTTTTTTACACAAAAATCTAATCACTTTTGTATTATTAAATTATAAAGAGTCAAAATGCGAGATCAAATCATTTACTTTTATTAAATTAATAAAAGAATCAAAATAATTTATTTATATTGAAATATCTTAAGGTGCTGCAGTGATAATTAATTAATTAATTTCTTCCTTTATATATAGGCATACCAATAATAAAATAATATGTTGGGCACCTTAATGGGTTTGGTATTGTATTCGTTCACATTATACCACCATATTATATACACTAAAAATTCTATGTTTTACTTATTTATATTCTAATAAATAGTTGAAATTTTGTTGGTTTTCACAGAAATATGTACAAGTTTAAATTTAGTGTTGGAGCATAATATTTTAATATTAAAAATATATTTTGTTTTAGTGGATATAGATTGATAAAACTATGGTTAATTATTTTTTAATTTAATTTATGTAATTCCTAAGTCATATTCTACTTTATTATGCCTTATAATTTATATAATCTCCTAGGCATAATTACTCTATTTATTTACTTATATTATTGTCCATTTCATTCTGATCTAAGAAAAGAAGGATTCCTCACCTATAAATGGTGGTGTTACTTACTCTAACTTGTTTTGGTGTTCGATACTCCTCCCAAGACTCAATACTCATAAGACAATCCATCTCATTAACTCAATTAGTCTCATAAGGACTCTAATCATCTGATTAATTCAACTCAAATGGGCCTTTCGGCTTATCATCTCATAAACTCAATTCTCATTAGGTAGCTCAAGGCTTAGATAAATTATTGGAAGGAAGTCATTTAGACAAATCTCTAGAGTTCAATTATGCATACTCATGGGGTCATCAAGCTCTATTAACTCATCGTCATGCTCACATCACAATCACAATCAACATACTCAAGTCAAGGCTCTAAACTCAACTCTTAAATTCATTCATACATTCTTTTTCAAAGTAACATATAGGGTTTGTGAAAATAACTCATGTAAAACATTTAATCAGTAAATCAAGTTTATGATGATCATCAACGCATGAAAATATATATAATATACATATAACTTACAAGAAATTATTTAAGAAACATGTATGTAGACTCGTTATACTCTTAACTCCTCTATTACCATCAACAGGGCACATGGAAAAACATTCCCATATTTTATTTTAGCCTTACATACCTGGTGCGAAGCTTTGATACTCAATCTCGTAAGAACTCTTCTCGAATTGCCACTCCTCTTCTCTTCTCTTAGCCCTAGTCTTTATTAAGAACTTAGAAAGACTTCGGAATGGAGATTAAAACCTTTTTTACGCCCAAAACGACCTATTTTGATCGTGTTTTAGGTTTGGGAGCGGTTGGGAAAGGTTTGGAATGCCCCTCACGAAAATTAAAAAAAAGTCCGACTCGGGGTGGCATGGTCCGCGACATGGACTGTGTGTAATTTCAGATTTTTCACCGAAAAATTCTCCGATCGAGTTTTCTAATCCCGTAGAAAATATTGGGACCCAGTCTAAGTGTATGTTTGTGGCAACTCTGCGTCGCGGGCCTGTCGCACACTCTTTCTGGCATTGTGTTTCGCATCGAAAAAATTATCTTTTCATCCGGTTGCTCTAAAAATCAATCAAGACCATTTTCCCACTCAATTTTTTCATGTTGATCGCATATCCGACCTTGGATTTGCTATTAGAGTTTGGGAAGACACGTTATACAAGCATCTCTCATCTAGGGGTATTTTGATAATTTATTGGATGTTACAAACATCGCTAGATCTCTTCAAGAGATGGAAGAGAAGAGATGTATGTAAAGTATTTTTTTACTTGATCAATCCAAGTGGAGAAAAGATGAGAGAAAAATAACCTTTTACCTAATACTCTTCATGAACAAAATGATATTAATTTTGATGGGTCAACGTGTAAAAGCTTTGATATTCTTTTTTTTTTTTTTTGAAAAAAGTAGAGGTTCCATAGTGATAAAATTAACCACGTTACTCTTTTAAAAAGAACACAAATTACAATATGGTTGTCGAGCCAACTGCAGATTTAACAAAGACAAATTAATTGGTAATCACATGGAACTCAACCTATGTGATCAGAGATCACATGAAGTAAGTTCATATGTGTCATAACAAGTTAATATTTATATTGTGCACTAACAAAGAGTGGTTGAACCACTACTTATTATGAAGAATGAATTATTAACCCTTAATAAATTCATAGTTCTTCAATGACGTATTTAAAACAATATATACTTGATGAATAATTCACCTATATAAAAATAAAATGATATGATTTTTATGAAATTTGCCTTAATCTCTAAAGCTCTCATGAATATTCAGGCGCATGTAGCAAAATTATGAAGATGAAAAGGTCATAAATAAAGTCTCTACTTTAGAATAAAAAATTATTGATTCATAAAAATATAATATTTCACCATTAATTCGACACGTGTCAAAAAATATCACACCTTTTGGCCTATAAATAAGTATCATTTTTTACTCAACAAAAGACATCCAATATATTTAGTTTGGTGTCTCTCTCTCACTCTCCTCACGTTTTCTCCTCTTTTTTTTTTTTTTTTTTGCCTTTCTAACTTAGTTATCTTCTTTTATGTTGGCTTTTATTTTTCCCAAATAACTTGCAGCATTATTGATTGATTTTGTTGATTTTTATATCTTCAATTTTGATTAGGAAAGACTTATTTAAATCAAGAACACAACTAATAAGCCCTTGAATATAACAAAAATCAAAGATGAAAATTAAAAGAAAACAGAGTGTAGTACTCGTGCCATTCCTGCTTCAGGGGCATTTAACACCAATGCTACAACTTGGAAGTATCCTTCATTCAAAAGGCTTTTCTATCATAGTTGCGCATACAGAACACAATTCTCCGAATTATGCCAATCATCCTGAATTCGTCTTCCATTCTATGGATGACGGATTAAACGAAATTGACCTATCATTCCCGAGCAAAGAGAATATATGTTGTATGAACGAGAACTGCAAGGCGCCCTTGAGAAATTACCTGGTTAGGATGATGGAAGAGGAAGGTGATCAGCTCGTTTGTATCATTTATGACAACAACATGTTCATCGTCGATGAAGTAGCCACTCAGTTGAGGATTCCAAGCATTGTCCTGCGCATTTACAATGCTGCATATTTGCACTCCATGATCACAATTTTACAGCAACCAGAAAAATATTTTCCATTTAAAGGTATGAGTACAAACACATCCTCTGCTTCAACATTTAAATGAAAAATCATTTCGAATAACACTAACAAAAACTTGCGACATGGCATTCCACATGAGTAGAATATTTCATCTTGACAAAAATCAAATACATAAATTATTACTCCCTCTGTCTTGGCATCCTTTTTTTTGGTCGGTTTCAAAAAGAATGTCACTCTAATTGGCAATAATTACCTTTAAATTTCTCCTTTTACCCTTAATTAAATAATTCACAGCCACACAAATATCTAAGAATGAATTTAGACCACAATATTAAGTCTATCATTTTCTTAAACACTGTATCAAGTCAAAGGGTGACACATAAAATGAAACTGAGGGAATAGTATTTTTTAAAAGTTAAAAATTAAAGAATTAGTATATCAATTTTTTTTTTTTTTAAGAAAAAGTCTCTTAATGTTGTGTGTATTATACTCTCTCTTTTATTTTTTTTTTAAAAAAAGCCTCTATATGAAGTTTGGCCTAGGCCCCAAAACTTATTGAGACAGCCCTGGTGGAGTTGGATAACGAAAATATTTTAATATTAAAAAAGAGGGGTGTGTTTCTCAAACTAATGAGTGATAGTTTAGATGTAAAACTCACGCTTCCAATAGTTTAGATATGAAACTCTAAAAAGTGAGATAGTTTAGGTATGTTTTGACTTCACGCTTTAATCAAATTACCTTTTAATCTTATGTTTTTAAGGGGACATGAAAAAAAAATGACGAGTAAAAGGGATAGGAGTGAATACTAGAAGTAACAGGACGAAAAGGCTCCCAGAAAGAACAGGACTTAATTACACATATTAACATGACTAAGATATATTCTCTACTAATTGGTTTAGTTTGTAATCCTTTTCTTCCATTATACTCTATCTTTAGCCAAGTTTACATTGATTAGTCACTGCATTTCCAGATTCTCAGTTGTTGGATCCGTTAACGGAGCTTCATCCCTTGAGATTTAAGGATATACCAGTTACTGTCATCAATAATACAGTTTCACAACTGGTAGTAGACTTTGGTAGAGCAATAACCGATAAAGGATCATATGTCGCTACTATTATGAACACGATGCAAGACTTGGAGAGTTCATTGTTGTTACGCCTTCAGGAACATTACCAGGTACCTTTCTTTCCAATAGGCCCTTTTCACAAAATGGCACCTATGACCTCATCGACTAGCTTACGAGAAGAAGACAGCAGCTGCATTGAGTGGCTCGACAGACAAGCTCCTAACTCTGTTCTGTATGTCAGCATCGGTAGCCTAGTGAGTATTGATGACAAAGAGCTAATTGAGACTGCTTGGGGATTAGCTAACAGTGAGCAACCATTCTTGTGGGTTATTCGACCTGGCTCTGTCTCGGGCTTTCAATGTGCTGAGGCACTGCCTGATGGTTTTGAGGAAATGGTAGGAGAAAGAGGACGGATAGTGAAATGGGTGCCACAAAAACAGGTGCTTGCACATCCCGCGGTAGCAGGCTTTTTCACTCATTGTGGTTGGAATTCAACGCTTGAAAGCATTTGGGAAGAAGTCCCTATGATATGCAGGCCAATTTTTGCAGACCAACTGGTGAACGCAAGGTATGTGAGCCAAATATATAAGGTTGGGTTCGAATTGGAGGTTATCGAGAGAACGGTGATAGAGAAAACAATAAGAAAACTCATGTTGAGTGAAGAAGGCAAAGAAGCAAAGAAAAGAGTTGTAGACATGAAACAAACCATAGTTGCTGGTATGCAGATTGATGGTTCTTCACATAAGAATCTGAATGATTTGGTAGACTTCATTTCTGCATTACCATCACAGCTCCCTCCGCCAGCGCCTGTTGTTGGGACAATCATGAGCTCAGACCATATAGCAAGCAAGGGTATCACAGAGTCCTCACGTTAGAAGAATTACATAATCTTGTTGCCTGCTAGTTGTCAAGACAATAAGTCCTTAATCATTTAAGGAAGAATAAGATGAGGTGAACTTCTCTTAATATCTTGGAGGTTATGTTAAGGCCAAGGGGCTAATGCTGAAGCAATTTACTAGTTTTTCACCTTAGTTTGTTGTTTGGTTTAATAAGTTTGGAAACTTTGACATACTGTTTCCTAGCAATAAGTACGATTACCCCTTAGAATTTATGTTATTTCCCTGTGTTACTACTAATAAATACTTTGTTTGTGTTATGAAATATTATATTTAGTGTGGATGTCCACAACTCCATCAACACTTTTAACTCCCACACCTCCTCAATCTTCATAACTTTCATGGTTAATGTCACGTTTATGACAATCTTTCATATGCCACAACTGTGTAAACAATAAACACTATAAATAGAGACATAAAAGTTCACATTTGAATATACCAACAAAATTAAGCAAAATGTATAATTAGCCTACTGCATTCAAAATATGATCCCATTCGCTACTTATTTGAGTTTCTAGTATGCGCGGCTCCCCTCCAGTGTAATGTTTGTTCAAGAGAGAAACGATGCAAGACTCAACAAACAGAGAAAATTAAATCATCAATGGATTTAATTTTCTGCAATGTGTTTGATAAAATGTCAAAGTTATGCAAAGGATGACCTACACGGAGATAGAAACTCGACTTCCTTTCCCAAGGCCCCATTAACAAAAATTAAAATAGAAGGGCATAAAGAGAAATTTGAAGAGAATATAGGTAATTGTAAGAAGATTATGAAGTATAGAGATGTTGGCGGTGGCAATAGGCACTGGGCAACACCATTTTGCTAGCGAAACAAAAAAAAACTTTTTCATTTGTATTATTTGTGTATAATGAATAATTAATTATGTTATTTTGAGATGAAAATGACATTGTGGTGATTGTAATTGGTGCTCCAGCGAGAATAAAGAAGACAAAAATAGAGTACTTATTTTTTCGATGAATTTTTGATAAATTTAGGCAATATAATCATGAATTTTAATTCATAAAAATCATAGAATTTTCAATAGAAATCACTATTTTTCTCATGATTTTTTTGACGATCTTCTCTGGTGGGCCCTTCAGGAGAGCTTGAGCAAAATAAAATCATGAACTTTAGGTTGAAAAATTATTTACTTTTCAATGGAAGTTATCATCTTCTCAACTCCTTTTCTTTTAGAGTTAAGAAACAATTTATGGTCAAAAAATATAATGAATTGTTGAAGAAGAAGAACTCAAATAAAGAAAATGTAAAAGCTATAAAAATGGGGGCCACCAATAAAAAGATAAAAAGAATGAAAATTGACATAATTAATATATTAAAAATTTTAATATTAATTATGTAAGGACTAATAAAATAGTGTCACGTGTTTAAATTTGTCATTTGAATATTTTTTATCTTCATCTCAGGCACCTTAAGGAAGGTGAAGAAACTCTCTGCCATGTCACCTTCTAAAGGGGTATTAATATCACTTTGAACAAGATTAGGCATGGAGTAGGTCGTTATGATAGTCAAAATGTGTAACTGATTTTTCGGAACAAGTCCAAGAGGGCACTTATGCCTTGTCCTTATTAAAAAAAATGTCATTCATAAACGTGTGTTTTTGCATAAAATCATGGATAACTTTCCTTACAATATGTGGTAAATTTTGAAAAGCTTCCTCTATACATGTGAAAAGGCCTCATAATAAGGCTAGGCTTGCATAAGGAGTTAAATTTGAAGTCCTTATGTTTTGTTCAAGTGTTCGAGCAAAATTAGAGGAGAACCTAGTGTAGAGGGCATCACCTAAAATTTGCACTGAAATCACAAACTTCATATCACTGGATCAAGCTTATAAACACAATTCTTGCTATCAAATCGATAGCCATTTTGTAGTTGATGACCCGAATGAAATCATTAAATGACAAAAGAAATACCATATGATAATTCTCCATGAACAGGAAGCACTTCAAATCAAAATGAGTTGTTAAATGACCGAAAAACAAGTAATATCTTACGAGTTAGAGAATGTTATCAGAAAGACTTCAGTATATGTTAACTTGGATAACTTCAACATATTGGAAGTTGGTTTTTGTGAAGTTTTAAATGTTTCCCGCAAGATCAACTACATGAAAAAAAAATTGCTTCACAGATTGTTATTAGTAAACTTTTAAGGAAATATACAACTTTGCCCCCTTAAATTACGTTTACCAATGTATTTACTTCTCTACCAACTAATTTACATATTTATCAAGTCCAAATTTCTGACTTTTTAATTAAAATAACGAATTTTTCTTTTTTTTTTTATTTTTGACATGTTGACCTGACCCGCATTAAATGCGGTCAGGCGGCTCATTAATGGAGCCATTTAATGCAACACTTTAATTATTTTTTTTTTAATGAAGTAACTTTTATATCCGTTGGGTAATGTATTATATTTCTACAAGAAGCATTAATTAGAATCATATATTCCCTCACACGTTTTATTATTACCGAGGTGTCATAAATGCGGTAATAAATGCCACTGACAGACGCGACTCTATTGATTGGCGCGCCGGTCCGTCAGCCGGCGTGTCTATTCACTACGTTAAAAGTTTATTTTTCATCTTCTTCTCTTGTATTATTATTTGTTTATCACAAATTTTTGTTCTTCTTCTTCACAACTCTCCTTCATTTCGGCGATTCACAGGTATGTATTTCTTGATTTTTATTTTTTGTTTTTTGTTTTGAGTTGGGTATTCAAGTAATGGTCTTTTTGAATTACTTGTAAGAATTATATCATCCCTTTCTTTTTGGAATTTTTTGCACCCAATGTAGTTTTCCTTTCTCACAACTCCCTTTTTTTGTTATTTTTCCTATTTTTTGCATTTTTTTCTATTCTTTGTTGTTATTTCAGTGGGTTTTGGGTATGGTGATTGCGAAATATCGGGTTCACGGCCCTTTTTTTTTTCTTTATGGATTGCAACTGGTAAATTGGGGGTTATTGTATTTAGCATTTGCCATCCCTTCCTTGGGTTGTGATTAATTGTGGTCTCTTTGGTATGCAAACTGTTTCAATTTGTAGAAGAGTAATTGGTGACATTAATGTGTTTGTGTCGAAATTTTTGGTATATATTTTTGGCATTTCTTCCATGGTTGTGTGTTAAGCATGATGATGGGTGATGTATTTGTTTTTTTCACAGTCATATGGCATTATCTTGGCTTTTGTGGTATGCGATTTTTGGTTTTTCTATCGGTATGCATTTGCTTTTTTTTTTGAGGCATGCAATTGGTTGGTATGCATCATGGTATGCAATTAGTATGCAATTGGTTGGGATGCATCATGGTATTGTCATTTTTATGTTGGCATGTTATTTTGGTATTTGGGATTGGCTTGTTGCATGGTTGCTGTTTTTGGTATTTATATAGGTATTCGATTGGTTTTTTTTGGGGGCATGAAATTGGTATGCAATTGGTATGCTGTTGTGGTTGAAACTTAAACAGTATGATTGGGCATAATTGGTATTGCTGATTCTTCCCTATGGGGGTGGTATGCATCATGGTATTGTCCTATGTATGTTGGCATGTTATTTTGGTTATGGGATGTTATTGTTTCATGGTTGCTGTTGTTGGTATTTATATTGGTATGCACTTGGTATTTTTGGGGGCATGCAATTGGTATGCATTTGGTATGCTGTTGTGGGATGGTCTTGTTTTCATGGATGCTGGTTTTGGTATTCATATTGGTATGCAATTGGTATTTTTTCTGGGGGCATGTAATTGGTATGCAATTGGTATGCTGTTGTGGGATGGTCTTGTTGCATGGTTGCTGTATTTGGTATTTACATTTGTATGCAATTGGTATTTTTGGGGGCATGCAATTGGTATGCTGTTGTGGGATGGGCTTGTGTCATGGTTGCTTTTTTTGGTATTTATATTTGGTATGCAAATGGTATTTTTGGGGGCATGTGACTTGACTATTTTTATGTGTTTCTGGTGTTTATCTGGTTTTTTTATTGTGGTATTATTCTTTGTGTTTAATATTAGTTTTGTTGGTTTAATGTGAAGTGTTGTAATTGTAAAATAGGACTAAATTACTATGGAAGTGACACCAACGAGGAAGAGCCCACGGTTTGCCAGCACCCTTCATTCGCCATCTAGGCCAAGTTTTGATTTGAATGCATACACACCATCACCACCTAAAAGGGCCTCTGGTAAAATAATTTCTGACAGTAAGGGAAAGGGTAAAATGGCAGAGGTAGATTTGCCCCACGACAGCGACTTTGAGGATGAAATTCCTCTTTCAAAGAGGGCTAAGTTGAATAAAGCGCAGAATTTGCCTCCTGTTGCTAAGGCAAAGGTATGTAATTTGGTATTTTGCGTATATATACACATTCAAAAGATGTATTCCATTTCATATATTTCTAATGGTGCATTTTTTTTATAACAAGAAATCTGTACGGAACAAAGGAAAGTCACCTTCTGGCAGCAAAAAAAGTAAACAAGTAAAGGGGATGAAGGAAGATAAAAAAGAAGCGCAGGTATAATTATAAATTTTACTTTATTCTCCATGATTTATATTTTCTTGATTATTTTTTGGGGTCCATCGCTGTAAATACATATTTTTTTAATTTTTTTTGACATTTGTCAGGACACCAAAAAAGCTAGTCGATGGTGCTCGTATGTGAATGTCAAAGTTTTTGAGGAAATATCTGAATTTTTGTCCAAGGTTGGTATGCTTGTGTCACGACCCGGGGTCGGGGTCTAGATGTGACACGGCGAATGGGGACCCGAAAGCCCCCAAACAAGCCTCAAATTTGCAGAAGATTAAAGACAAGATTAAAGAGAACATTCTTAAAACCAAAAAGGGAGGACATATTCCATAGATAACGAAATAATAAGTTTATACAATTGTCCAATAAGTGCCTCTAATCATGGAACGGGGGCCGGGACAAGTTCCGGGCTCACCCTCAGTCAAAATACATACATAGATGAGGTTTACAAAAATTCAAAAGTATGCCCTCGAAAGACGGGGCTCACCACAAAATATCTAGATAGGGATAAGCTACGCGTCCGGCGGATACTGCTCAAACTGCTCGGTCCCTGCATGGTAAAATCATGCAGGCATAGAGTATGCGTTAGTACGTTGAATGTACTAAGTATGTGGGTATGCAATGCACGTGACTTACCGAACCTGCGTCATCATGTTAAGTGGCAAGGGCACATAGTATACAAGGAATATATATAACAATAGAAATTTAATATACAAGATGCCATGAAATGCGTGATGTGTGCAATGCGATAGTGCTCCTATATAACGGGGATGGACTATAACCGACAAACCAAATCCATGCGAGCTATTACACGAATTGGACCGATTGGGACCTCCCATCGGTAGGGAGAAGATTACTTGCCAAGGGTAATCTACATCACACCTTACGACCCGCTTTTCGGTGGATGGACACCTTCCTTACGACCCGCTTTTCGGAAGGATTTACAAGATCAAGACAAATCATAGTCATGTACAAATAGACGAATTACATCCGTCCCTATGTAGGCACATAGTTCGAGGAAAAAGGGGGAGGACCCCCAATTCCATCGGTGCTAAGTCTTACACATCCCACAAGAATACTTATATATATATACTTATGCTTTCAAGAGAGTCAAGTGCAAGTTCATAATGTTCAAGACATAATTGGGCTCAACGCCGATTTACAAGATCATATTCAAGATGTCAATGCAAGGAATAGCTCATCTACAAGTACAAGATGGTGCAAGCACCCAAGATGCTCAAAGAGCCAAGATTATAGACATACCGGTGATCACCTTATTGTCATATCCCATGTCTTACCAAAATTCACATTATAGTTCCCTTTCCGGACAAATTTCGGGCTTAACCCACATTTCCAAACTTTTCATATACCAATGCCGTGAGTATGATGCAAATGTAAAAATGTAGGAATGGCATGGGTGATGTAGAGTATATTCAAATGTAGCAACAAGAGGTAAAAACTAGAAAATCCATAATAAAATTAGTAAAAATGGTAGTAACCTCACCCATACATAAAACATAGTTAGAGGGACATGCAAGTGCATAATTCCATAATCCAAATAGTTCATTTCCATAAAATTAACATAAATCATGGTAGGGAGCCTAAACTAACACATGCATGGTTCAAAGTACCAAGAACAAGTAGTAATACTAACATTTTAAGTAGACAAGTGTATGAAATAATTTAAGAAGAACTTGGGTCTTCTTGGTTGAAAGGAACCAAGAATCAAACCCCACATACCCGGTAGAAGACAAACTTGAGGAGGAAGTGATCTCAAATGTGAACCTTAGCTTGAAGAATCCTAGAGAGATGTAGGAGAGTCTTGAGAAAGAACTTTTAGAGAGAGAGTTGAAGTGTAGGAATGCTTCAAAATGGTGAAGTATGGAATATATAGGAAGCTCAAGAAAGGGTGGAAAAGACCATATTTGCACCGGAATAAACCAATATTACGAAATTGCCATTAATGAAACGGGTCAAGAATTGGCCCGTCTGGGGCATACGGTCCGCTAAACGGACCGTCTGGGCTCACACGGACCGTCTACGGGTCCGTGGCACCGGACTTAGAATTTTCGGAGGCAATATTTTTTTGACTAAGTCATTCCACACTGTCCAGTAAACGGACCATCTCACTCCACACGGACCGTGTGAATGGACCATCTCACCAGACTTAGAATTTTTTTCAGAAAATTTTTCCTTTGGACCAAGTGTCACCAAACGGTCCGTTAAACGGACCGTTTAAGGTCACACGGACCGTGCAACGGTCCGTATGAAGGTACCAAGGAAGTACACACACTTAGAACAAAGTTTTGGCAAGAAATTCGTGGGTCAAAGTAGCCTCACGGACCGTCTGATGCCACACGGTCCGTGTGGCTGGCCGTGTGGATTTCCTGCACGAACAGTCTGAACGAAAACAAGCGTAACTCCTTGGTCCGAGCTCGGAATTAGGTGAAACCAGGTGCGTTGGAAAGCTAATTCAAAGAGCTTTAATTTGGTATATCATAGGCCACCCAGTTCAATTTGAGCTAAGAGATATGATCACTCAAAGTTGACCCTCTCATTGGTACTTGAGAAGAGTTTAGCCAAGGGAATTCCTTTGAGGTCGTTAAACGAATTTCCGGGTCCTTACACCATCTCCCCCTTGGGAACATTCGTCCTCGAATGTGCAAGAACAAGGCTAGAAAAGACATTGTTAAGGCAAGATAGATCCGATTCAAGAAACAATGCGCAACTTAACTCAAAATGCAAGATTGTACACAAAAGCTTTTTATCATAAATCAAATTATAGCTCAAAACCAATTCATGTCAAAATTGTATCCAACTTATTTTCCAAAGAAGTAAAAACCTTTATTGTACACATATGCATGTCATGCTATGAGACTCAAGAGGGCAAGAAAATGACACAATTGATAGGGAAAGATTCCTAGTACCTTAGGCTTGAGTAGATTGGAAAAGATGGGGGTATCGCTTCATCATGTCCAACTCCGCCTCCCAAGTAGCACTCTCTACTAGTTGATTCCTCCAAAGTACCTTTACCGAAGCCACATCCTTGTTGCGAAGTCGCTTAACTTGCCTATCCAAAATTGCCACCGGCACCTCCTCATAAGTCAAATTTTCCTCAACCTCAATCCCTTCCAAAGGCACGATGGAGTTAGGATCGCCAACAAACTTTCTCAACATAGATACATGAAAGACCGGATGGATTGAACCCAAATCCGGAGGTAACTCTAACTTACAAGCCACATCTCCAATCCGCTCAACAACTTCATAAGGGCCAACATACCGGGGGCTCAACTTGCCCTTTTTGCCAAAACGCATAACGCCCTTCATAGGAGAGACTTTCACATAAACCCAATCCCCTACATGAAATTCGAGGTCCCTTCTCCTACTATCCGCATAGGACTTTTGGCGACTTTGGGCCACTTTCAATCTCTCCCTAATCACCTTTACCTTCTCCATAGCGTCCATCACCAAATCCGGGCCAACCAAGGCCATTTCCCCCACTTCAAACCATCCCACCGGGGATCTACACCGTCTCCCATACAAGGCTTCAAACGGAGCCATGCCAATACTAACATGGAAGCTATTATTATAGGCAAACTCGATGAGTGGAAGATGATCATCCCAATTTCCCTTAAACTCCAACACACATGCTCTCAACATGTCCTCCAAGGTTTGAATAGTCCGCTCCGCTTGGCCATCGGTTTGAGGATGAAAAGCGGAACTCAACTTAATTTTGGTCCCAAGGCCTTTCATAAAAGATTTCCAAAAGTGGGAAGTGAATTGAGTACCACGGTCCGATATGATGGACCTAGGTACACCATGCAACCTCACCATCTCTTGGATATACAACCTCGCATAATCCTCGGCACTGAAGGTAGCTTTGACCGGTAAAAAGTGGGCTGATTTCGTCATCCGATCCACAATAACCCAAATGGAGTCGAATTGCCTTCGGGTCCGAGGCAATCCAACCACAAAGTCCATATTCACATCCTCCCACTTCCAGGTGGGAATTTCAATGTCTTGGGCCAAACCACCGGGCCTCTGGTGCTCAACTTTCACCTGTTGACAACTCGGACATTCCGACACAAACTTGGCAACATCCTTCTTCATACCATGCCACCAATAGATCTCTCTCAGGTCCCGGTACATCTTGGTAGACCCCGGGTGAATAGAGTAGTGAGAGTTGTGAGCCTCACTCATAATTACCTTCCTAAGGTCATCCACGTCGGGAACACAAAGCCGGTTTTGGTACCGGAGTACCCCATCTCCCCCTTGGGAGAAAGCCTCGATCTCTTTTGCAGCAACCAACTTCTTCAACTCACACAACGACGGATCTAGATCTTGTTTAGCTTTCACTTCATTCACCACAGAAGATTCTGACCCGTTCTGAACCCGAATACCACCTGTGCTAGAATCAGTCAACCTGACACCTAACCTAGCCAACCGGTGAATATCCCTTGCCAACTCTTTTTTCTCATTTTCAACATGTGCCACACTCCCCATAGACAACCTGCTAAGGGCGTCAGCTACGACATTGGCCTTGCCCGGATGATACAACACACTCATGTCGTAATCTTTCAGAAATTCCAACCACCTCCTTTGCCTGAGATTAAGATCCCTCTGAGTGAACACATACTGCAAACTTTTGTGATCGGTAAATACATCAACATGGACCCCGTACAAATAGTGCCTCCAAATTTTCAAAGCAAACACCACCGCTGCTAATTCAAGGTCGTGAGTGGGATAGTTTCGTTCATGCACTTTCAACTGTCTTGATGCATACGCTATCACCTTACCATTCTGCATAAGCACACAACCCAATCCGACCCTCGAGGCATCACAATACACCACGAACCCTTCTGAACCACTTGGCAAGGTCAAAACAGGAGCTGATGTAAGTCGATCCTTCAAAGTTTGGAAACTCCTCTCACATTCATCCGACCATACAAACTTGGCCTGCTTCTGAGTCAACTTGGTCAACGGAGATGCAATAGAGGAGAAACCTTCTACAAACCTTCTATAGTACCCGGCCAACCCAAGAAAACTGCGGATATCCGAAGGGGTCAACGGTCTAGGCCAATTTTTCACAGCCTCCGTCTTCCTTGGATCTACCTTGATACCATCCCCGGATACCACATGCCCGAGGAAAGCCACTTCGCCCAACCAAAACTCGCACTTGCTGAATTTGGCATATAATTTCTTTTCCCTCAAAGTTTGGAGGGCCATCCTTAAATGATTCCCGTGCTCTTGCTCACTTCGGGAGTAAACGAGGATATCATCAATAAATACCACCACAAAGCTATCCAAGAACGGCTTAAACACCCTGTTCATTAAATCCATAAATGCGGCCGGAGCATTAGTTAGACCAAATGACATCACCACAAATTCAAAGTGCCCGTACCTTGTTCGAAAAGCTGTTTTGGGGATATCACACTCTCTAACCTTCAACTGATGGTATCCGGAACGGAGATCAATTTTTGAGAAGTGAGTGGCACCTTGTAGCTGATCAAACAAATCATCAATCCTCGGCAACGGGTACTTGTTCTTAACTGTCATCTTATTCAACTGCCTGTAATCAATGCACATACGGAGAGACCCATCCTTCTTCCTCACGAACAACACGGGAGCACCCCACGGTGATGTACTAGGCCGAATGAAGCCCTTTTCTAATAAGTCCTTCAACTGCTCCTTTAACTCTTTCAATTCCGCCGGGGCCATCCGATATGGAGGGATAGAAATAGGCTGAGTATCCGGAAGTAGATCTATGCCGAAATCTATCTCTCTATCCGGAGGAATGCCCGGTAAGTCCTCGGGGAACACATCTGAAAATTCATTCACCACAGGGACGGACTCGAGAGTAGGCACCTCAGAATCTGCATCTCGGACCCTTACCATATGGTAGATACACCCCTTAGAAATCATTTTCTGCGCCTTGAGGTAGGAAATAAACCTACCTTTAATAGAGGAATCACTACCCTTCCATTCAAGAACTGGCTCACCGGGAGGTTGGAACTGGACTTTCCGGGTTCTACAATCTATGGAAGCATAAGATGCATGCAGCCAATCCATTCCGAGAATCACATCAAAATCAAACATTTCAAGTTCCACTAGATCACATGGAAAGATTTTATGCAACACAGCAACAGGACACCCATAATAAACCCTATGAGCAACAATAGATTCACCCACGGGGGTGTAGACCGAGAAAGGCTCTCTTAGAATCTGGGGTTTCAAACCGAACTTAACAGCCAATAACGGAGTCACAAAAGACAAGTTTGCCCCTGGGTCAAGCAAAACGTAAGCATCAAAATCAAAAACTTTTAACATACCCGTCACAACATCTGGAGCCTCCTCGACATCCTGGCGAGCATGGAGTGCATAGAACCTGTTATTTCTCGGGGCAGCACCTGGAGGACCCCTCTGTTGACCCTGCCCGCCTCGGGCTACCTGACCTCGGTCTCCACGCGCATTCCTTGGACAGTCAGCAACTTTATGGTCCTTGCTTCCACATCCGAAGCAAAGTCCCAAATCCCTCCGGCAGGCACCTGTGTGAGGCCTCCCACACTTGTCACACATCAAATATCCGGGTCCGCCACCCGCCTGAACCCCGGGAGGGGGTGCCTGAGCATTAGCCACACGAGCTCCCGAGCCTTGGCCCTGCTGGAAGCGACCAAAACCAACATTCTTAGCCCCGGAGAACTTACCATCAACACGGGCTCTCTTGGGATCATATGCTCTCTTCTCCTTGAGTTTCTCTCCCTCAATCTGCTCAGCGTACACCATGAGCCGGGCAATATCCATGTCCCCAATCAGCATAGCAGTTCGGCATTCTTTCACCAGCAAGTCAGAAATACCTGAAACAAATTTGTGCATTCTGGCACGGGGATCAGCCACCAGGGACGGAGCATATTTAGACAATTTGGTGAATTTGAGGGCATAATCCCTCACACTCATACTTCCCTGCTTAAGATTAATAAACTCGGTCATTTTGGCCTCCCTCAGCTCAAGTGGGAAGAAGCGATCCAGGAAGGCAGTTCTGAACTCTCCCCATGTAACATCACTATCATCAACCCGCTCCATAGCCCACTGCGTATACCATACCTGGGCCACATCTTTCAACTGATAAGCAGCCAACCCAGCTTTCTCTTCAGACGAGACGCCCATAATATTCAATATTTTTGAGAGCTCATCAATGAACTCCTGAGCATCTTCATCAGCCCGAGACCCGTAGAACTCCGGGGGATTCATCCGGATAAAATCCCTCACGATAGAAGCGGGTGCAGGGTCCCGTGGCAAGTTGGCCTGCCTTGCCTGAGCTGTCACGGCCTGTACGAGCATGGCGAAAGCAGCACGAAATTCGCCATTTGATATAGGCTCCTCCATAGGCTCGGGAGGGGCCTGATCCTCGGCAGCAGGAGCCGGCCTAGGGAGTGGAGGTCTTCCTCGAGGCATTTCTGAAAAAAGATTAACGACACCAGTAAGTAAGGAAATTCATAAGCTAGCTATAGCACGATATAAGACACAAAGAAGGGAGAATTTCCTAAAACGTCTTCGCAGCCTCCCATTCATAGGTATGGTGCACTTCACACCTATGAATAGGACTCTACTCAACGCGGCACGCCGAGGACCATTGAAAACCCAAGGCTCTGATACCACCATTTGTCACGACCCGGGGTCGGGGTCTAGATGTGACACGGCGAATGGGGACCCGAAAGCCCCCAAACAAGCCTCAAATTTGCAGAAGATTAAAGACAAGATTAAAGAGAACATTCTTAAAACCAAAAAGGGAGGACATATTCCATAGATAACGAAATAATAAGTTTATACAATTGTCCAATAAGTGCCTCTAATCATGGAACGGGGGCCGGGACAAGTTCCGGGCTCACCCTCAGTCAAAATACATACATAGATGAGGTTTACAAAAATTCAAAAGTATGCCCTCGAAAGACGGGGCTCACCACAAAATATCTAGATAGGGATAAGCTACGCGTCCGGCGGATACTGCTCAAACTGCTCGGTCCCTGCATGGTAAAATCATGCAGGCATAGAGTATGCGTTAGTACGTTGAATGTACTAAGTATGTGGGTATGCAATGCACGTGACTTACCGAACCTGCGTCATCATGTTAAGTGGCAAGGGCACATAGTATACAAGGAATATATATAACAATAGAAATTTAATATACAAGATGCCATGAAATGCGTGATGTGTGCAATGCGATAGTGCTCCTATATAACGGGGATGGACTATAACCGACAAACCAAATCCATGCGAGCTATTACACGAATTGGACCGATTGGGACCTCCCATCGGTAGGGAGAAGATTACTTGCCAAGGGTAATCTACATCACACCTTACGACCCGCTTTTCGGTGGATGGACACCTTCCTTACGACCCGCTTTTCGGAAGGATTTACAAGATCAAGACAAATCATAGTCATGTACAAATAGACGAATTACATCCGTCCCTATGTAGGCACATAGTTCGAGGAAAAAGGGGGAGGACCCCCAATTCCATCGGTGCTAAGTCTTACACATCCCACAAGAATACTTATATATATATACTTATGCTTTCAAGAGAGTCAAGTGCAAGTTCATAATGTTCAAGACATAATTGGGCTCAACGCCGATTTACAAGATCATATTCAAGATGTCAATGCAAGGAATAGCTCATCTACAAGTACAAGATGGTGCAAGCACCCAAGATGCTCAAAGAGCCAAGATTATAGACATACCGGTGATCACCTTATTGTCATATCCCATGTCTTACCAAAATTCACATTATAGTTCCCTTTCCGGACAAATTTCGGGCTTAACCCACATTTCCAAACTTTTCATATACCAATGCCGTGAGTATGATGCAAATGTAAAAATGTAGGAATGGCATGGGTGATGTAGAGTATATTCAAATGTAGCAACAAGAGGTAAAAACTAGAAAATCCATAATAAAATTAGTAAAAATGGTAGTAACCTCACCCATACATAAAACATAGTTAGAGGGACATGCAAGTGCATAATTCCATAATCCAAATAGTTCATTTCCATAAAATTAACATAAATCATGGTAGGGAGCCTAAACTAACACATGCATGGTTCAAAGTACCAAGAACAAGTAGTAATACTAACATTTTAAGTAGACAAGTGTATGAAATAATTTAAGAAGAACTTGGGTCTTCTTGGTTGAAAGGAACCAAGAATCAAACCCCACATACCCGGTAGAAGACAAACTTGAGGAGGAAGTGATCTCAAATGTGAACCTTAGCTTGAAGAATCCTAGAGAGATGTAGGAGAGTCTTGAGAAAGAACTTTTAGAGAGAGAGTTGAAGTGTAGGAATGCTTCAAAATGGTGAAGTATGGAATATATAGGAAGCTCAAGAAAGGGTGGAAAAGACCATATTTGCACCGGAATAAACCAATATTACGAAATTGCCATTAATGAAACGGGTCAAGAATTGGCCCGTCTGGGGCATACGGTCCGCTAAACGGACCGTCTGGGCTCACACGGACCGTCTACGGGTCCGTGGCACCGGACTTAGAATTTTCGGAGGCAATATTTTTTTGACTAAGTCATTCCACACTGTCCAGTAAACGGACCATCTCACTCCACACGGACCGTGTGAATGGACCATCTCACCAGACTTAGAATTTTTTTCAGAAAATTTTTCCTTTGGACCAAGTGTCACCAAACGGTCTGTTAAACGGACCGTTTAAGGTCACACGGACCGTGCAACGGTCCGTATGAAGGTACCAAGGAAGTACACACACTTAGAACAAAGTTTTGGCAAGAAATTCGTGGGTCAAAGTAGCCTCACGGACCGTCTGATGCCACACGGTCCGTGTGGCTGGCCGTGTGGATTTCCTGCACGAACAGTCTGAACGAAAACAAGCGTAACTCCTTGGTCCGAGCTCGGAATTAGGTGAAACCAGGTGCGTTGGAAAGCTAATTCAAAGAGCTTTAATTTGGTATATCATAGGCCACCCAGTTCAATTTGAGCTAAGAGATATGATCACTCAAAGTTGACCCTCTCATTGGTACTTGAGAAGAGTTTAGCCAAGGGAATTCCTTTGAGGTCGTTAAACGAATTTCCGGGTCCTTACAGCTTGATCGTTTTAAATATGGTCCTTTTGGTTATTTGCTTGACTTGGCTCAGTTGACAGTTCAACCACAGGTTATTCGAGCCATGATTCATTATATGACCAATAAGGATAACATTGGCGATTTTTTTATATTTAATTTGAATGGTGAAGAGTTAACTTTTGGTTTAAGAGAGTTTCGGGCTGTCACTGGCCTGAAGTGTGGACCTGTTGATGAATATACCATTAATTTGTCGGGGAGGTCGAGACTTATTGAGCGATACTTCCCCATGGTGTGTGATAGGGGGCTGGAGAAGCACTTTTAATTAGTGCTTTTAGGGAAGGTTTGTTTGAGAAAGAGGATGTTTTAGATATTGCCATTATTTATTTTATCAGTACATATATTTTGTCATCTCCACCCAAGAAACATTTTATACCGCTAGACCATTTCCTGTTGGTTGAATCTGGTCAGTACCAATCATACCCATGGGGTCGCCGGTCCTTTTTTGACTTGAGGGATTGCATCGTCCGTCAACTATTCGGGGACCCTGACTATTTCAAGTTCTGCGAATTCCCCTTGGCCTTGCAAATTTGGCTGTACGAGTGCTCAAATAAGGTGGATCCTATGGTTGCTGTTAGAATGCAAAATCGTAGTCCGTGGATTTTCAATTGGACTACGCCAGATTACAGGCTGTATTACGACAAGCTGTTGAGAGGAATGTTTCGCCGTTATGGTAGTCAGGTAGGTCCTTTCTGGTTTTGTTATTTTTTTGGTGGATTCATGGTTTTTCTTAACTAATATTTTGATCTTTTCTTTATAATTGAAGTACAAGTTTCAAAGAATTGCATTTCATGCGGAAGAGGTGGCTGCTTTTGAGAATGAGCAGCTGGAGGAATCAAATTTTGATGCGCCTGATGTCCCCCAAGCTTCTGCATATTCTGCTGAAGATGTTGTTTCACGCAACATCAAAAAGATATCTGCGGACATTGTGTTGGTAAGTAGTTTATTTCTTTTTCATTTCTGGAATTCTTCGTTCCTTTTTTTCTCTTTAAACTTTTTTTTTTCTATAGGTGCGCAACGACTTCAAAGCTCTAGAATTGAAAGTTGAAGCGCAGATTGGTCAACTTAAGGCGTACATTGAAGAATGCTTTCAGAATCTACTCAACGAGATCAAGTTTGTGCGCACCGAAGGCTTAAATAAGCAAGGAGTAGGAATTGAGGTACAGAAGCCATCATTCACCACTTCTTAATGTGAACTTTGTTTTTTTTTTTTTTAATATAGAAATTTAGGGTTCAAATAATTATTTTTGGTTTTTTGTCCATGTGTGGTATTAAGTAAGCAGGTGTACACCTTTTTTTTAAAAAAAGAGATAGCTGGTTTTTATATCTGTGTTTGGTAATAATTGTGGTATTTATATTGGTATTGTCTGACTGTATTTGTGGTATTCTGGTTGGTAGTTTTCTAAGTACGAGGCTTTGGTTATGATGAAGGTATTCAACATGGTATCCCATACTTGTTTTTTTATATGATTTATGGTAGTCTCCTAGGTTTCTTGGTATGTTTTTGGTTAATTGGTTTTTTTTTCTATATGTGGTTATTATGGAAGGATGGGTTGATTTACCGTAACTATGGCATTAATGTATGGTATTATCAATGGTTATAGAATTGGTATCCCCCTCCATGTCTCCTATTGGTGCAATTTTTTGGTATTCTAATGTGTTGTCTGAATGTTTTTCATTTGGTAGTTCTTGTGGTCATTATGGAAATTATTTTTCTCATTCATTTAGGTTGATGATGGTGATAATCCAGTAGATGTTGATGCAAATGTGGGAGATTTCCAAGGAGTAGGAGTTGAGGTACCATAGAAGTGATCATTCACCAGCTGTTAATGCGAAACTTTTTTTAAGATAAATAGATGTCTGATTTTTAATATTTGTGTTTGGTATTAAAAGTGGCATTTATTTTTTCTATTGTCTGATTGTGTTTGTGGTATTCTGACTGGTAGTTTTCTATGTATGAGGGATTGGTTATTAAGAAGGTATTCAACATGGTTTTCATCACTTGTATGGTTGGTAAAATAGTTGGTATTATTCAGGGATGGTGTAGTTTTCTGTGTTGCCTTTTTTAAAAGTTTGGTATTGAGAATGGCTGCAGAATTGGTATCCTCCACATGAGGCCATGTGTCCCATTGGTGCAATCTTTGGTATTCAATCCAGTGGTCTAAATGTTTTTCATTTGTCTGTCGTTGTGGCCATTATGGAAACTGATTTTCTCATTCTTTTAGGTTGATGATGGTGATAATCCAATTGATGTTGAGGCACATGCTGGAGATTTTCAAAAACCCATTCCTGAAGTTGCCAAAGATTTTGAAGGCACATGTCAGTCGCCCAAATATACCGTTTTGCCCGAAGGTAAGTGTCTATGCAACCCATTGATTGGTGTCAATAATAATTATAATTGCACTTTGTTTTAAATTTAGTTCTTACAGAATAACATTTCCTAGCTGAAGGAACATCATCTGCAAAAAAAACTCCTACTTTGGATGATTTTGAGTTACCTGAATATAGGGAGTCGCAGATCGTTGCGTTGGAAAATAAAATTCCATATGTAACCCCAACGCAGCGTGAACGAACAAAGGCTCCGAGGAGGTTTGAGAAGTCACCATACACTGATTTAAGTAGTTCAGCGCGCAAGTCAACAGAGCCGCCAGTATATTTTCAAATGAAGCACCCTTTTGCTGGCTATGGTGAATTTGAGGTTAATGAAGAGTTGGTTGATTTGTTTAATAAGTGGATTAAAGATAGGTTGTCCAAAAAACGGGGCAGGTACGGTTAAATTTTTACCGTTATTTGCTTTTTTTTTTTGCATCAGTTTGCACTTATCTTTTTGTTTTTGTTTATTTAGGAGAGCGAGCGCTTTCACGATCAATTCAAACAAGATAAATCCCCCATTTGACTTTGGGGTTGATTCTGTTGGATTGATGGATTGGTTTTATGTCATGGTTACAACGGGGAGCGCTTGGACTGATTCGGTAACTTTTTTAATTATTTTTTTCCTTTTATTTTTTTGCGAAATATTCTTTTGGGTGTTTGACTTGGTGTTGATGATGGTAGTGTTAGATTTTAGTTGGTCGTATAGCTGTTAGGTATGCACATTGGTAGTCAACATGTTTGGTTCTTTGGTGTTTTTTCTGAGTTGGTAGTAGCTGTTGGTCTTTTTTATTTTGGTGCAACCTCTACTCTTCTAATTGGTTATAATTTTGGTACTCTTTGAAATTTCTCACCTTCATTTATGTCATGTTGTGCATCTATCATTAATTTTTCTTTATGTTGTTATTTCTTTTTAATACAGCATGTTAATGTACTTATGTAATACCTACGTAAGAAATGCAAGTACGGTGATGCACCCCAGCGTAGAGTTACCACCACAGACACCTTTTTTATGAACTGGGTGGAACAAATTCATGACATATGGACCGCCTGTTGACACCCGATTTTGACCGACCCTTAATTTATTTTTATTTTTTTAAAAAAAAAAATAATAATAATAAGTGATTTTGTTTTTCAGAATATACTCTTTATATTATCGTTTTATATTTTATTATCGTCTACGAAAATAAACAACAAGTAATTGTTATTTTAATTTTTAGACGCGTATAGCATTATCTTAGTAACGTCTTTCGAATCGTGTTATTCAAAAATGATATTTTAATACATTTTTTCACAATGAATTTGTTGAATCATTCACGACTCAAGATATCATATTTTTTAATAAAATTTATTGTCAATTTTAACTAAATCGTTGAAACTTCTTTTTATTTTTAGTCTAGCCATTCATTTGTACAATTTTGCACTTTTAACCTCAAATTGAGTCAATTTACGACTTAATTTTAAACTTTTATACTTTTTGACTAGTATTTAAATTCGCTTTACCAATTTGTGACTCAATTCTTAAATGTCTATGATTTTTGACTAATATTTAAACTCAATTACCAATTTGTGGCTCAATTTTTAAATTCGGATTACCAATTTTTGGCCTAATTTTTAAATTCTTACGATTTTGGCTAGTATTTAAATCCGAATTATCAATTTATGGCTAGATTCCTATTATTTACAGTTCTGGCTAGTTTTTAAATCCGGGTCGCCCAATTTCGACCCGGATCCGACCCAAAACCTCTTTCTAATATTCAATACCCCCAAAACCCTAAAAATTCATTTTCTTTTCCCCCCTCTTTCAAGAGCAGCCATGGCTGCCATTTTTCTCACCGCCAAAGCGCCGCCGCCGCTCCCATCACCACTGGCAGCGGCGGCCCCTCCCTCTCTCCCGTCTTCTCCGTTTTCTCCTCCTCATCTCCTCCCAACCACGCTACCTCCCTCTTCTCCTCTCTCCCTCGCAAACACCACCGCCACCAAACCACCAGCGGCGGCCCCTTGCAGCCGCGACCCCCGACTCCCTCTCCCTTTCCGTCTCCCTCTCTCCCTCACCACCTCTTCTCCACCACAAAAAGCACCAACCCGCTGCAGCAGCCCCTCGCCACGGCTGCAGCAGCCCCTCCCCTCTCTTCCTTCCCTTTTCCCGACCACCAGCCACCCAACACAGCGGCGCCGCCCCCTTTCCTTTCCCCATGCGCCAGCAGCCCCACGCCACCACTGCTCCCTCTCTCGCCGCGACCCCATACCACCGCAACACACCCCACAGCCGCTCCAGCCAACCACCACCTCCTCCAAACCCACTGCCGACACCAAACAACCCCCTCACTACCCCAAACAGTGAACCAAACGACCCCTCACCGCCGGCATCTCCATCTCCCCGTCTTCTCCAACAGCCGCGCCACCCGGCAATCGGAAAACTCCGACTTGAAGACCATGCTAGCGAAAATATGAGGGAAGTATTATCTACAATTTCCTTTTCTTTTTTTTTTCTCTTCTCCTCGTCCCACATGTTTTGTTCTGTTTGTTGGTAGTTAATTTAATCAATTAAATTTATTTTACCCAATCTTTGTTCTTGGTAAAAATAATAAATTAGGCTAGCTAATTGAGATTTGCTTAATTTCAGAAGAATTGATACTGTGATTAATTTTCCTTTCGCGTATTATATTGATACTGATTCTGATATATGGATGCTTTTTTTTATTTTTGACAAATTTTCTTAATTTTGGTACTGACTGATTTGTAATCCTTATTTATGGAAGTTATATTGCTTGATTTTGTTTTACTGATTTAGCTTTCCCTTAAAAAGATCTATACTGATTTTTCATTGATTCTGAATTTTATTTTTTCCTTAATTACCTTCTCCACCCTTCTATATAAATATGGATTCAGACATTGAGAAGGACATTCACTTGTTCTCTGCCATCTCTTAAAAAAAAAAAAAAAAATAATAGAAAGGAGGAGTCAAAAAGGGTTTCCAGATTATTCTCGAAGTTGTTTTTCTGGTGTTTGCTGTTTACTGCTAGTTTCTGGTTAGTACACTGTTTTATTTTTATGCTTCTCTTGTCTTAACAGGTTTTGTATCTCGAGTTGAGAACACGATGGATTGTTTGCCTGGGCTGATTTTTTTTTATTTGTAAAGTTTATTTTATGTTGCCACCATGTAATAAGTATTGAAGAGGGAAAATAGTAAAAAGGGGGAGGGGAAACGCTTGCTGTGTTTGTTGATTTTTTTTTACGCTCATGTAGGCAAACTAAATCTAGGATTAAGGAAAAGATCATGGGAACAACGTGCTACCTTTTTCATTTTATTTTTCTTCTTTTGTATGTGAAAGAGTAATAGAATCTTTAATCACAAATTTTGCTAAAATGGCTTAATGGATCTTTTAATATCATAAGAGTATGGTGTAATGTTCTTTACAAGTTTGTAGTAAAACTTTTTAATTAGGATTCATCTCTAATAACTTTGTTGTATTTGCTCTATGTTAGTTGATTTTATAGTTCGATTTGATGAAAGTTTTAAAAAATACTTGGTCATTAAAAGTCATGTATTAAATTTTTGTCGCATCATATTATAAAATTCTCTTAGCCTATAGGATTCATGCTTATAGTATTTTAATGATTATTTAACTTATAAATTTTTTTTCTTCATCTAAAAATTACGTCATGACTTTTAAGATGAGCTTTAAAAATACCCTCACGATGCTTTTAATTTTAACATACCTAATTCTATCCTAGAAATCATGTACATAAGTCCTAAATCATTTTTGGTAGACTGACTATAATTAATGCATGAATTTTAGTATGTTAATAAGATTTTCTTTCCTTAAATAATTAGCATATCTTAGGAAATCATGCTTATGATTTTTCGTTGAATCTTTTCGTTCTTTCTTTAAACACATCATATAGTTTAAGCACATTTTAAGCACCTTAGAATGTTTTTATTTTAAAATCATGCCTCCATTATTATCATTATCATTAATCTTCAATACTTTTAAAGAAGTAAATTCTAATGTGATAATCTTTTTGTTAAACTTTAAAGAATGCTTACCTCACGCGTACTTTCAAGTACACTAGCTAGTTAGAGGCGGATATGAGACTTCATGTGCTAATTGCTTGTCCTGTTTATTTTTGTATTGACGCGAGTCTAATTAGGAAACCTAAGTTTATTTTAGTCTAGAACCCCACCAAAAGTAGGAGTCCAATGCCTCTTGGACACTAGGAGGGACGTTAGACACTTTTAGGAACGTTAGATTTCTTTATTTTCCTTTTAGTACGCCTCTAAGTTAAATAACAAAATCAACTTAGGAGGGGTAAGGGTAGATAGGATTCGGATATGATGAATAAACTCGAGCTTAATAGGACAAACCTTGGTTTTGTCCTTTGGCTTAACTAAGCCATATGACGCCTTCTCCGAAAAGCCGAGTAACTGATCCGAGAATTTAAATAACCCAACCTGTTTAATTATTGTTCATTTATTTACTCGATCACTTAGAATCAATTCAGAGTACTAAAATATGTAATTTGACTTCCTTTTCTTTTATTTCTATATTTGCTGATTTATTTTGTCACTTAGAATCAAATCTAGGCAATTATATTAAAAATTGGAGACCTTGCTTGTTATTTGCAACCCCCACATAAATACGAGACACGGTCGGGACCCGCCTTTGCGGACCTCGAAGGGTGCTTAACACCTTCCCTTCGAGGTAATTTGAGCCCTTACCCTCTCTCTGGTTTGACCTTTGACCTTAGGCTAGAATGGTGTCCTAATGCACCCAATCATTAGGTGGCGACTCTAAAAAATCAAAAATCCCAAAAGAGTCCTTGCCACGACGTCGTCCAGGTTCCTATTTCTCCGCGAGGAAAAATAGGGCGCGACACCGCCAACAACAGGGACAGCACACTCATCACACAAGATCATGATGTTGCACAGTACATTCGAGGATACAAGATACTGGCGAACACGCCATGGGACAAAGTTGACTATGTATGTATACCCCTTCATGTGCCGGAGAAGTGTCACTGGGTGTTGGTTGTTTTTTATATTCAAAGTAGGTGTCTTTTTATATTTGATTCGCTGAGTGAAGTCGGTTCGACGCACAATTTGGCTGTCATTCGGAGGGTCAAAAAGGTTGCTGAAATAATTCCTCTTTTCTTGGTGAGCACTGGCTTTTATGGCAAAAGGGATGACATTGTTTGGCAAAACTCTGTGGACTACGCCGAATATACATTTTCGGACAGCCTCACCTTTGTAACATGTGACGATATCCCCCAGCAAGTTGCTGATTCAAAGTAAGTATTTTTTACTAAACTTCTCAAATTTTTTATATATTCTTTTTTTTTAATTTACGGCAGATTTTTAATTTACTTTTTTTGAAACAGTGATTGTGGTCTATTTACATGTGTGTTTGCGGAGCTTGTATGTAATGGGTATGATTATGTTCAGATTGGAAAAAAGTCATTTGACCCAGCATTCTGTCGTTTACGTTATGGCTCTTTATTATGGGATTATGGCACCAAAAAAATTGAAAATGGTGCCATAAGTGAAAGTGAGGTGACGGGGAAGGTGGTAAGCCGGTTTGGTGGTCCCAGGAGACAGGTTGAGCATGTTGGACAAAGTGAAAGAGTACTTGCATCCAAGTATGTTCCGAGGAGGAAATCATAGTTTTCAATAGTATTGGAGGACACAATCTAACCCCCCCCCCCCAGGCTCTGTAAACAATGGTGTATATATTTCATGTTTATGTAATATTAAATTTCCATTTTTGTTCGGCACACTGTCATGTTTTCCTTTTTCCTTCTTTCACAACATCCCCATGACACCATGGTTAACACCAGGAGGTGTACCACAAATCTACACTAAAATATATGCTATTACTATCTTGTCCCAAAAAAAAAAATATTAATGCTTGACATAGTGGGGTGATGTTTATGCAGGCACCCAGTGTAATTAAACGTACAGGTCAAATGCGATGAATAATTTACATCTTCTTTAATTTTTCAGATATATCAACAAAACCATTATACACCCCATGCCGTATACCACAAATAACACCAAAGAACTGCTAATGTTCTCTTCACTAATGGAAAAAAATTAACATTGTCATAGTATAATCCCTGCCAAGGATTCTATCAAACTGGGTTCCTGAAACCATCAATAATCAATGACATTTTTTTTCTAAAAAAACTACACAAAAACCAATAAGGATCCCATGCTGTACACCACCAAATAAACCAAACAACTGCTATTGTTCTCTTGAACAACGAAAAGAAATCAAAAACCAATAAGGATCCCATGGTGTACACCACAAAATAAACCAAACATCTGCTATTGTTCTCTTGAACAATGAAAAGAAATCAGAAACCAATAAGGATCCCATGTTGTACACCACAAAATAAACCAAACAACTGCTATTGTTCTCTTGAACAATGAAAAGAAATCAGAAACCAATAAGGATCCCATGCTGTACACCACAAAATAAACCAAACAACTGCTATTGTTCTCTTGAACAATGAAAAGAAATTATAATTTTTTATATTATAACACCTGCAATGGAATGTATCAGACTTCTTTCCTGGAACAACTTAATAATATACAAAATTTCACAATCTTAATGTTCCTTCCTCGTAAGTGGTCCACACAAAAAACTCATAATACATACCAAACAAAACACCAAAGCACTGCCACATCTTCCCAAATCAAATAATATCCTTCTACAAATTCAGCACAAAAAAAAATGAACCCTTACTGCCCCATATTCCAGTCTCACAAAAACAAATTCATGCAGTCCCTACAGCGGTACTCAACTTTTTTTTAATTTTTGTGTTGCAATGATTCTTCTCGTGACCTTCCTGCCCACTCATACTGCACTTACCCTTCTTTTTGATTTCCTTTCAAAGAATCCCTTCTTCCGGTCTTTGTTTGATGGCCGGCCCAGTCCCCTTTTTGTGGTGGGTGGCAGCACTACCTCATCCATAACATGTGACGGAACTGTCCAAGTGCTTTCACATGGTAGTGGCTCAATTGGTATTGCGTAAGCATCCATGAAATTTTTGGTACTGTAGTAGATGGAGCAGAAGTCATTGACGCGCAATTTTCTAAACTCAATTGCAGATATTGCATGGGAACATGGCATTTCATCAAGTTGAAATCGCCCACAACTACACGTATGTGTGTTAAGACAAACGGTGAATCTCTTTGCACCATCGAGGACGGTATGAAGATGTTCCGTTGAAGCACGCACCTTCATTCAAGAATTATTAATTATTATGCCAAGGTTAAATTAATATGCAAAGGTTAAATAAATATGAATATTTATAAAATTTAAAGTATATTACTATACTAACCGTCAATCTATTCGACAAATGCATATTCTCCACCAACAACTTGTTATATTTTTTTGTCAAAACGGTTGTGGTTGTCCTGCCTTCTTCATTGTTTTTTTCATTCCAACGCTGTATTGTTTGCCTTACATATTCTAACATTGGTATAATGGGAAGCCTTCTCCCAGGCAAGATTGCATAATTGAATGATTCAGCTATGTTGCTTGTCAACGTCCATGTTCTCTTTACTCTTGTATGACAGCGCGACCACTTCTCAAAATCAGCCTTCTCTAGATAGGGACGAATTTTTGGATGGATGTCGTCCATTTGATCCATAAGGGTGTTAAATTCATCGATTGTATATGCCTTTGCCAAACTGAAGAAGACTTTCCTTACCTCATCAATATGTTTGTGGGTGAACTTTAACAAATTAGACCACAAATGGTAGACACAAGCATAGTGTTTGATGTCTGGATATACTGTTGCTGTAGCATTCCATATGCTCTGATTTCGGTCAGAAACAAAACACATACCATCCCGTTCACCAAAAGCTATCTTGAAATTTTCAAAGAACCATCTCCACGACTTGTCATTTTTGGAGTCAGCGATACCATATGCCAGTGGCAGAATATGTCCTAATTTGTTATCAAAATTAGAGCCTTGAATAAAACATACATTTCTTATATTGTAATTTTCATTTTTTTTCGGGCTATCACGAAGAAACAATCATGATGAATTATGAATAAGTTAAACCAAGCAATCTTGATAGAATACCAACCTCCAGGATCCATTGTGGTAACGATTAACATTATCCCTTCAAACGTCGAACGGATGTGTGTACCATCCACCACAACAATTGGACGGCAATATTCCCATCCTCGTATGCTTGCATCAAGAGCTATGAATGAATATAGAAACCTGTCTTCATCTGTTTTTTTAAGATTAACAACACTGCCCGGGTATGCTTCGGCCAATATATGCAAATAAATTGGCAATTTTGAGTACGATTCTATTGGGTCCCCCCGCAAAATCTTCATTGCTTTCTGTCTACACCTCCATGCTTGCATGTATGTCATCGAAATACCATATTTCCTACGCATGTCTGTCCTTATGTCGCTGGGGGTGTAAATTCTCCTTGGGTCGCTGAACTTAGGCACTAACATGTTTCCCAGCATAGAACTGTAACATTGTCTCCGTGCGTACAACCTTCCCAACCCTGCGCATACATGCACATCGTTGAATACGCGGACCTTGAACAATTCAGTCACACCAACGGACGATGACTTACACAACCACGAGCATTTCTCATCTGCACATCTCAATGCAAAGCTACAAATAACAACAAATCAAACCATCTATAAGAATGCTATATTGCAACACTAAGAATTTTATGCATGTCTTTTTATTATAATACCTTGATTTACACGAACGTACAACTTTAAATTGGAACTGCCTCACCAAGGCATATCTTTGCATAACATCAATGAGTATATGCTTGTTCAAGTAGATTTGTCCTTCCATGACAATATCTATTGAACTGTTCTTGAATACTACATGATCTTCATTTTCTTCTTGGAATTCCATATTCTCATCATCACTTTCATCCCAATTGTCAACAGGTGGGTTTACTTCTCTGTGGACCACTATTTCATTATTTCTTAACTGTGGTGGTGGATCAACATTTCTTGTATTATATGTCACACACAATGGATATTTGGAGAAGAAATTAGGATCCAACCTTCTTTGATCCAAATATACCTTTACCCCCATGTTATTGTGTATTGTCAATGGCGGTAATTTCACGTCTACGACATATTTTATTACCAACTCAACACTTCTTAAGTCTAACCCTATTTGGGAAGCTATTACCTGCAGTAAACCATCATAATTTGATGAAGTATCATATAATATTCCTTCCATTTTGTAATCGGTGTAGTCACCTGCATTCACACCAAATCCATTATCAACACCACCAATAAAGTCCCAATCATTAAATAAACACCATTGTCTATACCAAAAACAAAACCCAATGCAACATCTTTGGTAAACACCAACCTATTCCAATTAGTATACCATTCAGTCTTACAACGAAAATACCATTTCACCAACTACAAACACCATGGTCTATACCAATAAAAAACTCAAAGCAACAGCTTTGTTAAACACCAACCTGTTCCAATTAATATACCATACAGTCTTACAACGAAAATACCATTTAACAAAATACAAACACCATGGTCTATACCAAATAAAAACTCAATGCAACAGCCTTGTTAAACACCAACCTGTTCCAATTAATATACCATACAGTCTTACAAGGAAAATACCATTTCACCAACTACACATACCATTGTCTATACCAAAAAAAAAAATGCAACAGCTTTGTTAAACACCAACCTATTCATTTTTTTTTTCATCTACATACCAACGTCACTGAACAAAGAAAACCACCAACTGACTATGTGTGACACCAACTTCAATATTGCCAGTGCCATTTACCGATTGCTGTATGATTTCATTCATAAAATATGATTAATATAGTATATATAATATAATAATATACCTGTTATCTCCCATCTCCCATCATATTTCAATAAAATTGATATCACTCCTTCGGTATTCATGGTTATTGCTCAAAGAAAAGCTTTTGTTTTTCAAGCCTTTTGTGTCCAATAAATAAGCCCTTGGTCAACAACTTATTAAATACACAAAAAACATTCCCTCCATTTTATCTTTTGGGTAAAAATTTTTCATGAAAAAAATGGAGGACAAATGGCCCCTACCGTACCGCATTGATGTGGCCTCCCTTTTATAGGGGATTGTAGGCTGCCATAATCCCATCAAATCAATTAAATTGATTTGATGGGTCTTCTTCTAATAATTATTTTCGATACATTTTCCATAAATATATTTTAAAATACCATAATTTAAACATTACATTTTTTAATTGTGTAGAATAAGACAAATATGTAGGAACATCTTAATAAATATTTAATTCCACGAAATTCGCTACAATTACCTTCTTATTTTTTTTTTATAAAAAATAGTATTATCAATTATTTTTTTATATTGTAAATTTTTTTCTATTATGACAATATCAATTATACGTAACACTAATTTTTTCGTGAACACCAAATTTTTTTATTCATAGTTCAATCATTTTACGGTTTACATTACGTTTATACATTGAAAATTTTATTCTCCAATTGGGAAGGACATACTACTTCTTTGTCAATTATTATAAAAAAAAATAATAATAAACAAGAAACCCATTTCCAACACCAACTTCTAAATCTTTTAAATATCATCAATTTATTCTTCCTTTTCACCACATATCACATCACACTTTAATCAACTTTATTATAAAAAATAATACTCTCTTTCCTACTTTTTAATAAAAGTTGGTATAAATTTGGTAATTTTAACCAAGTTGGTAATGGCTTGTAATTTTATATCCTAAAAAGGACATTTTTGAAATCCTCCCTTGTTATTAAGTGTCTGTTTTGATGATTAACAAATTTCTAGTACAAACTGGGATCAGGTCAGTATTTCCTAAGAAGAAAAAATGACTGTGTTGGAATACAGCTGAAAAAGCTGCATGGTTGGTAAAAAGTTGACTGCATGATTGTCCTTCATCTTACTGAAGGACCAATGGAAATCTAGAGGTTCCCTCGTGTGTATATAAAAGGAACTTTGAAGGAGACAACATGTGACTTTTTGAGAGTTCAGGTTTTACAAAATCAAATGCCAGAAGTCCTTTTTGTCCTACTTAGAGATATACGACATCTGCACTAAAAGGATCTGATAGATAGAGTCTATAGTATTCTTTAGTCATTGTTGTATCCTGTGCTAAGAGTCTTTGTAAGATCAACTTCCTAATCTATAAAGGAATCTTGATCATGATATGTTTAGCCTTTTGTAGTTAGGGTTCTTGGTTTACTGTGACCTTTGAATCCTTGGGTAGAACTCTATATTAATCAAGTGTGAATGTAGTGTAGGTTGATTGTGTGATTTGTTGGTGCTCTAAGTCTTGTTGGTGCTCTAAGTCTTGTAAATAAGGGCAAAATGGTAAAATTATTTTTTATTGTGACATATAAAAGGGACTAGAGGGAGTAGTAAATAATAAAAGTACTCTCTCTATTCAATAATACTAGTTTAGAATCGACTTGGCACATGGATTAAAATATAGTAAATAGTAGAATAATTTTACTAAATTAACCTTTATATATAATAAATACAATATTTTGAAAAGTGTAATAGGAAAATGACTATAATTAATTATGAGAGTAAATCAAAAGTTAAATTTAAAATTATCTTTTATTTTCATAAAATGAATAAATATTAAACATCTATTTTTAGCATAGTAAACACGTAAAGACAGACTAAGGGAGTATTATACATTGTCTAGTTGCAATTTATAGTAACTGTTTAGGAGTTGTATGGATTCGCTCAATTTTACTGGATCCGTAGCTTTCAAATTTACGGTATTTGTTCACTCAATTTTGTTGTATTTATTGCTCAAATTTCATTTGATCAATTTTACGAGTGTTAAATAGACGGATTGGATTGATATATACTAATATTTAAATATGTTTTTAATTATTTAATATTTGCCATGTGCCCATCTATGATTATTGTGGCAGCATGAGGAGGAATAGGGATGGCAATCGAGCGGGGCGGGTTAAGCTCAACCCCTAAATTTTTTAACTCATTTCATCTTATTTTACATGATGATTTTTTTTATTTTTAACCCACCCGCATAAACCTACCCCACATCAATAGAGTAGGGTGCCTTTAGAGGAGATTCTAGCTTTCCAAACCAAAAAAAATACAACATATGCAAAATGAGAATCCAATAAATTACTTCGGGGTATAAGCAAATGACAAATCTCAGAGAATAATTCAATATAATCATTTACACTTTAAATTTACTTATTTATTTAAAATAAAATTAAAAAAACTCAATACTCTTTAATATCAAGCAGCAAGCGAAACAGAATTTAAACTTTAAATTTTTTTAAAAAAATTTATACATAACGATATTAACTTAAAATATATCAATAATAATCGAAGGTAGAGATACATTTATAGATTTTTAAAAGATTTCTTCGTACAGATACAAAATTTGAGCAAAAATTATTGATATTGTAAGGAAAACATTTTATTACAAAAGTTGTTTAATTTTAAAATATATTTGAAAAAACCCAATTAAAGGTGAGCCACATTTTTTTATGGAGAAGTATCAAAGTAATAGTATAATTGGTAATAGCATCTCATTCTTTTACCACATTTATTTGATACTTATCAAGAGAATAAATATCACACCTTTTTGGCATCATTTTTTTTTTCTTAACACCACTTCCAAGATACTTGTTTTGCTATCACTAATTTAATTATTTTTTTATGGATAAAAAAGCCAAGTAATAATTTTTTTATGCCTTTCTAATTTAATAATTTTTTTATGCTGCTATTATATTCTCCTAATAAAACAATTTGCTGGTATTTTCTTGCATCATTCTTGATTTAAATAGAGAAAGCTTGTCAAATTTTGAGAAAATATTTTATATTGTTGAAATAATTTTTTAGAATAGTGTCAATATGATTTCAAATATTATTTGTAAATTATTTAAAATATTATTGTAGTAATAAATAATTAATTTTAATATTATTATTTTTCTAAATATAAATTTTGTTATTATTGTGATTTTTCATTATTTTCGTCTAAGAAAATACTGATAATATTAATACCGGTGCTACCTTGACTACTACTGTTTCTGTCACTTTGCTGGATGTTTATGGTAAAGAAAAATACAGATATGTAACTAGACTTTAGACATGGTTATGACTCCAGTACTAATAATAAAACCTTCGATCATAAAAAGTGCACCTCTATACAAAAGAATATTTAAAATAATTTATGATAATCTCGCCAAGCTATAAATAAATGTGACTAAAATAATGGATGATATTATTATTTCGTCATTTCACAAATAAGTTTCGAGGTTAATGTGAGAAATTGGGTGACAGACTTTGATGCGTCAAGGCATGTTTGTGTATCAAAAATGAATTTGTGTCATACACCCAAGTTAAGAAAGGAGAAGAGGGGAATCTTAGTAGCTCAGTTGGTTGACTACTTGAACTCTCACCTTGTTGATGAAGGTTTGATTCCCTCTCTGAAAGCATGTTTTTAGTATCCGCATCAACTTAATTTTTGTGAAATTACTATGGAGTCAGAGTTTATAGCTATGGAGTTGGCTGGTGAGACTGAGTTATAAGAAATTTCTTAGTTAGCTGGTGAGACTGTACTATAAGAAATTTCTTAGCAAATATCTCTTTCATAAAAAAATGTGTTGCCTTTTGTATCTATGCAGTGATGCTGAGAGATAAGGAATAATTTTCATTAATTATGTAAAGTTAGAACAGAACTCCACTAATTCATTGACTAAATTTGTGGAAAGAAAAATTAATTCTTCAAACTTTAAAAGAGATGGGTTAATACCAATATGATTGTCCAAAAAGATGGTAACTCAACTTATGTGATTAGAGATTCCATAAAGTAGGTTCATATGTGTAATAACAAGTCAATATTTACATTGTGCACTAACAGAGAATGATTGAACGCTGCTTATTATGAATGATGAATTATTAACCCTTAATAAATTCATAGTCCTTAAATGACGTATTTAAAGCGATATACACCTGATGAATAATTCACCTATATGAAAAGTGAAGTGATATCACTTTTATGAGATTTGCCTTAATCTCTAGAGCTCTCATGAATATTCAGGTGCATGCAAGACCTATTCACGCAAAATCGCGTTGAATAGCAAAATTATGAAGATCAAAATGTCATATATAATGTCTCTACTTTAGAATAAAAAATTATTGATTCGACACTTGTCAAAAAAGATCACACCTTTTGGCCTATAAATAAGCATCATTTTTCACTCAACAAAAGACATCCAATATACTAGTTTTACATCCAACATACTAGTTTTTTTTTTTTTTTGCCTTTCTAATTTAGTTATCTTCTTTGATGTTGGCTTTTATTTTTCCCAAATAACTTGCTAGTATTATTGATTGATTTTGTTGGTTTTTATATCTTTAATCTTAATTAGAAAAGACTTATTTAATTCTAATGAAATTTTTCACACTATTGAAATAGTTTTTCATGTAAGTGTCCAACCTGACTGAAGTATTATTTGTGAATTACTTAAAATATTATCATAGCTGTGTTTAAATAATTTTCAGTACTATTATTTTGCTAAATAATAAGTTATATTATTATTATTACGATGATTTTTCATGTTTAGTAGATCCGCCCCTGCTCTCGAGTTGCAAAGTTTGGGAGCTTTACATACACTTCCTTCAAGAATACAACTAATAAGCCCTTGAATATAACAGAAATCAAAGATGAAAACTGAAAGGAAACAGAGTGTAGTTTTAGTGCCATTCCTACTCCAAGGACATCTAACACCAATGCTACAACTTGGAAGTATCCTTCACTCAAAAGGCTTTTCTGTCATTGTTGCACATACTCAACACAATGCTCCAAACTATTCCAATCATCCTGAATTCGTCTTCCATTCTATGGATGACGGATTAAAGGGAGTTGACCTATCATTCCCGAGCAAAGAGAATATATGTTGTATGAACGAGAACTGCAAGGCGCCCTTGAGAAATTACCTGGTTAGGATGATGGAAGAGGAAGGTGATCAGCTCGTTTGTATCATTTATGACAACAACATGTTCATCGTCGATGAAGTAGCCACTCAGCTGAGGATTCCAAGCATTGTCCTGCGCGCTTACAATGCTGCATATTTGCACTCTATGATCACAATTTTACAGCAACCAGAAAAATATTTTCCATTTAAAGGTATGAGAACAAACACATCCTCTGCAAATAACAATTAAGTACGCTTCACTCGCAAACACATCCTCTGCAAATAACAATCCTTTTCTTCCATTATACTCTTATCTTTAGCCAAGTTTACATTGATTACTCGCTGCATTTCCAGATTCTCAGTTGTTGGATCCATTACCGGAGCTTCATCCCTTGAGGTTTAAGGATATACCAATTTCTGTCGTCAATAATACAGTTTCACAATTTGTAGTAGACTTCGGTAGAGCAATAACCGATAAAGGATCATATGTTGCGACTATTATCAACACAATGCAAGACTTGGAGAGTTCAATATTGTTACGCCTTCAGAAACATTACAAGGTACCCTTCTTTCCAATAGGCCCTTTTCACAAAGTAGCGCCTATGACCTCATCGACTAGCATACGAGAAGAAAACAGCAGCTGCATCGAGTGGCTCGACAGACAAGCTCGTAATTCTGTTCTCTATGTCAGCATCGGTAGCCTAGTGAGTATTGATGAGAAAGAGCTAATTGAGACTGCTTGGGGATTAGCTAATAGTGAGCAACCATTCTTGTGGGTTATTCGACCTGGCTCTGTCTCTGGCTTTCAATGTGCTGAGGCACTGCCTGATGGTTTTGAGGAAATGGTAGGAGAAAGAGGACGGATAGTGAAATGGGTGCCACAAAAACAGGTGCTTGCACATCCCGCAGTAGCAGGCTTTTTCACTCATTGTTGTTGGAATTCTACGCTTGAAAGTATTTTGGAGGAAGTACCTATGATATGCAGGCCAATTTTTGCAGATCAACTGGTGAACGCAAGGTATCTGAGCCAAATATATAAGGTTGGGCTCGAATTGGAGGTTATCGAGAGAACGGTGATAGAGAAAACAATAAGAAAACTCATGTTGAGTGAAGAAGGCAAAGAAATGAAGAAAAGAGTTGTAGACATGAAACAAACCATAGTTGCTGGTATGCAGATTGATGGTACTTCACATAAGAATCTGAATGATTTGGTAGACTTCATTTCTGCATTGCCATCACGGCTTTCTCCAATCATGAGCTCAGACCATATAGCAAGTAAGTGTATCACAGAGTCCTCAAGTTAGAAGAATTACATAATCTTGTTCCCTGCTAGTTGGCAAGACAACAAGTCCTTAATCATTTAAGGAAGAATAAGATGAGGTGAACTTTTCTTAATATCTTGGAGGTTATGTCAAGGCCAAGGGGCTAATGCTGAAGCAATTTACTAGTTTTTTACCTTAGTTTATTGTTTGGTTTAATAAGTTTGGGAACTTTACATTCTGTTTGCTAATTGTTAGAACTGAGTAAGATTATCCCTTAGAATTTATGATAAATTTAGTATTTCCTTATGTTACTACTTCCAAATACTTTGCTTGCGTTATAAAATATTATATTTAGTGTGGATGGCCATTACGTAACACCATAAAATAGAGACATAAAAGTTCTCACTTGAAATACATTTGTGGAAAGAAAGAGGATAGTTCTACTATATCTATTACCCCCTCCCCTCCGTCCATTTTTACTTAGTCACTATACTATTTTGGGATGTTCAAAAATATTTGTACACTTTATAAAATCAAAAGATAATTTTACATTTGGCTTCTAATTTATCCTTATCATTAATTATAATTATTTTCCTATTACATTTTACAAGACATTGTATTTATTATATTCAAAAGGTGATTCGGTAAACTTACCTTTATAATTTACCTGTGTCAAGTCAGTAAAGAACGAGTAAAGATGGACGAAGGAAATATCTTATTTCATATTATTCTTTTACCTTACTTTTTACAATAACTTGAATTGTGATATATAATAAACTTAATATACAATAAGGGCACACTAGGTATATATATTGGTATTGTAGCATACAATAAGATTCAGGGAGTAGCTAAGAACATATATAATTAAGAAAATAATCCTACAAAAATCATGTGTTATTTTCAAAATTATCATATGTTAAAAAAAAATCCTATAAAAACAAATTTATAATTGTTATCTTTTATGTGTAGTGTGTAAAAAATTACCTATATTTTGACTACATAATAAGATTAAAAAATATTTAATTTATATGTGTTATATTTCAAAATTGGTCCCTTTTTGGCTGGGCCTTAAACCCTAGCCCCGAGTCCCTCTGTATATAAAGCAGCACTAAGTCTTCACAATTTTAACCCTAGCACAGTTCAACTATGGCGGAGCAGCCGCCGTACCTTCTCATCTCTTGGATCTTATATATCTCCGTTCAATCAAATTGATTGTATTTTATTTTTAGTTTTGCATTCTTGGTAGATGATCCTAAATGATGATGACTTGAAATAAGGCTATGGATTAACATCCAAATGAAGCTTTTTTTGTCATAGTTACTCTGATAGGTGTTCTCCTTCTCCTTTTCTGATTTGTCTTGTTGGGTTGTATAGATAACGGAAGAATTAATCTGTGTTTCCAAGGTCTATTAATTATGCTGATTTATTACTTTGTTACATTTTAACCACTCGTGAGATTTCATTGGTTTTGTTGTGGTTGTTAATTATGCTGATTATCTGGGTGCTAGATTAAATACAGTAAATTAAACAAGGGCAACTTTGCCGAGGTGATCTTTTATTGTAGATTTTCCTCTTTTTCCCTGTTGCCAATATTATAATTGGTCAAGCTAGGATCTGTTTGGTTGATGATTGTTTGTAGTTTTGCATCAACTGATCCTAGTATGGCTACATTTTTTCTAAAGATTGAAGTTTTTCACTTTTATCTACAACATTGCTGTTTTTATCTGAGTAGAGTGTTGTCTTATTGTGTTCTGATTATCGCACTAGCTGTTGGTGTTGGTATTGGTATTGTTCCTTTCGTGTAGGAGTTTGACCCTCTTGAGCTGAGTTACGCCCTCCAAACCCCACTTACAGCATGTTTGGTAGGATGTATTAATCAAAATTATTCATGTATTAGATGTATAGTCCACACAATACAAACAATACATGGATAATTTAATCCCATATATGTGGTATTAGCTAATCCCTAGTATATCCAGGGATTACTAATACTAGGCTTAGCAATACATGGATAAAAAAATAAAATGACTAAACTACCCCTCAATTTCTTTATATAATTTTATAAATGCTTCTGCTCTTTGGCACCTATTTGCTGAGGATATGAAATCTTGTTTAGCAAAGTCTTCAATATTTGCAATACTGATGCCCCACTTGAAAGTTGGTGCCCAGAAATGAACTAGAAGAACACAACGAGTGAAAGAATCAGAGAACAAAGAAAATGATGAGTAAAATATACCAATGTGAAGCCACCAAATAACAAGGAAAAAGTATGTTTGTACAAATGGTGCAGTAGCAATAGTTAAGCTCAAAGAACAATAGCAACTTGAGCCAACCATTTAAATGAATCCAAATCTTCCAGTCATGGTAGAAAAATATCCATACATTACAACAGAATCGCAAAAAGGAGAATTGAAGAATTTTTTACTCAAACTATGAATCTGTCGATGAAGGACAAATGATTACCACTGATGTGCAGCAACAAATACAATACATTATTAATCAATCAACTACACCACAACCCAGCTGTTGAACGATTCCTATAAAATAACGGAACCTTCGAAAATAATTCTTCTTTTTAAACCCTCCTTATGATGCTTCTGCATGTAGCAAGAATACGTTGTTACATGGAGTGGAAATGAAATGAGTTTTTTATAGAATTTCAAAGGGAAATCTTATAATAGTTTAAGGGTATAAATGAAAATGAGCTTTTTATAGAATTTTAAATTAAACACAAAATTAAGTGGAAAGCAATACACCAAACACGGGATAAAAAATAATCACAGCATTACTAATCCCTGCATTACTAATCCCTGCATTATTCATTTTTGTACCAAACGACCCCTTAGTGAATTTCAATGGGGAATTGTGGGATGTTGGCAGACTTTACCCAATCTTTTGGAAGTGGAATGTTTTTTTTTTTCTAGTTTTTGACTCTTATCCGATGGTCTAATGGCAACTTTGCCGAGGGTATCTGTTACTGTTGATTCCCTCTTTTTCCCTGTTGCCGACATTTAAATTAGACAAAGCTTGGATTGAAATTGGCTGATGAATGTCTGTGTATGATGATACCAACCACTTCCAGCTTGACAACATTCTTATTATTAAGTTTCAGGCTTTACCGGGGTGTGTATCGGTTGATTTGGTTCGATTGGTTTGATTTATCGGTTTTTTATTTTTAAATGTGTTAAATTAATAACAAGTTAATAAAATAATTTTTATAGGTTTATCAATTTTAAATTCTTAACAGTTCGATTTTTGGTTTTACCTATAAGAATTTTAATGAGAATTTGCATTAATAAAATCAAATGCAGTAACAATTTAATTTAGTAAAGTTGATGACTAATCACTTAAGTACCTAAAAATTAAAATAGTATAAAATGCTGTCATAGTGTCTTATACTATTAAGTTATTAATGTTTATTAAGTTGTTAATGTTTAATATATATGAAGTAATAAAATAGTAAATTATTATAATCTTATTAATCGATAATTTAATTAAAAAAATTTAGGAACCACTGAAAATTTGATAACCTAATAATGTAATAACAATAGGATTTACCTTCTTTTGCTCTGTTTATCTGGTTTACCTTTAGTCATCACTATATTAGTGGTTTTGGATTTCCTATGTTTGTACTTGAGCAGACTTTTACATAAAGAGCTTATAATCGTCATATGCTTTATGAAGAAACATCTTCAATTACATAAATCATAAGTGCGATCATGCTTTTCAATTACAAATGCACATAGCAGAAGTTTGTTTTTAAACATCTGGGGTTGGAATCACTTGGTAGTGTTTGTTTTTCAGGAATATGGGAAGAATTATCAACTTTTGGTAGATTTAGAAAAATCGAATTAAAAGGAAGCAAATAATATTTGAGAAGAGATCTTACTTTGATTTTCATGAAATTGAGTTTACTTTAATTATGGATTTTTAAGATTATTGTTTATTTGATTCAATTAAGATATGAGCTATGTTTTATTGTTGATTTTAAAGTGACTTAAGCCCTAATATGTTGAATTGCATGAATATTATGAAGATTTGAATATGCATTGTCTCTTTAAAGTTTGATCTAAGCATGGGTAATCTAAATTGTGATTTGAATGTAGATTTTGCTTATGGATTTACTTGCATTTGATATTGAATTATTGATTTAAGATTGAATCTCTATTGGTCATTGCTATTCACATAATATTCATGGAATATGCATTCATGAGCATTGGATTTGATGAAAAATGATTCGGTGAGTTAAGCTCACGTATGATTTGATTATTCAGTGGGTTAAGCTCACATATGGTTATGACAAGAATGTGATCATATAAATGTCTATGATATTGGCTTTTTGAGCATATTGGGTGTTTACACCATATTGATATTGTGAGTGAGTTATTCCTATGCATGAAAAGTATGACACAAACTATAATTTGGCTTTATTCCTATGCATGAAAAGTATGACACGAACTATGATTTGGCTTTTTAGCCCAAGTATAAATGATTATGAAGAATGTTTGGCTTTTAAGCCCAAATATGCATTAAAATGATTTGAAATGACTTGCACCTCTTTTGAAAGCATATATACGTATATATATTCTTATGGGATCATAAATTAGCACCCATGAGATTGTTTGTCAGTGAAATTTTGGCTAAGTGTGGCTTCACGGAAGGGCACACGGTCCGTATGCCTTCAAACGGTCCGTGTGACCTTGGTACAGGACCCTGGCAACATTTTGACTTCCGTTTCATTAATGACATTCTTGTAATTTTGGCTACTCCAAAGGGTCTTTTAGGACTTTCTATGTTATCCTAAAACATTCAAATGACCTATACTCTTCTTCTCTCATTCAAATTCATTCAACACTTAGAATTTATTCAAGCTCTCTCTTAAGAACCCCGCTCAGGTTGGAACAGCATTGCAACGCAGATTACATTATTTTCATGCAAATGTTAAGAGCACCTATTAGAAAAGATTTATTTAGGAAGCCATTTGAGCTTTAAAATACTTGCATTCATCTGAGTTTGAACGACGAAACCACCATGGGCAGCCTAATAAGCTTCAAAGTTTAAATTTTGGTTTTCTCCAAACGAGCTTCATTTTGAGTGGGTATTCATTTCAAAGGGCTGGATAACATCTTATGGAGTTTATATCTCAAATTTGCGACAATTTGATGAAGTATTGAATGAGTTTTGAGTCAATTTTGATTTAAATGGGGATTCGTTCAAAATAGGGGCAAATGATATAGGAGTTTTTGAATCACTTTTTGTGTTGATGGGTTGCATTGGGGATTAAACCTTTAGCTTGTTTATATTTATTTTTATGTTAGATTGTATTGATGCGATAAATTTAAGGTAAGGTGTCATGGTGTATGTTATTCATGGATAATGTAGTTTTGATTGACAAAACTTGTGATGAAATTAATATTAAGTTCAAAGTTTGGAGACAGAACTTAGAGTCTGAAGAGTAATTGAACATGATCGTGAATGAATACTTAGAGTATAAATTTAGTGATGTGATATATGAGAACATAAAAGTGTAGCTTGATACACAAACTAACAAAAGTATCTTTGGTCTATTATCTAGGAGAATGGGTAGAGTGACGAGGATGTCACTCACTGTATTAGTGCAGGGTGGATGACTCAATTTCAAAGTGTTGTGTGATAAGAAGATACTTACAAAGTGGTTGATAGACCAACTAAATTGCACGGAAGATAGTTTTGCTAGTCAAAAACTTTCACATGCAGAACATAGCTGAAGTGACGTTAGTTGAAGACAAGATGAAGGAAACAATATTAAGACGATTCATTCATGTGATGAGAAATGCATAGATTTTTCATTCCGAGAGTATGAAAGATTGGCTATAGTTGAATTCACAAAATTCGATCAAATTAAGAATATTAGGAAGAGCTTTAGACATAACATGACAACTTATCAAGGACGAAATCTTAAATAGCAAAGCGTGGAGAACAAGAATTTAACTAAATTATTAATGTTCTGATTATTTTATCAAAAAAAATAAAAAACAAGAGATCTTAATTCCTTCCGACTAAGTTTATATACTATTAGTTATTTGCATTAATTGAGTTGGTAATTAATAAAATAATTAGATGCCAAATTTTCTTTAAAATTAATTCCAAAACAATATTATTCAAAATACCGAACATATATAACATATTCATTTATACATGAGATATACAGAATGACCACAATGAACATGAGAACTTAATACTTTTTCAACATGTAATAATATTAAAACATAATTTAATATAGGTACATAATATCATGAAGCATGAACCGACCACTTATTCCATAATAAAAATATGTTTTTTCATATATGTTCATTTTGAAGTTGAGTCATAACTATTGTTATTATACACATTAAAAAAATATATATGTAATAAATTCTATGAGCAGAATCTTAAAAGAGAAAAAAATATAATGTTTATTTTGAGTATTATTTTAAATTTTATATTCCATCATTTAATGTAATTATTAAAAATAATAAAAAATTATATTTGTGTAATGATTGATTTAGTGTAACTACTTTGGCATTTTACTATTTCCTTCTTATGTATCTTTTCATTCATTTTATTTAAATTAGTTCAGTGTATGTGTTTTGCATGTACGTATTGTGTCAATTAAACATATATATAAATAGTATTTGCTAAAATAAATACAATATTCATATAAACAATATTAAATAAATATCATTAGTTTGATGCAATAATTTAATCTATTGTGAACCGTCAAGAATGAGAAAATTAATTTAATTACTTACAATATACATATATTAATAGTTTATGAATGCATAAAATAATAATTTTGTGTTGAATAGTTAGAAGTTAAATAATTAATTGATTGAAAATTAATATGAAAAAAAGATTTCTAAATATAAAAAAAGTAGTTTAATGTTTCCATATAATCTTACTGAACTTTTTCTTTTTAAATTTATTATATTATATACTTTTATTTATAAAATAATTAATAATCTAAATTTTAATTAATTTTAAAGTCTTAAATATTAGAAAAATAATAATATTTTTCCATTCTTTCTTTCCTAGGTAATTATTTATATATAATAATTTTAAATCAAAAGTGAATTCTAAATAAAAAGAAATTTTAATTCAAAAGATAAAAATAATAAAATATTTTTTTTTTACCTAAATGGAAAAAAATTCGAAGATATTAAGTTTCGCGCAGTATAGATTAAACCTTTTTATCTACTTTCAAATTAAATCACAGTTCCGTAGTAGTATCGTGTACTTCCTCTCGTCGTCCCTGTTTGTCAAACAATCTTCAAATTCATCAGAGTTTTTGGAGATCGATTCTGGGGATGAAAGGGTCAATCAATAGCAGTAACAGCGATGGAGCTGCCTGGGAAATTAGACCTAGCGGCATGCTTGTTCAGAAGAGAGAAAATGATCCTTCTTCTAGTCCCACTATCACTATCAAGGTCTCATATGCTTCTCAAGATTTCGATCTCCCTGTGCCTCCTGAATTCACCTTTGGTAATCTTACTTTTTTTTCAGCTTTTTTTTCTGGGGGGGGGGGGGGGGGGGAGGGGGTTATTTATTGAGGTCCAAAAGCGGGATTCTCCATTTTGTTCGTGTAAATGATGTATGCTTATGAGTTTGTTTATTCTATGGTGCTTGGTATTTGTTGGATTCAGATGTGGAGCTAAAATTTTTATTTTTGCAATCCTTTTTGCTTACTAGGTTATACATGTTAAATTAATTTGTTTTTAGGGTTTAGCCAGTTTTGAGTTCTGCCAAGGGTTTAGCCAAAACTATTGAGTTCTGCCAAAAACGTAACTACTAAGGTGGCTGCAGGATGTAGCTCAAAATTACACCTTTTAAGGTGTAAAGTGGTCGATGTCGAATCCCATAGGGAGTTTGGAAGTAATTACAGTTTATGCAATAATTCAATCTTATAATCACTGTTTCGAATGGGGTTTATTGGGAATTTTATGAATTATTTATAGTCTATGAAGATGTTTGATTTGACAGTCATATTAAAGAAGAACTAGAGCTATGGTTCCTTAGATGTTGGAATTTAGACAAATAATTCATTACTGAACTCATTCAGATGGGGTTGATAGCCCCAAATCCTTGATGCTAGTTTTTTTCTTGATCTTTAACTTCTTTTGTCAAGCAAGTTTAAAATTTAGGCAAGTTTCAGTGTTTGCAGCCATCAAAAAATAATCTTTACGAAAGAACCATTAATGCACAACGATAAACACCTTCATGTGAAGATTTAATGTAAAAAAAGGATTATCCTTGTCCCTATTCTAGATCCCATCCCCAGACCCCACTTGTGGGATTCCACTGGGTGTGTTGTTGTTGCCTATTCTAGATCCCATAACCCTTGTTATGGTGTTTAGATGCTCATTAACTTTTTGCACTATATTTCTGCCTCTTTAAAAAAAAAAAAAACTTTTTGCACTATATTTATAGAACTGTAATAACTAAAGAACATCAAGATGAAGAGAAACAATATAAAATTAGGAACTCGGTATTTGTAAGAAACTAAGAATTCACATTGTTCTTGCTAAATTAAAGAACAGAAAAGTAGAAAAGTAAAAACCTTGATACTGGGGTCTTCTCTCCGTAGTGTGGCTCGCCAAAAAGTGATGAACAACTCCCCACCCAAACAATTTGACCTAAAGTTCTCTTTATAATGGTAGAAAATAACCACTGCTCGTAGTTGGACTGGCCTCGATTTTAAAATAGATTTCCGTTGGAGTTTGAACTGCCTCCCATGAATCATTCGAGCTTCATCAACCTTTGGGCCACAATGTTGCTGTGTCTCTTGTACCATATATCTGCTAGGCAGTTTTATAAATAGAATAGGAGGAAATGGAGTGGTAGTTATCTACATTTTAGGATGAGGAAAAGTGTTTATAATGATAATCAGCTACACCACCAATGCCTGCTTAAGCTTTTAGCCTTTTCCTTTTTATTTATCACAATAAATGAGAGTGCTTATAGCGCTCTGAAACAATGTTTAAGACATTGTTACCTGTGATCTATGCGGTGTTTCAGTGTGTGTAAGCTTTTATCAACTCAAATCAATTTAGTAAATGTAATAATTTTTAGTGTCAGTTTTGTCAAAGTAATAGTTTATTAGTTGATGTTAAATTACTGTTGCATCATCTACATTTGTACATGGAATGTTATAAGTTGGCTACAATACTCTCTTGCTATATTTGAGGTGTTCTAAGCATTTAGGGGTCTTTTGGTGTGAGGTATAAGTTATAATAATCCCAGGATAAAATGTAGGATTATTTTATCCCATGTTTGGTTGGAGGTATAAGGTAATCCTTGGACTATTTATCCCACCATTTTTGCCTTAGTGATGTGATAAGTTATTCCATATATATGGTGGATAACTTATTCCAGGCTAACTTATCCTGGGATAACATGTTGCCAACCAAACGACCCCTTAATGTCAATCAAATTTGGATACAGGTGAAGTAAAAAGTATCCTTTCCTCAATAATTGGTTTGGAGCCTAAGGTGCAAAAACTTCTCTTCCGGGGAAAAGAAAAAGAAGATCATGAATATCTGCACTTGGTTGGCGTGAAAGACAATTCCAAAGTTTTAGTTATGGAGGAAGAAACAGCTGAGGATAAAATTCCTGAAGTGGTTAGGGTTACCACTGAAATATCTAGAGGAACTGAAGCTGTTGCTGAAGTGAGAAAAGAAGTGGATAAGCTCTCAGAGCAGGTTGATTTCCTTTTGTCGTAAGGTAGCTGATGACACTATCATCTCTTAATTTGAAGTCTTACTTTGGTCTTCATTACAACAGGTCTCTGCTGTACAAGCGGTCGTGTTTGGTGGTACCAATGTTGAAGACAAGGATATTATATTTTTGACAGAGATGCTAATGAGGCAGCTGTTGAAATTGGACGGCATTGAGGCTGAAGGAGAAGGAAAAGTACAAAGAAAGATGGAGGTTTGTTTCTAGACAATTAAGATTTTATCCTAGCTTGACTGTCTACTGTTGCGATATGCGACTACCTAGCCTTTGAAGTGTATTTGATGTCCTTTACCTAGGTTGCACTTAATTTCAATTCTGGTGACTTATTTGTGTAAAAAGAATTGAATAGCTCTGCTAATCATGTGTAAAGAACTACATAAGATAGATAAAATGTGAGGCCCTCAAATTTTGGAGATTCGAGGCGGTATGCATAATTCCCTTTTTAAGTTCATCTCATTGCAGTAGTGTATAGATTAAAAATTAAAATAAGGAGTACCTGAAGTTATCTATATTTTGCTACTGACAGGACTAGTGGGCTCTTAGAAAATAATGGACTAAAATAGACATACTAACATAACTAAAACTTAATCCCCACTAATTTGTGTGAGCGATTTAGATCTCTTTCTTCCCTTCTGCCCTTTTCTTTTCGGTAGGTCTGCATGAACTTCAAGAGGTTGTAGGTCTTTAGAGGACTTCCTTTCATGAGACTCTACGTCTACCTTGTCTCCTTTCCAACACGTTTTACTAACTATGGTTTTGTACCTACTAACCGATGTATCTAGAGGTTGATGAAGGATATAATGAAACCATCTCAAACAAAATTTCTCTCATTTTGCCAAGTGATTAATTTTAATTATCTGATATTGTATGGCTGCATATATACCTTAGCGTCCATATCTCTGGACACACATCTTGTAGATATGTTGGAATTAAGCCCTGACATTCAATCCCATCAACTTGCCATTTAAATTTGATTCGTTCGGCATGTTATTCTTATTGGTAATCAAGAGGTGAAACAACTTAATTTATTAAAGAGAAAGGGAAATGTAACATGCTATGGCTCAAAGAGAAGCTGAGTGGATGATGAAACTTGCCTTTTTAGTTAGTTCTTTCAGTATTTTATTATTATTGAAAATCCCGAGGCAAAAGAAGCTTTATTTTTAAAAAGAAAATGAGAGATGTTACTTAAGGGTGTGGCTAGTGATCAATGAAAGGGTTGAGAACTATGAGGTCTCAAGCTCAATCCCAATTGAGAGAAAAACATTAGGTGATTTCTTCCCATTTTTCCAAGCCTTGTTGGACAGATTTACCCAGTACCTATTCTGGTGGGAAGTAGCGGGTAACCTGTGCCATTAGTCGAGATGTGTTCAAGTTGGTCCGGACACCACAATTATTATTTTTTAAAGAAAAAGAAGAGATGTTAAGCTTTGGTTAAAGAGATGGTGGGTGGATGATGAGGGTACTCTGTCTGCAAAGCTTATATGTTGCGTATTTTATCAATTTAGCTCAGCAACTTTCCTTCTTCAGTAAATATTATTTTAATGGTGTTATCAATTCGGCGACCATGATACATCCGTAGTGATTGGATTTTACAACAGTTAATGAGTGAATTGACTAGCAAAAGATTGTTTCTCCATGCTATTAATTCATATGGTTTTGCCCATCTATAAATATCTTTTCTTACTTGAGGTAAATTATTGAGAAAAGGGAAATCAGTGTGTTGACTCTCTGTTGTTAAAGGCTCGCCTAAAGTTTGTTTTAGTCTTGGAGCTTAGTGAAGCTTAAGTTGTGCGCTTCGTCCGTTTAATTAACACTTTGGTGTAAGCGTCAAGGTGCTAAGGTGTGTCATATGTGCATCTTTGCCAGTGGATTTTGTCTTTTAACATAACATCATATATAGCTTAATTATAATTTTTCCATTTCTTTTCTCATGAAATTCTTTGCATAAATATGTTCATGTACATAATATTCATTTGTGCCATTCTTTCTAAATATGCTCTAGTAGATTGAATATATTAAATTTGTATTTCATGTAAAAAAAATAAAATAATGAAACTGAAACCAAAAAAATCGACTCTCTTTGATTTGGTTTGCATTGTAGCAAACAGATATAGTGAGCTTGATTTCTTTATAGGTTATAAGCAAACCAAACTGAACCATGAACATTCATAGCTGTCTATTGAAAACTTGTGATGGAAATAAGATGCTTCCACTAGTATACGCAAGAAAAGAACTACAATAACTGGCTTAAGCTAGTTAGGTCAACTATATGAATCATTATTATTTATTCATTTCACTTCTTTTAGACCGTCTCATTCCAATATTTGATAAATTAGAATCTTCAGCCCTAGAAATTCACTACATTTTGTATTGACATACAAATCCCCAGGCGAGATTAACTAGTCTCCAAACAAATATTGGACTACCACTAGACCTTAAGGTATGGCCTTGTAGTCAATGAAGTAGGAGGAGAACCATGAGATCTCAGGTTTAAATTGCAACTATGACCAAAAAAAATAATGGTGGGCAAAGATAATTCTGTGTTGATGGGAGGCATGGCCTTATATATACATACATATATATATATATATGGAGAAACACTTTGATGGCAGTTATCCATTCCAACTGTACATTTTGATGTATTTGTTACATCTTGATCTATCATACCATTGTCCAGAAACATTGTGCTGAGATATCTAAAGTCTCTACATTTATGCATTGCAATCCTGTTTATCTTACATTAAGTCTACTCTTATGATCTTTGCTAAACCTGTAGTGCATATATCCCGTCTTATGTCCACATATCTTAGAACTCTTACTCTCGCAGGTAAATTTCTATACTTCTTCAAATGATTTTTTGTTGATTACTCTCTCAATTGATCAATCAACACAATATCGTCTGCAAATAGTATACACAATTAGGAAAAATTAACAACTCAACAAATTTGTGAAGGGACCAAGTGACCTATTTCAAATTTATTATGATTTTTCTTCTAATAGATTGGGCCCAACCATCAAAGGAAGCCCCTATGAATCGATGGTGGGGGAGGCTAGGAAAATGCACTTGAAGATCTAGTTATTTTTTTCCAGTTGAATACGAAGAAGGTTGAGAATGTTTATGTTCCACCATATATGAATGAAACATGTTCTTTTACGATCTTAGTATGATTTGCAGGCACTTTCTCCATTCCCTTTTCCTATGGGGGGAAGTGCACAGCCGATTCCAGAACCCCCATTTAAGTTATTTGAGCTTAAGTGCAAATAATTAAGCCGGCAGACAGTAACTCTAAGCAAAAGGCTAGGGGGGTTAGGGGTAAAGAGTTTGGGGTTGCAGAACAGATGTCTTCTAGCAAAGTGGCTATGGAGATATGGCAGAGAGAGTCAGGCATTATGGAAAGAGGTAATCAGTACCAAATATGGTCAGAATTGCCTATGGCATTCTAATAGGGTGAGTCAGACCTATGGAGTAACTGTGTGGAAGACTATCAGAAACCTCTGGAGTCAAATACAACATAACATCAAATTCAAAGTGGGAAATGGGACAAGGATACTCTTCTGGAAAGATCTGTGGATTGGCCAAGAACCCTTGGTGGCCTTATACCCAGACCTATTTGCCATTAGTACTACTCCAAATGCTATGGTAAGTGAAGTCTGGGCTGCACAGGGTTGGAACCTTAGTTTCAGAAGATCATTGAATGATTGGGAGATAGAGAGAGTTGCTGAGATGCTGAAGATGCTAGAGGATTTCAAAGGAACAAGCCTGTTGACAGATGAGATGGTCTGGAAGCATAATCAGGGAGAAACAATGTCAGTAAATAGTTTGTACAAAATGAAAATAGAAGAGTTTCCTGGAGTAACCCCTGGCCCATGGAAAAAGATCTGGAGTTGCAGGGTACCAACTAAGGTAAAGTGCTTCACATGGCTGGTGATTAAGAGAGCATGCTTGACACATGAGAAGTTGCAGAGGAGAGGCTTTCAGATAGTTTCCAGATGTTCACTATGTAATGTGGCCATGGAGACAAATAGCCACCTATTTCTTCACTGTAGTGTTACTACACAGTTATGGGATATATTCTTGAGAAGAACAAGCACAAATTGGACGATGCCAGAGCATACTTTTGACCTTCTTAGTTGTTGGGGAAGAAGAGGGGGAAACAAGATCCAGAAGAAATGGTGGAACGTGATCCCACCCTGTATATGGTGGACTATTTGGAGAGAAAGAAACAATAGGGTCATGGAAGATACTGCTGAACCACTGCATAGGATTAAATGGCTCTGCTTGAAAACTTTTTCGTTTTGGTGTAAAGAGGAGGATATAATGAATGACAGTCAAATCCTAGAGTTTATTTCTTCCTTGTAAATCTAGCAGCAGCAACTTTAGGTTTGCATGGCTGAATTGTCTTGTAAATATTTTTTGAGGGTTGCCAGCAACCCCTAATTGCTGAAGAATACAACTTTACCATTTTCAAAAAAAAAAAAAAAAAATTAAGCCACTTGCAGCTCCTAGTTGACAGTAGTGTTAAATCAACTAAACTTAATTTGATATTCTGATCAATGGAAGGTGGAATTAAATTTACAGATGTCTTGAATCACTCATATGAGAAGTGGCAAAACATCCGTACTGCTTAAGTTTTGTGAAATAATCAACGACGACGACATATCTAGTTTAATCCCAAAAGTATGGTCTGGGGAGAATAGGATATATCCAGACCTTACCTCTACCTTTGCTATATAGAGAAGCAGTTTTTTTGAAATCAGAGTATATCTATAGATGGTAGGTTTGGTATCAAATTTGATTCTCTTTAAAATTTTCGTGTATAGGCTGATTAAGGGTCACATTTCATTTGCTTGGTTATGCATTAACAAAGGGAATATTTGGTCGGAAACTCCCCCTTTTTTGTCTCTGCTGGCTTTGCCTCTCTACAGTTGCTCAGTGTGACTTGATCTGTCAGTTTGCTGGAAAAGTCGGATCATGATCTATCTTATTCCTTGATATTTATTTATTCGATCACAGTATCCTCTTTGTCTGCATACGTTGCAAACTTCCTTCAAGTCTTGGCTTTAATTATTTAACTTTTGGCCCCTAACTGAAATGTTTTCTTGGGTATCTGTCTTGAATTGCATAAATAATGCATTTCTATCAATTATTAATGGTCTAAACTAACTGTAAATGGTATTTTCGTTGTCTTCGAAATCTTCCTCATTGTCTTTTGGTGTTTAGAAACTTTTCCTTCATATTTGAGATATGTGTTGTGAATATAATTAGAAAAGTGGAGCATTGTTAACTGCTGGATTTAGTACTTGCTTCTAGAGACAAACTGCTGATTCCTATTTGGGTTTTTGCATGATTGCACATATTGATGATCAGTGCACTATAATGTAAGTTTTTTGCTCCCTTTTCAGGTGCGTCGTGTCCAAAGCTTAGTAGAGACAATGGATACAGTAAAGGCAAGAAATTCCAATCCCTTTATCAACAGCAGTAATGCCGTGTCAGTGACTACTCAATGGGAGACATTTGAGCCAGAGGCTGGAAGCCTGAATACCCCACCACCACCTAGACCTGTGCCTGCGTTTGAAAGCATGAACACGCCACCTCCTAGACCTGCATCTGGGGTTGGAGGCCTGGAGACATCACCTCCTAGACCTGCGCTTGGAGTTGGAAGCATGAGCGCCTCACCTCCTCCTAGACCTGCGCTTGGAGTTGGAAGCATGAACGCCTCACCTCCTCCTAGACCTGCGCTTGTTGTTGAAGGATTGAACGCCTCACCTCCTCCTAGATCTGAGCTTGTGGCTGGAGGACTAAATGCCCCATCACCTTCTACACCAGCGCTTGTGATTGGAGGACTGAACGCCTCACCTCCTCCTACACCTGCGCAAGTGGTTGGAAGCATGAACGCCCCATCACCTCCTACACCTGCGCTTGGGGTTGGAAGCATGAATGCCTCACCTCCTCCTGGACCTGCGGTTGTAGTTGGAGGGCTGAACGTCCCACCACCTCCCACACCTGCGCTTGGGGTTGGAAGCATGAACGCCCCACCACCTCCTACACCTGCGCTTGGGGTTGGAAGCATGAACATCTCACCTCCTCCTAGACCTGCATTTGTGGTTGGAGGACTGAACGCCCCACCTCCTGGACCTGCATCTGGGGTTGGAAGCCCGAACCTGAGCACCCCATCTCTTAGACCGCCTTCTACTATAGTCACCGAGGACTGGGAACATTTTGAATAGAGTAGTCGTATATGTTCCATTTTATGATTTTTGAAGAAACAGAAATGCCAGTTATTAGGCACTACCAACCACTATTATTTTGCCATCTTCATTCTGCCGTTACAGTGAAATTTTTCGGCGACCGTAAGCTCATGGTCAGGCAAACATAGAGGTTTAGTGAAATGGTGTTGGTAATTTACTCTTGCGTCTTATATGATTAATTCAAGCCTTTCATTGCCAAAGCAGTTTCTGAAACAACGTGAACTAGGTTTCGCGAAATTATATCGCAAAGTCACCTTCAAGGTTATTACTGCTCGGGATGACAATCTGGGGTGTCAAATTAACGGGTTGAACTGAATTGGAGCATGTGAAATTTGCCCTTAGGCAACGAATGGGTTGGACCCCATTTGTGTTACAAGATGAGCTCATCAATTACGGAACTAAAATTGACATGGAGTGTGAGCTCATCAATTATGGAACTAAGATTGACATGGAGTGTTATTCTTTGTCAAACAACTTCTTGGAGTGTTTTGTATACCTTCTTTTGTGGGCCTGGCATGAATTTAAATTGATCAGATTAATAATTTCGAACAAAGGATGATTCAACCAAAAAATACCCAAGATTTGTCACTTTCTAGTCATTTTATTTTATGTGAAGCTCAAAATCAAACAATTAATGATGGTTCACTTGTTACTTTCAACTTCCCTACCAATGTCTGCGCATTTGTCTCATATATCTCAATAATTTTTTTTTTTAGTTTTCACTCGATACCAGCACTAACGCATCGGATTCCATCAGAATTCCAAAGTTAAGCGTGTTTGGACTAGAGTAGTATTAGGATGGATGACCCCTCGGAAGTCCTCATGTTGCATCCCTCCTTTTCTTCTCTATGAGATAGTGCGTACATTTTATCCTCCTCAAACCCTACTAGTGGGATTTCACTAGATATATTATTGTTGTACTCAATATATGTTTTGATTCGTATTTATTGAGTTCAGTATTTTTAATGCGGAATCCAACTAAATTTTTTAAACTAATAATTGTTAAAGTGACGTATTCATTGGTTGAAAAAATCTTATTGAAAGTAAAGTATATAATCTGTGTATGTTAATAAATCTCATGGCCCAAAGTTCCTACATGGACCTCTTTTGGTCTTCCTGTTCCACAACTTATCAGAATCATTTCCACGTTTTAATATAATATATGGTTCATATTATTCTTTTAGAAAATCCCAAGTTACCTACAATCCATATGAGATATTTATCATGAAAATGGACAATTTAAAGTAGGCCTATCACACATTATAACATGCCAAAAAACTATCACCTCCTTGAAAACTCAACTCATGAACAAATTATTAAAATAAATAAACATACCATACATATCTTTGTTACAACTTTCTTTCTTGCTTTATGTCTTCTTTGATTACAACAGTACCCTCCATGGCTCCAAATGATTTTTTCCATAAAGATGATGATCCAATAATTCTATCTAACACAAAGGATCATAGTTTTGCTCTAAGTGGAGAAATTATGTTGATGGTACTTGTACTTCTTTTTACTCTTTTTCTTCTCACTTTGATTTGCTTCTTGTGTATGAGACATTATTTGAGGTTTTCTTCATGTATTCCATCAGACCAAATGGTTCAATCACCTAATTATCCTTCCACTCCCATGACAATTAAGCCGTTGCATCGCGATATCGCAGAGTTTGATAGAACGCGATGGATGCCATGATTTTTTTTTATTTTGCAGTTGCATATATAAGAATCATATGTTGGATGTAGAATGATTATTGTATCTTATTGTATGTATATATTTTGATATCTTTACAAGATAGTTCAGTTGAATCCATAGAACCTGCTCTAGATCTGTTTCGGTGGAGAGGACAATTTTAGAATGATTTATTATCTTGTTGTATGTAACTATGAATATATTTTGAACTCTTTTCTATTCATATTAAATAATTCAGCTAAATTCACAAAACCTGCTCAAGATCTGTCTCGGTGGCGAAGAACAATAGACTTTGATTTCTTCTTCATAACTTTTGAGGTTTTTTCTTTTTTTACTCCAGCAGCATCAGTGTTACAGTGGTTTGCAACTATTCATCCTTTTTCCCATTCCCACCCCTCCATCTGTAGTTTCTGCTCTTCCATGCCTTCTTTCTATTCCCAATAACCACTCCATTATCATAACTTCCATAGCACTCACAAATACCATTTTACCAGAAACTAATCAATAACTTATATCCATAAATACCAATGCTCAAGCTCCTGTGAAACTTTCATCCTCCAATTACCAACTTTGGCACTCTCAATGGTGCTCTATTTTGATTGGATATAACTTTACCTAGTAATTTCAGTGGCGGAGGTTAGACGTGCTATAAGTATAATGAAGAGAGGGAGGGTGATTGGTCCCGATGAGATTTCGATGGATTTTTAGAAGAGCATGGTCAAGGATAGTATAGAGTGGTTGACTAGGGTGTTTAATGCTATTATGAAAACTGCTAAGATGCTTGATGAATGGAGGAGGAGTACGATGGTTCCACTGTACAAAAACAAGGGTGATATTCAAAACTGTAACAATTACGGGGGTATCAAATTGTTAAGTCACACTATGAAGGTCTGGGAGAGAGTGGTGCAGATGAGAGTGAGAAAAAGAGTGTATATTTCAAAGAGCCAGTTCTGATTTATGCCAGGGCGGTCGACTACAGATACAATTCATCTTGTTCGGAGATTAGTGGAGAAATTTAGGGAAAGAAAGAAGGACCTTCATATGGTGTTCATTGATCTTGAGAAGGCATATGACAAAGTTCTGAGGGATGTTCTATGGAGATATTTAGAGATGAAGGGTGCTCCAATGGTGTATATTAGGATGATAAAGGACATGTATGATGGAGCCAAAACTCGAGTAAGAACGATGGGAGGAGACTTAGAGTATTTTCCTGTTGAGATGGGGCTTCATCGAGGATTTGTGTTGAGCCCTTTTCTTTTTGCTTAGTAATGGATGAGCTGACATGATCCATTTAGGAGGAGGTTCCATGGTGTATGTTATTTGCAGATGACATAGTACTGATTGATGAGACTTGGGCTAAAGTTAATGATAGATTGGAGGTTTGGAGACAAGATTTGGAATCTAAAAGGTTTAAACTGAGAAGGACCCAAGCAAAATACTTGGAGTGTAAATTCATTGTTGTAAAGGATGAAACAGACATTGAAGTGAGCCTTGACACTCAATTCATTCTCAAGAGAGAAAACTTTAAATATTTTGGGTCAATTATCCAGAGTAAGGGAGATATCTACGACGATATCACACACCGAGTGGGACAACATGGACGAAATTGAGGCTTGCCTCTAGAGTATTGTGTGATAAGAAGATACCACCTAAACTTAAAGGTAAGTTTTATAGAACGGTGGTTAGACCATCTTTGTTGTATATGGTAGAGTGTTGGCCAATCAAAAAGTCACATGTTAAAAAAATACAGATCGCGGAGATGAGGATGTTGAGATAAATGTGTGGACATACCAGGAGCGATAAGGTTAGGAATGAGACCATTCAGGAGAAGTTAGAGATGGCCCCTGTGGCTGACAAGATGAGGGAAGCGAGACTGCGTTGGTTTGGACATGTACAGAGAAGAAGTACTGATGCTCCTGTTAGGAGGTGCGAGAGGCTGGATTTGGGAGGTACACGGAGGGATAGAGGTAGACCGAAGAAGTATTGGGGAGGTGATCAGACATGATATGGTGAGACTTGATCTCACCGAGGACATGACCTTAGATAGGAAAGAATGGAGGTCGCGAATTAGAGTAGCAGGCTAATAGGTTAGTAGGTTGTTGTCTGGCTGTGATAATGGTAAGATCTACGTAAATTTTACCTTCCTCAGACCCCACTTGTGAAATTCCATGAGTATGTTATCATTGTTGTAAGCTTCTTCAAAAACTTGGCTCCGCCTTTGAAACTACCCCTTCCTTTATAGGTTAATAAAAAATGTAATTTTCTAAGCTCAAAGTATAATGCGGAAGTCATTTCATTGTTCCCCATTCATCTTTTATCACGTGTACAACTAGGCATAGAAGTTTAATTATTTTTTTAACTTATAATTTTAAACAAAAGTCATGTCATTTTTTATGGTTATAAAATCATATCATTAAAGTAAAATGAGAAATTTAAAATTAATTATTTACCCGTATATGTTATTTCTATTGAATTGAAGCAGGAGATTGTGGTAATTTTAAGTAATTTGGTTTTGTAGTTCTTTAAAAATATTTTTTAGTTTTATATCCTTTTTTCAAAAACTCTTCAGTCTAAATCATAAGAAATCTAGTAAGGTCATCTTCTTATATTCACTTTATAAAAGCTTATAAAAAATCATCTCCTCAATAATTTTATGGTATTGTATGTACTCAGCTACAAAAATCTATATGGTACACGATGGGGGAGTTTCGTTTTTCTATTAATGACAACCTCCTATGTTCCTTTAATTACAATATTTCTGAATAAGTTCTTAAATAACAAGTTTAAAGGTTTTTTTCTTGTTGAGATCGATATTGATAAGAGCGATGATTGTATTATCTGCTATTCTAGGGGAAATATTTTTATATGGTGCTAATGATTTAATAACTATCTTTGTAGCCCCAGAATTATGACCTTAGGAGAATCAAGAGATATTTAATAATTTGAGTCGAACATCTTATCTTATTAAGAGTTGTCCGTTCAAACCTTATTCTCCAAATAGATAAAGCCCAGGAAATAAAGCACCATTCATGTCAGGAATAGAGGCCGTTAAGGATATTTTTTTTTTTTTTTGGTCGAGATTGGGTTGGCGTGAAGTAGCCTAATTCGCAAGTGTGATCTATTAAACTACGTCTCCAAAATATCAAACAAAAGCACCAGTGGTCTAGTGGTAGAATAGTACCCTGCCACGGTACAGACCCGGGTTCGATTCCCGGCTGGTGCATCTCTTTTTTAATTAAAATTTTAAAAAAAAACAACAGAATAAGTTATGTAAAATTCACTTCTTTATATTTTACAAGTGCAACTAATATTACAATTTTAATCCAAACTTATTAGCACAGCTGTATCACATAGCAGTCTTCAACAATTTAAACTCATCAAATTATATTACAATCTTAATGTTCATCGAGTTCCTAACGATGAATTAAACAATACAATACAATAGATTTAAGTAACAATCAAAACAAACCTCGCATTTAAACTAGCAATACAATACAACGAGTAACAACTATCCGAACAAGGGGTTAATGTTCATAGCGAGTTGATCATGCTAGAATTTATCTACAGTAAATCCATCTCTCAACACTTCATAAGCTTCTCTACTGCGGGATTTCTTCAATCCAGCTGTGAAATAAAGCTTTGATTTTTCAGATGAAATGGAAGTAACTTTTACCCAGATCATCACCTTTGTTTTCATTCCCTCTATGTCGGCGAGCTTTCCTTTCTCCAAGTAGCCAGTAACTGCAGTAGAGAAGCGTAATACAGATGAGTCCCTGTAACCAACCTCACATATTGAAGGAATATAGACGGTGAGCTTTCGGGTTTCTTCATTAAACTCGTAGTTGGTGGCATCGCGAGGGAAAATGCCTACTGGGATGTCATACTCCTTCAGCAGTTCTGGCAATGGCTTTTGCATTTTCCCTACAAATCCAATGCAAAGCAAGGATGAGAAAGATCCTAATGTTTGGCAAAAGAATTCAAGGAATGACCGAAGGAAGCTCGTAACCTGTACCGATGAACATCCTTACATGAAAAACCAATAAAATGACGACACCATCAACAAAATGAATCAATGGTCTTCAATCGCCATGAACAATTGTTCGAGTATACCTTATGAGAAAGCAAACATTTTTGGATATATTATTCAAACCATCCAGCTAAACAGCTTAGCCTCTTCACTTTCAAAAAAGGATTGGTATTTTTTTTTGGAAACAAACGGAAAAAAAGAAAGAAGAAAGCGATGATTCTTTCGACCTTCAAAATGGCTTACCACAAGCTAGTTTACAGCCTGAATAACCACAAACCACTATCCTATACATCATGAGACTCACCACTCAAAGAAAAATGTGAAAATTGTATTTCCTTGTAATGGTGCCAGCCTAACCTTTACTATAGCAAGCGCTACTAGCAGGGAATGTTTCACAAGCTTACAGTTAGACCTTTTCTTAAAAGAAGAAAGTTAATGGTCGAGTAAGAAAGAAGAGTAATTGATCATATTTGATGAAAGAAAGAGTAGAATAACTGAAACCCATAGTTGTAATGCACTATTGTGGATCTCGATCCAAAGGTACTTCCGTAATCTAGTTATAAGGATGGGGAAGTATGGAAAGATTAAATGTGGAACCTAACAAAACACAAACTAGTTTTAGAATCTAGTTGGAAAAAAAAATTCAAGCGATTGTTGGTTCCTTTTTCTTCTCCTCCATTATGAAATTTTAGAGAAGACAAAAGAGGAGCCAAAAGAGTAATGAGGTAGAAAAACCTTTCATCTTGTTCACAAGCCATTTGCTTCCTCCTTCAATGCTGCTTTGCAAGGACTAAATTTTTAAAAGGAGAAAAGTGTCAGACAAGTAAGAAGAAGATGGGAAAGAGCGGAAATTTCAGGCAGATGAGTAAATCTCAAACAGAACAAAATCAATCAGAATAACCAAATGGTGTCTCTGTTTTTTTAGATGAAATTAGAAGGATATCATTAACAAAAAGCATCAAGAAGATGCAAGCATTACAAAGAGATTATCAGCTCCCAGGAAGGCAAAAAAAGCTATCACAACTATCAACATAGATATTAAAAAAAGGGCAATGCCCAGTGCACTAAAGCTCCCGCTATGCCGACCACAAGGGTCTATTTACGCAGCTTTACCTTGCATTTCTACCAGAGGCTTTTCCCAAAGCTTGAACCCGTAACCTCCTGGTCACATGGCATCAACTTTACCAGTTATTCCAAGACTCCTCTTCTATCAACATAGATATATGAAGCTGATAAATTCTTGAAAAGATTCAACAGTAATTATAGAGGAGTGGTTGATCCAACTAAAAAGACTAAATATCTTTCTTTTCATTTTCAACATCTAGCCTTAAGAGTGGAAATGGGAGTTGGGATGCCATCAAAACACCTTTTACTCCTCTCTATCCATAAGCACCACAAGATACAAACAGGAGTCAAAGATCAGAACTTTTTGATGGACTTCCCAACTTTCCAGGAGCTCCAACACACAAAAGCCCCTCTCAAAGAGCCTTCCATGGCCCTAGTCAGTCCAAAGAGAGAAAGAACATGTTCCAAAGGTCTGTGGCAATAGTGCAATGAAGAAACAGCTCATTAATAGATTCTGGCTTGCACAAGCACATGTAGCATCTGTCGCCTATATGGAACCTCTTTCTCATAAAGAATTAGTGAACATATTATATTTTGATTTAGGGTAGGCATTTTGCCAATGGTTTCAGCTCACACATCATTGCAGATTGAAATTCATCCAGATTTTAATTAAATGGAAACTTGTTTTAAACTTTTATTTATCACACCAATTTCAATTAATAAGCTCAGGGCAGGAACTTGAAAGTGGAGTATATAATTATGTGTTTCTGTTCGTAGTACCATTATAACATAATATTCAATAAAAAGGTGAAGAAAAGCATAAACTAGCACTATACTTAGGTATTCAGGAAATGTGAAGTTCCTATTCAATAGTAAAGCTTCAGCCTTTGGGATTTATGGCATGTCAGGATTTTTTTAAGGCTCAGATCTGGCATGTCAGGATGTTGGTTGTGCAATTATTTTATTAATAAAGGAGAATAAGACATAGCATGTTTTCTGCCCCTCCAATACGAAATGCTTTGTAATCCACAAGTGCAATAATGAAAAGAAAACATGCAATTCAACAAAATTTATGTCCAACCACTACAATAACTCTGTCTCTTCCTTAAAACAGTTGTAGCAAAGATACGAATCAGTCTATCCCCACCTGGAAATTGTTGAGGAAAATAAATATATGGCATGTGAAAGAAAAGACTATTGGCTCAAATTTATTATGTTTGTCAGGCTGGTCTTCTGCTCGATTTTGAGGATAATGAGATCTTAGTGGCATCACTCTGATGCAATCTATTCCCCAATATATCATCCCAACTTATAGGGAGAGAGTCATTTCCTCAGACATCTTTTTCTTGAAAAGGAAAGCAGGTTAAGCTGCTAAACTGGATGGTATGAGTAATTTAAACATATATTTTTAAGTATTTGCATCCTCAAATGTTGTACCCGAAGAATCTTTCATATTGAATTCTTTATTTACTCATACAGAATACCATTAATTCATTATCTTGGTAATCATCTAAGAATGCTGATAAGTATGAGTCATGAGCTTTCTTCTCTCTTTCCCGTTATTCTTTTGCCAAATTCCACAACAGACACAAGCTCTCTCATCCCTACTCAACATTGGATTTGTAGGAAAAATTCTAAGGTCATCGCAAAACCTGCTGAATATGGCATTTTAGTAGGTATATGTCCTCGCAGTGCAACTATGAGTTTAGTGAAGAAACAAAGAAGCTTACTGCCCAGGTTCCACGGGTGTATTAAGTCGATAACAGAACGTGTCTGTCTATATGTGAGGTCGATTACAAAGAGAGAGTGATTCGCTTTGGAGTTATCAGCAGCTAAAGCAAAAACTCAATAGAGTTAAGCACAACTAGAGTCCAAATTCAAAAGTAATCCTCCACACTTGATCACAATTGACTTGGACGATCAAATCAATTCTTTCACTTTGTCTTGCAGACTAGTGACAATATATAACTATAGTTTGGAAATTTAAAGTAGATGCACAGATACAGTTAGACAGAGATATTGTATACGCGAATACACTTACTATACACTTGAATACAATATATTCGGCTAAAATTTCAACATTAAGCAATAATAAGATCATAACCATTGCCAAAACATTAATAACAACTCAATCAATTGAATTCATTTAGAAAGGATGTAAACCCTGGTGGTGCTCAAAAACCCATAAACTACAGAAATTCAATTGTAAATCAGGAAAAGTTGAAAGGAAAGATAGAAAAGTGCGTACATTAATGTCATCGCCGACGGAATTGAACTCCTTGTTGGCTCTCTGACCAATCCAGTAGGAGCCCACCTTGTTCAATATCTGATCCATTTACGAATTCCGGTGAATATCCACAAAGCCAGCCAAAGATAAAGACTACAGATTTCGTTGACGGATTGTTCTTCTCTCCGGCAGCTCAGCTCAGAGAAGAGGGGCTTTTGAAGAGAAATTTCCTGGCCGACTTTTCAACAGACGTGTCAAACGTGTGGAGCTGTAGTGTTTATATAATTTGTATAATTTACTGCAGTTTTTATATCATATTTTCATATTTTACGATACAATTCATGCACGGCCTCCATATAATTCGCTATATCATTCACAATTTTTATATATTTTGTTATACAATTTAATTCGTGCATAATTTTTGTATAATTTGCATAAAACTTTGTATAAAGTGCATAAATTATACAAAATTCAATCTGTAATCATAGATACATATTTATTGCAAAGGATAACTAATTCAAATCATAATTATATCAGTTAATTAATTAATATATATTTATTTATTTATGTAACTTTTTTATTAATAAATGAGGGATTAATAATTTACTTTTGAGCTGAAATGGATTAAATTGGAATAGTTTAAAATGCAGGTTATAAGTTGTACTCTTTCCATTTTTTTAAGTAGTTGTTATCTTTTTCTTTTTAAAATTAAATATATTAAATTTTAATTAATATTTTAAGATGTACTTTTTTTATTATTAATATGTGATAAAATTATGATTGATAGTATTTTAAATATTTAAATTTTTATTTTAAAATATTAAATTAAAATAAACTGATTTAGATTTTAAAATTAAACAAATTGACTTTCAAAGAAAAATATAACATGACAACTGAAAACAAATGGAGGGAGTAATTTATTTGATTTAGACCCTTGTTCTAGCGACCATTCAAATACTCTAACTTGCCACATATATACTTGCTTCATTTCATATTATTTGACCCTAGTCGATTTGTTATATTTCTTAAGAATATTTTAATAAAAATATATTTTACTAAATTAATCAATTAATGATGTTTTATAATTTAAAATTTGATTATTACTATTATTATTATATGTAGTTATTTAATATCAAAGATAGTATAAAAAATTATAATAAAACTCTCTTAATTTATTAAAATAGACAAGTAAAATAAAATTTTTATTTTTATTATAGAGACCAAGTAAAATAAAATGGAAAATCTTGTGAACACCTATATTTGTTGTTGAATATTATATACCTTTATGTTAATTTCAGGGAGAATTGATTTTGTATATTACTTACAAATATTTTATTTAGTTTCATAGTTTTTTTTAAAAAAAAATCTTTATTTTTGAAATATAAAAGATCTAAAAAGATGATTTTCTTCTGCTCAAACTTAAAAATAATCCAAAAAATCTGAAAAGACTACGAGGTTTGATTTTTTTTTACTAAAAGGGTATATAAGAAAAATATATATTAAGTTGAGGTGCTTAATTGGTCACTAGTAAAGTTAAAGTATCTAATTGACAATTCATCCCAAGTATGAGGGGTTAATTAGTAATATGCTTTATATATACTAACATCATTTTCGAGCAGAGATTCTTAAAATTTGAATTTAAGTGTAGCATTCAGTTTATATATTATGCCTAATTTATACGTACATAGAGCAGAGATTTTTAAGTGAGGGGTAATAATAATAATATAATTTAACTTTGACTTTTTTTTGGAATTGATATTTTTAAGGTAGTATATAGATATAGATATAATCTATCCTTTTAATTTAAAAAAACTAAGCAATTTAACATTATCGATAAAATACAAATACATATCATTTAATTATGAGTAAGTTCTTGTTGTATATGAACTACAAATGGATTTGTTACAAGCTAATTTGAGTTTTTCTTTAGATTTATATTTTATTTTGAGCCAATAGGACAAATATATATAATTTATAAACCCCATTTGTCCATTATGATCTCTCATAATTAAAGTAATTGGACCAAAGAAATTATAGAAAGGGGCAATGAATTCCTTATGTTTATATTGTAGAAATCAAATAAAAAATGGCGGTCCTCTTGTATATATTGATATCGCCCCCTCTTCCTATACATACATGCATGCTTGTAATTAGAGATACTTGTCGTTTATGCTTTATGACACGATGCAAACACAGTGTGATGACACTTGTCTTATTTCAATAAGATAATTCAGTTGAAAAGTCGATTATATAGATAAAAACGGAAATGAAATCTCAAAATAACAAAATATGCAGATAACCAAATTATCAATCTCTTAATACTCCAAAAATCTAGTTGTCATGTGTACAAGTATTACAATAGATATGAAAGAATACAAGTCTCAATGTCTTTAATTCTTCTAAAATAGAACAAACATATAAATAAAGAGTATAAGGTGTTTGCCAAAATGACAAGCAACCACCTCAAATCTCCAACGATCGAAACCCCCAATATAGAAGAGAAGATAGAATATCACGAAGATCCAGGCTCATAACTTATACACAAATATAAAAGTAGGGAGTGCGTTCCTAACACTCCAATCAAACATTCACAATTACAACTTACATAAAAAATCAATACAATCTAACATATCACTTAGCATGTAGTTCAATAATAAATCACCAACAAAACAGGCTATCAACATCAAGTTCATCAATTATAAGATTACCGTATTTACAATGCAATGGGATGTCAAGTAAAGTAATGTAGGTATGTTTTAACGATACACATTTGTTTAATATCGGGCCAGAATTCATGGGGAACTCACAAGGTCCATAAATCCATCGAAATAGACATCGGCATCAAAATATCCACCAAAAGAAACCTCGACATCAAATACCATTCACGCAAGCAAGAGACCCTCAGAGTCATTACAACTTACTAATCTCTTGACAATTAAAACAACAAAAAATCGATTTATATAGCAAAATTTGAATGTTCACACTTAATCAAGTAATATAATTTCTGAAAAAAACAAATTAATTAAAGTGATGGGGAATTTATATGCTCATTAAATCAGGATTAAGTTATGAAAGTCTTTATGATAACAATATCATATATTTATATTACTTTGATGCAAACGACAGATATATTATCGACTTAAAAGTCATCTTATTTGTATATCACTACCTTAAAATAAGGAAGAGGACAAGATAATCTATCTAGATTGAATGTACAATGGATGTGTTACAAGTAACAAGAGTAATTCATATTAATGATTTGCATTTTGCAATATTTGTGCATGCAAAATCAAATAAAAATATCATCACTTGAAGATATTCAAAATGAAAAATATAACTCCATGTATGAAAAATAAAATATTAAATACAAAGTACAACTTGCTAGTTATAAAGGTACCACATTGATATGGAGTATGACCCTTAATTAACCACCTCACATAGATGTGAATTTAATTAATATACTCAGCAAATTGGCATATGGTTTAAATATGGATGTCAATCCTTCCTGTTCATTCCCTGCATTTGTACATTGTATCTGTTCATATTTTTTTTTTATATGGAGAATTGTCAAAGTACCGATAATATATGAGTTGTGTGCGATGACTGAATTTTCATCCTTAATTAAAAATTTCGAGTTTATATTTTAAGTATGAAAAAGTTTTTATTAAAAGTAAATGGACATTATAATGCGTTACTTGAGCTTCAATATGACTACGTAATCGAACATCAGATGAGAAAAAGAATTACATCTATAATATTAATTTCACCATATTTGACCAACATCTTTTAGCATATAACATTTTTAAAATTAATTTGACTTCTTATATAGGACTTGTTTGGAAGGGCCCCAATTTAGGTGTAATTAAAGGAAGGATTATAATTATTATATTAATTATTATACAATAATATCCTTATTATATTCTCATTACAAAATTGTGTTATATTTTTGTACAGATGTATATTGCCATTTGCCTCTACATATATACGAAAAGCAAACGGTCGCAAATATGGTTAGAAAATATAATAATCTTGTCATATGAGAAAATAATATTCCAATAAAGTTATAATGTATGCATTTTTTTAGAGGAGAACCAGCTCAAGTTGGTTGTATTTTTTTTTAAGTGCGTTCGATTTATAAAAATAGAGTTATTGGAGGTGTGTGTTTCGCGTCTTTTGACTAGTATATTTATTTTGGATCTCCTTTGTATCAAAATTAGAAATGATTATTATTTTTTTAACTAAATAATAAATTACTTCTTTTGGTTATTATTTCTTCATTTATGATCTCATTTAATTGAAAATATTTGTCTGTAAATACTGAGAAGGTACCCATAAAACCAAACGAAAGGGCAATAAAAGTAGAAGACTTTAGGAAAGAACCATGTGAATTTTTTTTTTAAAAAAAGAAAGAAAATAAAAAATATTTGATCCTCCAGCTATTATAAAACGCCCATTTCGAATTTAATTTAGTTTTTTTCTCCACTTGAGGCATTCACAAACAAAATATCAATGACAATTACCCAAAATATATATATATATATCAATGACAAGCCCATATTTTATATAAAAAAAAATCATTTTATATAGAGGAAGTAAGAATTTATTATGTTAATGCGTCTAGATTGGATGTCACCAACTTTTGGAAAAAATAAGTTATTCATATTTTAGAAAAAAATAATGGAGTCAATAGTAATTAGTAGTATTATTTTTTTATTTTGTTTGTGTAGAAAATTGCCTATTGCTAATATAAAAAATATATATATATATTTGAGTTTGTTGAGTGGTGGCCAAAACATCACCCCAGGAGCTCTATTTCATAGACACTGTTAACATGTTAGCATATTTTATTTGAGCTCGAGTTAAATATATCGTTAATGTAAGAAATTTTTATATCGTCGAATGACTCGATAAGATAATTTATTTAAGATTATAAATATTATATTATTAAAAAATTTTGATTTTAATTAAATATTTTTTGAGTTATCTGATAATATGAAAGATGTTATGCGTAACGATGTGTATAACTATTTAATTTATTGAATGTACAAAGTTTTGAACTGTTCACAGGATGACAGGAAGCTTCTAAAACCTTAATATATAAAAACCAAATTCAAATAGAAAATGATTTAAATACAAATAAATAAAAATATAATCCAAGCACGCAAATATATTTTCAAACAAATTTCATAAGCCAATAATTCTTGAAAAAACTGCACCAATAACCAAATTCCAATTTATCTTCTTGCTCCTAATAATTTTTTATTTAATCAGTTATAATAGTTTTTGAAATTTCCTACAATATTTTTTAAAAACTTTTCTTATTTTTCTGTTTTATGATGTTCAGTAGAATCTTAAACATAAAACAGAAAGAGCTGCATTCCCTTTATTGGGGAATACACGACAATATAAATCATTCATTCAATTTCCAATATATGGCAAAGTCAAAATTTTATGTAATGACGATTCATAATGTCACGATGGAAATTTAAATTACTGACGTAATACAACATTTAAATTCTTTTTCTTATTTTATCAGATATTTTTCCTCATATCGAGGGATTCAATATCTTATGCATAATATTGTTTGACCTTATTTATTGTACGAATATGTTTGAATTAGGACGAATATGTTATAAGTAGATATATTGACTAGTTAATAAATTATATATAATTCAAAATTAAATTAGTAAATTCTGAATATTATATTATTTAAAGAAGAAAGATATCAGGTCAGAGTGATAAGCAGATGATCTAGGAATGTCATGTAAGATAGAATTTGTGATGTAGAAGAGTTATGACATAAAAATATGTGCTATATGATATTAAGTAGTTGAGCTTAGAGAAAAGTGGCCAACCCAATTGACATATCTCAAGACAGAGATACCATATGAGTGGATATCATAAGGTAATAGTTTTCACAATAAACAACAAAAAGTGGTCTATCTAACAACTTGTTTGGATGGTGATTTTTCGTGGTATGGTATGATATGGTGTGATTATTAAGAGAACGACGTTTGTTTTGATTGTTTTATTATTATATAGTATGGTATGGTGTGATTTAGTTTCATCGTTCTGTAATTATGAAAACCCTTATTTTTTTAAACTACCAATTTGGTGGTATCCCGTGGTTTGTTTATTTTATTTTTTTCAATTATATTCTTATTTAAATCTAAATAGTTTTAATTTATTCTTTATTCTTTATTAAAGTTTATCCTAATATATGTATTGTTGTTGTATTACTTATTTTTCTCCGCATCAACTTTTGAAACTTTTTTTCCTCCTCCCGTTTTTTCTTTCACGTTTTTAATCTATTTTTTCATGTTCGTTTTTTTAAAAGTTCTTATTCTTTTTATTTTCTTATGTTGCTTGTATGGTTTGGAGTGTTGGCCAATAAAAAACTCACATGTTCAGAAGTTGCAGGTCGCGGAGATGAGGATGTTGAGATGGATGTGTGGACATACCAGGATTGATAAGATTAGGAATGAGACCATTCAGGAGAAGCTAGAGGTGGCCTCCCTCTGGCTGACAAGATGAGGACTGCGATAGTTTGGACATGTACAGAGAAGAAATACCGATGCTCCTGTTAGGAGATGCCAAAGGTTGGATTTAGAAGTTACACAGAAAGGTAAAGGTGGATCGAAGAAGTATTGATGAAGGTGATCAGACAATATATAGTGAAATTTTATCTCATATATTACATATTATTAAAAAATTAAATTTTTTATTAATTTTATTTGAAGTTATTTTTAAAAAAAAAACAGATAAAAGAAATAAATGAAGTTGTTAAATAGCAACTAAATGAAGATGGAATCTTCATGATCCATATTATTCGTTCTTATTTGATATCCCAACATGCAAGTATAGAGTGAATATGACAAAGATGAACCGACTAGAGGGTAAGATCAGCACAGTGCAGTAGTTATCCAAATGATATTTTAAAAATAAAAATTAATTAAACAATACCAATATTTAAAAAAAATTGATATATTGAAATGTTTTTGAAAATAATCAGAAGATTAGAATGACATTATCTTTAAAAAATAATCCACTCAACCGCCTTGGATATATACGAGTTGAATAAATTATAATATAAATATTTTTAAAATTAAAATTTTTAATACCGTGCCCACGAGGGTGCAATATCTTATCCTGTACCCCTTTTAGCCCTCTTTTTTATGCACCAACTTGTTCCATTTTTTTCTTTTTTCCCCTCCCACTAGTCCCACTATTTTTGTTCACCTCACGTGAAACCCCCCATCTCTTCTCTTATCACTACTCTTTAAATTTTTTTCTTTCTTTTTAAAAAGAATAATTTTTTAATAAATATTATGTCAAATTAAATAAATATGATACTCTTTCACCGTCAACTAGCTCTATCTATTAATTACCTCATATTTTCCAAGTATTGTATATATACGAGTTCATTATATCGGAGAGAGACGCAGCAGACCCAGCCATAAAACACAAGAGAGAAGAATCATTACCTCTTTCATAATTTCTCTCACTGTCAGATCACCAAAAGAATGCCGCCCAGTTCTGCAAATTCATCTGTGTTACTCCAAAGAATTAGCTCTAACGCTAGCCATGATTTTGCTTACAAGCAATCTCATCATCAACTACAGAGGCGCATGCCGATTCCCTGCTCGACGGAAGTACCCGATTCGGTTGCAAGGTACCATACTCATCCGGTTGGTCCTGACCAGTGTTGCTCCGCCGTGATCCAGCGAATCTCAGCCCCCGTCTCCACCGTATGGTCGGTCGTCCGCCGATTCGACAATCCGCAGGCGTATAAGCATTTCGTTAAGAGCTGTCACGTTATTGTCGGTGACGGAGACGTCGGCACACTACGTGAGGTCCGAGTGATCTCCGGCCTCCCTGCTGCTAGCAGCACGGAGCGTCTCGAGATCCTCGACGACGAGCGCCACGTCATCAGCTTCAGTGTAGTCGGCGGGGACCACCGGTTGGCGAATTACCGATCCGTCACTACTCTCCATCAGGAACCGGGCTCCGGCAATGGAGCGGTCCCGGCGGCGACGATCGTCGTGGAATCATACGTCGTCGATATACCGCCCGGTAATACCAGAGAAGAGACGTGCGTCTTTGTGGACACAATCGTAAAATGCAACCTCCAATCGTTATCTCAGATCGCACAGAATACGAGCAGACGGAAATCTTCATAAACTTTGAAAATGAAAATGTATTGCGGATCAAGTTGCTCTGGCTCTTTTTTTTGATATCGTATTGGTGTCAGATAAACTATGAGTACGATTTTTGAAGAATTCAATAGGCAATATTCATGATTTGAAGAGTCTGAGCAACAAGTTGCGAATCAAAATCAATGAAGACTACTGATCGATGATGCTTGTGGTGATGATCTGATGATATCATAAACGATGCATGATTGTTTCATTGCACCTTCTATTAGGTGTGTGTTTATCTCCTTGTCATCACTTGTTGAAGATGAGTTCATGAATCAATTGATCCTGTTCGTTGCTTAATTAATTTCATCCTCTTTAATTTTGTTGATATGTTTTACTTTATCAATTTCTACAATAATTTATGTATTTAGATTCAAGTGTCTTTTTTAGTGATGGTTGGCTGATTTGTTTTAAGAATAAATGTAATTAATTGTAAGTTAGTACTTGGTATCATATAAACGAAAAAATGAACAAAATGATTTGGTTTATAATTATAAATAGTTAAGGTGAAAAAAGTGTACATGCATGAAATAACCGACTCTTGAATACACTCAATGGTTGCTAGCTCATGTTAATTGTATATGATTGCTTTAAAGGCAATTAAGATTAAATTAAGTAAATCACACAAGTTCCCCATCTAAGACGAAATTAAGTGCACAATGAACCCTATTCAACTTTGATGTATGTTGTAGTTAGTTGCTTTAGGATTATAAGTTTACCACTTATAGTATTTTTCGTATAGTTTTTAATCAGGTAAATTTTAAATTTTAAATATTAAATTTAGTTACTTTAATTTAGCTTTGAAGTTTAATTAAGTTGATCTTAAAAAACAAAAAGAACTCACATACTTATCATTCAAGGGAAAGTGTGTACTCACAAATAAGCTATACATTTTTAGACGTCGTTTGATCTGAGGGATAAAAATAAATAGTTATGGATAAAAATAATGAAAGAATGAAATTTTGATATTTTGTTTGATTATAAAGTTTGGAATAATTTATCCTATCATTGATGAGATACATTATCTTATATATATATAAAAAATAATTTATTTTAAAATAATTAATTTCGCAATAAATCGTTCCTAAATCAAATGAACTTAGGAATAAGGGGGTTTGGAGGCAGGATGCAAGTTGCCTTATTAAATAATTTTGAAAAGTTTTTTTTTTCTTTGGAAAAGTGTGTTCACACAATAAAACAAAGAATAAATAAACAAAAAAGAGTACATAATGAGAATCAAACAAGATACTCTGCAACTTGGAAGGCGACTTTTTATAAAATAAAGAAAAGACCAATTAACTTATCTATGAATAATAATAAAGAAATAGAGGCAAGTTGCAAATATTAAAAAATTTAAAAGTTAAAGAGGTGGGGAAAGTGATAAATTTATTTATTTATAGAGGCAAGTTGCAAGATTGTTTGCTGTTAGTCACCTCAGCTCTCTTGTTTGCTTTTGGCATTGAATATTATTAGAAGGGTTTTTTGGGTACAAGTTGCAAAAAGTGGGTACTAATTTAATACCCACTTTAATGATCCTCGTGCTTCTTGTCTACCCATTTTTAGCTTCCTATTCAAACTAAAAACCTGCAACTTGCTACCCTTTTTCTTCTATCAAAATGCAAATTATTAGTTTTATTTTTAAATTATTAATAATTTTAAAAATATTTTATTATTTAATTAATTAAATTAAAATACGTCTCTAATTTATCACAAGTATTAAAAACACATAATTTGACAAAAATTGAGGAGTTTGTTACAAGATTAGTGGTGTATTTAAGTTTAGTTAGTCAAGTAGAGGAATGTTTTTAATATTATTAATAGTTCGAGAATGAAACTAATAATTCGTCTCAAGTTTAAAAATGTTTTAATACTTTTCTTCATAAAATATCATCAAAGATTATAGTAGAGTGAATCGATATTGATATATTGGTTCGATCTGAGCTCTTAGAATTAGAATAAATTCAATAGTAGATTGCAAAATCTTGATGATCTTCTCCATCTAATGGATAGAGAGTCATTAATATACGAGTATGAAATTTTTGTGAGTAATTTGTTTCAAAATTGACTACAAATCAAAATTAATCAAACCTCAAAAAACGAATATGAAATATAAAATTAAAAAAAAAAATTCAATAGCTCTAGAACACTCCAAGAGTCGTAAGTCACATCGTAACAAGTTTGTTGGGATCCTAGACGACCTATACATCACAATAATAATTTTGCCAAAAAGTGGTTCATTTGATACGTGGGATTGGATGATAATTTCAAGATAAGATATAAAATTATTTATTTTTGAATAATAATTTTTAATTTCATATATTAAAATGATCAAAACTAGTTATTTCTTTAAAAAGAAAAATGAAATAATTAATTTCATAAAATATCTCAGCACAGAAAATTCTGATCTATTTCAATTTTCATATCAAAAGTAGGTGCCCTTTATTAATTATGCCTTCCAACATTTCCAATTGAAAATTAATTGTGCACGTTCTTGAAAGGAAGCTTCTCTATTGTAGTATTATTGTTTCCTACGTTTTATATTAATTTAATTTATAAGATAATGTGTAAATATTAAAAAAATATTTTAAAATTATATTTTTCACTATTATTTTTTGTGAAATCATAAATATAGTTTTGTAAATAGTGTAATTTATCTTCTAAAAAATATAAAATTTCAATAAATAAAAAAAAATAAAAATAAATAAATATATATATATATATATATATATATATATATCTTAAAATTTGAATAATCCAAATATTAAAAATAAAAAAATAAAAATTAAGTTAATATAAAACGAAAGGAATACTATGATATAGATAGATATTTATACTGCTTTAGCTTTTGGATCATATTACAGTAAAGATGAGGGCACTCCCTTCTATATAGGTTATTTATGTATGATTAAAGTTATATATATATATATAATACTAATTTTTTATTTAACATTTACCATCTTCATATTCTTCTCGTGTTTAATTTTTTTTTTTAATACATTGTCATGTGATAATTTACTAGGTTTGGCTGGCAAATGGGTGATAAAGTTAAATTTAAGCGGATAAAAATGAATTTTTATTGATAAATGTGTTATTATTCCTATTTCCATTTCTTATTTAATTGTATGATTTGCAAATGAGTGGGTTTTTTTTTTTTATATTTTTTAATTAACAATTAAACTTATATTTAGTGTTGACATAAATTCTTTAAAGATATGAGATATAATTTATAAGATATTATAATAAACAATAACATACCTAGTGAAATTCCATAAGTGGGGTCCGGGGAGGGTAAGATGTACGCAGACCTTACCACTACGTAAGTGTGAGATTATAAACATAAAAATATTATTTATCTTGAGCAACAAAAAATATAAATCAATAAATAGTGACACAAGTGCAATAAGTGGCGTGTCAAAATTGATTAAATAAGAGATCATAACTCAACGGTTGACTCTTACAAAATTTAATTTTATTTATTCATCTTTTAATAGTTTATTTAATTACTAAATAAATTAAAATATTTTTTTTCTTCTTTCAACATATTCAGACCTCATTTACTGATTATTATGGTAAAGGAGAACTGTAAAAGTGCATGTACTCTCTTTATTTATTTTTATTTGTTTGTTCATAATTTAAAAAATAAATAATTGCTTCTCAATAATTTATCAAAATCAAAATTATATATCAATTAAATAAAATATTCAAATAACTTTCTTAGGTTGCAATACACACTTAGCTAAGATAAATTTGTCATCCATGTCAAAAAAATTTGCAGAATTTTTGGCTAGACAATGTGTCCTAAACAAATATATATTAGCAAACTATCCATAACTAAGTTAGTAGAAATATACAGCTTTCATTGAACACTTTTTATGTCTGAAAAATGTCACTTTGAAGGAGTTCAAATTTAGAAATGTGAAATTCCGCGATAGTGGTAAAGTTTGCGCATATTTTACCATCTTCAAACTCCACTTATGAGACTTCATTGAGTAAGTTGTTGTGGTTATTGAAATTTGCAATAATCTCCTGAAGTTCTTTGCGGAATTTAAAACTCTATGATAATAACTATTTTTTTAATTATAAGGGTTGAAAAATGATTATGTGTGAATTTTACCTGCTAATTAAGGTTAGCAAGTTGATCTACAAATATACATACCCAATTATTAGATATAAGCATTTTTGAGTATACCAAATTTTTCAACTTCAATTGCAAAATTAGGCAACATTTCCTTTACATTGGTTTACCTGTTATTATGAAAAGGTTGCTAACTTGCCACAAAAGTGGCTACCTGGTGTAAATAGCACTTGTACCTCCATCTTTTTCCCACAACCATTTGAGTATTGATTTGGATACGCCATATTTGAAGCATGATTCACATGTATTTGGAATACGTTGTCTTCCTCACTCGTCTCTCTTACTCACTTCTCCCCCTCTCTCGTTCTTGTCCTTCTTTGTATATGTGTTTTACAATTTCATGTATCTAGTAGAATATGCAAGTAGATACGTATATGACTATATACGTATAAAGTTGTATCAAATTCTATGAGTGTATTTAATTTGTGTATTCAATATCAATTTCGAAAGCATGTATCTAACTATGTATGCAATAGCTTGCAACAATGTCTACGAGTGTATCCTGTATCAATTTCATAGTTACTAGTGTATCTCTATTTAGTATCAATCTCATTTAGTGTGTTCAATATCAATTTGATGTATTATTTAGTATCAAAGATACATGGAACTTATATCAAAACATATTACATGGTATTAAATGTTTATTATACCTTCATCAAATAAGTCAGTATCAAATATGCACTAATGTAACAAGCGTATTTGTGCGTAAATACATACTTAAAAGAAGAAATTAAATCCATTATAAATTTGGGATAACAACAACAATGTTGACTTTGAAAGTAAGTAAATCAAATTCAACTTTCCAACTTAGTTATCCAAATCTTACCTGCAATTATTTGATAATATGATCTTTTGATCGATCAATATGATTACAAAAGAAGCTAAAGACGAAGAAGAGGAGGAGGAGATCACGAAAGATAGTCGGAGAGAGCAGGAGGAGGAGAAGGAAGAACAAGAAAAGGAAGAGGAAGAGAAAGAAGAAGATCCAAAAGGATATGGGGAAAGAGGGTGGAGAGTGGGTGAGTGAGAGAAGGTTTATGCAATTCGCTAGAAAATTAATAAGTAACGTATGATTGTGTAAATTTTTTTTAAAATAGCATGTGGTATTAATAGATATGCTAGGAATGTTTGGTCACTTATGTAGTTTTTCTATCATAAATCGTACTCAAAGCTCAATTTGTTCTATCTCTTAACTTTGTGAAAGATATTATGTCGCTTTCTAATTAAAATAGTTATTGATTTGAAGTTCTACGAGTGAATTTTAGGATAGTATCTTGGAGTCTTATTTATGAAATTTGGAATTTGAGTGGTGTGCTCGGTATGGAGACTCTTTCTCATGTTTGATTGACTGAATTTTTTTGAAAAATATTTTTTCTAGGTAAATAAATTCCTTAAAAATAAGAAGGAAAAAAAATGACTTTCTAGTAAAAGTTAGAAATGACATTTCACGTTGGTTGTATCCTAGCCATCTCCTGTTGAGAAAAAGAAGCACCAACAAAAGTGCTAGCGGAAGAATATTGGGCAACAAGTATATCAACCAAAATAATTATAACAAGATAAACAATAAATCAATCATATGAGACACAAAATTTACGTGAAATATATTTCTGAATATTCAAACTCTGTAATCAAAACTTCACTATAATGAATAAGAACTATAAAATATGTGTCAAATAACAAGCGACAATAGATATAAAATTGCACCAAAAACTAGAGGCAAAAAAGAATAAAAACATTAAAATATTGCTATTGTTCACAAAATTAAATCTGAATCACTTGAGCTCCAAATCCACCTCTGTCAGTTCTTAACCAAAGATTAAGATTTCTCCAAAATCAATGCAATAGAACAAGAAGCTAGCAAGAATCACAATCTAAATTAATGCAATAGAACAAGAAGCTAGGCAAGAATCACAATCTATAGGGACTACTAAGACTAAAGTTCTTTTGAAAAAACTCAAAGACCTAAAAAAGGTTTTACATAGGTACCATAGTAATGGGCTTATGTGCAAGAATGAGTTGGTCCAAATTGAGCTTTTATTTATTCATATAGTAATTAAGAAAAACAAAATTCAAAACGCAACACTTCAAACACATCTCATCTGTACCTCGTGATCATCCGCTTTATCGTCATCACCCACACTCCTATTCTTCCACTCCCATTTTCTATAGAAGTTATTTAGATTATGTACAAATAATTTTAAAACAATAATTTTTTTACTTTCATATCTATCACACACTTAAAAAAAAATTTTTTTTAAAAAAAACTCACTTATTTTGAAAAAAAAAAATTCATACTAAACATATCTTAGGATAACAATTATTTTTCAAGTAAAGGACAGAAATTACACAATAAATACCTTTTTTCTCTCTATATAAACTCTTCTTTTAATTTTTAAAATCTCACTTTGTTTCCTGAAATATTCTGTTAGTTAGACTTTAAATTTATTTTGATCCATTTTGCTACTTGTATTATTATTATTTATTATATATTAAAGTGTACCTCAATTAATTAAATCTATTATAACACATTTCTTTATTTTCATGTTAATTTTTTAAATTTATGACCAATAAAAGTTTTATAAATTAAAAATTGACAATGCTCAATCCAGCTGGCTACTAGAGTTGAAAATTCTTTGAAAAAAAACATCTTCACATTCCCTCTCTATTTTTCTATCTAATTTTAATAATATTTTTTGCTTACGTATGAACTAAAAAAGTAAAAAAAATATTTATTTTTCTCTGTATCTTAGAATAGTGACTTCTTTCCAATTAAAGGGCAAAAAATTGGCCTATAAATGCTATTTCTACAAAAATATTCTCATAAATTCTCCATTTTCTGTTAATTATAACTTATTAATTTTACTCCATCGGTTCCTTTTTATTTGTCATGTATATTAAAAATATTTGTTCCAAAATAGTTGTCATCAATTTAAACAGTCAAGAGAAAATTAATTCTCTTTTTTCAACTTTATTTTTACTATTAATTATTCTAGAATTAAGATGCATAGACATAGAAAAAAAATAAAAAATTAACAAAGAATATATTAGTTGAATCATACTCTTAATCAATTTTTTTCTTAAGAGTTATATCAAATCTTATCATGATAATTACAAAGAAATTGAGGAAGTATTTTTTTTTAATTTTTTGAATAACTCAACCTATGGGCAAATATTAAATAGACTTACCATCAAAGGATATGATGCAGTGGATGGAGCTGCTCCTTCTTTAACAAGAGGGCTCGAGTTCAAGTCTTGGGTATAGAAAAATTCTTGATAAGGAACATTTATTTTGACTGGATCCTATGCGGTGCAAAGTCAGATAAGTCGAACTCCAGTGCAAATATCGAAAATAAAAAAAATTAAAGAGACTTTTATGGCATAATAATGAGAAAATCTCATTTTCCTATTAAGATACATTTTTAAAAATCCATTTAACATGCACAAGGAGAGAAGAAGGAATATTTATACAAGGTAAAATCATTATGATATAAGAATTAGTACCCATTGATATATGTCTTTATACATAGGCACAAATTTTGCTTATTTATTCTAATAATCAAATTATAATAAATTAAATTAAATATCCATGGTGAAGAAACAATTTTAAAAATAATCTTAGAATAATGCAAAAGAAACCTAATACATATGCACTATATTTTATCTCTCATCCCTTTTCATAACGATTTACGTTGGACAAGAGAGGGTTATTCGGATGGTAAGTATTCCTCGTTTTCAATCTGAAGATTATGAATTCGAGTCATCAAAAAAGCAAAAAAGATAAAACGTGAGTGGGGTAAAAAAAAAATCTTAAAAATAATTTACGTTGTACGCTACTCTTTTTTTTGTTTGTTGCATAATTCATAATTAATTGTATCTTTTTAACACAATATTATAAGAGATTCCAACCTGATCTCAAATGTAATTTAATAACTTTAGTCCAAATTCTATATTCATATTTTTTTTTTTAGCAATTTACAATAAAGAGTTAATAATTTGCAAAATTGTGAAGAGATTATACATGGATAAAATATAAAAATGAATAATTAAAAAAATTAAGTACTAATTGTAATGGGAACCACGTTATAATATGCAAAAACACAAACTTCCTTAGTTAGATGCACGTTATTAAGGAATCAATAAGGTATTTTAATAAACACTACAAATTTAATGGTATTTTAATCTTGGATAATAACACTTTCCTCTCTCTAATTATTCACATTATTATTATTTTTATACTAATTAACAAAAGTACAATTTGTTTGATCATATGTAGAAACAAAGAGTGAATTTTACAATTGATTAAAGGTTATATACATGCTTAACTAATACATACTAGGATTGAAATAAAGTTTATACAACAACAGTGTATTCATGAAATTCTTTAAGTGGAGTATGAAGAAGCAAAAGTGCATGCACATTTTTTCCTTTCCTCATCGAGAGGGACTGTTTACTAGAGTTCTGTCTCAGACAACGTATTATAAAGGATCATTTTTTATTGGACACTGAAAAAGGTAATGCTTGTATTAGTTTTGTATAGCACTAATACTTTGTTTGGTATATTTTTTCAACCTATATATAACTAATTAACATAAGCATTAGTTATATACACTCTATTAGGTATTATATATAGTATGTATAACTAATATATAGAAAAACTTGATAATTAATGATGATGCAGGCAGGTTTAATGCATGCATTAACATGATTAAAGACACAATTATTCTTCAAAAATTTCGTTTTACACATCCTTTCTACCATATTTGTGGAAGATATTTTTATAAATAACTATTCTTTTAAAATTTTTATAGCATATGCTAATACACCAAGCTGAACACTCCATTAGAAATAATCTCAACATAATTATGAATTATATATCTTATCAAACGATCCCTGATGTAGAACTAATGACTCATTTGTTTTAAAAAGAACAAGTTATCCTTCAGATTAATTATTTTCAGATTTATTATTCCACCTGAACGTGAGATAAAAATAACATGAGATAAGTTATTCCTACAATTTTATTAAAACCAAACATAAAATAAATCCATTCAATTAATTTCAAAATTAATTAACACTTATCTCTACCATCCTTTTCATATGTAATTAGTACTTTTTGCCAAATAAGCAAAGAAAATCATGAAAAAAAAAAATACCTTTTAATAATATTAATATTAATTTCATTGAATTTGTCCAGATTAAAAAGAGTGTCCTTGTCGGCCGTCCAAATTAGATTCGTCAAATCAACATTCTTCAGAGTCTTCTTAATTTCTCTGTCACAATGCAGAAATGGCCGAAGAAGAAAACTCAGTATCCTCTTATAGCACTCGTCTTCTTCGTCTTCATTGTTTTCTCTATTCTCTATAATGAAATTTACATTCAGGAAATTCACTCAAAACAGACCACCCACAATCATGGTGATTCGTCTTCTTCAGACAAAAAAGAAGAACCTTTGTTCCAATTTGTGAAAAACATCACTCTCCCAAGAATTCCTCCAGGTCAGTCTTCTAGATTCGACATCTTCTTCGTTTCATTAGCAAGTTTTCTAGGGATTGTTTGTGGTGGGGGCCGGGGGGGGGGATGTTTCACTGTTTGAATTTGGTGTTTTTTTCTGCATTTTCTTGAAAAGAAAGTTCAGAAAGAAGGACCCTTTTGATAAATTTCATTTTTTTTTTCGAATTTGAATATGGTGTTCTTTTTCCTGCATTTTCATGAAATTGGAGTTCGGAAATAAGAACCCTTTTGATTAATTTCAATTTTTTTTGCGAAAAAAAGGTCTGACGTTGGTTTATTTTTGAGCACAACTGAGGGGATTTTTGTTTTTTTCTGATGTTGTTAGTGCCGTTGGATAAATCTAGTGTTTGCCACTCTACTGTGAAGTATAGTGGAAAGAGAGCAGAATGGGATAGCTTTAGACCGGAGTCCGGTGGCCGGAGAGAAATGCCGGAAACATGTGATTATTTTTCCGGTGAATGGGTGTTTGATAATAGTTCACATCCATTGTATCAAGAATCTGATTGTCCTTACATGTCGGATCAATTGGCGTGCCACAAACATGGCAGGCAAGATCTGGAGTATCAGTACTGGAGATGGCAACCTCATCAGTGCAATTTGAAGAGGTAAATTTTGATTTTTTCTTCTTTTGTGTAATACTCTAAGAGCTCATTTGTTGTTGTACCTATTTATGCTGGACCATGTTTAGTATGTATCTAATATTAGCATTAAGATGTAAGAGCATTAGTGTGGTTCGTAGAAATCTCACCGTCTAAAATTTTTGGAATTAGAAGATCGGTTTTAGGATTTTTTTTGATTCAGTAAATATAGGTCTGTTAATGAAAAAGGTTAAATGTGCATCATTTGTTAGACGACCGGACTTCTATGTATAATAACATTCACAAACCAATTGTAATGTCAGATGAAAGATTATGTGAGTAATTTCTTAGTACTAACCAAATGATAAAATCTCAGATTAGTTAACCTTACCCTATAATTTTGTGAATTCTTGTATTATGTTGTAGAAATTGTTGTGTCTTGCTTGTTATGTATTAATGTTGATATTCAGGTGGAATGTGACTGAAATGTGGGAGAAATTAAGAGGGAAGAGACTAATGTTTGTGGGAGATTCACTGAATAGAGGACAGTGGATATCGATGGTGTGTCTGTTGCAATCTGTTATTCCAGCTGATAAGAAGTTCATGACACCACAAGCCCACCTTTCAATCTTTAGAGCAGAGGTGAAGTGAACTTATATTCAGTATATGAAATGTATCATTCAACTAATTGGTCTCAAACTTTATATGTATTCAAGTTTTGATGTACTTCAGTATCTGTAGATGGTGATGATTATCTCAAGCTACTTTAACATCTGTTACTGAATCCAAGTGTTCTGTGTTGATGACAGGAATACAACGCCAGTGTAGAGTTTCTTTGGGCTCCACTTCTTATTGAATCAAATTCTGATGATCCAGTTGATCACAGACTGTCTGAGCGAATACTGCGTCCAGATTCCCTTCTCAGGCATTCATCAGAATGGATGCATGCCGATATATTGGTCTTCAATTCATATCTTTGGTGGAGACAGGGCCCTGTTAAGTTATTGTAAGTATGAACTCTAATTGGGTAATTAGGTCTTGACTTCAGCAGATATGCTAAGAACTAATATTTGACATCTCAGCAAGCTGATAAATGAAAATTAAAAGATAGAGAGGTGGAAAGGAGGAGTGCTTGATTTCTTTTTTGCCATTTTTTCTTGTCTAGATTCATCTATTTCATACTATTGAACTATATTTATTCTAACCTAGAATAAATGGAAATTTCAGAAAGAAAAAAAGATTGCTTTCTAATCAGTTCCATTACCTTTTTAGATGGAGTTCTGAAGAAAATGGAGTTTGCGAGGAAATAAATGGATTGGGAGGCATGGAGTTAGCTATGGAGGCCTGGGCAAATTGGGTGGATTCCAATGTTGATCCTGCGAAGGTGGTCTTTTTTGTCACTATGTCCCCTACACATTTCACGTAAGTGAGGAACTCTTCTTTCATTGCTAAAGCTTATTTTGAGTATTTAACTTCAAAGTTGTTAATTATTTGTCAAACGTGACATGAGGTTTTTATTGGTTACCAGTGTGCTTAGGTGACTCTACAGTAACTATTCTGAGGCATAGTGCATGAATTTGATTTGATTCTAAACGTTAAAATTATTTTTTGATCATTTATATATGATCAATTAGGATATTGGAAGCAGCACCTTTTGTTGATTTTGCATCTAATGTTAAGTAAAGTTTATGTGTACTTTTTAGTTAGATTGTCAATCCAGATCAAATTGGTGTACTTAACAGACCAAAAGTTTGCACTGAGCATATAGCTCTTAATTTCATTCGCCTATTTACATTTGCTGAGACGAGTTCCCAAATATCAATTAAAAATGCACAATAACTATTGTGTCCATTTGGTAGGCAATAGCTCCTGAAGAACCATTATCGCTTGTATTGTGTATGAACACGTTTCTTATTACAAGATTGAATCAGCGAACAACAAGGGCAAGTGACCATTCTAATTATCCAATTCAAGTACCCGTTGGGGTCAAAAGGCTAGTCAAGAACTTTCATGTTCAGAACTCAAAAGATGGGAGTAGCAGAAATGAGGATGTTGAGGTGGATGTGTGAGCAATACTAGAAGAGACAAAATTAAGAATGAAGATATTTTGGACAATGTGGGGGTGCCTTCCGTGGTAAACAAGATGAGGGAAGTGAGATTGGGATGGTTTGGGAATATGAAGAGGAGAAATGCAGATGCTCTAGTGAAGTGGTGTGAGAGGTTGGCTATGGTGAGCTTTAGGAGAAGTAGAGGTAGGCCGAAGAAGCACTGAGTAGAGATGATTTGTCAGGACATGGCGAGCTCATGCCCTTAGATAGGAAGTTATGAAGATCGCAGATTAGGATGTAAGTTAGTAGTTGAGCCTCGTCTCATTGTCTATTCTCATAATTTTTGGTCCCTCTATTTCTACTACTACATATTGGCTATCGTTATATTTTGTTGTGGTTACTATTTCTTTTCTTTGTATGCTTTAGAATGCTTTTCCTATTATTTGATACATCCTTATTACTTAAGTTTCTCTTAAATCTGCCTGATATGCGTTGCTATATTTGAGGGTCTATTAGAAATAACCTCTCGATCTCCTCGATGTAGGGTAAGATCTGCATACACTCTATCCTCCGCCTAACCCTACCTGTGGGGTTTTCAGTGAGTATATTGTTGTTTGGTCAAAAGGCCATAGTATTCAATTTTATGATTTAATATCGCCAATTGCTGAAATCCAACATGAAAGATTTTTTCTTTGTTAAGATTCTTCTTGTGTGTTCCCTACTGTAAGAAATCATATCTTTTCTCGTCTTCTTATCTCAACATTCAGGAAAGGAGAATGGGAACCAGGAAGTGAAGGAAACTGCTACGGCGAGAAGCTTCCCATCAATGGAACATACTGGGGCGTAGATTCTGACTTGCCCACCATGCAGATGGTGGAGAGGACACTTGCTAGGTTGGGCTCGAAGGTTAACGTTCTCAACATCACTCAGCTCTCAGACTACAGGAAAGACGGCCACCCTTCTATCTACCGTAAGTTTTGGGAGGCGCTGACTCCTGAGAGATTAGCAGACCCTGCAAGTTACTCGGATTGCATTCATTGGTGCTTGCCTGGCGTGCCTGATGTATGGAATGAACTGCTATTTCAGTTTCTGTGAAAAAACTGGTACACTTTGTAAGTAATTCTTCCACTATCCTTGTAGAAAAGGAGAAGAAAACTTCACACCCTTGAACGTAATGTACATCTCAAATGAAGCAAAATCTTCAACCTCAAGGTTTATTACTCAATGAAAAATGATGCTTCTTTCATTTGAGTTTTGCTTCGATATTTTTGCGATTCTTGATACTAGTGTTGGTGGGAGGTAATATATGTACCCGTTTGAATTAGACTTCAACATTATAAAACAAATGTACAAATTTTGTAATTTCCATATGTTCTACTTGTATTTGTTTTTATTTGCCAATGTTGGTGCAACTGCCGTACTGGAAGGTGCAGTTGGATCACCTCCTTTTCCAAAGAGAGCTACTGCTTCTTGGGTATTTTGGTTTGACACTGCTTCATACCTCTTGCTATAAACTCCCTTCTGTCATTGCACTCAAAAATCAATCTTTGTTCGACCCGAGAAAACCTTTGCACACCTCCGTTTCCTTGTATAAACTATGATGCAAACACAATTTTGCCCTAGTCTTGTAAATATCCCTGAGTTAGCTATCAGTATAATCTTATATTGGTATATAATATTTATATTTGAATCTTAGAATTACTTATTTCAGAATTATATTTTTTTCGGTAACCTTGTTTCCAACCAAACGATCTAAGATTGAGCATCTCAAATAGGGGTGTTCATGGACCGGGTTGGTTCGGATTTTTTGTTTATCAAATCAAAACCATTTGTATCGGATGTTTAAATATAAAAATCAAACCAAACGAATAAAACTTGGGTTTTTCAACCTCGGGTTAGTTCGGATTTCCCGGGTTTTTCAGTTTTTTCGAGGTTTTTTTTTAAAATTTTCTTAGATTTTTGGACTTCTTTTCGAAATTCTCGTGTTCTCGAATATTTTGATTAAGTATTTATAAAAACATATAATTAACTTGTGATTCAAATATTTCTTAAGTCCAACCAAAAATACAAATATTTAAGATTTTTTTAAAGGAAGGCACAAAAAATAGTATTAGTGAAGTTATAAAATATTCAACAAAAAAATAATAATGAGATGACATAAAATAAATATTACAAATAAAAGTCATATTGAAGATGATCATGATTTTAAAGTACTAAATCATGCTAAAATAAGTCATAATGAAAATAAAATAACTTTAAAGCATTAAATCATGCTAAAATAAGTGTAATAAATATTTAATATTTACACGAGTAAAAATTAAAAAAAAATTAAAATTAGATTATGTATTTTGATGTAAAGTTTATAAAATTACACAACTTTATTTATCTAAATCTTCAATATTCCCTCCCTTTTTTAAAAATTACAAAAATCCCAACTTTTTATCATTATCTTTTTATTTTTGATACTTAAAGAATCTCTATATTTATTAAAAGATATAATTAGTACAATTTATTTGTGTAGAAGTCTAATTAATGTCCGTCACAATTTTTCAAAATCACAACCTCCCCTTTTCTCTCTTTCAACAAATTTGTCCCCTTTTGTTCACTGCGTTCCATCTCTATCGTTGCCCGACCACCATTATCAGTAAATTCGTCTGGTTGATTCCCTGTTTTATGATGATCCTAGGTTTCAAAAAGATTCCTTTTTTATATTTGATATTGACTGGTGATACTTGTTTTATAGGGTATGAGCTATGTAATAAAAAGCATCCCAAAGCACAAAGTTTGGATCTTCATACAACTACAACTTCGCAGATGATATTAAGTTCTCTATTGGCGATGATGCTGTTGCCAAGTTTCGGGAAACTATCTTTGGCTACTTTCTTGACATTCCACCATGCAAATTTCAAGACCAAAATATAAAATGTATTATGTTGATTGCCACAACTGTAACGTTCGCCGTAAATCATGGGATCCCAAAATCGTAGGGAAAGTTTGTTTTCCTAATTAAGCGCAATAACCTTAAAATCTGTTGTGAATTTTTAGGTATCAACGTTAAGTCTGCAAGTGTCAATAAAATAGAAAAAGTCGGTATTTTTAGTAATTTGGGAAAAAATCAGAATTTTTGGGAATTATGGTAAAACAGTGTGGGATCCCTAAAAATTATACTATTTTAATTACAATGTAAAACTAAAAAACAAATATTCATTATTATTGTCCTTAGTGCTGGATTAATTTTTTTAGCTAGTATTAAAATTTATTTGATTTTTTTTAGCTTTAAAGTTACTAATATGGAAAACTTGCCTAAATATACCATATTTAAAAATTAATTACCATTTAGAGCTATATAAACTAATCTTAATACATGTATAATCCACTTTAAATATATAATTAGATTTTTTTTTTATCAAAATAAGTTTAATACATTTTAAATGCTTACAATACATCTATATTACATGTATAATTCGTTTTTAACACATAATGCATTTTTTTTTACCCAAATAAATATAATACATTTATAATACATATATATTACATATATAATTCACTTTTAATACATAATACAATTGCTATACTCAAAAAGGTAATTATCCCAACTAATATCTATGGACTATAGCCTTTATTAGATCATCCGAAATTCTAAAAGGATAATTTTATATATATATATATATGTATATATATGTGTGTGTGTGTGTGTGTGTGTCGGGTTGGTTTGGTCTTGGGTTGCTTTTTTAAAGTTAAAATCAAACCAATCAAAATATAGTCGGGTTTTTCCTTTTAATACCAAATCAAGTCAAATCAAACCACTAGTCGAGTTTTTTCTCGGGTTGACTTGATTTGCGGTTTGATTTTGTTCACCCCTAATATCAACATGAGAGAAATCAAGCGAAAAATGAGTTTAGACAATGGAATTATGAATATCTTTTGTGATTTTAAATGATTTACAAAATCTTAAAAAAAATTAAAAAATAATAGCATGCCAGTATTATATTCTCTCCGTTTAAAAAAAAATGAACTAAGTTGGCTTAGCACGGAGTATAAGATAAGAAAGAAGACTCATCAATCTTCTCGTCCTATATAGTTATTCTAAATATACCAAAATATCCTTTAATCTTATAAAGAGAGTAAGACGTTAGATTGTAATCTGACAATAATAAAAAGATGAATACCTAATATCAATATAGTAATATTTATTTTGAGATAATTTTGAAAAAATTGAAACTGACACTTATTCCAAAACAAAGGGGAGTAAGAGTTTGGTAAAAGGATAATCTGTATGAGCCACAAACAAAATTTGGCGCCCTCAATTGTCGGTACACTGTACTTGTTAAGATATTTTACGTGACACTATTTGATTTAATATATTATTTTAATTTTTTTTTTTAAATTTATGATCTAAAATAATTAAAATAATTCAGTGCAATTATTTTTTTTGCCAGGAAAAATGAGACAGAGGGAGTAGTACTATTCTGGAAAGATAATTTTAATGAAAGAAGTGGCGGCATTTCAGCCGTTAATTCAGTTGATGACCAAAAAAACAAGAAACTCCAAAACTGATAATTCACCTTTCTTCCTCCACGAATCTAAAAAACCAGATTCCATTCACCTTCATATTTATTTATTTATTTTTCTCTACAGTTAACCAACAATGGCGTCTGCTGTTCACCACCAATATATTAATCCGTTATTTACACACTCTCTTCCCCAGAAATATCATAATTACAGTTATTTTCAGCTAAGAACTAATAATGATACTAATTGCTCAGCTCGATTACGTACTACACTCCTCAAATCATCTAGTCACAAAAATCCTAAAACCTTATCCCAAAATTCGATTCATAATTCAAATTCCGATTCCGGGGAAAGTCGGGTCGAAAATCCGGATCCTGACCCGGGACCTGAACAGGATGTTTCATCCTCTCCACTCGCTTCCCTGCTGTATTATCTTCAACACAATTGCTTTTGTTATTTCTAGTACTATTATCATTATTATTATTGTTATTATTTTGTGCCCTGATTTGTGTGTTTTATTATTCCAGGGAAGTGCTGAAATTTGATGGAATTGGATGGGATATTGTGTCTATTGCGTTGCCCGCGGCGGTAGCTCTTGCTTCTGACCCCATAACTTCACTTGTTGACACTGCATTTGTTGGACATTTAGGTAATATAACCTCTCTACTTCTATGAAACAGTGGTAAAGTCTGCGTACATTCTACTCTTCCCAGACTCCACTTATGGGATTCCACTGGATATGTTATTGTTGTTGTTTACCTAGCATTTGGCTATAGATTTAGTAATTTCCATCTTCAAATATCTGATTGACCATGATTTATGGCTTTGCTTGGTTTATTAGGATTAAGATTTAAGATAAGAATGTGTCAACCCATGATTACTATTTAGTAATCCCTTGTCCCAAAATACCAGTTACATTTTGTTTCTCGAGAATCAATTTGACTTATTTTTGGAGTTAAATTGGACTAGATTAATTCAAAATCTTAATTTTAAATTTTAGATTTTTGAAAACAAATTTAAAAGTGTTATAAGTTGTAATCCTTTTTCATATCAATATGGTGAAAATATATAGTACTCCATATTTTAAAGTATTAGCTAAAGTTCGTGTAGTTTGACTTTCAAGAGGTGCAACATGACAAGTATTTTGGAATGTAGGGAGCAAGTGTTAAGCAAATACTCTTCTGAGATGGCTGAAATAAAGTAGGAGGGAATATAACATACTTTGAAATGACGAAGTGCAACATACTGCTCCGTGGTTTTTGTACTTATCTATGCATGTGCTTTGTAGGATCTGTTGAATTAGCAGCAGTAGGTGTTTCAGTATCAGTTGTCAACCTCATCTCGAAATTGTTCAATGTTCCTTTGCTCAACGTCACAACTTCTTTTGTTGCTGAAGAGCAGGCATTGATTGCTAAAGGTGACAGTGATTGTTTGTCGAAGCATCTCGTGTTAATTTGTCAAACATTGTTTGTTGCTGATATGAGTTATATTTTTGTTCTTAAACTAGATAATTCACCTGATTCACGAAGCAAGATACTACTTCCTTCAGTATCAACTTCTTTACTACTTGCCCTTGGCCTTGGCATTGCGGAAGCTGTTGTACTTTCTGTTGGCTCCGGTTTTCTGATAAATACCATGGGTATACCTGTTGTATGTCTTAATTTGGAAAACAATTTATCTTCTAGAATAAGGCCTAGCTTCTTGGGTTTATGCTTCCCCTTCTGTTGTGTAATGCTGTTTGCTGAAGATATTCAGTGTAAGTCTATTTTGGGCTTCTTGATGTGTCACAGGATTCACCAATGCATGTACCAGCTGAGCAATTCCTTAAGATGAGGGCCTTTGGAGCTCCACCAGTCGTGATAGCACTTGCTGCTCAAGGAACATTTCGTGGATTTAAGGACACGAAAACTCCTTTATATGCTGTTGGCAAGTATCAAATATACCCAATTACTTCTCTGATCTACATTAAGTAAATCCAAGTGAAACCTGTACTGACATATTGTGCCTGCTAATCCGGTTTCATAAATATAATTTATAGATGTTGGCGGATAACTGCTTCGAGCTGTAAAGTTTCTATTTGGATATTAATTGGGAAAGTTGAGATAAAAAATAACCCCTTTTAGTTGAGCTAAATGGTGTATATTAAGTCTCAATATACAATATGTTTTCCTATATAAGTACAGTTACCAAAATATAGGTGAGCAGGCACTACTTTAGATGTTTGACTTCATTTAAACTCATACATTTTTGTGAAGTCAGGATAAGACCAGCTTTTATTGAAAATTCTTTAGCTCGGTCAACTATAGAGAAACAATTCTGGGGTAGTGTTATCTAAAGCAAAAAGGGCAAAAAAGCTCTAAGGTCTGTTGGGCTTTAAGCGCGAAGTGCAAATAAAGCATGGGATTTAATGAAAAAGGGGTGCAAAGGTAGAAAAAGTTACAACTATATATGTTTAGTGCAAGACTAACAATTATAAGCATGAATAACAAATAAATTAACAAAGAAACTGAAAAAAATCACGATAAAGTGAAATATCAATTGCTTAGTGTTGCCTTTTCAAAAGAGACTCATTGGCAAGGAAAAGTATGCCTTAGAACCTTGATGATGAGACTGAAGCGCATATTAAGCGTGGGCAAACACGCTACATGTTTGGAGCCTCGCTTAGGGCTTAAGCGCGTCTTTGACAATACTGCTCTCGAAAACGCTACGACCTTATGACATGTGCCTAGAGTATGATTAATAATAACGAATTATTATCATTGCTTGATAAAAACAAACACCCTACCCACACTCAGTATGATCTGATAAATAGGACTAAGCCATTTTCCCTTTCGCAAAAAGTCAACTTGGACTTTCTTAGTTATGTCTCTAATGTTTGCGGAAATTATTTTCTTGATACTTCTACTTCCATATCTGACAAAGAAAAGTTCTGAATTGTCAGGAGCTGGTAACTTGCTTAATGCATTATTGTCTCCAATTTTGATATTCACCTTTGGTTTTGGCATTAGTGGTGCTGCAATTGCTGGTGTGACTTCTGAGTATGTTATTGGCGGTAAACCAAACCGTAGTTACTCTATACATGATATAACTTGCTGTCCATTTTATTTATCTTACTTTTTGTTTGATCAATATTTTTACCAGATACTTGACTGCTTCTGTCCTTCTGTGGAAGTTGAACGGGAAAGCTCTTCTTATTGCACCAGACATTAACGTGGGAAGATTTTCTCAGTATCTTAGATCTGGTGCTTTCTTGAAACTCTTGAAACAACATAAATCAGGCTATATTTTGTAGTTAAGAAAGACAATTTTAATTTAAAGACTCTCATTTTGTATGAATAATCTGTTTGACACAACATTCAAATGTGTCCAACTGAATCTTCTATTGCAGCTGCTAGTGAAACTTGAAATTGGTATATCTTCATTTAAAGATATTTATCCACAGTTGAAGATGACTACTTTAGATAAAAAAAATGGTTTTTCAAGATTTGATATGAATTTCATTTACATTTGAAGATAGACTAAGGTAGGAATGATGATTATACAGAAAATTAAGTTAGAAAAAAACAATTTTGCATGAGATACAAAGCACTGACTATTATTTTGCATGATTTATCTCTAAATATGATATAAAAACTTTTGTTTTCATTCAAGTCCATTTTACGTTTGCATTTCTTGAGCATATCTTTTTAGGCATGGAGAACTAGTATTTCGATACAGCATCTTATGTTGCAAAAGGAAACCTAACACACAAAAATTATCTTTGCTGTTGTGGATATCTCACTATACTACTTGACATGTATTCTACTATCTTATCTTAGATGCTCAAATAAAGAAGGGGTGGGGGTGGATTATTGAACATAACACTTATGTAGCATGGATCCAAGTGATTTTTTTTTAATGTCTATGAAAATCATATACAAACCTTTTTTGACCATGGACTAATTTATTAATCTTCGTGAACTATAAGGATTTAATCAATCACATTTTTGAACACGCAATCTCTTTCCCTTTAATGAAACTAACAACATTAACAGATTCTTTAGATCTGTTTCAAGAAAAAATGTAGATTGAAAGGCTTCCATCTGCCAAATATATAAGCTAGCATTTAGTCTGAGTGACTGCATATTATTTTACATGTATGAAGCCCTCGAATGATAATTAAGATCTTCTCTTGTGGACTTCATCATTATATTGAAATTCTCTAGCTTTTCAAAATAAAAAGATCAAACCCATCTTAGGTTAAACTTGTTCTTGTCTTTTCAAGGTGCCCTTCTAATAGGGAGGACTTTAGCAGTCCTAATTACCACCACACTATCAACGGCTCTGGCAGCACGAGAGGGCCCTGTGCCTATGGCTGGTCATCAGATATGTGTTGAAGTTTGGCTAGCTGTATCATTGCTAACTGATGCCCTGGCACTTGCTGGGCAGGTAAGCATACTTCAATTAAACTATTTGTTCCTCTGCTGTCTTTTCTGTTTATTCAATAGCTTTTAGAAAGGTTGTTCAGCATCTCTATTTTTACATCTCAATAAAAGCCAAATACTTGTGAATTCAGTTTTAATAGTGATTAGGACCTCAATGTGCCTCCCTGTAACAAATGGAACTATTGTATAACTCTTGAATCTCTTCTTTTAATTTTTACTAATTCATTTTGGTTATCAATGAAGTCATAAGATTTTCTTTAACTGAGGTTCACAATGAGATCATAGTTAGTGTATTATTTGGATAATTTCCACTGAATTATTGCTTTTAATCTTTTGTTTTCTTGATTTCATTCTTATTGTGTTGATCTTAGGCTCTCCTTGCCGGTGGAGTTTCTCAAGGAAATTATGGCCAAGCACGTGAAGTGGTTTCTAAAGTTCTACAGGTAACTTGCATTCTTACTCCCAGTACTCTTTATTGACTTTCAAGTTTCAACTATGATTACTAACTTAGCTTTTAAGACACAACAGTAATAGAAGAAACACTGACCTCTACATCTTTTATTCATTATGCGAAAATTGTCAGATTGGTGCATTGACAGGAGTTGCCTTGGGTTTCAGCTTGTTTGTTGGTTTTGGAGCACTCTCCGCCTTATTCAGCACGGACTCTGAAGTTCTGGAAATTGCCAGATCTGGTACTCTGGTATGAAAGTCTTATCCAATTACCCTCAGCATTCTTCCCTTGGATTTTGAACCCCAAACAGTGTATGTTCCCCAATGTCGACATATATTTACATTAAGATTACAAGTCCTGCTTTGCATCCGCTAGGTAATTTCTATGTCACGGACTAGTTTTGATCATTTATAGAAGTAATTACATGGCTGTCATTTCTAACCTTGTATAGAGCTGTCAGGTTTTGTTATCTGGATTAACTTGATATTTGAATGATAAACTACTTATTCTTTTCTTATTAATATGATCTATTGGACAGTTTGTTGCTGGATCTCAGCCAATAAATGCCATTGCCTTCGTTCTTGATGGGCTCTATTATGGTGTTTCAGACTTCGAATTTGCTGCATATTCTATGGTAAGCATTATGGCACATCACTGCTTTTTTTCTTCAGAGGATAGTATCCTGACCTGTGATACGAGAAATAGTCTTCAAACTTTTGCATGAATTGAATTTCAATTAGTTAGCAGACTCTATATGATTCGATGAGGTGATCAGAATGTCAAAGAAAAAAGAAATCATTACATGATATTTGCATTTCTGGTTAGGCTTTTTCTTTTAAGCAACAAAACCGAGTATGACGACATTTTTGAATGAAAAAGTGTAGAGACGAGTAAAGAAAAAAGGGTTAAGCAATAAGTTATCCTGGATTGTTGTCCCAATGCTGATTGCAGAGTTGGTATGTTTGACTCTCTCATTATTTGAAACACCACACGGTGCTACATCTTCTATGGGTCTTTGCTGCAATGAATGAAGTAATGCCTAGAACATACATTTCAATGAGTTAGCCAATCATTGAGATGCTGCTTGAACATTCTTGAATCGTTGTTAGCTAATTGAATTCAAGAAATAGAGATAGTAGCTTTGGAGTTTAGAGTGTGTCGTACATTGTGACAAACATCTGAAATATCATCAGATTATGTCCCTTCCTGATTCGGCTTCGTGTCTTTGACAAACAGTTTGTGATTGGAATAGTTTCCTCAATCTTCCTACTTGTGGCTGCGCCATTGTTCGATCTTCCTGGAGTCTGGGCAGGACTCTTTCTCTTCGTTGCCTTGCGTGTTGTAGCTGGACTTTGGAGGTAAATCTCTTGTGTCGATCTCTTTCACCTACCTTAGAGAGTGGCAATTTTACGAATTGAACCAAGTTGCATTTAATCTTAAATGTTGTCTTAGTTATTCATTTTCATTGGCCATTTAGTTATTTAATTGTAACAAATTATAAAAAGCTTGTGTTTTACCACTTTGATTGTTGTATCAGTCTTCATTTGAAAGTTGTAGGTTGAATCAAAGACTCAAATTTCTGTATATTTCCAGAGAAAAAGCAAAGGCTTTTGCTTGATTTATTTGAGTTTCGTCCTCGAGTGTTTTGAGTCAGAATATTCCATTGTACTTTAGTAATGCAGGTTATAATCTCTCCGATGATCATCATTAAGAACTCTCATTTGCCTAGTTACTGTCTCAATCAGTATTATCACGACAGAGCATTTTCTTTTCTTTTCTGTTACCTTTCAGTGAGACTTTCTGACAAGTACTTGCACATAGCAGGTTACAAACAAGAGATGGACCATGGAAATTTCTTCAGTCGGATACGGAATAGGATAGTGTCTGACATTCGATGACCAAGTGATTGTTTCTCTATAATGGTCGACAAACTATATTAGGCTTATGCCAAGGATGGCGCGAATTGCAGATGATCATACCTTATACAGGCATTTGCATATCTTGGCAAAATTGAACTCCTGATATCTGGAAAGATAATTCTACAGTACAGGCATGTTGATTTCATCAATCTCTTTGGTCAGTCTCTACTGAGGGGCTGACGGTTTATCTTCGAGGTTGCTACTGTGGAGGTTTGAACAACTGCCATTTTTAAAAAAATGATCCATGATCAAGCTACTCATCTCTATGACTATTAGAAAAGTCTAGGTAAACTCTAACTTGGGAAATCTTTTCAGCCGGAGAGTTGGACCAAGTGATCTTTGTAAATCTGAACAGCTTATTTGATACAACCAACTGTATGCTAATATAAAAGCTTCATTCTTCATTGTACTTCTTGCTCTGTATTCTCATTCTTCAGTAAAAGCTCATGATAACACTCTTTTGGAACTAGGCTCGTGTAACACCGTTGAATTGTGTGACCATCTGATATTTCGATGTTAGCTCATTTTAAATTGTGTGATTATCTCTTCGAAAGCATTAAGTCGACAGAGAATACACACTTTTATTTACTTAATTATGTGTTCGATAGAGACAACATTTTTTAGTTCCAATATCTGCATAAACAAGTGGGCTGAGAGAACCAATTTCAGAACCCAAATCAGTGGCTACATCATGCCTCTCACTTTGTTTTTCTCATGAACAGAGTTATTTGATACCTCTGATGGTGAAAGGTGGGAAATGGTCGAGATGCACCTAAGTTGGTCCACACACCATAATTAAAAAAAAGAGGCTAAATTACGTGATTAAATAAACATATACTACTTAATTATTTATTATAGTTGTAGTTTTAAATAGTTACTGCTCGCCATTAGTGTTTCACTCGAGTTGCTAAGGGCCACTTCTGAATTTATATATTGGCAGTGCATTATACAAACAGATTTGTATATTGATTGTGAATTATACAAACGGATTTATTTATTGGCAACGAATTATGCAAAAGTATTTGTATATTGACAACCAATTAAGCGAATGAAAATATCCATAGCTGTGAAACTACTTACCATGTTTGTCTATTGATAGTAAATTATACAAATTCATTTGCATATTGACAACGAATTATACAAATAAAAATACCCATAACAAAGAAAACTATAGCTACATATGTAATTAGACAAACTGTAGCCAATTATTAGTAGTTATTTGGCAAAAATCCTCTTAAAAAAAGCATTGAATGGACATGCCCGTCAATACTTCAACACAAATATGCCCTTACAATCCAATAATTGGTCCAATCCTATTTTTATTTTAACGACACTCATCAATTAACCTAATTAAATAATTTAAAAAATGAAAAAAAAATCATACATAGCCTTAACGTATGTGAAATCGAGGAAATATACCTTCGATAATACTATCTTATTCTAGTCCAAAATTACCATCTCAATTTTTGAGCCAATATTCTAGAACCAAAATGGAACCTACATGAAATTATTTGACACATGATAAATAAACACATTGAAACCACAAGCATCCAACTCTCTGCATTATTCAAACATATGAAACATTCTCTACATATAATAAAATTTAAATTTTGTCACCTCCAATGACTAAGTCTAGTACACAATTTTCTAAATTAAAAAGTTTGTGGGGTTTCAAAATACAAACATAATTTCTGTTGAAATATTCAAAGGGCCAGTTACACAAGGACAGGTGGAAATATTTAAAATGGAAAATGATGTGCTTTATGATTGAGAAGGACGCATGACTAAAAGAACCATGACTTATAGCCGATTTGGCCAAACTTTTTGGACGTAAAAAAACGTTTTTTTTTTCTCTTAAAAAAAAGTGCTTATTGAAAAAGAAGAAGAAGAGGTGTTTGTTTAAGTTTTTGAGAAGCTTCAGGAAAATATATTTTTTCTAAAAGCAAATAACATAGTCAGTAAAATCTCACAAGAATAGTCTACGCAGATGTTATCATTTTGGAACGATTTCAATTCAATATTGGTGGCTATTACTAGGTAAAAATTAGTGAAACCCTTTAGTAGCAATATTTTTGAGATTTTGTGACAACTTTAGTCGCCCCTAAAAGTCTAATTTCTTATTGTGAATTCTAGTTGGCAACGCTGAGGTGGAGGGAACAATCCCACATGACTTACAACATCACAAAAATTTTGGGGTGTCCTTTTTTTTTTTTGGGTAACAATTGTGAATGTATTATTACTAAAAAACCAACAAACATGTAGCAACTTAAGGAGCACCTAGCTCCATGGCCACCTACCAAGTATGGTGCTACGAGATTTGAGCCTCGATCGACTAAAGAAAAGAAACATGAAAATATGAAACTGTTAATCCTGCAACCTATACATGACCTCTGTATTGCTATGTGCTCTCTGTGAGATAGAAAACATATCTAATCTAGTTCTGATTTTCTTTTTTATTTGTGCTAGTGCTTCAGGCGATTATACATGAATTTCTTTAAAGTGTTTCCAATTCCTTTCCCTCCAGATGTGGTAGTACAACGCTCCCCATATTGTTGTCAACATAGCCTGTTTAAACCGGTTACATCTCTTCCTTTTGATAGTCAATCTGTCCTTAGTAAGGGGCTTGTTTTGTGCAGCAAGCCATACAAGGACTCTGTGCTTTGGCAATAGAATAGTTCCCTTTGTGAGTGAGTTTGTACTTGTCATTAACATACTAATTCTTCATGCTATCTTTTAAAGAATAAATTTTCCTCCAATACCAACTACTATTTGGAGAGGCTTTATGTGTCCATACGGGGTGTTTAACTCTTGAGGGTATTTATAGTCTCTCGAAATATAACGACAGATGCATTTTTTATCTCAAAAATATAACAGAGGATACAAATGACCTATTTCTTATAGTTCAGGGGCAATTTTGACTCATTTTCGTTAATATAAAATGCCCCCCTTCCCCACCCCCCAAATTAGGGGTAGAGCAATGGAGAAGCTTTGCTTCATCATGAAGTCAATATTGATTTTTAATATCAATTTTTGAAAATGGAGAAGTCTCTTTTAGTAAATCTCATCTTGAATTAAATTTTATGATATATGAATTTAAATTAATCAAACTAGTGGATATCGCAAATCACTTCATTATAAAAAAAAAAGTCTGTTTTTAATCTTTTCAATTTATTTTTACAACTCTAATCTTGTGATGGACTAAATTGGTTTGCTCTCTATCTTCTGCAATGTAGTGTGACACTCTTCCCTGGCCCTTCTGAATACATCTTCAACCCCCTCCCCCCCCCCCCCCCCTCCCTCTCCCCTCCCCAAATCCCCTGCCCCAAACAATAACAACAACAACAATATACCCAGTGGAATCCCACGAGTAGAATCTGAGGAAGTAGAATATACGCAGATCTTACCACTAACTCATAGAAGTAGAGAGGTTGTTTCCTAGGAAATTTTCCACCCAAAAAAAATAATAAAAAAATAAATTCTTAAAACTTGTTATAATATTGCTCCTATAGAAGGGGTCCATTTCAAGTGACATATTTGTGCTACTTGCAGAAAACATGTCGATTACAATCATTTTCTAATTTTATTACTACACATCTATGGAAGCAAAAAATAGTGGGCAGAGTTAGGTAGGATTGATGGTTCTCCAAATTTTTTTTGTGAAAATTATGTTAATTAAATCTTTAGAACATCTTAAAAAATTATGCCACTAAGAGCACAAACACACAAAAAGAGCCACCAAGGGACCCAATAGTTGTCGAATAAAAAAAGATCACTTTTTTTTAGAACGAATCAAAAAGAGTTTATTATACGTATAATTATTTTACCTTTATAAATAGTAAATATTGAGTTTTTTTATATTTTAAATTTCTTTAGTGAAAATTTTAAATTCGTTGTTAGAAAGAATTTTCTTTTATGACCTTGTATTTGGACAAATATCTTTTGTCAATTTTATTGTAGGGTATATAAGGCAGACATGTTAGTTCAATAAGGAAAAAAAAAAGACATAAAGAAGACAGGCAAAATTTAGCATGAAAAAACGTGGCAAATATTTCATATGAAAATAATGGAAACCATAAATAGATTTTATGGATTGGACCACGAAAGCACCATAATGGTTGGCACAACATTATTGAGATTGTCACTTTAACCCACCATTTTCACACAGGAAGTTTCAAAATTATTTTAGTCAAGAGATCTCAAATTCAAATTTTGAATATTTATTAAATGTTAAATATCTCGAATATCTGTATTATTATTATAGAAGTATGAATATAAATGTTTGTTGATCAAATTATCTTTTAAAAGTTGTTTTACTTATTTGTCATTTTAAGTTAAAAAATTACTAATAAGTATAAATGTAATTATGTACTAGACAAGATATATTTCTATTAGGACTAAGTTTATTGCAGGACATATATCATCCTGTAAATACTAGAAGCTTAACATAAAATCTATTCAAGTAAATGATGAGTAAGGATGTAATAACCCTCCAAATACATATTGTTCAGAAGTTGAGTTCCGTTTCAGATGCCTGATGTCAAGATTGGATGTTGAGATCGAGTCCTGAGTAAAATATTGGATGAGACTCTAGATTAGTCATCAAAATTTTTGGGTGATAATTGATAGAGAGTTACGTGCAAAGCACTTTCATGGATGCTAGTTATTATAAAATCATGAATATAAATATTAGTTGATCATAATATCTACTAAAAGTTGATTTACTTATTTGTCCTTTTAAGTTAGTATTTTCTCCATCTAAATAATTGCTAATGGGTATAAATATAATTTTGTACTGAGACTAAACAAAATATATTTCTATTAGGACTAAATTTATTGTAGGGTGCATATTATTCAATTAATACTAGAGCTTAACATTAAATGTATTCCAAGTAAAATATGTGTAGAAAAGATACACCTTTTACAATATTGATTGACCAAATATTTATTAAATATCTAACGACTTTTACATTCTTAATGAGTAAATATTTAATAGTTATAAGTTTAATTAATTTTAAAGTCCTACATATTTGCATAATAATTATTTAAGAATAGTAAATGACATTTTTATCTATCTTAGAAAAATAATAAATGATAATTTTGTCTATTTTAGAGTTTCTTTAATATAGGGCAAAATGTTCAATCAACAATTCAACAACCTCCCGTCATTAACCTTTTTTCCTAAATTCAAGATGATTCGAGACCCAACAACCCTGGATTTCAAATCATATTGGGGTCGAATCTCACTTTGAATGTCTCACCTCGAGTTAGAAATGGAGGTAAGTTTTCGAGCGTGATGTCAGGGTTCTTGAGTTAGGTCTTCGAGTGGTTTTTTGTGTTGGGTGTCGAAATCGAGTTTTAAATTAAGAGTCGAGGTCAAGTATTGGAGTGGGTCTTTAATCAATCGTCGTGGTCAAGTGTCAGGTCAAATTTTGGTTCAAAAGCCAAATTTTGTGGTCGGATCTTAATTCAAACGTTGGGCCCCAAATCGAAAGCTAGAATCGAGTCCTAGGTCGAAATTTGAAATTTAGAAGTAGGGTACAAGGTTGAATCTCGTGTTGGCCGAGTCTCAATTCGGTATTCAGATCGGATCTATGGTCAGGAGTTGATGTCGAAAGTTAGATCCCAGATTAGTGTTGAATGTCAGGTATTGAGGCTGAATGTCGGAGTCAAGTTTTAAATCAGGTTCAAGGTCGAATGACGGGATTGAATTTTGTATGAAAATCAAATATTATATCGAGTCTTGGGACGAGTGTTAGCGGATCCTCGATCGAGAGTAAATATCGAGTTTTGGTTCCAAAGTTGAGTTCCAATTCAGGTGTCGGATGTTGAGGTAGGATGTCGGGGTCGAGTCCCAAATTAAGTGTTGGGATGAACTCCAGATTAGTCATCAATTTTTTTTGTATGATTTACTTATTTTCCATTTTAAGTTAAAAAAATTCATATAAAAAATAACTAATGGGTATAAATGTAATTTTGTACTAGGACTAAACAAAACATATTTCTATTATGACTAAGTTTATTGTGGGATACATATTATCCTATTAAGACTAGGAGCTTAACATTAAATCCATTTTAACTAAACTATGAGTAGGGAATTTCTATATGTTTTATAATATTGGTTGACCAAATATTCATTAAATATTGAATGACTTTTACATCCTTAGTGAGTAAATATTTAATAGTTATAAGTTTAGTTAATTTCCAAGTCCCACATATTTGCATATAATTAAATAACAATTATTTTTAAAAAAAATAGTAAATGATAATTTTGTCTATTGTAGAAAAATAGTAAATGATAATTTTATTTATTATAGAGTTTTTCAATATAGAGAAAAATGCTCAATCAACAATTTAATGAGATACAACCTCCTTTCCTTAACCTTTACTCTAAATTCAAGATGATTCGAGACCCAACTCTTGAATACCAAATTATATCGAGATCCAATCTCAGTTTGAATGTCAATATTAGGTCCTGAGTTAAGTGTCAGAGTGAAATTTTCTGTTGGATGTCAGAGTCAATTTTCAGATCGAGAGTCGAGATCGGATCTCAGGCAAGCATCAGAGTAGGTCTTTAATTGATCATCGAGATCAAGTGTCAAGATCGAATTTCAATTCAAAAGTTGAATCTCATGGTCGGGCCTCGAATCGAGAGTTAGAGTCAAATCCTACGTTGGAACTTCGGATCAGATCCTAAATCGGGAGTTGAGAGTCAGGTTTGTGTGTCAGGATCAGATTCTTGTTCGCAAGTCAGGTCTAGGATCTAATGTTGGAGTTAGGCCTCGAGTCCAAGTCGGAGTCGGATCTCATATCAGATGTTAGGATCAAGTGGGCTTAATTTTTGATTTGGAAGTCAGGTGCATGGTCAAATTTTAGGTCATCCGGGTTTCAAATGGGGTCCTAGGTCGAGAATTGGTATCCAAAGTCAAGTTCCAGATCAGTGTCAGATGTCAGGTGTCGAAATCGAATGTTGTGGTCGAGTTTTGAATCGGCTCCAAGATCGGATATCAAGATTGGATCTCAAATATTAAATAGTGTAATTCTATTTTTTTTAATGAGCTCCTTAACCTAACTAAGAATTATCCTATTACTAGCATTATTAAATTATCCTATTACTACTAACATTATTACTTTTATTTCTATTGAATTACTTAATATAACGTCTATTATTATTAATTTTACTAATCTTATTTCTTATTGAACGTCTATGCCACTAACCATTATTACTAATGGAATAGGATAAAGAGTATTTTTTTTTTAATTTTAATCATATACCGTTCAATAATTTTAATTGGATGTTATTTACATGGAATATTCGTGCAAAGCATGAACATAGATCAGTTTAATATTCAACGTAATTTTAATTACTTTTTTTCTTTTTAAATTTGCTAATTCATAGCCTAAACAATTATTTATAAAGAATAGTCCTAAATCAAAAGTGACTTCTAATATAAAGAAAATATAATTCAAAAGCAAATCTTGAAACTAAATAAATAAAAAATAAAGTAATAAATTAAGAAAAATAGTGAAAAGATAATTTTGTCTAAAACAAAGTATTTTAATGAAGGGCGAAAAATTCAAACAACATTTCTAAGGGCCTTCACGCTTTTAATATAGTACTAGTTCCGTGTACGTGTTTTGCACATATGTGGCACGTCAATTTAAAAATTATATATAAATAGTATTTGTCATTATATAAATACAATATTTATGTAAATAAATTAAATAAATACTATTAGTTTGATGCAATAGTTTAGTCTATTGTTAAATGACAACGATGAAAAAAATCAATCAATTGCTTATAAATAGATATGTCAATAGTTTTTTTAATGTATAAAGAAATAATTTAGAGTTGAATAATTAGAAGTTAAAATTTAATGTAACAAAAGATTCATAGAATAGTTTAATGTTTCTAATATAATTTTACTGAATCTTTTTTTTAAATTTGTTATATTACATAATTTTTTAAAACAAAATATTTAATAGTCAAATTTTAGTAAAATATTTTATAGAATAGTTCTAAAATCAAAAGTAAATTCTAAATATAAAAAAATTGTAATCCAAAAGTGAATCGTGAAACTAAATAAATAAAAGATTAGATAATAAATTAAGAAAAATAGTAAAAAGACGATTTTGTCTAAAGAAAAGTATTTTAATAAAGGACAAAAAATTTAAACAACATATCTAAAGATATTTACGCTTTTAATATAGTATAAACAGATATAGATATAGATAGATAGATTATCAAATAGTACATACTTCGTCGTTATTTTTTAAAGCAATATTAATTTACAAAGAAGATAATAAATTTGGCAAACTTTTTAATTAAATTGCACACGTCCAATTTAGACAATTATTGCACAAGGTATTAACATCATTAATTAATATTCATGATCAAAATTAAAAAAAATAAATATTCAAGTTCTTTAAATATTATCTACTTTTTTCTAATTGATTTTTTTATAAATCTGAATTATCTTTATAAAGTAATATTTAGAATTAAGTATACACTTTAACACTAAAAACGTTTATATTTAATAATCATAATCATATTGTTATTATAAGCATAAAAACACTCAATTAATGACTAATTAGCGTGTAATAGTTTCAACTAAATCTTACTTACATGAAATATTCGTGCAAAATACAAACACAGAGAATATTACAGAAAAATATTTGAATTTTTTTTTAAAATAAATTATATACCATATGAATCTGGATGAGCCGAAATCCTATATAGTATAAAAAAATAATAATAAAGAGTCCTTTCTTTATTTATTTCACTCTGATTTTTTATTAACTGATAATATGAACAATATTTTATTTTATTTTTAGTTGAGATGCAGAGCAGTAATTTAAATAGCCACATTCTTAATCCATTAACTTAATATTTTTTTCATTTTTAAAACTAGAGCAACCACTCTAGAAGAAGTAGTGCTATACTTCAGGATTGCCATCATTTACAAATCCACTATTGGTATCTTCTACTTATATTATAAATTTATAATTATTCTTTATATATATATATATATAAAGATATTGAATTGGGAACATTTGGTATGTTGAACAGGTATAAATCCATTGAGATAAAAAAAAATTATACTATTATTATTAATTTTTGCATAATTTAAACGTTAAAGTCAAGGCTGTTTTATATTATCAGATTGTGAAATAATAATATCAGAATTATTTGATTCTGAATAAAATAATGAAAATGAATAACATTATGAAGTTTTTCAAATCTTTTTCTAGTAAATAAGATACATAAAGAATATTTTTATAAAAAAATAATTTTTTTTTAAAAAATATGTTATGCATGCTTATTTATAATATAATAAATAAAATAATTGATAAAAAATAATATTAAAATTATTAATTCTAGCCTAATTTGCGTTCAACTTAACATCTCTAAGAGTGCATTATTGAATTATTTAATTTTTAAATTTATTTTTCTATATTTGATCAGTGAATGAATTATTTTTTAAAATATATTTCTCAGTGTTTGATTGGTGAGTAACAAATTGTTGTTAAAAAAAATAAAGTGCACCAAATCGGATAGTGGAGATTTTGATTTGACTATCTTTTTTTTTGGGTTAATAATTAAAATGAATAATCATTTTTATATATCCATTAGATTCCCAAGAAAGTGGACATGATTAGTGTAAAGACAATGAATCTGTTTCAAAACTTTTTTGTTTAATAAATAAATAAATTGGGGGGTGTTTGATATGATGAAGCAGCTAGTCTTAAGGGGGTGTTTGGTAGGAAGCAAAATATTTTTTTAATTTTTTGGTTAAAAATATTTTTTAAAAATGTATTCTTTGGGAAAATAAACTCAAAAAATAATTTTCTTAATTGAAATAGTATTGACATTGTAAGTTTATTATCTCTTTCTAATCCATTACCCCTCCCCCCCCCCCCCCCCCTTTTCTTGACCATCTCCATCCTCGCCACCTCAAATCACCACTCTTCACATAGTATTCTATTAGATCATATATACATATTTTTGAGATAATATTTTTTTTTATTTACTTAAACACTAGAAAAATAAATAAGAAATTCACTTATTTAAAAAAAAAATACTTTTCATAAAAAATATTTTCTCTTTATTTCAAAATAAATAATAAATAGAATTTTAAGGATAACTAGAATTTTAAGGAGTTGATTTAATTCTTTCAAGATTACCCATATTTTCATATTTAAGAACTATTAGTTATATTTTTTTTTATTAGGGATAAGTCAGTAAAAATACTTCTTATCTTTTGGAAATGAACAAACTTTTAAGGAATATGCCCAAACTAATAATACTCCTTCTGTTACTTTTTAGTTTTCGTGTTTCACCATTAAAAAATTAGTTTGATTAATTTTTAAAGCTAAATTGAATTAAATTAATTTAATATTTTAAAATAAAAATTTTGATATTAAAAATTTATAAAAAAAAGTATTAGTGATTGCAATTTTTTTCATATCAAAGATGAAAAATTACATTATAAAATATTAGTCAAAGTTTATATAGTTTGACTTAGATGGTCAGAACTTCATATAACACCTCGAAATTTCTAAGCTAAGATCCGGACCGTTATTCTTATGTTTATGAGATCATACCCGAGTGATTCTAACTTTACATATATGTGTGAGAACATATTTGAGATAAATTAAAGTTACAAGGATTCCCTAGCACTAAATTGAGTTGAAACCTTCCTTACATATTGAGTGTCGATATGGGATTTTTATACATTTAGGCGATCCAATGATTCCTAAGTTGTGAATATATGTCAAAGTCATATTCTAAGTATTTGAAGTATATCATATGTGGTTTAGGGTCATATGGAACCTCAAACATCAAACCAAGTTCAAAACTTTTGTATCGGGCAAGTTTTTTGCATGAGTTCATAAAATGGTCAACTTTAAATGGACATATTTCTTAGCACATAAGGAATTATGTGACCGTGACCCATAAAATTAAATGTCTTTGAGCCTTATATTCAATGCCACCTATTTTGCCTCATTCCAAATTTGGAGTAAAAAGTTATGATCATTTTATTGATGAAACATGTTTGGGCTGCACAATTCGACGAGTTGAGTGCCAATTCGGTAACTCACCGAATGTATTTGGAACATCACTAATTGAGCTCACCGAATGGTCCCAAAAACCCTCAAAACTGTTACTTTAGGCGATCTAAAGCTCTAATTTGGTGATTCGATGAATGGTTCAGCGATGGTACCTCTAGATCGTCGATTTGATTGACGGAATTTATTAAAATGTCATTTTTTTCGATTTTGATGATTTGCTTACATTCTCAAAAGGATATTTTTGATTTTTTCAATCAATCAATTTTTCTAAGTCTATAAACCAGAAAGAGTAAGTTTTAAGAATATAATAATCCACAAAAAGAGAATAAAGTCATCAAATGTTGAATTGGCTTACCTTCATTTATGTTTATCATACAACCATAAATCATGCAGCAGTTGGATAAATGTGCACACATTAATGTACAGCAATAAAGAAGAGTCAAACAAACATCTGTATTACTATATTAATTGATTGAATTTTTCTTTTTTTTAAAAAAAAATTATGAAAATGACTTCTCTAAATAAATTATTGATTGAAATTTTCAATTGAATAAATGTACACGCATTAATTAATGTGCAGCTATAAAGCAAAGTCAAATAAAAATAATGGAGTATATTCACTGCATTATCACACCATAATTCTAATGTCTCTTATTTTTTGAATAATTAAATTTCTTAATTAATTGATTGTCAAAAAACAAAACAAATATATTCAGTGCATCATGTCATCATAATAGGGCGTTTATTAGGAAAATGACTTCTAAAGATTAATTAATTAATTGAAATTTTCGTTATCATATATAGTTTTAATCTATTTTTTTACTGTCTTGAGTCAAGCCTCGCACAATCGAATGAAATTAAAACAAAAAAACATAGTATCATAATATTAGATAAATTCGAGTCGAGCACGAATCGACTCGTTTCTATTTGTGTTTTCTTTTTGTTTGAAAATATTATGTAACTAGACAAATATATGATATATATTTACATCATACTACTATAGTTTAAAAAAAATTACAATTTATAGCTATAGTTAAGGTTTTGTTGCTAAAATTAGGGTTTTGTTGCTGTTTTCTCTCTCCTCTCTTCCTCTCTCTCTCTGCAATTTCTTGTCACATATACAATTACATATGTATACCAACAACATATATACAATTATTTTGACAGATATACATAGTAATTTCGACAGATATACATATACATTTGCCTCTATTTACACTCTGCCTTCTATCACTTCCCTCTCTCCTTCCTCTCCCAATCTCACTAGCCAGATATACAAATACATATGTATATTAGTTACACGTATACAATTATTTGACAGTTATACACATACAATTTGACAAATATACATATCCAATTCGCTTTTCTCCTCTCTCTCGATCTCGCTCACTTCTTCTCCCCTCCAGGTCACATAGCCAAAATTATGCCGTGTAGTTATGTAAAATATAACTATTTGATCATATTAAATTTCAAACCTACGCTATTTATAAAAATTTTCATTCTTTTCTTTTGGGTGCATATATTGAAAAATGTCACTTCTATCTATTTATTGATATATAAAACTCAATTAAAAAGAGATGATATGAAAGAAAGTTGATTTTGAACTTGGCTATATGGTAATAAGTGACAACTTTAATAAAGATGTTAATATAATTTTTTTTTTTAAAAATGTACTTTGTTTTTTTTAAAAAAGACATGTTCTCATTAAATGGTATATTTCCATAAAAGAAAGAACAAAAAAATTCTACTATTACTACTTGTTAATTGAATTTTATAGTATATCAGTAAAAACAGAAAGAAGACAAGGAAAGAAGAGGGGAAAAGAAAAAGACACGCATATTAGGAAATTATTTGTGGAGTATTTTACACGTCTCTAAAAAAATATTAATTAAATAATATTTTAATTATTTAAAATATAATTTCTTTTTATCGAATACTTATTTTATTTATTTTTTATTACTCTATAATTGAGATGTTTATTAAGGATAAAACGAAAAAAGAATAATTAATTTTATCTAAAATTTTCAAAATGATAAATAAGTATTCTCTCTGGTTCAAAATAAATAAAATTTGATATTCTTTTATGGTCCAAAATGAAAGGTTTTCTCAAAGTTCAAAGATTTATAGATAAATTATTTTCCCCAAAAATTATCCTTCTCTAGTTCTCTTTAATGAGATTTTTCATTTGACGCGAGGTATAAAGTATAAGTTATAATAATTCGAGATAAAATACAAAATTATTTTATTTGTATTTGATTGAATCTATTAGACTATCTTTGAATTATTTATCCATCATTTATACCATAGTGCAGAGATAAGTTATCTCATATACATAATGAGATAACTTATTCGAAATCATTAATTCCTAAATAACTTGTTCCCAATCGAACAACTCCAAATCTAATTTTAACAAGAGTTTGGGGATTTAGTAGCAAAAGGGTAATATAACAAATAACCTTTGATAAAAGTTCATTTATTTTGGACTACAAAGAGTACTTCGACATACTACTGCTCTCACTGTTCACTTTTACTTGTTATTGTTTTATTTTTCGAGGTCAACTTGATTAAACTTTAAAGTTAAATTTAATATTTGAAATCTAAAATTTAGATGGTTGAAAACTATACAAAAAATGCTACCAAGTCACAATTCTTCTCATATTAACATGATGAAAAAAAATAAATCTTAAAATGTTAGTCAAAGTTCATATAATTTGACATCAATAAGCAAAATAATGACAAGTTAAAATGAACAGAAAGAGTAATTATTTTTTAAAAAAATCACGATAAATAATTTGAGATGGTGAGATAAAGTCCTAGCCACATGATTATGTCGATTTCGAATTCTATAAATAGAAAAGTTTCACAGCCTTTTTAAAACGGGAAAACACTTTCTTCTTTACAAAATATACAGAAAGCAATTATGCCTTGCTTTAATCTTTCAACAAACGTTAATCTTGATGGAGTAGACACTGCTGATTTCTTCTCTGAAGCCACCAAAGCTGTTGCTTCTATCATCGGAAAACCCGAAAACGTACGTATTTTCTCCTATTCATTATTATTATTATGATTGATTGACACACACAATTCAGAATTTAAACTTGATCAGCTCAATTATTTGAAATATAGATCTGAGAATCTAATATTTATTGTGATTTCAACGATCTTTACATATATATATATATATATATATATATATTCCGTATTTAAAATAATAATTAATTTTGAATTTTTTTCTAGTGAATTGATTTTGGTATTATCAAGTTGTAAAGATGATAGGGTGTAGCTTTGATGAATATGGTTCACACTTTTCTTATCCAAAACACACCTAAGTTTGGTTGAGTGTGGAGTTTGTGATGCCAGTGCAGCTATTGGAACCAATTTGACCTATAAATTGGAAATGCCCACATGGAAATATATTCGGTGATGGAGCCAGTATTTTCGTTAGGGTTGTTCATACTTTTAGAATAATGGATGAATGATTTTTATACAACAGTGTTCAACAATTGATATACGTCAAAATATCTATATTTAACCTATATATTCAGGAAAAAAAATCGATGAAGGGTGATCGCCCTTGAATGAATGTAGCTCCGCCCTGAAAAATGCCCTGATGGAAATATATTATATTGAGGTATCTAGGATCCCAACAATCAATTTATGATGTAAGTAACTGTATATATTATTGCCAAATGACAAAAAAAATATTTTATTGACTCTCTTATTATAAATGTAGTGATATGTAAAAGTCAAGTGCGTGATAGGAGTAAACATCATGATTAAGCAATTTACACAAAAAGAAATATGATAAAGAATTACTATTAGACTTGTTAAAGGAAGCTATTTTCTTAAAAATTAGTTTTTTATAGAAAAGTAAGCAGGATTTTTACTTGTATTTTTTATATATAATTAATCTAGAGAAATACTATGAAATTGGGTTGTTGGGGTTGAGGGGTAGGGACATATGGGGGTAGGGACATATGGGGGCAGGGATATAAGGCGGCGGAATGGAGGCTACGTGGGTGCGGGTCACGATGAATTATGTTGGAGGGTGAGGGACATAATTAACGTTGAATATTATATGTGAAGCTTATTTTCTCACTTTTTCATTTTTAAGGAACTTATTTGATATGTAAGTAAAAAATATTATTTTATACCAGGTTGAGGGGTAGGAATATAAGGCAGCGGGATGGACGCTACTTGGCGTGGGTACATTGAAGGGTGGGAGGACATAATTAATATTGAATATCATACGTGGAACTTTATTCCTTACTTTTTTATTTATAAGGAACTTATTTTTCAAAAAATTTGACCAATTCAATATGAAAAAATTAGAAAATAATTTCTCAAACGAGGTAAGATGCATGCTAGTCTTGAGGCCATTTTTGTACAAACAAGCTAATGCACATCAGGAAAAAAAATTGTCATGGGCAAAAGATGGATCTAATGTTTCAACTTTTGGCATTTTCATTATTTGATCCGAGATAATTAATTGCGATACTGATATTCCATGCTCTAGTATAGAGAACTTATCTTAATACTAATTACTAATTATGGTATAACTTATCCTAGAATTAGTAATTAAAACAAGAAATAAGACAATATTAAGTGTCTATTCTTAGGCTTGTCCAGTATACCAAACGACCCCTTAGAGTAATATATTCCGCGTTTTAACTCTTGTGTACGTGGTTTGGCAGTTCGTGATGGTTGTACTGAAAGGATCAGTGGACATATCATTTGGAGGGAATAAGGATCCAGCTGCATATGCTGAGATTGTAGCCATGGGAGGCATCAACTCAGATGTCAAGAGAAGACTTATTGCAACTCTTGGCGCGATTTGCCAGAATAGATTCTCCATTCCCAGAACTCGATTCTTTCTCAAGGTCTATGATACCACAATGGCTACAAAATTTGCCAAAGTCGCCAAACTCTAAGTAGGCGTTTAGCCACAGGATTTGAAAACCTGTTTGATTTCAACTCAACATGCGTTGGGCATAATGTTGTGGAAGAAACTATATATTTATGAAATTTTCCATAAGAGAAAAGTCATATAAATGCAAAATATGTTCAAGCAACACAATTACTTCAACTAGTACTGTCATATTCAAAGTGTTTTTAGGCTTCAAAATTGCAAAATCTCAAATCGAACAAAGGATGAGTAAGACGATGCAGCTCTGTACTTCGAAAAACAGAACTCAGTCATAGCTGAGCACAGACACCTTTTTCCAATTCTCGAAAAACAGAACAAAGGGTGTTTGCCAACCTTGCCCTTCTTCTTCACATTCAATCTGCAATCATGATCTGAGAGTTATCTAGCATGAAGCAAACTAAACATGATTGAAAGCAACTAAAATGATGTTATACGTACCACGTCTACCACTTCCTCATTAGCTTTAATCCTTCCAATCACATAGATAGACTCCTGTATTAGAACAGCAGCTGCTGCATAACCTCTTGCGAGCTTCATTGGCTCCCCAGCCATCCATGTTCCAAGACCATTGTAGACCCGTCGTATCCACCAAGTGCATATCTGCATAGCAGTTGTGAAGTTAAAAGTAAATACCACTGTTGAAATACGAAATAATGCATATATAGCATCCAGTCCCTGCCCTTCTACTCCTTTGGAAACACTGTTACATTAGATATGCAATCAGAAAGCACGAAATTGATAACATACAACTTCCCATCCAACACAGCCAAAGCATGACATGCTCTTCTCGTACTCATACTTCTAATTTTTGTCCACGAATGTTCTCTTGGATCAAATCTTTCAGCAGTCCTGTAATAAAATTTAATCAGAATGCCTACAGGAGAAAGGAGAAAAAGACTTTAACAACTGCTTTTACGAATGCACGTCTGCAGAATTCCTTTGGCTAAAAGTTGCATAGTCAGCTGCATAAAGAGAACAACAGATTGAAAGTCTTCTCCTTGAGGTAGACATTAACAATTGTAAATGTGATTGGATATAATGATGCATACTTTCAAGTATCATTCAAACATACAGTTCAAAGAAGGCACCCAAAAAAGGCAGTTTCATAACTCATGCAAGGTAATTGTTTCCATCGTATCCACCAATAACGTATAGCACACCATTGAGTTCTGCTGCAGGAAGACAAGATCGCTGCAAATACAAATGCATGGAAGACGAAGTCATGTTTCTCTAAGACAGGAATAACAGTAAAAGCTTTCTCATCGTTCGAAATACTTAAATTTCAGCCATCTAAGCACACAAGTATCAAATTTCATATTGTAGTATGTTGATGCTGAAACAAATAATTAGCAGAACATGCAAAGACAAGAAGGTTGAAGCTAACGTTTTGCGACATGGGCCTCGTATTAATCCAACGTCCTACTTGAGGATCATACATATCAACTTCTGAAAAGCAGCCAATCACATTTCCACCGCCAATTGCAAAAATTTTATCCTTCCAAGTCGCACCAGCTAAAGCACCCTTTTTCGTATTCAAAGGGGAACGTATGGTCCACTTATTATCTGCTGGTGGATATGATTCAACTTCACAAAAGCAACATAGCATCAGCAAGAGCAACTGAAGACACTAGAGATCAGTAGCACAAATGAGCAACGAGTGTTAGGGGTGTACCTGTGGCGTACCACAACTTTCCAGTTCCAACAGCACCACCACCACCAATTACAAAAAACTCTCCACACAGTTTTGCAGCTGCGGCATATGTTCGGATTGACTTAAAAGACTTTAAAACATCATTTGAAGGTGAGTATGACTCCAAGGTAGATAACCATGATACCCCGTTATATCCTCCGACTAGGAAGATTGACGCAGTGGGATAGCTAGCCAAGTCAGGTGAGCTTCCGCCATTCTTTTCCTCACTTTGTATCTGTATTTTCTGAAAAGTTTCATTCATCACTGCAATAGTGCTTTCCTCTGCATTCCCTTTTAAAGAGGCTCCTGAGCTGCTGCATTCTGCAGCATATCACGGCTTGTCATTTTCTTCTCTATTATTCAAAGGATTGCCTTGTATTATATTTCTCCGATTTGCTGCATTCTGCGGCATGCCTCTGATTGGAGCCAATACACAAGATGAGAGCTTGGAGATCAAAATTACCAGCTTGAATATGATCTAGCTCAAACAAGAAATGGTTCTCATTGTAATAGTTATCCTGAATTATAGGCTTAAACAGATTTTCCGCTAATGGTTTACTCTGCAGACGCAGACACATCTGAATCTTCATTTATAAACAAGAAAGCATAAGAAGGAAAGCATCAAACAAAAGCATATAAACCACATATGAAGAAAACATGACATAAAACCTGTGCAGGATATGGTGTTCTTCCAGAACCGTCTAACGTCCAACCATAAGAAATTGATATTCATTTTTCCAGAGCTTGCAGCTTTGTAGATGCCATGAAGTGTTAGGATCGATTACAACAAAACTTCTAGATTTCGAAGAACAATTCAAGATAGTTTTAGTAAACCTAAGAGAGAGAAAATATTTTCGTGGTAATACCTGTGTGGGTAACCTCCACGGTGATGCAGTATTTATATTAATAAAATAACACTGTTACAGAATACACGGAGATCGTTAATATATAAACAGTACATTTACATATTAATTAGGCTTCACATCTCAACATGAAGCTCCCAATTGCTGTAGCTGAACAAAAACAGTGGCAGACCTGGATCTATGTTCTTCACATATGTAAAATGTGGAGCAGACAAACCTACAAAAGAGCTTGAACAAGTAAGCAATTCAACTAAAGCGCGAAAAAGGAAAGAATAAAGTATGTGTGTTTACTCTCAACTGTTCTAAAAAAAAATTCACGAAGGAAAGATATTAGCATCGAAATAACTGATTACGCATGCACTCATTTATTGTATTGTTCTTGCAACCGAATATTACTCCGCTAAGTTTTGTTTTAGTCAAATATCTAAATCCCCCAGGGTTCTTTATCTGGTTGGTTGATGATGATGATTCAGAATCACGTACAGAGTTCTCTGTTCATCTCCCTCCTCCCATCCTGGAAAAAATGACAATAAGAGAAAAATGAAATTGTATTACAAGCAAGCTAACCAACAAAGTACAGCTCATTAACATCCTAAAGGTTGGGATATGAACAGACATTTTACTATTTGTGAACCAAGTGCTAAGACTCAAGTCCAAGTACTCAAGGCATAATTTATCCTTTCCTTGTTCGGATCAAACCTAACGAACAAAAAGCAAAAACACAAAAAATAATCGCGTTTGATTAATGTTTGTTGTGGACAAACTCAACTACATTGTTCCTTACGCGACAAGTAATTTCATTTGCCAAAGTCCAATGAAGAAGCATAAAGTCAGTTTTAATTATCTTGTGTTTACTTTGTATTTGAAAACAAAAGGCAAGATATGACAGGGATTCAAATCACTTAGAATTTGTAGAAAGAATAGTTCTAGAAAGTGTAACATGAGATTCTACAAATAGTACAACAAGAAACAAAATCAGTAACAAATATATTTCCACATTTACCACCCAATCTGCCTTAAGTTTTGGTGGACCGAATTACTTACAGCCTTATGCTAGTGGAAGATGGCAAGTATACTAGAAAAAAGGGTTGAGTTGATCACCATTTATCAAAAGAAGGCACAATACGTAGATCAATACTTCAACTAGGGCGTCACTCCAATTCTTATTGTGATAATCTAGACACTTCAACTTGACACACGAGCAACTCACAAACACTTAATTTTGACAATGCAAGTCTAGACACCTTTAAGAGGTGCATTCTAGATGTCCATTTTCAAAAACTTAAACAAAGTTAACAGAAATTCAGCAACTTAACGCCTACACAACATTAAAAACTCTTCACAAATAATAGAGAATTTTTCCAACAAACCCCACCCCCCCCCCCAACAACCCAATTCATCCTACCTAGTCTGAGTAGATGTCCAGAGAAAACTGAGAAAAGTGACTCAGAAAAGTCACTGGGAGAAAACCACGAAGGCGAGGCCCATGTACAAGATAGAATACGGACCGTATACCATTTCACGACCTGTAGATCATCCTTCGTAGCTTGATGATTCAAAAATCAACTTTTCTGGTATTGGATGACGAGTTACTAGACGGCACGTCATCTTAGTTATGGCCCGTAAAATAGGCTTCGTAGATTGAAGTTTCAAAACCAAGATTTCTGAACCTTGAAGTGACGTGTTACTAGATGGCCCGTGGTTCATGTTACGAGCCATAGAAGGTGGTTCGTAAGCCCCAGGTCCAGTTTTCAGTAACTCGATTTTTGGACGCCTTCACCCACGAGGGCTCACTTACAGCCCATAAGTGGACCCATGACCCGTAGATGGGGACTCGTGGTTCCATTGGGCAAATTTTAAGCGGGGTATTTTCATCATTTCCTACCCTTTTTAATTAAAATCTATGATGTTTTGGACTTAATTTAGGTCTCTTATTGGTACCCTACGTTTATTATTCTTCAGTATACATTTAGAAATTCTTGAGGGCATTGAAAGAGGGAGAAAAAGCGAGGGTTTTGAGTTCAAGCTTGAGGATGGTCTGAGGGTTCATCGTTCACATCTTCCTAATTCCAGGTATGTAAGGCTTCCTAAAGAGTAGGACTAAGTCCATCCATGTGCCTTTCCATCTACTTAATTCGAGCTGTGAATAAGAGTTGAGTATTGACAAACCCTATAATCTTAATCCTGAGTTACTTGCATTTATTTTGAGTTTCTATGGGTAATTATGAATAGATTAATGAGTTACATGTTGGTCATATGGAATTGGAGTATAAAATTTGCATTCAGTTTTATGAACCTTGATTCACATCATCTCATATAATCTTTGTTGTATTGATCAAATTAAGATCATGACTATGATTGTTTGAGTTGAGTAAATTGAGTGTGATTGAACATAGGGAGTATACTGTCTATATATGTGCATACTAAATGAGCATCTTACCTGTATTATGTGATGAGCATGATGGAATGGAGTCTAAATGACCGTTTGAGTTTGAGTTAGAGTCTTGAGTTTATGCATGATTAATGATTTGGATCGATCAAGTTATTGAGTAACGAAGAAAATCCAATCAGATGAGTTTTGAGTTGATTGGCATGAGCATGTTTTAGTCTTGGGCGGAGTATTAAGCACTGATATGGGAGAGAGTAAATAGCTACTCTGTATATGTGTCAAAATAATTGTATATATGCAGCTGATATACATATGTGATTGTATATCTGGTAAGATATTGCAGAGAGGAAGGAGAAAGGCAAGAGAGAGGAAGAGAGGAGAGAGAAAATAACAACAAACCCTAACTATAGTTATAAATTATAATTTTTTCAAGCTATAGTTATATAATGTAAATACAAATCATATGTTTGTCTAGTTACACTATTTTTTCTTTTTTTTAACGTATGCAAAATCTCCTATGTTTTTTCTCATATTTGGAATTTAAATTTGCATAACTTATTATTTTGACATATCACATTTTTGGTGGTTGAAACTAATATAATTTTTATTTTAAATGCATAAGTGACAAATAATTTTTTAGCAGTATATTTTAAATATAATGCACATCTACAAATAATATACTATATGATATCTCTTATTGGTCACACACACACAACACAAACACACATATATATATTTGTATATGTATATAGTATTTTGGAAAAAAATATATTTATACCATAAATATATATGATATTTTTTCAACTTTAAAGTATTTTCTCTGTAAAAATAGAAATGCTATCTTTATATCTCATAAATTTCTAACAAAAATATAATAACAAAAAGTAACATTAAATATTTATTTTGGTATAACTTATAAAGAGAGAAATAATGAAATTACATTTTAAGAAAGTAAAATGAATCCATATTTACTGGGATTTTTTCTTTTCAATGATTTTTTCTAACGGTATTCATTTTTTTCAAAATATGGCAAGAAATGGAACGATCTCTTATCTTTGTAAGGCATTAATTATTGTGCAAATTATGTGCTAATTAAATCACTATGTTGACTTTATCTTAATTTTTATAAGTGCAAATATAACATTGAACTTCAGTTTATTTTTTGCTCATATATTTTTTCAATCTCACAAATAATATTAGACAGATCTCTGACATTATATTAACTTGTAAAATTCTAAATCATGATCTAACATTTTCTCATGGAATTTATAATTATTTTCAAAAAGAATTTTTGAGCCATGATGTAAATTATTCGTAGATTGTATTTTAAAGAATAAAATAAAATGTCATTTATAAACAACTCTTCAAATGAAAACGAGGAATAAAAATCACTTAATTTAGTCAAATTTATAACTACTGATTTCTGTTTTTACATTTGAATTTGGTAATAAATATAGATTAAAATAATATACACAAAAATATACTTTTAGCATATTCTTAATACGATAAACTATATTTAACGAATCAACATGCCACAATTGCCAAAATATTTGGACCCCAACTCCCTCTGCTAAGCCGTTACAGAATGGACAAATTCAGTCTGCCATAGAATAGCATAAATAGACTAAGCCAAATTGAGAAGAGTAGGAATTATTTTGTTTATTTCAATCCAAACTATTTATCGATCCATGATTCAAACTATTTTCCTTTTTATCTCAATTTTCTCTTTTTATTTTGTCCATAACGTCATGCTAACATCAACATGACATCAGCACGATGTCAGCATGACTAATATGAAATAATCTTCTCTGCCGGTATATATATACCATATCGGTAGCATATAAGATTATGTTTTTTAAAAAAAAATAATTAAAAAAATATTAAACTCTAAATTAGTAGAAAATATATTTGTTGTGATTCTGTTGGTGTATTGATACCATATCGGCATTATATAGGGATAGAGCTTCATTGTCCATGATATTCCATCGGTATATTGATACTCTATTGGTATCATATAGTTTTGAGCTCTTTTTTAAATAAAGAAATGGAACGATTAAGAAAAAATTATTGAAGTCACAAAATTACTTATTAAACTCTAAATTAATAGAAAATATATTCTTGTGATATATCAGTATCATATAATTTTGAATGCTTTTTTTAATAAATAAAATAATTAAAAAAAATTATTAAAGTTATAAACTTATTTATTAAATTCTAAATTAGTTGAAAATATATTTTTGTGATACTTTGTCGGTATATTGATACCTTATCGATATCATATAGGATTGAGTTTAATACTCTGTGATACCTTATCAGTATATGTATACCCTATTGGTATATCATACAAGGTAGGCGATGATGTCAGCACGCGAATTTTAATAATAGGGGCATAAATATAAAAGAATATATAAATATAAATAGTTTGCTTCAAAGGGGCATGTATAAACTTAGTTTTTCTTTAGTTGATTAATTCTTATCAATTATAATCACAACATTCTTTTTTTTTTAAATCCCCTCTCAGTTGTTGTATTCGTCTTAAATAAAAAATAAAGATGGCAGATACATTACATTACAATATACATAATTATTTTATATAGTTATGTATCAAATACATAAGTGTGAATGTGATAAAACTGTAGGGAATATGATATGTTGATTCATAGACTTTTATATTGAATCATAATGGCTTAATGTACCATGGTACTAGTTCCTGTACTTAAATTTGTAAGTTGTATATATTAAGTATATAACTGTGAATTTGATACATAGAAATTTATATATGATTTATAAACGTATGATTATGTCTCTGAAATAAATCAAATATTGTGAATTAAACTTGTTGCATGTATTCGTTACTAAATAACGTACTTATATTTATGATACATTCAACTCCATTTAGAATAAGTCATTTATAAACTCACACTAGAAAAAACATGTTACATGATAAACTATAGAATTTGACATAGCTATGTATTAAATATAACACAAAACACATGTATACACAAGATAATTTGATAGATCTATATATTAGGTATCCAATTAAGCACACAAGAAATATAAAAAGGCTAATGTATCAACAATATGATATTGTAATGCATCAACATAGCAATCTAAGACGTATATATCTGATGGTAAATCCATAAAACTTATGAACCAACAAAACAAACAAAAATGTGATACACACTCCTTATGTACCACTAAATTAGGATTATGTATCAAGCAATTAGTTGAGCACAATATTTGTAATAATCAATAAGATACATTAGTAAATTCGAATCTTGGGTAGAGCGGGTTGTGTAGTTATCTGTTTTTTTTTTTTTTTTTTTTTTTTTTTTTTTTTTTTTTGTCTTTTTGAAGTTTTTAGAACAAGGGGATTCAAACTTGTAACAATAATGTTTTTCAATTTCACATCTTCCGGATTCCTCATGGCTAGCTAGTTGATCGTAGATTTGTTTAGCTTGATTTTCATGAAAAGTTTGATCATTCAAATCTAAAACTCTTTTAACATAAATATTAACTTTTGAAACTAATTAGGTAAGCTCAATATTAAAAGAAGATGAAAAAAATATGAAAAAAAGGTAAAGAATTCAAATTATAAATTAAAATGTGAAAATAATTGATAATACATGAGCTTAAGTTTAAGAGTAACATTAAGGAGGTTGAAGATGGAGCGGAAATGGAAAGTAATGTATGAAAAGAAAGAGGAGAAAAAGAATTTTTGAATTTATTTCAAATGGAAAAAATATTAGATAGTATATTAATATAAGGTGTGTATATATATATATATATATATATATATAATTTCATATTTAACATAAAAGGAAAATAGAATAAATATATATGGGAAGATAATCAAAATTGATATGAATTAAGTTATTTTAGATAATCAAAATTGATATAAATTAATATATTTTAGGTAGATAATATTGTGCAGAAGTGAAACAATTATAGGTATAATTGTTGAATTTTAACGTATATTTTGATATGTTAGTTTTTTTTTTTTTTATATGTTGATGATACTTAGTACATAGGTTATAACAATATTGACCATTTATTTGTATTTATTTTTGTTTGACTAATCTTTATTTTTTTTTCCTAAGAGTTGAGTTATCATTATCTTTTTTTCACTATAAATATTCTCTATACCATTTTGACTTTTTTTAATCAAGTTTGATAAAGAAAGTTTTTAAATAAAATATAAAGGCAAAAATTAATATTTTAATAAAAGGCAAAAAAAAATTTTATAAGGAAAAATTTTTTGGACCACAACTATTTATTTTTGGTTGAAAAAAAAAGTACAATTAACATGAACAAGGACTGCCAAGTAGTGTTTAATGAGATCAAATCTTAGCAGTGTCTATTAAGAACTTGTCTTAGTTTAGTGAAAAATGAGGACTATTTATTTTGGTATAAGGAAAGAGAATAACGAGATTGCATGTTAAAAGAAAATAAGGCGAATCCATATTTATTGGACTTTTTCTTATCAAATATCTTCTATTTTTGTAAGGCATTAATTATGGTGCTAAAATATGTGCCTAAATCTAAAAGCATGACAAATGGTGTAACTTTCTATAGTGATCGATTTACACAAATGTTTTTTTAAAATCACTATTTAATTTGGACTTTATCTTAATTTTTAAGAGTGTAAGTAAAAATAATGAACTTTGTATTTTTTTCTCATATATTTTTCAATCTCATAAATAATATTAGATAGATCTCTGATATTTTATTAACTTGCAAAATTTTCAATCATGATCTAACTTTTTCTCATAGGATTTATAATTTTTTTCAAAAAGAATTTTTGGGCCATGATATAAGTTATAAATTATTCGTAATTTGTATTAAAAAAAAATTAAAATGTCATTTTATAAACAACTCTTTAAATGGAGACGAGGAATGAAAAACACTCAATTACTTAAATTTATAACTACTGATTTCTGTTTTTACATTTGAATTTGACAATAAAAATAGATTAATACTAAATAAATAAATATATGCAAAATAATTATACAAATTCTGGACGTGTCTGTGCCCCTAGCGACCCCGATTATACAAATTCTGGACGTGTTTGTGCCCCTATAGCAACCCCGTTTAAATTATACGCCCTTCGTCCCATTTTATGTGAAATGATTCTCAACCACACAAATATCTAAGAATGATTTTAAACCACAAGCTTTAAAATTTTTCTTTTTTTTCCTAAACACTGTGTCAAGTCAAAGGGTGTCACGTAATATATAGGACAATGACAGAGAGAGTAGTTGCTAACCGTAATTATTTTAGTTGTAGCTATAATAAATAATTAAGCATTATATATTTACTTAGTCGATTAATTTTTCCATATTTTAATATTATGAAGTATAAACCAAACCACTCAAAATTCATATTAATAAACAAATTATTTAGTAAGTATATATTTATATATTTATGGTTATTAATATAATATAAAGGATTAGGCTTTATGTATACAATAATTATTATATATGAAAAGGAAAATAAAGAAAATAAACATTTATGGTAAAATAATTAAAGTCGATATGAATTAAGATATACGTGGAGCAATCATAGGTATAATTATTGTTAAATTGTATAGGATACTTCGGTATATTAATTTTTTGGATGAGAATAATGATAAGATAATATTAAATAAATAATTATAACAATATTGAGTAATCGTGACTAATCTTTACTTGTTTTTCCTATAAAACCTCTTGATTGACTAATCTTTATTTGTTTTTCCTATAAAAACTCTTCATTAACTTATCTTTAATTGTTTCCTCTATATATACTATTTGTACCATTTCAACTTCATAGAAAAAAATTCTCCAGAAAAGTTTTCTATAAAAAAAATGGGGTTGTTAAAATTTTTTTTTTAAATATGTCAAAAAAAAAAAGGGAATAATCTTCTATTTTTGTAAGGCATTAATTATGGTGCTAAAATATGTGCCTAAATCTAAAAGCATAACAAATGGTGTAACTTTCTATAGTGATCGATTTACACAAATATTTTTATAAAATCACTATTTAATTTGGACTTTATCTTAATTTTTAAGAGTGTAAGTAAAAATAATGAACTTTGTATTTTTTTCTCATATATTTTTCAATCTCATAAATAATATTAGATAGATCTCTGATATTTTATTAACTTGCAAAATTTTCAATCATGATCTAACTTTTTCTCATAGGATTTATAATTTTTTTCAAAAAGAATTTTTGGACCATGATATAAGTTATAAATTATTCGTAATTTGTATAAAAAAAAAATTTTAAATATCATTTTATAAACAACTCTTCAAATAGAAACGAGGAATAAAAAACACTCAACTACTTAAATTTATAACTACTAATTTCTGTTTTTACATTTGAATTTGGCAATAAAAATAGATTTATACTAAATAAATAAATATACGCAAAATATACTTTTAGAGTGATAGAATCCTAAAATTAAGAATTAGTTATTAATCCTTATCAATTAAACACACAAAATTCTTTTTAAAAAATCCCCTCTCTCGTCTTAAATGGGGAAAAAAAAAATACAATATGAGAAAAATACATAACACAACTAAAGATACATAAGTCTTTATTAATGTCCCCAAAAATTTTCATTAGAGAATCATGTGATTTTAATTTTATTTAACTAAAGATTGTAAAAAAATTGTACAAAATCATATTCAAATGAAAAAAATCTACTTTTTAGCAGAAATATTTTAAGTAAAATTTTCATAAATAACTTAGTCCTAAATTTAATAAGTCGAAATTTAGCTAATTACAATTCGTAACTTAGCTATAACAATTGTTTATATAATTCGCTGTCAATATACAAATTCATTTATATAATTTGCTGCCACTATATAAATATGGTAAGTATATACAATTATATATTTATTCAATAAGGAAAATTTGAATTTATACAAAATAAATGATGAATTTATATAATTGGGAGTTTAATTATACAAATTCTAGACGTGTCCTTGCCCCTAGCAAACCCGATTAAATTATACTCCCTCCGTCCCATTTTATGTAACACATTACTCTGAAACAATTTACTTTTTTTTTTAAAGGGTGTCACGTAAAATAGGACAAGGATAGAGAGAGTAATTGCTAACCGTAATTATTTTAGTTGTAGCTATTATAAATAATTAAACATTATATATTTACTTAGTCGAGTGATTTTCAAATATTTTAATATTATAAAGTATAAATCAAACCACTCAAAATTCATATTAATAAACAAATTATTTACTTTAACATAAGTATATATTTATTTATATATTTATGGTTATTGATATAATACAAAGGATTAGGTTTTATGTATACAATAATAATTATATATGAAAAGGAAAATAAAGAAAATATACATTTATGGTAAAATAATTAAAGTTGATATGATTTAAGATATATTTTAAATAGACTAGTGAAACGTGGAGCAATCATAGGTATAATTATTGTTGAATTGTATCGGATATTTCGGTATATTAATTTTTTGAATGAGGATAATGATGAGATAATATTAGGTAAATAATTATAACAATATTGAGAATCTTGACTAATTTTTACTTGTTTTTCCTATAAAAACTCTTCATTGACTAATCTTTACTTGTTTTTCCTATAAAAACTCTTCATTGACTTATCTTTATTTCTTTTCCTCTATATATACTCTTTATATTTCATAGAACATTTCAACTTCATAGAAAAAAATTCTCTAGAAGTTAAGTTTTAGAAAAAAATTCTCAAGAAAAGGTTTTCTATAAAAAAAAATGGGGTTGTTAAAAAATTGTTTTCTTTGGCCTTTTTTAGTAGTGATGATTATTGTGGTATCTAATCATGGGATTAAAGCTTCTCATGAAGTTTTTATGAAATTTCAATCACAAAGTGCATATAATGTAAGAAAAATTCATAGAACTGGTTTTCACTTCCAACCTCCTAGACATTGGATCAATGGTATGTAATTTTTTTTATCTATTTCTTTATATATATAATGGGATTTGAGAAAGTTTGAGACGAATTAATAATTTTAAGATTTGTCTCACTTTTTATAAAAAATTATCTCAGAATTTTTGGTAGGGTTTCCTCATAATTCATCCCATTTTCTTTCTATTTTTTAAAAAGAAATTTGATGGTTGTTATAAGATTTTATTTTGTGTTTCAAAATGATATTTATGTGTATTTTTTTTTATAAAAATTAGTTAATTGATTTTTATGTGTAAGGTTTTTCTATGTGTCGAATTAATATTTTTTTTCAGTTATTATATATTTGAGAAATTATACGTACATTTTTATTTATTTTTCTGATTTTTTTTTGGGGAAATATTTGTTAGTAGATTAATCTAAATTTACTTCCTTCTGCCTGTCTTTTATCTATTGTTTAAAATTTTGACAGATTTTTTTTAAAAAAAAAGCTATTTTACTAGATTATTACAATAATATACAAGTATTTTAGACCAAATTTATTTGATAAAATAGAAATATAATACATATAAATTAATAATTGTAGTTATTGATCGTGTTATTTTCTTATCATTGTGATATTCAAAGGACAATTTTATCCTACTAACAAATTGATGTTTGTCGTTAATGGACAGATTATTGTGTAATTAATTTTTGGGTATTATTAAATGCTGTTTTATCCAAACAACTCGTTCATATAATTTAAATAATTAATTAATTAATAATTAATTCAACATTATAGCTCTCAAATACTAGGAGTTCCAAAATTTATATTTACCATTCATATTCTAATTTATGTGATACACTTTTTTTTTCAGCTTTTCTCATAAGGAACAATATTATTCTAGATTCATAAATAATTTCACTTTAATGAGACCATTTGATGTTTATAATTATATAAATATACATATTTTGTTTGAAATCATAAGTTTAAATATATTTTTATTAAATTTCAAGTCAAGTCTAAATGCATCACCCGAATATTAGGACTTAATAAATATAAACTACATTCGTTTAGAATAGTACTATATGTTAAATTTCCATGTTTGTTCTTTTCTTTTTTAGATTTAATTGGATTATTATTCTAGTTTTTTAGATTTCTAACTTTACAATTTTATTTAATTACGTTGTAATGACTTTACTAATCATTTTCTAATATTTTTTTTCTATGCTCTTGGCTGGATGCTACCAACAACAAACAATAGATCCCAATGGTAAGATATTGATTTTGATTCTTAATAATTTCATTAAAATATAGCTAAATTACATTTGATTATTAATCTGGTTTTATATTGTTGCCTATAGGTCCAATGTATTACAATGGAGTGTACCATTTATTCTATCAGTACAATCCCAAAGGAGCAGTATGGGGCAATATTGTTTGGGCTCATTCTGTATCGACCGATTTAATTAACTGGATTCGATTAGAACACGCAATTTATCCCTCCAAAGTGTTTGATAAATATGGTACGTGGTCAGGTTCAGTAACTATTCTTCCAGATAACAAGCCAGTGATTTTGTACACTGGAATAGTTGATGCTAATAATACTCAAGTCCAGAATTATGCCATTCCTGCTGATGTGTCTGACCCATTGCTACGTAAATGGATCAAGCCCGATGACAATCCATTAGTAGTCGCGGACAAGAGCATCAACAAGACCCAATTTCGCGACCCAACAACAGCTTGGTTGGGCGGAGATGGACATTGGAGAATGTTGGTTGGGAGTGCAAGAAGACATAGAGGAGTAGCAATATTGTATAGGAGTAGGGACTTCTTGAAATGGACCAAAGCTCAACACCCACTTCATACAGCTGTTAATACTGGAAATTGGGAATGTCCTGATTTTTTCCCTGTATCGTTGAATCATACAAATGGTTTGGATACATCAGTTGATGGTGAGAATGTTAAACATGTACTTAAAGTTAGTTTGGATGTTACGAGGTTTGAGTACTATACAATTGGTACCTATGACACAAAGAAAGATAGGTATATTCCTGATGATACAATGATTGATGGATGGAAAGGATTGAGATTGGATTATGGTAATTTTTATGCGTCAAAGACTTTCTATGATCCTAGTACAAATCGAAGAATATTGTGGGGATGGGCCAATGAATCAGATGCTGTTCCAAAAGATTCTGTCAAGAAAGGATGGGCTGGAATTCAGGCTATTCCTCGCAAATTGTGGCTTGATCCTAGTGGCAAACAATTGGTTCAATGGCCTGTTGAAGAATTAGAAACACTCAGAAAGAAAAAGGTTGAGCTAAGAAATCACAACTTGGACAAAGGAGAAACTGTTGAAGTTGAAGGAATCACAGCTGCACAGGTTTGAATTTATCTTTTCGGGTTTTTTTTATCACATGTTCGAGTCATCAAATCAACTACTCTATATTATGTGGCCTTTTCTCGAACTAACTTTTGGGTGTTAATCTAATGGTAGGCTGATGTTGAAGTGACATTTTCATTTTCAAGCTTGAAAAATGCAGAAGAATTTGATCCTAGTTGGGCTGATCTTTATGCCCAAGATGTATGTGCCATTAGGGGTTCAACAGTTCAAGGTGGACTAGGGCCATTTGGACTTCTAACATTGTCTTCTGAAAACTTGGAAGAGTACACCCCTGTATTCTTTAGAGTGTTCAAGAACCAAGATAAATACAAGGTTCTCATGTGCTCTGATGCATCAAAGTCAACCCTCAGGAATAACAACAAAATGTATAAACCATCATTTGCTGGATATGTTGATGTTGATCTATCAGACAAAAAACTTTCACTAAGGAGTTTGGTAAGTTTTTTGGTATTTATTTTTCTCCAAAAATATACCTAAAACTCAACTTCCTCTTTTTTCTTATGTAGTGTTAACCTTTTTTTCCCTTCATCTTTACAGATTGATCATTCAGTTGTCGAAAGTTTTGGTGCTGGCGGAAAAACATGTATTACATCAAGGGTCTATCCAACTTTAGCCATCCTCGATGAAGCATATTTATTTGCTTTCAACAATGGTACTGAGACGATCACAATTGAGACTCTTGATGCATGGAGCATGGATAAACCTGACAGATGAACTAAAATGTGGGGAAAAAAAAAGGAAGAAATCATAAAATTGTCTTTAGTCTTTGTTCTATTTCTTTGTGAGCCTTTTTTTTAATCTTGAAGTGAACTTGTACAAAACTGCTACTTTCTGCTAATCAGGAATAGCTTTCTCATGGTATAACAACCAAGTTATCTTTTCTGTTAAAACTAAATTTTATCAACTGGATATTTCAAAGTAGCCCTAGTGTGACGACCTGCCACTAAGTTCTAAGGCCGTGACACTAATATTCTTAGAAAGAAGAGTTTGGCGAAACACTAATTGCTAGTTGCTCGAAAAAAAATTAAAATATTAGCCATACACAAACTATTTTTCACGAAAAAAATGCGTTTAACCATATCAACAACTCCATAATCAATTGTATATAAACCAAAAAATGCGAGAAAAATTTGCAGTCTGAACAGTGGCGAAGTTAGAAACTAATTTTTGGCTAATATATTTTGAACAGTTATCTATCTACATAATATAATTCTTGGACGAAGAGTATCTGATTGGGCATACTGAACTATATGTAGCTACACCATTAAAATCAAATATAATGATTTGTTAATGATATCTATCAAAATATATATTAAAAATTATGGGAAGGATATGCTCATAACTCAATGAATTTAAAAAAAAAAAAATCGATGACGACATTGGGTTGCCATTTTTCTTATATTCGTGTAGTTCTGAAGGTAATTATTTTGACCTAATTAAATAATGTAATTTGTTTTATTCTTTTTTTTTAATTTAATATAAATTAAGATCATTTTTAATCAAAATTCTTGAATTAATTATATAGTATAATTCCAAAGTTAGTGTTAGTGCAGAAGACATGTTTTGGAGAGCAGTAGAAGTTGTTTTGCAAAAGCTAAAAATACAATTTTCTCCCTAAAGTATTTTTTTTTAAATAAAAAACACTTTTGAGAAAACATATTTAAAAGCATTTTTAAAAGTTTGGTAAAAACACTTTTAAAAATATTTTTTTGAAAAATACTTTTAAAAGTAAATGGATTATTAAAGTATGACCTAATAGACTATTGAATCTCCTCTAATTTGCTTTGGGCTTTCTTTGCTATATTAGTTGAACTTCACACTTGCATGATTTGACGACACTTGGCCAAGATATTATCTATTTAATTTGTACCACTAAATAAAGTGTTTAGCAATTTTTTATTAATAAAATAAATTCTCAACATGAATAAGTACAGGTAGGAGCGATAAATAAGCAGGTCGAGTCGAATATGAGTCAATCAAATATGAGTTGAGTAAAAATAAATAAAATATACAACTTGACTCATATTTTAAATGGATAAAAATGAGTTACCCAATGGATAATATGGATGAATATGAATACCTATATTATAGTAGGGATCATGTTAAAAGTTTCAAAAGTAAATCCTTTTAGCCAATTCTCACCCCCTACCCCTCCACTCCCAATAAAATGTAAAAGAAAATTCATTTTTTTGAAAAAAATAAATTTTTAATCCCCCATCCCCACCCCCCAAAATGTTAAAAAAAAAATCTTAAACTTTTTTATCACCTTCCCCCCGTTCCAGCCCCTCCCAATAAAAAGTTAATAACTCTTTGAAAAATTCAAAAAAATTTGCTTACCTCCACCTATCCCACCCGCTCCCAATAAGAAATTCATTTATTTTGTGAATGAGTCTCTTTTACCCTTATTACACATTAAATTACTCATTTTTAAAGCGTGATATGAGTTTTACCCATTTTTTATCCATCTTAAATGGTTTGGTACCCAACTCGTTTAAAATGGTAAATTTGGGATTGGTATCGAAATAACTTCCTCATTTTGCCACCCCTAAGTACAAGCAAGGGGAGCTAGGGCTTCCCTCACCAATCCTAATTAGGTAACAAATCTTTACTACTTAACAAGTATGGGCAAAATAAGAACTAGAGAACACCAAGTATTCTATGATTCGTAACAGAGTTGATTATACATTTATGACGATATGACAAATGAAAATGCTTAAATAATTAAAAAATATAAATATTCAAGAGGATGATTGAGTAATCAATCTAAAACTTCCTTTTTATATATGAACTAAAAAAGATAATTTGAAATCTCTAAAATAATTTGAAATGTTTTTCTTTTTTACCTATAAATATTTAAAAAGAACGTTATAAATTTTCAAAATAAATCAACATATGAAAATATATCATTAAAAAATTCAGTAAAATTGTATAAAATTGGTCAAAAGCATTACAAAACTAAGTTATAACATATATACATAGCAATAGTGCAATACCATAAGTAATTATTAGATTCTCACTAATAAAACAACATATTATGCAAACAATTGTAAACACTTCAAAGAATGTTCAAAGAAAAAAAGAACTTGGGATATTTAGCTATGATGGCAATCTACAACTTTCAGAGTGTACATCTGGTGTTTTTTCAATACATCCTAAGATGTTAAAAACCGTGCATAGGATTGATGCTTTTCTCATTGAGACATTAACTTCATGAGATATTAACCCTCTAAAATACACGTTATATTTATGGGATGACTCATGAGATCGTGATTTTCAACTTTGCATTTTTTCTTAAGAGTTTAAGTTATACACAGCAATATGTAACTCGTTAAAAATCTCCAAATATCCACCCTGATTTTGTCACCAATTTACTCTGTTACCATTCTGTTTTGCCTTTGGACCTCTGTTTTTCTTTTCCCTGGCTACTTATATGTATACATGCACTTTAGTTTCTTTCAAATTATTGGTGATCTTCAGGATACACAAATTTCATTGCTGATCTTCTTCGTTGGCCTCGATAACGTAGATGCTCTGTCGATGAATTCTTGTTCTTATCGATATCCATATCATCCTTAACTCCGCGAGCAACTTCTTGATCATCTCCTTCTTTGACTTGATAATTAAGCAATGTATCAAGGCCATCATCCATTTTTGAGTTGTCAGGGTAATTTTGATCGTTTGCTAACTCTGCATAATTGAAGCTCAATTGAGTAACCTCAGACACTGATTTGGTTAACAGAGGCTTTTGGCGTTTGAAAAACAAGCAAACTACGCCACAATCATCTACTTTCGCGCGTGGATATTTGTATTTCCAGGCCCGAACTGCACATTCTACTAGTGTTCTTGCTGCCATTGATCGCTTTCTTGTTGTATACACTATTTTGATCACTTCATCGTTGCTTAAAACATCCCACACCTATAAACGAAATGAGTTTTAAGTCATAGAGTAATCTTAATTGGTCATAACGTGTTGATAGATTTAAGAATCAGTATAAAAATGCGCGTATGATGTGATAGGTGCAAGTGGAATGAAGTTACTCAACTTACCCCATCAGTAGCCAGAACAACAAATTCATCGTTTTCAGTAATTTTTCTGTAATAAACTTCAGGGACAGAGATGAGGCCATAGTCTTTCAAGCAAAAATCACCAAAAGCCCTAGCCATGGCCAGGCCAGGACAATCTTCATCTGGCATCCACACTCTATACACATTTGGTTCTTGTTCCATTGCCATTACTCTTCCTTTGCAATTTTTAATTCTTTCATATTCATCTGTTTGAAAAAATTAAAGCAATAAATACGTTAAATATGAAGTTTCTATTTTGTATAATTGAGAGATCATTGGTACGGAGCGTTTTTCTCTTTTAATGGACCCTATGAAGCACAAATTCGAAGATGTATTACAAAATTGACCTTGTCTGTTGTATTGTTGAACTTTTGACCTCGCTTGCTTTCTAACTTTTAAAGGTTAGATCATGGACAAGCAGAGGTCAGATGTTCAGAATCACTTAATTCCAAATTTATTTAATGTAATTTTTTGTAAATTCGAATCGAATACTGAATGATTAAAAAGTACAAATTATTTTCTTGAGAACACCTACTTGGGAGGTGAGGCTTCAAGTCCACTGTGAGTTGTTGGGAAACAAGTTGATTCTTCTCATCTCTAGTGCAAATAATTGCTCTAGAATCACCTAAATTTCCAATGAACAAATGTTCCCCCTGAAAATTCCACAAAATTAATTAAAACAAACAAAGAATCTTTGACTGCAAATACACTGGACAAATATGGGGCAGACTGTTTAAATGGATGCACATTCAACGATCATGTATGATGTGGGAAGAGGAACTGAAATGGGCGGAGGAACTGTTTTATCTTTAATGACATGTTTTTATAATTTTACGAATGTTATGAACTGTTTTAAATCATAAGTTTAAAATTGTACTTTTACTGTGTGTTAGATATTCTCCTTATTCTTTCTTAAATACATTCTTATGGGCGATCATATCAACTTTCATTTTGTTACATCATCTCGCTAAGTTATTCTTTTAATAAGAAAACTCGATTTTACCTAAGTATCATGAAGTCATTTAACTATTATTTGTAACGAAAAAGTTACTCAACTCTCCCTATGTGTATTACAGAAAGTATGTGACAATTTGGTTTTAAAGAAAATGTTTTTAATGACTTTATTGGTATAAAATAAAAGTTGATACCTGCTTAAATAAAGTAACAGCTGTTGTGCCACTGGAATAACTTTCAATTGAAGGTTCCCTTTCAAGTTGTTCATCCATTTCTTTAAAGGACTTGAGATATGCAGCTTTCCATGCATCAAATAGTGGGTGATTTTGATCAGATTCTTCATCATTTTCAGTGCTTATAATATTTTCATCCTCATTAATATCACACTCTTTCAACGATGACGATATTTTTGATGGTAATAAATCGCGCACGTAGCGCGCCACCTTGTGGCCCCATGGACCGTGCCCATCGAACACGCCACAAAAAAACGCACCTTTCTCTCCACCAAAATTCTGCACATATAATGTATGACATAAATTTATTAGTCATATTTACGAGGGCCTTTTTTCGGATCTTGTGTATAACGAAAGCTGTAGTGCATCGAGCTTGGCTTTTTTTTTCAGGCAAAACATCACAATCATAAGAAGGGATGATTGGAACATCATGTGGATAAAACATAAACAAAAAAGGAAGAAAGAAATTGTATCTTCTTGGTAATTGTATTGTATGTTAATATAAATGAAAATAAAAATCACATGAATATGTCATGGTTGAAAATTTCCAATCCAAGAACGTAACATGGAAAAGAACATGCAAACATTAAATTAAAAACATTCTTCAAAGGCGTTTACGTTCAGGTTCAGGTCCATCTGTTAAGATATTAAATTATGTCTCTATGATAAATTCGTATCATCACCAGAATAAATGATAATATATGTCCAATGAACAATTAATGAAAAAAAAAATTAATAATATACCTCCCAAACAGTCATGGCATCTTGATTGATCCCCTTTTTACCTTGTTGACTATACATAGATACAAATTTAGAATATCCATGTAACCTAATATTAGCACCAAAATCTCCCTTTCCTACAACACCATGATGATCATCTTCAACAATAACATTATCATTATCGTCCCCATTAATATTATGGGGACGATAATTTCCTTGATGATCAAAATGACGCACCCTTTGACAAGTACAACATGCACCCATATCTCTAATTTTTGCGCGCTTACGATGATAATCTCCTCAAAAATAAATCTTGCCTCTTGAAATTATAGCCATTGTATATCCAACATGGAGGTTACTTAATTCTTTCAATATTGATAATGGAAAATAATTAGAATACAAAATTTTTATGAATATATTTGACAAAGAGTCAAAGGTAGAAGACAAGACAATTAGGAGGAGGAGGACAAATCAAGAATGTTATTCTCATGAGAAAACATTCATGATTTGTGGGAAATAAAGAAACAAGAAGAGGAGGATATAATCATCAATGTAGTCCTTTTCTTTTTTTTTCTTCTTTATATTTTTTTTTCTTCTTTTGGATAAAATAATTTAACCATTCAGTTACACTCTTAGGGGCTGTTTGACATAAAAATTTGTGAAATTTGAAAAAAAAAAAATTAGTGACATAGAAGTCTCTACATTCTAAGCCCAAAGTGTATAGAGATGCAACATGCAAGTCCAATGAAATTTCTTAATGGGTATTTAGCCCATTTGTGTGTATAAATAATTAGATTTCTTATCAAAAAATTTGGCAAACATATAAAGCCTAACTATGATCTATGGCTATAGTTTGGGTAATTACATTTCGTAACTGTAGTTATAAGAGTGTTTGTATAATTCGTACGCATTTAGATACATTTGTATAATTCACTATACAATTTGCAATTTTTGTATAGTGTTTGTATATTTGGCTCTACAATTCGTGCACGACGTTTGTTGTTTGTATATTTCGGTATACAATTTGATTCACACACAACTTTTGTATAATCGCACAACGTTTGTATAAATCACGCGAATTATATAAAACTCAAAGTGTAAATACAATTAGATGTTTGCCGCGAGCCGTAATTAATTCAAACTATAGTTAGCTAATTAAGTAGTATATATTTACTTATCCGTGTAATTTTTCCATTTCTTATCCATTTTCTCTTGTTTGGTAATTTGAGCAAAATACATTCTATTAAAAGTAAATAAATGATGAATCGAACGTGAGAAATTTGAAAATATTCCTAATTGTTTTTCTTTTTTATTAGGAAAAGATATATCTAGCTAGTGAAATTGATATTTCCTACTTATTTCATATTTTTCAAAATATACTATGAATCGAATATGAGAAAATTGAAAATATCCTTCTTACCGAAGACACCTCCAATCATAAAATTGTTTGCTTGCCTTTCAAATGGAATGATTTTTAAGTTGTGCTCTTTAGCGATCAAATTTAAATCTAGTCCGTAATAATCCTTCCTTTTATGTGGTGCATCATTTACTTATAAATTGTCAATCATTATGAAAGGAATAATGAAAGATTATAGAAATCTTCAATATATGATTTATCATTTATGATTCTTTGACGATAATGATTTATATATCTTTTCCGTTGATTTTTACTTATTCAATACATTGAATATAATATTTTACCTTTTACGGTTGCGGAGCCACCTCAATGAGGTTCATTCGCACCCCCTTCGACGAAGAATTATATTATTTATTCATGATTAAAATTATTTTTTGTGCATATATAGTAGATGTTGAACTCCCTTCGACTAGTTCATGTATTTACTTTTTTAAATTTTGAACTCCTTCAATAAAATTTCGACTCCGCCACTGAATATTAATTTACTTTAGTATAACAAAAGAAATATACATTTTTCTTATTTACTTTTAATATTATTTTTTTATTTTTCAAGTTCATTGAGAATATATATATACACCAACTAATATCAATATTATAATAAACTATATATTATTTTTTAAATGAAGGGGAGTATATAATATTCTCTCATCTGTTGAAGATCTTCGTGGAGGGAGCCTAATGGCTAATTTTCCAAAAAAATGGCAAAATGAAATATTATTATTAAATTCCTTGACAAAAAAGGGGAATATTATTATCTATAAATAAATTAAAAAAGATAATAAAGACATTCATTCTGTAGATGCTTAATAAAATAATATTGCAAAAGGTATGGCACTCATAATTCTTGATACATAAATACATGTATTTGCTTTTAATTTTTGTATATAAAATTAAATTAATCAATTAGAAAATGTACGTAAGGTCGATATTGAACCCTTTCTAAAACAAATTTCTTTCCTTTGTAATATAAACCAATTTTTAATTTAATTAATTCTTCCATATAAGTGGTCCTTTCGTTTAATTTTATTTTATGTGATTTACTTTGACTGTTATAAAATTGAAAAGGGAAAAAAGACTTATGAAATTAATGGTGGTATAAAATATATTATAAATATTTATATAGCTATAAATTATTTTATTAACAATAACTAAAATGAGAAGTTTAATAAAGTCTAAGTATTTCTAAATATATTATTTTTCGAGACAAACTAACACACCACGAATAAAAGGAAAACACACCATGAATTATTTTTCAATTAATTCATAATAAAATATTAAAAAAAGAGAAGAAAAATCTTTCAAAAAAATAAATAAAGAAGAAAGAATATATTCCTCTAATTGCCATTTTAGTATAATAAACTTCTGTTACTGTCAAACGATATATTTATAGTCATTATATAGTCAAAGTCCACTCTATCTAATCAAAATTTATGGGTTAATTATATATTAATTTCAAGTTAATATCATAATAATAATTTAATTCATAATTAAATATTTATATACTTTTTAATAAATTTCTTTGTATATATACAAAATAAAAATAAAATTTACTGAGTTTACGCAAATAATATGTAATCATTTCCTTGTTTGGATGATTGTTACCTACTGTATTGCAATGTTAGTATAAATAAGATATTTGTTTTGATACTTAAATTTCATTGTATTGTATCGTTTGAATAGATAGTTAGGTAATGATGAAAAGATCCATTTTATGTAACGACGACTAATTTGGTGTGATTGTGTCATCATTTTAATTTCTTCTTCTCATTCTTTACTTTAGTTATTATTTAATAATTTTATTTTATCATTTACCCTATTTTTTCATGGCATCTACCATATACCCTACAATTTCTTGTAGGTTTATCATTCAAATTATGAGTGTATGACATTATGTAACGATGAAGAATTGGATCTTATTGTATGAAAAAGGAGAATTTTCGCATATAATCACTCAAAAATACCTTAATTATGCTCTATAACTATAGTTTGGGTAGTTTCATTGTGTAACTATAGTTATAGTAACGTTTGTATGATTCGCGCAACATTTGTATAATTCGCTATACAATTCACAGTTTTTGTACAATATTTGTATATTTAGCTATACAGTTCGTGTACAATATTTGTATGATCCATTATACAATTCGCAGTACTTGTATATTTCGCTATACAACTTGATTTACGCACAACGTTTGTACAAATCGCGCGAATTATACAACACTCAAATAGTATTCGCGCATAGCATTTGTATAAATTACGCAAATTATACAAAACTCAAACTGTAATTACACTTAGATGTTTATCGAAATTCAAACTATAGTTACATTAGCTAATTAACTAGCATATGTTTGCTTATCCGCGTGATTTTTCCTATGAGAAGAAACCATAGATTGGGCTTAATATTCAAGACCTAAAAAAGATGGATTGAATTCAGATCGATACAACCTATTCAAACATTATATTCATTAAAATAATATAATACAATACGATACAAGACATAACAATCATCCAAACAAAGTATAAACGAGTCTTTAAATGCGCTCCTGCGGCTACCTAACCATACATAGATAAATAATCATAAATTAAATATAAAGCCAAGCTGACTTCTTAATACCAACTTTTTTTTGTCCCCTTTCTCTTTTTTCTGTTAAAAATATGAAATCATATCTTTGAAAGTAAGAAGGAATAATTTCTCATAATATGCATATTTTTCCTAATTTACATATTCCAAATTTTATTAATTTAAACAAAATAAAGAAGCAGAAAAATGTACAGTGATAGCCAGCAAACAAACAACTTTGTATACTATAATAATATCACATGTATCATGCCGTACATCCCATTTATAATTTTATACTATAGTCAAACATGTACTTTAATTTCACTTTTATTTTGGGTATTTTATTGTATAATTAAATCATAATTGGATTGAATTGGTGCAATTGTTTTTCTATTGTTTATGTATATGCTATCGAATCGAAGCTTGTTGGATAGTGAAGTTTAAATAAAATTTGTGTTGATTAATCAAGTCGAGTTGTCAAGGATATGTTAACTGAAAATGACAACCTAAAAAACCAAAGAACTAGTCCAAAGAAGCACTTGCAACAGATGACTTAGTTAAAATAGATTAGATTGTTTTCAGTATTTTCATTAATGAATCTTATGTTATTTTTGTTTAGTACTCATGACTTATTTATACTTTTGTTTTCAAAAATTAATGTAATTTTCCTATCTTTGCACAAATCAAGTGTGTCACCAGTTAAAGTTTGATCAGCTTTATGTATCAGGTGGCATGATATATTGTGATAGATTAGTATTAATATGCTGAAGAAATTTTGTATATAGTGTATCTATATACGTTATACATCAAGTATAAACATAAAAAATGTTAGGTGATCCATTGTATATGGTTTTGAGAAAAATAAATATAGATGCAGTGATTCAAACACACTAAACTAGATACATCACTAATACATGATTCATGTCATATACTTTACTATAGATTCTTTGAACCAGGTCTAAGTTAGATTTATTTTTTCATGTAGTGTATCTCTTATTACATGATTCATGATTATACACCAATTACAGTTATTTGGATAATTGAATCAACTATGTGTAAAATTATTTTCTTGCAATGGATCATTCTGAAAGATTCATGGTTATACAACTTTACTATAACTATCTCATGTAGTGAATTAAATTGTTTGTTTCCCAAATCCTAGTATGCCTCAATATAATTGCCACATTCGACATATTTTGGCTCATGATTCGTATTTACAATACGAATTCCTGTTCGTCACAGCTTGAAGAATTAGAATTTATTTATTTTTCGGAAACGTATTGTTGCCTTTATGTCAGCGATTTGGTTATGATCTGTTAAGCTAATTTTTAGGGATTGGAATCTACCTTCCGTTTAAATTGCAACTGAATTTGATTAAAATGAATAATGACATATGAATCATATATGAATCTCTTTCATGGCATTATATCTGTATAATGAATATTTTAAGAAATTTTTATAAATTTGCAAAGAATTGAGATAAATTGAAGTTTGTTTATTACTAAATTTTTTTACTTATGTTTTTGGAACAAAAAGTATCTTTTGAACAAACCACAAACCCCTCCCCCCCCCCCCCCCACCAAAAAAAAAATGGCCCACAAAATTAATGTCATCCAACTAGCTAAGTAGGTTTAAAATATTTTTTCTTATTAACAATTATTCTAAAACAAGGGAAAGATCCATTACCACATTTATTCTTGAGTTCAAAATGGGATCAACTAAACAAGGGAAAGATCGTTTACCACATTTATATTCTATTTAATACGAACGTATCATCGAAATTTAAACTATATTTTATAGAGTGATTATTAGATTGATTATGCTATACATGGTGGAGTATTGGTTACTCAAAAATTTTCACGTTTAAAAGATTAATGAGGATACTTAAATGAATGTATGAAAACACTAGGAGACACAAGGTATTAGGAACGAAGATATACACATGGCAAGGTGAAAGAGACATTTGTTGTGGATAAAACGTAGAAAGCGAGTTTAAGATGATTTCGTCAAGTGAGGAGGAGAACTATAGATGTCTCAAACTTTTAGTGAGAAGTTGATCGTAATTAATAGTTTTGAGGATAAAATAAGGTAGATCGAGAAAGAATTAGAGAGAGTTGATTAGACAATACATGATGCATCTACAATTCATGAAGAATATGACTGTACATGAAAGAGCATAGAGCTAGGTCGAGACTTAAGATAGAAAGTAGTTAGTAGATAGTCGAGATTTCTCTAATCCCGAAGATAGAGCGTGATTCTAATTTGGAGCATGAAGTTCGAGAATTAAGATAAATAGTTAGTAATTAGCAGTTAATTCTTCATTCTTTTTTTAAAAATAATTCTTATGTAGAAATTCCATATGAGTCTATTTTCAAATTGTCTTTTTTTTCTCGTTTGACCTAACATTAATGGTCCACTCATGCATGAAAAAATGGTCATTTGATCTGCAGCTGGACAATTATTGATAGTTTTGGGATAAAATTTTTATATAATCTTATTTTTTTGTTTTATTATTAATTTCTAGAATAATTAAACTATATCGAAATTACTTTCTTTGTTTTAATTTATATGACTTACTTTTCTTTTTAATCGATTTAAGAAAAAAGAAAATATGTTTCTATATTTAGTACTCTCTCTGACTCTCTGTCCCAATTTTTATGACTCACTTTACTTTTTAGTTAATTCTCAAAAAAAATAACGCATTTATATATATATAGTAACATTTTAACATTAAAATATCTATGTTACCCTTAAAGAAACAATGATTTTTTTAAAAAAATTTAGCAGGTAATTTCATGCATGTCATTAAAAAATGACGTGGAATTCCACGTGTACACGATTGTATAACCCTCATAGTAATCATGTGAAAAAAGGGGTTCAAAATATTGCGTTCAAATGGGTTTAAGGGTTCAGTTGACAAAATGATAAGTATGAGGATTTAATTCCGCCTTCTTTTTTATTTAAACTACGTGTCAAATCAAACAAACTCATACAAAATGGGACAAAGAAAGTAATTATTTTGAGATTAAAATAACAAAATACCCCTTATAGTATATATTATTAAAACAAATCTGAAGAGATTTGAATCTACAGCTGGAATGGTGGACTAGTAGTAATAATAAATGTAATAATCTAGGAAAATGGACAATTAAGTGAACGACAAATGTATTACAGCTTAGTGCCTTTGACTGATACCAATATTCAACTCACAACAAATATATTGCATCTCTTGTTTGAAATAAATATTCATTTTCATAATATAAAAGTATATTATTGTATACATAGAATTTCTAGCGACTAAGTTTTCATTTGAGTTAATAGAAGAGTCAACTTCAAATGACTATATCTCCTGAAGTATAATGAGCTAGATGACCCATAATATATCAAATTAAAGATCTTTGAATTATCTTTCCAACGCATCTTATTTCGCGTTAAACAGAGTTCGGAGTAAAGAGTTATGACCATTTTACTGGAGACCTGCAGAGCTGTCTGAAGGTCCGCGACGCGGACCTATCGCGAACCCTTTTTGGATAAGCTAACCGACGTTTCTTTATTTTATTTTGAGGGTACTTTTACCCTAACGCCTTTGGGGGTCTATTTAAGGTCCCAAAACGCATAATACGTCAGTTTCATGAGTCAAAACCCTCTCTTTCACTCCTAAACATAAAACGCTCAAGAATCATCAAGAAAGTCATCAAGTTACTTGAAATTAAATAATGATCACTCGTCTACACAAAATTATCTAACAATATTTTTTTAAAAATTAAAATATAATTAAAAGGAATCTAAACTATTATTTTCTTACAAGTTTCGCAATCAAACTATTAGTTCTTCACTTTTTTCATCTGAACTGTCACCAGATGAGCAGCTAATGATAAGCCAAATAGAAAAAAGGAACAAGTATCGACGTTTGACCTAATTAGTTTTGAGGTGTGTTTCAATAAATAGATGCATAGTGATAATTCATATAAGAAAAAATAATGATCGTTCAAATAGGGAAAGTAAATAACTGATTGTTGATGACTTAGTCTTAGTCAGCTCTGAGGTGTGTTTTAACGTATAAATTGTGAGAGTTCAATTTTTTTTTTAATAAAAAAGGGAACAATTGAGAATTAAAGTAAAAAACTTGTGAAATGATGATGATTTTAGAAGTATTTTTTACCTTTCATCTTTATTTATCATTAAAATTTATACATATTTCTAAGTATAGGAATCAAGTTGTAGTATAAAATTAAAAAAAGAAAGAAATGGAGATCATGTTCCTAGATGAAATTTCAGAGGCACATGATAGCATGAAGTTGAACTTCTGACAAGCCATTTGTTCTTCAATTAATTATTTTGGTTTGGATGGATATATTGGAAGATTTAGTGTTACCCAAATTGAGATATTTAACGTTGTTTCTCATAGGACAGAATCTTTAACAAAATCCCAAGAAATGCAAATAGATATGCAAAATCCAGCTTGCTCATTTTCCTGCCACGGCAAACTATCATTCTCATCAACATTGCCCTTTTGGTCAAAAAGGAAAAAAAAATTATTTTTTTAAAAATTCACTTGATGAAAATCGGAGTTTGGACGTGAAATTTCAAATTCAATTTGAAGTAGTATTTTAAATCCAGTGTAGAGGTGAGAGAGGTTGGTTATTACAGGTGAGAGAGGAGGTAGAAGCAGACCTAAGAAGTATTGGGGAGAGGTGTTTAGACAAGATATAACATAAGTTCAGGTTAGGAGGAGTACATCACCTAGAGTGTGGAGGACTTTTATTATGATAGGAGGTTAGTGGTTAATGAAGTGTTGTTATACTCTTCGATGATTTAGGCTTATTGGTGTTCGTCGTTGTAACAGTTATATTAATGTAGTTCTTGTTTTTGATATCTATCATCATGTGGTATTTATTATTGTGTTCTTGTTCCTCTCTTGCGACATTTACATAGCTTCCTGTTATTGGCTATGTTTTTTTTTTATATTAGAATTTGTTACACTTTAATTGAATTTTTTATCTCTACGGGATAGTAATAAATTCTGCATATACTCTCTTCATTTCAGATTTTATTTTAAAAATTATACTAAATTTATTGTTATTATATGAGTGTTAGGTTGCCTCTAAAATTTATAATTATGCAAGTAATTTTATGGACAACTATACAAGTGGCAGGTTATGAATTCTTCCTATTATTTATGGTTTTGTTTACTTTATGTATAGACTATAGTTGAGTACCTATAACTTATATTTAAATTTAATTAATTCTTTGCTTGCTGGTTTCACTAATCTAGGTTTTCTTATTGTAGTTTTAGCTGTGTGGATCTTCTAAAATTTGACTAACACTAATTTTTATATATATCAAACTATATACTATAATTCCCTCTTGGATTCTGTGACCTGTATGGATCTTTTCAAATTTAGTAAATCAATTAATGGTTAGTTTTACGAACGTTACTATTTTCTCCGAATTATTTTACTTATCGTCTTTATTAAAAATAAATTTTAAAAATATTTTTTATTTATTTAATATATATTAAAAATAGTTGTCCAATTTTACTTATTTGATTTGAAAAATCAAGAAATAATTTATTATTTTGTGTTAATTTTACTCTTGTTATTAAATATCATTTTTTTTTAATATTTCGATGACTCATAATTAATAGGGTGATATAGTAAAATTAATCTTCTATTTATTTCTTAAGAGGTATGTCAAGTTAAATACGGACAAGTAAAAATAAATGGAGGTAATGATTATTTTTTAAAAAAAAAAAAAGATAAAAATTGAGTGTACTTTTTCCATTTTATCCTTAGTAATAATATTTTTTAAAAGTAATAAACATTGATAATATATATAGAGAATCAAATGATGAGTACATATACATACTTTAATATTGTGATTAATTAATTAGTTTAACTCTTTCTTTATATTTTCGTTTTAATAAGAGACCAATGAGAGAATAATTATTGAAAAGAGATTAATATTTTAAATAATTAAAAATAATAAATAATAGTACAATAGTCAAAATACGTAAGTTTTTAAGTAACATGTAAATTAAAATGTGATAAATAATGTGATCTGAAAATAAATGTTCTATTTTATTACACTCAAATTTTGAAACTATTTTTGCTTCCTTTTAATGACTGAGCAAAAATGAGTGACATTTTGGTTATGAAAACAACATAGTCCATACAAATACAGAAATACTTAGGTGAATTGAGTAATTATTTTTATTATAATAAATAATTGATGATTTAGTTCAATAAAATCAAATTAATTTATCATTTATGAAATTAAACCACACATAAGCGTGGCATTTGCCGTAATTTTTCTTAATTTTTTTTTCAGAAAAAAGTTGCTATGCTGACTCAAAAGTCAAAAAGTTTCTTGCAGACAAATATTGATAGCAAAAAAAAATAAAAATAAAAAAATCTTGTGATTTTTTTGACTTGTTTTAATTTAAAATAATACATCTTGTGATTTAAAATTAAGAAAACATCAACTATATCAAAACATTATTTATTGTTATAATTTTAATATGTCATGTGAAATTTTATAAAAATACTCTTTAGAAAAAAACAAATTAAATAAAAATAGCCCAAGCAATTGAAGCATGATTTTCTTTTCTAAAGTAATCTACCCCACACCAAGTACCAATTGAAGAAGGGATAAGTAGATATATGTAAAATAGTTGAAGATTTAGTAGGTTTAATTTTTAAGTATACACTTTTTTTTTCCACCCGATGTCAATATCCACATTGAAGTCCAACTATATTCGAATTCGTACTGCGTAGGGCTCTATTTGGAGGGAAGTATTTTCTACCAAGAATTTTTCCATTCCCAAAGTTCGAATTCAAAATTTCTAATTAAAAGAAGAACAGTCTCATCCGCTGCACCACATTGTTTGATGGTTAAAGTATATACTTGCTTATATAGAGGTGTATAACCAAAGAATATTATTATCTTATATACCTATATAGGTGAAGTCACCTAGTTTTGAGATCTCCAAGACAGCTGAGGTATTTATTTAATTGAACATTAATAATTTATCATTTTCTTTAATTGGTTAGCAAACAAAAAAAAAAAATTGGGTAGCAAATTCACTTACTTTAATTGGCCATGTTTGCTTCCAATTTGAATGAACATTTTAATATTATGCCTATGGATAAATCATAAAGAAGTACAATTTTGGAGCAAAAGAAAAAAGAATTTTTAAGTTATATATTTTAAATCATGAATTAAAATAAACACCGGATGAAAAATTTTAAAAAAAAATCAAACTAAAAAAGGTACGAGAGTACAAATTTATACAAAAAATAAACCTTTTCCAATAAAATTGGTGCACAATTTTTATGTAGAGTTCAAGGGGTTGATTTTTCAGATGACCATGATAATTATATATGTTCGTTGAGTGACCATTTCTTAATCAACTCAAACTAGTTCATGTATCTACTTTTTCAAATTTTAAACCTCTTATTGACAATCCTAAATCCGCCACTTATACTCAGGACCACATGGGTGGGATGGAAAGTGAAAATTGTATAGCTGTGTTTTGATAGTGAGGGACAAGCATACATTGGTTATTGTTTTGGAGGAATTGAAATTGCCAAGAAATTGGAACTCCCCCACCCCACCACAAAAAAGGGGTGGGGCGGGGGTGGTTAGTTAAATGATAAATCCTCTATAAATTTCCCATTCCCTCAATGTATAATCCACCTATCCTCATATTATTCTCTATTTCTATCACTTTCTTTCCTCCTTGTCCTAATTATATTTCTATAATCATGCCTGCTCAACTCATGCCTGAGAAAACATTTGCAAGAGGTCATTCCATAGGAAAGGAAATTCATTCTCCAACCTTTACTAAAAGGTAATTAATATACAAATTATAAGCTATAGTACACCTACCTTATTTGTATTGTTTTCTCTTTTCCTCGGAGCGAACACATTTGAGTCGAGAGTCCTAGAAAATAAATTTGCATACACTCTAACATCCTACTTCATGGGATTTCACTCGATATATATTATATTCTTCTCTTCTTATTGTTTTTTTTTTTTTTTAATTTCTAAACAATCCAAATAGAATTTCTTTTCTTTTTTTTGGGTTGCTTTCTATATGTTTCTCATCCAAATTAAATGCATGTTATGCATGTAAAGCTGATTATGAACCTTATATATCTCATCTTTTGTGAAGAACAAAAAAATTCCCCATAGCAACTTTGTACTCAAAAGGATTTTTTTTTTTCATAAGAGAAGAAAGCTGTAAAAGTTTTTTTATATATATATATAATTTAAACCTTCTCCGGGCTTTAGATGATATTCTATTCCACATTCTCACAAATCAAGAACCTTGCCGACAATTATTTCTTTTTATAATTTGATTTTAGGCCACTAATTTTATTGAGTCGCATTTATTTGTACAGATTGGAAGGAAAGGTGGCGATTGTAACAGGTGGAGCTCGAGGAATCGGAGAGGCAACAGTGCGTCTCTTCGCAAGACACGGAGCCAAAGTTGTAATAGCAGACGTAGAAGACATCCTCGGCAATTCATTAGCAAATATGTTGTCTAGTTCCTCATCATCAGTCACTTATATTCATTGTGATGTTGCATCTGAAGACGATATCAAAACCTTAATCGACTCAACTGTCTCAAAATTTGGGCACATTGATGTTTTGTTCAACAATGCTGGAGTCCTAGGGAGTCAAACAAGTCAGAAAAAGAGCATAATTAATTTCGACCCGGTTGAATTCGACCGGGTCATGTCCGTTAACGTGCGAGGAGCCGCGTTGGGAATGAAGCACGCGGCTCGGGTTATGATCCCACAAGGGCACGGGTGCATCATTTCAACGTCTAGTGTGGCCGGAGTCATGGGAGGACTCGGGCCACACGCGTACACGGCTTCCAAGCACGCGATCGTAGGGCTAACGAAGAATGTTGCGTGCGAGTTGGGGCGGTATGGGATTCGAGTTAATTGTATTTCGCCATTTGGGGTGGCAACGTCTATGTTGGTTAATGCATGGAACCATAGTGATGAGGATGATGATGAAGAAATTGAAGTTGGATTGCCTAGTGAAAAAGAAGTGGAGAAAATTGAAGAGTTTGTGAGGGGTTTGGGAAATTTAAAAGGGACAACTTTAAGGGCTAAAGATATTGCTGAGGCAGCTTTGTATTTAGCAAGTGATGAATCAAGATATGTAAGTGGTCATAATCTTGTTGTGGATGGTGGAGTTACTACTTCAAGAAATTGTGTTAATTTGTGATGTAATTTTATTTTTTTTGGGTGATTGGTAAAATTGAATTCCTAACTTAACAAGAGCTAAACATATATATATATATTCATTGGGTTGAAGAAATTAAAAGTTTGACTAGTTGTTTTTTTTGTCTTCTTTGTAAAGGGAAAAGTTGCTTAGTTGAACAAATGTTCAAATTGGGATTTATAGATTGAAGTTTAGTTTTTAATTTGAATTTCATTCTCTCTCTTCTCAGCAGTATTTTACTTCCCAAACATTTTTCGTTATTAGTCGATTTTTTTTTTTTCTTTCTTTTCTTTTTTTATTTTTTTCATATCTAGTTTATTCGGTTTATGAATTTTTGAGACGAGGGCTTTCGAAACAGCTTCTCCATCTCTGTGAGGTAGTGGTAAAATCTGCACGTATATTTCACCCTCTCCAAACTTCACTTGTGAAATTTCGCTGAATATGTTATTGTTCTCAAAAATTTCGAGTGTCAACTTATTTTTACTGGGTATATTGTTTTTTCTTAATAATTTATGGATGAAAGATTTTATATTTTAGTTCACGCTTCCCACTATCCATAAGATATACTCAAAAGACTTTAATTTATTGGCCAGGTCTAATTTTTTCTCTTGCATAAACGACATTTATTGGACATCAGATTTTGGTCCTTTTTCACTACTATTTCGGAAGTGAGATACCGATATTTATAAGAGAGAAAAATTACTCCGTCATGTAGTAGAGTAGTATTTATTTAATTAAAGTATTATTTTTTGTAGTCCAGTAAATTTTTATTCGCGCCTGAAAATTTTCTTTTAGAGATAAATTGTTTCTTTGCAAAAATAATTTTTTTAAATTTAAGATTCAAATTTGAAATATTTGATATTCTATTGTAGAACTGACCAATGTTATTTGAAGAAAAAAAAAATTCTATGGGACAAGGTCAACACGTAGAGTCTTGGAACAAAAGCTTTGCCCTTACAGTGGCTGCTAGCAAAAAATGATTTTTTCCGTCACAAATCAGTTAAAAATTTATGTTATACAACATAATTTTCTCCGATCATTTCCCATCGAATTAATTCTCTGGAAAAAAATGCATGATATGAAATAAATTCTTATTGAAATAGTGAGATTTTTCATATGAGAACTATATTATTGTTTCTTTTCTTACCGATTCAATCAAGTTATCTATGAAAATAATCACGAAACATTTCTTTGACCAGGAGATTTTTGGAAAGTTTCTTCATTGATAATTCAAAAATATAAAGAATTTAAAATCACAATGCATATGCACTATCAAAGAATGTGGTTCAGTGGATGGAACTGCTGCTCCTTTAACCAGAGGTCTCGGATTAGAGCCCTGGATATAGAAAAATCCTTGGTAGGGGGTGTTTTCTCCTAAATGGGGCCCTACGCAACACAAATCTTGATATAATCGAACTCTAATATGAATATCGGACACCGAATAAAGCGAAAAAAAAGATAGCATATTCTTCACTTATTTATTGATTCCTATTGTATTGGAATGAGGCTGTTTATACAATTCAAATATTAGTATTCACATTCAACTACTTTTAAGTTTTAGGTAAGGACTTTATTAATTTATGTTATGACTTCTGACTGCAGCTAATATTACACTGGAGAAACCATGTGATGTTGTACTGCTTGGACCACTGAGCAAAACTACCAACTGCTGACCAAAAACATTGTTATTTCATCAACACTTTGATGGAAATTTCAAAAAGTTTATTAGTTGTATTAGAAGGAATAATTACTAATCCAAATATTTTTTTGGAAACAGTCTCTCTATCTCTATAAGGTACTGATAAAATCTGCGTATATTGTATTTTTTCCAAGTCCCACTCGTGAAATTATACTGATATGTTATTATTTGATTAAGATCCAACGTTTTTGAATAATCTAGTACAAAATTGTTATTAAATAATATATTATGTGGCATCTTAAACTTGCACACCAGTCAATTTGTGTTTGATAGTTGGTCAAACTTTACATATTGATAAATTTCCACAAGTAATTTATCAATGAATTCAAATGTTGCATCCTGCAGTGGATGTACGCATAAGTTAAATGGGTTAAGCAATTAAGGGGTCGTTCGGTAGAATGTATAAAAATAATATCAAATAGAGTTTATTAATAATACTTACATTAATAATGCTTGCATTAGAAATACTTATATTAATTATACATATTATGTATTGTTTGGTTTGAAGTATTAAAAGGAAATTTTAAGCAAATATACAAGTTTAAGCATTGAAATTACACTTCTCAAATTATTTACCTAAATTCCGATTTTTTTACATTTTTACCAAGTCATATAAATTGACTTTTTCATTAATTTAATCATTTTCCTTTTTTTTTTTAATTTTTGACAAGGTGATGTAGACCCGCATTTAATGCGGGTCAGACTTCATTAAATGGAGCATTAAATGCGGTCAGAGGGTTATTAAATGCACCACTTCAATTTTTTTTTTTAATAAACAAAATGTACTATGTTAAAATTGATTTTTCATCTTCTTCTTTGTTGTATTATTATTTGTTTAGCAAGAATTTCTCTCCTTCTTCTTCACAACGTTCCTTCATCTTCAGGTATGTATTTATTGAATTTTATTTTTTGGTTTTCGTTTTGAATCGGGTTCTAGTAATGGTCATCTCCCATTTTTTGTAAAAGTTATCTCAACCCGTTTTTTTTAAATTTTTTTTGCACTCAATGTCGTTGTTCTTCCTTCCAACTTCTTTTTTCGTTATTTTCGAAAGTTATGAAATTTTTTGGATTTGTTGTTGTTCTTTCAGTGGGTTCTTGGTATTTTGTATTGCGGGTTGCTTTCAATAATCTTAAGATTCAAGTAATGGTCATCTCCCATTTTGTGTAAAGCTTATCTCAACCTTTTTTTTTTTGAATTTTTTTGCATCCCATGTCGTTCTTCTTTCACTGTTATTTTCCTTCACTGTTAGATGGCCTTTATTTTTTTGTTTGCAACTGCTAATTAGGGGGTCTTTGACTTTAGCATGTGCTGTATATCCTCTTGTTTGTATGTAATTTGTTTTTTTTTTGGCAGCAAATGTTTGTTTGTATTGCAAATGTTGGTGTATTTTTTTTTGGTATTAGGCATGGCTGTGAGTTGGTATTTTTTATGGTGTCCAACTATGGATGCCGGTTTGGGGATAATGGTATTGCTGATGGTAAGTTTGTATGCTAATCTGGTAATTGGATGTTTTTTGTTATGTATGCTGTTTTGGTATGCATGATGGTAGTTTGTATGGTTTTGTTTTTGTTTACTGATTTTTGGTATGAAAGATGTAAATTTTTGGTGTAGTTTATGGTATTATTCATTATTGTCAGAATTGGTATTTTTATACGGTATTGCTGATGGTAAGGTTGTATGCTAATTTGGTAATGGGATGGTTTTTTGTATATTTGCTATTTTTGGTATGCATGATGGTAGTTTGTATGGTTTTGTACATGTTTACTGATTTTTGGTATGAAAGATGTAATTTTTTGGTGCATTTTATGGTATTCTTCATTATTGTCACACTTGGTATGTTATATGGTATTGCTGATGGTAAGTTTGTATGATAATTTGGTAATTGGATGGTTTTGTTATGTTTGCTGTATTGGTATGCATGATGGTAGTTTGTATGGTTTTGTTCATTTTTACTGTTTTTTGGTATGAAAGATGTAATTTTTTTGGTGTAGTTTATGGTATTATTCATTATTGTCAGATTTGGTATTTTTATATGGTATTGCTGATGGTAAGGTTGTATGCTAATTTGGTAACGGAATGGTTTTTGGTATGTTAGCTATTTTGGTATAGCTAATGGGTATGATTATGTTCAGATCGGATCAAAGTCTTTTGACCCAGCCTTCTGTCGATTATGTTATGGCACTTTATTATGGGATTATGGCACCAAAAAAAATGAGAATGGTGCCATAAGTGAAAGTGAGGTGACGGGGAAGGTGGTCAGCCGCTTTGGTGGTCCGAGGAGGCAGGTTGAGCATGTTGGACAAAGTGAAAGAGTACCGGCATCCAAGTATGTTCCGAGGAGGAAATCGTAGTTTTTAATCGTATTGTTGGACATAATATACCCCCCCCCCCCCCCCCCCCCCCGCAGATTTTGTGAACAATGTTGTATATTTTTTTTTCCCAGTGGATTGATTTTTAATATTAAATTTCCATTTTTTCGTTCTAGTTGTTTTTTTTTTCAATTGTTATTTGGTGTAAATTTGCATGTTTCACTGTCCCAGGTTAAAGCTATGCGTACTGACATGTTTTTTATTTTAAATTTATTTCACAACATCCCCATTACACCTAAATGAAAACCATTCGTAATATCACAAGTATACCAAAGAAATACTATTAGTATCTTCACTCCCAAAAAAAATAAAATAAATGTTTGTGATATTTCGTGACGTTTATGCAGGCACTATGCATAATTACCCCACACGTATATGTCAAATGGGATGAATAATTAACCTCCTTACCAATTTTTACAAATCCTTCACAAAACCAATATGGAACCCATGTTGTATACCACAAACAACACCAAACAACTGGAATTGGTCTCTTCACTAATGGAAAATATTTATCATTGTTATATTATTAATACTTGCAAAGGATTGTATCAAACACTAGGCTGACCAAACCCCATCCAATAAAAAAGCCTTTGGTCAACACCTTATTAAATACCCCAAAAACATTCCCTCCATTTTATCTTTTGGGTAAAGATTATGCATGAAAAAAATGGAGGACAAAGGCCCCCAACCGTACCGCATTGATGTGCCCTCCCTTTATAGGGTGTGGTAGGCTGCCATCTTCCATCAAATCAATTAATTTGATTTGATGGGTCTACTTCTAATAAATATTTTCAATACATTTCCCATAAATATTTTTTAAAATACCATAATTAATACATAACATTTTTTAGTTGTGTAGAATAAGACAAATATGTAGGAACATCTTAATAAATATTTAATTCCACGAAATTTTCTACAATTACCTTCTTATTTTTTTTTTAATAAAAAATTGTATTATCAATTATTTTTTTATATTGTAAATTTTTTTCTATTATGACAATATCAATTATACGTAAAACTAATTTTTTCGTGAACACCAAATTTTTTTGTTCATAGTACAATCATTTTACGCTTTACATTACGTTTATACATTGAAAATTTTATTCTCCAATTGGGAAGAACATACTACTTCTTTGTTAATTATTAAAAAAAATTAAAAAATTAAACAAGAAACCCATTTCCTACACCAACTTCTAAATCTTTTAAATATCATCAATTTATTCTTCCTTTTCACCACCTATCACATCACACTTTAATCAACTTTATTATAAAAAATAATACTCTCTTTCCTACTTTTTAATAAAAGTTGGTATAAAGTTGGTAATTTTAACCAAGTTGGTAAGGGCTTGTAATTTCATACCCTAGAATGGGCATTTTTGAAATCCTCCCTATTAAAAATAGTATGCATTGCATAAAAAATTTACTCCCTCTGTTCACTGTTTGATGTCAAATTTTAGTTTGACACATCTATTAAGAAAACAATGATTAGTATAGCGAGATTATCATTTTACCCTATTAATTAATAAAAATATTCATTAAAATTATAATTCAAATTTTAATACATTTAATATTATCAATGTAATGGCAAGTGAAAGTGTTTCTTAATTAAATAATATTTATGTTTTTTTAAGAAATATTGTCTAGATAATCCGAAGATGAATCGATCATTGAACATTTTCAGGAAATTATACATTTTTCAAAAACATTAAATTTTTAAGTAAATTAGGGGTAAAACAGGTAAAAAAAAATTGTTCTATCTTGATTTCTCCAAAATGACAAGTAAAAATGAAAATCAAATTAGAAAAAATTTGACATCTAATAATGAACGGAGGGAGTATTCACAAAGATACCTTTCACAATTATAGTGAAAAAGAAGTAAAAAAGATTTTGAGGGGTAATGTAGTCTTTAACCATTCTAATGCATGCATTAAAAACATCGCATTAATAATACCTAGAAATAAATAGTATTAGTAATGCACACATTAATACACAATAGAGTATATAACTAATGCATAGTATGAAAATGTTTACCAAACAAAGTATTATTGATACAAATAGTTAATACATGCATCATTTTTGCCAATGCACTCTACCAAACGACCTCTAAATATGTATTAAAATTATATTTAAAATTCAATTATTAACACTTGAAATCACAGTGATCAACTAATAGGGACAAAGGAGGGGCACTTGTGCATTTGTTGTAGTTTCAATATGTACTCTTGATAGATAACAACCTCCTGAAAAGGCAAGTCTTCTTTCATTATATTTTACAAGGTAACAATGATGGATGGAGAACAGATAGAAAGAAAGAAATGAAGCTATACACACCTTGAAATCTTCTGATATAATTATATTCACCTGGATCTCTCCGATGCCAGATCAAGCAATGTGCGGAAAAACTGCTGCGGATACAGGGGAGGTTGCTCTGAAAGTGCCTAAATACAATGAACACGATAACAACAGTCGTTAAAATTCTAACATATTTGGATTGCACACAGAACCTTTTTTTTTTCATAAGAAACTGTCCTTTGCTGATAATTACAAAGAGCATTAGCTTGGTCCAATATTGCAAACATATGTGGTCATTGAAGAAGCAGCAGATATATTACCTGATGAATCAAGACAGTGGAAGGAGTCATTCCAGGAACTGTATTCACTTCTATAATCAGCACCTATGACCACAAAGCAACGACACCTCCAATTAGATCTTAAAATACATCTGCAAATAGTTATCTGAATATCCCTCCTTTCCAGATTTTACTTTAAGTTTGTTTTGCAGTAAAACTAATTCTATCAATTGTATGACTAGTTAAGTGTTGCAGTTGGCAGTACTTAAGTTCTGATTCCTCAAGTTCTACTGCTGAATTAACTCGATGATAAATATTGCCTCAAATGGTAGCTTTGGCCCCAACTCAACCACAAACAACCAATTTGGACAGGGAATTTGACCACTAATACAAATTTTGTATCAACTTATCGGTAGCAACTAGCAAAACAAATCGGTTCTACAGGCATACTAAAAAGAGACCTAGAAAACATGAGGAATACTCTGAAAATATTAGTAGAGTACCACAGCCTTCTAAACCACATAGTAAAACTCTTCACATGGTTCTTCACTTTTTTGTGCACTCATAGAATTAACATTATGAGTATGTCGCAATTATCTCGAGATGCGCATCATGAACAACTTCTTGCTGGAAAAGACACCTTTCCTTAATGATGTTAAGAATTGTTAAATTCATTTCTATTACTATTCAATCAATTGAAATAATCTCGGCAATAACATACCTCACCAGTGTCAGCATGAACAAATGCATCAATACGCGAAAATCCTTCTAATTGTAGAGTGTTTGCAATAAGTTCAATACGCTTTTTACACCTTTCCAAGGCAGCACTACTGATTGAGAAGGAAAAGAAATCAAGTAATTGTGAGAAATATGTAGTAATTTTGAGACACAGAAATGTACATCTTGTTAAAAACAATTTCTGGCCTGGTGGTCATATCTAATACAGTTTCGACGAGATGAATCTTCATGACATACCTCATAATGGAAGGTGGTGGTGGAGTCAGATTGATGCCAGTTCCACCTGCAGACAGAACCATGTAATGTCTTAGTCATCATTTGCCAGGAAAGAAACCACAGTATCCCCCACAAAGCTTAGCATTTTAATGGTTTCAACTGGAATCAATAAGCTTACTCTGAGCCTATGGCTACGGAATAACTACGGACAAGAGTCAAGACCATCTACCTGCTCATCATTAATTTTCTCTTCTACTACAAGCAGAAAATATTGGAGCATGCAGAAATGAGACGATGAGAAAGTCCAAATCACTAGAAATGATATAGTGTCTGGCACTCCAAAATTGCAGTAAAGAAATACCTTGGAATTTCTCCTCGAGTGATAATATGCCTCCAGATTCTTTCACGGTTACACTTGGGGTCAATGAACGCATTGATCCACGTTTTCCCACAACACCAACAGTGACCTCTACCCATCTACTATCCCCTTTCCAGAGCAAATTGCGTGCATTCTCATTTCTGGATTTGGATGCAACAACTATCTCATCAGTCTCAACAAAAGGTTCGAATATTAAGAGCTCTGGAGGAGGGTTTGGCATTTCAATCATTCCATGTTCCTGCATCAGATCCCAAGAAAAATATATGATACAATCGTTTTAAGGTATCCTAAAATCATATTATTCGGTGTTGAAACCAAAAAGTATAACAGATTGGTAATTGATTGAGAATAAATTACATCAAAATGGATAAAACAGAGCCAATCAAGAAATAAATCTGTCACACGAGAAAAATAACCAGTAGAAGGATAAGTTTGCAAAACAATTGGGAAGCAAAAAGGCTCGAAAATCGAAAAACAAAAATATGGTAACAATAGTGGCTGCTACGAGAAGTACTTTACGGAAAATTTAGAGCCACCAATATGCGTAAAGTCTAAAATCTCATTATTCATCAAGCAACAAGGATGTAACTGCTCAAAGTTGTATTATAATCTATCTTTTGAGTTTCGTACTTATGGTCAAAAGTTATAATTTCAGGATTTACTTTATTAACTATAGGAATCTGTTTAGGAGCATTATGGACTAGTGAAGTGTGGGGGTCGTATTGGAATTGGGACCCAAAAGACACTTTGACATTTATTTCTTGATTGTATTTGCAATTTATTTACATACTCGAACAAATAGAAACTTGCAGGGTGCCATTTCTGCAATTGTAGCTTCTACGACCTTTCTTGTAATTTAGATATGCTATTTTAGGGTCAATCTAAGAATAGGGTTGCATAGTTATGGTTCTTCTACATCAACATTTAATTGAATTCAAGACAAGTCATTAGAAATACAACAGTGAGTGGTGCATTGTATGAACCAGCATGTGGACCGTGTGAAGCAGATATCGTATTGATGATTCACACGGTTTTCTACATGCTGTACACAATACACAATGAAATTTTATATAAGTTTTTTTATTTTTCTACTACAAGCTTATGCTGTGTGTTTTGTGTTTACCTTCCTCGATAGGTGATACCAATCTCTTAAGCATGTTCTCATTTTACGATACTTACAGCTGCTGATATATATCATGAAAAGACTAATGCAACAAATGATGCAGAATAAAGGGAAAAACACATGGCAAACCTGTGGGGTTACATCTAAAAAGTATGAATGCAGGCATAGACCTATTGAACAAACTGAACTATGATTACTATGCTTTGGAGAAAATAAAATACTGCCCATGACTTGGGAGAAAAAGCTTTGCATATAAGGAGCAATATCAGAGAAGCCCACATATACCTTTGACAGGCTGTTAGGAGGAATACGAGGTAGGCAGTCTTGCAGTGCACTTACGTAAAAGGCAAGGTCCCCCTCGCAGCTGCATAAGGCAGAGAGTCAAGTTAACAAGAAGCATTTTCTAAGATTTGCATCCAATATTTATTTAAGTAGAACTGAATTGCAGAGGAACAAAAGCCTACCACAATCTGGCCACACCAGTTGAGCAACCATCTCTGGCTGGTTTTACGCATAAAGCGTCACAGTGAAGTTTTGACCTCAAGTCATGCCAGAGATCAGATATGGACATTTTCAGCAGATCCTCTTTCTTCTTCACATCTTTATTTATTGTAAGGACTCCAAAATCGGTCAGCTATCCAGAGAATTTTTATGCTTGTCAAAAAATAGACATTTATAGGTGTTCATGCAAAATCAAATTGTTGACAGCATTTATATATTGCAGATAAGTCCACGAGAAAGAAGATTTAAATCAGAGACTTCAAATTAACTAGAAATAACTCAAGCATGAACCCTAGCCAAAGTGGTGAGGCCCTTGGTTTTAAAGTCTTGGTTTCAAACCCCCCCCCCCCTAACCCCCCCCCACACACATATTCCTCCACAAAGTGTGGGTAACCTTCTTATGTATGTTGCAGTTTGGATCTAATAGTGATCAACTGGCATTTATTTACTACTTCACAATTGTTCAATTGTGCATATGTCAATTATAGAAGCTCATTCTTTCACTAAAATACAGGACATGCAATGAGTAGCAAATCAGGGCAACTGATCCATGAATTAAACAAAAATCATCATAGTCCAGCTTTTATGTCCATTGTCTAAGCACCTGTCTCTGAATCTTTCTAAACTAATCAAAACAAAAGTGCCCTCATGTAAGTTCAATTGCTTATAAGTACGTCATAACCAAAACATACTTTTATATGAAAAGCAGTGTTCATCTTTAAAAACAATAGCTTAATTGAAATACTTGTGCAGGTAATAGAAAGAGAGAAAGTAAAGTGTTTAAATTTATCTACAGTGGCCAATGGCATGCTTGTTTTGCAGCTAATGATGCAACATTACCTGAACTCATTTAATCACAATAGACTGACTGATGTTTGATTCCATTCATACTGGGAAAAACGTGACGGGTGAAGAAAGAAAGTTGATTTTCTCAGTTAAAATGTGAACAATGATTAGTCAACTCACATGTCGTAGAGCAAGAGATGTTGCAACTTTGTCCATACATGTTTTTGAAGCCATGGCGCCAGGACCTTCCATTATAAGAAGGGCAAGAAAGCAGCTACGGTTTAGTGATTATTAGTTGGCTTGCACTCCTTTTTTCAAATGTACCCATTCAATACAGACCTGTATAGGGAACCCCTTCTGCCTCTAGTAAAGATTGAAGGGTGCCATCTTCTCCAATGCCTCCATGCACTATCAATGGCAATAGTAACACAATGGTAATCATTACTTTCAGAAATTAAATGATAACATCTAATAAAGTTGATAGTGTTATAGAATAGAAATAAGCTAATATTTTCTCAGGAGGATGAATCTTTATTTTATCTACTTACGTAGCAGATTACTGAAGCAAAAATAAATATGTAAAAGAAGGCGCATACTAAAGCGATTTTAACAGTTGCCAAAAAGGTACAATCATGTATACTTCTACTGACCTGCAATGAAAACAGTTGCCTGAGATTCCTTAGCAAGCTTGACCCACTGATCCAGGGAAAATTTCTTTGGTAATTCATCAGATATATCAAACCCGTTGAACCAACTGTGATTTCTCAAACCTTTCGTGAGATCATCCATAACCCGGTTCCGCAAGTGAGATGTCAGAGCTGCCCGATTGGGTTCAATTGCTTCTAGACACGCGTCAAGGACTTCTTCTGTAGTATGTCTCAGCAAAAGGGAATAACTGTGCACCAAGAAAAAGGGTTTGACATGCACTAAGATAATATTCAAGCCTAGGAGGATGACAACCTTACACAAAAGCTACTTCCTCCGTCCTAATTCATGTGACACCTTTCGGATTTTGAAATTTAAACAAGTCTATCTTTGATTGTAAATTTTTCGTATATCTTTTAAATATTTTGGATTTTCCATATTGTCACTTATAGTACTATTTACATAGTTTGCAAATATATAAATTGCATTCACAAAAAAAATGAAGATCCCATGTGCAAATTTTCGTTCAAACTTAAACTGTTCGACTCTTGAAAAATGAAATGTGCCATATAGGTTGGGACAGAGGGAGTATCTAAAATATCTACCTCCAGGTTATGCTACAACAAGATCCAGCAATCGCCACATGAAGCAATATTTTCATGTCTAATCATGTTTATCCCCTCGTTTGTAGCTCATGGACTAATCTAACAAGCTTCAACAGTGTACACAGGAAGAAGCATCTAAAGAAGATAGGTATAAGGAAATCCTCCATCAAGTCCATTTTGAATACATTTCTCAAAAGAGGAAGGAATTTCAGGTGGGCTATCTAGGTGCCATAAAAGTCCAAAGTAGTACCATACTGCAGCATGGAGAGTAATTTTGTGGCAGAATGTAAGAATGAGGAAGCATTTGCATACAACTTCATGTGTATATACGCAGCAGAAGAAGTGGATGACCTGTTGCTTAAGGCTAACATAAGAAGGATTTAGCTGGGTAAATGCCAAGAAACTGATGAAATGGCGTCAAGCCAGAAGGAAAACAGTGACAGGGTCTTCAAGAATCATTACTCATGCAGTGATGTGGACAATTTGGAAAGAGAGGATGGAACAGGTTTCAGATGGAAACGTGTTTTCTTCTTTCAAAATTGATAAAATCACATTTACCTATTAAAAAATTCTTACAAAAGAAGATATGAGACTCTATTTTAGAAGATAAATGTACAAGAAGAAGAACACTTAAAAATTATAGAAGTGCATTGAAAGTTGTACAGAACTATGTTGGATTCTAGTACAAAGAAGTTCATCACACAGTCGCGACAAGAAATGTAAAAAGAATGAGTAAAGTAGGTCATAAGATGCACAATCTAATTGTAGTCTACTGCAGTTGCAATATACTTACGGCAACGTCCATACTGTCTTAGACTTCTCATCTACTTCATGCTTAGCAGAGTCTGAAACATCAGAATAGCTCGTTGCAGGGGCAAGCAAGCACGGTGTCACCTCAAGCTGCAGACAGCAAAATTGCAACACATAATATTGGCAGGATATATTTGGGAGCTTCTGAAAAAATATTAAAAATTAAACTGCTATATAATTGAGAGAAAGCGACATTTGACGAACAAGAAATGAAGTAAGTTTTGCTCTACTACTAACTAGTACGGAAGCAAAAGATCTTTTGACACATCTGGTCATTGCTATAATATCATGTAAGATATGATGGCAACCGATTTAACATTTGGATTTTCTCTGGAAGGAACAGATGAAAGTCCCGGCATAGAGAGGAACTACAGAGAAGTGAAACATTAACAACAACAACATACCCAGTTAAATCCCATAAGTGGGGTCTGGGGAGGGTAGAAATGTACGCAGTCCTTCCCACTACCTCGTAAGAAGTAGAGAGGTTGTTTCCTAGGGACCCTCGACGATGAATGGATGCACTTAAAGAAGAAAAAAGAGAAGCCTGGGGGTTAGTTCTTTCTCCCTTTTAATGGCTTTCTGAATCACTGCTAATGATCCCTTAGATGTCACATCATTCTTTCTTTGATTTTCTGCATGCATCTTTGGAATTTAATGATAAACTGAAAGCAACCTTTGATTGCTTGCCTCCAGAAATCGTGTTGAGAAGAAGAGTATACAGAGACAGGCCAGTTGTTCCAAACTATCCCCGCTCCCCCAACAAAGAATGGGGTTAAAACTGTTCTCTTCTATATCACAAAGAAGTGAAACATTAACAGAACTTCATAATCAAACTTATGTCACTATCTTCTGACACATAAACCTGAACTAATAACTAAGAACATGTTATTTCCCGTGCCTGTGTAAAACACCAACTGTCAATCAAAAAAAACGACTCGATAACCTCAGGGATCAGACAAAAATAAAATATTTTAATATGTAATCGATTGAACACTGCTTGAACACAGCAGGGATCATCAAAACACCAAACTATCCAATGTAAAGACTGTTTTTGAGTGCTGTAAGACATAAGACACTCGGGCATGATTTTGAATGTAAATTTCTATCACTTAGTTTCCCCCATTCTACATATTAAATCAAGATGGGAGAGCTTGAAATTTCAATAGCACTGGAGCAAGAGGACTGACCTAAATTTAGTAAAAGAAGCCATGAATGAGGACTAATTGAAATAATCAACTCCTATCTCATCACTTAAAATAAGATAATTTCCAAAGCTTTTGGGTCTTTCAGAAATCATAAATACTAGAAAAACTGAAGAATCAGTCCCTGAGGCAACATATGAGGGTTTTAAACCCTACACAATGGTTGGAGACTTGTCACCAGAGAGAAAAGTAGGACACCCTGCATTTCCCTTCAACAGAGGGTAGAGTGAGATAGAAGTAAAGATTACTAGATTAAAGTATATATATTTTTTTATTATTTGCACTGGTGTCCGAGTCTCTTAGAGCCCCGACTAATCCCGGGGTGCACAGGCCCTCAGCAAGCTAGATTAAAGTATATACTAACTATCCTCAATCCCAAACCAGTTGGATTTGACTATATGAATCCTCTTTATTATTCAAACCTATTTCATTCCAATAGACAATGGTTGTATTTTATGGATTACCAAAACAAAATATCAGAAAGAAAAAGGAATCGGTCCCTGAGTGACAGTACTTACATTCAGAATATAAGATTCATTAGTCTGGTAGACACAAAAACTTACATCATCATGTGCTCTTAGATTCAGCCAAACATTGGTTCCGCTCATAAGAGATACTTGGCGTTCAGAGGTGTCACCACCAAAGATGACATACACTTTCTTATGCTGTTTAATATATGCCTCTGTTACTGATGAAGATTTTGATATCCTTCTTGATGGACTTGATACAATATTATGTGACAAAAGAGCTGGAAACCTCAAGCAAGCATGTTGGACGATGGTCCGGAGAATATTTGAGTGTGAAAATCCAACCTGACATGGAAAGTTGCACAAACTCATAAGATTCAACAAGACTGGAACTAGCTAATTTATAGAATAGAGCATGTAAAATATCTTTACTAGAAATTGTGGTACTGGTAAATGTCATAATACTCAAATTGACTGGATAAATTTACCAATTCTCTTACACAGGGAATTTTATTTTTTTTTGATGATTTGCCCCGGGTGTTTAGGAAACAGCCTCTCTACCTCTATGAGGTAGTGGTAAGGTCTGTGTACATTCTACCCTCCCCAGACCCCACTTGTGGGATTCCACTGGGTATATTGTTGTTGTTGATTTGAACCGGGTGCCGAGTCTCTTTGAGCCCCGACTAATCCCAGGGGTGCACAGGATGTAATCATCCCCTTCTTTTCTTTTTAAGGATTCTTCAAGTATTTGAATGTTTGATTGGGGGAATGATTATGATATTGTTCACAAATCAGAACATTCATATGTAAGATAGTAGAGATTTGTTCCAGATGATACCTAATAACTACATATTACTTTCTTTTTTATTTAAGCTATGATATTGACACACTATTTCTGCCAAATGGATTTCTTCTTGAGTTTAGGGCAATTCACGCCAAATGGGCTTTCTTCTTTGGGATATGTTTTGCACAGACGCGTACAGCATGGGAACTTTCTTGACACCCATGATTTACAGATAAAATGACACCACAAGACTTACATATCGATGGGCCTATACTGAAGCAGACAGGAACACTTCAAGTTGTGTTATTCTGCAATAAACCAAGGACTAGCATTAGGAGTACCTTTGATGCTTGCTGAAATAAGAAACTTGTTTGCTCCATTCCGCTGATCTGGGGAGAAGAATGTATAATACAGTTCAAGCAAAATTACTGATGAAAAATTACAGGAAGGGTCAGTAAGCTATCTCACCAAATTGATATCAGTGAATATTACTGTGCCAGAATCAGTCCTTCCAAATTTGTTTCCTGCGGAAGTGGAAGCTTTTGTAGAAGGTGGTAAAAACCAACCATCAATTCTAGCAAAATCACGCAAGCCAAATCGCTGAAATAGTAATGACGCTCCTTCACGGATCTTTGAAATCACGTCCATAGAGAATCTAGGTGGAGTGTGATAAGCAACCTGCAATATTTGCCAGGTTGTTTAGATTACTATAAGCAAGAAGAATTTATAAGCACAATTTAAGCTTTGAAATTAGGACTTGATAGAGACTTAAATCAAAAAAGTATGCCATCAAAAATAAACAAAAGCATAGGAACTCTGTTCATCAAAATAATTCCATATTTGTCAAAGCACCACACAAAACGGCCTGCTTCACTTGGCTTCTGGCAAGAGGGGCAGTCCTAATACATGCGAGATTCTCAGAGAGAAGATTTCAATTGTGTTTTAGATGCTATCTGTGAGGATGTGAGGCAGAGACAACAATTCATCTTTTTTTGCACTGTAAGGTGACTTTACAACCATGGAGACTATTTACTGCTCTGAGAGGACTTCTATGGGTTATGTCAAGAGATATCACAGAGATGGGAGTATGCTGGAGTAGAGAAGGAAAACTATCAAGTCAGAAAGAGAGATGGAAGATTGTCCCAGCTTGTATATGGTGGGGAATTTGGGAGGAAAGGAGTCAGAGATGTTTTGAAGATAAGTGTAGTAGTATACAGAAATTGAAAATGAAATGTCTAGCATTTGTTTACTTTTGGTGTAAAGATAAGTAATTGGAGGATCACGTCTTTTTTTTAATGTCCTAGATTCCTTGTGAGATGACAAAGGAATAGGAAAACTCTTTACGTGCTCACTTTTGTAAGTAGGATAACTACCAGTTTTAAGGGTAATCAAGTTTATATCAATATACATACATGTTACCATTCTCAAAGAAAAAAAAGTACAATTTGGGTTTATATAGAGCAGAAACAACCTTAACAATGGAAAGTTAAATGTATGAACACAAGATATGAAAATGAATTACTTAACTATGCCTTCAATGCTAAGCTATTATATATCACATCAAGGATGTCATCATTATGCTTACAAATGAAAAAGAAACAAAAGCCAAAAACATGTCCCTAGAGTTTTTCTATGCAAAATTTATACTACCTGTCGAGTAGGGAGATACTTCCGTCGATAGTTAAATATTGCATCTTTCTCCCTTACATCAACAGTGCCATGTGATTGAAGCTCCACCTGAACATGGTAGAAATTAAACATATAGAGCATTCAGAAAGTTGAGATATTCATTGCTCTAGCTAGTGAGTCCATTTGATCAGAAATCTTGAGAGCAAAAAGGCAGACAGAAAATACTCTCTTTTCAACTCTTTCATTAACAATATCAAACTTAAAAGATCTTCTCATTGACCTACAGAATCTTCATTTACCAGAGATCCATAACTGGTGTGACATGAAGTAAAATATCAACCATGACGGCAGTAAATAGCATTATCATTCCTTGCAGATTTAATAGCAGAACAGCATTTTTAACAAATTTATTCCCAATTAATCACATTATGTATGGATAAACTTTTCCACACTGGATTCTTTGTATATGGAAAACTTTAACAAGTAATTTGGGAACTGCCAAAACAGTAACATCCTCAACTCGCCAAGCAAACATGATGAAGTTCAAGTTCTCCAAGTACTAGCATAACCCCACAAAAGCAAGCTGCGGCAGAATGTCAGTAACTTCTGCACCAAAATTGCCTAGACGTGACACTACTAATTGATCCGCACTAAATACATGATGAACCACTATAAATAAGTACCGGTCTTGCACACTTGTAGAGCTCAAAATGATCGGTATGAAAATTCAACAACTATAAGCTCGATAATGGACCACCAAAGAGTACCACTTTGTTTTTCCTTTTTTTGTATAAATTTTTGAGAAACCAAAGAATACCACTTTTCCTAATGATAATTGTCACCCTCATAAAAAAATTTGGACGGAAATTTGGCTTCCATCATATAAATGCAACATTTTGTCTCAACTTCTGCCTGTAATTGAGAACTACGTGAAAAGGCATGATAAACTTACATATATGGAAAGTAATTATAAGTATCTTCCTATGCAATGCTTGCATAATAGATTAAACTAGTGCCCATCATTTCTAGCATTTCAAATATCAACGCCAACACACAATAGCACTTTAAACTGGCAGCAATTTTAGAAGTTCCCAACTTTTGGATATATTTGTCTGATATCTCTGCAATTTTAACACTCCAGCACAGCGAAAATCCACAGTTACTGTACTCATGCAAGTTCAAACCAAGGCAAAATTTGCTTTCGGTGTTATTTTTGAGAATTATAAGCCTCTTAATAAACTTAAGGCCAAAAGAGAATGAAGTAGACCAAAAGAGAATGAAGTATCTATATACCTCTGTTGGCAATAATACAACAGGCTGGCAATCAAAACTAGAACCTACATCAAGGACAATTGCTGTAAATTCACTGCCTCCTTCAAGGAAAATCTCAATAAGAACTTTGTCATCAATCCCCTGCCAAAGTAATAAAAAATGGTTATTGATTGAATATATACCTGAATACAAACAGCAAACAGGTATACAAAGGACTTAAATTTTCCAGTATCAAATACACTACCAAACCAACACTTTCCAAGAGGTGTAGTATAACAAAGTACAACTAAAGAAGAATGACGTGGAAAGAACTATTACCTCAGATATAATTCCATTAGCTTTTGTCAGAGAATCAGTGACACCATAGGCAACACTAACTCCAATGCTTGATCCTGCTCTTGTTGGCTTTACCTGCAATATTGCGTGGATCCTAAATGTAAATAATGGATCAAGAGTGCTGCAGAAAACCAAAATGAATGTTCCATTAAATGCTTACCACTACTTTTCCTGACTTAATATCTAGTAGATTTTGCTCAAACCACTTTGACAGTCCAGATTCATCCATTTCACTTCCCTAAGAGAAGGACCAGACCACAGTTAATTTTGTGAAGTCATACAATTCTGCTTCTTGGGTGTATTTAAAAAAACCTAATTTCCAGCATGGTTCTTTGAAAGCAGCTTTCTTGGTAGGTTACATTGTCCAGAAAACCAACAGGGGAAAATACAGGAATAGTCAAGTGAGAAGTAAACCAACCAGAAACAAGACAAAGCGGCAAGAACAGAAGAACAGAGAAGCAAAAGGACTTCTTCTCTTTTTGGATAATTAGAGAAGAAAAAGGAACATTTGTCCAGTCTAAACATAAAATAAAGATAAACTATGTAACATTATCAAGGGGAAACAGAACAAGTGGAATCAAGCTGAGCAGTGGATATTCAAGCTCAACTAAATCAGATGAGCAAGTCAAGCCTGTTTCTAAGAAATATGATATGGAAGTCAAATTTAACAGACAAAGTTTGAAGAGGGAAATAAGAAGAAAAAACAAATAAATTGGAAGACCATTACTAACAGAGGTAATATATGCCTGCATATGGAAACTTTCAATTAGAAGAAAGTACATGAATAGAGAAGGCCAAAAGCAGAATTAAATAAATTATGGAACATAAATAAACACAGATCACACCTGTATGAGAAAATTAGGTACAGTCTCGAAACCTTGTCTGTCAAGCTCCACAGATGCATCATACTGTTAAAAATTTGGAAGAAACACCATTATCATCTGTTAATCAAAGATGCATAATGCAATACAGAAGGCAGCAACTTGCACCATGAAAGAACATAAAAACTTTCTTGCTGACGTAATCAATATAGTATGTTAACAAGTTGTTACCATGTATTTTGAATATAAATAAATTAATATATCTTAACACAGTCATAAATCAAGTAAAATATCAATATGAAGATCAAAGGTTGCGGAAAAGGATTACAGTTCAAATTTAAGGATCACTAGAGTTGAAATACAATCAAACAATTTAAATGAAATAAAAAGTCATTTTCGAGATTAAAGGCTTCTTTTTTCAAACAAATACCATGTCTGGTCTAAGCAATACATACATTCTAGTTTTCTCAACTGATAAAGCATGCCATGCCAGATCAGGGGGGAAAAAAAAGAAGATGCAATAGGTAATTTACTTTATCAAATGCCTTTTGACATTGAGTGGATCCTGTTCCAACAAATGGAATATTTGATCGTTCCAATAGCTCCTGAAAAATGCATCAAGACACATGTGAAATCAGAAAAAAAGGAAGTACCACTAAGCTTTCAAACTCGGAAGACACTTAGTATGTGTGAAATTTCTTGAGTCTTTCAGTATGAGAAAACCTGAATGCCACCATCTTCACCGAAACGACCATGTATAACAGGAAAAACTATGTCCACCGAGGAAGCAAGGTGTTCTGTGAAATCAGATAATGACCGGAAGCCTTGGGCAAGGCTGCAAACACAATATGAGAAAATTTTCAATTGTAACAAGCAGGGAAAAATTTACCCCATAACAAGCCAGGATGCTAGCTGTGATAACTAACCTCTCAAGTTTGAAATCAAAATCAGCAGGAGTGTTTGAGTATACCTATGAGGGAATTTTAACAAGAATCAAGAGCCAAAACCACAAAAAACACAGAAAATGCCTAGTGCCTAGAAGAAGCTGATAACCCATCAATGAGTGAGTAAAATCTAATCTGAGAACTGGTCTTCCAAAATGCATTTTGTGCCAAGCCTATGACCAAGATTCAGGTTGCAGAATGAGAAGGCAAAAATTGACATCCTCTGAGGTTTAAGCCCATTTTAAACTTACGGGTTATGAGCCAATTTCTCAGATTAAATTGAATGGGAAAGGAGAAAAGGAACAATTGGCTTACAGAAGATCTTGATGAAAATCTCTCTTATACTGCTTGATATTTTCCCTTAATATAGGTGATCAATTATTACAGTAACGTATAGCAAAAGGAACAGAAAATACCATAACGATTAAATGTTGCATGTTAAGACAAGGTTTAGACAACAGACCTGGGCAGTGGATATGGCAAAGGCATTGAGGTTGCTATCAATGTAATAGCAGCTTACATGCAAATCATCCCCCTGCTCATGCACAAATCACTGGTTGAAAGAACAAATATTCTTCCAGAAAACTTGCAATTTATGGAATTCACTAGCTATGGACTATGAAAACATTTATATTAACTTGCAATTTATAGCATTTTTCCATTAAATAATTTTGAAATGATACTATGACATCATTTTATGACCAGCCCCAGTTTTTAAAAAAAAAAGTGTTAACACGCAACAATAATAACTTGACACGTGTTAATTTAATTTAAAATGTAATTTTTTTTAATTTTAAGTTTTTCTTTGTTCTTTTTCTCTCCACTACACCTCCCACCTCCACCTCCAGAGTGCATGCACTCTCTATAGCCGCCACCTTTCCTAACATAGGTAATGACGAAAAACAATCAAGCCCGCACGTAAGAAAAGTTATCGAATTTGCACCTGAATATTATCGAGAACTGATCGAGCAGAGTTCAACGAAATTCCCCGCTCAGCAGATGGTCCACCACAGATGAGTCCCACTCTTAGAACCTTCTTCTCCACAACAGCAATCTCACGATCACCCACTGCCTCCTCAATAGAAGAAGCCCTAACAATCCCAAATCTGCAACTCCTTTCACAGCTCAAGTTACTACCAGCACACTTTACGGGGAAATTTATAGCTCCTGCGGAGGACGGAAAAACGTGATTTCTACTGCGGCGGAGATGATTGGGAGCAGGAGAAATGGAACTGATGGAGAAGGAAGAAGCCATTGAAGGGAATTTGGGGGGATTGAAGGTTAGAGTAAAGAGTGAGAGAGTGAGGAATAAGTAGAGTGATTTCTTTTTTAGTATAAAACGAAATGATTGCTGGAACGTCAGTGACGGAGAAAGCTGAATTACTTCATTTCTTTTAAAAAAAAAAATGGGCCGGCTACAGATGTACTCTCTCCCTCCGCTCCATTTTATATATATCGTACATATTATAAATAATAAATATTATTAATATATATTATTTCATAAAATCAACATATAAATTATATTATTTCTTTTATTTTATAATAAGTTTTGAAAAAGATATATATGACCAACTAATTAATATTAAATAGGGATAAAATAGTGAAGTCATATTTTTCTTAATGCGCAATCACAAAAGATAACATATAAAAAGGACCAATAAGAATAGAAAAAAACAAAATTTCTGAAAAATATAAGTATTTTTTAATTTATTTTATTCATTTATCACTTTTTCATAGAAATAGAAATGTTATTTCTGAAACTTCTCATATTTCACAATGAAATAAGAAAAATTAAATACAATATCCATAAGATCATTACAGAAAAATAAAGAGGGAGAGTAAGTACAATTTTAAATATGGTACACACTATATTTATCCTTCTATAATAATTTATTATTCATATGAAAGTTCTACATATACGATACTTAACTATAACTTTATATTTTGAATTCAATAAATAAGTTTAATTAAAAATAAATTAAAATACTAACGAATAATGTATCAAAATATAGTTAAATGACATAATTAAATTAATTCAAAATCAAACAATGCAAGGAAAAAAAAGTGATAAACCTTTAAATTTTTTTTGAGAACTTCATTCGACAGCATCATGCTTTGTTCATTCAATTTCTTGTCAAAATTTTTAATTGAATGATAAACACGAGAAATTATCAAAAGTGGAAAACTTATTGTTAATTATTGATCATAGTTATAAATAAGAAATGTTTTGATGTAAAATATTACTTAAATAGAATTATAAAAAATCTTTTCTATATAAAGTAAAATTTTAATTGATCTAGAAGTAATCATCTAGTAATTGGAATTGATATAATTACTAAGATAGTAATTACATTTTCTGTAATTACATATCTTGGTAATTCCACTGTCAGTGTGTAGTTATAGTGTAATTACAATTGTGTTGTTTAATTGCACAAGTGCAATTACAAGTATATATTGTCTTTCAAAAATATATTAGCTAGTAAATATATATTCTTAACTAATATTATAAAAGAATCAATTTATATTTTTAAAATTAGTATATTTTAATTAAATTGATTATAAAAACTAAAAATATAAGTTTTACGCGAACATAATGAAATGTGTTTTTGACAAAAATATTAAATATTATAAACATAATATCATCGTAAAATTATTAAAACATTTGATGAGAAAAAAAGAATCTATCTAATCTAACTAAAAGAAAATAAATATCGTGTAATGTGAAATATTAAGTCAATACTACAAAACAAATGAAACTAAAAAATATAACATAATTTTAAATTCGAAATAAAAAAAATTAACATAATATTATATCAATATAACATACATAAGTATGATTTTTTTTTAAAAATACGTATATTTATAACTTTATTCAACAATGAATTCAACTTTAATTTAAAAACAAAAATGTTAATAAAATCATAATAGTGAAAGAAATAAAATATAGAATAAATAAATAAAAAAGATAATATGAAAAGTTATATGGAATCACATGACATATAAAGATTGAGAATAAGAAGGAAATGAAAAATAAATATTATAAAATAAAATATAGTTTTAGAAAAAAATTGAATAATAAAAACTAAAAATAAAATAAAATAATCAAAATAAAAAAATAAATTAAAATGAAAATATAAAAATAAAAATACTACTACAACAACAACATACCCAATCGAATCCAGCGGCTGTTTCCTCGGAACAGTGAACAGGAAGAGCGATTAATAACGAAAAACACATGATAACAAGTAAATACGAGACAATTCACATATATAAGACAAATAAATACAACATCGGGCAACTCCTACCTATCTAACCTATTAGCATGCCACTCTAATTCGCGACTTCCACTCCTTTCTATTTAAGGTCATGTCCTCGGTGAGATCAAGTTTCACCATATCTTATTTGATCACCTCCCCAATACTTCTTCGGTCTACCGTTATCCCTCCGTGTAACTCCCAAATCTAGCCTCTTGCACCTCTTAACAGGAGCATCGGTACTCTTTCTCTGCACATGTCTGAACCATCGCAGTCTCGCTTCCCCATCTTGTCAGCTACAAGGGTCACCTCTAGCTTCTTCCGAGGTGGCCCCTGTAGTATGTAATTATATGATGTAAAATTCACTCCCCTCCCCCTTGTAAATTGGAAAGTGTAATTACATCCAACCATCAAACAGTGTAATTACACCAAATTCTATCAAACCCAATTACCCGGTGTCCTTCCAAATAGGCTCTAAATATTATAATTTTTTACCTAAATCGAATTATGAAACCTAAAAAATAGAAATTAAATTAATTATGAAAAATCTAAATCTATCTGTCTAGTTATCTATCCACATTTATACTATATTAAAAGCATGAAAATCCTTAGAAATATTGTTTGAATTTTTTGCCCTTCTTTAAAAGATTTCTATTTAGACAAAATCATTTTTTCATCATTTTTTTAAAATTCTTATTTAATTATATTTATAATATTAACTTTTAAAATATATAAAAATAAATAATAAAATAAAGACTTTTAACCTATTTGAATGAAGAAAATACTCTATCATATTTAATAAAATTTTAGTTTACCATGATATATACAATCTTTACAAAAAAAAAAATTACTTTTCCGCGTACGCTATTTCTCTGCAAAAGAAGAGTCTTTACCATCCTAAAATTTAGACTGTGAAGTCTTTCAATCTCTATTTTTCTGCTAATCCCGCCGCATATGGGTTCCTCCGGCAACCGCAGTAATAAAGGTAAGACGGCGTTGAAGTCCGGCAGGCGCCGCCGCCGATCTCCCGATGACACTGCATCGGACTCCGATTCAATTTCTTACACTGACTCCGAATCTGACTCGTCTCCGCCGAGTAGAAGCCGCCGCCGATCAAGCAGAAGCAGAAGCAAAAGCAAAAGTCGAGGCGATAGAAGTAGATCCAGAAATCATGAATATACAGACGAAGAGAGTAGCGACGACGAGCGAAAGAAGAAAAAGAAGAAAATTACTGACGAAGAAATTGCTTTATATATGGCTAAGAAAGCACAGAAGAAGGCAGCGAAAGTGGCGAAGAAGTTGAAAACGCAGAATGTTTCTGGTTACTCAAATGATTCAAATCCATTTGGAGATTCGAATCTCAATGAAAATTTCGTCTGGCGGAAAAAAATTGAACGAGATGTTACTCGAGGTGTGCCGCTGGATACCTTCTCTATGAAGGCGGAGAAGCAAAGGCAGAGAGAAAGAATGGCTGAAATTGAAAAGGTAAAGAAAAGGAGAGAAGAAAGAGCAATTGAAAAAGCTCAACGAGAAGAAGAATTACAGATGCTAGCTAGAGAACGGGCCCGGGCTGAGTTCCAAGATTGGGAGAAGAAGGAAGAAGAGTTTCATTTCGATCAGAGCAAAGTCCGGACCGAAATTCGTCTTCGTCAAGGTCGTGTTAAGCCTATTGATGTTCTTATCAAGCAGTTAGAACCTTCTGGAGATTTCGATGTGGAAATTGATGAGCCTTATGTGGTGTTCAAGGGTTTGGCTATAAAAGAGATGGAAGAACTTCAAGAGGATATAAAATTGCATATTGACTTGGATAGGGAAACACCACTGCATATACAGTATTGGGAAGCTCTTTTGGTCGTTTGTAACTGGGAACTGGCAGAAGCTAGGAAAAGGGAAGCAATGGACAAAGCACGAGTACGGGGAGAGGAATTACCACCCGAATTGCTTGCAGAAGAGAGGGGTTTGCATTCCAGTATTGAAACAGATGTTAAGTCTTTGTTACAAGGTAAAGGGTATGGTGAATTAGAAGCATTGCAGTCACAAATTGAATCACAAATGCGATCTGGTACAGCTAAAGTAGTAGAGTATTGGGAAGCTGTTCTTAAACGGCTTCAAATTTACAAGGCTAAGGCTTGTTTGAGGGACATTCACGCTAAAATGCTGCGGGAACATCTTGAAAATCTTGAGAAGCCATTGGAGAGCCGTGATGTAGAGGTGGAAGAGACACCGAGGACTAATGAGGAAGACACAGGTCATGAGCAAAATGATGTTTGCGTCATGTCTCCAGAACCCATCTTGAATGAGGTGGTTAAGGAGAAGGAAGAGATGGAGGAGGACGAAGAAGAAGATGAAGAGGCTGGTTCTTATTCGCCTGTGTTGGTGCACGGGGATGATAAAGAAGAAGCAGTTGATCCTGAAGAGGACAGGGCAATACTCGAGAGGAAACGGATGGCTGTTTTGGAAGAGAGACGTGCCCAAGATAAGATTTTGCCCCCAACTCCTGCGGAAGACAACTTTGAGAAGAAGGCTTTTAAAACTATGGGAGCAATGGAAGAAGGGGATTTAGTGTTTGGCTCAAATGATGAAATTAATCTTGATTCACAGGTGTACTGGTGGCATGACAAGTATAGACCAAGGAAGCCTAAGTATTTCAACCGTGTTCATACTGGTTATGAATGGAACAAGTATAATCAAACTCATTATGATCATGACAACCCGCCTCCAAAGATTGTGCAGGGATACAAATTCAATATCTTCTATCCTGATCTTGTTGACAAAGCAAGAGCTCCAACTTATGTCATAGAGAAAGATGGAGATAGTGCTGATACTTGCATCATAAAATTCCATGCTGGCCCTCCTTATGAGGATATAGCTTTCCGAATTGTTAACAGAGAATGGGAGTACTCCCATAAAAAGGGGTTCAAGTGCATATTCGACCGAGGAATTCTGCATTTGTACTTTAACTTCAAGCGTCACAGATACCGTCGTTGATGAGTCTCAAGAAGCACACTGTTTGTTGCAACGTTCAGCACTTTGTTATCTATTTCTTGTTTATGTACTTGTTAGGCGAACTTGTATGTGATGTTCCTTCATGAATGTAGAATTTTGTCAACTTGCCAAAAAGTGTGATACAATTTTGGAGTACTTCTGATTTAACTTATGCTAATTGCTGAACTGAAGTCACTTATGGCTAACAATCTTTAAAGGTTAGTCTTTTCAGTGTTCCTTGTATTAGTTTGCATAAGAGAGAACCTGTTTGTCCAAGATCCAATTCTATCAATTAGCTTATCTACTAGAAGCTGGCATTGCATGATTGACATCCTCATAAGTACTAACCTTTAAAGATTGTTATGACTGCTCCATTGGCTTTAATTGTGTGTTGTGGTGAGAGAGAAATAATATAGCTTTTGAAGGAATTTACATGATTTCGTTCATTTGAATTGGTCTTAAATCTCTCGTCTTTTTTATGCACCCATGAGAAACTTATTTGTATTGAGCAATGAAGTGCCTTTTGTAGATAACCATCTATCTTTTAAAGTGTCTATTTTTCTGGTATAGGACTTGTATACAGAGTTTTTCCATTACCAATGAAAGTTTTATTTACTTGATTAAAGAAATAAGCATCTCTACTTCTATGAGGTAGTGGTAAGGTCTGCGTACATTCTACCCTCCCGACCACACTTGTGGATTCCACTGGGTACGTTGTTGTTGTTGTTGTTGTTGTAAAGAAATAAGCATCTCCTTGCAACAGATATTAGGTTTCCTAAAGATGGAGAAATCAGAAGTGTTACAGGAGTTTGATTTAGTTTAAATATATAAGACTAGAAACTGAAAATTTTTCAGTGCATTCCTTAGTGAAAAGTATTTCGAGGATCTCGTCAACTAGTGCTCAAATAGAGAAGAAATTGAAAGGGCAAAGCAATGGGCAGTTAGTGTGAAAAGTCATTCCATCTCATACTCGTGAGGAGATAAATTTCCCCAATAGCAATATGACTTCCAATATTACCCCAGAAAGCTTTTATGTTTTGGTCTGGTTGGTGGAAAATCATACTCACTTCTGAGAACATGAGAAAGAGGAACATTGTTTGTGTCAATCCATGCCTCATGTGTAAAAGCACGAGGAAACATATGAATAATATTCTGCTTCATTGCAATTGGTGCATTGACTATTGACTACAATTTGGGTCCTCATCGTGAAGAGAAAGAATCTGGAAACATTTTGAAGCCGTAAAAAAATTGGCTATGTATCGTTTAACGGATATTTGGCAAATCTTGGGCATGTGTTCAGGTCCCCATTACCGTGGATTATCAATTGTGTAGGGTGTCATATTCATCTAATATATTTTGTGGCTGTACTTGAGTTTTCTCCTCCTATCAAACATCAATAAACTTGTTTCCCTGTAACAAAAGGAGATCGTCGCTGAAATGACAATGGTAATAGATACAGAGAACAATGTTAGTTACTGCAGGAACAAACAAAAGAATATAAAAGAAAAACTCTGGTGGTTTTAGTTGTTTTTTCAGCTTTGTTTCCTGCGTTTTTGCTGCTTAAATGTAGCAATTAGCATCAAGTGGTCTAAGGTGGCAGACTTAGTTTCTAGTTGCCGTGAGTTGCTTGGGCTCGAAACACTCTTCTGTAATTATGCTCTTTAGCTGCGCCAGCTGATCGGATTGATGCATAGTTGAATGTTTTACTGCTTAAGCGTGTTGGTTTAATGCGGCAGCTCTTGGTTAGTTTTTGTAACAATCGAATTTCTTTCATTGTCGATAATTTGCATAACCATCCAACAGAACATGAATTAGGGTAACATGTATGAGAAAACTCTTAAGACCTGCTACTTATTGTAATTTGTCACTGGGACTATTATTTATTTTCCTTTTTGGGAAAACTTAAAGACCTGCTACTTGTAGTAATTTATTTTCTTACAATTACTTATATTACATTTCCTTTGAGATGGGTAATTAAAGCTGTATTTGCTTTGCCAATGTATATTCTCTTGAGAAATATGAGATTTTAACATGCTGGAGTTTTATCCACGTTCAGATCTGAGATATCCTTGCCAATCATGAAAGAATTGGTTCCTCATCATCTTCAAGAAAGTGGCAAGGTTTGTTTCCAATCATGTTTGCTATTGTTAATCTTTCATCACCCTTTATGTTCTAGTTGTGTTTGATGTATGAACTGATACTTTATGTTTGATTTGGGAGTCTATCTCATTGTTCAACTTCTCATCTCATCTCTTTTTCTGTGAGTTTAATTTATTGTCCTTTTAGACTGACGGTTTATAGCTGCAGTACAGGCTAGGGCAGCTCTTCACTGTTCAAGATTGAAATCTTCTCTATTTGAATATTCCAAGTTATTTTGCCTTTTACGCGGAAAAGTTTCACATGGCTTTTGTTCACATAAAAAAAAAAGAGTAAAGAGCCTTACGGAAACATGATATTTTACTTATAGCATCCAATCTTCGTCACTGATCGGAGAGTATATAGATTGTATTTACCTATTCCTATTCTAACAATTGAAATATGGAAAAAGCTATGAAGGTTCTGCTAATATCTGCATAAATTATTTTCCGTTTCTTCATACCTCATCCATTTCGTTCGTTCCAAATTGCCACATGAGCGCCAAAAGGGCTACTTGCGATGTTCTTTTCGCTCCTCCTTTTGAACTTACACTATAGTGACATATTTTGGATTGTTCATGGCTTTACCCTCTCAATGTCAATCTCAAACATTCGTTTCATCAATACCTGTATGCAATTGTGCAATGAATCCCCACCTTAATCTTGCCATGAAAATGTGAATGCCAAATGATGTAGATTGTCCTACTTTTCCTTTGAGCCACTTATAGTGGTCAATGCAATCCGTTCTTGGTGATGATTATTTTTTGACAAAGGTGTTCTCTATATTTCTAAATTCTTAGAATACCTTTTACCAGCTCTAAAGTAACCTAATCAACCTATCTATTCTTAGTTGACACGTATTCAGCTTATGTGCTCTTAACTGAATCTGTAACTGCTCTAGAAGAATCTTAGAACTGTAACAATCTGTATGCTCTTTATTGTTTACTCATTATGAGATTAGGTCATTGACCCAACAAGCCCATAATCCTTGACTTAATAGTTTTGAAGTATCTGATGGGTGAGCTTTTTGAATTTTCAAAGCCATACCTTCTCTTTCCTGTTATTTTCATTCTGCACATGAAATCCTAAGATCTTCTTTGTTTACTTTCCCCATTTTTTTTTATCTGATGTACCAACTGCATCACAGAGCTTGCCAACCTTAAAGGATGAGTTGTTTTCCAATTTCATGCCTCTATTTGAAGATCTTCTGTCAGATCATTGTGATGATGAACCAGACATAGCCTGGATTTTTCTTTAGTTTCCTTAACTTTAAAATAAATTCCTTATCTTGAGTCACTGTTCTTTCAGCCAAGATAATATCTGGAACAGCTATATTACCCTTTTTCTGTTCCCAGCCATAGATAATTGTTTTTTTCTAAAGCTTCCACCTGATGGTTAGTGTTCATGCTGCCTTAGCCATCTGTCCAAGTCCTTCATTCTTTTGGTTATGATTGTTTTGTTGCTGACAGATAACAGGTATGATAGTCCTGATGATATCATAATTTCTTTTATGTTTCCTTTCTTGTAGGAGAGGCTGGATTACTTGGAAGATGGAACGAATATCTTCAAGCTTCGTTTACGACTATGTTCATCATTATACCCCTTTAATGAGCGCACTAGGGATTTTTTCCTCGAGTATGATAGGCATACTCTACGGACAAGCTCCCCTTGGGGATCTGAGCTTCTTGAGGTAACATAACTAGTGTCATTGACCATTAGTTGTTTTTCCTGTGGTAGTAATCCCATTCTGAAGGTACTTTGCAAAAATTGGGACTTTGTTTCCCCTTTTTTGTCTGTTAATTGGTGTGAAAAGTTAACTGAAAAATGACTGAATGTTACTGGCACTTACAAATCAACTGAAATATATAAAAATAGATAGTAGGGAACCTGTCTTAGTAATGAGATTCTAAATAGTGCGATGCTTGAAATTCAAAATGTTTCCTCTTATTTTTCATTAAAATACTAATCAACAGAATGCAGAAAATAGATACTAGGAAACCTATCCTGGTAATGAGATACTTTCTCCATTTCAATTTGTTTGACCTACTTTCCTTTTTGGTCCATTTTAAGAAGAACGACTCTTTCCCTTTTAAGCATCTCTTTAATTTCAACTTTCCATATGACATGTTTAAGACCACAAAGTTAAAGGCATTCTGGCACACTTGAAATATCTTTAATTTAAGACCACAAGATTCAAATGTCTCCTTTATTTCTTGAATTCCGTGTCAAGTCAAAGTAGGTTGTAGGCCAAACATATTGAGACGGAGGGAGTACTAAAGAAATGGAATGTTTGAGACCCGACATATTCCCTCTTTTTTTTTAAACATTAATAAGTACATCTGGTGAGATTATTGTAGTTACCTTTAGAACTAGCACATAACTTCAAGTACATCTGGTAAGATTATTGTACCTTTATAACTGGTGCATAACTTTCTTAGCTTGCTTGATGAGGGAAAACTTTCTTAGTGTGCTTGATGAGGCAAAACTATTATTTGGCATGATCATTTAAACTTTTCTCTGTTACACTCATAAGTCTGCATTTAAGTCCACACATGAACCTTAATATTGGGTTATGCGTGCAGTAGGGATTTGAGTCGTGTGTCCCACATTGTTTGTAATAGAGCAATCAAAATTCAAAAGGGTTTATAAATGTCTTGAGCCACTTCACAGTATGTTCCGTGTGCTTGTGTCACCCAAGTGTTTTCTACCCTATGGTGGTTCCGTCTAAAATTGAAGCACGACATTTGTTTGACTGGGTTATTTTTCCTGAATTTTCTCGCCAATGCTCTGATACTAAGTAAAATCCCACAAAGTTGGGTCAAGGGAGGGTAGAGTGTATGCGGACCTTACCACTACCTCATGGAGATAGAAATGCTATTTCGAAAGACCCCCGGCTCAAATGAATCCATCCCAAGTAAAAGAAGAAAACAATAGATATAAAATAACAGCTAAAATGAAGAGCAATGTCAGTTCTACAAAAAAAAAAAAAAATAGAAGTATCAGAATAATCGAAGAATAACAACACAATCATATTAGCACGACTAATCTTATGACAAACCTAGAAATTGTCACAAAAGGCAAGACAACATTCTACCCCTGCTAACCTTCTACCCTAAATGCGACTTCCTCTCTTTCTATCTAAGGTCATGTATTCGATGATTTAAAGTTGCGCAATATCCTGTCTAATTACTTCTCCAAATTTTTTTTGGTCTATCCCTACTCCTCCACCTAACACTAAACCAACCTCTCGCACCTCCTAATTGGAGCGTTGACATACCTTCAAGTGCACATGGTCAAACCATCTCAGTCTCGCTTCTTTCATCTTGTCTTCCACAGAGGCTACTCCCACCTTCTCCCGAATAACCTTATTCCTAATCTTGTCACTATGTACACATATCCATCTCAACATCCTATCTACACAATATGCATCTTCTGAATATGTGAATTTTTGATTGGCCAACACTCCATATAATAAAGATTATCTAACCACCACCATTCTATAGAACTTACTTTTATGTTTAGGTGGAACTCTTTTTATCACGCAATCCTCTAGAGTTAAGCCTTCATTTCATCCATGTTTCCCCAATGCAATGTGTGACATCACAGTCGATGTCCCTATTACTCTGGAGGATGGACCCACGATATTTAAAGTTTTCTCGCTTGGGAATAGGTTGAGTGGCAAGCCTCACTTCCTCGTCCACATCATCCATCGCAACACTGAATTTGCACTCCATGTATTCCATTTTGGTCCTGGTCCTTTAGACTTCAGAGTTTGTCTCCAAATTTTCAATTTATCATAAATTCTGTCTTAAGTCTTATCAATCAGTACAATGGTATCCGCAAATAACATGCACCATGGAACTACAAATAGCATACACCATGGACCTGCATTATGTGAAAAATAATGGAGCCTAAGTAACTTCCTCTCAGCTAGGCCAATTCTTTTTAAAAATCTAAGTAGCTTCCGTTTACTTTGGCCATTCTATTAATTTAGTTATTATTTTACTATTCTTATCTATTCCCCATGATTATTCTGGCTTCCTCTCATCACTTTTCTGCATCCATCTATGGTGTTCTTCATCCCTCAACTCGGTTTTGATTCATTTCGTCAAGTTGCATAGAAGGGTTATAACCTCGTCCTTTTTATGTCTTTTGCATATGCAACCCGAAATTTCAACTCCTTCCCTGTGGCAGTACTATGTGCCTCATGCCCATGGATTATTTTGGCAATGCCATTACTCCAATTAGCTGACCTGTCGAGTCACTGCTTAAAATCTGAGTATTGATGAATCTTGTATGATAACTTATCAAGCTAGCAGTTTTCGTCAGTTGATTTGTCTGGTCAACGTCTATTTTAGTTAGTGAAATATCATCCTTAGATCATGGGCTAGTTGTCACCTTGGATTGCCAGCAATGTGGTCAAACTGGTAGCGTGCATATCCTTATCCAACCATCTTTTATTAATTAACTGTCGCACCATGGACAAGTCAATCTCCTGGAAATGCCAAGTCAGTTTTGTCTCAGAGCAATTCTAAGCTAGTTTATTGCTGACCTCATGTTCTAGTTTTAATATACAAATTCAAGTTGTTTCATCAGCTTAAGTTTGAGGGGTTTTGTTAAAATCAAGAGAGAGATTCTTAATGGCCATGTCATCGATGAAAGTCAGGAGAATAACTAAGAACAAAATTTTCTAATTATTGTGTTATGAATTATTAGGAATCGGAAGAACTTGGATTTCGTGCGACTTGAAACTCCAGCAGAAGGAGCTCTCTTGTTAGTTGTTAATGATCAATTCAATAAAAGTTCTTTCTCTCTGTCCAAAAAGCTGTCTTGATCTCTAATTCGGCTTTTTGGGTGAAAAGTGTCATCTTCCATCCCTGCTAAAGTTCTGCTTGGCAGCTGCTGAAACGACGTGGAAGCACTGAACTTGTTACTTTTCAACTATGCAATGTGATGAAATGGTACTTAAAGTAATCCCACTTTTGCAGGCAATCAATAGTTTGAAGAATGTTGATTCCACTGCTTTGCTTCTATTTCTTTATCCAATCTTAAACATTCTCCTCCATCTTATTGGCAATGGGGGAGAAACTCTTCAGGTTTGGGACCGTCATCACTGGTGCCTTTCACGATCCCTGACTTTTTTATTTCACTTTTCTCAAACAGTGTACCTCTTTTCCTCCCTTCACAATTGTTATCTGCTGCTGGGCTCTGCTACATGGTAAACACTGAGGTTTCTTTTTTCACTTTCTACTTTCAGGTTGCTAACTTTAGAGCTATGGTTAACATTTTAACAAGGTACATTTTATAGTTGCTCCGTGGCTTGGTTTGAAAGGTTTTAGGAGTTAGAAATTATATTGCACTCACACTACTAAATTAACATATTTATCCTCTATTAATAACATTAGATCTCTACCTGTAGGGTGCAGCAAGTGTCGGTTGATGAAGCTGAGAGAAATGCTTTCCTAGTAAACTTTGTTGATTATGCTTTTGTTGATTTTGGAGTTTTAAACTGGTTGGATACCCTCTTATGAGATATATTAATAGCTAGTTTCTTTCCCCAGTGAGTTGGATTACATATCATTGGTATTTCCCCACGCATCAGAAGATAAATTTTTTATGAGCAATACATGTGAAAATGAGGTTTTTAATCTTTTTAGTGTTCTATATTTACTACAACAACAGACCCAGTGAAATCCTACATTTTAATTTTCTTTATTTGATTTAAAAATGTTGGTCTGGCTAACTTATGCGCACCTTGACTAATCCACTCGGCAAACTGTTTAGCCCACAAGGACATGTTGCCAAGGTAGCCATCACTACTAAGGTTGTAATAGATTGACTTCGAACCTAAAGCCTCCAAGTTGCTTCTCCATTGCCTCAATCACCAGTATAATCCCTTGGAAACATGTGAAAACAAGGTTTATGTATTCAACATGAAGTGAAAATGAATAAAATCAAACTCAATTAGAGTAGTAGTTATTGAGCTTCCAGTTCAGCCTTGTCACTAAACCTGACAAATACAATGCAGGAGCAGGTTTGTAAGTGGAAAATATTCTGATTTGCCTTCCAGTATATTATGTTGACAATGCTTGATTCCAGTATATTATGTTGACAATGCTCGACTTACTATAGTCTATACCCTCCTACTTGTAGGCCTGCTTTGAGTTATTAGTGGGTTGGTTTTTATCTTTTTCTACCAAATAAGATTGTACTTGGTAATGAGTTCCAAGTAAGGGCGGAGTTTGATTTAGCAACCCTTTTTGGACAAGTAATTCCTGAGTAGTTGTAAATGTGACTAAATATTTTCCATTTCAAGTAATATTCCTCTTTCAAATTCTCTCTACATCGAGGTATCTGATGTATTAGTTGCATATATAGGTAAATAGTTGTTATGTTATCATTTTTGGATTAATTTTCTTGGAGCACGTCATTGTGCAGAATACAGTTGAAAATCCGTAACTGCGAATAGGATAAATTAAGAACATTTGACATTTTATCGGAGGTGCCTCGATTAATTTTCAAATTCTGGAAAGGTGGCTGGATGTTCGGCAACTTACTTTTGCAGCAACTAAAGCTTTTAACTCACAGGCCAGTTTTGTGGTATTAAAGTTCCAAATCAATTCCTCGATCAGTCTTTTGTAGCAACTATATAGAGTCTCAACTCTTACTAGGGGTAGCTCGAGCTGAGGGTCTTTCAGAAACAACATCTCTACCTCCACAAAATAGGGGGATAAGGTTTGTATACACCCCATCTTCCATAGACACCACTTTTGGGATTTCACTAGGTTATTATGTAGCTCAATGAAGTGTGTGAACCTATGCTCTATGTAAGAATAGTTATGCAAATGTGGTGATGGATTAGAATGCTCAATGCATGCATGCATGATACTCCACCGTTTTCATAGGAATAGTAGGTCCTATGATAATTCTATCTCAGAGCTCGTAATCTTCTCTTTGAATGAAGTCCTCCATTCTAGCCTTCCACCAACCGAAATATGTTCCATTGAAGAGTGGTGACCTCAAAGATGATTGTCCTTCTCCATGTCCAAAAGGTGGTGCAGTATTCATCTTGATCAATTCTTAGGTACTAGCATTTAACAAAAAAACCCGTTCTGATACCAATTGTTAGATTTGCACACCCTATGGATTTGCCTAATCGAAGGAACATGTTTGCAGACGTGTTTCAGTAAAGTGGAAATAAACAAGAACACAATATTTTTACGTGGAAACACCCGGCTTACAAAAGGTGAAAAACCACGACCTGTACCTCTACAGGATTTTCTCCCAACTTCACTAAATCAATACGAGCCTCCAACAAATGATTACAAATCCTAGTAATCTAAGACTTCAACACAACTTCACCAACTTCCTAACTCCACATAAACCTCCCTAGGCTTATGTTCCCAACGTCTTCGAGTTGCCCCCAACTTGAAGACTAAACAAGCACTCAGTTTATAAACTACTAAGATAACATACAAACTCCACAACCAAAGAACAATTTCCAAATGATGACTCAATAAAGAACCAAACCCACTAACTGTTTCCTGACTCTAGACTTTATTGACTTCTTTTTCTCTCTTTTTGTCTGAGTACTTTCTGAGACTTGAGAGCTTTTTTTTTATTGTTATCTTCTTGAGTTCTACTTGCAATAAGACTCTCTTGTTATCACTTTGTAGAAGACTCTTTTTTCAGCTTGAACTCTTCTTGCTATATTAGAGTTCTACACCTTCTTGAACTCCTTGCTTTATTAGAGTTCTACACCTTCTTGAACTCTTTCTTCACTCCAACTCTTCCTTCACCTATGACTGCTGAACCATCTTCCTGCTTTTGTAATTTCGACCTTATTTCCAGAAACTTTGTCAATATGTTTCATTGTCCTCCGTCCATCATCAAAACTGTGTTTAACACAACATACCTTATCCAGATCCCACTTGTGAGATTCAACTGGATATGTTATTGTTGTTGAGCTTCATTTTGAGTGGGTATTCATTTCAAAGGGCTGGATAACATCTTATGGAGTTTATATCTCAAATTTGCGACAATTTGATGAAGTATTGAATGAGTTTTGAGTCAAATTTTGATTTAAATGGGGCTTCGTTCAAAATAGGGGCGAATGATATGGGAGTTTTTGGAGCACTTTTCGTGTTGACGGGTTTGGTTGCATTAGGAATTAAACCTTTAGCTTGTTTATATTTATTTTGATGTTGATTGTATTGATGCAATAAATTTAAGGTGAGGAGTCATGGTGTATGTTATTTGTGGATGATGTAGTTTTGATTGATAAAAAATTGTGATGAAATTAATGTTAAGTTCAAAGTTTGACAGACCTTAGAGTCTGAAGAGTAATTGAACATGATCATGAATGAATACTTAGAGTAAATTTATTGATGTGACATATGAGAACATAAAAGTGTAGCTTGATAGTTGATACACAAACTAACAAAAGTATCTTTGGTCTATTATCTAGGAGAATGGGTAGAGTGACGAGGATGTCACTTAGTATTAGTGCAGGGTGGATGACTCAATTTCAGAGTCTTGTGTAATAAGAAGATACTCACAAAGTGGTTGATAGACGAACCATATTGCATGGAAGATAGTTTTACGAATCAAAAACTTTAGTGATGTGACATATGAGAACATAAAGTGTAGCTTGATACACAAACTAACAAAAGTATCTTTGGTCTATTATCTAGGAGAATGGGTAGAGTGACGAGGATGTCACTCACCGTATTAGTGCATGGTGGATGACTCAATTTCAGAGTCTTGTGTAATAAAAAGATACTCACAAAGTGGTTGATAGACCAACCATATTGCATGGAAGATAGTTTTGCGAATCAAAAACTTTAGTAATGTGACATATGAGAACATAAAGTGTAGCTTGATACACAAACTAACAAAAGTATCTTTGGTCTATTATCTAGGAGAATGGGTAGAGTGACGAGGATGTCACTCACTGTATTAGTGTATGGTGGATGACTCAATTTCAGAGTCTTGTGTGATAAGAAGATACTTACATAGTGGTTGATAGACCAACTATATTGCATGGAAGATAGTTTTGCCAATAAAAAACTTTCACATGCAGAATATGAGAATATTGTGATGGATACGTAAGTATATTAGGAGAGATAAGATTAAAAATGAGAATATCTGAGACAAGCTGAAATGATGTTAGTTGAAGACAAGATGCAAGAAACAATATTAAGATGATTCATACGTGTAACAGGAAGAAGCATAGATTTTTCATTCCGAAAGTATGAGAGATTAGCTATAGATGAATTCACAAAATTCGATCAAATTAAGAATATTAGGAAGAGCACTTAGACATAACATGACAACTTATCAAGGACGAAATCTTAAATAGCAAAGTGTTAAGAACAAGAATTGAACTAAATTATTAATCTTCTGTTTATTTTATCAAAAAAAATCAAGAGATCTTAATTCCTCCCTACTAACTTTATATACTAGTAGTTATTTATATTAATTGAGTTGGTAATTAATAAAATAATTGGTTGCCAAATTTTCTTTAAAAGTTAATTCCAAAGTAATATTATTCGAAGTACCGGACATATACATATAACATATTCATTTAAACATAAGATATACAGAATGACCACAATGAACATGAGAACTTAATACTTTTTCAACATCTAATAATATTAGAACATAATTTAATATAGGTACATAATATCATGAAGCATGAACCGACCACTTATTCCATAATAAAAATATGCTTTTTCATGTAACTACTTTGTCGTCTTACTATTTCCTTCTTATGTATCTTTTTATTTATTTTATTTAAACTAGTTAAGTGTACGCATTTTTGCACGTATGTGTTGTGTCAATTAAAAATTGTATATAAATAGTACTTGCTAAAATAAATGCAATATTCATGTAAATAATATTAAATAAATACTATTATTTGATGCAATAGTTTAATTTGTTGTGAACGGTTGACAGTAATTTTTTTCCTCGACCCTATCCAGATCCAATGTCGTTGAACCAGGAGCAGCCCAATTGAAATCTCGACCAAGTAGCTTCGTCTTTCCCTTTCCGGTTCCCCTTTTTGCAGGGGTGGTAGTATAGTATCGACCAGTTTCGGAGAACTACCAGACAAATCGAAGATGTGTACCTGACTTGTGATTGTCACAGCTTATACTAAGTTCTGGTCATGAAAAATAACATCATCATATCTCATCCTACCTTTGTCAATACATGTCCACTTTTCATCTCCAAGTTTGCAGTAGGCCAAATTATTATGCTGATAGCCATAGATGGCAGCAACCATACAATTAGGCTTGGTTGGAGTTGAAGATAGGACAAGTTTGTATATTAAACATTTGTGCACAAAATTTGCGCTTTCAAAGCAACTTTGTGTGTGGCCATCATTAGCTTCAAGCGCATATACAGGGTAACCCTTGTCTGTTATACCGTATTAACCTTAGTGAATGGGTTATAAAGAGATATTGTAGGAGCCAAGTGATTAGTAGCAACTAACCAACTGTAGGAACATCCTAAAAACCTGCTACTATGGAGGATCTCTGGAATAAACTCAAGGTTGTAAACCTTTCTTTCATGTAAACAGACAAACTTTTCACGTACTTCACTTTCGTCATGACAATGTAGTAGACACCATGGATATGAGCGATGAATAGTTGATGATACAGACCTCCATGGAGTACAAACACATCCGAACCTAACTTGATCCTTCAATGTAACAAGACAACTAGCTATTAACCTCAACAGATCCTCTGGAAGTTCCGACCACATCGACGCCATATGATATATCAATAGAAAATCAATTTAATCACCTACAATATAGATATATTAATAGTTTATAAATATATAAAATAATAATTTTGAGTTGAATTGTTAGAAGTTAAACAATTAATTAAAAGAATTCTAAATATAAAAAGAGTAGTTTAATATTTTCATATGTAATTTTATTGAATTTTTCATTTTAAATTTATTATATTACATACTTTTATTAACAAAGTAATTAATAATCTAAATTTTAATTAATTTTAAAGTCTTAAATATTAAAAAAAATAATTTTTTTTTCATTCTTTCCTTCCTTGACTAGGTAACTATTTATATATAATAGTTCTAAATTAAAAGTGAATTCGAAATACAATGAATTCTAATCCAAAATGAATCTTGAATCTAAATAAATAAAAAATAAAAATAATAAATTAAAAAATAATTTTATCCAAATAATAAAAAATTTAAATAATATTAAGTTTCACCGCTTTTAACACACTATAAATTAAACTTTTTTATCTTTTACGAATACTTTTAAATTAAATCACAGTTCCATAGAAACCGTGTACTCCCTCTCTTAAAATAATATTGTTTGAATTTGATGATTTTTTAGCTAAGTAACATTTGACAATAGCAATTTCGACTTAGTTTTCGAATATGTGTGGCTCAAGTGTATCGTCAACGACTTTTGGCAGTTTGTTATTATATAATTAGTCAATAGTAGGTGTTTATATTTTATAACTTTGTGTGCAAAAAATATATTTCACATTTCTGATTATATAAATCTGAATATGTTCTTTCAAGTCAAAAATATCAAGCATTTGTTGCAATGTAATATATTGATTTTTGTTGCTCAAACTTTCATTAATATATATAAAGATTCAAATAATTTAATTCAAAGTTCTAGATCAAAGTTCAAGACTATATTAGAAAAAAATAAATTATTCTAATTATTAACTACAACTTTGTGATATGTACATATAATTTGCCAGTGATTATAAGAACACTTTTGTTGAAGAATTAAATTTAGCTATAACTTGAAATATGAAATTAAGACTTAGTGATATGGAAAGCAGATTTAATAAATTACTATATATGTCACTATACAAGACAATTATAATTTTTCATAGGGAGAAGTATTAATAACACTCTCAAACTTGGCGCAAATTATTAGTTTCGTTCCTAAACTATTGATAAACTTAAAAACAACCTTCAACTTGGCGAACTGGACTTAGATACACCCCTCCCATGCCACATGGCATAGCAAGTGACTACAATGTATTTAAAACGCGGTAATGTTGCGGACGGACACTGTTTCGATCAATTTTTTTTTTTAATTTTGAGCTACGGGCCCCGAAAAATTCCCCGAACAATGCACTACGCTTCAAAATAGTAATATATGTTAGTTCAACCAAACAAATGATAAAAACAATTCACGGATTTGGAAAAAAATCGATGATGCATTGTTTACCCAGAACAGGCGAACAAGTGTATGTTCGTGATGCGGACATGTCGCGGAGGGTTCCAAGTGTCGCAGATTTTTTTTTACCTTATAAATTTTTTTAAAATAGTTCCTGAAGTTTTTAAAATATACACTTTAACCCCTTCATTAAGTTAATCATATTTAATTTTTAATTAATAACAAGTTTGACCTTTCAAAGTCAAACTTGTCAACTTTTTTTAATTTTAAAATCTAATAGCCACCTTCCTTCAATTTTCACTACTTCCTCTCGTCGTCCCTGTTTGTCAAATAATCTTCAAATTCATCAAAGTTTTTGGAGGGATGAAAATATACTACCTCAAGTAGTGGGAGTGATGTTGAGCAAATTAAATAGCACTACATGAATAAGTTGTTAATATTTCAATACCAAAAGGTTTTGAAGAAAATATTAAGACTTAAGAACATGAAAATGTGACTATAGTAGTAGTACTTATTCGTAGTGGGAGAATCGTAATGAAGATTGATTTGTTGTATATTCTTGAGATAGTTTTATGATAGAACTTGACGAGTTTATGATAAGGTCCCTCGAGATCTAGTACCGAATCGATTGTTACGACTAAACACTACTAGACGAAATTGCATAGGAAAACAACTTGGTAAGATACTTTTGATAAGTCATATAAAAGGAATGCCTGTGAAAGTTGTAAATGCATAGTTAAAAGTCTAAGTGGGAGATTGTTAGGATATATACTATTAATCGTGGATTTAGACATAGTATTCTAACAATTTCCATGATTGAATATCTAAGTGGGAGATTGTTAGGGTATATACTATTAACCATGCATTTAGATATAATATATTATAATAATCGTGATGGTTAAAAGTCTAAATGGGAGATTGTTGGGATATATACTATTAACCATGGAATATATACTATTAACCATGAGTATTAATATAGTATTTATCATAGAAAAATTATTCATCCAATTTTAATAAAAAGTTTTAATAGATCATATAATCGTTTATGTATCCATTTACTTATATAGTAGATGATTTAGTGTATAAAGTTTTAGCTTATACACAGAGGATTAAATCATCGGTTCTTATAAGTATAAAGTTTTATCGTGTCAAACCTTGCAAGTGGATTTATGAATCCGACACATGAAATAAGTTAAGCAGTGCTCTAAAGGAAATTAATCTTTAAATTAAATTTGACAGAAATTTAATTTATTCATTAGTATCTGTAATCTTAACATGGAGAATTACGTAAGTGTTTAATGGGAAATTTAAAATATAAATAGAGGGGTATAATTATAAATTTTTAGTGAAATAATTTGTAATTTATTATAATAAAAATAATTTAAATTATTTCCATAACAGGAAGCTTTAGTAATTAATTGTGTATTCTCTACCGTGCAATCCTATTTCTAACTAAAGAAGACACATATTAGCAAGTGTTTCCTTCTCCCTTTTGAATTTGGAGAGATCCTCTCCTCTATATATATTGGTAAGAGATTTGAATGAAAGAGAATTAGATTTTCATGCTCCACATAATTCAGTATCGTGTACTTCTCGTCGTCCCTGTTTGTCTGGGAAATTAGACCTAGCGGCATGCTTGTTCAGAAGAGAGAAAATCATCCTTCTTCTAGTCCCACTATCACTATCAACGTCTCATATGCTTCTCAAGATTTCGATCTCCCTGTGCCTCCTGAATTCACCTTTGGTAAGCGGGATTCTCCATTTTGTTCGTGTAAATGATGTATGCTTATGAGTTTGTTTATTCTATGGTGCTTGGTATTTGTTGGATTCAGATGTGGAGCTACAATTTTTATTTTTGCAATCCTTTTTGCTTACTAGGTTATACATGTTAAATTAATTTGTTTTTAGGGTTTAGCCAAAACTATTGAGTTCTGCCTAAAACGTAACTACTAAGGTGGCTGCAGGATGTAGAAGCAAAAATCGAGGCCATAGAAGTAGATCCAGAAATCATGATTATACAGACGAAGAGAGTAGCGACGACGAGCCAAAGAAGAAAAAGAAGAAAATTACCGATGAAGAAATTGCTTTATATATGGCTAAGAAAGCACAGAAGAAGGCAGCGAAAGTGGCGAAGAAGTTGAAAACGCAGAATGTTTCTGGTTACTCAAATGATTCAAATCCATTTGGAGATTTGAATCTCAATGAAAATTTCGTCTGGCGGAAAAAAATTGAACGAGATGTTACTCGAGGTGTGCCGCTGGATACCTTCTCTATGAAGGCGGAGAAGCAAAGGCAGAGAGAAAGAATGGCTGAAATTGAAAAGGTAAAGAAAAGGAGAGAAGAAAGAGCAATTGAAAAAGCTCAACGAGAAGAAGAATTGCAGATGCTAGCTAGAGAACGGGCCCGGGCTGAGTTCCAAGATTGGGAGAAGAAGGAAGAAGAGTTTCATTTCGATCAGAGCAAAGTCCGGACCGAAATTCGTCTTCGTCAAGGTCGTGTTAAGCCTATTGATGTTCTTATCAAGCAGTTAGAACCTTCTGGAGATTTCGATGTGGAAATTGATGAGCCTTATGTGGTGTTCAAGGGTTTGGCTATAAAAGAGATGGAAGAACTTCAAGAGGATATGAAATTGCATATTGACTTGGATAGGGAAACACCACTGCATATACAGTATTGGGAAGCTCTTTTGGTCGTTTGTAACTGGGAACTGGCAGAAGCTAGGAAAAGGGAAGCAATGGACAAAGCACGAGTACGGGGAGAGGAATTACCACCTGAATTGCTCGCAGAAGAGAGGGGTTTGCATTCCAGTATTGAAACAGATGTTAAGTCTTTGTTACAAGGTAAAGGGTATGGTGAATTAGAAGCATTGCAGTCACAAATTGAATCACAAATGCGATCTGGTACAGCTAAAGTAGTAGAGTATTGGGAAGCTGTTCTTAAACGGCTTCAAATTTACAAGGCTAAGGCTTGTTTGAGGGACATTCACGCTAAAATGCTGCGCGAACATCTTGAAAATCTTGAGAAACCATTGGAGAGCCGTGATGTAGAGGTGGAAGAGACACTGAGGACTAATGAGGAAGACACAGGTCATGAGCAAAATGATGTTCACGCGATGTCTCCAGAACTCATCTTGAATGAGGTGGTTAAGGAGAAGGAAGAGATGGAGGAGGACGAAGAAGAAGATGAAGAGGCTGGTTCTTATTCGCCTGTGTTGGTGCACGGGGATGATAAAGAAGAAGCAGTTGATCCTGAAGAGGACAGGGCAATGCTCGAGAGGAAACGCATGGCTGTTTTGGAAGAGAGACGTGCCCAAGATAAGATTTTGCCCCCAACTCCTGCGGAAGACAACTTTGAGAAGAAGGCTTTTAAAACTATGGGAGCAATGGAAGAAGGGGATTTAGTGTTTGGCTCAAATGATGAAATTAATCTTGATTCACAGGTGTACTGGTGGCACGACAAGTATAGACCAAGGAAGCCTAAGTATTTCAACCGTGTTCATACTGGTTATGAATGGAACAAGTATAATCAAACTCATTATGATCATGACAACCCACCTCCAAAGATTGTGCAGGGATACAAATTCAATATCTTCTATCCTGATCTTGTTGACAAAGCAAGAGCTCCAACTTATGTCATAGAGAAAGATGGAGATAGTGCTGATACTTGCATCATAAAATTACATGCTGGCCCTCCTTATGAGGATATAGCTTTCCGAATTGTTAACAGAGAATGGGAGTACTCCCATAAAAAGGGGTTCAAGTGCATATTCGACCGAGGAATTCTGCATTTGTACTTTAACTTCAAGCGTCACAGATACCGTCGTTGATGAGTCTCAAGAAGCACACTGTTTGTTGCAACGTTCAGCACTTGTTATCCATTTCTTGTTTATGTACTTGTTAGGCGAACTTGTATGTGATGTTCATTCATGAATGTAGAATTTTGTCAACTTGCTAAAAAGTTTGATACAATTCTGGAGTACTTCTGATTTAACTTATGCTAATTGCTGAACTGAAGTCACTTATGGCTAACAATCTTTAAAGGTTAGTCTTTTCTGTGTTCCTTCTATTAGTTTGCATAAGAGAGAATCTGTTTGTCCAAGATCCAATTCTATCAATTAGCTTATCTACTAGAAGCTGGCACTGCATGATTGACATCCTCATAAGTACTAACCTTTAAAGATTGTTATGGCTGCTCCATTGGCTTTAAATATGTGTGTCGTGTTGAGAGAGAAATAATATAGCTTTTGAAGGAATTTACATGATTTCGTTCATTTGAAATGGTCTTTAATCTCTCGTCTTTTTGATGCACCCATGAGAAACTTATTTGTATTGAGTAATGAAGTGCCTTTTGTAGATAACCATCTATCTTTTTAAGTGTCTATTTTTCTGGTATAGGACTTGTATACAGAGTTTTTCCATTACTAATGAAAGTTTTATTTACTTGATTAAAGAAATATGCATCTCTACTTCTATGAGGTAGTGGTAAGGTCTGCGTACATTCTACCCTTCCCAGACTCCACTTGTGGGATTCCACTGGGTATGTTGTTGTTGTTGTTGTAAAGAAATAAGCATCTCCTCGTCACAGATATTAGGTTTCCTAAAGATGGAGAAATCAGAAGTGTTACAGGAGTTTGATTTAGTTAAAATATATAAGACCTAAAAACTGAAAAATTTTCAGTGCATTCCTTAGTGAAAAGTATTTCGAGGATCTCTTCAACTAGTGCTCAAATAGAGAAGAAATTGAAAGGGCAAAGCAATGGGCAGTTAGTGTGAAAAGTCATTCCATCTCATACTTGTGAGGAGATAAATTTCCCCAATAGCAATATGACTTCCAATATTACCCCAGAAAGCTTTTACGGTTCGGTCTGGTTGGTGGAAAACCATACTCACTTCTGAGAATATGAGAAAGAGGAACATTGTTTGTGTCAATCCATGCCTCATGTGTAAAAGCACGAGGAAACATATGAATAATATTCTGCTTCATTGCAGTTGGTGCATTGACTATTGACTACAATTTGGGTCCTCATCGTGAAGAGAAAGAATCTGGAAACATTTTGAAGCCGTAAAAAAATTTGCTATATACCGTTTAACGAATATTTGGCAAATCTTGGGCATGTGTTCAGGTCCCCATTACCGTGGATTATCAATTGTGTAGGGTGTCATATTCATCTAATATATTTTGTGGCTGTACTTGAGTCTTCTCCTCCTATCAAACATCAATAAACTTGTTTCCCTGTAACAAAAGGAGATCGTCGCTGAAATGACTATGGTAGTAGATACAGAGAACAATGTTAGTTACTTCAGGAACAAACAAAAGAATATAAAAGAAAAACTCTGGTGGTTTTAGTTGTTTTTTCAGCTTTGTTTTTTGCGTTTTTGCTGCTTAAATGTAGCAATTAGCATCAAAGTGGTCTAAGGTGGCAGACTTAGTTTCTAGTTGCCGTGAGTTGCTTGGGCTCGAAACACTCTTTTGTAATTATGCTCTTTAGCTGCGCCAACTGATCGGATTGATGCATAATTGAATGTTTTACTGCTTAAACTTATTGGTTTAATGCGGCAGCTCTGGGTTAGTTTTTGTAACAATCGAATTTCTTTCAACGTCGATAATTTGCATAACCATCCAACAGAACATGAATTAGGGTAACATGTATGAGAAAACTCTTAGACCTGCTACTTATCGTAATTTGTCACTGGGACTATTATTTATTTTCCTTTTTGGGAAAACTTAAAGACCTGCTACTTGTAGTAATTTATTTTCTTACAATTACTTATTCACTCTCCTTTGTGTGTGTGTGTGTTCTGTACTAGTTGTTCTGCTTACTTTTCCTTTGAGAAGGGTAATTAAAGCTGTATCTTGCTTTGCCAATGTGTATTCTCTTGAGAAATATGAGATTTTAACATGCTGGAGTTTATCCAGGTTCAGATCTGAGATATCCTTGCCAATCATGAAAGAATTGGTTCCTCATTATCTTCAAGAAAGTGGCAAGGTTTGTTTCCAATTATGTTTGCTATTGTTAATCTTTCATCACTCTTTATGTTCTAGTTGTGTTTGATGTATGAACTGATACTTTATGTTTGATTTGGGAGTCTAACTCATTGTTCAACTTCTCATCTCATCTCTTTTTCTGTAAGTTTAATTTATTGTTCTTTTAGACTGACGGCTTATAGCTGCAGTACAGGCTAGGGTAGCTCTTCACTGTTCAAGATTGAAGTCTTCTCTATTTGAATATTCCAAGTTATTTTGCCTTTTACGTGGAAAAGTTCCACATGGCTTTTTTCACGAAGATAATTTTTTTGGGTATGATGATGAGAAAAGCCATGCATTTAAGGTGTTCACATAAAAAAAAAAAAGAGCAAGGAGCCTTACAGAAACATGATATTTTACTTATAGCATCCAATCTTCGTCACTGATCGGAGAGTATATATAATCGAAATATGGAAAAAGTTGAAGGTTCTGCTAATATCTGCATAATTATTTTCCGTTTCTTCATACCTCATCCATTTCGTTCATTCCAAATTGCCACATGAGCGCCAAAAGTGCTACTTGCGATGTTCTTTTCGCTCCTCCTTTTGAACTTCCACTATAGTGACATATTTTGGATTGTTCATGGCATTACCCTCTCAATGTCAATCTCAAACATTCGTTTCATCAATACCTTTATGCAATTGTGCAATGACAACATCCCCACCTTAATCTTGCCATGAAGATGTGAATGCCAAATGATGTAGATTGTCCTACTTTTCCTTTGAGCCACCTATAGTGGTCAATGCAATCCGTTCTTGGTGGTGATTATTTTTTGACAAAGGTGTTCTCTATATTTCTACATTTTTAGAATACCTTTTACCAGCTCTAAAGTAACCTAATCAACCTATCTATTCTTAGTTGACACGTACTCAGCTTCTGTGCTCTTAACTGAATCCTTAACTGCTCTAGAAGAATCTTAGAACTGTAACAATCTTTTTGCTCTTTATTGTTTACTCATTATGAGATTAGGTCATTGACCCAACAAGCCCATAATCCTTGACTTAATAGTTTTGAAGTATCTGATGGTGAGCTTGTTGAATGTTCAAAGCCATACCTTCTCTTTCCTGTTATTTTCATTCTGCACATGAAATCCTAAGATCTCCTTTGTTTCCTTTCCCCATTTTTTTAATCTGATGTACCAACTGCATCACAGAGCTTGCCAACCTTAATGGATGAGTTGTTTTCAGTTTCATGCCTCTATTTGAAGATCTTCTGTCAAATCATTGTGATGATGAACCAGACATAGCCTGTTTAGTTTCCTTAACTTTAAAATAAATTCCTTATCTTGAGTCACTGTTTTCAGCCAAGATAATATCTGGAACAGCTATATTACTCTCTTTCTGTTCCCAGCCATAGATAATTGTTTTTTTCTCTTAGGCAGCTTCCACCTGATGGTTAGTGTTCATGCTGCCTTAGCCATCTGTCCAAGTCCTTCATTCTTTTGGTTATAATCGTTTTGTTGCTGACAGATAACAGGTATGATAGTCCTGATGATATCATAATTTCTTTTATGTTTCCTTTCTTGTAGGAGAGGCTGGATTACTTGGAAGATGGAAAGAATATCTTCAAGCTTCATTTACGACTATGTTCATCATTATACCCCTTTAATGAGCGCACTAGGGATTTTTTCCTCGAGTATGATAGGCATACTCTACGGACAAGGCCCCCTTGGGGATCTGAGCTTCTTGAGGTAACATAACTAGTGTTGTCATTGACCATTAGTTGTTTTTCCTGTGGTAGTAATCCCATTCTGAAGGTACTTTGCAAAAGTTGGGACTTTGTTTCCCCTTTTTGTCTGTTAATTGGTTTGAAAAGTTAACTGAAAATGACTGAATGTTACTGGCACTTACAAATCAACTGAAATATATAAAAATAGATAGTAGGGAACCTATCTTAGTAATGAGATTCTAAATAATGTGATGCTTGAAATCCAAAATGTTTCCTCTTATTTTTCATTAACATACTAATCAACAGAATGCAGAAAATAGATACTAGGAAACCTATCTCGGTAATGAGATACTTTCTCCATTTCAATTTGTTTGACCTATTTTCCTTTTTGGTCCATTTTAAGAACGACTCTTTCCCTTTTAAGCATCTCTTTAATTTCAACTTTCCATATGACATGTTTAAGACCACAAAGTTAGAGGTATTCTGGCACATTTGAAATATCTTTAATTTAAGACCACAAGATTCAAATGTCTCCTTTATTTCTTGAACTCCGTGTCAAGTCAAAGTAGGTTGTAGGCCAAACATATTGAGACGGAGGGATTACTAAAGAAATGGAATGTTTGAGACCCGACATATTCCCTCTTTTTTTTTTAACATTAATAAGTACATCTGGTGAGATTATTGTAGTTACCCATAACTTCAAGTACATCTGGTGAGATTATTGTACCTTTATAATTGGTACATAACTTTCTTAGCTTGCTTGATCATCAAACTCATGCTAAAAAAGTACACTCGCAATGTGTTCACACCCAAACAGACCCTCATCAGATCAAATTAAGCACTACACCATATCCCATTGGCCCGAAATAAGTCCGAGAATAAAGATGAACCAGTTAGTATAGCAACCAAATAGCGCGGTGATAGTGCCCCTCACTACAAAGAAGTCTCACACACAGTGTATAAATGCAGTACAGAGACTGGAATGTAGACACTCACACTCCAAAAAAGATTTTCAACCGACACACAAGTATAGACCATATGCTTGCCTTTATTTTCACCACCTTGACTCTTGAATGACCTTTTTAGGATCACTTTAGGGCTTTTGCGGCTTGTAACGTAGGCTCGGGCTTGGGTGAGGTACATTTAGGATTAAAGTGACTAGCCTTCCGTTCCAAGACACTGCTTTGACTCAGCCTCTACTTTCGGCCCCCAAACTCTTTATTTCCCCTGTTTTACCAATTTTCTTTGCGGATGGGAGTGATTTACTTTTTCATTCATTCATTCACACGCACAAACTCTTTTTTTTTTATATACGATCACAATCCAGCTTTTCTTCTCTTCTCATTACTTGACTCCTTTCCATCCTTACTATTCCGCCTCTCTTACAATAGCCACCCTCAACTTAGGATTTTGGCCTGAGTTGAGGTTCACAATGTCTTCTTCAAGGACCAGGGCCAGTATAAGCCACCCTCAACCTAGGCTTTTGGCCTAGGTTGAGGTTCACGATGTCCTTAAAGGGACCAGGGCCTGAGTACAGATCTGCAGATAGATTGGGAAGGTGAATTGGGTGATTAGAAAGAAAAGGTCTATTAAGGCTCAATCTTTTGGTTCAAAGGGAGAAATTTCATTTGGTTGATTCGTTTCAGGCTAAGTGACTTCTCAACAAAAATGGCCTAAGATCCTATCCTAATCCAATCATTCAATCGTTTTAGGGGGACCAACCAGGCAAGTTCTAGCTTACAAGTGCGTCAATCGAATTTAAGCAAGTAAACTTCCACACACATGGCACATATCCCCCACTATTCAGCACTAACCAACACAGTCATGCTTCATTCTTCAAGATGCCAACTAGACAATGTATACCGTGCTTTAACAGGATCACAAAATTAGTCAGTATGGGATGCGTGCATATACAAGCTTTTTGAATTTTCTTTAAAATTGGGGTTACTATAGACTCTTATAAACACTTATCTTTACACAAACAAAACAAACCTAAACATGCCAGTTCTACTAGATACTACACCTTCAGAGGAAAAAAAATGCAAGAAAAACTCGTCAGGGTAGGATGCCCCACCCCCAGCAAAATACGGTGCAATGTCCTCATTGCACCATGACAAATACTAAAGCAAAAATGGGAGCAGAACATACCTGAGACGCCCTAGGCGTCAGTCGGGTCATCGTGGCCCGATCCAGCTGGTGGGTCCGTGTCGGCAACATTAGCATCAGGTCCGACGGCACTCCCGGAAGCTCCTGCCCCTGCAGCCTCATAAGCTAGTCGCTCCCGCTCCTCCTGGGCTGCAGCTTCTCGATGCTGGGCTCTCAAGGCCTTTCGCAGTCTCCGTGCTTCCTCACGCTGCGGGTCTTCCGGAGGGCTATTGCGCTGGCTGCGGCGCTTACCTTTATCCTTATTACCGGGAGCCTCTGGAGGAGGTACCTGGGCAGCAGCTGGTACGAGCAGCACGCCCCAACCCTCGGTTAGGCTCGGCTCCACCGGGGCAGTGAACAGTGACAACAACGAATCTGGCGGTGGAGCCGGAGCTGGCACCGTCATCACCGGTGCCTTTCACGATACCTGCCTTTTTTATTTCACCTTTCTCAAACAGTGTACCTCTTTTCCTCCCTTCACATTTGTTATCTGCTGCTGGGCTCTGCATCACAATTCTAAATGGTAAACACCGAGGTTTCTTTTTTCACTTTCTACTTTCAGGTTGCTGCCTTTAGAGCTATGGTTAACATTTTAACAAGGTACATTTTATAGTTGCTCCGTGGCTTGGTTTGAAAGGTTTCAGGAGTTAGAAATTATATTGCACTCACACTACTAAATTTAACATAGTTATCCTCTATTAATAACATTATATCTCTACCTGTAGGGTGCAGCAAGAGTCGGTTGATGAAGCTGAGAGAAATGCGTTCCTAGTTAACTTTGTTGATTAAGCTTTTGTTGATTTTGGAGTTTTAAACTGGTTGGATATCCTCTTGTGAGATATATTAATAGCTAGTTTCTTTCCCCAGTGAGTTGGATTACATATCATTGGTATTTCCCCACGCATTAGAGGATAATATGAGCAATACATGTGAAAATGAGGTTTTTAATCTTTTTAGTGTTTTATATTTACTACAACAACAGACCCAGTGAAATCCTACATTTTAATTTTCTTTATTTGATTTAAAAATATTGGTCTGGCTAACTTATGCGCACCTTGACTAATCCACTCGGCAAACTGTTTAGCCCACAAGGACATGTTGCCAAGGTAGCCATCACTACTAAGGTTGTAATAGATTGACTTCGAACCTAAAGCCTCCAAGTTGCTTCTCCATTGCCTCAATCACTATAATCCCTTGGCAACATGTGAAAACAAGGTTTATGTATTCAACATGAAGTGAAAATGAATAAAAGCAAACTCAATTAGAGTAGTAGTTATTGAGCTTCCAGTTCAGCCTTGTCACTAAACCTGACAAATACAATGCAGGAGCAGGTTTGTAAGTGGAAAATATTCTGATTTGCCTTCCAGTATATTATGTTGACAATGCTTGATTCCAGTATATTATGTTGACAATGCTCGACTTACTATAGCCTCCTACTTGTAGGCCTGCTTTGAGTTATTAATGGGTTGGTTTTTATCTTTTTCTACCAAATGAGATTGTACTTGGTAATGAGTTCCAAGTAAGGGCGGAGTTTGATTTAGCAACCCTTTTTGGACAAGTAATTCCTGAGTAGTTGTAAATCTGACTAAATATTTTCCATTTCAAGTAATATTCCTCTTTCAAATTCTCTCTAGATCGAGGTATCTGATGTATTAGTTGCATTTATAGGTAAATGGTTGTTATGTTATCATTTTTGGATTAATTTTCTTGGAGCACGTCATTGTGCAGAATACAGTTGAAAATCCGTAACTGCGAATAGGATAAATTAAGAACATTTGACATTTTATCGGAGGTGCCTCGATTAATTTTCAAATTCTGGAAAGGTGGCTGGATGTTCGGCAACTTACTTTTGCAGCAACTAAAGCTTTTAACTTGACAGGCCAGTTTTGTGGTATTAAAGTTCCAAATCAATTCCTCGATCAGTCTCTTGTAGCAAATATATAGAGTCTCAACTCTTACTAGGGGTAGCTCGAGCTGAGGGTCTTTCAGAAACAACATTTCTACCTCCACAAAATAGGGGGATAAGGTCTGCATACACCCCATCTTCCATAGACACCACTTTTGGGATTTCACTAGGTTATTGTGTAGCTCAATGAAGTGTGTGAACCTATGCTCTATGTAATAATAGTTACGTAAATGTGGTGATGGATTAGAATGCTCAATGCATGCATGCATGATACCTCCCTCTCGCTTCTACAATTGCTGAGATCATTTTTTGTTTTTGGCACTTGGGAGTGTCTAAAGAGTGGGCATTTATAATGTGGTGAATCATGTTGAGTTAATATATTTGCACAAATTGCATTTAAGATGTGCACAAGTCTTATAGAAAACCTTGATGCGGTTTCCGCAAAATATGCAGCTTATGGAGATTCTGCAGCAGGTAAGTTTTGTTTTTTATAATTCCACAGATTGAAATGCGTGTTGAATATGTCTGTCTAGGTGCCCCTTTTGAGATGGGTCATTCCTTCTTGCTTATTTCATTGAATGTCGATGTTCATTAAATATGAGAAGCATCAAATTTTTATGCCTTCATTTTTCATTACTTGGTTGTGCTTGTGCATCTGAACATTCATACGATAACAACAATTCTATACTGTGCATCTCAGGGGGGAAAGAGAGATTAAAAAGGTGCAAATTAAGCAGCTATTGCAGTATTGATATGCCATAGATCTCTGGTTTTTGAACTAATGTTGGTTCATTGCAGTTTCTAGAGGTTTAAAAGAGACGGAGAAGACTGACAAAAGAAACAATACTTCACTATGGCTCCATCCAAATGGTAACAAGCTACAGTCAAGATGATAAGCTGTTAAATAAGATAATACTGCCCTTTAAGCTATCTTATTCTATATATGCTAGAATACGGCAATATTTGATTGAGCATGAAATTTATGAAAGAAGTTATTTTAGTACGTACCATAGGTAATATTTGAACTTTGTGGTTTTAAAGTTGACAGACTCCAATATTGAGATATCACTTGTCTGTCATTGACTCATTGTACAGAAGATCAGCAGCAAGCAATGGCTTGGCAGTCGATTTACTGATAATAATGCGGAGTGATCATGATGGGGAAGACGGGCACATGAAGAACCAACTCATTGTTCAGTTCCATAAGGCGAAAACACAGATGAGTTAGTAATGCACGCACCCTGCTTCTCCATCTTGCTCAAACCTCACCTTAATTTTCCTTCTACAAGATCATTGTTATTTGATGTTTTAGAGTGTGGGGTGTGGAATATTTGAGTCCTACATTTATAATTGATGAGAAAAATTCAAATAAGGGGTAATGATACTCTTAAATGGTGTAAGTACTTTGAAAATAACATAGTATCCACATAACAAGATTATGAGCACTTCTAAGACATATAAAGTACCATGTTGGAATAAGTCTGGTGCATTAAGCTTCTGCCTGCTATAGGTGGGGTTTGGAGAAGAGCCGATCACATAGGTTATTATATTCGTAGCCTTACCTTATAAAAATATCTTTTAAGTAATGTCTTGGTCATGATATTCTTGTCAAAGGGTCCATTCTGGTTTATCATTTTCTCATATGGAAGAAATTTTAGTGAAACCAATTATTTGTAATCGTATCCAAGAGAAGGGCCATGTGATCTGGTATGTGAAGAAGTGTCCTTCTCTATTACCATCAATGACCATTATAGGGAATGTCCTTTGCTTGGGGAAGAGCCAATATTTTAGTTACGGGTTCAACAAAACTCAAAAAAATTCAAGGAGTGGACAGTGGTTAACCTCAAACTTTCTACTTATATAAAAATATTTATTTAATGTGTATAAAATTTGTCAAAAATTTAATTAGAAAAAAGTGGTTCTTTATAATTCATAAACTACAAATCTAAAAGAAGATTAGCATAGTTCTTGCGCAAGGATGACAGGTACAAATCGAGAAATGATCTCATGCTTTCTCTTTTATGGTTAATCAATTCTAAATAAGATAATGGGGTTTTATAATTGCCATAGAACATGCATCTTTCGAAAATGTCATATTCTAAGATGTCATTGTCCAAATCTCATTAGTAGCTATATTTATTTGAAAGTCACCTTAAAAAGGTGGTAAAAATGCTTGTGACAAGGAAGAATTTACTAAAACAGAACTAAATTACTATTGTAGACCTCTTTGATAGACAATCTTTTACCCCATTTACTAGCCTTTTGGATTTGGTTAGAAACAAGGTTTATTTTCTTTATCAAATAAAAGATCCATTTTGGTCATAATTCAATTAATTCCTTGTTTTGAAAGAATTCTTTAAAGATCAAAGTTGCCACCCTTTAAAGGAGGGAACACAGTGAACTGTAATATTAAAAAGATTGTAACTTTCAAGTAATGCTTGATTGAGGGATGAAACTGAAATTCATACTTTTTGAATATCATACATTGATTAATCAAAAGGAGATTCAATAATATAAAGAAAAATCATTTTTTTGGGATCTATCCTTTCTTCAAATGAAAGGGGAAAAGGTAGAATTAGTTCGAATTTTAATAATATCTCATTTGTTTTTGCTAAGATTTAGACGTGTGAATGTAAATGCACATATGAAAGATTATGATGTTGTCTCAAGATTTGAACACAGAATGATTAACATCAGTTGAAAACATGTAAATGTGTATAATTTATTTATACGTACAGAGTAAAATTAATTAAATGTTGGGAGTTATTTGACAAAAAAAAATGGAACTTTTATGTTTGCTTAATGATGGTAGAAATAATTATCGCAATAGTGGTGAAGGTAAAAATTGTTGGTGATTGCTAGTAATGATGATGGTGATAATTGTGATAGTGGAGGTGGTTGGTGTTGTGTCAGCTATCATAATGGTGACGATTGGTAGTGTTTGTGGTGGTTGTAATGGTGAAGTTGGTTGATGTTATTAATAACCGGTGTTAATAGTGGTGCCTGAAGAATATGTGACGATTGATAAAGTGTTTGTGGTAGTTGGTGGCGATACTAATTATGATGATGGAGATTATTAATAGTAAAGATTGATCATAGCGATAATAGTGGTTGATAGTAGTAATGAAGGTGACAATGATCAAAGAATATACAGAGACAGTTTGTGGTTGTTCTAGGGTTATGGCAGAGTTTATTGGTAATACAGATTGATTGTGGTAGTGGCGGCGAAGGTGACGACGGCTATAGAGACAGGGGATTATGGCAACTAGTATAATTATAATAACGAAGGAAATAAGTGTGATAACAATTGACAGTAGCAACTAACAACGGTAGTAGTTGTTGGCAAATGTGACTGACGGTAATGGTGTGGTGGTGGTTTTGATAGAAGAAGTGGTTGTTAATGGTGATTACTGATTGCGAATAAAGTAATGATGAATATCATGTATACAACAATACTTTATTCTAGATCTTAGTGATTAAATTTTATTTAGATCAATATAATTAAGAACTTCAAATCTTAATGAAAATAAATGCACTTAAATCAACATTCATCTTCATACCTAAATTTTTTATATGCAATAAAAATGAGGCTAAGAACATGATGGATATAATCAATCTACCTTCTTACCTTATCCGCTCAAGCACAATAAGTATTAACTATGAGTGAAAAATAATTTCAAGCATACTAAATGATGTACAATAATAATAATACTTTCTTCGTCTATTTTTACTTATTTTCTGTACTATTTTGAAATATTCAATAATATTTTATCTATTTTATAAAATGGATTAATAATTTTATACTTAATTTTTAATTTACTCTTATCATTAATTATAATTATTTTTTAAAACATAATATTTATTACATTCAAAGAGTGATTTAATAAAATTATTTTCATCATTTATTACTTTTTAATTTTTATATCAAGTCAATAAAAAATAAATAAAAATGGACGGTTGGAATAGTAATCATGAGTGCATCATCCATATTTAGATAAGAATGAATATTGTGACGCGTCAAGAAATATCTCATACGCGTTGACGTCTTCGACAAAGAACCATTAGCCATGCTTCCATTTCACGAACTACAGTAGCTTCTACTTCATTTCCTTTAATTAATTAATCATTAATTTATTTATGTATCTGATTTTTTAAAAATATAATTAATTTTTTAAAAATATGTTAAATCAAATATAAACAGTTAAAAAATGAACAAAAGAAATAATTTTTTAATTTCAACTTCTCTTCAAACATTCCTAAACATTTGGCCATGAAAATTTCACTTTTTCTTGAAGTTCCTCTACCTCCAATTAAGCATCTTTAGCTATAAAATTTAATTTTAAACGATTATAAAAGTGATACAATAATATTTTCACTTCAATAATAACATACCAAGTGGATCTCACAAGTGAAGTTTGGGGAGTGTAGAATGTATGTAGACCTTGCCTTTATAGAGTTAAGAAAGACTGTTTCCTGGGACCTTCGTTACAAAACCCATAAGCAGAAGAAACTAAATATGGAAAACAGGAAAGGAAAAGAAAGAGAAAGCAAACAGAAAGAACGATAACAAGTAACTACGAAACAATTAACATATATAAGACAGTTAAAGACGATACCACACTACTCCTACCTATCTAACCTATTAGCCTCGGTAAGATCGAGTTTAAATTACTTAAAAAAAAATAAACTAAAAATAAGAAACCTCCTTCCTACATAGTCAAATACATGGATATTTTTAATATTATTTAGAACTTTCAAAACAAAAAACTATATTTTACAAATTCCGAAATTGCTCGTCATCTTCCCACTTTTCTTTTTCATTAATCAATAAACTTTCCATTATAAAATCACCTCAATTTCTCACAAATCTGGAAAAAAAATTCTATTTCTAGGAGAAATCTACTATGGCAGGGACGAGTAATTATCCTCCTCAGATGGCTATGGCTATGCCTATGCCGGCAGCAAATCAGGTGGCAATTATAAGTCCACAGTTCTGTGCTCCATACCCAGTTGATCTCAACATCGTAAGGAAACTTATGACTTTGTCTGAAGGTACTTTCGGAGTCACCGATGTCAACGGAAACATCGTTTTTAAGGTCAAAGGGAAGTTCTTTAGCCTAAGGGATCGCCGTGTTTTGCTGGATGCCGCCGGAAACCCTCTCGTCACTTTTCAACAAAAGGTAATTCATTGAAAATGAATTTTTGGAACTTTTTTTTTCATATATAAAAATTTTAATTTTTTTTAAGGAGATAAATTATACTATTTAATACGGGTAAAGTATTAAAAATATTTTAAATTTGACATGAATTATTATTATTTTTTATTCTCGAACAATTGATAGTGTTAAAAATATCATTGTACTTGACTAACTGGACTTAAATACACTTTTATCTTACATGAGTAAAATACATCTTGAATTTTTGCGAAGCTAAGGAGTGTCTTTTAACTCTGATAGTAGATCTTGCGTGTTGTTTAATTTAATTATTTAACGAGATGAGTGTTTTTAAGACTATCAATAATTTGAAAATGAAACTAATAACTTGTGTCAAAAGTAATAGTAATAAGTATGATTTAAATTATGTTGTTGAATATTTTTTAAATACGTGGGCATTTACCTCATAAATATTGATTAAACTAATATTAAATAGTTCCTCCATTGTATTCTATTTTATGTTGAGATTCTTTGATTTGACATGATAATCATGTTAAAAAAAAAAGGAAGATTTTTGAAATATGTGATCTAAAATCATCTTTAGATATTTGTATGATTAAAAATTATTTCATTAAGATAAAAAAAAATTAGAATTAAATTATTTTCAAATTAGAATAAAATAATTTTTTTTAAACAGATAAAAAAGAGAATCAACACTTTTATTTCACCTTTACGGGAGGATAAGATACGTTTTTAATTCATCAATCATTATAGACAGACAGTACTAATAATAACATTTTTATTTGATTACTTTGCCATATATGTATATAAAATAATATCCGTCGAATTGACGCTATATTGGTATATACTATATATATTTTTTCTTTATTTTTCTTCCTCAAACTTTTGTCTTTTTCCTCAGAAAAACAAATTACATAAAATTAGGAAGCATATTCAATTAGAGAAAAATGAGATGATATTTATATACATCTTTGTTGTCATTTTTCTAAATTAGGGTAGTATATCATGTATACATAATGTCTAATATACAATTTTTTGTTTAATTTATATGATAATATATGACTGGACGTCGGGTATAAAAAATTAGTATCTAATAATTTATTAATTAGAGGTAGCATAACATCATTTCTTACTTGAGGGTGGTGGATCTAACAGATGAGGAACAATATTAGTTGAGAAGTAAGTAGTTCATAAAATATTCATGCATCTAGATCAATGGGAATTTTTAATTTTGGTCCTTTGATTATTGTTGATATTTTTTCATGTGTTAGTAGCATGAAAAAAAATGATTCCGTATTCATATTATTCATTGGATAATTCATTTTTATCCATTTACAATATGAGTCGATTTGGGTATTTTATCCATTTTTACTTTAACTTATATTTGATTGACTCATATTCGATTCGACCTGCTTGTTTGGCACTCCTACTTATAATTTGTGTTATTAAGAAACTATCAGATATGGAGAAAGTTGTCTGTGAAGCTTCATAAGGTCTTTTTGTTCAGGCGTAGGTAGTCTGCGTCTTCACAAACATGTCTTGATGCAATGTAAAAAAATGTTTGATGGTTGAACATGTTTAAGAATGTTACCACCGAGCTATGATACAAATTTGGGCTCGATTTCGATGGTCACTGATTTACTCTTTGTGAGATTAAAATCACAAAACGAGTTTTTTTAACTCACTAAACTGTTTGTTAGTTGTCCGTAAGGTCAAATATCAGACGCTACAAACTTGAGATCATATAGTATATGCGGAGGCTTTTGAATTTATGCATTTTGGATTCTGGAAAAGGTAACTTTATTGAATTCTAGATTAACAGAACTATAGCTCCACCCCTAGCAAAGTCATATCAAGTGCATTGGATACTTATGATCACAATTACACCAACAGAGAGAGCAACCATAGTTTTGAAGACTACCTACTCTGCCTTTTTATCATATTTCATTATGCTACTAGTCATCGTTATAGATTCTGTTGGAACCCCAGAGTTTTTACTTAATCCAGGACCTTCGGGTATGCAAACAAATTATATTATCATGAACTTTTATTAATCTTTTTTCGCGATTTTGTTTGTTTTCCAGATGTTAAGTGCCCATAGGAGATGGCAAGTGTACAGAGGAGAGAGCACAGACTCAAAAGATTTCCTTTTTAGTGTAAAGAAGTCTTCACTTCTTCAATTCAAGACTAAATTGGATGTGTTCTTGGCACACAACACAAAAGAAGATGTTTGTGATTTCAGAATTGAAGGCAGTTGGTTTGAAAGATCATGTGTTATTTATGCTGGAAATTCTTCTACTATAATTGCCCAAATGCACAGGAAACACACTGCTCAAAGTATACTGCTTGGGAAGGACAATTTTGGTGTCACTGTGTATCCGAACGTCGATTATGCATTTGTCGTTGCTCTCGTTGTCATCCTTGAAGAGATCAATGAGGATCGATCAGGTGACGATTAAGATTATAGTCGTGAGCATTGTCAGTATATGATATATATCATGTTCGAGTTGCGAGTGTTATACTTGATTATCAGATTTCTGTATGTTGTATATGCATGTATGAATGTCGTTTTGTTTGGAAGTTTTTCAGGCAGACAATTTATTAACTACTATAGTCTATCTTTTTCACGCTTCATTATATAATAAGATATTTTCTGATACACTTTTATTTTGGTCTGTCCTAAAAAGAATGCATATTACAGCTTGATTGTCTAATTTGACTATATTGATGACAATGAATGTCTTTTTGCTTGCTTGTTTTGGAAAGCTTTTTCAGGCCAAAAAAAGAAAGAAAGAAAAACTAAGGATTATTTTTATTTATCAGAAAGATTATATTATAGATTGTAAAATATCTTGGGATGACATTTCATTGTGTATCAATGTATATATTAAGTTAGCAAAGGAACAATAATTTAATTATTATTATTTGCTCCTCTGAAAAAGAGAATTTATTTTAATCTACTAATTACTAATGGTGATATAACTTTTTCAGAATTAATAATCAAATAAGGAATAATATAGTATTAAATTTTATCCAAATTATTTGTGAGTGAAATGAAAAAAAAAAGAGGATTATAGTTGTTGAATATGCCATATTTGAGTATTTATAAATAGAGGTCGGGATAAAACAACACAAAAATATAAAACGTAATAATTTTCACGTTTTTATGATGCGTCAAATCAATATAATTGTATGAGAAAGATTGCAAAAATTGTAAAAAAAAATTACACTTTACAGAGTGTAAAAAAACTTACACTTTATGATGCATCAAATCAATTTTGAGAAAAGCTACAAAAACTGTAAAGTGTAGAAATTTTTTTACACTTTATAAAGCGTAAAAAAAAATTACACTTTAGAACTGACGACTCTTTTTAACTGTCCGTTATAAAAATTTTATAAAGTGTAATTTTTTTTTTTATACTAATCTCATTTTGATTCTCTTTTAGATTCATGGCCTCTTTGTGTCACTTTAGTGTACTTATGGCTCATTTTGGTTCACAATTCTATATATGGTGTGTTTCGTCATTTGATATTAATAATTGCATTAGTTATATTGAGATTGTTTCTTCTGCAGTGTTTAATTGGTGTATCAAATATAACATGCATTACATAATTTATAAAAATATCTCCCACAAATACGATCGAAAGGGCGTACAAAAAATATTGAGAGGCAATTCTATATACATTAAAACACTAATATCATAGATTTTAATATATTAGTTATACATTCTTTCATTCCAAATAGATTATATCATTACACAAGTTAAAAAAGTGTATCACACAAAAATTCTAATAATACACAAAGTTAATGCAATATTTTTTGTAATGCATGAAACAACCCCTTAGGGGTTATAGAGTGTATCAGCAAAATAATGTATGTATTAACTAGGTGTATCAGTAGTACCTTGTATATTCTATAATATATCAATATGTGTATTATTAATACTATAAAATTTCTAGGTATTAGTAATACAAGGTGATTTAATGGCTGTATTTTAACATGGTTTAAGACCCTATTGCCTATCAAAACCTTTTTTTTAAACATCTTTTCCACCATATTTGCGAAGGATATCTTTATAAATAAATATCTTTTTTTCAAAATAAATAAATAAATTATTCAATACATGTTATTTTCAATACATCAAATCAAATAGTAATGCATAAGAAATATCTCTCTATAATTAATGCAAGCGTAACTAATACAAACATTAATAATATCTTCTATTCAACATTACTCACCATACCAAACAACCCCTTATTGTTTGATCAAACCTTACACTTTGTTTGGATGGTTGTTAGGTATTGTTTGATAGTGTATCATATTGTATTGTATTGTATTTCTATTGTACTGTATGGTTTTAATGATTATAACAATTTGGACAGATTGCATCGTTCTCTGTTATTACATAGTGTCGCACATCAATAATTTGAATGATAAGCCTACAAGAAAGGTAGGGTTCGGAGTAGAGCTGTTATGAAAAGACAAGATAAATGATAAAATAAGATTATTAAATACAATAAGTAAAGACAAAATCAGAAGAGAATATTAAAATAACAATGCGATCACATCAAATCAATCATTACACAAAATAGAACATTTAATCGTTATCTAATAATGAATTTAAATGACAATACAAATTACAACAAAATTTAAAAAATAATCAAAATAAATATTATATCTGAACTAACAATATGATGCAATTCAATAGATAGCAATCATCCGAACAAGATGTTCAAAAGTGCTTCTAAAGTGTATTTTTTCTCTCAAAATACTTTCTAAACTTTTTTTTGCAAAATAGTTTCTACTTCTTTTGAGAAACAATTATTTTTTTCCAAAAGCTTTACAAGCACCTTCTTTTTATATAAATACTTCTGACACCAAATAAATTTGGCCAAACAAGTTATAAAATTCTGATGATCAAAATATCACAAACCCCCACCCCACTTCTATTTAAAAAAATTATAATAATATATTTAATAAAATTTTACAAATAAAATTTAAAAAGAATAAAATATACGTGACGGTACGACAGTATCGTAAAAATAAAGCTAAAAAATAAAATACTCTAAAATAACGAGGAGATCAACTCCCAATAGAAATCCCCAATAATAACCCAAAAATAATTGCCCACAAGAAAAAGAAAGGTTGGGTTAGTTGCCTACAAGAAAAAGAAAGGTTGGGTTTGCTATTGCTTGAAGAAAGAACCCCTTGTAGTTTTCTCATAATTCTTCCCCTTTTTCCAGGTAAACGTTCTTCATCATTCTTTTTCATTCATCATCCTTTTTCATTCATCATCGTCCCCTATGTAATTTTTTTAAGATTTAATTCTTCTTTTTCTTCTTCTGTTTGATGGTTTCTCTTTCTTTATCTGTATTCCTATTTGTATGGACAATATCTTCGATGGGGTTTTTTCTTAGTTCTTTTGTGGGTTTTGTTCTTATCTTTAACACCCCTTTTTCTTTAATCGATCTGGGTTTCGATTAAGTTTGTAATATATTGAGGTTGTTTGATTGAAATAAGCTAGTTGTCTTTTTTTACTGGGATGGGGTGGGTTCAATCAGTTGGTAAATTCAAAAAGATGAAAGCTTTTCGAGGTGGGGAGGATTTTAAAGCTTGTTGGAGTTGAGAATTGTCGTAGACAGACACCCTTTATCTTTAAACAATCTGGGTTTTTATTAAATTCTTAATATATTGGGTTTTGTTGATTGAATTAAGTAAGTTGACTTTTTTTTTAACTGGGCGGGGGTGGGGGTGGGGGGGTCATTTTCAATCTAGTTGGTAAATACAAAAAGATGATTTTTTTTTTTTTGAGGTGAGGAGGAATTGAGAGCTTATTGGAGTTGGGAATTTTGATAGTTTGATTTAGCTAGTTCTGCTTAAGAATAGAAGTATGTAGGATTGTAGTAGTTAGTTTATTTTGGATATGACTGTCAAATACTTGAGCAAAGTTGGAAATTTGATCTGTTTCTAATTTGCAATTGAGGCTATTGAAGCGTAATTGATTGATATGACCCTAAAATATTCAAGTGAAAGTTAGATTGTTTTATCCGTCACTAATTTGGGATCGGAACGGCAATTGATTGATATGACTGCCAGATATTCAAGTGAAAGTTAGATTGTTTGATCCATCACTAATTTGGGATTGCAGCAAAATTGATTGATACGACTATCAAATATTCAAACGAAAGTTAGATTGTTTGATCTGTCACTAATTTGGGATTGAGGCATTATTGATCAATCGATTGATTAATATTAGCATATCTGTCGTTAATTCTTTTTTCTTTTTGGTACTTTATTATGCTTTTTCTTGAATTTAGACTGACTGTTTCACTTGGCAGCATGGAAGTCAAGGTCTGCCTGTTTCTTGTCATATTCGGTGCTGTGTGTTGTACAGCTAGAGAATTAGCAGCCTCTGACTTCTTTATTATTGAAACTGAGGATGTTTCAGGTACTTCTCCTATTCTTCTATTATGAGTGGCCAGTGGTTTTTGTATTGTGTTGGGATATGATTTTTTGTAACATGGATTGTGAATTGATAGGATAGCCTTAAATCACACATACATAAGAAAAGATGACTGTGCTAAATACTGTGCAGCCACAATATTTACAATTCTGGAAAAATGTTGATGTCCTTCTATGGTCCGTTTCCTACCTATAATTAATGAGAACCTCTTTGATTTTCCAGGATAGATGTCTTATGAAAGTTCGTGGTTTTTTGTTAATGAAAGCATTTCCTAATCTAAGTTTTGAATTTGTTGACAAGTTTATTCATGGCAAATTTTCTGTTCTTAAAACTCTTACAGTGATGACTTTTCTCTTTCAGTTTTTTTCCTCAGGCCTCTTAATTTAAACTGCAACACTAGCGTTGCTCTAAACCGAAGATTTACCTTCCCATTTCTTCTGCACCTATTACTAACCAACCAGTCTCATGAGGAAGTACCATTTTATTTGCATGAGGTTCTTTTCTGTTTTCAACCCAATTGAGTTTGTTTGTTCCCTTTATATAGTATGGGTTAGCGAACATTCACTAGGAAAATGTGATACCTCATATGACTTATAATGATATCAACATCAAGTTTCTTTTGCGTGTGTATATATAATGTCAGATATGGTCTTTTTATTAATTAAACAGAAAAATCGACTCTGGAAATACAAACTTGGAAGGTCAAGTTTTTCAATCTTATTGAATTGGTAGTCTAGGTCACAATAGCAGTTTACTCCAGAAAAAATGGGGCACAATGTGTGTTCTCTTCAAACAAAGGGTTCTTGATGATTTGAGAAACCTTGGTAAAAAAGTTATCCTGTTGAATCTTAAATAGGATGAGTGCTTGCAAACTCTTTATGTGGCTACTTTCATGGATTTCTTGCCTGTTTATCCTCCATTATTAAGATTTTGTTAGATGGCATGTAGACGATTTTTCCATTCTATTGCTCTTTTGTGTTCAATTTCGTATATTCATGCTGACTAGCCTAATTGATGTTTTAACTATATTCTCCTATAGCAGATGCTATTATCTTGTAGTATTTATGTGAAGTCATTTATTTTTACTTGATTGATTAATACTTGAATCAAAACTTTAATATGGCAAACATTAATCTTGGCTTTCTTGCAATAGCCATGTCGACAAGTAACCTACAGGCACGGAAACAACTTCAGCCTCTGAAAGATGTCAGCCATAGTGAAGGATTATGCACATTGTGTGAAGAATATACCGCCACTGCACTTAGTTACCTTTCTAATAACAAGACCGAGACAAAGATACTTGACCTACTTCTCACGGCCTGTTCGAAGATGCCAATATACAAGGATGAGGTACTTGTGATTTGACTTAAATGCCCATCTGCTGGTTATTAAATTATTTTGTCTGAATGATTAGTTTACTGCCCATCTAAATGATTTTGTTAATGCAACACTTCATGCACATGCATGAAGATATCAGAAGTCTTCTTTTAATGTGCTTATCCATTTCATCCAATAGGCGTTCTATTTGAGACATCCTTAGATGTGTTAACTCAATTTTTATGGTATTAATTATCTTATTCACAATAAAGAAAGAAACTGGAGACCACTCAGATTACGGGTCAAAAGCAATTCCCAGACAGCACACACTGAACCTGCGTCCTGTGTTTTTTAATAACCGTGGTGTCTGAGCCAGCTTATGTGCACCTCGACTAATTCCATGGGATACCTACCTCCTCCCATCAACAATAATAACTCTATCCACCAAGGTTCGGATAGATGGAAAGGAATTACATAGTGTTTTTATCTATGCTGGGATTTGAACTTTAGACTTGCTTCTCATGTTCATTTCCATTTTTATTACAAATATATGTCATCATGCAGATTTTAAATAGACCGTTCCTTAAAGTGTCCTATCTTCTTCGGATACCATTTGACTTCTTTTGAAATCCAGAATGGCCTAGATTAGTCCTATCAGGATGAAGAGAATTGATAAATTAGTTGAGTGTGTCTTTTGATCTTATACATAGGACCTGAGCCAGATTGTTTACTATGAGGCTTTGGGTGACTGTTTATGAAAAAGGTTAATAATATCTTGCAATATCAAGCATTAAAAAATTTCCCAGATTTTTGGTGGGGCTTCTTTATATGCACAAATCATGAATAGAGCTAGTGCTATTTAATTGTCAAGAATTCCTAATTACACATACACACATTTGCAATGCATCACTTTGCAGCTTATATATCTTGTTTAGTGTCGGAGTCATTAGCAAGTAGGTGATGCCTTGACACTTTGGCACCTGCACAGAAGCGCCTTATAAGTCAGGCAAAGTATTCACCGCCTGTTTACTAACTTAAAAGGTTCAAGTGTGCTTTAAGCAAGGATCTACATGCAACAACATTGATATGGTTTTTCCTGTCTCTTGCTACATTAATTTGCAAGTGAATTTCTCTTATTTGCTTGCAGTGCACTGCCACGGTGGTTCATTATGTTCCTCTCTTCTTCTTAGAGATCTCCTCTATAAAACCTGTCGACATTTGCCAAAAGGTTGACCTTTGTCGAAAAGTGGTTTCCATCTCTCAACAGTTCTCCCAAAATGGCTGTGACTTATGTCATCAAGTGGTTAACGAGACACTATCAAAACTGAAAGATCCTGACACTCAGGTACTCTTGACTTTCATTATATACATTTTATTCCGAACTATAGCAAAAAAGAAAAAAGGAACAGTGTTTCAGGGTTAGGGTCCACTTATAATTACTTTAGAAGTCTGGACCTGTTGCAAAGGCCGGAGGTGGTTAATCTGATTCTCTAAATGCTGCACAAAAATGTTAATTCAAATTGCAAATGTGTACCACTAACATGGTATCTTGATAAAACAACCAAATATGGGTGGAGTTTATAATAAAATGCAAATGTGTTGCAAATAATGATGGGTCATTTAAAATCGCGTAGGAAGCTACATGATAATACTAATTATGTACATGTTTTTTGGTGAGATACAAATATCGTTGTACTTGAAAATTCCTATTTGTTCGACTACGTAGATGCATAAAAAATGTTTAGCATTCCTTTTTAGTTGCAAGTTATTCATATAGGATATATATAAGTGTGTATATTATGTATGTGTGCGAGTGGTTGTGTGTTTATCTATGTTGTGGTGGTGTCTTTCGTTATATACATTTATGCTGAACTATAGAGAAAAGAAAAAAGGAACTATGTTTCAGGGTTAGGGTCCACTTCAATTACTTAAAAAGTCTTTAGTATTGCAAACGCTGCTTAATCTGATTCTCTAAATACTACAGAAAAATGTCAATTCAAATTGCAAATAGTAATGTTGTATCTTGAAAAGACAACCAACATGTATGTTAGCCTGAACTTGAAAAAAAATTGCAAATGTGTTACAGATATTGATACTTCATTCAGAATCCTTCATCATGTGTAGGAAGTTACATAATAGTACTAATTTTGTGCATGTTTTTTTGATAAGGTACAAATGTCTATCTACTTGTATTTGACAACATTAAAAAACCTCCTATTTTCTTAACTTCGTGGATGTGTAAAACACGTTCGGAATTTTTTGAAGTTGCAAGTTATTCATAAAGGGTATATCTAATTGTAGTATATATAATGTATGTGAGTACTTTTGCGGCTATCTATGTTGTGGTGTCTTGGGTCTAGGTTTAACTTGTACGCACCTCGACTATTCCATCTGATACCTACTATCTCTTAGTAGCATAGGTACCAAGTAACTCGGCCCAGAAATAGTTGGGCAGATAGAATGAGATCTCCTAATGGATTTTGCCTCCACTAGGATTTGAATCTTGATTCTCATGGTTTTCGTTCCACACCTCTAATCACTAGATTACACCCTTGGTATGATACCCAGGAGATTGTTGAGCACTATTAGTAACTAAAACGACTAGATAACTTGTTATACCTAAAATTGTCATAAAATTTACTGGTCAGAATCTGGCTGGTTAGATATTTTACTCCATTTATGCTGCTTATGCAAAATGTCATTATCCGATAGATGTATATGGAGACAATAAGTGGTTGTTTATTTTTACCTTTTTAATTTGGTAAGTGACAGTATGTAGTTGTTATGCGACAGAATATATTCACTTCTGAATATCTTCACTAAACTCATTTGTTTCTCGTATGTTTTCAGTTAGACATACTTGAGTTGCTCTTGAAGGCATGTGGATCTATTGAAAAATATGCCAATAAGGTAAATACCCTCTGAAACTAATCTTACTGTCTTAGCTGTACCTTAAGGCATGCTCATACTTCCCTAATTCTGTCTCTGGTAACTCTTTTGTTATAGTTCTAAAACAACTATTAGTAATTGGTTTGGACCTCCACGCGTCACAAAGCTAACTGCAAAGGATTTCTCATGATCCATTTTATTTACTTTTAGACAGGTTGTAATGCTTGATTACACGCGTTAATTGCTCTCTGAAAATGATTATTTCGATGAGTAATTGCCAGGGTCTTATAATATTACTTGCAATACTTCTATATCCTAGAGAATTATCAAGTACTTGATGGTTGTTAGTATGTGGAAGGATCAACGCAAGGCTGTTTGGTAGCTGTACTGATGTTTCTTTTCATCCTTTGTCTCAACGGCTTTTTCTTTGTGCCTCGTGATTTTCTGCAGTGCAAGAAAATGGTCTTCGAATATGCACCAGTGATCCTCATTAACGCGGAACATTTTCTGGAGAAAAATGACGTATGCACTATTCTGCATGCCTGTCAACCTGCTGTTGATAAAGAGGAAGCTTTGCCAAAGATGGAAACTTCACTGCATTCTGCCTCTTAAGTGAAGACAGGTTATTTAGCCCAGCTTGGTTATGCATTTGTATGTAAACAATTGGATTTACCATCTTTCAGTTTGTGCCTCGTTTGTGTATAATGTGTAAACTTAAAGTGCAAACTTTATCTCTTGTTTATATACAATGATGTTTACGAAAGAAACTCGAATTTAATAAATGCGAAGTATATATATATATATATATATATATATATATTAAATCTTGAATGACCTTCACGATATTTCTGGTTTCACCACTGCAACCTTTATAGAATTATACATTACTACTATATATATTAATCTGATTTATATTTTCAAAGAATTATATATGTTACCACGAATTAAGAGTTTTGTAGCACATATTGAGGAAGATATATTCAGATATATATTTATATATATCCTTAAAAATCAGCCTAAATTAGTTATTTGCATAATTAAAACATCTCAAATTCAAGCTTTCATGTTAATCACTCGTCTCTCATTCTTCTCTCCATTATGATTTTCACCATTAAACCCTTAAAATTGACGTCTAAAACAACAACGCAATAATTTGAGGTGTTAGTCTCCATTGATTTAGAAATATTCTTAGTTTTCTTTGATGGCTAGTGATTCTCCAATCGAGAAGAATGTTTATTTATTGTTGCTCGAAAAATGGCGTGAAAGTTGCCATTGCAATTCTCGAAATTTTCAGCTGCTCAAATTTGAAAATTCAAAAGTGCAACAAATTTGACGAATGAAAAAGAAATATAGGTTGTAATTTGTTGCAATTGGAAGGAGAATTATATTTAGTAACTGTGATAAACCTTAACGCAAAAGAAGATGAGAAAGAGACTTGTCCAATTGGGTTTAAATTCTTAATTTTTGACATATTATTGAGTTAAGATTATATGTATTTAATTATGTGTATGTATTTTAATAAACATATGCATATAATTGAAGATTTACACATTATTGGAAATTTACACATATACCTGACATATTATTAATATATCTGATACATTATTTGAGTTAAGATTACATATATCTAATGATCCGTCCACGGTTCGAATTGCAAGCTGCAATACAAATTCATTTAAAAAAAAATAAAAAAAATCTTAAATCCCCTTGTTTAATTTGGCATGAAAGTTACAAATTTAGTTTTCTTTATCCTTCTAAATCCACTCTTTAATTTGAAAATACAAAAGTCTTAAATTTAAACTCAATTTTGGCTACCCAAAAGGTTTAAATTGAAATAATTTCTCAGATTTTTCCTATTTATGTCTCTTTTTACACTAACTTGGAAACCCAAAATTGTGATTGGACACTATTATAAATTTCTAATCACATACCAAAATATCAATAATAGGAGTAAATGCTTTTGTACTGAACAATTCAAATAATTTTCCACTATCCAGAAAAGGATATTCCTATTGAAATCCATGATAACAATACACATTTTTACTATGAAAAATCAGATTATCATGGAATCAAATTACCAGGTTATAAAAATATACACATAACCCAGTAATTTTAACCCTCTGTAGCATATGTTTACAGAGACTACACAAATACAACACTATGATACATTCTACTAATCCTTCACACAATAATATTAGTGTACAACAGGTTTTGCCCAAACCTGACATGGTCGTTTGAATTCCTACTTGCAAAAATGCCGCAACTTTTTCTCTCTGCTGATGAGTTTTTGTGATGAGGATTAACAGTAAACAGCCTCTCTACCTCTATGTGGTAGTGGTAAGGTCCGTGTACATCTGGGGATTCTACTGGTATGTTGTTTTGTTTTCAACTTCTTCTCTTCTTGAACATCACCCCACCTCCAGGCACTCAATGAATAGAGCTATCAATGTATGTCGCGTTCATAGAAAGAATTCAGTTAGCTGTGGTTTAAATTTCATTTTCCATATTTCTTTATCAGCTCCAGTTCCTATCTCCTTCCTTTTAACTTCTACAATAATCACCTTCTCTGTTAACCGATTAATCTCAGTTACTAAGCCGAATTTCCCATTTTGCCCTTCAACTCTCACACCGGAGCCATTTTTTCCGGTGACTCTCATTCCTTCTGCCTTAGCAACCTCTTCAATCCTCTGTGTTATTCTATCCGGTGATGCCGCGGAGACAAACCTTTCAACATCCACAGTTTCTTTTCCACCTAGACACTTCAGTAATCCAGACAGATTAACACCTGAGGATAACGAGATTATGTGAAACGCATTTAGGAATTTGCCGTCGCGATTTACATCGGAGCTATTTTTTAACTCAAATTCATCACCGAGATGCGATTTCACCTCTTTGTAACCTTTCCGAAACCACGGATCGTTTCTGATCTGTTCAATGGAGATTCGAGTCTCGGGATTCGTGTCGAGGAGTCGGGTCAGCAGCAGTTTCAACCCGTGAGAAGTCCATTTAGGGCAACGGAATTCGCCTTTGTAGATTTTCCGATACATCGCCATTAGATTTGTGTCGGTGAAGGGTAAATAACCGGCGTTTAGCACAAAAAGGATGATGCCGCATGACCATATATCCACCTTCGCTCCGTCGTATCCTTTCTTCTCGAGGATTTCAGGAGCTACGTATGCCGGAGTTCCGCAGAGCGTATGGAGGAATCCATCGGGTCGGATCTGATCCGTTACTGCGCTAAGCCCGAAATCGGTGACTTTGAGATCCCAATTCTCATCAAGCAGCAGATTCTCCAGCTTCAGATCCCGATGATAGACGCCACGAGAATGGCAATAATCAACGGCGGAGATCAATTGCTGAAAATATCTCCTGCTGAGATCCTCACCGAATCTCCCTTTGCTAACCTTACCAAACAGCTCTCCACCTTTAGCAAATTCCATAACGTAATAGATCTTCGTCTTCGTCGCAAGCACCTCATGAAGGCGCACGATATGAGGATGTCTCAACCTGCGCATGATAGAAATCTCCCTCTTAACATGCTCCGTGAAATTACCTTTCAATACCTTTTGCTTGCTTACCGTCTTAATCGCGACGCTCTGTCTCGTCCTCACATCTCTGGCATGATAAACCTTGGCAAAAGCACCACAACCCAGAAGCTTCCCGACCTCATATTTCCCAAAAAGATTAACCTTGAAATCTCCGGCGCCGGTGGCTGATGAAGATGAACTGCTTTCCTCACGTAAGATCTCTGGCATTACAAAACCCAGAGACCAAATCAGCACCAAATCCCTCCGGAAATTCTTCTTGTTTTAGCATCAAAGCAATCAAATTGCTCGATGATGGAGAATAATCAAGAACCAAATCGTCACGTTTGCTGTGATTTTTTGGTATTAATTTTGATGGGTCAACGTGTAAAAGCTTTGATATTTTTTTTGTGAAAAAAGTAGAGGTTGGAAAAGGGGGTATGGGCAATAGTGATAAAATTAACCACGTTACTCTTTTATAAAGAACACAAATTACAAGAGGGATGTCGAGCCAACTGCAGATTTAACTAAGACAAATTAATTGGTCATCACATGGAACATGAGGGGGAATCAGAAATTATTGAACTAGAAAGTTCTAGGTATATACCCCATCTTCTAATAATAATTGTTCTTATGGTAAATGGATGGTCTTTAATATAAGTAATTTTACAAAATCAATGTATAAATAACATTGTTATTCCTATTTTATCCTTGATAGTAATGAGTTCCGAAAAGATGTTTATGACCAATTAGAAGAACTAAAAACACAATTAATAAACATTAAATAAGGACAAAATAGTAAAATAATTATTTTTTTCTTATTGCAAGTGGCATCACAAAAAATGACATATAAAATGAACTAGAGGGAGTAATAAATAATAAAAGTACTCTCTCTATTCAATAATGCTAGTTACTTCGCACAAAAATTAAAATGTAGTAAAGTAGGATAATTTTATTAAATTAACCTTTAAATATAATAAATACAATATTTTGAAAAGTGTAATAAAAAAATAATTATAATTAATGATAAGAGCAAATCAGGAATTAAATTTAAAATTAACTCTTAATTTCATAAAATAAATAAATATTAAACATATATTTTTAGCACATTAAACATGTAAAGATAGACTAAGGGTATTATACATTGTCTAATTGCAATTTATAGTAACTGTTTTGGAGTTGTATGGGTTTGCTCAATTTTACTGGATCAGTAGCTTTCAAATTTACTGTATTTGTTCACTCAATTTTATTGTATTTATTGCTCAAATTTCATTTGATCAATTTTTCGGGTGTTAAATGGGGGGTTGGATTAAAATTAAAAATGCTAAAACAGGATCAAATAGAGATTGGATTGGGTTATGACCCGTCCAAATTTACTTTGGATTTAAACGCGTTGGGCTCAAATGGACTAAAATTTGGGTTGGGTCATGACACGCCCAATTTGACCCCTTCAATCTCAATAATTTTAACATATTATTATTTACTTTTTATACCACAATTTGAATTTCAACTCAAAAAAATAAAAATAAAAAGTTACATATAGATAGATTAATCATAGAAAATATAAAATAGATAGAAATTAGACATCATATTAAGGGGAATTTTTATAAATAGCCTAGGCTTGAAACTCAATATGGTTAAATAGTTATATTTTACATAATCACATAATATAACCTCGGCTATGTGACCGGGAGGGGAGGATAGAGGCGAACAAGATCGAGGGAGACAAATTGTATATGCATATCTGTCGAATTGACTATGCATAACTGTCAAAATAATTGTATATATGCAGCTGGTATACATTTGTAATTGTATATCTGCAAAAAATTGCAGAGAGAGAGGAGAGAGGAGAGAGGCGAGAGGCGAGAGGCGAGAGGCGAGAGAGAGGAATAGAGGAGAGAGAAAATAGCAACAAAATCCTAACTATAACAACAAAACCAAACTATAGCTATAAATTATAATTTTTTCAAACTATAGTTGTATAATGTAAATACATATCATATGTTTGCTCTTAATTATGTTATTTTTCCTTATATTGATGCAAGTAAAGAACTTTTGAACGGGTTGAAATTAGAGATTAAATTGAGCCCAATTGAAGATCTTTTCTAAATGGATCAAGGCTTGAACGGGTTGAGATTGAACCCAAACAAATTATCTTGAGCCCAACCCATAAAATTTTAGATGAGTTGAATGAATTACCTATATTTGGACTAATTTTGACACCTTTAATCAGTTTCATCGTATTTGTTCGAATAATTTCGATGCATTTGTTTGTTACTCAATCAATCTATTTGTATCAATGCTTTTTCAATTTTGCAAGCCAGTGAACTCCCTTTGATCACATTGTACGCTTTTAAAAAAACTAGACTTACTCCATATGCGTTGCACATGTCTGGCTATTCTTGAGAGTCCTATAATCATAGAATAATGTCCATTCTATATTTTATCAATCTATTAGAAATGCAACAACGTTTTCATTTAAGCATTGTTTCTTGCAAATGTAAATGTTCAGTTGTATCGAATCATATTGATCACCAAATATAAGTTTTTAAAGTACTTTATAGTTTTATGTCATTGTATTTACAATTTTTTGGGTATAGAGAAAAAATGATTAACAATATAAAGGCCCGACGTTAACATGTATTAGTACATGGCATAGAAAACAATAAGTAGATTGTAGTATTTTAAAAACACGCCAACCATGTCTTGGTAGTCGCTCATTTAAATAGTTGTTATATATGGAATAGCTTACTTGACTATTACCAATGTCGCATACTACTTGTTTATGGCCATGCTGATGTCGTTTAATCAAATTACACGGCACTAAGCATGGAATGATCTTGTTTTACCAAGCATGCAGTAATTTGACCAACTCTTAAGATGGATATGTAATCATATAATATTAAATAAAATTAATAATGATCCGTATTGCTAGAAGTGTAAGTAGCATTGAGGACGAAATGGGAGTAGTGCATTTAAGACTAGTTTGTAGGTGTGAAACTATGGCAAGGGATGTGTTGAAAAGGAGACGAAGTAAAAATCTCGAAATGTTTACAAATTTCTAAGGAGAAATGCATACTTAGCCACTTCCTCAAGTCGAGTTATTAGGACTATTCTGTTTCTATTTCAAACATCAGGAAGACAAAGTCTTGAGTCACCCCATGCCATACCATACCATCCCACATATCATCCTATACAAGGAGATATCTCTTTTCCATTAATTTTTTCTTCAACATTTCGGCAAGGACATAATCCTTATCTCCCTTGGAACCAGTAACTTAATTGAAAATATCTTGTAATAGCTCTATCTTGTTATATGTTTGAGAAATGATGCACCATGCCATAACATCAAAATGAGAAACAATGATGTCATTATTATACAACATTTTAGCACAAGTTGTTTTACCTTTCCCGGCGCACCCCAACAATAGTGAGACATCGATAAAATGGGCCTATATCGCATGGCATTGTAGTTTTCACTTTTGTTCTAATTTATAAAAGAATACTATCGGTAAGCATTTAATTGTATAGGAAAAAGTATGTTGAAATCTATTTTAAAGCTTTGTAACAGGATATATTGTAGGTTAAATGAAGATTACTAGACATATACATTTAAAAACAGTTTGCTTTGTGGAAAAGGGAACACATATATCAGAGAGGTATTATGTAGCAGTTACTACAGAAAATGTAAGTAAATGCGCCATAAAAAACTGCATGTAAATGCTAAAGACACAAAACAATTTTATTACAAGTCATTTAGAAACTAACACAGTACAATTCTTTACATCTTCCTGGTTAGAATTTCCAGCCATTGCAGCACTCATCATGTTTTGTAAACACCACCAGATATTATAAGTATAAAAAATTTAAGATTTGCAATCAGGTCCATTGTGACCAAATTTTGTTGCAGTCCTAAACAAATCTAATACAAAAATTTTCACTAAACTGTATACCTATCCAATTTTTATATGCTCTACTTTATAAATGACCTGTGTTTATTGCATAGGTAAGGTACAACGCGAACCAATGTGCTCAATCTCATATTGAGAAGGCTGCTCTCCATATGTTTTGACGTGCTCTTCAGCATGAATTGCCTGCACCAGATAAAGTGTACATTCATTATGTTACTCATAAGTATTGCAGTATGAAGACCTGAGTAACAAACTCTAAACAAAATACTTTACACAGTCTCATATTTCAGGACCAAAATGCCTAATTAATGATCATATTTCAGATTTGCAAGCTTTCAAATGCACTAATTACCTCTTTTCACCAATTAGCTTTCCACATTTTGAACAACAAAACTATTGTTTGAAACAGGGGGCCAACGAGCATTTCCGTCCAAATTCCCTGAACACCAATGTTGGCAATGTAACCAAGGCAAGCACCTAATGGAAGGCCAACAATATAGTAGCAAACAATGTTTATAATCGCAATTGAATATTGCCATCCAGCTCCAACTTCTACCGTTGCACTTACCCCTGCACTTGCACAATAAATACTCAAAACGTTCGTTCAAATAACTTGGCACTAATGATCAACTGCACGTTGAAGCAAAAAAACAAGAAGAAACTACCAATTTGATTCTTTGGTTGCGAAGAAGAAGTAAAAAAACTATTTTGTGGGTAAGGACCATTTTGTACCACGAACACAATTGAGCCAGGAAGGTGTGCCATTAAAATTTCAAACCTAGTGACAATAATATCATCATCCAATTAAAACACTGCACTATATTTTTCAATTTTAGAGAGTTTAATTTGTCAATTGCTAAATCTCGCAGAAGGTGAGCTCCTGAACTTAATCTCATCAACCTTAGTGTTGAAGATAGACATACACCCTGGTCGTAATTGAAGAAGCATCTTCTCTTATTTTTTATCATTTGCAGTAGCATAGAGGTGCAGTTCTGGAGTACGAATAAGATTGAAACCATAATTAACAATGTCGTAACTAAGCATCTACTAATGGGCAGCGCTTCACAAACATTGAACTTTAACATAGGAGCGTCGAAGTGCCGCAACGTGACTCTTCGGAATGCTGGTTGGATTAGTAATTTGCTATTTAATTTAATAGGTTTGTGAGAAGGGTAAAATACTAATGTAACCCATCTTTTAAAGTTAGAAGGGCTAGATGGAATTGAAGATAGTACATGAGCTTGTGACAGAGAACTAACTTTGGGTTTTATTAACTCTTAGGTTTGTGTTTTCAAAAATCTATGGCCTTATAATAGCGGCCATAGGACACACACACATTGTGAGTCTGAGCGTTTCGGTGTAAGGCTATTCGCGTTCACAAAGATGCATAACCGCAGTTAATGGAGACTGGAGAGCAAAGAACATGCCAAATCTTGCACTGAACAACTTGCAGCACTTACTACACAACATCAAGAACAACAATTGTTTCTAGAGGACTCTCTGCTCATGTACAACATATCAAAATAATGCAAAAGGTAAAACGATAGTAGAGAAACAAAACAAACATGCAATACTTAGATTTCAAGTAATCAACTTCAAACCATTTAATTAAATATTTCCTCTTTGGTACAGATCGTTAGTGCAGTAACAAATTTTGTAACAGTAGAAATTTAGAACTTTGATTGAGCATGATAATAATAGCATTTCGCAGTTTAATTCTTGAAGGTCCAAGCAGTTAAGCAGAAGTTAGAATGTAGTTTGAATAAATTAGAGAACAAAGTCAATAGAAAGATTGTTTACCCTCTATTTATCGCAAAGTTCAAATTTTAGCATCGAGGAAAAACGCTTTTCTATATTGTCACAAGCAACAATGGTATAAATGCTAATATAACTACTAAAGGAATTTACAGTAAATGGCAAACTATGTACTGTGAAGTTACAGAATGCAGGCAGTACGTGTTTCTTGGAAAGAGTAGTGCACTTCGTTGGTATGTATAGTGGAGTTGTGGTCGTTCGTGTTGGAGGAACTGGAGGCACAACGTTTGGGAATAATTAGTCTTTGAATTGGAAGATGATTGGGAAGAAGGGGTGTGAGCGTGGAAAGTAATGAGGCGGTAGGGTTTAAAAATTGGATGTGCATTAGCTTAACTGGAGTTGGTGCTTTTAAGGTTACTAGTTTCATCACACATGTGATGTACGTGAATATCAAATGATGTAGCATTCGTAAAAATGAATATCATTATTAAAAAAAATAGAGTTTTGGTATCGTTAATTTCACATATATAGTTAGTTATGCCATCCATTTAAATAAAAATAAGTTAGAAGGCAAAAGAACTTAACAGAGGACAAGTTATGAACCACGATATCAAATTATTGGATAGTTATTGTGGTTGTCCTTTTGTAATATTCTGCAAATGAATCTACATCCTGTTTTTTATTGCGGAAGAGTATCTTTTTGTTATAGACAGGAAAATGATTAGTGAAAAATTCATAGTTTATCAATATGTATATATTATCAATGGACAGCTAGAAGAGAGAATGCTTGTACCGTATATGACACTCCATTCCATTTCACCCTGAAAATGCACTGTCATTCTGCATACATCTTATTGCCAAGTGAAGACACTCATCAAAAAGTTGATCAAGAATGGAGGCAAAATGAGCTAAGGAGCAGTTCAACAGGGTCAACAACTTGATCATACTGGGATGAAAGGCCAAAGGCAAATGCACGTGGAACCATACTACCAATCAACACTGAAGCCCTTATTCGTTTCAGATCACCTTCCAGGAGCTTGTTCATGGTACACTAAAGAGAATATTAGTACGGGTATGGTTGATGGAACTTTTCCCCAGTTACCGCTTCCTTCATATAGAATGGTTAGAACCTCAATCGCGATAAGCAATCCTGTGTGGATTTTTATTCAGATGACTCTTTTTCCTTCATTGATCAGATTAAAAGGTAAACATTCATCATATAAAGCAGTGAGCAACTGGTTGAATTGATCGGTGGCTTTTGTCCCACCTACAGAGATGAGAATTGTGAAAACGGAAGTGAAGATTAAGCCCAAAACTGATTCCGGGAGGTTGATCAAATGGCAGAGGATTTCACCAGACTTGGAAATGTAAGCAATCAATGAAGTGTATCCTAAGAAGACATAGGTTAATGTATCCAATGCTCCAGCCCATTCTCCAAATGTTTCTTCAGCCAATGACCCTTTGCGAGATCCTCCACATACAGGGAAGTAACATCTCCAATGTATTTTCTGCCAAATGCAAATGAATTTACAGAATGCAATTCCCTTGCCAATGCTGAAGTACATTGAAACACATCCAACTGAAGTAACATTTCGAAAGGGTCCATGTTGTTGTTTCAGCATGAATCTCTGAAACATAGTAAATGGTAAAAAGTCAATTTTAGCACACGATTCCTCATTGGAGAATGGAGAAGCAGATCATTACAAGTAACCACTACAAAAGGATAAAGCAAAACCTGTTAAAATGAATAGATACCGGTAAGGACATTCTAAGAGACAATGGGACACTCTTTGCTATAAGATTCATGTCTTTCTTGAAGTCATTCATTCACGAAACGTTTATGAACAGAGAAATTGTCCTGTGAAGTGAAAGTAATGACAAGTGAGTCATATATTCATAAAGTTTTACTGTCTAAAGCATGAAAATAAAAGCAATATTGCAGAAAAGATTATTCTTTTATGAGTCTAGTAGGAAACTTATATAGATTTCTACCATATGAGACATGGAAACTAGTAGATTACAATGTGACAATAAATCCAAAATGCAAATTTACCTAACGGGATTGCTTGCCGCTCATGGGATTTGCCTTGACTTACAACTGCAATATTCTAGCATGACCTTGGAACTATAAACCCATAGAAAGAAAACATAAATTTTCATGATTTAAATCATATCAAGATATACCATACTTGAACAATTAGAAGAACAATTCAATTCAAGTGGACATGAAGCATAACACAGATGTAATTGATTAATAATTTAAAATTTATAACGTTAAGATAATGGTAGGAAAAAGTATTAAATTAAAGATCAATTTGGTACGAAGGAAAATGTTTTCTTGAAAAACAAGTTGAATTAAAGGTCAGTTTGGTACGGAAAATGTTTTCTTGAAAAACAAGTTGATTTCTGACTTATTTTCTCATGTTTAGTTGGTGAATGAAAATATTTTCAAGAAAATATCTTTTATTTTTATACTAGAGAGTAGAAAAATATTTTTTAGCAAACTAGTGTCTGACATGAAAATCAACCCAGTAAATCGATTTATGACCTAATTGGAAACGAATTGGAACCGATCTCGATAATTGATTCAAAATTCAACTTGGACACGATCGACCATTTTGGGATCCGACCTTGGCACTCGAGTCAGTATCCGACTTTCAAATTAAGATCCGACCCCGACACTCAATTTGGGGCCCAAATTTCAAATCAGGACCTAGCTCGACTTTTGACCAAAGATTTTTAAATCTAAACTTGACTCCGACTTTCGAATCGAAACACGAGCGCACCCGACTCCAAATCAACCTTTCAAATGAAATTTTTTAAAAAAAAAATTTTTTTGGGAGGGGGGTAGGATATGGCGGGATAACAAAAATTAAAAATTTCAAAATTTAAAATATTTTGGGAAAATTCAAGAAAAGAAATTGATTTAAAAAAATATTACATGAGAAAATTGAAAAACATTTGGAAAAATATTTTCATTTCGTACCAAACACACCCTAACACAGAACAATTTTTCTGGAAAATGAGAGAGAAACAGACTTACGTAAGTTGTGAATTATCCTCCAGCCTACTACAATATTTGGAATATGAGAAATGTTGGACCACTGGGAATTTGGGCCACTCCGATTGGTGCAGCTTTCTTCTAACTTTGGGCAGCCATTAATTTGCAATTTCCATAATTTAGTGAGGCGTCGCATGGCATCTCCGGATGGCAAATGCTCTAGTTTTCTGCAGTTATGTAAAATTAACTCTCCCAAAGAAACAAGGTTGCCGAGCCCATCCGACAGAGCTTCTAACGATTCGCAGTCAACTATACGCAGATATCGTAATTTGGGCATGGTATCTGAGAAGTCCACATGTTGTAGCCGATTGCATTTCTTTAGCCCTAATATTTCAAGAGAAGTAAGATTGCCAAGTCTATCAGGAAGAGCCTCGATTCCGAATCCACACATTTCAATACTTGTGAGGTCAGAGAGTTCCATAAGCTGATAGGGCAGGGAACCCCAGTGCCCATGTCCGTACACCCACAATGTATGAAGGGACGATAGCTGCTGAACGCCATTAAATATCAATTGGAATGCCTCAAAATCCACCATCTCTGAGAAAGGACCAATTGACAATTCTCGTAATCCAGTGAGACGGTGAAGGCCCCCTGTGGGTACACTAATCAATTTGGGGCTTCTTGATACATTCACATATGAAAGTGAAGACATTTCCCACACATGTAAAGGCAAGGAAACCAAGTTGTTACAGCGCCAGACAGACAAATCCTGTAGAGACCGGCATTGCTCTAGCATTCCACTTGGTAAACTGGTCAATCCATCACATTGCCATAACTGAAGAGTTTGGAGGGAAGTTAAATAATTCTCTCCACTGGGAACAGGAAAAGAACTGAAATTGGGGCACAACAATATCCGTAAGCTATTAAGAGAATGGAGATTGTACAAGCTTTGTGGCAATTCACGAAACTCTCTGCAGTTTGAGACTGATAGGTGTTGAAGAGAAAGGTTGTTGTGCAACATCTCCTCGGGGAGACAAGTGAGCTCTTCCACACGACGGACTGTAAGTTTTATGAGAGATGTCAAGTTGCTGCACAAGATCAACAATGGCATTTCACTGTCAACTCTTTCAATCTCTAATGTATGTAGGATCTCAAATCGACTTGGAGTACTTTTTAACAGTGGACAATTTGTAATCCTCAACTTCTCAAGCCTAGGAAACATTCTTACTCCAACTTCATCTCCCTTCCACTCAATAAGGCTAGACATATCCTCCAATACTAGTTTTTTCAAGGACGGTAACACTTGGATATTGCTGCTTGATTCAATATTGCTAATCTCAACACCATATAAAGCAGGTCCAATGCATTCCAACTCATGGAATCCTACCAGCTCAAGATTCTGAAGGGACTTCAGTTGGCCAAGCGATGGAATTTCTTTGCACCTTTCGCAATCACTTAATTTCAACTTGACCAAATTTGGTAGAAATTCTTCACTGAACCATGAAGGAAATTTAGTCCCCAAATAGTTCTCCACTTCTAAAGTTTTCAAGTTAGGATGCGGTTGAAGACCATCCAAAACATGCTCATCATTGATCTCACAACCTTCTGATTCATCATGGGACCAAAAATATGCCAGCTTGTACATGTTTGGTTTCTCCAGTAAATATGCTGATCGAGCCTCTTCTGTATTTCTGACTAATTGGAGACGTTCGACCGTCAATTCACCTCTAAGATATTTCAAACGGCCTAATTCTTCTATTCGACGACCTTTCTCTAAACCTACACTGAAAACTTGTAGCGTCTGAAGACTAGTCAATTTCCCCATATTAAGTGGCATCTGAATACCAAGTCCGCAATATATATGTCTCAAACTTATCATATTTGCCATTTCTTCTGGAAGCTTCCTGAGTGAATAGCAGCTATTGGCTCTAAACGTTTGCAAATTGTAAAGCTTGCAAATGGAGTCAGGCAAGGCCTTGATCCTACTGTAGGAAAGATCAAGATATCTCAAGTATATTAGCTTCCCGATTGAAGCTGACAACTCCTTGATGCCTGATCCAGACAGATTCAAAACTCTCAAGAACTGAAAGCTCAATAGCATATCATCAGATATATTTCTTTTCCAGAACAATGTGCACAAACGTCCTGGCTTGTTTATCTTATCTATTTGATCACTCCGTGAGTCCCATCCAAAGTATCGGAATTGAGAAAGATTTTCCCCTCCAACGCTCTTTTGATCAAATAGTTTAGATTTTAAAATATCTCCAGCCAAATCATGCACAAGATCGTGCATCTTACAGTGTGTTATATTGTTGTGCTCATCTCGCTCAACATCTTGCAGCAAGGAATATTGCAACAAAAGCTGAAAAAACTTGTTCCCGACATCTTCCATCACAGGGATCTCTTGACTTGGACGAAGAAACCCTTCTGCCATCCAGAGTTGGATTAGTTGGTCCTTTTCAAACCTAAAATCTTTTGGAAACATTGCAAAGTATGCAAAACATTTTTTTAGATATGGAGATGGTAGATAAACATAGCTAAGTTTTAGGATTTTCTTTAAGCTATTTTCTCCATTATCATCTTCGCCTGCAACAAGGGGATTTCCATCAAGAATTTTCTGCCATTCATGTTTCTCCTTGTTGCGCAAGAGGCCTCCCAACACACTTGCTGCCAACGGTAGACCGTGACACATTTCAACAATCCTTTTCTCCATGCTCAGTATTTCCTCCAGAACTTCCCCACCAACAAATGCTCTTTGTTTGAAAATGGACCAACAATGATCTTTTGTTAATTTTTCCAACATATGAGGACCTACTACTGCTACTGTGGATGCCACCAGTTTCATACGAGTCGTCAAGAGAATGCAGTTTCCTCTGGAAGTGTTTATTCCTCTCAAGCTGTCCATGAGCTCATCCCACACTGGACGGTCAACACGCCACAAATCATCTAAGACGAGCAAATACCTTTTTCCTCCTAGTTCATCCCGGAGTTTCTTAACTATTATATCCCTGGTTTGGACCTCAAGTTTCCTCACTGTCAATGATTCGAGGATCTGTTCAAGGAAGCTCTTAGTGTCTAACATTTCAGGTAAACACAACCAAACTCTCTTTTCAAAGTGTTTTTCGATCTCTTCATCATTGAAGACTCTCTTAGCAATAGTAGTTTTACCTAAACCCCCCATACCCACTATGGGAATGACGCATAGATCACCTTCCTCTCTCATGTTCAACATCTTCTCCTTGATTTCAGCAACATCATTGTCTCTACCGATAACGTCCGAAGAAACTACTAAGGAATCTGTTTCTCGAATCGGTAGTATTCGCTGTGAATGAACTATGAGTGATTGGAGACCGAGATCTGTGGCTAACTGATTGATATCCTTCAATTCTTCATTGACGTTTTTTATTTTTCGAGACATTTTACTCTTAAAAGCAGTGTGAGAAAACAAACCACTGACCTTTCTCATTGGGCTGTTTCGAACTTGTGCTTTTACAGATTCATATCTGAATTCATCATGCACAGTTTCAGCATCTTCAGCAACTTTCTCAAGCTTCTTGAGCCATTCTTCCACAGAATGATTTTGGACTTGTCGTCTTTCATTACTTTCATTATCATGAATAAAAGCTTGGATCAAGGATACATGGTCCATCAACATTCTGAGATTTTTCTCGCAGTTCCCTATACTTTTGACCTCCTCAACAGTGAGAGAAAGCAGCTTCTCAAGCACAACCTGAACAGTAGCACCAATTACAGGGTCGGCCATTGTTGTGTTTGCTCCTTCACAAAGTCGTCTTCTTCTTCCTCTGCACCAAGTCTTCTCAAAGTTGTTGCACAAGTCTCCTTTTGCTAGTTGGTTATGGACCACTAAAAGAAAGACAATAATTCAAACAGTGAATTGAATGAGTGGTACTTTTGACTCCAATGACACAAATATCTCTCCAAGAAATAGTACAGTAAGGGATCGTTTGGTTTGAATACAAAATGTATTAAAATTATTTTTGCTGTGACAAGTATTAATCATGTTGGTATGAGTTATGTTATAAGTATTAATTATGTTACCATAAGTTATGGTAAGGTTAATTATATCGAGATTATTTTTTATTGATTATTTGATTTGTCATATTCAAAATGAAAAAGGTTTAAAATGTCCTCACTGTATTAGAAATAGTTCAAAAGTGTCCTTCTTTCTGCATCTAAGGGTACCTATTTTTGCCCAAGTTATTCAAAACTTCCAACATTTAATCAGCTGATTTTGCTTTTCAAATGATAAAAAGGAGTGGTTGGGCTTTGGAGCTGTTTTTAAAAGGGGGGAAACTAAGTTTATGTCCCTTTTGAAGCAAACTATTTATATTCATATACTTCTTTACATTTTTTGCCCCTTCCCTATTAAAATTCATCCCTCCTCCAACTATTAAAATTTGTGCGCTGACATCAGCACTCACTTTGTATTATATAATAATAATAATGTATACATATATCGAAACAGTATCACAGAGGATTAAACTTAGTCCTATATGATACCGATATGGTATAAATATACCGATAGAATATCACAAAAAATATATTTCTACTAATTTAGAATTTAGTAAATAAGTTTGTAACTTTAATTATTTTATTTATTAAAAAAGAGCTTAAAATTATATGATACCAATAGGATGTAAATATACCGACGGAGTATCATAGAAATATATTTTTTTACTAACTTAGAGTTTAATAAATAATTTGTAACCTTAATAATTTTCTAGTCTTATACGATACCGATATGGTATAAATATACTAATGGAGTATCAAAACGAATATAATTTCTACTAGTTTAGGACTTAGTAATTTTTATATTTGTTTCTCGCTTATTTCTTAAAAATATATATATATAATCCTGTATGATACTAATTGGGTATCAATATACCGCCAGAGTATCACAGAGGATTGAGCACATTCTATATGATACCGGCATAGTGTATATATATACCGCCAGAGTATCACAAAGAATTATTTCATAGTATTCATGTTAACATCATGTTGATGTCAGCATCACGTCATGGCGAAATGAAAAGGGAAAAATAGGGTAGGAAGGTAAATAGTTAGTATCATGGGTCCACTACGGGTAAATAATTTGGATTTGGTCTATTAAGAGTAAATAATTTCACATTAGATCTATTTTGTGTACTTTTTCCTTTTAAAAATTATTTTGCTTTAAAAAAAATATATAACTTACACAAATATCACTATTTCAGGAGCTAAATTATTTCTTTTTCCATAAATTTTGTTTTATTACATAAAAACTCATAAATAATGAGATGTTGATGCATAGAAAAGCCTTTATCAAAAATATGGATAATTAATTCTGAAAATTTAAATGAATCAGCAAAACACCCGATAGTACTTGGACTACACTTCTCCATAATAAGTACAAACATACTCTTTTCTTTAGAGGAAACCAAAAAATTGTCTCAAGAACCTGGAATAATGTCCAGCAGGGCTAGAGAGACATCTCTGGGGCTACCAATGGATCATTCACAAGGGAAACAAAGTTAGTTAATTTGAAGATAACTAAAACCCTCACATGAAGCCCATTAGGCACTATGTCCAAGGACTTCTGAGAAATGAAGGGGACAAGTTAAGGGTGTTTGAAACCAGAAAGGAAGGCCAATGGGACCTCTCCAACCTATCCTTGACCATCCCCAATGATACCCTCTTAGCAATTCAGGACCTCACCCACACCAGCCACCCTGCAAGAGAGGATGTAAGGGTATGGGTACTTACAAGGAATGGCAAGTTCTCCATAATCACGTGCTTACCAATACATTGCTTGTAAGGAGCAGCAAATGGACAACCCTGATGAAGACAAGAGTTTCAGGACCATCTGAAAGGCAGACATACCAAACCAATTGAAAACCTTCCTTTAGATCCTATACCACAAGAAGACACCATCAAATCATACCCTTCACAACAAAGGCCTCCAGGTGTTGCCCAACTGCTCAATGTATAACCACCCAAAGGAAGATATTGGTCATATATTCTTTCAATGTATGGTAGCCCAAACTTTTTGGGCTGAGGTTAACAGAAAAACTCCACTCCTCATCGCCCAAAGAATAGACTCCCTCAAGACAACTCTTGGATGGGTTGGTGGCAGTGTACCATGCATAGGCCTGTAAACAGTTTCCTGGCTTGGGGCACTTTTTTCCCCTTGTGTTTATAGAATATTTGTCTAAACAGAAATGCAAAACTATTTGACTACAAAGAAGCCACTATCAGCTTTGAAAAGGTGTTTGGACTAGTCATGGAATACGCCACCATCATTGCGCGACTGAAAAGGATGGTTTCCCCCGTCAACTCGTTTATGTAAAATGGATATCGCTAGAGAGGGGAAAAATTAAACTAAAAAATGTGGATCTTTTTATGGTGTCTTCAGAGATCACGAAGGAAGATGGCAATTGGGTTTTTTTTGCACAACCCTTCTCGCAATTCCCATCGAAACAGAACTTAAAGCACTCTTACGGGGACTACAGCTAGCCATAAGGCACAACTTCAAGTCCTTACACACTGAAACCGATCCAAAACTGAATACATCTCATTTTAGGAATTTTAAAAAATAGTTTGAGAATATTTTTCTAATTCAACATGGTAAAAGAAATGCAAATATGCATCATTTGCTATTGGACGATGACGGTATATGGAATCAAACATGAAGGGTTTGTTAACAAAGCCAATGGAAATGTGGTTAGTTGTAGGATTGTTCAGAATCGAATTGAAATTGATAATTTGAATCGTAAAAAGTTATTGGTTTATTGATAACGGGTTATTGATTTAGCAGTTTTTGTAACGATTTTAATTTTTTTACTATTGGGTTATTGATTCTTAATGGTTTAGAGTCTTTTTAATGGATTCATCGATAATTTGATAGTAAATTAAATAATTATTGTACCATTTGATATATAAAGTCCTTCACGGTTTCATACGTTTATTATTTATTATCTCAAACTCTCCGTTATTCTACAATATGACACTGTTTGCTTTGAGTAAGATGCAATCTGTGAACTCATGTGTATAGTTCATTTGGTTTGTCACATTGTTTCTAAGTAATTTTCAATATAGAAAATTTTGTGTCAAATTTTAACAGTTGGATCGATAACCGAACCGATAACGATCAATAATCGATAAGTCAATATTTTAATAATTTTATAACGATTTAGCATATGTACAAATCGTTAACCAATAAGTTAAAGTGATAAACTTCAAAATCGAACTAAACTGATCGATATACAGCCTAGTTAATTGTATTTTGCACTTGCAGTAAAATTTGATCTTAAATGAATAAAATTTAGCAGCCTTTTGCCATGCCTTTGAATCATGGTTTAAGTACGAAAAGAGGACATATTCATCATTTGACTAATTCTTTAGCAGAAATATTTAAAATTGGGTTTGTGTGTTATATTTTTTTTGTGATATATCGATTTAACATAGAGGAAACTTCAAAAACAGTTAAGACTAGAAATATAATCAGGCTCTTTAGTTATAGTTTGCTTAATTTTAATTTATAACTACATATTATAGGGTGGAGAAAGATGATCAAAATTTGGAAAGAAGAAGAGAGATACAATTGATGTGTATATTTAATCGATAATTGTAAAATAAATATAATTGAAACAACTGAGTTGTATCAAAAACTAGCCACTAAAAAGGAGTAGATAGGCGAGCTAGACTGTAGAAAAAGAGGAGAGAGGCGATGGAGGGAGGAAAAGAGTAGAGAGAAATTTGCTATAAAATCGTAATTACAACTACGAATCGTAATTACTTAAACTATAATTATGTATAATGAATATATATGAGATGTTTGTCTTTAAATGTAATGTTTCCTTTAATGGTGAAGTTTTATTGAGAGGCCCAATAACTGAACCAGCAGGTACGCCCAATCTTTTGGGCCCTTTCAACTCCATTTCTTATAAAATGGTAGCTCATTAGGGTTTCAACTCCATTGAGAAGTACTGTAAAGGGAGGGCGGATCGCTACAGCATCAACCATGGTTCTCAAGTAATTATTCTCCCCTTTAACTTTCTCACTATCTGTAAGTATTCTGTATTTTCGATTGCCATTATGCGTGCGATGATTTGTTTCTGTAGTATTCTTTGAGAAAAATTGCTAATTATCCATAAATGATATCTACATTGGCTAGATTTAGCTCACGGAGAATAATCGATGGTAGAACGGTTGAAAAATCCATAATTATATTCATAATGTAGATGAGAATCTGTAATTCAAGATATGCTCTTGGTTGACCTCCCTTAAGATATAATGTTGTTTCACTAAGTACGTCTGCTATGGGGGAAAATGTTTTCTGGTGGAAAAGATAGCTCAGCAAATCATTTTTTCTGGATCATTAGCAGATATACAATAATTCAAACAGTGAATTAAATGAGTGGTAGTTGTCAAAAAAATATAAAATAAATGAGTGTTAATTTTGGCTGCAATGACACAAATTTTTGTATGTAAAGGTATTAATCAATCCACAGCATTCTTGGGTCTGCTCAACTTTGATGTGCTCTCTCTCGAAGAGGTTCGAGAGGGGGCAAAATGGTGATGTGGGTATTTGGATATGGATCTCTAATTTGGAAGCCAGGTTTTAACTACGATGATCGTCTTGACGGTTTCATCAAAGGTTATCGTCGTGTGTTTTATCAAGGCAGTACTGATCACAGAGGGACACCAGAATTCCCAGGTAGAACAGCCACACTAGAGCCTGCTGAAGGAGAAGTTTGTTGGGGTGTGGCCTACAAGATAACGAAAAAGGAAGATCAAGAAGTTGCACTGACATATCTTGAAGTCAGGGAAAAACAATATGACAAGAAGGCTTATGTAGACCTTTTCACTGAGCCTGCAGCATCAGCACCAGCTGTTTCTGGTGTATTAGTATATATAGGGTCTCCAGACAAGAAGCTTAATGAGAATTACCTGGGACCTGCATCAATTGAAGAAATTGCTAGTCAAATTGCTCATGCAGAAGGCCCCTCAGGACCAAATAGAGATTACCTTTTTCAACTTGAAAAAGCCCTTGGCCTCTTAGGATGTGAAGATAAACATGTTAGTGACATAGCAAAGGAAGTCAGACGCATTCTTTCAGAAGAAGAGGTAACCATTGTATGATCCTGTAGATACATCTGGGGAGCATTTACCTCATAAACATACACTTGAACTGTGCATGATACAAGAAAAAAGCTATTGCTTTTGTATATCCAAGTTCCTTCATATTTCTTGCACTCAAGGAAAATAATATATACACTATTGGCTTCATGTCTTCTCTGCTCAACCTTTCATTAATATACTTGAAGTGTCATACAAATTTTTATTTTTTAAAAAAAAGACTCCAAGAAAAATAGTACGGTAGGGGTCGTTTGGTTTAATGACAAGCTAAATTGTGTTGGAATTAGTTATGCTGAGATAAATATTACTTTGTTATGTTGCGATTATTTCTTTTTGATTGTTTGATTTATCGTATTCAAAAAAAAGTTTAAAAAAAAAGTCTAAAATATCCTAAGTATATTAGAAATGATTCAAAAGTATCCTTCCACCTATATCGTCGGCTAAGTTATTCAAAACTTTCAGCATTTAATCGGCTCATTACTACTATAATGCGGTAGTTCTCCTGCATCTATTTATAATGACTAGTTTTTGAATACGTGCCATATACATGTATTTTATATAATTTTTTATAGATTCGTTAGAATAACTAAAAATATTATTTTATACACACGTATAAGTAATACAATGCAATAATTACAAATTAATCTTTACAAGTTTCATATGAAACACCAAATGAGTGGCCTATTTTGATGTTTAAAATAAAAAATTTTAAGGAACAAATTGTAAATTTTAACTTTGATAAGTAGTTAAAAAGTTTCAATAAACTCACAAATAGTTAATTTGAGTCCAAATAAAAAAATAACATACTACAATTAGAAATTTACAAAAAATAAATTAAAGAAACCAAATCGAGATAAAATACAAAAATATAGAGAAGACAAAATTACAGTACACATCCTTTTTTATCCCATAACTAATACAAATTCAAGAGTTTTTCTCATCTAGTCAAACTGAAGCATGAATCAAATAGTACAACAATGATATAAATGCTTCGCGCTTTAATTATAAAATGAAAAAGATTTAATTTTTTAAAGAAAATAAAATGTAATTTCAAAACTATAAAATGAAAAAGATTAAGCTTGAGTTGGCCTCTTGAAAGAAAAAAGATGAATTCACATAAATAAAAATGAAGAAGTACCAAAAGATATCTTATATGTTATGACTATGAAAAATATTAGAGTAATGAATATTAAGAGTAGCAATAAGTAATTAAATATAAATTGTGAAGGTGAATATCTGAAGAAAAAGTGGAAAAAAAAAAACTAATAACCACCAAATTAATGAGGCTTTTGATTTTTTGAATTGAGGCACAGTTAACTTTTAATTAGTGATGGCTTTTGGCCTTTTAAAACTTTAGATTAAGTCTAAGTGATAAAAATATTTTATTTTATTTTACTTTATTTTATTAAGTAGGTGACAAAATAATGAAATTAAAATTTAGGTGATACATTTTTAACATAATTAATTAAAACTAGTAAAGAACTTAATTATTCATTTATAACTAAGTGATCAAATAAGACACAAAAGTCATTCCTAAAACTGTTAATTTTTAGTTAGTGATGGCTTTTGGCCTTCTAAATATTGCTCCCTCCATTCATCTTTACTTGTCCCATGTTGACTTAGCGCGAAAATTAAGAAGTAATAAGTAATAGGGGTAATTTAATCAAATCATCCTTTGAATATAATAAATACAATGTGTTGAAAAATGTAATTGGAAAATGACTATAATTAATAATAAGAACAAAATTAGGAACTAAGTGTAAAATTATCTCTTGATTTCACAAAATAGATAAGTATTATTGAACATCTCAAAATAGTATAGTGGACAAATAAAAATGAACGGAGAGAGTAAGTTGAATTGAATCAAAATAGTAAGAAAAAATGTTGTACATTGCTTGGAAAATAAATATAAAGAAAAGATTAATTAATTTAATTTTTAAAATACTAAAAATGTCTTACAACTCTATGGATATTTTTGTCTTTTGTCTTTTAACTTTTGATTAATATTTTTCTCTTTTTAGTTTTAATATAATATAATCTGCTTTTGGGATGATATTTTTGAGATGATTGTCTTTCAGAAATAGTCTCTCTATCTCTATGAGATAGTGATAAGATCTACGTACATTTTACAATACAATACAATAAAATAAGCAAAGAGACTAACTTTAAGTTTTTTTTTTTAATTACAATAATTTGGACACTTATTCTTATAATAATTAGGAAATGCATTCTAATTAAAAGATAAGTTTTATGTTATAACAAGATCATGTTAAGTAAATTTGAGAGAAATAAAAATATTTTTTTATAAAAAAAAGAAAAGGATATAAAAAATATATACATAACTTAAATTTAAAAAGGGTGAAAATGTGTAAAAAATTTCTCAGATGCTTTGATCTTTCAACGGTTGACATAACATCTTTTCACTTTTAATATTTCGTATAATATGATATAATTAGTATTTAATAGTTTAATTTAATATAGAAGCAAAATGATAATTTAGTTTGTGCTTTCCACTTTTAGTAATACTAGCCTTTGCGAACATGTGTTGCATGTTATTTCATGTCAACCATGTTAAATGGAAAAAGGTATTTTAGAAAAGATCAGTTTAAACTTAATTAATTTTTAGACAAAAATCAATTTTTTTTTTTAAAAAAAAAAGACAGAGTCACTACTTAATTTTTTAAAGAAATAAAGAAAAACTTAATTTTAAGACTTAACAGAAAAATTTAAGATTTTCAGAAAAATTTTAAGATTTTCAGAAAAAAGGGTAAAAGTTCTATTTCCATTCTGAGAAGTTAATCAACACTTAGAAATGACTGCTAACGTGAGGTTGACCGTCGATTAGAGTTAATCTGACTAACTATTCAAAAATTGATTTAAAACTAAAAACACATGATGTAATACCCCACATCTTAGGTGTACTAGTTCTATGCATATGAAACATGATATGATTAGGTAGAAGAAGCACCAACTTTAAAAACGCCTAACTTTTAGACTGTAGGGCTATACTTCGTCTAATGCTTAAGATGAGTGAGTGAATATAAGTTTTAAGCCAAATTGAGGAGATCGCGACCTTAAACGAAGTGAAAAAAAGTGAGGTGCTTGTAGGACTTAGGAAGTTAACATGTGAGTCACCTACGTGCTTAGCTTAAATAGGTTAGGTAGACAGAGACGAGGCCACACCGAATCTGTTCAAGTCCGATAATGAGTAAAGCCCAAGTTAAAGGTGTAATTTTAGCCCATTTTTTAGCATTATAAAGAGGCAATATTTTCGGCCCAAGATGAATAGAAAAAAGTCCCAAATACATTCACAACCCACTGGACGATTTGGGCCCAAACTAAGTGAAGGTAAAAGAGAAAAATGGGCAGCCAAGGCCCATCATATTGGAGCCCAATAAGGCCCAAGTGAAAGGGCCAAGCAGGTGCAACACCATCTTGCTAAAATGTGGCTTAAAACAAGAGAAAGTCGGCCAAGAGTGGCCCTTTAAAAGGGGTTAAAAGCCAGCAACTTCAAGTCATTTAACATAGACCAAAACTTAGATTTTTCAAAGTTTTTCTCCTTGCTCTCTCTTGACTTTGCAAAGCAGCCAAAGCACACTTTTAGGGTTCTTGAAGAGGACCTAATCCTTGAAGGCTAAGGTGAGTAAAAATACCTATGGTTTAGTATAATTTTTTCATGAAAAACATAAAGAGTATGCTGATTATACTTGTGCTGGAATTTTGAACAGTATGTGTTCCAAAGATTGTTGTACACTTTTCTTGTTTATTAAGAGGTTTTTCTCTTCTTGGTTGGCTGGATTATGAAGTAAGTTTTATGTTTTTAACAAGGTTTAGTTCTGTAGTGATGTAAGAAGGCTGTTGCACCATTTTTATCTTCCGCAAAAATGGATTCTTGTATGATATCTTAATTGCGCTCTTAGTAGGAACTTGTGGACTGGTAAATGGGAATCACGTCCTCCATCTACTTTGGGACTGTTTTTGGACTGTTTTAGGAGTGTTTTTATGTGTAAATATATTGGACACAGTTTGGTTGAAGTTGAAACAGATTTAGGATTGTTGATTTTGAAATGTAGCGAGAAGACGTAATGTTATGCTGCCTACTTGTGTATTGTGTAGAATTGTTATGTGTTGTGCTTTGTGAGCTATTATAACACTGTTATGGGATTAAAAACAAGTTGTATATGACATGTACATGAGAATGTGTACTAAAAAATACAATTAGAAGTGGAAAGGTTGCAAGAATACTCTTAGGTTAATTATTACAAGCTTACTGTTCTAGTGTTTTCTTTATGAGATTGGATTGTCAAGACGTGTTTATTAGCTGCTAATACTAGTTTTATTACCTATCCTATTGTAGATAAATATTTGGGAGGAAAGGAGGTTACTTCAAGGTAATAACGACGTAGTACAACGAGGTATGTAAGACTACTCGTTTTCATCTTATTTAGCATGAAATCTGGGTTCTTCCTTGGAACCTAGAGGCACTTACAAACTCCAACATAATCAATAACCGTGCCTCCATTGTTTAACATGTTCATATATTCCCATACATAGCCATTGTCGAATCTGCATACCTACTTTGGATACCAAGATACATGAGTTTCTTTTTGCTAAATAAAGTCCACGTGTTGTTTCATCCCCTACGCATTTCATTAGTTGTGTAACCTACTCTTTTCATTGTGGTATTGTCTTGCATGATTGTTTAATTCACATGTTATGTCTATAGTTCTACAGCTCTAAATGTCATGACCACCAAAAGTATCATCTCAAAAGTAAATAAAAGATAAATCGAAGTTGCTTACTGATGGGTGGTATCCCAGGGGTGGAAGAATCTCCTAGCATGGGTCGATCCCATATTATGGGGGGTATCCCAGGGGTGAAAAGAAAGCCTAGCATGGGTCGATCACGATATTGATTTACCACTGATCAGCCAGTCATTTGTATTATATATTGTGCTCAGATTATACAGTAAGGAAAGATAAAGTAATAAAACGGACATAAAGTACATGATTACACAATATGACTAAAGGTGGTCTATTATCCTTACACATCGGTGTATGATTTCATTTGAGTTCTTATTTCATATACAATAATTCCTGTCTTATATATACAATACATTGTCTCATACTAACGTCCCTCACGGGGGACCTGTATTTCATGCTGCAGGTACAGGAGCTAGTAGATCTCCCCAGTAGGAGTACATGATATCCAGCTGTTGTTACTGAGCTTCAGGTTGCTTCGGGGCTTTGTGTCTCTAGAGCTTATATTTTCATATTGTATAGTTGATCATGAGATGGGGCATGTCTCGATCCTTAATAGATATTGTTACTTACCTAGAAGCTTTGTAGATTATGTAAAGTAATGTGTGGTCGTGTATCGTATTGTAGACATCGTGGCTCCAACGGTCTAATCATATGTATTTTCTTTTGGTTTTTTATTACTGTCCACTTTCTCGAAAGCATGTTGAATGTGAAAACCCCTTATAATGTTCATAGAAAGTGCATGGTTATCTGTTAGTTCTCCCGAGCCTTGTCAGTAACAGGTGCCAGTCCACCTCAATGGGACTTTGGGCGTGACAGATAAAATAGCTCAAGTAAAAGTCTATTTAAGCAATTTAAATAATTTTAGAAAGATATTAATTAAAATTTCTAACTTTGAAAAATGTAACTTAAAAGTAAAAGACAATTTAAACCTCTGAATTTCTAAATTCTACCAAAATTGGTCAAGTATGAAAATTTTGAGTTCTTTAAGAAAAATACTTAGAATATTTTTAAATGGGTGAAATTTGTGGGGAAAGAACTAACTAAAAACACACACACGGAAAAAAAAAACTTGAAAAAAAGAATATTTTAATTTCTAAAAATATAATAAATAACCTAATAATTTTTTATTTTTTTTTAAAAAAAGCAACAACATTTATTAAGATCTAACTTGAAGGTGACTTGAAATTTTTTTAAAAAAATTTTTAGACGAAAATTGATAACTTGATCATTTTTTAAAGAACTTGAAATTCTCGAGAATATTAAGTAAATAAGAAACGCAATCATTAAAAAAAAATAACATAAAAATGGCTTGTCATTTGGGGGAATTAAATTAAGTTAAACTAATAAAGGTTAGAGTTAGTACAAATAATTAAAGTATCCAAGATAATGAGAAAAATAAATAAATTGAGGTTTTTGGACCTATCTCAAGCTGCTGCCAAATTGTTGGGGCTTTTGGCCCATTTTCGCTATATCATGTTACTGTATGCACGTTGTAAATCAGTGTAACAGTGACGTTTTAGCTTGAAAAATCTTGTATATCAGTTGTACAATACTTTCCCAAAACTGTAATGATCCGAGACTGACCCTAAATGCGAGGATGGAGTCCCTTTGGAACTCAAATACGACATGATTATCTCAAGCACCTAAAGCAAACTTAAAATTACATCATGACAAACAGTGAACAACTAAACATTCTAAATCAACTACCAAACATCACTTAATCCATTTACATATGACAAGTTATATAATAAGAGCATATGCATATGTTAATACTGTATTTTGAATATGATGCAAGGGTAAATCTTTTTCAAGATACAGTATTAAATAAAGGGTCATTTACATAAACAATATATTATATTATATTAATTATTAATTTCAAAACATGTTTTGATTTTGCCAAAATGGCTGTATTTTTTTTTATCCAAAATAGAAAAAAAAATAAAAATATCTTTCTCTCTCTTCCTCCTTCTCTTTTCTTTTTTGTGGGCTTTTTCCTTTCTCTTCTAGTTTTTCTTTCTTATTCTCTCTCTCTCTTTTAAAAATATTAATAAATTATTTTAATTTAAAATTGAATATTACGCAAGTAATGTTCTTACTATTCTTTAAACTAGAAGATTTGTTTTATGTAAATACATATATAATGCATTGACACAATTTTAATAAATATATAAACTAATTAAATAGTGTTTAAATATTTGAAATCCAGATATAATATTTTTTGACACCATTAATAAGAATAAATAAAAACTATAATTGTAATACATTTTGAATTCAATACTTTATATGTATTATAGACATTTTTAATGCACGTGGAGAATATAAGTAACATATTTTTAATATAATAATTATTTTAACATTATTAATAAGAGAAAATAATAAAAAATAACTATAATACGTTTTAAATTCGATATATAATATATTATTTATGTAATCAATGTTAAACATATCAATGAGGAGAGAACTAGATTGAAGATAAAATTGTGACAAACTATAATTTTCCATTGCGAGTTGAAGAAAACTACATGAACACGACCAACATTCAGATCAAACAGAACAAAAATTAGCTATATTATTACACTACACTGGATTAATCGTCGCTCTTTTTGTTTCCTTTTCTTTCTGAGGGTTCCCAGGAAATAATCTCTCTACTTCTATGAGGCAATGATAAGGTCTGCGTACATTTTCCACGTATGTTGTTGTTGTTGCTGCATGACTTAAAAGAAGACTCGAGCAAGGAAAAACAAGTTCATATCAGTGTTTAACCATAGACAGAGCAAGAAAGTTCTTTCAAATAAACTACGTATAGCCCAAATGAGTCTAAACTAGGTGAAACAATCAGAAGGAGACCATTTCCAAATAAGGAGCTAGTAAAGTGAACTGCACAAATATAGATTACAACTTATCCAAAGATGTAACCATGAGTTTAAAAATAAAATTTCAGCACCAAATTTAAGTTTACATAAGGAGCTTAATTTTTCGAACACAAGCTGGCAAAGACACAGCCATTTCAACACCATTCGGCAGAACATCATGAAGTCGAAGCACAACAACAGTTAAGCATACAGTAACAATAGAAACGCTAAGTCATGGCCATTATAGCTGAAACACGTCTTCTGATTCCAGCAAGATTAACCAATATCAGACAAGTATGTAGCTATTTCATCACTCAAAGAATTAACTAGAACGAAGTAGAAGGGAAGAAGGCATTACCTTTCTCGAAGCAGCGACTGAGTTAACAAGCTAAAAATTCGGCTTCACCATCGCAGAGAGACTCCAACAGAGCAGACTTAAACCAAAATTTTGAGTATCCTCAATAGCCTCAAAGCAAGAGGTTTTTTTTTTCTCTGTGTTTATGGTAGCAATAATTTCTCTGTCTTCCCAGAACCCATAAAAGGAAGCTCACCCCTTTATAGTGAACAAGAGAGTACTTATAGGGAAAAACTAGGGTCGTTTTGGGGGAAAATTTGAAGGAATTTTGGGGGAATATTCTTCGATCCAAAACCCATAAAAGCATAACTGACTCTTTTTCATATCAATTTCAAAATTCAAATTACATTATCAAAAATCTCCATCAACAAAAAATGCAAAAACAAAAATTATATTGAGAATTATCTATTAATATGCAATGAAAGTTGCTATTATGTTGAGGTATTCTGAAGTTTGAGAGAATGACTTAATTATATAAGATACAAATGTGAAAGAATCATAGTTGGGCAAATGATTTCGTTGGCCAATTTCAAAAAAGCCATTATTGCATAGTTGGAGATCGACGGGATGAGAAAAAAATTGAAATACGATACATTATCGAAGGTAATTCATCTTCAATGGTCATTAAGAACGACACATGTCGTAAGTATCAGTGGGACTTGATTAACAGTGGAACTTGATATGTGGAATCAAAGTTGATACAAGGAATTTAGGAGTATATACGTTAACTTGATATAAAGGAATCTGAAAAATTTCAACTTGATTCAACAAAAAAACATGACATAGAGAATCATACTTGATACAGGGAAATTATAAATATATTGATTAAATAGATGCAAGAAAATTTGAGAGATTATAACTTAATACAATGAAACTTGATTCTGAAAAATAATAAGATGAAGAATCAAACTTAATACAAGGATTTTAGGAATATATAATTTAATTTGATACAAAGGAATCTAAAAGTTTACAACTTAATACAATAAAACTTGTTTAACGAAAGAAATTGATATAATGAATCAAACTTGATACAAGAAAATTATAAGTATGTATATTAACTTGATACAAGGATTGTATGTTAACTTGATACAAGAAAATTTCACAGATGAGGGAGAACTTGAAAAACTTCTACAGTGTGAGGAAGTCTTCGATTTGAGAACTTTTTATATTTGAACAAGATTTTTCGTCTGAGAACGATCATTGATCTGTGCAGATCTACACTAGATGATATATCAGAATTCATAGTAACACATCAAATCAACATAGAAGATGAAGAGAATAAGAATTATCTATTTTTGTATGAGGAGAAGGAATATTCAAAATTTTTAAAAAATGGACCATAAGGTGCGTAAGAAGATGAAAAAGATACAACCGTAGAAGTTGGGATGAAGACCTTGAAGAAGAAAAGAATTGGAAGAAATTAGGTCAAACGGAAAAAGGAGAAATGTTTTAGTTTTTTTTTTCCTTAGTTTAATTTGAAATAACGAGAAAAATTTGCACGAGAAATTCATTGGGAAAGATTGATTAGACAACTAAAAAGTACGGGATTAGGATTATATTTGTTAGAATACTTAAAAATAGGAGTGAGTTTAGGATAAACTAAAAAAGGAGTGTAAAATTATATACTATGTATTTGCAAGTTGGAGAGAGAAAGTAAAAATAAAGAATTTCTGTAATTTTTTCAAACGATAGAGATTATTAGAAAAGTTTAAGGGAAAAATACACAAAATAAACCTAATTTGAAATTATTTACTCTTAGTAGACCCAGTCCAAACTATTTTATCCTCAATGGATCCATTACCCAAAACTATTTACCTTCTTATCCCATTTGCTCCCTTTTATTTCACTCTGATATCATGCTTACGCCATTATAAAATACTATGAAATATACTTCGACGGTATATATCCACCATATCGGTATCATATAAAATGAGTTCAATCATCTGTGATACTCTGGCGATATATTTATACCCAATTGATATCATCGAAGATTATGTTTTCTTTTAAGAAATAAATAAAAAATTTTTATTAAACTCTAAATTAGTAGAAAGTATATTCGTTGTGATACTTTGTCGGTATATTTATAGCATATCGGTATCGTATAGGACTAGAAAATTGTTAAAGTTAAGAAATGATTTATTAAACTCTAAATTAGTAGAAAATATCTTCTTGTGATACTCCGTCAGTATATTGATATTCTATCGGTATCATATAATTTTGAGCTCTTTTTTTAATAAATAAAATAATTAAGAGAAAATTATTAAAGTTACAAATTTATTTATTAAATTCTAAATTAGTAGAAAATATATTTTTTGTGATATTCGATCAGTATATTGATATTATATCGATATCATATAGGATTGAGCTTAATCCTCTGTGATACATATTAGTATATGTATACCCTATTGATATATTATATAAGATGAGTTCTGATATCAACATAATGTCAATGTATAAATTTTAATAGTTTAGAGTATAAAATATAAAAAAATATATAAATATAAATAGTTTGCTCTAAAGGCCACTAAATTATCCCAAAGTTTTATGGAGAGGCCCAATAACTGAACGAGCAGATGCGCCCAATCTTTTGGGCCCTTTCAACTCCATTTCTTATAAAATAAAATAGTAGCTCATTAGGGTTTCAATTCCATCGAGAGGTACTGTAAAGGGAGGGCGGCTCGCTACAGCATCAACCATGGTTCTCAAGTAGTTTTTCTCCCCTTCATCTTTCTCGTTCACCTGTATATTCTATATTTTCGATTGACATTATGCATGCGATGATTTATTTCTGTAGTATACTTTGAGAAAACTTGGTAATTATCTATAAATGGTATCTACATTACCTAGATTTAGCTCACGGAGAATAATCGACGGTGGAACGGTTAAAAAATCCCTATTTATATTCATTATGCAGATGAGATCTTGTTGACCTCCCTTAAGATATAATGTTGTGTCACTAAGTACGTCTGGTGTGGGGGGAAATGTTTTCGGATGGATCATTAGTAGAAATTTTTTAATCATACAAGAAGTTATATAGAGCGACTCCAAAACAGCTGCCTCACCCATGTGGTATCCTCCAAGGATTGCATTACTTTTGGAGGATCCAACGTGCACTTGTTGTGAAGAAACTAGTTATGTACTTTTGAGTATTATAGTTTTTTTTATTTGCACGAGGCGTCCAAGTCTCTTTGAGCCCCTACTAATCTCGGGTGCACAGGCCCTCGGCAAGGAGTTTCCCACAAGTGCACCATGGTTAATTCAGGTTTTACCTGATGGCCCTCATAAATTGTTTGGAAGTATTATAGGTTTTGTAACAATGTCAGAATTGTGATTTGAGCTAGTAATGTAAGTAAATTGGATATAGTTGTAACTTTTGGCTCTAGGAGAATATTTTTCTGCGGTGAGCATTTTCCATGATTCAAGAACACCCTTTTTTTAATACTAAAACACTCTATTTCATAGTTAGATCTCATGATGTTGAAGTTTGTTTTGAAGCTTAAGTTTTACTTGCAATTTATTTTCTTATTTGAAAGAATATTCATGGATAGACAGGTGATCTGGTCTTCTAATTCTATATTCAAATTTGACTCTTTCTAGAGTGATATTCCATGGTTTTTTGCGGGTTCTTTGTTCTTTTGAAAATCTGGTCTGTTCTGGAATTTTGTTAAAGTGTATTGTGTGGGAGAGATGATGGGATAGGTCTGGAAGTGTTCCATCCAGAGGGACTGACCTTGTAACTACATTAAAATCATATTAAGCAGTATTGGTAATATCCATCTTGTTGCACTGGTTGATTTTAAGCTATATTAGTTCTTTTAAATTACTCCTGAGATACTAAAACTGTAGCCACCATCTGATGTGAACTGCAGTATCACATGATTTTATTGTTGTTTTGGCTCCTCTTCTCTTCATTGGCTCCTTTGTTTTTATACTGAGATATGTTGCACTTCAACAAGAGTCTTTCTTAAACAGCCTCTTACTTCCATGAGGTAGTCGTAAAGTCTGTGTATGTTTTACACTCCACAGACCTCTGAGATTTCACAGGGTATGTTGTTGTTGCAAACATACATGAAATCTTGCATAATTTCAGAATGGAATTTTGTCGAGGCTCATTTCCTTTAGTTTGGGTTTCCCCTGGTAAATCTACAACCATAAATCCAAGGCGATGAATCATTTTTGTCTTCTTCCATCAATTTCAGGACAGAACTTTGTCGTTTTAGTGGTGCCAAGATTTACCCTGGGAGAGGCATCAGATTTATTCGTGCAGATTCCCAGGTATTTTTTCAATAGGATGACATGTTACACTTCTCTTCATTTAGGACAAATTTGCTTGTTTTCTTTTGAAGAGGAAAAATTTAGCTAGTTGAAACTATCACTTTGTTGATTTATTGATCCTTTTAGGTGTTCCTGTTTGTCAACTCAAAATGCAAACACTACTTCCACAACAAGTTGAAGCCATCCAAACTTACTTGGACAGCAATGTATAGGAAGCAACACAAGAAGGTGGGTTTTCTTCACTTTGAACTACAGCAACTTTGTTCTGCCCCATGATCTAAACTATTAGTAGGGAATATACCCTTTCTTCCGCTTATCTAGTTTTAACTGAAAAACTTGCATTGGGGTGCTGAACTTTTCTATGACTTCCCTGCACTTATAATGACCTTTTAATTTTGCGGCACGTTTGTTTACAATAGGATATTGCACAAGAAGCTGCTAAGAAGAGGCGACGTACCACCAAGAAGCCTTACTCTAGGTCCATTGTGGGTGCAACCTTGGAGGTAATCCAGAAGAAGAGAACTGAAAGGCCAGAAGTTCGAGATGCTGCGAGGGAGGCTGCTCTTCGGTGAGTTTCCACTCCTGATTTTGTTTATCAGTGTGCACACAAGCAACTTGCATATAGCTGGTGGCTTTTTGGACAGTCCTATTTGATAATCTTTAATCTTGTACCAGACTTAGTCAGGTATTAACATTTTTCACTTGTGGTTAATACAGTTACTAGTCTGGTAAATCAATGTTGTCTATCGTTACAGATATGCTGATACTTTTCAAGCACCTTCTGTTCCATATGGGCACAACATTAACTAACCCATTTCTTCTGTTGATAAAAAAATCATTCTATTTTAAAAACACTTAGGAGTCGTTTGGTGTGAGGTATAAGTTATAATAATCTCGGGATAAAATGTAGGATTATTTTATCCCATGTTTGGTTAGAGGTATAAAATAATCCTTGGACTATTTATCCCACATTTTTGCCTTAGTGATGGGATAAGTTATCCCATATATATGGTGGGATAACTTATCCCAAGCTAACTTATGCCAGGATTAATTATCCTAGAATAACATGTTGCCAACCAAACGACCCTTTAGAGTATATATGAGATAACTTATCCCAAGCTAACTTATGCCAGGATTAATTATCCTAGAATAACATGTGGCCAACCAAACGACCCTTTAGAGCATATATGTAATACTCAATGGTTGGTATATCATCCTGATGTGCTGGGACAGTATATGGGGTGTTAGTCCTTGAAGTTTTTTTTGTTTTTCGGTGTAATGGGGATAAACTGATCTTTTTGTGTGTATGGATTTTGTGTAGTGAAATTAAGGAAAGGATCAAGAAGACAAAGGACGAAAAGAAGGCTAAGAAAGCAGAGGTTCAGGCCAAGTCCCAGAAAGCTGGAGGAAAGGGCAGTATGCCCAAAGGAGGTGCATCAAAAGGTCATAAGCTTGGTGGCGGCGGTGGAAAACGTTAAGCTGCTGTTTATGTTGTTTCCTTTTTAGTTAGCAATAGAGTTCCTTGTTTGAAGAGACTGTAAGCAAAGACCTTCATTTACAAGTATCTCACAGTTACATCTGCAGACAAATTTTCTCGGCGACGGTTTTGCATTTGGTTGAAAATGCAGCTGTCGATTCCCCACATACTGTTGACTGCATGTGGGTTCATTCTCTATTACAGATGTAGTTTTTTGACTCAAAACAATATATTTTTGAAATTTGTTTCTTCGAATTTGTGTTCAAACTCTTGCAGTAGTTTACTATGCAGCAATTTATTGCAATAGCAAAGCCTGAGTTTTGAGCTAAACTAACCTTTGAGCTATCTTTAACATTTGTATTTCTGCTTACTTGGGGAGAATTACTTTCATGGTGATTAAGTTGATTAATGAAGATACATAAGAATCAATACTCTGTAACATGATTGAATTGCCATTTAATTGTGCAATTACCAGTTTAAATGTGGATGTGACTTAACAAGTGTAGATAATAAAAGTGTACTGAACCAAATCGAAAATCAATCCTACACTGTCGAGTATTACATGGAAGTCTTAGTTGAAATCTAAGTTGTAACACTGATGCCCATAACAATTTTATTGAACGTGTCATTAAATTTCATTTAGACACACAAACTAAAGTTTATTTTAGTTGAGTAACTGACATAGTAGGTGTGTTCTTTAAGACATTTTTCGATTCAAATTTTGAAAAACTATTATTCGTATTTTCAAGTGTATATTATGTAAATAAGTCAAACGCTTATATTATGTTATCTTCTACGACCATACACATTAGAATAAGTAATCTGTTAAACCTCATGTGCTTGTTTCAGTTAAGGTTAATGCCTATAATTTAAGAAAATTAATATATTTTAAATGATTAACTTAATTATTAAAAAAAAATGCTTGAGAATGCGCAAAAAGAAATTAATAATTAAATTTTGAATTAAAAGTGTCTAATAGGAGCACACTATCATGTGCTCAGATGCTAAATTTGGAACTAATTGTAATTCGAATACCTGAATGAAATTTATCGAGGAATGGATTATGCATGTATAAAGCCAAAATTCAACATGTTCATTCAAACTGGTTTAATTCAATCTTTTATCTGGTGAATAATATTTGTTTTAATTTAGTTTTAAAAGCAAAATTAATCAACCTGCTTATATCATTAAAACTGGACATAGGTGCCCGCGCTAGCGCGGGCCTAATATATATATTTTTTAAAAAATTTAAGTGATATAGGTAGAATCTAAAGAGTTTATTAAATTTTAGTATGATTTTTAAATGTTTTAAATTATAAATATTGTGACATAACATGTTTTTTAGGAATATTTTAAGTCATTAAGTATCATGATTAGTAGCATTTTTTAACACTAAAAATAAGACAAGCAAATTACAACGGAAGAACCATAAAAAATTACGAATATACCCTCAAACTGCTCAAGCAGGCATGTCGAGCTGTTACCTGCTCGAGCAGCTTTAATTGTCACGATTACTCGATTAGTAGTATTTTTTAATACTAAAAATAACACAAACAAATTACAACGGAAGAACCCTAAAATATTACAGATACACTTTTAAACTACTTAAGCAGACATATCGACCTCCTGCTTGAGCAATTATAACGAATGAACCGTAAAAAATTATAAATATATCTTAAAATTGTTCAAACAGACATATCGATCTGTTGCCTACTTGAGCCCTCAGTGTAATAAATTTTGCCTCATTGATACTAATCTGGTTTCCACCAAAAACACTTGCAAAAGACAACTAACGTTGCTTCCTTCTTCTCCATCGAAAACAGACCGTACACTTCTTTCGAGTGAAAAAAAAAAACCAAAACAAAAGAAATACAATTTTTTATTTTTGAATTAGAGTTTCTTGTTTTTTTTTAATTATTACTATTTAAATAATAAAGATAAGACTGTGTGGATAGATAAGCTTTGGGAAAAAAGCTACACGACAACATAATGCACAACAAAAATCCTTCACAACTTGATTCTACGATGTCATCTTACTTCAATGATGTAGAAGCCTCACTTAACTTGACCACTACAACACAAATAAAATTTATAATTTAAAATAAATTATAAATATTTATGTGTTATAAATAATTTTATCAAAGATAAAAGAATAAAATAAATATTTTAAAATTAAATTATTATTAAATATAGGAAAATGTTAGGCTTTAAGACTATTTAATAAGAAAAAAGATAATAATATACTTGAATACAACGACATATTCAATGTAGTTTCACAAAAGGGAAGTTTTATAGAATGATGGTTAGACCGTCTTTGCTATATGCGGTGGAGTGCTGACCAATTAAAGACTTATATGTTCAGAAGATACAGGTAGTGGAGATGAGGATGTTGAGATGGATGTGTGGACATACCAAAGGGGATAAGATTAGGAATGAGATCATTCGGGGGAAGTTAGGGGTGGCAACTGTGGCGGACAAAATGATGGAAATGAGATTGTGATGATTTGGGCATGTGAAGAGAAGAGGTGCGGACGCTCCTGTAAGAAGGTGTGAGAGGTTTGATTTAGGGGGTACGCAGAGAAGTACAGGTAGGCCAAAAAAGTATTGGAGGGAGGTGATTAGACAGGATATGACGCAACTTCATATCACCAAGAATATGACCTTAGATAGAAAGGAATGGAGGTTGCGTATTAGGGTAGAAGGTTAGACGGCTAATAGGGGTAGGATGATGTATAGCCTTGGGATATAATAGGTTAGTAGAGGTAGTCGTGTCTAAATATATCATGCTGTTATTTTTTGTCACTTATGTTTATTATTTTTATAAACTGTCATTTGCTTTCACTTTAGTTGTTTGGTTTCATATTTAGTATTTTTTGCTTTTAAGGCTAATAGTTTGATTTGAAGGTCTTTAGAAAACAGTCTCTCTATCTTTATGAGATAGTAATAAAGTCTGTATACATTTTGCCTTTCGCAGACCCCACATGTGAAATTCCACGAGGTATTTTTATTGTTATCGTCGTTGATGTAGTGTATGGAGACCTTCAGTAATCGTGATTGAACAAGATATTGCCAAAGATCACATGTTAAATTGATCAGAACAAAACAAAAATATCATCTGATGTAACAAATCAGAGACAGCTTTCTTGCAGATCAAAATACATTTGACTTACCAATAAAGTAAGGGAACAGCATCCACAGCACATAGAAAAGGTTGTTAATGATCAAGATGTCATAATAAACAAAGACCACACAACAAAAAGAACTACATGGGAGAGACAACACCGACAAGATTCTACTAAAGTTGAGCTTTGTTGTTCAGACTCTTAATAAAAGTACTGTTGAAATGTGTGGTGAATCTTCAAAAAAGCTATATGGAGAATTAAATAAAGATACGATAATATTTTTGAATAAACCAAAAACAAAGTTAAATTGTAAAATATGTCATAAAAAGTGGAAGAATTTAAGGGCAGAGCTAAAAGCTTTGATACGAGATCAGCTAAACTCAGTTAACTTTTTCTCAATCTAAAACCCATAAAATTGAATTCCAGGCTCTGACCAGTGTTATCAAAGGTGAAAAGCACACAAAAAAAGGGTAAGGTCCATACATACTTTAAGCGCAAAGCACAAATAAAGTGTGAGCTTTAACGAAAAAGAAAAAAATACAAATATTTATGTCTAGCTCAAGATTAATAACTATGAATATAAATGACAAATATATGGCCTAAGAAATTGAAAACAAATCATGATTAAATGAAATATCATTGTTTAATATCATTTTTTTAGAAGAGGCCCGTTGGCAAGAAAAAGTTTACCTTAGAACCTTGATACGATACAAAAGCGCACATAAAGCGAGGTGAAGCGCTCTGCACATTTTGCACGCTCAAAGCACGCCTTTGAGTACACTGGCTAACTCGAGAAGAATTGGGCCATATTTTCAGTACAAGAAAAAGCTATAATAGTTGGACCTTTTCTCTAATGAAAAATGAGCAAACTATCTTTTCTTGATCTTCCGCAGGAGGTATTCTATGCAACAAAACTGGATCAAGTACAAAACAGTTACATTTACATGGAGATAGAAGACATACCTACAGCAAAAAGAATTTTACAATGACTACCTTCAGAAATGTAATGTTCTTATGCAGTATAATGGAACCCATTTAAAATTTTCTAGGAGCATTGGCAAGAAAGCATGTCACTTGCAGATACTTCAAACTCCTTTTCTAGGATGGACTTTCAGATCACTGGGGATAATTAATACAGAATCAACACAGATCCCACCTTTGGAATGTGTGCAGTCGATCTGTTTCATTGAAAATCTAACTTCTGTCACAGGATCTGATGTACTGACGATAAATTCACCCACCTTGTACTCAATCCAACTCCCACGCCTGATATTTCCGTTTGGGTCGTCTTGCCCAATGTCATCTAGAAAGTACTCACTAACTGCGTGTTGCCCATCTGATGTAGACAGTTCATAACGTACTGGCCCCAAATCCCATCCATGAGTATGTTCAAAGTTGCAAGCACGCCGGCCAAGTCTTTTAAATATTTTCCCAAGGTGAACTCTGAATATTACAGTGTATATACCCGGAGGAGAAGGAAACTTCACTGAACCACTTAGTTCCAACCACCATGCCTGCTGGCAATACGCCACAACATGGAATCTGCAAGAGTTCAAAATTTGTGATATCCCTCATCATCAACAACGATCAGTTTTGCAAAAGTTACTTATTATTCAATAGAGAAGGACCAGATAATAGCTGGATAGGGCAGTCTGTAACACCTCCCATCTCACCCCAAAACACACACACACACACTCACTCTGATAGAGGATAACATGAACAGTTCCAAGAGAAGAAAGCTCGGAGTTCACAAACTAGCACACATTGCAACAAAAAGAATAGAAAGGACAAATGTCTCATATCCATGAGAATACCATATATTTCACCCTATATATTAGCATATTGTTGCAAGCAGTACCAAAATTTGATACAGTGGTTCAGTTTCATACGCTCAATAAAGAAAGTTCATTGACAGAAGGCTGAGAGATAGAAGCCAACTTTTGTCACTACTCAATTAGCTAGTATTAATCAAAATTAGAAAAGCAAAAAGTAAGTTACCTTCAGTTTTAACCAAAAAAATAATAGGACATTTTGAACGGACAACTGATCCAATAAAATCCTGACAGAGCTTAGTCAAAGAGTCATCTAGCTAGGAACATCCTAACTACAGCTTATAAGCTCATCAATATATCATCTCTTTTACAGCTGAGAATTAACACTCCTACTATCCAGCACAAACAATAACGACCTAGGTCCAACATTCTATCTCATTTTTCTTTCTTTCCCCTATTATGACATTGCTGTCTCAGATCTAACTACTCCAACATATCAACTGATAAAGAAAATCCATGTAAAAACACTGAGTCAAGGGTGCATAATTTCTTAAAAGAGGGAAATAAAGAATATTTTACAAGACCCGTTTCAGTGCATGGATTCCGCTTTTGCTAAAACTCGAGCAGTTTCTTGAAAACTTGCTTCAGATATGAAACTTTGAGTATTGAGAGATGCTCTTGTTATTCTCAATCATTTCATGTTTCAGTTCATTTAGGAATAAACCATGGCTATCGGATGCAAAGAAGAAGCAAGAGGAAGTGTCATGCATCCACTGAGCATTCTAATCCATCACTACATTTGTGTCTAACTAATACCATATAGAGCATAGGTTCACACACTCTGTATATTTGCTACAAAAGATTGCCAAACTTCGGCCTTCCTTAGAACTCATGGCCAAATACAATCTCATTTTGTAGAAAAAAAGATTAAAAGCAATCCACTAATGACTCAAAACAGGCATACAAGCAGGAGGGTATAGAAATAGAAAGTCAAGCAGTGTCAACACATTATACTGGAAGGTAAATCGTAATGTTTTCCACTTAACGTTCGCTCCTGCATTGTCTATTTGTCCGGTTTAGTGAGAGAATGAGCTGGAAACTACATAACTACAACTCTAATTGAGTTAAGTTTTATTCATTTTCTCATGGTGGATACATGACCTTGTTTTCACATCTCTCAAAGGTATTATCTGGTGACTACGGCAAGGGAGTAACAACTTGGTAGTTTTAGGTTTGAATTCATCCTACAACACTTGGTTTGAGCCAATCTGCTCAGACCTAACTAGGCATAGCTACCTTGGGATCATATGCTTGTGGGCTGAACTGTTTAGTGAATGGGTTAGACAAGGTGTGCGTAAGTTAGCATGACCAATATTTTTAAAAATGAAATAAAGGACATTAATAAAAAATCTCATTTTCACAGGTATTGCTCATAAAAAAAAATTGTCCTCTGATGATGCATGGGGAAATCCCAATGCTCAATGGGGAAAGAAACTATTTAATCATATCAACTCATAAGAGGATATCCAGCCAGTTTAAAACTCCAAATCAATTTATCACTGCAACAATAAGCTTAACAATGACATTGTTATACGTAGTTCCAACCAATCAATCTGACCTTGATTCTTCTGTAGGAAACCAGTTCCAGTGTCTCCTGTCTTCCACATTAGTTATCAACATTGCTTTTGAGGAGATTGACATACAAATCTTTCCACTTATTCTGTCCAACCATACTTCCTGCATTTTGTTTCCCCATCAAAAATAGTGAGATCAAACTATCACTTTGAAATAGTGTTGCTATAAGTTCAACTCATAAAACATAGTAAATTCAACTTCATAAGAAGATCAACTTATTCCTCAAACTTCCCTTCCCAGACCTCAAGAACAAGCGTGACGCAAAAAGCACTACTCAGATAATTAAGCCGTGGGAACCTCAAATTTCACAATCCCTCTCAATACAAGCAAATGAAAGTAGTTGACGAAAATTACCATCTCCAAAAACCTATAATCATAGCAACCTGACCTAGACACCATCTTTATCTATTTAGGAAAAAAAATTATAGTTAACCAACACCATTCACCAATTTGCTCATAAAAGACATGGGAAAGAAGGAACTAACAACAGAATTAAGATATGTCTACACTGTTTCACACTCAAAAAGAAGCAAACCTGAAAGCTAAAACTTGAAAATTAACCACTAAAAGAGATCTACACTCCAGCTCAACTTGAATACTCCATTACATAGCAGCTATAACATCAAAAACAGTCTCAACCCATCATCAATTTTGACCCAAAACCCCCCATTCAACAAGTATTTATTCACAACCAAAGCAGAAAATCTTTCACACTTCCAAAATGAAAAAAAAAAACATATACAGAAATAATGAACTGGACAAAAATCTACATGCCTTATTGCCATCGTCAAAGGGCACAGAACGAGCGAGGAGAGCAAAGATATCTTTCTTGGATAAAGCGTCGTAATTTCGCGGAGGCAAAAGGTCGAGCAGGTGGTGATAGTTAGAAGGAAGTTTAGATTCCCAAACAGCATCAGAAGAAGCGGCACCACGGAAAGCGCGATTAAGCCGAGCTAGATTACAAATTTCCGGTGGAGTTAGGTACATAAACACACACGCCACGCAATTTTCCGGTATGTCACCGAGCCCCGGTCGGCCGTCGGCTGACCCGTTTTCCGTCAGGTTTGATAATGATGCGCCCATGCGATTTTAGAACTTTTATCTTTCAGAGAGAAGGGCCAATTGGGTCAAATCATGGTTTGTCCCGGTGGTGAAACGGTGGCCGCCGATGAGGTAGAGTGGAGGAGTGAAAGCGGAGAACGGCGGAGTGTGGAGGTGATTAACAAGAACTGGATCAAAGCGAGAGATTTTTTTTTTTAACAATTCATTTCCGTTGTTCCTTTTATTGAAGATTTTTTTGTTTTTTAATATCTTTATTTGGGTCAATTACATTAAACTTAATTTTAGATCCATTTTATATATTTTCAAAATCTAACACCTATTAAAAACAAGATAATTAAATTAAAACGAAGAATCATAATAAAATTATAGATATACTTCTCTTATAGTATAATAAAATATAAAATATACTCCATAAACATTTTAGATAAAATTTTATTTATTTATGAGTTCATATTTACATAATATAAAAAATATATTTTTCATGTCAAATATTTTGATAATTAATTTAGTTGATATAAAAACCTAATTCAATGATTTTATTGATACAAAACAAGGTTTAATGACTTTGCTAGATAAGTTCTTAAAATTGAGTGACATTTTAAGATATTAACTCTATATTAAAACTACAACTTGTAATTTTATGCGTAAATGTAAATAGTTTATTCATTTTTATTGTTGTTTCCTTTATTAAATTAAAAATTGACATTTTGTGAGCTAGTGATCAATTTATTAAGATGATAGTTATTTATTTTAAAAATTCAAGTGAAAAAATAGCAAACACAACAACAAAATATTCTTCTCCTAGCTAGCTAGCTAGTCGGCGACCGCAAAAAAATAATATTGTCTAACGATTATCTATCTTGACTCAATTAGATGAAATAGAAAATTCTATAATAATTAAGGGTTTAATTGAAAAGAAGTTTTTTTTAGAGTTTTAAAGCAAATACAAGATTCGGCAAGACATAATACACCAAACACTTAAAGAATATTCCTTGCATTACTAATTTTTAGCATTACTAATCCTTGCGTTCTTCTGCTTCGTACAAACGAACCTAAAGTGGTGTATAAGTTGTTTTTCCTTTACTATACGAAATTCTTGCTGTAATGCAAGCAATTTCTATTTAGAAGTTGAAGGTGTTTTGGAATTTTTGCACAAGGGGAAAAAATATTGGATGATTTTTTATTTAATTTTTGCATAAGGGGAAAAAATATTGGATGATTTTTTATTTAATTTTTTAAAAAGTGCATTACGTATGATAAAAGATAACAATAATAGCATATCTAGTGGAATTTCACAAGTGAGGTCTGGGGAAGGTAAAATGTAGGCACATCTTACCATTAACTCATAAAGACAGAGAGCCTGTTTACGAAAAATCCTCAATTCATGAATCAAGTTCAATAAGCAGAAAATACTAGATATGAAAAAAAAAAAGAGTGAAAGAACAGAAAAAGGACGAACGACTAATAATGAAAAAACAAATGATAGTATGTATATACGAAAAAAAATAATAGTAAAAAAGTAACAAATATAAGACAGATAATGTCTTGAAACTGTTAAACTTTACCCAATGATAAAACCGACTACTCCTACTAACCTACTATATCACAAGACCAGACACCATTCTACCCTACTACCCTTCCGAGTAACCCCTAACTCCAACCTTTCGCTTCTGTACTTTTTCTCTCTATAAAAAGATAATAAGTATTAATCAATTAAATATTTAAGGTCCGCACAAAATTAACTTGTTCTATAGGTTTTACAATTTTTTAAAACTTCTCTAATGTCTCCTTCATGATTGAACCATGTCTAATAGTAAATAATTTTATATTGAATGCTCAAATTCTTCAATTAGCAAACAATATTTTATAGACTAATAAATTTAAGAATAGCTTATTTATTAACCTAACTGAAAAGAACTTGTGAGTCGTGCATCACATGACACTTTATTGAAAAAGTATTGAAAAATAACTTAATTAGGTAGGTTTCGTTCACTATTAGAAATCAAGATTTTTTTCGATCTGTAAATTAGTAAAAATTTATGTTATAAAATTTTTCATTCAACCAATTTACTCGAAAACACATAAAAAATAAGTTTTTGCTGATATATTGAGAAGCTTCTAATTTTTTCATATGAATTTTTTTATTAATTTAATTAAAATATCTGTAAAATAAATACTGAACAATTTTCATTTAAAAAGTTTAATTGAAAAATAGTGACATATTAGAAATGATTATTATAATGCTACGGGGACTCAAAGTCATACGTAAATTGAGAAAACAAGGACTAATTTTAATTAATTAAAGAATTATGATGTGAATATGGACAATTAACATATCAAAGAAAATTAATTCTCTAATTACCACAAAGTTCTTAATTAATCTACATGCTATCTCAGTAATTTATGCACAGAAAAAAAGGATTGATACTTTCTCTCTTTATCTTTTATCTCAATATAAAATATTTTTCTTTTTTTAATTTCGAAGGTCGAATCTTTAAATTTTAATTATGAATTTAGACATGATATTTTTAATTTTTTAAAATTAAAATTTATATATATTTCAATATATACATAATAAATAATAACTCAGAATTTTTTTGTTTTTTTTTTTAAAAAAAAGATATGATAAAAAGGATTTATTTGGATCTTAAAATTTGAAAAGTATCACATAAAAAAATTGTATATTTCTAGTTTGACCCTAATTTTGATTTAGATATGTTATTTTCCCACGATGAACTAGTTTTTTTTTAGTAAATAAATGAAACTAATTTTGTTTTTTGTATAATGAAACTAACATTAATTATCTTAAAAGTAACCAAATATTATAAGGAAATATAAACTTCAATAATTCAACCTTTACTATTTATTACTTCTACACATTTTTCACAAGTACGTTTATTTGGCCTAATTTTATATAAGTTGACCAATCACGTACCAATCTTATTTGAACCAATTATGACTAATTGTGGTCCTAATTCCTTAACATGATATTTTAAAATTCACTTTCTTATCGAATCATCTCATTGAAAAATACATGGTAAGAAACAAACTTTTGCTGAAATAATATTAGAAACTTCCCAATTTTTACGTGAAAAAAATACTACTACTATTTGCTTTTTTGACGAATCAATTAAAATATCTATGAAAATTATGACATTAATAATATCAATATTATTCTCATACTTACACATCTTATCTAAGTACTATTTAAAAATTAGACAATGCATGTTAACTTTTTTTTTTTTTTTCAATTTCTTTAATTATAAGATTTATTGGTAAACTTGGTTCCTCTATTGGTATTTATTGTTCCATACATTTTTCACAAGTTCAATAATTTTGCCTAATTTTATATAAGTTGAGCAATTATGTGTGTTAAATTTATAGTATTTACAGAATGTTATGTGCTTTTCAATAGTAGTCACTCTTTCTATTCTTTTTTTTTCTTTCATCTTTGTCACATATAGTCTAATCCGTCTATGGGTTGAGACGAGGGTTCCTAGGAAACAACCTTTCTACTTCTATGAGGTAGTGGTAAGGTCTGCGAACATTCTGCCCTCCCCAGACCCCACTTGTGAGATTCCACTGGGTATGTTGTTGTTGTTTAATATTAAACGATTATGACTAATTGTGGTCCTAATTTCTTAACAAAATAATTATTATCTCACAATAATGGAAGTCTATAGCTAGAGTCTACAATTAAAAAAAGGAAAGAAAAAAAAAGTTTAACCGTCCTAGTAGTTATTTTATTAGAAGCTAATGCTGCACTTTAATTATATATATATATATTGTATTTTTTTACCCAAACAATGGTAGCATGATAAGGTAAATAATTCATGCTTAATTAAATTATTTTCGAATATTGATTTTCCATAAATGGTAGTGTCAATTTACTGAATTTTTTTGTTTTAAACAGTTAGGATAAACAACAATAACATACACAGTGGAATTTCACAAGTGGGGTCTGGGAAGGGTAGAATGTATACAGACCTTACCAATACCTCATAGAGGTAAAGTAACTGTTTCCTTGGAACCCTCATCACAAAAACTTAGATAGTTAGGATATTGAGAAAAAATACAATGATAAAAATACATGTATCGATAGTACTGATTTTTTAACATTATAATTCTTATATAACTTGCCTTTAAACCTAATTACTCCCATATAACTATTTGATATTTAGATTTCATTAATCCAATTTAAATAAAATTCATATCACTTAAGAGCCTATTAAACGAGTAAACGCTTTCTACTTAAATTTTTTTCTATTTTCAAAATTTAAATCTAAGACTTAGCTCTCGTGATAATTTTGGATTGCCAAAATAAATCTCCCTAGTTATTGCTACTAAAGAAATATTAGTAGTTAAAAAAGATTGGTGACTTCGTAACTTGAATAAATCATATAAATGATAAAAACCTATAATTCTCTTATATTAGAAGTAGTTGAGCTGCTTTACCTGTATGTATCATGGCTATTTTTTTGTCGTTTTGCAAGAAATAATGAAGGTAGCTATGTTGGTTGAGTGGTTAAAGCTCTCTCATACTCGTGAAAAGTCTTGTGTTTAACTCCCATTGCAGCCATAGATGAATAATAACGTAAATATAATATAGATCACAATAATTAAAAATTAAAAGACATATTAATTTTTTACTTTCAAAATTTATCAGTGCCACATAATTGGGATAAGGGGTAACATATATTATTTAAAAATTACATTAAAAAACTATAATTCATACTACTTAATAATTTAAAATATTTAAAGATCATGTTAAAATTTATTTAACTTTCTAAATTCTATCTATATCACATAAATTGAGATGTAAAAATAATAGATATTGGATCCGTGCTGACATGGGCGCAAGTGTCTAGTATACATAGATATAAGGGGTTCATTTGAAAGGTCAATTTTTTATACACATATAGAGAGAATTATTTATTAATTTTTTTTATACGAAAAAGGGTTAAAATTGCTCCTAAATTATGCGAAATAGATCACTTATACCCTTTGTTATATTTAGGGATAAAGAATTCCTCTGTCGTTATTCCAAGGGACCACAAATGCCCTTACATCGTTATCTTTGTCAGCTAGCAGTCCACGTAGATATCCATGTGGCAATAAAAGGGTCAAAATTACCCTCGAATTATTCGAAATAGCTCAAATATACCCTTCGACTATTTTTGGGATCAAAACCACCCTTGCCATCTATGTGTTTAGAACATAAATGCCTTACACCATTGCCAACATGGGAAAAAAGAAATTTTTTATATATATATATGGCCAAATACATAAACAGATACCTAAACGTGTCCTCATTTTTCACTTAGACACCTAAACTAAGACAAGTTTCTAATAGACACCTCAACTGCTCAGATTTGATCCCATTAAACACTTTTATCCTACTTGGCACTCTCCGGTATTTTTTTTTAATTTTTCAGCCAAAAATAAATAGTTGCGGTCTAAAAAAAAATTTTTTTCCCATAAAAGTAGGTTCTCAAAATTCTCAGTTATCCAAAAAAAAAAAAATTTCCCATAAAAGTAGGTTCTCAAAATTCTCCGTTAACCATATGCGAAAAAAAATTATTACAATTTTAAATAAAAATTTTTTGCACATGGTTAACTGAGAATTTTGAGAATCTACTTTTATGAAAAAATTTTTTTTGGGACCGCAACTATTTATTTTTGGCTGAAAAATTTAAAAAAAAGTACGGGAGAGTGCCAAGTAGGATAAAAGTGTTTAATGAGATCAAATCTTAGCAGTTGGGGTGTCTATTAGGAACTTGTCTTAGTTTAGGTGTCTAAGTGAAAAATGAGGACAAGTTTAGGTGTTTGTTTATGTAAATGACCTATATATATATATATATATATATATATATATATATATATATATATAGACTATTCTTTTTATAAATAATTTATCATAGCAGAAAAATATGTGAATGATAGATAATAACCATTACTCATGAACAAAATTAAAAGACATCTTAAAATTTTCATGTGATTTATCCAAATTATATATTTTAAAAATTAAAAATAACTTGTGTATATAAAATTTACTTAAATAATATATAATATTTCTTTTTTCACTATTCTTTTTATAAAATAAGGGCATTTGTGATCCAATACATAGACGACAAGGGTAGTTTTAATCCCAAAAATAGTTGAAGGGTATATTTAAGCTATTTCAAATAGTTCGAGGGTAACTTGCCACGTGAATATCTACGTGGACTACCATGTGGCAAAGGTAACGATGTAAAGAATTTGTGGTCCCTTAAAATAACGGCAGGAGTATTTTTAATCCCAAAATAGAACGAAGGGTACAAATAATCTATTTCCTATAATTTAAGAGCAATTTTGACCCTCTTCGATATATATATATATATATATATAGATTGCATATCTATTGCTCTTTGCGTCCAAATTCTAAACCAACAACGAATAACGAAGTGATTGGACATGTCAAATCAATTGTAGAAAACGTGGGTAGAAAAAAAGGATCATGACCCACCCTTTCAATTTTTATCACGTCAAAATGGGGCTTTCTACTATTTTTCCAAGAGCTCGATTGAATTTGAATTCGCGCCAAAAATTTCACATTAAAGAGTAAAACACTTTCTAACAAAGGCGACTCTGTACCCAAAAAAACTTAAATCCGAGATATCTGCTTAAGAATGAAGGAATACTTACCACTCCACCACAACCGTTATTGGTGGAGCTTTCAACAATTGCTAATCGTTACTTGTTTTTTATTTTAATTTATGCGATAAAATTTAATTATAATATTTAATTTAATGAAAATTTAATTTAAGATCTAGTCATGTTTGAAACAAGGAATCAATCATCATGCTTAATTGCTTACAATGCACTTTTGATAAAGTTTAAGCCCCTCTTTGTTTCTCTTTGTCTTTTTAAAAAAAAAATGTAAAATCAAATTGAAGGATAAAACTATATATGAATAAATCTACCATAAAAGAAAGATAAAGAAATAAAGAAGAAAGAAAATGACATAGATAATTATTAACATGACTTTTTTGAGTTTCACCATCTTTCACGTTCTAGTTAATTGATTCACAACAACAATTTGCCAAACTAATAAATTTTCCTTTTCCTTTGAGTTGTATTTAAAAAAAAAAAAAAAACTCTCCACTTGTATTTATTTTTTAATTTTTAAATTTAAATCAATAAGAGGGTGTCCACAGTTTGGATAAAAATCAATTCAAATCGAAAAATCAAATTAAACTGATTTTATATGAATTTGATTTGATTGGGTTTTAGCCTTTTAAAAAAAATCGAAAAAACAACCAAACCGAACAAACATAGTATAAGCATACACATTTTATAATTATACACATATAATACATTATTTTTACAAATAATTTTAAAGAAATTATATACGTTTTCATCAAATTTTATTTTTAATCTATTTATGAAAGCATAAATGCTCAACATTTTTCTCATTAATTTCATGTACATGAATGTCTTTATGACAATAAATTCAGTGATTGAATATTCTATAATATCATTATTTTTCGTTCAAAATGGATTATTGTCACTTTTTCTCATTTTGAATGTACCATTGATTTTATTTTTGTGTACGGTTAATAGCCGGACCAAATTAAATCGCAAACGATAACAACCAAACCGATAAATGTGCATTATGATTGGTTTGAATTGAATTTTTAAAATTTAAAAACTAATTAAGTTGATTTAATCTTAATTTTGATCAATAACTGACTCAAATCGAACCGTGATCACAAATAACTAAGTGATTTGACATGTCAGATGTTATGAAAAACGTGGGAAGAAAAATTGATTCATATTAGGACCCAGCTGAAAGGGATTTTAAAACAAAGAACCTTTTTATAAAACAGAAAATCATGATATATATATATATATATATATTTTTTTTTACTGTGTGCAAAAATAGATCTAAATAATGTTATAATCTAAAATGTTATTATTTAAATATGACATTATATTAGGGGGAGGGACATTAAATTTGTTTCTCCTGGTATATGTTCAAGCTTCAATAAATGATGCCATTTTGTTTTTTACTCGATTTAATTTATTGCGTTTTAGTTTATGTGATAAATTTTATTATAATATATAATTTATTATAAGTTTAATTTAAAAAATTTGTCAAATATGCCATTTTTTCTAAGTTATAAAATATATATTAGTAAGGTAAAATTAAATTGTTTTGAGATATAAATATTTAGATAGGTTTATGAAAATGTCAAATAAAATGAAGCCAAAAGAGTAACATATTGTTACTAAACATATTTATTTTTGCTAAGGTAAATAAATAGAGCCAAAATACCTGCAATCTAATCATATTTGGAATAAAGAATCAATTCATCATACTTATATACACGTTTTAATAAAAAAATTTTAAATGTTAGTAATAAATTGATCTCAAAATTGAATTTTTATAGTTGTTAAGGTACATCAAATTGGGTAATAATTAGGTTTTGCTTTTTATTCTTTGGACCTACATAAGAGACAAGAACATGTAGAATGAATGATTTTATTTGTTGCTACTAAATTCCAATGTTTATGTGGTGTAAATTCGTCCATCTTTATTTGTTTCTTATTAATTTGATACATGAATTAAGAATTAGTAAATGATAAAGGTCATTTTACCAAATCGCTCTTTAAATATAGAAAAAATTGCAAGACTATACAGTTTAAGAGTTTAAATTACAAACTATGTCAACACCCGAAAATATTTACACTTTCAAATTTTTTATTTACATTCATGTCATATTAGCTTTTATTTATGGTCACTTTCTTCATTTTTATTTGCATATATTATGTGTACAAAGATACATTAACTTGCCTTAATTATTGTCTTGTACGACTTTTTTCAAAGAAAAGTTTAATCATTAATTGGGATTTGACAATATATCTTATACTTTTTACATTCTCCTAGTTGGCTAGTATGTATTGCTTTTTCCTTTTCTTGGTTAAAACTTTTTGAATATTCCAAGAATGATTCTTCTGTTTTCTATCATCATTTTTTCTTTTCTATCCATGGTTAATCACGCCTGAAAATTCATTTTTGTTGTTATTCTTTGTTGTATGCGTTAATCTTTTTGAGTTTTCTGTATATTTTTTTTGCCCACTCCACTTTGTTCTTCACGTGTCCATTTCTGGAGAAAAAACCCCTATGAGTAAAAGTTTTCAATTAAATGTAGAATCTATTTCTTTGGATAGTACACCTATATAATGTTCAAGGCCGAACTTTAATCTTAATGCATTTACTCCTTCATTAGTTCGAAATAAGTCAGAAGACGGACGCAGCATGAAGGTCATTTTTGTTGAATTTTCGAAGAAAAAGGATTCCGGCGAGGGTCCTTCGAAATTTTTGAAGAGGAAAGGGTAAGAGGAGGTTGATTTACCCCACGACAACGATTTCGAGGATGAAATACCAATTCTAAAAAGATATCGTTTGAATCAGGAGATATCGTTTGATTTACCCCATGACTTTTTGTTGGTTTCATTTTGGTTTAAATTATGTCATTAAGTTTGTTTGTAATTGGAGATATTGTATGTTGAATATGCACAATAAACTTTTTGATTTTTGTTGTGTGTTTTTTTTTGTTTAAATTATGTTAACAAGTTTTTCCGTAGTTGATGATATTTTTGGTTAACCCTTTTTTTTTTTTGAATTCCCTGCTTCCAATATTCAAAGTAGTAATTATTGGTGTTATAGGTGATATAAACTGTTTTATTCCATTTTTTTCTATAACCAGTCCCTTTATTTAATCACAATTTACCTTTTTATTTATTTTTCAGTGATTGCGATTTATACACTTGTGTTTTTGCCGAATACTTCTCGCAAGGCCATTTGAATATTTCTACTTGTTTTATAGACCCGCATTTATTCCGTTTGAGATTTGTGCATTGTTTTGGAAATACGGAACAAGAAAGATAGAGGTTGATGCAGTCAGTGAAACCGAAGTCACCGGGAAGGTTGTCAGCCGATTTGGGGCTCCAAAAATTGCAAGAGAATAATATATTCTAGTCAGTGACAATGATACCCCAAAGAAAGAATTAGACATTATGATATCATATTGTAATTTCAGACATTTATGTAAACAATGATTTCATGCTTTTTATTAAGACAATTGTGTTTTTTGGTATGTTGGATGTGTAATTACTTATTGTTAAGACATTTATCTATTTAACTTAATGTTTGTTTTTTTCCGTCAGCATCTCTATTTTGTCTAGACTTTTGGTTTAATTTTGGATGTAATTTTGTTTATATTATTGGGATTTGAAATAAGACAATGGTTCAATTGAATTTTATTTTTTGACGACTTTGACAACTTGTACTCCAGACTTATTAACATAGTTTAAACTAATATAAAATCAACTACCAATCTAAAATTTTTTGTGCACATTTCACTAAAAAAATCATCTATTAGAAACAAACATATTAATATAGTTTAAACCAAAATAAAATCAACAAACCGCAGAAAAGTTAATTGTGTATTTTTACGATAAAATTTCACCATTTACAATGTGTAATCAAACCGACTTATTTCCATAAATTATACCAAGATAAAGCCAACCAAACTTTGCAAACTTTACTTTACATATTTCACTAAAAATATCACCAATTATAAATAAACATATTAACATACTTTAATACAAAAATAAAACCAACAAAAATCAAAAAAATTAATTGTGTATACTTATCCAACAATATGGATCAACTACTAAACAACTTATTAACATAGTTTAAACCAAAATAAAACCAAAAAAGATTTGTTGCACATATTAAACCAACAATATCACAAATTACAAACAAACCTATTAATATAACTTGCACCAAAATTAAATCAACTAGTACAAAAGATTACTAATCATCGTTGTACCATCGACAACCAAAAATGTGCCTACTCAAAAAAAACATCACTAACTTATTAACATAGATTAATACAAAATAAAACCAAACAAAATTTAAAAAACTTAATTGTGCATATAGTGGGGGGTAAAAATATCACCAATTACAATTTACAACATCTACTCAAACAAAGTTATTAAGATAACTTAAACTAAAATAAAATCAACAACGTCAACAAGTTGATTGTGCATATTTAACAAAAGTTCCTATCAACATCGTGTACTCAAACAAAAATATTACCATAATTCAAACCTAAATAAACCCAACGAGAATTGTACAAAAAAAAACATCATGAAAACATCTCCAAGCTTGCATTTAACTTAATGTAATCCCATGTTCCCTCTTCATGTCCTTTCTAATTTCAGTTGGTGTATAATTGATTTTGGGATCACAACGTTTGTTTAACGACATTGCACCAAGCACACCACTTTTACATTGATGTTTCAACATTAGCCTACCCTTCACTGGGCACGTATGTGTATCACAAAACTTACGCACTTTGAACATTCTGAAATTGCTCAAACATAAAGACTTAACAACGACGTGCAGTTATTTGTTAGGCACTTCAAGTTTTAACTGCAAAAAAGGCATGTTAGTAACAATTTTTTAAAAAATTTTAAACCAACTTTTATACCATAATCACCAAAATTGATATCAAAATATAAAAGCTAGCCAAATCAAACTGTTATACCATAATCATGTCAACTAACAAAATTACTAACCATCGACCAAACAATAACCAATCAATCAAAAATATAATCAAAATCACAACCAAAATTAAACCAAACAATTGGACAAATCTAAAATTATTCAGTTACAAGGGACAATCTGATTTGAAACCAACCAATACACATAAACAAAAAAAAATTTAACAATGTTCCATTGTTTATGTCAACCAACAAAATTACTAAGTATATAGCCAACCATCCACCAAAACAATAACCTAACAGTTAAACATATAACCAAACCAAAAATTAAACCAAACATCTAGACAAACACAAAATTAATAAGTCACAAGGAAGAACCTGATCTGACACCAACCAATACATATAAACAAACTTTTTTTTAACAATATTACAATTTTCAATTCAACCAATGAAATTACTAAGTATAAAGCTAGCCCTTGATTAAACAATAACCAAACAGTCAAAACATCTAACTCAAAATAAACCAAGGTAATGAACAAAAAAAAAAAAAAAACAATCAGTCTCAAGGGTACAAAGTTTTGAGTTCAACTAATACACACAAATAAAAAAAATTATTGAACATCAACAAACTTATTATCAAAAAAATAAAAGTTAGTAAAATTAAATTAAAAAAAAAATTATATACCTTGTATGACTTGACCTTATAACAATGAATTTGAACCCCCTCAACAATGCATACCGTCTCATCACCTCTACAAGAATGTTCTTGCTTTTGTAGATTTGAATCACTGCAACATCATCATTTTGAGAGTTGTCAGTAATTTCCACATCTTTGTTCTCCTCATTGATTAATGTTTCAATTCCAGGTAAACACATTGTATTTCTAATTGTATATAATTGGGTCGCAGCTTGCACACCCCCTTCGTACAAAATTATTTTCATATATCTATCGACACACGTTATACACAATGGATACTTGGAGAAGAAGTCCATGTTGCATTTTTTTCGTCCAAATACACCTGCACTCCCATATTGCTATGGATGCGCATGAGTGGGGATTCATTGTTAACCTTATATTATAGCACCATTTCAGTAATAGTTGTGAACACCTATCTGTGAAGCAGTAGTATCAACCTTGAAATCCACTCGTTATATCAAATATAACCCCTCAATCTTGCAATCCACATACGTACATGTGTATGTAGATATAAAAACCAAAAATCATACCAAATGAAGCACAGACAAAAACAAAAATATGTACCAACCAAATGCCAACAAAATAGAAATTAAATCACATTAAACATAACACTAAAATAATAACCAATTTTATACGTTCGTCTGTTACAAATACAAACTCAGAAAAAAAAATACTGTTGATTAATATATTTTTTTAGGATAAAAAAAAAGATAGACACTGTTAATGTTTTTTGGATATCGTTTTTAAGTGTTAAATTATTGATCATACATTTACGACTTCTCATTTACTTGGCTTAACCCTTTGTCAAACATTTGCTCCCCAGATTGAATTTTGATCCATGCTTTCATTGGTATTTTCAAAAAAATAAAATAAAAATTCAGCTAATATGAGTACTAAAAAAAACAAATTATGCACCATTGCCTTTTTGTAAGCAAATATTTTTACGATCCTTTTTTTCTAGGGAATCATATGCTATATTTTATTAGCACATGAAACACATGCTGGATCAAACTTTATACTAATCGAAGGACAAAAAAAGTTTTTTTAAGAAGAAAAACAAATATGTTACATCTCATTTACCATCATGCTGAATCAAAATTGAGACATAATCCATAATCAAAATCGACCAAACCCAAGCTCAACAAGAAAGTACTGCATTTTATATATTTTTTTGATAGTATATATTTGTGTATGACTTTGGTTATTACACTTGATAGAAATTTTTTACAAGCATTAAATGAAGTAGAGATAAAAAAAGACATATAATTTAAAGATATTGATATTTGGTGGTAAATAAATTTTGTTGACACATTTATGTAATATAAACTCTTAAAATATATAGGGTTAATAAATCTAATATTTTGAAAAATATAATAAGGAAATGACTATAATTAATGATAAAGGTAAATTAGGAGTTAATTGGAAAATTATCACTTGATTTCATTAAACTACACAAATATTATTGAACATTTTAAAATAATATAATGGACAAGTAAAGATAGACAGAGGGAGTAGCGAACAACATAATAATTAATTCCTCCAAGATATGTATGGAGCTCCATTAATATATCACTTGTAGGATGTATATGTCCCTTGCTCTTACTCTTTTCGGTCGGATTTAGTATTTAAATATTTTTTTAATTTTATTTTATTTTTACTCATTACTTTTGATAAATTAAGCGAGGATTAAAAAATTTTCTATTATACCTTAATTTATTATAATTAAAGTTAATGTCTTTGAAAAACGTAGTGAGTAAATATATTTGAAATCCTATCAATTAATAATAGTACAACAACAACAACATACCCAGTTGAATCCCACAAGTGGGGTCTGGGGAGGGTAGAAATGTACGCAGACCTTTCCACTACCTTGGAAGAAGTAGAGAGGCTGTTTCCCGTGTATCAATTAATAATAGTAAATGATAAAATTATTATATCAATAATTATTTTCTTAATAAGTGTGTCAAATCAAAATTTGAAAACTATTGTAATTACTTATTGTTAAGACATTTATCTATTTAACTTAATGTTTGTTTTTTTCCGTCAGCATCTCTATTTTGTCTAGACTTTTGGTTTAATTTTAGATGTAATTTTGTTTATATTATTGGGATTTGAAATAAGACAATGGTTCAACTGAATTTTATTTTTTGACGACTTTGACAACTTGTACTCCAGACTTATTAACATAGTTTAAACTAAAATAAAATCAACTACCAATCTAAAATTTTTTGTGCACATTTCACTAAAAAAATCATCTATTAGAAACAAACATATTAATATAGTTTAAACCAAAATAAAATCAACAAACCGCAGAAAAGTTAATTGTGTATTTTTACGATAAAATTTCACCATTTACAATGTGTAATCAAATCGACTTATTTCCATAAATTATACCAAGATAAAGCCAACCAAACTTTGCAAACTTTACTTTACATATTTCACTAAAAATATCACCAATTATAAATAAACATATTAACATACTTTAATACAAAAATAAAAAAAATTAATTGTGCATACTTATCCAACAATATGGATCAACTACTAAACAACTTATTAACATAGTTTAAACCAAAATAAAACCAAAAAAGATTCGTTGCACATATTAAACCAACAATATCACAAATTACAAACAAACTTATTAATATAACTTGCACCAAAATTAAATCAACTAGTACAAAAGATTACTAATCATCGTTGTACCATCGACAACCAAAAATGTGCCTACTCAAAAAAAACATCACTAACTTATTAACATAGATTAATACAAAATAAAACCAAACAAAATTTAAAAAACTTAATTGTGCATATAGTGGGGGGTAAAAATATCACCAATTACAATTTACAACATCTACTCAAACAAAGTTATTAAGATAAATTAAACTAAAATAAAACCAACAACGTCAACAAGTTGATTGTGCATATTTAACAAAAATTCCTATCAACATCGTGTACTCAAACAAAAATATTACCATAATTCAAACCTAAATAAACCCAACGAGAATTGTACAAAAAAAACATCATGAAAACATCTCCAAGCTTGCATTTAACTTAATGTAATCCCATGTTCCCTCTTCATGTCCTTTCTAATTTCAGTTGGTGTATAATTGATTTTGGGATCACAACGTTTGTTTAACGACATTGCACCAAGCACACCACTTTTACATTGATGTTTCAACATTAGCCTACCCTTCACTGGGCACGTATGTGTATCACAAAACTTACGCACTTTGAACATTCTGAAATTGCTCAAACATAAAGACTTAACAACGACGTGCAGTTATTTGTTAGGCACTTCAAGTTTTAACTGCAAAAAAGGCATGTTAGTAACAATTTTTTAAAAAATTTTAAACCAACTTTTATACCATAATCACCAAAATTGATATCAAAATATAAAAGCTAGCCAAATCAAACTGTTATACCATAATCATGTCAACTAACAAAATTACTAACCATCGACCAAACAATAACCAATCAATCAAAAATATAATCAAAATCACAACCAAAATTAAACCAAACAATTGGACAAACCTAAAATATTCAGTTACAAGGGACAATCTGATTTGACACCAACCAATACACATAAACAAAAAAAAAATTTAACAATGTTCCATTGTTTATGTCAACCAACAAAATTACTAAGTATATAGCCAACCATCCACCAAAACAATAACCTAACAGTTAAACATATAACCAAACCAAAAATTAAACCAAACATCTAGACAAACACAAAATTAATAAGTCACAAGGAAGAACCTGATCTGACACCAACCAATACATATAAACAAACTTTTTTTTAACAATATTACAATTTTCAATTCAACCAATGAAATTACTAAGTATAAAGCTAGCCCTTGATTAAACAATAACCAAACAGTCAAAACATCTAACTCAAAATAAACCAAGGTAATGAACAAAAAAAAAAAAAACAATCAGTCTCAAGGGTACAAAGTTTTGAGTTCAACCAATACACACAAATAAAAAAAATTATTGAACATCAACAAACTTATTATCAAAAAAATAAAAGTTAGTAAAATTAAATTAAAAAAAAAATTATATACCTTGTATGACTTGACCTTATAACAATGAATTTGAACCCCCTCAACAATGCATATCGTCTCATCACCTCTACAAGAATGTTCTTGCTTTTGTAGATTTGAATCACTGCAACATCATCATTTTGAGAGTTGTCAGTAATTTCCACATCTTTGTTCTCCTCATTGATTAATGTTTCAATTCCAGGTAAACACATTGTATTTCTAATTGTATATAATTGGGTCGCAGCTTGCACACCCCCTTCGTACAAAATTATTTTCATATATCTATCGACACACGTTATACACAATGGATACTTGGAGAAGAAGTCCATGTTGCATTTTTTTTGTCCAAATACACCTGCACTCCCATATTGCTATGGATGCGCATGAGTGGGGATTCATTGTTAACCTTATATTATAGCACCATTTCAGTAATAGTTGTGAACACCTATCTGTGAAGCAATAGTATCAACCTTGAAATTTACTCGTTATATCAAATATAACCCCTCAATCTTGCAATCCACATACGTACATGTGTATGTAGATAGGTAGATATAAAAACCAAAAATCATACCAAATGAAGCACAGACAAAAACAAAAATATGTACCAACCAAATTCCAACAAAATAGAAATTAAATCACATTAAACATAACACTAAAATAATAACCAATTTTATACGTTCGTCTGTTACAAATACAAACTCAGAAAAAAAAATACTGTTGATTAATATATTTTTTTAAGGATAAAGAAAAAATAGATACTGTTAATGTTTTTTTGAATATCATTTTTAAGTGTTAAATTATTGATCATACATTTACGACTTCTCATTTACTTGGCTTAACCCTTTGTCAAACATTTGCTCCCCAGATTGAATTTTGATCCATGCTTTCATTGGTATTTTCAAAAAAATAAAATAAAAATTCAGCTAATATGAGTACTAAAAAAACAAATTATGCACCATATGCCTTTTTGTAAGCAAATATTTTTACGATCCTTTTTTTCTAGGGAATCATATGCTATATTTTATTAGCACATGAAACACATGCTGGATCAAACTTTATACTAATCGAAGGATAAAAAAAGTTTTTTTTTTAAGAAGAAAAACGAATCTGTTGCATCTCATTTACCATCATGCTGAATCAAAATTGAGACACAATCCATAATCAAAATCGACCAAACCCAAGCTCAACAAGAAAGTACTGCATTTTATATATTTTTTTGATAGTATATATTTGTGTATGACTTTGGTTATTACACTTGATAGAAATTTTTTACAAGCATTAAATGAAGTAGAGATAAAAAAAGACATATAATTTAAAGATATTGATATTTGGTGGTAAATAAATTTTGTTGACACATTTATGTAATATAAACTCTTAAAATATATAGGGCTAATAAATCTAATATTTTGAAAAATATAATAAGGAAATGACTATAATTAATGATAAAGGTAAATTAGGAGTTAATTGGAAAATTATCACTTGATTTCATTAAACTACACAAATATTATTGAACATTTCAAAATAATATAATGGACAAGTAAAGATAGACAGAGGGAATAGCGAACAACATAATAATTAATTCCTCCAAGATATGTATGGAGCTCCATTAATATATCACATTTAGGATGTATATGTCCCTTGCTCTTGCTCTTTCCGGTCGGATTTAGTTGTTAAATATTTTTTTTAATTTTATTTTATTTTTATGCATTATTTTTGATAAATTAAGTGAGGATAAAAAGAATTTCTATTATACCTTAATTTATTATTATTAAAATTAATGTCTTTGAAAAACGTAGTGAGTAAATATATTTGAAATCCTATCAATTAATAATAGTAAATGATAAAATTATTATATCAATAATTATTTTCTTAATAAGTGTGTCAAATCAAAATTTGAAAACTAAATTCGAACAGAGGGAGTACTGTATTTCCCATGCTATTACATTTTGGTTAAATTACTTCATTTAATAATCCCCACTTAAATTATTGTGGTTCTTAAAGCAACGCATTCCACCGACAAATGAAATAATATGATTATTATTGGGGATTATAATGGGATGGATAAGTAATTTTTTTAAAAAAAAATTATTTATCGAAAGATTTCAAGTTTAAATCCTTTATATGAAAATATCTTTTTATAACATATTTTCCTTTTTTTAATGGGCTTTATATGATATGAGACCAAATTAGTCAGAATTTCTATCTTATCCTATCTTATCTTATCTTATGCTTTGTTTCTAAAGTAATAATGCACCCGTCATCTTAAATTTCTGAATTTGCCTCCGCCCATACGAAATAAAGCGCCATTAATGGGCCGAGCTCCGACTATTAGTTTGGATTAGTAAATCCAAGCCCAGGGAGAACCTGAAACTCATGGACCCTAAAATGAACCAAATGGGCCTGTTCAGGCTCGGAGTCCAACAATGGGCCCAAGAAACTCAATGATTCATATTGGGGGCCTTTTGTTTCTCGAAAAATTATTTCTTCTCTTCCAATTTATATGATACACTTTTTTTTAACATTCGTTGGATCGAGAACTCTAAACGTTGAGATTGATTCAATCATATTTTTTAAAGTATGGGATTAGTGTAAAATGCTCTATCTTTTATGTAAATAAAACATGAGCTATATTTGTTGTAATAAATTAATTTTTTGTATATATATATTAGATTTCCCCTATTTTTCAATTACGTATATTTATTGGCATTATCAACAACTTACTCATATTGTGTTTGGTGTAATAATTTAGAGGCCAAAAATACTATTATCGTTATAACTTGGCTAATTGGTGTAAAAAAGAAAAAAAATTGCAAAAAATATAGTAATTTATATGTCTTGGTGCAACTAATGGGATGTTAAAGGTCAACGTTATGGATTTTTTTTTAATGTTTGGTTGGTTAAATTTTTTAAAATGTTTTATTTTTTCAAAAAAAGAGTTTCCTTAAAAATAAAAAAGATAAGTTCGAAAATTGATATTTTATATAATTATGTTATTCTACCCTCTAACAAGCCTCATCTTTATTGCTACCCCCATAACCCCTAATCCACCACCTCACACTCCCACCTTTCATAATACTAGATGGGGGGCCGTGCATTGCACGGGCTGGGGAGGATGATGGGGTAATTGTCCAACCAAATTGGGGAGTGGGAATCAACAATGGGAGCAATAAAGAAGGAAGCTGAGCAATAACGAACTTAATATTAGCAAGGCATGTTTGTAACGCGACAGTACAACATAGTAGGTTTTTGCGCTGCGGATGGCAGCAGTAGGTACGTTGTACGACGGCGTTGTGGTATCTTCCTGGCGTATGTCGTTCCTTCACTGATGGTGTTGCAGTTGTTTGTGGGCGATGGGGCTTTGCACCTGTGTGGTGATAGTGGCTACCCGTTGTTGTTTGGTGTCTGCTAGTCTCAGCAGCTCGAAGGGATGCATCATTGAGTAAGCAATTTGTAGGGCCGAAACCTGGATGATGTAGAAGATGATGTTAGCTATATGTATAGAAGGGGTATGTTTTCTGATTAGATGTAATCGCATTCTCCTAATTTCTATACATAAAGTTGAGCAGGCGAAGAGAAGATCGAGTAGTGGTGGAGTCAACAGATGCCATTAAGGCGTTGCAGATAAGATTATCTTGTTGAAACCATATTTTGAAATTTGGGTTGACAACATCTTGTGTGTCTTGCTTCATGGTGCGTGGAGGTGGTGTGATGGAATCATCATGATAGCCCGTCAAGTCAAACTCATTCATGACCTTTTGGATTTGAGCTTTCCATATTGCAAAGTTTGCACCACTAGTAAGTTTGATTGGAAGTTGTGCAGTCAGATTGGTACTAATGATTTGTGCTTTGGTTGCACCAACATTGAACATTGTAGAAGAAGTGTTAGTTGTGTCGTTGTTGTTCATATTGATGTCCGAAGAAGATGAATCCGCCATTGATTTTAGGTGGTTTGGAAAGGAAAGGGAAAAAACTTGATGAATAAGATGGGAAGATGATTATAAGTCTATACTCGTTTGAGTGTTGAAAGCTCTAAAACCCTAATGGAGCAGAGTACACATGAAATGATTTTCTATGCCTTTCATTGATACAATTAAAAGAATTATGTAGTAAAGGATCCCACTATATCAATAAAACTAATGAATCCTATCAAGTAATTAAAGGTGCGAAAATATACAATAACAAAATCAAGAATATATGATATAGATTTGGAGAATATTCTATCCTAATTTAGTTTCTTTAATTATTAGAGGGAAGGTTTCTTAAATAGGTGTTTGGACATAAATTTGATCGAGTTTTGGAAAAAAGAGTTTTTGATGTTGAAGCTGAAACATGGTACTCGTAAGTTGAAAGTGGCATTTGGATATACATTTCACTTAAAAAGAATCGAAGTTTTGTGAGTGGTAAACTATTTGTACTCGAGCAAGTCGACAACATCATTTTTGAGAATTCTAGTGCGTGTGGAAGTGAGGATGTCAAAGATAATGCAATTTTGAAGTTTGGGAGTATCGGACATCAATCCGAGCCTATGGAAGAATCTAGGAATGAAGAACAAATTGCTTAGGTTCGAAAATTTGCCTCGCCAAGAAGACAAAATAGCACCTCTGAAATAAAAGGTCAAAAAGAGCAAAACTTGGACACTTTAATGACATTATATATAAACTGGTCCTGTATGAATATTTAACATTTCCCTTGTAATATTTCATATTATATGAGGTTATTGTCCTTCTCATTTTAGTGAAATCATGTTATACTGTTTTTGACCTTCATGAATTGTAGCAGGTCGGCCTCATCAAATACGTGAATTAGCAAGAAGTTTGGACCAAACATTGATCAATGGTTATCCCAAGTGCTATGTACGACCCCTCCAGGTATTTAGCTTTATTTCAGTCTAATCATCCTGTCAGTGGATTACATGCACATTAGAATGCCTTGTGTAATCTACTTCAAGTTATAGATAAAAACAGAAGGCGACGAGGATTTTGCATCAAAATTGACACTTGCGCTTGACATTCTTTTCTTCCTTAGCTTGTCTACTGTTCAACGACTGTTGTGTTTGCCTTTGTCATGTTTAAGGGACTTCACTCTTTTGTGCATGTTGGTTATCAAAGCATGAGTAAGAGATACATTAGGCCTCCTATATTTCTTCAAACTTCTCGACAGTTTTGAATTGAAAAATTACGCTTTTTGATGAATTGTAGATATCAGAAACAGTAAGCAGCATGAAAGATCTAATGGACTACACCACGAAATATGGGATCGGACCTGCAGGTAATGAAATAACTCAACCATACTGTTTCAAGCCATTCTTTCTAATTGCAGCTAAGTCTTTCTAATTTTTCAGAGGCAATGGCCAGGATTCATCATGAATTAGCTGCATCACGTGTGACACATAGTTCAGTTTCAGAGACAGGACCTCAACAACGTATAGATGACGCAATAAGTCAGAGCTCTTCAGTAATAAGTTTTGCTCATTATCCATCTACTGATGAAGGCACAGCAAGTTTGAAATGTAGTCCCCCTCATGCTACATTGCCAACTTCTTCTACTGCTTCGTTCAAAAGGCCAGTAGTTCACCAAGCAGACCTCATTGAACCAAAAAGAAAGAAACAAATGACAAACTCAGGGGAGAATTCTGTTCCTCCTGCTCCCACCAAGCCCGTGATGAATCAGCCCGTCTCCACAACTCCACTTCTTCTTCCATTAGGCGATCGATAGTTCAACCATCTTGATTGTTTCCTCTAGTACTACATCCGTTGAACCTATATCCGTTGAACCTAGCAAAAATCCGAGCTCAAAGGTGAAGGTTGAAGAAGATCTTGTCAGGTTCAGAGGATGCAGTACTAGAGGGAACAATAACGGATGGTCAAACTATTGATTGCCTAATGGAAGAAGAAGGAGGAGTTGTGGAGATTGGCTGATTCACCACGGGCTCGATGGGAGCACCAATAGCAGAATTCTCCCCCGAGTATGTCATTGTTTCTTTTAATCGGTTCGGCGGGGTCTTCTAGGTGAACTGCTGGCCTCTTGGATGAAGCAGTGGAGGAAGTTGGCGTTGTAGCAGTATGACGGGAACTACATGTCAAACTTGCTCTGCCTTCATCAGTGAATGATACTCGTAGGGACGTATATTCTTAAGTCTTGGGAAATGACTCGTATAATAAGTAATTAATGTCGAGGATAAAATCAGAACAAATAATTATCTTTTTTTATATGTTAGGGATTTTGTTCAGAAAACACCCAATATAAGTTTCATAAAAGCACTCCCTCATTATGGAGCTCAAGTTTAGCTGATACTAAAATCAATGAGTATAAACGTTAATTTTGGATTACAAGTGTTGGGCTAAGTCCGCCTAATGAAACTCTTAACATGGTGTGATACTGCCAAGCCTGTAACATTTTTCCTGAAAGGCCTCACACCACCTTATACATTGATTATTTTCCTTATCAACTGTCAATATGAGATTTTTGTTCGTATTCAACAAGAAATTTTTTTTCATGTATTGCTTGTTACTTAATACTCTAATCATATCATTTATTTCCATGTATTGCTTGTTACTTAATACTCTAATCATATCATTTATGGTTAAACTATTATTTGCCAATGATTTACTAATCCTGCTTTTCTAATATCTTCAGAGGCAATTGGAAGGAACCAAAATGGCAACTGATAACAACTTACTTGCTCTTTCCACCCCGTTGCTCGAGGACCAGAACATGGTAGCTCAGCCGCAGCAGTTGTCAAAGCCGAAGGGCAGGTCATTGTGCCTCACACCAATTAAACGTAGACAACAAATAAGTGGTATTTTCCTCGGGTATTTAGCTTAATCTTCTTGTCGATTTTCCATAGGATTATTTCGTCCTCTGTGAGAAATTCTTGAAAATGGAAGTAAATATTTTGCCAACATGTTTTCCCTTAAGTATGCTTTTTGATGTGATGGAATTGAAAATTTTCAGTTCAACACAGGCTTGGTGAATTCTCCCCTGAGTTTGTCATTTGTTTCTTTCTTTTAGGTTTGACGGGGTCTGCTTGGTGAACTACTGGCCTTTTGGACGAACCAGTAGAAAAGTTGGAGAATTCTGTTCCTCCTGCTCAAAAAGCAATTCACTGATCAATGTCCCAGTTAAAGCAGACCCAATGTGAATGCCAGGGAAAAGACTTGCCCCATTCAGGTTCTCCAACTGATCCATGTAATAGCTTCTGTCAACCGTATCAAAACCATAGCAGTACTTACCATTGTTCTCATTCTGGTTCAAAACTAACTTAGTATCAACCGAAGCATCAGCTTCAACAGCGGTTAAGTTTTGGGAAGTGACAAGATCTTCTTCAACCTTCACCTTTGAGCTCCGGTTCATGTTAGGTTCAACCAATGTAGCACTAGAGGGAATAATAATAGATGGTTGAACAATTGGTCGTCTAATGGAAGAAGGAGCAGTTGTGGAGATTGGCTGATCCACCAGCGGCTTGATGGGAGCAGGAAGAGAAGAATTCTCCCCTGTGTTTATCATCCGTTTCTTTCTATTCGGTTCAGTGGGGTCTTCCTGGTGAACTGCTGGCCTCTTGGATGAAGCAGAAGAGGAAGTTGGCGATATAGCAGTATGACGGGAACTACATGTCAAAATTGCCCTGCCTTCATCACTAGACGGATAATGCGCAAAACTTATTACTGAAGAGCTCTGACTTATTGCATCATCTATATGTAGTTGAGGTCCTGTCACTGAAACTGAACTGTTTGCCACACGTGACGCAGGTAATTCATGATGGATCCTGGCCATTGCTTCTGAGAAATTAGAAAGAGTTAGCTGCGATCATCTCTCAACAATAAGCATTTCACTCTTCTAAAATAGAATATTCAAGCTTGAGTTCATTGCGTTTTCCATCATAACAAGGTTGTCCTTATCTTATGCAGAAATTTGCTACTCACTAAACACACAACAACAGTCCAATAAAAATTATGAATATTTAGCATTTCCCTTGTAATATTTTGTATTATATGAGGTTATTGTCCTTCTCATTTTAGTGCAACCACGTTATATTATTTCTGACCTTCATGAATTGCTGCAAAGCAGAAGCATTGGGCGCGTATGGGTTCCCGGCCTTGATTTCTTTTTACACAAAATATGGCTAATGTGAAAATGAGCAGCCTAAGAAAAGAGTCTAAATAGACTGGGCTACAACACAGAATAATAAAGATAAATATCACCTTCTCTGCTGCAATATCTTCAAGTAAGCAATGTTTTGTTTAACCAGTGCGAGTGTAAGGATGCAATGTTTAAAATGGATGGAAAAAGAAACATGTTGCCTTGATTACCTCGTAGAAATCTTTAAGTATCAATAGATACGATTTCTTTCTTGTCTAAATTCAATAATCCAAGTAGTACATCAACTGTCTTATCTCTGATCTTATATGGTTCGGATGTGTTGCATGTACCTGCACAAAAAATTAGTATAAGCCCCACAAGCAAGAACAACACCATATTGCATCACTGTGTTAACAAAAGCTTCATGATCAATTTGTACCTATGACATGGACAAACCACTAAATTTCCTGTTTCTGATCATTACCAGGTATTCATATGCAGACACTGAGCCAATAACTCTGTCATGGAACTTCTCCAGATCTTCGGCGAGATTCTTCATCAAATGGTTCAACATGTTCTCTTAACCACTGCCTTTCTTGTTCATTTCAGGTTCCTGAAAATTTGAGGCTGGGAGTTGTGCAGCATCTTTTATCCTAGTCAAGCACTGGCCACCTCTTCTCTAATGCTAGTTTTGGAGATCCCCTATAAGTAGTACATATGGTGCTGAAATCAACTTGTAAAAAAAAGAAGTAGAAGAATTCAGACCTAATTGCAGAAGCCAACAAATTCCATGAATTCAACTTGAATCTTTACTAAAAAGAATGAGAACGATTCAATAAAGTGAAATTAACTTGTAAACAAAAGAAGCAAAAGAAGAATTTAGACGTAACTGCGGAAACCAACAAATTTCATGATTTTAACTTGAATCTTTACCAAAAAGAATGAAACGAAAAGAAGGAAAATAAAACACAAGAAGAAGAAATTGAAGAAACATGCTTTCCAAATCTTAATGAAGCAGTGAATAGTGTGAAAAGAAGAAGAAAGATTTGTTGCCTATACTTTTAAGAGTAGTGTTAATTATGTTTTAGATTTATTTTCATCATCTTTGATTTTCAAATATCATTTTTCAACATCAAATACTACTACTTTTATCCAAATATCACCAAATTCATCAACTTCACTTTTCAAATATTATTTTCAACTTCAAATCTACTTCCTCTCAAATATCACTAAATTCATATAAAAACATCTACTAAGAGAAATGAGCAACAAAAGAAAAAAAAATACATGTTAAACTAACCTTGACATTTCACATCCTAGAAGACAAAAAAGAACACCAAATAAATCACAGATTAATTTCAGAATACATGATTTCAAAAGTATATACGAATACATTGACAAACCGTTTCTTTTACTATGAATAAAGAGTTAGGAAACTGAACCAAACGCTTAAGTTTATGCTCTCTCTCATGCTCAGCTGGAGGGTTCAACAAGTCGACATCAGTTGGAAGAACCTTGCAAATCAAATTTTGAACAGATTACATTAAAACAAAAGTTCAAATCTCCATAGCTAAAATCTCACAGTTTTTGCTCCAATTTTTAACAGATAACGTTAAGACAAGGAATAATAGATCGAAACTCAAATCGCCATAGCTAAAACCTCATCATTTTCGGTCCTATTTTAACAGATAACTTAAGCACTGAGAAAATTGGACTGAAATTGAAAATCGCCATAGCTAAAAAGCTCACCGTTTCATTTGTTGCTTATCCCTTTCGTTCTAGAAGCCATACGTCATACATGCATAGACATAGGTATTCTATATAAAAACACGTGTAATTGCCAAGGAGAAAAATAAAGTGACATTTACTGAAATACCCCAAAAATGCAAAGCAGGTCTAAAAGAGAAGGAATTAACATGAGTGTGAAGTAACGGCAAATACTATTGACATTATATCAAAGCATTCTGAATAAATAAATGTAATAACAACAAAATAATACGATAAATCGAAGGGCAAGTAAACAACATGTAGGAGCATACATAAGAGTAATACTACGACTGCTAGTATGAAACTTTAAAACTCACCTTTGTAGTGCCACGAATATAGCGAACAGGTAAACCCTCCAGCAAACCTGTTTCAAGAAGATCTTTCAACTTTGTGGGAACTTTAGTTGGTGCAATTTTCTTGGACATCTTCAACTCCAACTTTGCAGGAGCAGACATGGTACCTGCAGAATCAGTTTCATGACCCTCCACAATCTTAATGTTATCGCACTGAGATAACTTTGCATCCTCTATTCTCAAAGCAGACCTAGTAAACTGCCTTGGAGGCGACTGTAATAACACCTTTTGCTCACCTTTACCATCACCCGGAGTAGTAACAGCTAATTCAGGGACAATGTCAGGCATATCTTCAGCAATGCAGTCGTTAGCCTCTGCTGTTTTAGCCATTTCAGTCTTTGTATTATCTCGACAATTTTGCTCATTTTCACCATCAGCCTGATCAGTAACAGCTAATTCAGACGATGACAATCCAGTCACATTGATTACAAAAGAATGAATGTAGTTAAGTTATACTATGGTTATATTGCTACACAATCATCATCGTCGTTGTCATCTTTTTCAGTATCGTTATTCCAGTCCAGCGTGTAAGATCCCGCTGACTTCATCAGTTCTGTTAGTCCAGTTAGATCCTCCAGATATGTAGGATGATTGATAGCTTGAAGTATGAAGTCCATCCCTTTCGTCCGATATTCTGATACAACCTGAGCATAGGGAATTTCATGTGTATTAGTCGAGTTGTGATATTTTTAATAGTCAAGTTTTTAAGAGTGAGCTGGGAAAACAGTTCATGTCATAGAATTTTACTTACTATTAGCCAGATGCACGAAACATCCTCAAGATTCATACAGACATGTTCATCCTGCTTAGATCTTTTAGATTCATCAATACAACCGAAGGAGAGGGATACCAGTGGTCCTTCCTGCTCTCGATATAACTGCAATAGCAAGCCACAATTATTATGTCCAATCATAATTCAGACTTGTTTAAATTTTCCAGGTTCTACATAATTGCTCCAAAGTACTCATAGTGGTGATTAAAGATTATATTGGATGGCAGGAACAAACATATACCTGACTATTCTTTGTTTCATAGCAGCAATTTTCTCTGCTGGTGTGGAAATGTGGACTGCAAAATCAACCGAGTCTCCCATGTCGGGACTGCGGTAGTAATCGCCAATAGGTCGTGTTAAAAGGGTATTATTTGGATATATTATGTTTTGGTTGTCAAATCTCAGAAAGACGGTAGTTAAAATATTCATCTCTTTGACAATCATCTGAAAATCGAAAATATATAAATAAGGCCTTACTAAACGCATAAATACACTAACAATAAAATTCTCACTCTTTTCCATTTTATATGATACATAATTATGATCTAAAAGGAATGACACGGTTGTATATTTGGAAAGCTTTTAATGTTATATGACCTATCAAACACTCTCATGTAAAATGAAAAGGATGCAGTATTATTATGGTTGAACAGACATAACAAAGTAAGAAAAAGAGATCAAGAAAGTATGCTATATACCTGAACTCCATCAATCTCACATCGATCGCCCACAACAAAGGGATGCCTCACAAATAAGAAAATGATTGATTCAAATATGGTTTTGCATGTGTTTACCGAGAATCAGAGGAATATTATAAATCAGGAAAGTCGGAAGAATGCATGTCAAAAATTCACCTCATATCAAACAAAATGGGCAAATCACAAAATTCATAATGGGCAAACACATAGAAATCATCATGTTAGGTAAATTAACAGCTCCATTAGGCTACTCTATAATCTGGGAAACGGAAATTTGTCTTCTTCTCATACCTGAAATTCTAAAACACATAAATCAATTCCGAGAAAAAGAATTCGAATGTTCAAGCTACCAATAAGTTAGCTAAGACATATTATCAAACACCTTACATGCACAATCTTTTCCCACTTTACACACACAACTAAGCACAATTTCTAGGTCATGGCACAAGAATATTCACACTATTTACACCTCTGCTTAAGAAATCAGCACACATAAGAAGAACACGAACCTTTAAATTAGAAGTTAGTAATACCGAACAAAGAACCTGGAATGAACAACAGATCACTTGGCAGCTTACTTCCGGCACGGGATTTGCAGCGACTAAAGCAAAGAAGAGTAGAGACGATGGAAGAAGCGTAGAACTGAGAGAGGAAATGGTGGAAAAAGCCTGCGAGCATGTGGAGAAGCACACAACCGACTGGCCACTGTGTGCGGCGGGTGGAGAAGAAGACGGAGGATTGGGCATTGGGGGCGGCGGGTAAATGCCCAAGGAAGACGCTGATTTTACGAAAATGCCACTCATGAAAATGCCACTGGGAAGAGGGATTATTACGGAAATGCCCTTGGTCGTCCAACCAAAGTGGCACTTATTATAAAGAGTAATTTATCTAGATCCTATACATGTACTTTTGAAATGATTTTTGGTTACATATAAAATGCAAAAGATAAGAAATGTTAGTAAGGATGTTAAAGATTTGATATACGTTTATGAAAAAATAAATTTTGACTTATATATGTCGTATATATTTTTATTTATATATCATATAATTTTTCAACAAAAAGTGTCCAATTGATATTCTTCGCTACATAGGACTATGCCAGAAATAAAATATTGCGATCTCGAACAGGCCATGGGTGGTACCCACACTAAACCTTCAGTGGGAGAATCAACAATTTAACTTAGTCAACTAAAACTATCATCATCTAGATAATTTAAAGTTACGAAAGCAATTTTAAATAATTAGTAAACAATCAAATTCCCTTAAGCTCAAATAAAAAGTCTAGTTACGAAAGCAAGTTTAAATAATTAGTAAACAATCAAATTCCCTTAAGCTCAAATAAAAAGTCTAACTCTTAACAACAATTCCAGAAATAAAAAGTCAATACACCAAAACTCTACTACAATATCTAATCATCAAGCCCAAAATTAAAACTAATAAATAAATGAAAGAAGTCTGAGTCCAAAAATAAAATGCATTACGACAAAAGAGGAATCAGTAGCAACCTGAAATATGTTGGCTCACCTTGAATTCTGAAGTCAACAGTCACATAGCAGAGATCCATCAGCAGCCGCCTGAAGATACTTTGTACGTAACTAAAGAAAAAAGCAAGTGCAGAATCAATACACAAAATATAATGTACTGGTAGGAATGCGGCGACTCCAATAAGCAGGATATAAAATAATCTATACACATATTAAAATATACATCATTTCATAGTTCATGCTCACATACAGTCTCAAGTTATCAATTTAACTCAAACACAACAATAGTCTTATCAAGGGACCCAAGTCCAAGCAAACATATATTGGAACGTGACACTCAAATCATTTATAATAAATGTGCCGGAACGTGATACCCAATTCAATAATAATACATGTATAAGAACGTGACACCCGTTCTAAGAGTAGTAAGTGTGTTAGAACATGCACCCGGTCCAATTATAGTAAATGTGTCAAAACGTGACACCCAATCCACAACCATAACAATAATCAAATTCGCAATAAATAATGCACCGCCGGTCAAGTTCAAGTAAGGATTCACTGCATGCAATTACATCATGACATGTTATCAGCTAGTTTATTTCATCATTTCCTAATTTTTTACATACTTGCAATAAGTATTACAAAGTAGTTAATATGCATATATCGCACAAATAAAAATATTAAACCATCACCTACCTTAATTCAAGTTTTGTATTCTATAGAACTAGATCTTTTCCCGTCTTCGAAGTTCTAACTCGTTCCTGGTCTATAAACAATCATAGAAAATACACGAAATCAACAGTAATAGCCGAATTTTACCTAAATTATAGGAAAATCCTAATTATTGGCCACTCCCACGATCATCTTCCCCGACTAGGGATATTACACACCATTAACTACAGGCCTAAATCTTTCCCTGTATCAATTTCCTCTGGAATTTCTAGTCTAGAAATCGAACTACAAGTTAGAAAAACAATTAACTTACCTTTAGCAAGAGAATTGGTGAAAAACTTCCCTAGATCATTTCTGATCTCTTAAGGACGAAGTAGGAGAAGTAAAAATGAATTTGGGACTTTTCTGGTGTTTAAGTTTGCGAGTGTTCAGCTATGGCGGCGCTGCTATCGCAAGTTATACGGACATTGAAATTTCGTAACTCACGTTCCAATCCCAAATTTACAACACATCTTCAAGTCATGACATTCCTAAACATACTCTTAGTGCCAAGATCAATTTCGTCAGTTATACTTCCCCGAATTCAGTTCCATAAAGCCGTACAGATTCCTTATTGTCTTGGCTAAATATTTGAATGATCAAACTTACAATTCAATTCCCAATCCCTATCAGATTGCCCTAGGCCTTACACGGCTCAAAATTCGTCCAACTCTGACAAAGACTCAAATTTTTCAAGTTACTACTCAAAAGTTTTTTGACTCTATTTTCTTCCTCATTAACCTACCCATAACAACGGGATCAGATCGTTACACAATTTTTTTTTAAAAAAATTACTTATTCTTTTATAAACTATTTTACTTCCTACTTAATACACCCTTAGATTATCTTATCTTCACAAGCCTGAGATGCTGATTGCAGCTAAAAGGTTTATTCCTACCAAAAATTATGAAAATATTCCTTAATGAAATATTTGTCTTTTGTAGCTTCTATTTTGGCTTTTACCAATATTGCCCTCGTTTATTTCAATGCTGATGCAGGTATATACTTTTTTAATTCCATTTTTTTTCAGTCACTACTTAAAAGTTTAATATCATGTTAATGATTAAGAAAGTTATATTTAATACCAAGTCAAATATTAATGTTAATAAAAAATAAAAAGAAAAAAAAGGAAATGGTCAATACTTGTTTGCTGGTCTAATTTAACTATGAGATGGGTAAGTTGAATTGAAGATATTATTAAGGAAACAATGTGTAATTTTTCTAATTATTTAAATTTATAAATTAAACAATTACACTATTTAATTGGATATTAAAAATGAGATTTGCATAGAAAAATGCCTCAAAATACTTCCTTCATTCACTTTTACTTGCCTCAAAATATTTTCGTATAGCTTTCAACTATCTAAATTTTAATTTCAAAAAATTAAATTTAACTACTTCAATTTATCTTTAAAGTTTAGTTAAATTAATTTCGAAATACGAAACAATAACATAAGGTCCACAGAGCAAAGTCTTGAGTTACCAAACTCATTTTTCTCTAGTAAAATAAATTTATGATTTAGTTAAATAAATAAAAAGAAATTGAGTACTTGAAACTGAAAAAAAAAATCATTGATTTTCCACTCAGTGCCCGATCCACATTGGAGCCCGTCTAAATTTAGATTTGCGCAAGAAAGTCCTGTATTGAGGGTAAAGCGTTTTCTAACAAAGGCGACTCTATACCCAAGATGACTCAAATCCGAAATCTTTAGTTAAGGATGAAGGAGTACTTATTAATTCACCACAATATAAAAACTTAAATTTTTTTTGTTGATATGGTTCGTCAATAATAATTTAGATTTTAAGCTTATTTTCTAGATTAAAAAAATATTAAGAAAAATAGGATAAAAAGATATATGCTAATCAATAAATTTAATTAGATAAAGACTTGATTTTCTTTTCCAAATATCTATATTGGTAATAAAATAACATTAATAGGTCCTATAAAAGTTGCTGTGTAGAAAGATGATTTTTCAAAATTCAAATTGATAACTTCTTATTTAGGATAACTAATTTCTCAAAAAGAGAGATTGAATAGATAGCTATTTTTGAAAATATTAAAAATTTCTGAATTAAAATTTAATTTTAAACCACTAATTTTATTGAGCTTTTCGACAAGTTAAACCTGCCAATTACTACTGATTATATTTAAAGAGAAACAATCAAAGTTATTATGTTAGTCGGCAATCACCATACTGAATTGAATTCAATTCATGGAGTGGAATTGGGGATATGTCTTTTGGTCGGTTACTACTGTGTTGTTGCCATTCATACTTCTCCACTTCTGCCGGCGATCGTTGATGAACGATTGCCGGCAGCTGCCTCCCGGGCCACGAGGGTGGCCCGTGTTCGGCAGCATGTTTGAGCTCGGCGACGAGCCACACAAAACACTAATGGATCTAAAACAAAAGCACGGTCCAGTCGTTTGGCTAAAGCTCGGTTCTATTAACACTATGGTGATTCTCTCCGCGAAAACCGCTGCAGAGTTCTTCAGGAACCATGACGTGGCTTTCGCGGAGAGATCAGTAACCGAGGTGATGAAATCACACGGTTATAACAAAGGATCACTGGCTTTAGCTCCTTACGGTACTTACTGGCGGATCATGAAACGAATTATGACCGTTCAGATGCTGGTGAACAAAAGGATCGTTAAAACAGTGGAAGTTCGTCGTAAATGTATCGATGATTTAATCGAATGGATAGAAAACAGAGAAATGAGCTCCTCAGATGGAATTCACGTGGCGAAATTCGTATTTCTCGCCTCGTTTAACATGCTAGGAAAATTGTTGTTGTCACGCGAATTAGTGGACCCAAAATCTGAGAAAGGATCTGAATTTTTCGCGGCGATGGTGGGATTAATGGAATGTTCTGGACACCAGAACATTGTTGATGTGTTTCCATGGTTGAGATGGATTGATCCTCAAGGTTTGAGGAGGAAGATGGATCGCGGGCTTGGTAAGACGATTGAAATTGTTTCGGGGTTTTTGAAGGAGAGGTTTGAAGAAAGGGAAAGGACAGGAGAGAGGAAGAAGGATTTTTTGGAAGTTCTACTGGAATATGAAGGCAAAGGGAAGGATGAACCTGAGAAGATATCAGATCAGGAACTCATCTTGATTATTTTGGTAATTTTTGCATTTTACATAACAAACATTATCATATTTCTTTGTTCTTTGTTTTCGAATTGATTTGGGCGATCTGATGATCGTCTCTCAGTGATGAGAACAAGGTAAAGTTTGAAGATAAACTTTTTACTTCATAATTCTCAAGTCAATCTAGTTTGATAGTCACAGGAGGAAGAGTATTAATTCCGAATTCAGATAATCTGATAAATCAGTAGCTTTTGCTTAGATTTTGTATTATTTATTTTAATTTAATTATGAGCAGAGTAACTAAAATGAGCAATGAATTCAGATAGTTCAAATCCCATAAACTTCGAATTCTGACTGATTTTTTTCTACTAGTCCAACCCACAATTCAAGCTTCTTGATTTCCACTTGATTGCTTTATTTCTCGAAGAGTCATTTCTTATTATAAATCAACTTAATCATGTCAAACAAATGATATATATTATCAGTACATATAACTAAAACTCTTCTATTAATCGTTAAATGCAGGAAATATTCTTAGCCGGTTCGGAGACTACCAGCAGTAGCATAGAATGGGCGATGACTGAGCTATTATGCAATCCAGAGGCAATGGACAAGGCAAAAACCGAGTTATCCGAGGTTCTTGGAGATACCAAGAAATTCGAAGAAGCTGACATCGATAATCTCAAATATTTGCAAGCTGTTGTGAAAGAAACATTAAGATTACACCCTCCAATTCCATTTTTAGTCCCAAGAAAGGCAATTCAAGAAGCCGAATTCATGGGGTATCATATCCCTAAAGACACACAAGTTTTTGTGAATGCTTGGGCAATTGGAAGAGATCCTGAATGTTGGAAAGACCCTTTGTATTTCAAGCCTGAAAGGTTCTTGGAATCGAATATTGAATACAGAGGGCAGAATTTTGAGTTTATTCCGTTTGGTGCTGGGAGAAGGATTTGTGCTGGAATTCCTCTGGCTCATCGGATGTTGCATTTGGTACTTGGATCGTTGTTACATGAGTTCGATTGGGAGATTGATATTTCCGTTCTTGACGAGGCTTTGGATACACAAGACAGGATGGGAGTGACTGTTAGAAAATTAAAGCCATTGAAAGCAATTCCAAAGAGGAAAAACAGATCTATATGATTTTAGATTTTAGTAAGGAGTGACGATAGGCTCGGTGGGCGTTTAGACATAAAAATTGTGAAATTTGGAATAATATTATTTGTTTTCAAGTTGAAATTGGTATTTTAAAATTGCAGCTATGTTCGAATATGTATACAAATTAAAGTTATTTTTTTAATTGACATGTATTTTTACCCATGCTTTGGTCTTTTACTACCGCGACACTTATTTTGATCGAGTTGAGACGTCTACATGAAACTTCATGGAATCGGGGGGCTATTATCAAAAAAGCGCAAGTATGAGTGTGCATTTGGCTATTTCGGCCAAAGGAATATCAAGCAAATTCATTTTATTGACATTTGTTAGTATTGGGTAAACTAATTCAAAGATAATCTTAACATGATGTGATATCCATTTGGGGTCAAACCCACACGGTTTTCCCTAAAAGGGCTCACACATTCAAAAGATTCCATCTTATATGTAGTCTTCCAATATATTCAACTACCAATGTGAAACTTTGCTCGCAGATCAAACAATTTTCCTCTCGACCTAAGTTTCTCGAGGCCCATCACCACGATCTATGGGTCTCCCCATTAAACTTTAGCTCCATGTGGATGGTTGCCACATGGAACAATTTTTGAGATTCAATATGTGATGATACACATCATTAGAATAGTGATGGCAATCAAAGCCCACAACGATGTTCTTCTTGTGTCCGCATCTCCAAGTTCGTAAGGGTAAGCAAATCGAGCCCCACACCCCAACTATCACTCTTTAATGTTCAGACCATTCTTTCAAACCTTGGTTCTGATATCAATTGTTGAGGTATAACAATCCAAAGATATTTACTCTTAACTTGGTGTAATAATATTCGCTTTAAACGAAGCTCACATAATTTTCCCTAGGCATAATACATAAATTTGCCCTTTAACTTGGCGTCAAATTTTAATGACCTCAAACTTTCAAATGCACAAATAGGCACTTTAACTATTTATTTCTTAAACAAAAAAAAAAAAAAAACCACGTGAATCCAATAGCTTTATGTGTGATATATAAACGCTCTCACGTGGAGCTTTTAGCCACTCAGTGACTGCCACGTAATTAATACTTTACACGTATTTTATAATTAAAAAAATAAAGAAAACAAAAGGGTAGGATTGCGCCATTCCTTTTCCAATTACTCCTCTTTCACTCTAATAGGAGGAAAGAAAAGCCTATTCTTGATTTCTTCGGAAATCAGAAGAATTATAAAGATTTATGGTCGAAGTTATCGTCTTTTGCATGTTTTCTCGTTGTTCTTCCTCTATTTAGTCCATGTATGTTGATTTTTCCCTCTTGAAAGTTTATTTTTATAGAAGTTATCATCTTTTGGATGTTTTCTTATTGTAAATCACTTTTCTTCTATAGCTTTGGTCATATGGATAATCTTATAACTATTTTATACCACGCTTTTATAAAGTTAGTATATTTTGAAATTGAAAAATTGTGTATTTTGTGTAAGTAAGGATCACTTCTCTTTTACCAAACTATAATCTAATGCAAAAGATATTGGATATGATGAAATTGAAGAATTTTATACTGAAGATCCTATTACCCATAGATTTGTCAAGTTAGAAAGTGACAACTAACTATATAATTTTGTAGAAAATTTATGGAGTGGGTCGTCTTTTAAGATATTTTTGAAATACGTGACTGTTAAAGAGATAGGGCTCATAATCTTTTTTTGGACCATTTTTTGGTGAAAAAGATAATGAAGAAACAGGAAATTGGTCTAGGGTTTCACATCTTAAGAACGATATAAATGAGGTAGGCGAACGTGAACAACTTTCTAATGAAGAAAATATTGTTGACTTTGAAGAGAAAAGCTTAGATGATGTTTCGGATCATAATGATAGCGAAGTTGATGAAGAATTGAGAGCTTTTAGGGGAAAATTTAGAGAACAGAAAAAAGTGAAGCCGGAAAGGAAAAAAAGATCTAAAAGAACTTCCAAACAACAGGAAGTTGAGCTTGGAGAAGTTGGTATAGATAAGAGATTTGAGAATATCTTCACCAACAAGGCAGCCAAATATAATGGTAGATTGGGAGGTGATGAAGAGTTTATTGGTTCATCATATGGACCAAGTGAAGATAGTGATGAAGAACTTGACGTGTTAACACAACCAGGAGTGAATTTACTTTCAAGAAGGAAAAAAAACAAATTGAGATATGATTCTTCTTGTTCCATTTCTTTCTTTGAATTATTGGGTATGATATTTGAGAGCGCAAATGTCAAGACTCAAAAATTCTGGTATGATGACACTCACCTAACCCACCAAGGTGAGTCATCCCGAAATCGAACAACCCAACACAATATCAAAAGCAGAAGATAAAACAGTCTAAGGTAATAGATAACATAAGGAAAAATCAAACTACAACCATCCTAGAACTGACGTCACATGTACAAGCTTCAAATGATAAGAATACTCGAATAAAATACAAGTCTCAATGTCTAGTCCTCAAAAAGAATAAAATATAAAACAGAATCCTCGAAGGCCTGCTGAAGAAACAAGCAATTACCTCTCAAGTGATCCGACTGCTTGATCCGGTAACAAAGAAGACTAGCAAGAAGGACCGGGCTCACAACCTACAAAAAATTAATTTTGGAAGTTTTCCTAGACCAAATTTTGTATTGATTTATCAATAATGAGTTATTGATTTAATAGTTTCGGCAATGATTTGAATTTTCTTATTATTGGATTATCGATTCTTAATGGTTCAAGAATTTTTCTTAATGGGTTAACCGATGACTCGATAATAAATTAAATAGTTATATTTATATATTTGATATATAATCCTTGATAGTTTCATACTTTTACTTTTTACTCTATCAAACTCTCAGTTGTTTTACAAAGTGATAGTGTTTGCCTTTGAGCAAAATGCAACTTGTCAACTCATATATATGGTTCATTTGATTTGTCACCTTATTTCAAAGTAATTTTTAATAAAAGATTTTTTGTCAAATCTTAATAGTTAAACTGATAACCGAATCGATAACGATCAATAATTGATAAATCGATAACCGATAACCGATAAGCCAATATCATAATGGTTCTATAACAGTTTAACATATATACAAATCGATAACCGATAAGTCAAATCGATAAATTTCAAAATCGAACCGAATTGACCAATATATAGCTCTAGAAGATATGTTACCCAAAAAGGCACGTGAGAGGAAAAAAACTACTATAAGATATTTACCTAAATAAACAAGATTTTTCACATTTAATTGTATATTTAGTTGGTAATTTTGGGAGTCTAATAAAAAAAAATACTTAAGTTTTACATATTTTAGGAGTCCTACAAAAGTAAAGTACTTAATTTTTAAAGTCTATTTTAGTTGAAAAAGATTCTCCATGTAAGAATTTATCCATGACAGGAAAATCCTTTTTATTTAATTTTTATTATGTTTATTATAATAAATATTTAATATCATTAAAATAATGATATAATCTATCTATCTATACTACATTAAAAATGTGAAGGGCTTTAAAAATATTACTTGAAATTTTTACTTTTCACCTAAAGACTCCATTTTACACAAAATTGTCTTTTAACTGTTTTTCTTAATTTATCATTTGATCTCTTTCAAAATTCACTTTTGGTTTAATTTTTTTTTATATTTTGTATGAATTTTTTATTTAAAACTATTATATGTAAAATATAAATAATTAACTAAAATTTTTACTATCAAATATCTTATTAATACAAAATTAAAAGTATGTAATATAACAAATTTAAAAATAAAAAGTCAATAAAATTATGTTGGGATCATTAAACCACTCTTTTTATATTTATAAATCTTTTGTTACATTACATTTAATTAGTTAATTATGTAATTTTTAATTATTCAACTCTAAATTGTTATTTTATGTATTAAAAAACTATTAACATATTTATATTATAAGCAATTGAATTAATTTTTTCATCTTTGTCGTTATCATTGCATCAAACTATTGGTATTTATTCAATTTTGTTTATATAAGTATTATATTTTGTTTAATAGCAAGTATTATTTATATGTGATTTTTAAATTGACGCAACACATACGTGCAAAATACGTATACTGAAGTAGTAATTTTTAAAAAGTTAAAAAGATGATTTTAAAATAATACATAAATAGAACTTTTTGTTGTATAAGGTAAAATCCTAATTGGATTAGAAGTATTAAATATATTTATGATTTCTTTCCTAAATGAAATTCAATTGTGAAGATATGTTACCCAAAAAGGCACGTGAGAGGGGAAAAAAAGAAATACTATAAGATATTTACCTAAATAAAGAAGACTTTTCACATTTAATAGTATCTTTAATTGATAATATTTGAAAAAAGATTTTTCATGTAAGAATTTATCCATAATAAGAAAAAAAATTCATTTAATTTTTATCATGTTTATTATAATCAATCTTTAATATCATCAAAATAATGATATAATAATTTTTAAAAAGTTAAAAAGATGATTTTAAAATAATACGTAAATAGAACTTTTTGTTGTATAAGGTAAAATTCTAATTGGATTAGAAGTATAAAATATATTTATGATTTCTTACCTAAATGAAATTCAATTGTGAAGATATGTTACCCAAAAAAGGACGTGAAAGGGAAAAAAAAAAAGAAATACTATAAGATATTTACCTAAATAAACAAGAATTTTCACATTTAATAGCTTATTAAGTTAGTAATTTTTGGAGTCTAATAACGGAAAAATACATAAGTTTTATATTATTTTAGGAGTCCAATAAAAGTAAATTACTTAATTTTTAAAGTCTATTTTAGTTAAAAAAAGATTCTCCAGGTAAGAATTTATGCATAATAAGAAAAAAAAATATTTAATTTTTATTATGTTTATTATAGCCAATATTTAATATCATTAAAATAATGATACAATAATTTTAAAATGACGATTTTTTCTAAAATGGAGTATTTTAATGAATGACAAAAAGTTCAAATAATATTTATAAGAATTTTCACGTTTTTAATATAGTATATATGGTTATATAGATGATGTGATGATTTGGTCCGTGTACTAAAATTAGGTGTTTTCAATTTGCTTGCCTATTTTGGCCAATCAAAAGATTTTTAGGAAAGTCTCAAATCACGCTTTGTATCGATGGCAATTCCTCATTTAATTGACTGTATTATTCTAATTTTCAATCAACTCCATAATTATAGATTATCATCAGAATAATTATTTTTTCTAATCAAGCTCCTATTTTAGTTATGGAATAAGTTAATATGGACAATTATTTATATGCTAATTCAACTCCATTATTATATATGTACGTCTTGCTAAATAGGATACTCATCTAAACAAAATATGGATCTGAAATTCATTTCAATCTTTCTCTGCTTTGTCCTGCTTCATTCATCCAAAACGTTAGGTGACCATTTCACTAATCAAAATGAATTAGATACTTATATAGTACATCTTGAAGTTCATGATCAACTTTTCTCAAATTCCAAAGACTTGCAACTCTGGCATCAATCATTTTTGCCTACAAATTCGAATCAGTCATCGCGCATTTTGTATTCTTATCAGCATGTGTTCAATGGCTTTGCTGCTAAGTTGTCATCGGATGAAGTAAAAGAAATAAAAAAGAAGTCTGGTGTTGTGTCAGCGCGTCCCCAACAGATATTTCAGATGTACACCACACACAGTCCAAGTTTCCTTGGGTTGCACCAGAATGTTGGCTTGTGGAATCCATCAAATTCAGGTAAAGGTATGATTATTGGTTTATTAGACAGTGGAATTGCTCATGGACATCCTTCATTTAATGATGATGGAATGCCTAATCCACCTCTTAAGTGGAAAGGCAAATGTGAATTCACTAATTGTAACAAGAAGCTTATTGGAGCAAGGAATTTTGTGCAACCGCATACGCCCCCTTCAGATGATAATGGACACGGGACACATACTTCAAGCACAGCCGCGGGGAACTTTGTGAATGGTGCCAATTTATTTGGCAATGCTAATGGCACGGCTGCTGGTATTGCGCCACGAGCCCATGTCGCCATGTACAAAGTCTGTAATGTAGATTGTCTAGAACTCAATATCTTAGCTGGTCTTGATGCTGCAATTGGAGATGGTGTGGATGTAATTTCCATTTCACTTGGATTAGGAGACTTTCGGCCTTTATTTGCTGATAGTATAGCTGTTGCCGCGTATAGCGCGATTGCGAAGGGGATTTTCGTAAGTTGCTCTGCAGGAAATAGTGGACCGGTTAGTGGTACTGTGGACAACCCGGCCCCGTGGATTCTCACAGTTGGTGCTAGCACAACAGATAGAAAGATAAGTGCGGTTGCAGTTTTGGGTAACGGAGCTGAGTATGAAGGCGAATCAGCTTTTCAACCAATGAATTTTTCGCGAAAACTGTTACCACTTGTGAATGGTAAGACTTGTGAATTATTGAATAGTTATGTCAAGGGTAAAATAGTGTTGTGTGATTCAAGTGGTTTCTCCACTAGAAATGACAAAGGAAAAATGGTGAAAAATGCTGGTGGTGCTGGCATGATTATCATGAATGAAAAGTATGGTGGCTCTACAACATTCTCAGAATATGATGTCGTTCCCACGACACATGTTAGTTACAAGGATGGACAAGAAATCTTAAACTATATGAAATCAACATCAACACCAGTTGCAACGATATCATTCAAGGGAACGAAAATTGGAGACAGGCAAGCGCCAACGCTTGCTTACTTTTCTTCAAGGGGACCATTTATTCTGAGTCGGGGCATACTAAAACCAGACATTATTGGCCCTGGAGTGAATATCCTTGCAGCGTGGCCAACCCCTATAGGAGCTGAGACGACATCTGCATCTTCATCAGCGGCATTTAACATCATTTCTGGAACATCCATGTCTTGTCCTCACCTTGCAGGAGTTGCAGCATTATTAAAGAGTGCACATCCAGATTGGTCTCCAGCTGCAATTAAATCTGCAATCATGACCACGGCTGATGTCGTCAACCTTGGAAACAAACCAATTCAGGATGAGACACTTAACCCTGCTGATCTACTTGCAATCGGATCAGGGCATGTGAATCCATCAAGAGCAAATGATCCAGGACTCATTTATGATCTCCAGCCTGAAGATTACATCCCATACTTATGTGGCTTGAACTACACCGATAATCAAGTCAGTTCCATTGTGAAAAAGAAGGTACATTGTACATCAAGCATACCTCAATCGGAGTTGAACTATCCGTCATTTTCAATTCTTAAGGAATCAAGTCCTCGAACTTATTCCAGGACTGTGACCAATGTTGGAGAAGCAATTTCAGCTTACACAGTTAAAGTATTGGGGCTCAATGGCGTCGAGGTGACTGTTAATCCTACAAGCTTGAAATTTACATCATTGAATCAGAAGGCATCGTATAATGTAACAGTTAAGTCTTCAGATCTTAAAGGACATTCCCAAGGATACATAATTTGGTCTTCTGATAGGCATTCTGTTAGAAGTCCAATAGAATTATTTCCCTTTATTAATGTGATTTAATTGATTGGATTTTGTTATAAAAGATGACTTCTTCATGGGGTATTATTTAGACAAACTCCTATGTGAGTGTTTTGTTATTTGAAAAAAAATTGTCATCAAAAATGAAAAACGGTGCAACGGAAAAGTAACAAGTAAAGAAAAACCATCATTGTTTATATCATTACACGTATCGAATTCATGAGTTAACATATCTCAAAGACACAGAAATGTTCATGAATGCTTGGTCAATTGGAAGAGATCTTAAATGTTGGAAAGACCTTGGTTTAAGTTAATATTCTAAGTTAATATTGATAATTTTGCAAAAAGTTGAATTATTGACCATAATAAGTGAAATATGATCTAGTCAAAATTGGATAAAAATAAGAGTGTTTATACAACTATATATGTACATCTTGCTAAATGTGATACTCACCTAGAAAAAACATGGATCTGAAATTCATTTTTACTTTTATCTACTTTGTGCTGCTTCAATCGTCAAAAACATTTGGTGACCATTTCACTTATCAAAATGAATTAGAAACTTATATAGTACATCTTGACTCTCATGATCAAGATTTCTCTAATTTAAAAGAGTTACATCTCTGGCATCAATTATTTTTTTTGTGTAATGTGATCTGCATCTAAGGTCATCTTTTATTCTATAATTAAAGTAGTGTGGTATTTTATATGATTATTGTCCACTATTCTATAATTAAAGTAGTGTGGTAATTTAAGTTATGGAGACGATTTGCTGACTATGCAGAATTAAAAGTGATAGGTACACACCTATAATAGATGGTGGCATGTAAAAGGGCTTGGGAAAATAAAGAATATCTACAGGATTGTATCAATAATTGTGATTATGTGAATAATTATGGAAAAGAAGAAACTTAAGAAGACATGATCAAGATGTAAGTTTAATAAAAATTAATTAATCAGTGTGAAAACACCATTAATCAATTCATCAGACTTACTTATCCTTGGATCAGATGTCCAACAAAATGGACTAAAGTGACAAATCTAATTTATTTATGTTGAACATTATTTGGAGAAAGTCTGAATTAGGGTAAATAAAATGCAACTGTGATGGAGCTTCAAGAGGCAACCCAGGTAAGAGTGCTTATGCTTTTTGTGCAAGAAACCATCAAGGGGATCTAGTATGGGCTGAAACTTAAAGGATTGGTATTTTAAAATAGGCTTAACTCATACACATCTAAACTTGTCCTCATTTTTTATTAGACACCTAAACTAAGACAAGTTTCTAAAGACACCTCAACTGCTAAGATTTGATCCCATTAAATACTTTTATCCTACTTGGCACTCTCCGCAGTCCTTTTTCATTTAATTGGCACTCTCCGCAGTCCTTTTATGGAAATTTTTTTTTGGACCGCAACTATTTATTTTTGGCTGAAAAATTTAAAAAACAGTACAATTAACATGAAAAAGGACTGCGGAGAGTGCCAAGTCGGATAAAAGTGTTTAATGGGATCAAATCTTAACAGTTGAGGTGTGTTTAGGAACTTGTCTTAGTTTAGGTGTCTAAGTGAAAAATGAAGACAAATTTAAGTGTCTAGTTAAGCCTTTAAAATATTATGTAAAAGAATGTAAGATTCCTGGGAGCTGGTGGCATCATGATAGTTATTTGTGTTTAAAATGGTATTTTTAATTGGATTTTTATTGAAAATTTATTAACTACTAACTAAAGTTTAAAATCTACCCTTGATTGTTTGTAAAATATTTTTTAAATATTAATTAAAATGTGTCTCTCATCTGGTGTTTTTGTTATATTTTTTAAAAATTATTCGTAATTATCATATTTTATCACTCATTACGTGAATATTTTAATAGAATTTTTAATCATTATCAAGCTTATAAAAATTCACACAGAATATATGTATAATGCATGTGTCTGAAAAATAGTTCATCGAGAATATTTGACAATCATTTCACTAATCAACGTGATTTAGAAATTTACATAACACATCTTGAATTTCATGATCAACTTTTTTCAAATTCAAAAGATTTACATCCTTGTTAAATATCATTATTGCCTAAAAATTCAAATAGTTCATCATGCATTTTATTTTCTTATCATCACGTGTTCAACAGTTTTGCTTTTACGTTCTCATCAAACGAAGTAAAAGAAATGAAAAAGAAGCCCGATTTGGTGTCAGTGAGTACTCAACAGATACTCCAGGTGCATACCAAAATGAAATGAAGAGTATATGTGGTCCAAGTCAAATACTTTGAGGGTATTTTGGCCCTTTTTCTGTAATGCCCAGCTAATTACTAAAATACCCCTAGGGGAGAGGTGTGCGTAAAACGCGTCTTCCGATGCTCGGATTGAAAATCCGAGAGTGGATTCGTGATCAGCACTGAAAATGGAGTGGGAAGAGGGTCTCGGTCGATTTTTAGAGCTACCGAGTCGAAAGATAATTTTTCGTTCCAAAACGAAAACAGTGTGCCTGTGCGACAGGACCGCGACGCGGACCGGTCGCGGAGCCACACTTATGTTTTCTGTAAAATTTTCGACGGAGTCGAGTTTCCGAAAAAATACACTGTGTGCGACAGGTCCGCGTCGCGGACTGTGTTATTTCAGCCGGGGATAAAATTCTTTTAAATTACGGAGGGCAATTTGGTCCATTCCTAATCATCTAAAACGTTTCCCTACGCTTAATTAAGGTCGGTTTTCAAGAAAAAGGGGTTTCAAAACCCAAATTCTAAACGTTCCTCCTAAGAGTCACCAAAGCTAGGGCTTGAAGGAAGGTGAGGATTGAGGAGATCAAGAGGAGGGTGTGCAACTTTGTGTAGCAAAACCTTCCAGGTATGTAAGGCTAACCTAAAGCATGAGAATGTTCTCCCATGTGCCCCTTTGAGCATTGAGTTTAGAGTATTGATGATGAGGTTACTGTAGAGAGTTGATGCATGCCCAAAAATCTACGAATTTTATGTATAAATGATTTTCTTACAAGAATTGATGATCATAATTACTTTGTTTTACATTTAATTCATTTCTATGAGTGCATTTAAAAACCCTATGATTCTTGTGTTTGAAAAGAGCATGCATAATGAAGTTAGGTAGCATATCTAGAGCCTTGATGATGATGTGATGATGAGGTATTGATGATGATGTGAGGATATTGATGAGCATGATATTTAGTGATGTCTTAGCCTAAAAAAAATGTAGTTGCTAAATGATGTCTCTTGAGTCTAAGATGTGATGATGATGTTATGAGGTGAGGTGATGTTGAGGCTTTATACTATGTCCCTCTGGGACCGATGTTGATGTTGAGGTATTAATTCTTATACCATGTCCTTATGTGACTGATGATGATGTATTATGTCCCTTTGGGACCGATGATGATGATGATGTTTTATGAGCATGTCGAGTTCTAGGAGGAGTATTGAGCACCGAAATGGGTAGACAGTGAGTCCAACTTAAACCCATTAACTACGTGGCCCGCGTAGGAAGAGGGGATTGAACCGCAATGCGGATGGCACCTTTCTTGTCCCAAATGAGGACTGATGTTTTTTTTTTGATGTGATGTCCTTTACCCCGGGCAGGGTATTGGATGGATGTGGCAACAGTATCGCTTCGTTGTATCATCACTGGCTCATAAGTGATGGTTGTCGGTTAGAGAAACTCCCAGTTAGGTTCCTTTGCTAGAACTCTGATGTTGATGTTGATGTGATGTTCGAGTTGAGTCCTTGAGATGATGTGATGCTTTCCTTGAGTCGAGATGATGTTCCCTTGAGTCGATGTTATGTTCCTTTGATGTGAGTTGACATTGAGGTTCTTTGAGATGAGTTCGATGTGATGTTGATGATTGATGAGAGGTTGATGAGTCGAGTGTCTAATCTAAATTCTTGCCTTAGATAGACTTTTGATATCCTGATGGAGTTGATGTTCTTTACTGCTATGCATATTACTTTGTTATTCAGCTAATTTACATGCCAGTACATTCCACGTACTGACGCCATTTGGCGCTGCATCTTTCATGATGCAGATACAGGAGTTAGACGACTTCAGCAGACGCACTGTTGAAGCCGCAGATTTCGAGTTTCCGAGTTTGGTGAGCCTCCTCGTTTTCCGGAGGAAACCCTTCTACTTTATGCTTCCTTTATTCATTGAGTCCGGTAGCCATGACATGTCATGGTACCACTTTTAGACAGTTCAGTTAAATTAGAGGCTTCGTAGACATGATGTCGAAGTAGATGTTGATGTTTTCCTGATGAAACAAGAGGGTATTTTTACCTAATCTTTTGATGTTAAGATTGATGATTGGCCATTTGGCCCTTTTCTATGGTTCTCTTATGATGATGTTTTCCGCTGTGTTGATGTTGAGCGATGTGATGAGGCTGAGTGGTTCGCTCAGGGGCTAGCAATAGTCATTGAGTGCCGGCCACGCCTAGGGTACCCTCCCGGGGTGTGACATTTTCATTATTTAAATATGTTAAGTTGACATAACAACTGATAAATACAAGAGAAATAGATCGCCACAAATGATCCTAACCCAATAGTGTATAAAAGAAGTTAAAGGAGTTTAATTTATTTTGAATTTAGACCACCAATTCTATTGAGCAGTCTCGGAAAATTTTACTACGGTTGAGGGATAAGTATGAGGTGGCATACAAAAATTGTGTAAGACTCCATTCATAATTTTCCAAGTGGACTATTGGGTCCTATTTTCAAACTAGATAATTTAAGGCCCGTGGTACGGGCCCAATATAATTTATATATTTTTTCACTAAATAATTTTAATATATTATTTTATAATTTATTTTAAATGTTCGTACGATATAAATGCGTCATTATATTCAAACTTGAAAAGACTAAATTTCAAGAAATTTTATATATGGAGAAAATAAGAAAGTGTGTTAGATTATGAATAAGTACATTTCATGTTCGAGAATTATATAAAATATTAATATATGCAAAAGAAGATTATCAATTTTTATATATCTTTACAAGTGGTATCTATTTCCACAGTTGTTATCTTCTATTTGTGATATTTGCACTACAAGCTTTGCATATTATATTATAATATATGTAAATCTTTGACCAACCAATTAGTAAAGCTCGATTCAAAGCCTTTTAAATTTCTATTACTTTAGCAGTCAAGAATAGTTTATTTGTGGTTAGGTTTGTTAATAAATTGTGATAGTTTTATTATTGTCTTCGATAAGTAGAAATAGTTCTATTTATTTTGATGTTAATATTGAAAATGGTATTAAACTCTAAATATCATGCCGTAGTTAAATTCTAAATGAACAACAACAACAACAATAATATACCCAGTGAAATCCCACACGTGGGGTTTGGGAGGGTAAAATGTACGTATATTTTACCACTACCTCATAGAGATAGAGAGGTTGTTCCAAAAGACCCTCAACTACTTAAATTCAAAATTAAATTAACAAGAAAAAATTAATACTAAACTCTAAATATACCTAAAAGAAAACTCTAAATCTTACCCCACAAAAAATAACCAATATACATGTTTTTTTGTTTAAGGTTGTTTTTCCCTTTTTTTTTTATATATATTTCTCAACATAGTCATTTTTTATTGACATTTTCTTTTGTTGTTCTTCTTTATCTTTTTTAACGCTCTATTTTTCTTTAATGTGTATCTTAATAGGGATAATTATTGTACATGGTCATTCGGTCAAAATACTTACTAAAAAAAATGGTCATTCGATGTATAGACATGTATAGTCAATGTAATAAATTATATTCATTTTTTGAGTGTTCATAATGTATACTCGATGTATAGTTCATGTGTAAGTAATCTATATTGTATATTTTCTATGACTTTTGACAAGTTATATTATTTAGTCATGTATATTTTCTATGATTGTAAAAAAATATGACTATATTTATTGTACATTAATTAGTTTATCATATATATTCGAGATTATCCTTTTTTAATATTAATGAGAATTTGAATATTAAACTTTCTCCCTTCAAATTTCTCTATTAGATAGTCTATCATATTTGAAATTTAAAAAATATCCTACATAGAAATGAAAAATTAATAATTTTTAATCTTTCAATGAATACATTATCAAATTATAAATTTCTTGATAGTTAAAGTTGTTTTTTCTTTTAGTCATTAAATTTGATTTTTTCTTTAAATTAAACAAAAATATTGGTACAGTCGTTTTTAAGACTACTTTAATAATCAAGATACGAACTTTAGTAGTTGTCATATTATGTAACTTAATATCAAAAATAGGTTTACACAGTAACCCTTGAAAGTATTTAGTAACAAAAAATAAAAATGAACTATTCAAACACATTTTATTTTAAATTAGTTCAAAATTTTATTTCTAAAACATGTCCTAACAAGCTTAACATTTATTATTGTTTGTGAGAAGTTAATCAATTAGAAACTCTTCACTTTAGCATAACTACAAAAATATCCTTATGGGTCTATAATAAAAGTAAGAACATATATGGATTCTTCTAGAGTTTCATTTTGATTACTAATTATTCAATTATTATTTTTATCCTTAAATAAAGTTAAGTTTACTAAAATATCATTGGTAATCTTTTTTCTATCTTGAAGAAGAAAGGATATTTCTAGATAGTTTTGAAATGACCAAACTATCCTTGGTTGTCCTCCTTTTCATATTTCTATATAATACTAGATAGATAATGTCCGTGCTTCGCACGGCCCAATATGTTGGTTTTTTATGCAATTTTTTTTATAAATACAACTAAAATAATTAGACTAAGCTCGATTAAAGACCTTCATGCTAACACAGCAGAACATAATAATTAGACTGAACTCAGTCAAAAGTCTCCATACTAACACAATAGAACATGTCATCTCTGTATATAATGTGTGAAATAGAACGCAAGAACACTTTTGTACATTGTTATTCATGTAGAATAAGATTCTTTCATCTGCAATACGTGCATAAGTATATTTGAACTCATCATTGCTTATAAGTAAGAGTTGTAGTCATCAGCTTAGCAGATAACTTTTTTATCATTCTAGAAATCGTCGTATGAAGAAATTTAGGATGAATATGTGCAAAAGGGAGGTAAATAATAATTAATTAAAATATCGAAATGGATACCAAACTATTCTAAGAGTATCATAAGCCACAACACAATATTATTTTTCCAACGTAACAATGGAGGAGGAGGAGGACTAACAATGCTTTACTCGTTGCAAAACATACTGCTAAAAAATTACGATATGCAAAACCAATAAGAATTTTAAATGTTTATTCAAGTTACCAATAAAAAATGAGGATTCAATTGTAGAAAGTGAGGTATAAAAGCCTAGCACCTTAAAAAATTTCAACCATTAAAAACTCAAAAAATATTCAAAGCTTGCACTATAACTATTTTAGTTTCTCTATAATCCAGGAATCAAAAAGAAAATATAAAGATTAAGTTTTTTATGTGATTTAAAAAATATAAAGGTTAAGCCTTATATGTGATTTAGTTAGGTGAATAGATTCGAATCCAATTCTAATAACTTCTTTGATAAGGTAACTCACTATTATGCATAGTTAAAAGCCTATTACTATTACAAAGAAAATGAAGTAGGTATATGAGATTTTAGCTGAAATAAAAAAATACTGTAAATGAAAAATAAAGAAAGTAGAAATAGGTACATGAGTTTTAGCTGAAATAACAAGAATGAGATATTTATTATAGACAATAAAAGAGTACAACTGATATTTCTAGAATTGAGTTGTGTGTAAGTGTAATAACCCGTTAGATTACTTGAAAAAAAAAAAATTTCCTCTTGTTTTCTTAAAATATCCTGCTTGTAAATTTTAAATGGGTGTTTCGGACTATTTAATAACTACGATTATTTAGTTTATGGGTAAATCTAGATGATTAATTAAATTAGTGAACTCCTCATAACCAATCAAATGGGATTTCCTCCATGGTCACGCCTCTTATTCATTAACCACGCCTAACCCACAATTTTTGCAACAACTTCCCAATTGCTTTAAAAACTAGGAATAGTGCACGAGTTATCAACAACTCACGCACGTCCAGGGACGGAAGTTCTGGAAGAAAAACAAAGAGATTAAGAGAGGGAGTTTTGCAGTGAAAGAAGAAGAGGAATCAAATAAAATTTGAAATAGAGAAGAGAAAGAAGTGTTATTACGAACGTGAATTCAAGATTTGTCTATTCGGTGAAGCGTTCGAGTGTTGTTTCGGCATCGAGGTAGGTTTGACTATCCTTCTTTTCTGAGACTGAGTTATTGAATATTCTTATGTGGTAATCTATGGGAGGAGACCGTATAACGTGTTCGAGTTAAAAGAAAATTTATCGTAATGTCATGTGGAGAGGAAGCAATGGCGCAACTTGGTGACACGTTAAGAAAATTTGTTATCGTTGCATTAGAAATCAAGCAGAAGGTTCGTGAAATATGTTAAGGTTTTAGATGAGGAATAGCTGAAACGGTGCAGCCATATGTTGCTGTAAACTGCAAAAAGGGAAAAATTAGCGACAATCTGCATTATAACCTGAAACTTATTGCTATAGAAATCTAGGAAAAATATTCTAAAGGTTTTTAAAGTTGCATTGGAAACCATGCAGTAGGCATATGAAATATTTTTTTTAAAGTGCAGATGAAGCTTAGATGAAAGCTTGCAGTTGTATGCTACTGTAAGCTGCTAAAATTAGTGGCAACCTACACACTTACTGGAAATTGAGTGCTAAAGACACCTAGGAAAATATTTTTAAGGTTCAAAGTATTAGACTACCTCGTTTCTTAAAGTAATAGTGTAACCCGAAGCATCATATAAATGAAATGTTCTACTGGTGTTTGGTTTTGGATAGTTTCTCAAGAGCTTTTGAGAATGTGACTAGAAGCAATATCTCAATAAGCATAGAAAGGGTGAATATTATAACCGCTAAACTTTGAGTACTTTGACAATTATCACATTATTGAGTTGAATATTGTGTCTATGATGGTGTCTTGATTGCATGTATCCTTATACTACATGTCATGACATTTTGGGAAGTTGTGAATGGTGATTCTTATCATGAGTCCTTGACCACGGGCACTTGGGTGGCAAGGTAGTTGATATTTTGTGATTGAGGTATATGGCCTGCGAGGTCCCCATGGGTCCCCTTAGTCTGGGAGCCTTAGCTCGACGGGGGTGTACACGACAGGCTGTGCGACGGTCTTGATACCACCTTGCATTACATTGCATTGCACGATATTGCATACCATTTCGTTATACTACTTGTGGTTGTTTTGGGGTTGGTCTGTGAAATTATATGCTCACCTTATTCGCGTCATTCTATATAAATTGGCGGCACCGATGCCGGATTGGTTTTTCTGTTGCAGGTGGATCCGTTCATAGTTTATTTCATAGCTTATTCAATTTCTTATTCCCAGTCGGTTAAACCTACTGGGTACATATTATATGTACTCACCCCTACTCTTTTCTCCCTCGCAGATTCTCGTCAGGATTATCCACGTGGTAGTTGAATTGCTCGTGCACTTGGTTCATACCAGATCTAATGGTGAGACTCAGAGCTTCGAGCTTCCATTGGATTCTATCTTAGTTGCGTAGTCTTCATTTCTATTTGAAGACTGAAATACATTTATTTCTTTAGTTAGTTAATAGATGCTCTTTATACTCGTGACACCAGGTTTTGGGACATTATTTTTATGAGGTGACTATTTGTTTATTGGAATTCTCTTCTTCTGGGTTACCTTTATTATTGGGAATGGAAATTAAGTGGTCTTTTGGTCATGACCCCCTTTTGGGTCGTGACAGTAAGTGTCTAGTTTTTTTTTTCAGAATTGAAATTTGAATTGAACAAATCAGTAGATTGATATAGATATTTATCATTTATCCTTGTATGATAGGCATAATTATAAATTGGTAATGATATTTCTAGAATTAAATTGTGTGTAAGTGTCTTTTTGTTAAAAAAAAAAAATTAAAATAGAAATTTAAAGTGAGAAAATTAATAGATATTTTAAATGACTATTAATTATTTGACCTTGGATGATGAGCATAATTACAACTATGCCATTGGTCATCCATGAGTTGGCTTTTCTATATAATAGAAAAATATGTAAATCTTTGACCAACCAATTAGTAAAGCTCGATTCAAAGCCTTTTAAATTTCTATTACTTTAGCAGTCAAGAATAATTTATTTGTGGTTAGGTTTGTTAATAAATTGTGATAGTTTTATTATTGTCTTCGATAAGTAGAAATAGTTCTATTTATTTTGATGTTAATATTGAAAATGGTATTAAACTCTAAATATCATGCCGTAGTTAAATTCTAAATGAACAACAACAACAACAACAATAATATACCCAGTGAAATCCCACACGTGGGGTTTGGGAGGGTAAAATGTACGTATATTTTACCACTACCTCATAGAGATAGAGAGGTTGTTCCAAAAGACCCTCAACTACTTAAATTCAAAATTAAATTAACAAGAAAAAATTAATACTAAACTCTAAATATACCTAAAAGAAAACTCTAAATCTTACCCCACAAAAAATAACCAATATACATGTTTTTTTGTTTAAGGTTGTTTTTCCCTTTTTTTTTTATATATATTTCTCAACATAGTCATTTTTTATTGACATTTTCTTTTGTTGTTCTTCTTTATCTTTTTTAACTCTCTATTTTTCTTTAATGTGTATCTTAATAGGGATAATTATTGTACATGGTCATTCGGTCAAAATACTTACTAAAAAAAATGGTCATTCGATGTATAGACATGTATAGTCAATGTAATAAATTATATTCATTTTTTGAGTGTTCATAATGTATACTCGATGTATAGTTCATGTGTAAGTAATCTATATTGTATATTTTCTATGACTTTTGACAAGTTATATTATTTAGTCATGTATATTTTCTATGATTGTAAAAAAATATGACTATATTTATTGTACATTAATTAGTTTATCATATATATTCGAGATTATCCTTTTTTAATATTAATGAGAATTTGAATATTAAACTTTCTCCCTTCAAATTTCTCTATTAGATAGTCTATCATATTTGAAATTTAAAAAATATCCTACATAGAAATGAAAAATTAATAATTTTTAATCTTTCAATGAATACATTATCAAATTATAAATTTCTTGATAGTTAAAGTTGTTTTTTCTTTTAGTCATTAAATTTGATTTTTTCTTTAAATTAAACAAAAATATTGGTACAGTCGTTTTTAAGACTACTTGTAATGACCCGTAATAGTATTTTTGAAATTAGTCCGCTTGATTTCATAAAAATATCTCCCTCGAAAAATTTTAGTGGGTACTTTGGACTATTCGATAACTAAGACTATTTAATTTATGGGTAAGTTTGAAAAATTCATAAGTGGTGGGCTAAATGTTAATATTTTTTTTTCTTCAGGAGCCTATACCACATTTATTAATTATTAGGTTAATATAATTCAGCACTTTTAGTACTTAATCAGTTTTTAAGTAAAAATAAAGAACAGAAGAAAAGAGAAGGGTTAGCGAGAACGAAAAAAATTGGTGCGGCGTCAAAGAGAGGCGAACCTCTTGTCCAGGTAAATTCTAAGTACTAATTGTTCCTAATTGTAGTTTGGAAAGGGGAGTACAGAGTAGTAAGGTGTCAGGAAATTTAATGCAAATGTTTTTCAATTGCTATACTTCACGTCTTGGCATTGAAATTGTAAAATAGGATAAGCATAAATGGGGTTGTATGTGTTGATTCTAGAAACAAGTGTAATTGTTTAAAATACTTGCAGATGGTGACTAACAGTAAGTAAAGTGAATTATTTTACATATTGGAACACTAATGTATAAGGGAGTATTGAATACAATGCAAACAATTATGTGGGTCCGCAATATTTAATTAAAGTAAGCATTAGTTGTGGATGGCAATTTGTTACTGCTTTTTGGGTTTAATAAATATCACGTTATAAAATAAAATTTTGATATATAGAAATAGGCAATTTAATAATGTATGTTATATTATATGAACACTAAAAAAAAGAGTTATGTATTTGGAGATTTTAAGACTTAATCCTAGACTCGAAATTTTAGAAATTAACCACGAAAATGACTAGCTTTGGGGTCTAGACTTGACATATAGCAATATGGGTATTGCTAGTTTTGAAATCTTATTGTGATAATTTATTTGACTAGATCGTGGTGCCACGGATTCTATTCGAAAGGAAAAGACTCAAGTGGTCGGTTGATCGTGATTTGACTAAGGCAAGTGAATTTCTTAACCTTTGTTAAGCATATAGAATCTTGTGCTTCCTATGTGAGGTGTTGATAGTGATTTTGAAATATAAATTTGGTGTTGATGTTATTTTAAAACTATGTTGTTGTGAAATGTGCATTGTATTAAAATTCGGTCATCTCCTCATCATAGTGTAAACCTGTCTATTGCATTGATTTTGTGGCAAATGTTATGTGAACTGAGAAAGAATAAGGATTAAAAAGGATGTACCATTCGAGGGACGTGTCGCACGCCGCGACGGATATTATGAATCGAGGGACGTGTCGCACGCCGCGACAGATACTATATATGATTCGAGGGTCGTGTCGCACGCCGCGACGGATGCACGGACTAAGAGTCCCCCATGGGTCCCAGACTGAGAGACAGCGGGTGTGTATCACTAGGTCAGACATGCATCATTCTACTTGACATTACATTGCATTGCATTACACATTCTTATCATTTATGAACTTGTCGGTGCCTTTTGTGAAACTGGTGATAGGTGAACCGATTCCTGTGTTGTTGATCTATGAATATTGGTGTGGTTACTGAGCTACATGTTATATACATTATGAATTATTATGTTGGATCGATGTTATGTGTGTTGTAGTTGTAGAGGTTCTGGCGTGGAGTTAGGAGTACTTGTGTTCTGTATTGCTTAATATTGCGTTTAGTAGTTCACTTGTTGGGTACCACGTTGTTTTTGGTACTCACCCTTGCTTCTACACTTGTGTAGGTTTTGAGCCCGGACTGTGAGTAGTATTTTCCTTGATCATCTGAGGCTTCTCAGGAGATTTAGAGAGGTAGCTGCTGTCATCTGGCTGACTCTCTTATCCTATTTCCTTTCTGCTTTGTTCTATTTGAGAAGAAAGACAGTTTCAGACTTTGTAATTCTTTGGATTTCTGTATGACTAGTGGCTTGTACACGTGACAACCAATCCTTGGGTGGTGTTTAAGTTTTGTGAAGATTTCTCTTTCTAAGTTATCTATTTTATTTTAGTACTTCCGCACGTTATTTCGATATTCTTGTTGGGTTTAGGCTGACTTGTCTCGATGGGTTAAGACGAGTGCCATCACGCCCATTTTCGGGTCGTGACAGATGGTATCAGAGCCCCAGGTTCATAGGTCTCACGTGCATACAAGCCGAGTCTAAGTAGAGTCTCAAGGATCGGTACGGAGACGTCTGTACTTATCTTTGAGAGGCTATAAAGACTGTTAGGAAACTTTTTTTTTTATTCACTCTCTCTTATCGTGCTTAAATTGTTCTTTAGTATTGAGTTGTGCCCGTGTTCATTTGACAGATGGCAAGGACTAGGGCTACTGTTGCCGGTGGTAGAGGTGGGGCAGCTCCCGAGAGAGTTGTTGAGGGCCCAGTTAGAGGTAGGGGAAGGGGCCGAACTAGAGGACGTGCCCGAGGAGCGACACGAGTTAGAGGGCAGGCTAGAGGGGCTCCTCTAGAGCCACAGATAGAGGTTGGTGAGGAGCAGGTTCCTTCAGAGCACGTAGCCTCACCTTTGCTGCAGGATACCTTATTGAGGGTGCTGAATGTACTTGAGAGTTTTGCTCCGAATGGTAACTCGACAGGCATGCCCGGCAGTTCTCAGACCAGAAGAGGAGCTCAGACTCCAGATCAGCATCAGGCTCCCATGGTTCGTGGTCCAGTAGAGCAGCCACCACTGGATCCTAGAGTTGAGATTGATCTTGCACCAGCTGTTGAGGTTCGGGGTGCACCTGTGGCCACATTGACTGAGAATGAGCAGCGTTGCTATGAGAGGTTTAGGAAAATGAACCCACCTCAATTTCAGGGTGGGAGGACAGAGGATGCTTATGAGTTTCTGACTACTTGCAGAGAGCTGTTGGATACCGTCGGCTTAGCTGAGTCACACGGGGTTCGATATGTTACTCTTCAGCTCCGTGGGCCTGCCAGAGAATGGTGGAGGACATATTCAGGATCTTTGCCAGTGGGATCTCCCACAGTGTCTTGGGAGATGTTCTCTAGTGCTTTCTGTGATCGATTTGTCCCGTGGAGCGTGAGGGAGGAGAGCCGCTTGAGGTTTGAGAGCCTGAGGCAGGGTGGCCAATCAGTCACCGAGTATGAGACCCGTTTCTGTCAGTTATCTAGACATGCGGCAGCCATCATTCCAGATGAGACAGAGAAAGTTCGTAGGTTTGTGAGAGGACTGACCTATTCTATCCGACAGGCAGTGTTTAGAGTATCAAGGGATGGAGCTTCTTTTCAGTCTGTTGTGAGTGCAGCCAAGGAGGCAGAGCTGATGGAGAGAGAAGAGTTCGGGGACCCCAAAAGGGCCCGTGGGTCCGGTCAGTTTTCTGGTACCTCATCTGGAGGTAGAGGGCCCTATAGAGGAAGTGACTCATCCCAGCGTCGAGGACCAGTTCATGCATCATTACCTACTCCTAGGAGTGGTCAGACACGTCGTGGATCTCATAGTACGGGTTATGACTTGTATGGTTCTCAGCAACGATCAGCAGGGCGAGACATCTATAGTAGTTCTTCAGGATCAGCACATCCGTCCCAGAGTCAGAGATTTTGTTATAGTTGTGGAGATCCTGATCACTTGATACGACAGTGTCCCTTATTAAGAGGACAAGGAGGGACCCATCCCAGATCGTCAGCTCAGACTAGACCACCTACCTCACCACCATACAGGGGGCGAGACAGAGCTCAGACAGATAGAGGTGGTCACACTTCAGGCAGAGGGGCGAGTGGTGCCCTAGCTCCGCAGGGTAGGGGTAGAGGCGTTGCTCAGACAGGTGGTGGTAGGGGATCACAGTGTTATGCATTTCCGGGGAGGCCTGAGGCAGAGGCTTCTGATGCAGTTATCACAGGTATTATCCCGGTTTGTCATCGATCCGCGTCTGTATTGTTTGATCCTGGATCCACCTATTCTTATGTGTCCTCCTACTTTTCATCTGGATTTGATTTACTATATGATCGTATGCCTGTTCCTATCCATGTTTCCACACCGGTAGGTGAGCCTTTAGTGGTGGATCGAGTGTATCGATCCTGTCTTGTTTCTCTGGCTGGATATGATACTTGGGTAGATATGATTATACTGGAGATGGTAGACTTTGATGTTATCTTGGGGATGGACTGGCTTTCTCCTTATCATGCTATTCTTGATTGCTATGAAAAAACTGTGACCTTAGCCATGCCTGATGTACCAAAGATTGAGTGGAAGGGTGATAGTGGTTCTTATCCTAGCAAAGTTATTTCCTATATCCATGCTCAGAAATTGATTGATAGGGGGTGTTTGTCTTACTTAGCTTTCATTCGAGATACTAGTGTTGAACCACCTTCTATGGAGTCTATTCCGGTGGTTCAGGAGTTTGTCGATGTGTTTCCTACTGACCTTCCAGGTGTTCCTCCCGATAGGGATATTGACTTCCCTATTGATCTAGAGCCAGGCACTAAGCCCATATCCATTCCTCCATATAGAATGGCCCCAGCTGAGCTGAAAGAATTAAAGGAGCAACTTCAGGATTTGCTGAGCAAAGGGTTTATTCGTCCTAGTGTGTCACCATGGGGTGCCCCCGTTTTGTTTGTGAAAAAGAAAGATGGGTCTATGAGAATGTGTATTGATTACAGACAGTTGAACAAGGTGACTGTCAAGAACAAGTACCCTCTTCCCCGTATTGATGACTTGTTTGATCAGCTTCAGGGAGCGGCTCTGTTTTCTAAGATTGACTTAAGGTCTGGTTATCATCAGCTGAGGATTAGAGCATCAGATATTCCTAAGACAGCTTTCCGAACTCGTTATGGCCATTACGAATTTTTGGTGATGTCCTTCGGGTTGACTAACGCCCCTGCAGCATTCATGGAGTTGATGAATAGGGTGTTTCGTCCGTACTTAGATTCTTTTGTGATAGTATTCATTGATGATATTTTGATATATTCCAAGACTGAGGCTGATCATGTTCGTCACTTGAGAATAGTGCTACAGAGGTTGAGGGAGGAAAAGTTATTTGCAAAATTCTCCAAGTGTGAGTTCTGGCTTGATTCGGTGGTATTCTTAGGGCATGTGGTGTCCAAGGATGGGATTAGAGTGGATCCAGCTAAGGTGGAGGCAGTTAGAGGCTGGACACGACCTACTTCAGCTACCGAGATTCGCAGTTTTGTGGGGTTAGCTGGGTATTATCGGCGGTTTATTCAGGGTTTTTCTTCTATTGCAGCTCCATTGACTAGATTAACTCAGAAAAATGTAGCCTTTCATTGGTCCGATGAATGTGAGGCGAGCTTTCAAAAGCTCAAGACTTTGCTGACTTCAGCTCCCATTTTGACATTACCGGAGACAGGTGTGGACTTTACGGTGTATTGTGATGCTTCAGGAGTTGGTTTAGGTGGTGTGCTGATGCAAAAGGGGAAGGTGATTGCCTATGCTTCTAGACAGTTGAAGGTTCATGAGAAGAATTATCCTACCCATGACTTGGAGCTAGCGTCTGTGGTTTTTGTGCTTAAGTTGTGGCGTCATTACTTATATGGTATACATTGTGAGGTCTTCACTGATCATAGGAGTCTTCAATATATTTTCAATCAAAAGGATCTGAACCTGAGGCAGCGTAGGTGGATTGAGTTGCTAAAAGACTATGATTTGACCATTTTATATCATCCGGGGAAGGCTAATGTGGTGGCCGATGCCTTGAGTAGAAAGACTTCTAGCATGGGGAGTCTAGCTGCCATTCGAGTTGAGGAGCGACCTTTGGCCAGGGATGTCCAACGTCTAGCTAATGGCCTGGTCAGGTTACAGCTTTCTGATGAGGGTGGTGTACTTGCTTTCATTGAGGCTCGTTGTTCCTTGATGGACCAGATTCGAGAGCGCCAGTTTGAGGATGAAAAGTTGTGTCTCATCAGAGACAAGGTGATTAGAGGAGAGGCTAAGGAAGCGACACTTGATCCTGATGGTGTCTTGAGGATTGGAGGTCGAATTTGTGTGCCTAAGGTGGGTGACTTGATTAGAGTGATCATGGATGAGGCGCATTGTGCTCGTTATTCCATTCATCCAGGGGCAGCGAAGATGTATCATGACTTGAGTCAGCATTACTGGTGGTGTGGCATGAAAAAGGACATCTCAGACTGCGTGTCCAAATGTTTGACTTGTCAGCAGGTTAAGTGTGAGCACCAGCGGCCTGGAGGTGAGTTACAGAGGATGCCCATTCCTACATGGAAGTGGGAGCGTATCACCATGGATTTTGTGGTAGGTTTGCCCACTACCTTGGGTGGTTATGACTCTATCTGGGTAGTTGTGGATCGATTGACTAAGTCTGCCCATTTCATTCCTGTCAAGGTTAAGTATACAGCGGAGAAGTTGGCTGAGCTTTACATCAGTCAGATAGTTAGATTGCATGGTGTGCCTGTTTCTATCATTTCGGATCGGGGTTCACTTTTCACTTCACATTTTTGGAGGGCCTTGCAGCACGGTCTAGGAACTCAGTTGGATATGAGCTCAGCATTTCACCCTCAGACAGATGGACAGTCTGAGCGGACGATTCAGGTGTTGGAGGACATGCTTCGAGCGTGTGTGATCGATTTTGGTTCCCGTTGGGACCAACACTTGCCCTTGGCAGAGTTTGCCTATAATAATAGTTACCACTCCAGTATACAGATGGCGCCATTCGAAGCTTTGTATGGTAGACGGTGTAGATCTCCGATTGGTTGGTTTGATTTTGCTGAGATGGACTCATTAGATGCAGACTTTCTTAGAGATGCTATGGAGCAGGTCCGTATGATTCAGGGTAGGTTGTTGACTGCTCAGAGTCGACAGAAGAGTTATGCAGATAGGAGGGTTCGAACACTAGAGTTTATGGTGGGCGACCATGTTTGGCTTAGAGTGTCACCTATGAAGGGTGTTATGCGGTTCGGTAAGAAGGGAAAGCTTAGCCCTCGTTTCATTGGCCCATTTGAGATTTTAGAGCGAGTTGGAGAGGTGGCCTATAGACTAGCTTTGCCACCTAGCTTGTCATCTGTGCATCCTGTGTTTCATGTCTCCATGCTCCGAAAATATGTGCCCGATGAGTCCCATATACTTTCATTTGATTCGGTGGTGTTGAGTCCAGACTTGTCGTTTGAGGAGGAGCCTATAGCTATTTTGGATAGACAGGTTCGAAAGCTTAGAAACAAAGAGATTGCTTCCGTGAAGGTGCAATGGAAGAATCGTCCAGTTAGAGAGGCGACTTGGGAGACAGAGTCTGACATGCGTGTTAAATATCCTCATCTTTTCGAAGCTTCAGGTACTTTCTTTTACCCTATGTTCGAGGACGAACATGATTTTTAGTGGTGGATAATGTAATGACCCGTAATAGTATTTTTGAAATTAGTCCGCTTGATTTCATAAAAATATCTCCCTCGAAAAATTTTAGTGGGTACTTTGGACTATTCGATAACTAAGACTATTTAATTTATGGGTAAGTTTGAAAAATTCATAAGTGGTGGGCTAAATGTTAATATTTTTTTTTCTTCAGGAGCCTATACCACATTTATTAATTATTAGGTTAATATAATTCAGCACTTTTAGTACTTAATCAGTTTTTAGGTAAAAATAAAGAACAGAAGAAAAGAGAAGGGTTAGCGAGAACGAAAAAAATTGGTGCGGCGTCAAAGAGAGGCGAACCTCTTGTCCAGGTAAATTCTAAGTACTAATTGTTCCTAATTGTAGTTTGGAAAGGGGAGTACAGAGTAGTAAGGTGTCAGGAAATTTAATGCAAATGTTTTTCAATTGCTATACTTCACGTCTTGGCATTGAAATTGTAAAATAGGATAAGCATAAATGGGGTTGTATGTGTTGATTCTAGAAACAAGTGTAATTGTTTAAAATACTTGCAGATGGTGACTAACAGTAAGTAAAGTGAATTATTTTACATATTGGAACACTAATGTATAAGGGAGTATTGAATACAATGCAAACAATTATGTGGGTCCGCAATATTTAATTAAAGTAAGCATTAGTTGTGGATGGCAATTTGTTACTGCTTTTTGGGTTTAATAAATATCACGTTATAAAATAAAATTTTGATATATAGAAATAGGCAATTTAATAATGTATGTTATATTATATGAACACTAAAAAAAAGAGTTATGTATTTGGAGATTTTAAGACTTAATCCTAGACTCGAAATTTTAGAAATTAACCACGAAAATGACTAGCTTTGGGGTCTAGACTTGACATATAGCAATATGGGTATTGCTAGTTTTGAAATCTTATTGTGATAATTTATTTGACTAGATCGTGGTGCCACGGATTCTATTCGAAAGGAAAAGACTCAAGTGGTCGGTTGATCGTGATTTGACTAAGGCAAGTGAATTTCTTAACCTTTGTTAAGCATATAGAATCTTGTGCTTCCTATGTGAGGTGTTGATAGTGATTTTGAAATATAAATTTGGTGTTGATGTTATTTTAAAACTATGTTGTTGTGAAATGTGCATTGTATTAAAATTCGGTCATCTCCTCATCATAGTGTAAACCTGTCTATTGCATTGATTTTGTGGCAAATGTTATGTGAACTGAGAAAGAATAAGGATTAAAAAGGATGTACCATTCGAGGGACGTGTCGCACGCCGCGACGGATATTATGAATCGAGGGACGTGTCGCACGCCGCGACAGATACTATATATGATTCGAGGGTCGTGTCGCACGCCGCGACGGATGCACGGACTAAGAGTCCCCCATGGGTCCCAGACTGAGAGACAGCGGGTGTGTATCACTAGGTCAGACATGCATCATTCTACTTGACATTACATTGCATTGCATTACACATTCTTATCATTTATGAACTTGTCGGTGCCTTTTGTGAAACTGGTGATAGGTGAACCGATTCCTGTGTTGTTGATCTATGAATATTGGTGTGGTTACTGAGCTACATGTTATATACATTATGAATTATTATGTTGGATCGATGTTATGTGTGTTGTAGTTGTAGAGGTTCTGGCGTGGAGTTAGGAGTACTTGTGTTCTGTATTGCTTAATATTGCGTTTAGTAGTTCACTTGTTGGGTACCACGTTGTTTTTGGTACTCACCCTTGCTTCTACACTTGTGTAGGTTTTGAGCCCGGACTGTGAGTAGTATTTTCCTTGATCATCCGAGGCTTCTCAGGAGATTTAGAGAGGTAGCTGCTGTCATCTGGCTGACTCTCTTATCCTATTTCCTTTCTGCTTTGTTCTATTTGAGAAGAAAGACAGTTTCAGACTTTGTAATTCTTTGGATTTCTGTATGACTAGTGGCTTGTACACGTGACAACCAATCCTTGGGTGGTGTTTAAGTTTTGTGAAGATTTCTCTTTCTAAGTTATCTATTTTATTTTAGTACTTCCGCACGTTATTTCGATATTCTTGTTGGGTTTAGGCTGACTTGTCTCGATGGGTTAAGACGAGTGCCATCACGCCCATTTTCGGGTCGTGACACTACTTTAATAATCAAGATACGAACTTTAGTAGTTGTCATATTATGTAACTTAATATCAAAAATAGGTTTACACAGTAACCCTTGAAAGTATTTAGTAACAAAAAATAAAAATGAACTATTCAAACACATTTTATTTTAAATTAGTTCAAAATTTTATTTCTAAAACATGTCCTAACAAGCTTAACATTTATTATTGTTTGTGAGAAGTTAATCAATTAGAAACTCTTCACTTTAGCATAACTACAAAAATATCCTTATGGGTCTATAATAAAAGTAAGAACATATATGGATTCTTCTAGAGTTTCATTTTGATTACTAATTATTCAATTATTATTTTTATCCTTAAATAAAGTTAAGTTTACTAAAATATCATTGGTAATCTTTTTTCTATCTTGAAGAAGAAAGGATATTTCTAGATAGTTTTGAAATGACCAAACTATCCTTGGTTGTCCTCCTTTTCATATTTCTATATAATACTAGATTAGTATGGCCCGTGCTAGCACGGGCCCAACGCAAAATCTTAGTAGAAATTTAAAATAACGTAATATAAATGATTTAATCATCAAACATAGTTTAGCTGCCAAACCTATTGTTCATATACACAAGATACTTAAGGAGTACTAATTACATCAATACATTATTTACAAAGTAGACCAAAATAGATGCAGTAATAAATGCATTTATAATGATGTGATTAATTTTTCCTGCACCATTTTTAATTAGAAGCACCTGTTACATTTAAATTAAAAATGAAATGTTAGTATCATAATAATTTTAGAAAGTCAAAGTTAAAATAATGTAAAAATTATATAGATATTTTAGTATAACTTAGAAAATAAAACATAAAAGTTCATAGAAAACTAAGGTAACATGTTACATTGATATTAACCTAACATCACAACAAATAAGATGTTCAATCTGCATAAAAGAGCTAAAAAATAATCCATCCAATAACAACATCAAAACACATTCTTAACCAGAAGTAGCTATTACATTTAAATTTAAATTAAAAATGAATTGTCAGTATCATAATGAGTTTAGAAACTCAAAGTTCAAAATAATGTAAAAATTATAAAGGTATTTTAGTATAACCAAGTAAAAGAAAAGATAAAAGTTCATAGAAAACTAAAGTAACAACATATTACTTTGATATTACCTTATATGTATTGAAAGAAGATATAAGTGTAAGAAAACAAAGATAGTAGTTAGTTAAACTAACCTAATATCACAGCAAATAACATGTTCAATCTGTCCAAAAGACCCAAAAAATAATCCATCCAATAGTAAAATCAAAACAACGCCAAACTTGATATCCATTGGCAGCAGCAAAAGAGTGCAAAATGATATCCAATACCAGCAACAAGAACAATTTTTTCAAAAGATCCTGTATTTGTAAATTTGCGAAACAGTAAGTGAATTTATTAGAGAATATTCGGGAAAATATAAGAATTATAGGCGTTTCAAATGAGGATATCAGAATAAATTAGAATTCTAACATATTACCAAAGCGTTTTAGTAACAAAGCAACAGCTAAATGGTTAAATGTCAAAATAAGTAAAGCAAAGATATAATAATTTGAAACTTCAGCAAATAGAACTTAAGATATTGCAAGAGGTTGATGGCTATTTGGCTTAGTAGTGACCACAAATATCTACAACATAAATGTGGAAATTCTGAAAGAGTAGGCAGCTTGAAAGAAATTACCAAGTAGCAATAAGAGGAGTAAAAAAGTAGAAAATATACCATTAGCAATTCAAAATCGTTTACTGAACAGAAAATCTTTTTTTAAAGAAACCTGAACTTTTTGCCTGCATTAGCAGCAAATAGATTTCCCACGATAGAAGACAAAGCTAAAGAAAATTTTCCCATAAATTTGCCCCTAAATGCAAACCATTCTCAGTAGCATACATCAAATATGTTTTCCACAATAATAGCAAAGTTTGCATCTTTTACTCAACAAATAAAAATCAATACTTGAATATAACTTATTTTTCAAAATTAGTCGCTCATGTCGACTTTCACACTTCACAAGTGGATAAAAGAACTCGTAATTCTCCAAATTTCAAGAACATTCCAAAAAAATAAAAAGTACTAAAGAGGGTGTCACAGAATCTCTCAGAAGGTGTAGGGAACATTGATTAATCACTAAAAATGATGTAAAAAATTGTTGTACCATTAGTGTAATATTCATCTTTTTTGTTTTTTGGGTTTTGCAATATTGACATTTGAGGGAAAATTCGTATACTAAGAAACTTGAGCATAACTAATCATGTAGATATCATTTCAATCTCAAGCATCAAAATTGTTGATTCGTACTACTAATTTAGAGTAATAAAATGAACTCCAACTATTACTACCAAAGCAGATCTTAAGCTTCATATCATAATCAAAGTCATGTCAACAATCAAATTAAACAAACAACTAATGTATTGGATTGAAAAATAATTTCAATACCTTTTAATTTTTTTTTGAGGGAGGAGTTTTCATTTCTATTCCATGCTTGTGTGAGGATGAACTGCCTTTGTTTCTCATGCTTGGATATTCTTTTCCCTCTGAATCAAGATGTTCGATGCTGCGTTTTTTTACATCTGAAACATCGATGGTGGAAGATGGTGGTGATTTTTGAATCACAACTTGTTTCTCCATGTAAGACAAAATGATTAACTTCAGTGATGTATCCACATTTTTTGTGAATAGTCTTTTCATTTGAATGTTGAATATTTTACCCTTCAACTGATTTTGCATGTGTTGTAAGGATAATGTTTCTTTCTGAAAAAAATAGAAAATTTGGTTAATTTTAATAATATGACTAAGAATTGGAGAAAAGATTTAGAAATAAATCTTCAGAGAGTAGAAAAAAACTTTTCCAATTTCCTACGTCTTATTTTTCTCATGATGTCACCTTCTTAAATGACCATTTTTTTTTTAAAAAAAAAAACACACTCCTTGCATTTCATATTTCATGTGAAATCTTTTTTTTCCTCCATTTCATATCAAAGATCTAAATTTTTATAGAACAACCAAGCCAAGACCAGAATAACATAGATAGAAGCGAACAATTGTATTGAATTTCAACATCAAAAGTTACAACATTGCATGGACTTCTAAAGATACATGTTTGGGGACACTATATTATTATTATTATCACTAAAACAATGTAATATCAATAAGAAATTCCAATAAACCCAAGCCAAAGATATAACTATAGGGAAGTTAACAAGATTCTTTTCATCAATTAATTCCGGAAAAAACAATCTTGATGGCTTTTAGAGGAGGCTCTTTTGGAGCAAAGAGCCTACTTGTTCATTCAAGAACCAGTGCCATCATTATCCGTGAAAATATTAAATTTAATTAGATTACCTTCAAAGTAGGAAAAAGATTGACCAGAGTTTAAAATAATGAATACCTTGACAACTCTGATTTCATAAATTTGTTTCGAAGTGAGGTTTAACATTTTCTCTGCGATTTCATCTGAAACGGTGGCTGTTGTCTCACCACTGTTGTCCTTAATAACAACTTCAAATTGACATCTATTATATATAAGATAAAAAATAAATAGAATAGACATAATTCAGTAAAAGATATTAAATTAAATTAATATTATGATTTAATAATATATATGATCTTAATTAGTGAAATAATTTATGGAAGAGCATCAAAACCTGGGTATAAGATGTGTGGATCGATCACAATTTATGCAATAGATTTCCCTCCGAACATTACATCTTGTGAACAACTGTTTGCAATTAGAGCATACTAAAACACAAAAGTGTTGATCATTATTCACAAGAGACAATTCAGCTTCGATGTAAAATACTTGTCCCTGAAATTCAATAATGTTAATTTTTTAATAGAAATAGATATAGATAAAAAAAATTATATAAATATAGCGAAATATTGTACTTATTGTTGTTCTTACAGGAGGTTGCATCTGGATATTAGCGATAGATATGACCTTTTCTTCAAATGGAATCAACAAAATCGAACCCATTGTTGTTGTACTTTTCATCTTATAATCAATAAGCTTTGGTTCAATTGTTTTGATCCTATAAACAAGAAAAATTATGAAGATCAATTTATAGTTGTATTATACTTATAATATAATAAATTTAATAGTATAATAAAATTAAGAAATGAATAATACCATGCTCTCAATGTGGCAACTTGTGGGTATGGAGGATTGATTGCAATTGTGGTATTGAATCTATTCGTCAAACCATTGAATTTATTTGATGTTCCTACATACATTTAAATATTTAATTTAATTTTGTTGATGTAATAATATTTAAAAGGGAAAATAATTTTATTTGCAATTTTACCTGGGGATGCTCTTCCAATTCTCCTAGCAAGAATGATTGGATATTCATGAAGTTGTTCAAAAAGTCTATTTCCATCATTATCAACGTAATCCTCCCAAAGTGTCAATTTTGTTGGTTTTTCCCTGTATACATATGATGAAAAAATAGTTTCATTTTAAAAGTTTAAGTGAGATAATGTATCATTTTTAAAAAGACACGTAGAAAATGTATGGAGTCACCCTAACAAAATGGATATTCAATATAACAAAATCACAGAAGAAACTCAAAATAAAACCCAAATAATTAAATTTGTACTTACAGCTTGTCCATGAGGATAAACTCTTGAATTTTTCTTCCATTTGTAGTTCTTATTGGATGACCACCATTAATGACAATAGCAAGTACATCTTGAAAATCATAAATGAATTTAAAAAAAAAGAGTTATTAGATGATGGCAATGATCATATTATAATAAAACCATAGAATGTTTTTAAAAATGAATACCAAACTCATGTTCTCTGGATTGATATTCCAAAGTGTCAAAGGTAGCAAGAGTTAACCGGGTTGGTAGTGGTAATGGATCTTCAGGAGGAATAACCTTTTCAATTGGTTCGATAATGGTATTTTTATCAATGGTCCAAGTGAATTTGTTAAGAGGATTTTCATATCCAAGAGGTGGCTCCTTAACATATGCAACTGATATCAAATAAGTTTTAAACGGAAGAAGCACATCTCTATTTTCAAAAAATGTTATATCAGCATTGAAAATAATCCCTTGAACTTGATTTTCCTGTAAAAGAATTTAAAGAAAATTGATTAGCAATAAATATTAAATTTATCATTACCTTATTATTCTAAAAAAAATTGTAGTAAAAATGTTAATAAAAAAATTAATACCTCTTCGTCTTGTAGAACTAAAATCTGATATTTTTTTGTTCTCTCTTTGTTATCCTTGGGTCGAGATTTATCGACCACTTGAACTTTGCAAATCCAATCATCTGTATGAGGAGTGATCATATTGATTGCAAATCTTTTTGCCATGTGAGTGAATCTGCATTTAAATTAGATATTATAATTTTAAATATTGTGTTACAACTATATGAACAAAAGATAAATATATAATGAATAGAGAGAACACAATATAAATTAATTAAATATTATAAATTATAAAGTAGAAATAAATTGGATATTAAATTTACCGTTGAAAAGCATAAAATGAATTCAGGAGAAGGCTTTTTTAATAATTTCATCATAGACAATATTATATGTGGAGTGATCATCATTGTCGGCAGCTATAGGTGGTCTTATTAATATTTTAACATTATTAGAATTTTTGGCTCGTGATAGAGCAACATATAATTGTCCATGAGAAAAAACAGGTTCACGCAAATATATTCCAACGAAATTTAATGTTTGTCCTTGAGCTTTATTTATAGTCATGGCAAAACATAATCGTATTGGAAATTGTGTCCTTTTAAAAGGAAGAGGTAATTTTTCATCCTCTGATGTCATGAGTGGTATTCGTGGAATAAATACATGAGTATTTTTAAAATCACCGCTAGATATTGTTGCACTAATGACGTGGGATTTAAAATCATTACATATTAATCGTGTTCCATTGCATAAACCTTCAGAAGGATTTAAATTTCTTAATAACATAATAGGACAGTTTTTCTTCAAAGTTAATTTATACGGAGGTAAACCAGAAGGATTTAAAGTGTGTAAGAAATCTTCGTACTCACTCTGGTCTTTAGGATCAATAGTTTCATCTATAGCAATGTAAATTTTTTCAATATCTGAAAATTGTGAAATTAACATATTATTTATTTCATCAACGAAATCATTTTTGGTTGTTAGAATGGCACGAGAAGTAACAAATGAAGAATTTGAATCACATTTATATAAATCAGGATATGTACTTTTAAAAAGAACATTTAGCGATTCTTTTTCGGAAGTAAAAGGAATAAGAAGAGAATGAGGAATTTCAATTTTTCCATAGTCATTTTGTTTTTCTTTTCCATCACCAATTCTCATTAAATACTCACAGAATTTAGGATCATTTTTTGCACGCATATTCTCTGATAATCTCAGTTTTTCAAGTTGATTCCAAATTTCAGAATACAATAAGCTTTCACGAATGAAGTCTTCTTTTTTTCCATTGCGAACTACTGGAAGAGTTTGTCTAAAATCACCACTAAAAACTATTACTTTGCCACCAAATAGTATGTTTGTCTCCATTAAATCTTTTAAAAGCAAATCAAATGCTTCTATCATTCCTTTTTTGGCCATTGAAATTTCATCCCAAACGATTAATTTTGCATCTCGTATTAAAGATGCTAGTGAACTTTGTTTGCTAATGTTACAACTGAAATGTTCATTAACTTCAATAGGAATTTTAAATCGGGAGTGAGCAGTTCGACCTCCAGGAAGAAGCGAAGCTGCAACGCCAGAACTTGCAGTTGCTAAAGCTATAAATCCCATGTGTCTTACTGTAGCTAGTAAAGCACGATATAAAAAACTCTTACCAGTTCCACCAGGACCGTCAATAAAGAATGCACCTGATTTATTTGATAACACTCTATCAAGAATTATATTATAAGCTTCTTTTTGTTCGATGTTTAATTTATCTTTTAATAATAAATCTTCCTTACTAACAACAATGTTTCTTTCATAATGAACATCTTTAGCTTCCCGTGCAATTGATGATGGTTTTATGAATTCAGGAATTAATTCAAATTCATTGATGTCACGACCCATTGAATGAAGAATATCATTAATACAACTTAAAACTCTATAACGAATTTCCCTTTCGTTTATGTTTAAAATCTTTTTAAAATCTTCTGACATTGAACTTTCATATCTTTCCCATAATGCTCTAGGATTTGTTGGATTACAATAAATCAACAACATGGCAAATAATTGCCTTAAACTGGATGGCATTTGATAGCTTGCAGCTTCAGACATGCATTCTATCAAATTGTTATCACAATGTAATAATCCTCTTTTTTCTGCAGCTTCTCTAAATGAATTATATTGTACTCCATTTATAGTTCGTAGATCTTCGTAGGATTTTGGCCCTCTTATATTCATTAGAAGCAATCTAAGATAGTATCTTTCTCCCTCAGTTGGATGACATGTCACTACACGACCAATAACATGACCCCTTTTACGGCGTGTCCACACTTTATTTGTTGTTGACCACACGAAGTGTTCTGGAAATTCACGATATAGTAAATTTAGGTCTACAGCATCTTTGTTCGTTTTATTCATAAAAAAAAATTCAGTTAACATTGTTTTTTTAATCATGGGATTGTTTATAATATTATTAATATTATCTGTGCTTTTGAAGGACACAAACTGTTGTCCATCAAGATGTAGTTGAAGATGATATACACTTGGACTCATTTCACTAATAGGAAAAGCAAATATTCTCCATGCGGCCTCAGGTGGTGATACCCACCTAGCAGATTGATATTCTTTTATTTCATCTATTTCTAAATTCGCATCATTACTATGTATCTGAAATGCTATTTTATCATGTCCTTTGCATATATATTTATAAATATATTTAACAACTTTAATATCTGAACATATTTCTACATTCATGTGACAATTAAATTTACAAAGTAAGGATGGATTGTAAGGAACAACCCATGAATTATCAAGAAAGTGTCCTCTGATTTTCACACTTTTACCTGTGTTTCGTCTTCTATATATTGGATATGAATTTTTTCCTTTAGTGGTTTGATCTACAAACTCTTTAGGATACTTATTTTTACAATGTCCTTTCTTTTTCATACATGAGTTTGTTGGATTTAAGTTACCACAAGGACCATGCATCATGTGTTGTGTAACAAGTGTGTATAAATAGGGATTTACATTTTCATCTGGCAATTCCGCGCATACGAATCGATCATATGCTTCTGGGGTTAGTAATTTGTAATTCTCATTAAGTATTATAAGAAAATGAGCATGGGGAAGGCCTCGCTTTTGAAATTCCACTGTATACATAAATGCTGCAACTTTACCAAATATATATTTTTTTAGTATATCATTTTTTAATTCTTCTAATTTTGCTCGAAACACTCTACTTACAAGATCAGGTCTGTTTTGTACTTCATCTGTTGGCAGAAGATTTTCTTCTATTTCAGGCCAAGAAGGATTACATGTTATGGTTAAAAATATATCAGGTTTTCCAAAGCGTTGTACTAATGCAATGGCATCCATGTATCGCCGTCGCATATCTCTTGGACCTCCTGTGAAGCTAAGTGGAAGTATGCGTTGTTTTCCTATATGTGATGCTTCTCTTTCTCCTCGACGCAAAATATCTACAATTCCTTCTAGTACGTCACCTCTAAATAAATCTTGATTATAAGAAGCAAAGTCTAATCGTTGGGTTTCAATTTTTATCCATTCATCTACAATATATTGTTGAAATAATCTCCCTGCATGTAAAATTATATTCTCATCATCTCTTATTTGAAGCTTGTAACAATAATACTCACGACAAGAAACGGTATCTCGTTTGTGTTTTCCTTTTTGCAGTAGTGCAGCCTCCATATTAAGCAAGCCATCAATTGATTGTGTATTCAGTACACTTGATAATTGCTCTTGCTCACAATATATTTCTGTTGATGTGTTTGAAGAACGTTTAACTTTTTTAATGGCACAGTGCCATCCACCTTGACCATATGGAAATAGCAATGGATATTGCAATGGATCATAACAACCGTAATAATAATTTATTAATTGACTTGTATCACTTTTCGTATATATTCGAATATGTGGTGTAGATTTGGAATTATTCATATCTTGTTCTACCCATATTCCTGCAACTTCTGATACAGTTGGTAGGTTATATATACGCTGGTCTAAACCAGAATCACACTTAAGAGCAATGTAAAAATCAGTCAGTTGTGGAACATCTATTAGAGATTTTAGAAATATTGAGTATGGATTAATTTTCAATATGTCCATTAAATTTTTTACAACATATTTATTTAGTTTATTTGAACATGCCATTCGATTTCTTATTTCATTTTCGCTATCGAAGAAGTACAGTTGAAGGTTTTTACTTTTTTTGTTAGTGGGTATTAGATCATTTATAAAATGGTACATTTGTCCTTGAACCCTAAAAGTATAAATGCCATTTTTATTTTTTGCTAATTCTTTGTCATAAGTTACTCCTAGAGAAGTAAAAGCAAATGTGTTATTATATGTTCTAATATAAGTTCGAAAGTGTTTTGCTACATCACTATTTCCCAAATAAAGATTTTTTAATTCTGTTGGAATTTCATGTGAAGCTAAGAGAATAGAACCATTGCTACAACAAAATGCAGATGGTTCAAATTCAAATTTTACAGCTTTACAAAATTGACAATTTGGTACATCTTTTAATTTGACATAACTAATGTCTGATGGAATTGTAGTTGAACATCTGAGTTCAGTCGAAATGTTAAGAGATCCAGAAGATGATGTAGTAGCCAGGTCATTCTTTATTGAACTTTCAGATGTATGTTGTCTTTTCAATTCAGCTCTTTTTGCTCGTCGTCGTGCCAAAAGGTTCTGTTTTTCTTCAAGTGGCATCAACCTATATAACTCACGTCTTCTACTATTTCTGTCAGCATTTGATTTTGGAAGAGTACTTCTGTTTTTATTAATTCTATTGGTTGACATCTTTGGAGCTTGAATTATTTAGGATGCCTTGCATAAAACAAAATGTGAAATTATATTTGCTTTTAGATAGACTATTCTATTATGTAGTAATTAACTAATATTAATAATAATTTAATAATTTGAAAAAAGGGTTGAATGAATTCTACTTACAACGCACTGCAAGTTGAACGAAATGCAGAAATGGACAGCTACTCCAGCAAACAGAAACAACTGTAAAATTAATAATTCAAAGCGTATGTTAATTTTAATCAGTCATCATCAATAAAATACAAATGAACAATAGACTGTTATAACTGAAGACAGATATGAGCTCTACTTTTGGCTATTCATTATTATGTATCTACAGGGATCTGAATAGGACAAACTTATATCTAAGAGTGTTTATTCACAAAATATTTATGCATCTTAATGTTATCCTTGCTTCTCTACCTCATGGTGAGGTTTGCATACACACTACCTCCCTAGATCATTGTATGCTTTGTGATTTCTCAATAAGATTATATTCCATGGCTATAGAATTGGGGTCGAGAGTTCAAACAGGAGTTAAAGTAGAGGAATTTGTTAAATTCTCATGAATTGAGTGGATACATTATATGATTGGACTGTAAACTTTTATATTTCAGCGTACATGAAGAAAGTAGGTTGACAGGAAGGTGTTTTTAGTGTGTTTTAAGCACAAATTTAGGTTATTTTGGGCAAAGAATTGGATAAATAAATTGTACGAATAAGTCAAAATTGTTTGATTGTGCTTTAATTGAATTACTCACCTGCTCCAGGAGAAATCACTCGTAATGTTGATCCTACAGGATATATCCACAGATGCTCACCAGAAGTGGCACAAATGTAGTATTTCGTGTAGGACCATGGAATGGTATAAAATTTAGTGGGACATCCATACCACTACTAACACAACACAGGCTTTATAGATTTCAATTTGTTTTCAATGAGGAAGGGGTTTACTATCTTTTTTATAGCATTAATCACAGCTCGGTTTTATCAAGAATGGTCATAAGTAGCGACGGTGATATACAACGCTTCATGTGGGTGGATCAGACAAAGAGATGGCATAGTCACTACAAGTTACCTGCGGATAATTGTGATACATATAACTTGTGTGGTGTGTATGGGAGTTGTGTAATAGATAATGAACCTATTTGTGGATGTTTGGATAAGTTTGTACCAAAATATCCACAACAATGGGAAAAGGGAGATTGGATAACAAGATGTGTTAGGAGGATACCCTTAGATTGCAACAAGGAACATACATATATAAGATATCTGGAATCAAGTTGCCAGATGCTAAGCACTCTCAGTATGATGAAAGCATGACACTCGAAGGGTGTAGGCAAGTATGCTCGAGGAACTGCTCCTGCACAGCTTATTCAAGTCTAAATATAAGTGATGGAGACAAAGGTTGCTTATTATGGTTTGGGGAATTGGTTGATATCGGAAAGATGTCGGAAACAGGACAAGACATTTTCATCAAGATGGATTCTTTAGAACAAGGTAAGAACTTGTTTAAGAAATTTCACATGAAACTGTTTCTCAGCTTAGTTTTTCAACACACGGAGATGGTATTATTCAAAGTTAGTGGTTTATCTTGATTTGTAGTTGCTGACTTAATAATTTTGGTTAACAGCAAAATGAGAGTGATTATAGGAGGGGAAAAAAATTAACCCTGCATTTTGAATTGTACAATCATATATTGTGAGTTGATATTTGCTAACATGTTATCAGTTTCTTAGTATTGACCTTATGTGTGAACTGTTCTAAAATTTCAGTCTTTCGTGCCTAAATTAAACATCCCTGATTTACTATTTTATGTTCCTATTTGCTGATCGTGAGTTATTTGCAATTGAAGAGGGAAAAAAGGAAACTTGTGGTAGTTTAGCAATTTGAAAGAAATTCCTAGATTGGGTCCTGTTTGTCCTTGCAAAACTTCTGTTGGTCCAATGCTGTATGCATCTATCTGTTTCTGATTGTGATTCTTGATATCATAGATAATTAGGACAGAGGTTTTGGAATCAGAAATGTATAATGTTCTTGTGATCTTTTTATAAGTTTACCTATTAAACTTCTATCCTATTCATGGTACTTTTTTCTTGGTGAACAACTTTAATAGAGCTATTCTTGGAATTTACACCTTCAAGTCTGATTATCCACAAGCCTATATATTGAGATTTTTTAATTGGATTTGTTCTATCAATGTTGTTTAATGAGAATTGATAAAAGGCTCCTGGAACTTAAATTAAAGTCAAAAGAAAAAGTTTTATAGAGATGAGCACATGGGCAATCACAGTGTTTCTGAGAGTTCAACTCTGACTTAATAGAAGACGCATAATGTGGTGAAAACACATTAAATGATGAGTTCCCTAGATTTGTTTTGACTGTCCAACAATAAAAAAAAGATCACAAAAGTAGAGGTTCTAAAGTGAGATGGAAGACAGACGTTGCAAGACATATTTTAGAAGACTACAAGAAGATTGAAAATGTGGAGGAGTGATCTTTCTTTCAGAGATTATATAGTTGCACAGTGCACTGAATAGTCAGCAGATCACATGATTTGGAATGACCTCACTCCAGAAAACTTTTTAGTCCTATTGTAGATGGTTGCTCAGTTTGGGTGGACCGAATCTTATGTAGAAATCTCTTTGGACATCTAGAGCACCACACAAGCTAGCTATCTTCATTTGGTGTTTGCAAGGGAAACTATCTTGATAGCAGAAAACTTAAGAAGGAGAAGATTCATTGTTGTTGTGTTGGTGGTGCATGTGCAAAGCAGCAGAGCTAGGATGAGTACCACCTTTTATTGCATGATAATTTTGCATCAGGACTATGGGTTATTGATGCATGCGACATTCTGCATTTTATGGGCACTTCCTAGAACAGTAGCGAAAACAATAGTGATGCAGAGATTAACAACATGGAAGTCCGCTCCTTTTTGTTGTCTTGTTCATGAATCAAGAAAGCGGAGAACCTTTCAAGATCAAGAGCCCAATGTTGAGGGTTAAATGTTCTCTTTATGATTTTTTAAAATGGATCTATATTTAATACACAATTAAAGGATTTCTTCCAAAAGAAGAGAAGAATCCCCTTTTCTATCTTGTGCTTTTGTTTTTTGGTATAAAATGGAAGCCAACTCGAAGGGTGTAGGCAAGTATGCTCGAGGAACTGTTCCTGCACAGCTTATTCAAGTCTAAATATAAGTGATGGAGACAAAGGTTGCTTATTATGGTTTGGGGAATTGGTTGATATCAGAAAGATGTCGGAAACAGGACAAGACATTTTCATCAAGATGGATTCTTCAGAACAAGGTAAGAACTTGTTTAAGAAATTTCACATGAAACTGTTTCTCAGCTTAGTTTTTCAACACACGGAGATGGTATTATTCAAAGTTAGTGGTCTATCTTGATTTTTAGTTGCTGACTTAACAATTTGGCGCCTAATTCACTAATGTGAGTAGCGGAAAGGAGGTGCCTGATGACCAAAACAGCACGAGAAATATGGCAGAAGTTCTCGTCGTAGCTGAGATTGTTGCAAACCTTCATAAAGGTAAATACTCTTTATCTTTCATGAACTTTTGGATTATTGGTTTGCGTGCTGATACTGATACTATAATGTGATATACAGAATCTGTCAAATCGAATCAGAAAGTTTGTGTTGGTTGTATATCTTCTTACAAAGCTCAAATTTTGCTATTCAACAAAATCTTGGCAATTAGATATAGCATGGATGTTAAGAGGGATTTCTCAGTGAAGGTATGTTGTTGTTACTTTGATGCTACCGATGACAAGAGGTTAACTTAGGCGGTTTTGAGTGCTACCGTTGAGCTTGGACAGACAGATACATACTAACGGTTGTTGCATAACTCATCAACTGGAGAAGTAAAAGTTTCTTTGCTGTTACAACCTAACAGGTTTTGTTCAGTGAGAATTTCATGAAATCCATTGCCAGAATTAAGGACGTCGAGATCAGTAAAGAAGTGTACAGTAATTTTCTGTGAATACAAAGAAAAGGAAAGAAGAGTTAATTGGTGAGGTTCTCAAACAGCATCTCACCAGGACATTTTTCGGGTGTTTTAGGACCGAGTACAGGGACATGTCAGTTAGCAGGTTTTGTTAGAATGTCCCTGAAGAACAACAGAAGTAGATCGTCGATGCAAAATGGAAATGATATGTTGTCATCTACATTGTCAAATTGGAGTCCTGATGTGGGATTTGCCTTTTTTTTTCTTGATAAAGAATTTGGACACCGGAAAGGAGTTCATCGTCAAAGAGTCGAATGAACGCGGAAATAAGCTGAGTGATATTCAGACAGGGAAGCAACTTATTATGGATGAATTTGAGAAACATGTGGGATATTCTCCTGTTGTCAAGGAACTGATGCGACGAGTAAATGGATCAAGAAATCATGACGATGAGAGTAAGCTACACGTAAATTCATATCTTAGTAAGAGTTTCAGAAATAGTAAGAGAAGGGGAGTTGCCCTTTTGAAGAACATATAAAAGGAGTAGCACATAGTATGAGCAGCCAAAATCACTGAGACGACAATAGATGAGTAGGCGAGCTCCAGGGGTGAGTATTGGATAGGGGAATATATACTCCACCAAGAAGTGATTTCTGAGATTGTGTACTGCTGCTTTGAGCAGAATCAGTCATTTAAAAGTTGAGATATCATGGGTCGTGGAGTCAGCAGTGGTGGAATAAGAGCCAATGAGTTTATGATGATACAAAGCATAATATATTATAGATATTTGTTCTTATGTCTATTACCCTATGTCTTCCATTAGAATCAACACATTAGCTAACACTACTATAAATTACATCTACAGAACCATGATCTCCCTAAGACATAAAAATTAAGACTACAGATTTGTACATACTTGTGCACAAAAAAAAGACGAAATATATTTAAAATCATCACTTGCAGGTTCATGCGAACACAAGTATACTACTATACTCCCAGGTGCCTTTCTAATATATCATTTTACTTCATTAAGGCTCTAAGGAGAATTCCTATATATCAAAAAATTGGTAGACATTAAAGGAGACTAAAATTAGGAAATTATTAAAAGTACCAAGAATTCACCTGAAACTTGCAGAACACTTTTAACAAATTTTTTGGAAGCAGATGATCTGTTTGGGAAAAAAAATGTTACTGTTATTTATATGAAGCTTAAGTAGAAGGAACAATAAGTTTCTTTATCTACAACATAAAATAACTATTAAGAAACATTAAAAGTACCCAGAATTTACCTGAAACTTGAAGAACACAGCTAACAAATTTCTTGGAGCAAGATGAGATCAGTTGAGAAAAATGAAATTTTACTGCTATTTATAGAGGTAAGTAGAAATGTCTAGAGAAATATTTTTGTGTTTCATATGTTGCCATCTGTAGACAAGTTAATGGATAGTTAAATAATATCTAAAGAATGTAAAAGACATTTATACCCTCCATGGAATTTTCTTTTTCCTTTTTTTTTAAAAAAAGGATACAATATCCATTATGTTTCATTTGGACACAAAAGGTGATCCAGCTGCTTGAAAACAATACTTAATTATCAACACAAGAGCTAATATACAACTTTAAATTTCCTTTGCTTTTCTTTAAAAAAAATGGGACATGGGAAGGTAATTACAAAGTAGGAATCGAATGCTCGGTAAAAGTTCACCTTAAATTTCCATATGTATTATTTGCCATAAATAAAAATTTCAAGTAAAACAAAAACAACCCAAAAGGGTAAAATTACCAGAAATGTAGAAAGCCCACCATCTACAAAGTGCAAGATTCAATCGTTTCCAATTCTTGAATAGTCAAAAGCCCAAATTTTACAGTTCCTGTGAATACAAAGCTGTGAAAACTTTAAAAACTCAATGACCCATGAGAACCCCACATTCAACTTTTCACTTTTAACTCCAAATAAACCCAAAATCTAAACAAAAACTTACCTTTAAGCTGCTAAATCTGAACCCACATCATAATTTCTATTTCAAATCTGCTCATAAATTGCAGTATTATTTTGAATTTGATAACATTTCAGCTCCAATAAAAGGCTCTATCTTGACGGAGCAGGCAAAGACTTTGGATGACTTGAGAAAAGTCTTCACACGGTGAGGAAGCTTTAAATTTGATTTTGTGTGGTCTTTTGAGATTGGGATTGAAGTTTAGATATTATTCACAAGATTTTGTGGTGAAATTTTTTGAAATACACTATTGTTAAATCTGGGTCCTGAAATTCGATTTTCTATTTTGGGATTTTTTGTGTGAAGGATAGCTAATCTTCCTTGAGATAATCTCTAGGATTAAATAGATTGACACCCAATCAATTTTGAAAGTTTATGAACTGAGAGTTGGTTTGGAGAAGTTGAAGAGATTGTGAAGGCCAAGGGAGAAAGAAAGAAAGTGAAGAATGTTCATGAAGCACAGTCCATCTGGAAAAGAACGCGTCAAAAGACAAATATACCCTCGCCTTTGATTTAAATATCAAAATTAGAAACATGTCTAACTTTTACTGCACAATGTACAATAATATTATGCTGTGGTCGTCCTTAGTCTTCATGCTTCTATATAGTAGAAACTAGATAGATAATGTCCGTGCTTCGCACGGCCCAATATGTTGGTTTTTTATGCAATTTTTTTTATAAATACAACTAAAATAATTAGACTAAGCTCGATTAAAGACCTTCATGCTAACACAGCAGAACATAATAATTAGACTGAACTCAGTCAAAAGTCTCCATACTAACACAATAGAACATGTCATCTCTGTATATAATGTGTGAAATAGAACGCAAGAACACTTTTGTACATTGTTATTCATGTAGAATAAGATTCTTTCATCTGCAATACGTGCATAAGTATATTTGAACTCATCATTGCTTATAAGTAAGAGTTGTAGTCATCAGCTTAGCAGATAACTTTTTTATCATTCTAGAAATCGTCGTATGAAGAAATTTAGGATGAATATGTGCAAAAGGGAGGTAAATAATAATTAATTAAAATATCGAAATGGATACCAAACTATTCTAAGAGTATCATAAGCCACAACACAATATTATTTTTCCAACGTAACAATGGAGGAGGAGGAGGACTAACAATGCTTTACTCGTTGCAAAACATACTGCTAAAAAATTACGATATGCAAAACCAATAAGAATTTTAAATGTTTATTCAAGTTACCAATAAAAAATGAGGATTCAATTGTAGAAAGTGAGGTATAAAAGCCTAGCACCTTAAAAAATTTCAACCATTAAAAACTCAAAAAATATTCAAAGCTTGCACTATAACTATTTTAGTTTCTCTATAATCCAGGAATCAAAAAGAAAATATAAAGATTAAGTTTTTTATGTGATTTAAAAAATATAAAGGTTAAGCCTTATATGTGATTTAGTTAGGTGAATAGATTCGAATCCAATTCTAATAACTTCTTTGATAAGGTAACTCACTATTATGCATAGTTAAAAGCCTATTACTATTACAAAGAAAATGAAGTAGGTATATGAGATTTTAGCTGAAATAAAAAAATACTGTAAATGAAAAATAAAGAAAGTAGAAGTAGGTACATGAGTTTTAGCTGAAATAACAAGAATGAGATATTTATTATAGACAATAAAAGAGTACAACTGATATTTCTAGAATTGAGTTGTGTGTAAATGTCTAGTTTTTTTTTTTTCAGAATTGAAATTTGAATTGAACAAATCAGTAGATTGATATAGATATTTATCATTTATCCTTGTATGATAGGCATAATTATAAATTGGTAATGATATTTCTAGAATTAAATTGTGTGTAAGTGTCTTTTTGTTAAAAAAAAAAAATTAAAATAGAAATTTAAAGTGAGAAAATTAATAGATATTTTAAATGGCTATTAATTATTTGACCTTGGATGATGAGCATAATTACAACTATGCCATTGGTCATCCATGAGTTGGCTTTTCTATATAATAGAAAAATATGTAAATCTTTGACCAACCAATTAGTAAAGCTCGATTCAAAGCCTTTTAAATTTCTATTACTTTAGCAGTCAAGAATAATTTATTTGTGGTTAGGTTTGTTAATAAATTGTGATAGTTTTATTATTGTCTTCGATAAGTAGAAATAGTTCTATTTATTTTGATGTTAATATTGAAAATGGTATTAAACTCTAAATATCATGCCTTAGTTAAATTCTAAATGAACAACAACAACAACAACAATAATATACCCAGTGAAATCCCACACGTGGGGTTTGGAAGGGTAAAATGTACGTATATTTTACCACTACCTCATAGAGATAGAGAGGTTGTTCCAAAAGACCCTCAACTACTTAAATTCAAAATTAAATTAACAAGAAAAAATTAATACTAAACTCTAAATATACCTAAAAGAAAACTCTAAATCTTACCCCACAAAAAATAACCAATATACATGTTTTTTTGTTTAAGGTTGTTTTTCCCTTTTTTTTTTATATATATTTCTCAACATAGTCATTTTTTATTGACATTTTCTTTTGTTGTTCTTCTTTATCTTTTTTAACTCTCTATTTTTCTTTAATGTGTATCTTAATAGGGATAATTATTGTACATGGTCATTCGGTCAAAATACTTACTAAAAAAAATGGTCATTCGATGTATAGACATGTATAGTCAATGTAATAAATTATATTCATTTTTTGAGTGTTCATAATGTATACTCGATGTATAGTTCATGTGTAAGTAATCTATATTGTATATTTTCTATGACTTTTGACAAGTTATATTATTTAGTCATGTATATTTTCTATGATTGTAAAAAAATATGACTATATTTATTGTACATTAATTAGTTTATCATATATATTCGAGATTATCCTTTTTTAATATTAATGAGAATTTGAATATTAAACTTTCTCCCTTCAAATTTCTCTATTAGATAGTCTATCATATTTGAAATTTAAAAAATATCCTACATAGAAATGAAAAATTAATAATTTTTAATCTTTCAATGAATACATTATCAAATTATAAATTTCTTGATAGTTAAAGTTGTTTTTTCTTTTAGTCATTAAATTTGATTTTTTCTTTAAATTAAACAAAAATATTGGTACAGTCGTTTTTAAGACTACTTTAATAATCAAGATACGAACTTTAGTAGTTGTCATATTATGTAACTTAATATCAAAAATAGGTTTACACAGTAACCCTTGAAAGTATTTAGTAACAAAAAATAAAAATGAACTATTCAAACACATTTTATTTTAAATTAGTTCAAAATTTTATTTCTAAAACATGTCCTAACAAGCTTAACATTTATTATTGTTTGTGAGAAGTTAATCAATTAGAAACTCTTCACTTTAGCATAACTACAAAAATATCCTTATGGGTCTATAATAAAAGTAAGAACATATATGGATTCTTCTAGAGTTTCATTTTGATTATTAATTATTCAATTATTATTTTTATCCTTAAATAAAGTTAAGTTTACTAAAATATCATTGGTAATCTTTTTTCTATCTTGAAGAAGAAAGGATATTTTTAGATATTTTTGAAATGACCAAACTATCCTTGGTTGTCCTCCTTTTCATATTTCTATATAATAGAAATTAAGGAGCCCCCTGCCCCCTCCTTTTTTTTCTTTTTTTCTTTTGTTCTATTTTTCTAACTCTTTCTTTGTACAATTATTTTAAATTTTGCTATATTTTTACTTTAATATTTTATTCACGAGAATAAATTTTCTTGCATGATTCATGTTATGTCTAACATTTTGATATTATTTTTTCTATTCCACTTTAGTTATCCACACACTAAAAATTCCCATTTAACATTATATATCAATTAACAAAATTAAAATATAATTAATTATTTTTTTCAATTTATCCGAGCAATTAATTCTTCTTAAAAGTATAAACAAGATTTGTAAAGTTTTAAAAAAAAAATTCTTAAGGAGTAAATAAGTAAAATTATATTTTTTATCTATAATTTCTTAAAGCTAGGATGTGTAAAAGAAAAAAAAATGAACAATTAATATGAAAAATGAAAAGGATAAAAAGTTAATTTGTTCTTTTGCTCTTCTCTCAATGAATTCATAATTTCACAACAACAACAACAACAACAAAACTCACACAACTATGATATGGTATGTCTCGCCCACGATCTCTTGGGTGAATATTGAGTTAGGTATTGTTTATTTCATAACAACAAAGTATTACTCTATTAATTTGTTACAAGGAATTTTTTCTTACTATAAGTCAACTTAATAAATAATTATATATTTTTTAAAAATGAAAGAATAGTGATGGTATCAATTTCTACATCCCTCTATAATTGTTTTATTAATTTTGACGTATATTGATGGTCGTCCTCAACAAATAATAGTACATCAATATGATATACTATCTCCATTTCAAAATACAAATAGATGAACGAGTAATTCTTTTTGCATTTGACAAGAGTCTCCTAATTAGCTAGGTTGCTAATATTGATGGTTGCCCTTGGTAAATCCTGGTTATACTATTCTTATATTCAGTCAACTCAATAATAATGGATTACTATTAGAATAATTATTTTTTCAATTCCAATTCATGTTTCATTTCAAATAAGTAAATATGGATAATTTTGCAGAAAGATGAACTATTGACCATAATAAATTAAATATGATCTAGTCAAGATTATGTTAATGAACTTCATTATTATATAGTCATCTAAACAAATATGGACCTAAATCCTTCAGTATACTATTCTAGTTATGAGTCAACTTAATAATTATGAATTACCATCAGAATAGTTATTTTTTCAAATCAAGTTCCTGTTTCAGTTTGAATAAGTTAATATGAATAATTTTGCGAAAAGATGAACTATTGACCATAATAAATTGAGGAAAATTTACATAAATACACGATTTATTTTATCTAAATCTCCAATATTCCCTACCATTTAAATTAATTACTAAATTTCTTTTTTCCCCCCCCCTTTTTTTTTGATACCTAAACAATTAAGACTTTCCCACAACTTTTTTTTATGTCTTTTTTTTGGTCAACAGTCCAATCAAAGTGTATCACTTAATTAATTACTTCCCTTTCTCGGTTTAATTGCACTCAGTTACCTTTTTTGAATTTATATTGGAAACCAAAACCTGCAACTCCTTTTTCGTAACCCTTTTTCCCTCTTTCTTCTCTTTTTTCCGTCACTTTTCCCTCTTTCTTCTCTTTTTTCCGTCACTTTTCTCTCTTTCTCGTCCATTTTCCATCCAACATTTTTTTTATGAATTCACCTTCTTTTAGTCCTGGTTTAACCCAATCCCTTGGTGATAACGTCAATCTCCCCTCATTTTCACCAATTGCAATAGAAGAAGTTGATCCTAAAACTATGGATGATCCCTCTCTCCAAAAGCATTTTGAAGTTTTGAAAGAACCAAGACCATGAAGAATCATTTTCTATATCAACAACTCCATACGCCAACGGCAGTATGCACCCTGCATTTACACAAAATTTTAATTTTTAAACAAGTACTCAAATATTGACTACAATTTCTAGCCAAGATAAATAATAATTAATAACAAATTCAAAACACTTTTATTAGTACCTGCTCCATCCATTATACTAGCTGATACAAATGTTCCTTTGTAAGCTCCACCTAAATGGGCACCATCAACAACAACCACAGATCGACTGAATTGGAATCCTCTCATAAGAGGTCTTAAGGCAATAAACAAATACATGAACTCATTATCACGTGACTTGTGCATTCTTATATACGAATTCAGATATACAATGTTTAACATGTGTATGTACATTGGCAACTGTTTATAACCATCGGCTGGTTTACCCCGCAAAATTTCCAATGCACGTTCCTTAGCTCGCCATGCTTTTTGATACGTAATGTCAACACCATATGCAGCCTTAACATCATTTTTTATGTCGTTTGGAGTATGCTTTCTCTTGTGATTCAACAATTTTGGGGCAGTGACTCCACTGACAAATGACAGTGTTGCCACCACTTTGCTCAAAATCCTATCCCTCATCATACAAGTATGTGTATCGTTAAAGTATCTTATTTTAAAGAATTCCTTATTTTTTTGGGATGACGACCTCATACTCCATGCACAATCATCAGAAAAACACCTTAATACATAACTGCAAATTCCAACATACTTAAATTGATCAATCAAACAACATAAAAAATATAAACTACAAAAATATCAAACATAAATCAATTGCCTCTGTCAAAAAATAATGTTTTCTACTGATAACTTTGTTATCTAGATTAAAGTATACATTATATTGGTAAATTTTTTTTTGAAACACTCAATTGAAATAGCAAAACCACATTTAACATATAATTACCTTTTGGTATCGGATCTTTTCACTCTATAATTAAATCCTTTTTCAATCTTATATTTGTTCACGACTGCAACTAATGTAGCTTTATCCTTGTATATTTGTTTGACTTTCGCGTCGACCATCGAGTCATCTGTAATCACCTTTGATACATTAGAATCAGCCACATATTCTGAAACAACCTAGTGATTTTCAACCATTCTAGATGAGGCGTCGAATAAATTTTTGCCAGCATGCTCCACATCTCGTATATCTACGCATAACAGATACATTTCAAATCGAGGTTCTCTTTTCTTAATTTCGACATAAAGCTTCACATCCATGTCATTGCAAACTGTTATTGGTGATGAATTGCCATCAACAATGTATCGAATCACAATTTCCTTCCTCTGCTCATCAATACCCAACTCCGCAACAATGGCCGAACGCAGATTATTAAATGAAATGTTATCACCAACAATGCCGCCATCACTTTTGTATCCATTGTATATCACATTAGATCCCCATTTCCCCGAATTACGAATCAAAATTGAAATATTCATTTCCGTTGAGGATCGAATCAACAATGGCCGAACGCCTGTGATTTTGTTTTTGTAAATTTTTTATTAAAAAAACAAAATTCGGTAACAACAATCTATTGAGAATTTGCTGGGTTTGATTATTTCCCAACAGTTCAATCGCCGGTAATTAAGGAATCATATTAAAAGATCTGTTAGGATTCCTTAATTAGCGAAACTGTTTCCAATTTAAGTAGTCTTTTTATTACGTAGCAATCACTATTTTTTAGGTATCGGTCTTCTAAGATTGTGTATCAAATGGCTCAAAAAAGTTGGTATTATTAGTAATTTTGATAAAAGTCGGTATTTTTGGGCATTTTCTTCTTTGAGTTTGGTATTTGTCAAATTTTAATATAAATTAAATATGACCTGGTCAAGATTATATTAATGAACTTCATTTTTATATAAGCACATCTTCTTAAAGGTGATAGTCACCTAAACAAATATGGATCTAAATCCTTCAGTATACTATTCTAATTTTCAGTCAACTTAATAATTATAAATTACCGTTGGAGTAATTATTTTTCCAAATCAGAGTTCCTGTTTCAATTTGAATAAGTTAATATGAATAATTTTGCAAAAAAAGTTGAACTACTGACCATAATAAATTAAATATGATCTAGTCAAAATTATGTTAATGAACTTCATTATTATATAAGCACATTTTCTTAAAGGTGATAGTCACCTAAACAAATATGGATCTAAATCGTTCAGTATTCTATTCTAATTTTCAGTCAACTTAATAATTATAAATTACCATTAGAGTAATTATTTTTCCAAATCAAGTTCCTGTTTCAGTTGAATAAGTTAATATGGATAATTTTGCATTGACCATAATAAATTAAATACAATTGAGTCAAGATTATGTATTATATAAGCACATCTTCTAAAGGTGATAGCCACCTAAACAAATATGGATCTAAAATTCATTTCAATCTTTCTCTGCTTTATCCTGCTTCTTTCCTCAAAAACATTGGGTGACCATTTCACTAATCAAAATGAATTAGAAACTTATATAGTACATCTTGAATTTCTTGATCAACCTTTCTCTAATTCAAAAGATTTACATCTCTGGCATCAATCATTTTTGCCTAAAAATTCGAATCACTCATCGAGCATTCTGTATTCTTATCGTCATGTGTTCAATGGTTTTGCTGCTAAGTTGTCATCAGATGAAGTGAAAGAAATGGAAAAGAAGTCTGGTTTTGTGTCAGCTCGTCCCCAGCGGATACTTCACTTGCACACAACACACAGTCCAAGTTTCCTTGGCTTGCACCAGAATGTTGGCTTGTGGAATGCAGCAAATTCAGGTAAAGGTGTGATTATTGGTTTAGTAGATACTGGAATTGATCCTCAACATCCTTCATTTAGTGATGATGGAATGCCTAATCCACCTCTTAAATGGAAAGGCAAATGTGGTTTCAATGTTACAAATCATTGTAACAAGAAGCTTATTGGAGCAAGAAATATTGTGTCGCCAGATTTGTCTCCTTCGGACGTAGCTGGACATGGGACACATACTTCAAGCACAGCCGCAGGGAACTTTGTGCATGGTGCCAGTTTTCTTGGCAGTGCTAATGGCACGGCTGTTGGGATTGCACCTCGAGCTCATGTGGCCATGTACAAAGTCTGTGATTTAAATGAGTGTCAAGAATCCCAGGTTTTAGCTGGTTTTGATGCTGCAATTGAAGACGGTGTGGATGTGATTTCCAGTTCAATGTCTTTTACGGAGGCTCCACCTTTCTATGATGATACTATAGCTATTGGCGCGTATAGCGCCATGAAAAAGGGGATTTTTGTTAGTGCCTCTGCAGGAAATGAGGGACCGGGTAGTGGCACCATGGCAAATGGGGCCCCGTGGATTCTCACAGTTGGTGCTAGCACAACAGATAGAAAGATAAGTGCGGTTGCAGTTTTGGGTAACGGAGCTGAGTATGAAGGCGAATCAGCTTTTCAACCAAAGAATTTTTCGCAAAAACTGTTACCACTTGTGAATGGTAAGACTTGTGAATCATTGAATATAAGTGATGTCAAGGGTAAAATAGTGTTGTGTGATGCAAGTGGTTACTTGGAAAGAAGTGATAAAGGACTAAGAGTGAAAAGGGCCGGTGGTGCTGGCATGATTATCTTTAATGAAAAGTATCGTGGCGCCACAACGTTCTCAGGATATGATGTCATTCCCACGACACAGGTTGGTCACAGTGATGGACAAGAGATCATAAAATATATGAAATCAACATCAACACCAGTTGCAACGATATCATTCAAGGGAACGAGAATTGGAGACAAGCATGCACCAACGGTTGCTTACTTTTCTTCGAGGGGACCATTTAACCATAGTCGGGGCATACTAAAGCCAGACATTATTGGCCCTGGAGTGAATATCGTTGCAGCGTGGCCAACCCCTATAGGGGGTGAGACGTCATCTGCATCTTCATCAGCTAAGTTTAACATGATTTCTGGAACGTCGATGTCTTGCCCTCACCTTGCAGGAGTTGCAGCATTATTAAAGAGCGCACATCCAGATTGGTCTCCAGCTGCAATTAAATCCGCAATTATGACCACGGCTGATGTCTTCAACCTTGGAAACAAATCAATTGAGGACGAGACACTTAACCCTGCTGATCTACTTACAATCGGATCAGGGCATGTGAATCCATCAAGAGCAAATGATCCAGGACTCATTTATGATATCCAGCCTGAAGATTACATCCCATACTTATGTGGCTTGAACTATACCGATGATCAAGTCAGTACCATTGTGAGCAAGAAGGTGCATTGTACATCAAGCATACCTGAATCAGAGTTGAACTACCCGTCATTTTCTATTCCTAAGAAATCAAGTCCTCAAACATATACGAGAACTGTGACTAATGTTGGAGAAGCAATTTCAACTTACACAGTTAAAGTACTCGGTCTCAAAGGCGTCGAGGTGGCTGTTGATCCTAAAATCTTAAAATTTACAGCGTTGAATCAGAAGGCGTCGTATAATGTAACAGTTAAGTCTTCAGATCTTAGAGGACATTCCCAAGGATACATAATTTGGTCTTCAGATAGGCATTCTGTTAGAAGTCCAATAGATGTATTTCCCCATATCAGTGTGATTTAATTCATTGGATTTGTTATAAGATGTGCCTTCTTCATGGAGTAATTTCTATGTGTTCTTATCTTATTATTTTGGAAGAAAATTGTCAATAACAAAATGGAAAAGATATCATGAAGAAGTAACAAGTAATGAAAGAACCATCGTCATCTATATCACTATGCTCCCATTTTATATTTGCAGTACCTTAATTATATGTCTATCTATTCTAAGCATGAACTCCTAAATTAAATATTAAATTATTAGAATATCGTCACGGTACAAGCTCCTAGCGAAGGATCCAGTTGAATCTCACCAGTGAAGCAAAGCTTAAGAGAGTACTGCCCAGAATTTGTGCTGGAATTCCACTGTCTCATAGGATGTTTGCAATTGCTACATCAATTTGATTGGGAGATTAATATTTGGAAAAATATGTATAATTAAAGTACAAGAAAATTTCATAAATAGCTAAGAGTTAAAACATTATACATTGTATTTATATCGATTAATTTTTGTTTGTATTTTTTTATTTCAAAATTTTATGAAATCAGATTGAATTGTATTTGTACCAATTGATTTTAAAATATAAATAAATTGAAGGAGTATTAATGCGTATGTAAATATTTTGGGTTTAGAATTATTTAGTGAAAGAATATTATATTTTGAAGAATATAATAACGAAAATAATTTGACCTTTCAAATTTATTTGTAAATTGAGAAGTAATGGACAAAATAGTAATGAAGGAGATCCTTTCAATATGATATACTTCTTGCTTTTTATTTTATTTGGTTCGTGTTCAAAAATAGATGTTTAAATTTATTTGCTATTTTTTGTAGATTAAAAAGTGTATTACTTCTTTTTCGTGCTACCGCTAGTGTTTTTCAATATACTAAAAGAGTCCTCGCTATATTATATTTCTTTTTCGAATATATGGCTCAGCGAGAGATTCGCTAATATTTAGTGAGGGTCTACCCAGTGTTTTGTATCGATGGAAAATCTTCACCAAATTGACCATAGTATTCTAATTTTCAGTCAATTTAATAATTAAGAATTACCATCACCAACTGTTTATTCGCACTACCCCTCTCAATTTTCTGCTTGCAATCACATTAATACAAGACTTAGAGCTGCAACAAAAACTTACCAACAGTTTATACTACAATCAAATTAGATTAATATAGACTTCTACCCAAAGATTCCAAGGTTACAGTAAACCCAAAATCCTAACAACAAAAATAACTAAACATCCAATGATCAATGTTCATTTTTAGATTAGAAAATTGATCTTACAAGATTCTTAGCACTGAATACAACAAAGACTTAAAGAAAAACTATAAACTCCGTCTATCAGGTCCCTTGAGTGCTGATGTCGTATTACTCACTATGAGGCAAGGAGTACTTTTAATCTTGAAAGCTTACAATCTTAATTCTCCAAAATGTCACATATTGTCCCTTACAAGGTTCCTTTTATATGCACACGAGGGAATCTCTAAAAATCCGTTGGTCCTTCTATACGATAAAGGGCAACTTTTCACCAACCATGCAACTTTACCAATTGTAGTCCAACTCAGTCTCTTTTATCTTTTTAGCCCGATGCTCACTTGATCCTAATTTGTATCAGAAGTTTGTTGATCATCAAAGCACTCACATAATAACAAGATTTCTCTAATTCAAAAGATTCACATCCTTCGTAAATATCATTATTGCCTAAAAATTCAAATAGTTCATCAGGCAATTTTATTTTCTTATCGCCATGTGTTCAACAGTTTTGCTTCTACGTTCTCATCAAACGAAGTGAAAGAAATGAAAAAGAAGCCCGATTTGGTGTCAGTGAGTACCCAACAGATACTCCAGGTGCATACCATAATGAAATGAAGAGTATATGTGGTCCAAGTCAAATACTTTGAAGGTATTTTGGCCCTTTTTCATTATTTAAATATGTTAAGTTGACATAACAACTGATAAATACAAGAGACAAAGATCGCCACAATTGATTCTAACCCAATAGTGTATAAAAGAAGTTAAAGGGGTTTAATTTATTTTGAATTTAGACCACCAATTCTATTGAGCAGTCTCGAAAAATTTTACTGTGGTTGAGGGATAAGTATGAGGTGGCATACAAAAATTGTGTAAGGCTCCATTCATAATTTTCCAACTGGACTATTGGGTCCTATTTTCAAATTAAGGAGCCCTTCCTTTTTTCCTTTTTTTTTTTCTTTTGTTCAATTTTTCTAACTCTTTTATTTTTACAATTATTTTAAAGTTTGCTATATTTTTATTTTAATATTTTATTCACGAGAATAAATTTTCTTGCCTGATTCATGTTATGTCTAACATTTTGATATTATTTTTTCTATTCCACTTTAGTTATCCACACACTAAAAATTCCCATTTAACATTATATATCAATTAACAAAATTAAAATATATAATTAATTATTTTTTTCAATTTATCCGAGCAATTAATTCTTCTTAAAAGTATAAATAATATTTGTAAAGTCGTAAAAAAAAAATCTTAAGAAGTAAATAAGTAAAATTATATTTTTTATTTATATTTCTTAAAGGACGTGTAAAAAAAATAAACAATTAATATGAAAATGAAAAGGATAAAAAGTTAATTTGTTCTTTTGCTCTTCTCTCACCAATTTCATAATTCCATAAACATTTTAATCCATCAAATAATAATAACAACAACAAGAACAACGACAATGAAAAGAGCACAGTACTCTTGACAAATAATTACATAGAGTTTTGATAATATTTTCATGAAATTCAAAATTGAAAAGCTTTCACAAAGTTTATATTATTAAAAAAATACAATTAATAGCTTGAATTTTGAGGACAAAAAAATTATTGAATAAATTAACGGAGAGAGTATTTATATACATAGGTCTGTTGACCTATATATATATATTTTAGTAAATTTTAATATATTACTCAATTATTGTTTCAAATATTAATACGATATAAATGCATCATTTACAATCAAACATAGGCAAGCTAATTCTATGCATAGAGGAAATAGGGAAGTGTTTAGATTATGAATTAGCATATTTCATGTTCGAGGAATATATAAAATATTGATATCTTTGAAAAATATAATTAATCTTCATATATTTTCGCAAGTGGTATTTATTTTCCACAACTGTTATCTTCTATTTGTAATATTTGCACCAAAACCTTTGCATATGTGATAATTTATATATATATATCTTTGATCAACTCAAGTATAATTTGTGGTTAACTTGGTCGATAAATTGTGATTCATTTTATTAGTATTGTCTTCAATAAGTAGAAATAGTTCTATTTATGTTGATGACAATATTGAAAGTATTTATTAAAAAAATTAATTTCTAATTTCACAAAAATAAAAGAATCATGAAAGCAACTTTATTTCTATATATAATACTAACAATTACCTTAATGTTAAATTCTAAATTAAATTATTAAAGAAAAAATAATATTGAACTCTAAATATCATGTCGTAAAAGAAAAATTTTGAATCTTAGCCCCACAAAATAACCAATAGACTTGTTTTTTCTTTTGTAGGTTGATTTTTCCTTTATTTATTCTTTATTTTTTTTCTTTATATTTCTCAACATGGTCCTTCTCTATTGACGTTTTCTTTTGTTGTTCTTCTTTATTTTTAACTCTTCATTTTTCTTTATTTCGTAATTTAATATTCCTTAAATTTGAATAGTAACATATTTTTTCTTCAAATTTTCTCTGTTAAATAGTTTATCATATTTGATGTTAAGAAAATAACCTATATAAAAATGAAAAACTAATAACTTTAATATTTCAATGAATATATTATCAAATTATTAATTTCTTGATAGTCAAACATTGTTCTCTTTCGGTCACTAAATTTGGTATTTTCTTTAATTAAATAAAAATTATTGATACATCATTTTTAAGACTGTTTTGATAATCAAGATACGAACTTAATTAGTAATGGTCATATTATGTAACTTAATACCAAAAATATGTTTATGCAGTAATCCTTCAAAATATTTTTAGAAGCAAACTATTCAAACACATTTTATTTTAAATTAGTTCAAGATTTTCTTTCTAAAACATGTCCAAACAAGCTTAATATTTATTATTATTTGCTAGAACTTAACTAATAGAAACTCTTCATTTTAGTACAATTACAAAAATATTCTTATGGGCTCATAACAAAAGTAAGGACATGTATAGTTTCTTCTAGATTTTTATTTTGACAATTAATTATACAATTATTATTTTTGTCCTTCAATAAAGTTAAAATTACTAAAATGTCGTTGGTCGTCATTCTCATGGTTTTTTTTATAAAATAGAAATAAATAGATAGAAATATTAATAGATAGAAAAGAAATATGGAAAAAGAAAGATGCTTCTAGATTTTTATTTATTTATTTATTTGTAATATTAAACCATTTAACTATCTTTTATGATACTTTTTATCGTTGGATTTCATTGTAACGCCCGGTAAATTATCAAAATACTCCTAGAGAAGAGGTGTGCGTAAAACACATATTTCGATGCTCGGATTGAAAATCCGAGTGCGGATTCGTGATCAGCGCTGAAAATTGAGTGGGAGGAGGGTCTCGGTCGATTTTTGGAGTGATCGAGTCGCAAAATAATTTTTCGTTCTAAAATGAAAAATAGTGTGACTGCACGATAGAACCGCGTCGCGGACCTATCACGGAGCCATACTTATGTTTTTCTGTGCTTTTTCGACGGAGTTGAATTTTTCGAAAATACACTATCCGCGGCAGGTCCACATCGCGGACTGTGTTATTTCAAGTTGGGGAAAAATTCTTTTAAATTACGGAGGGTATTTTAGTTTATTCCTATCAATCCTAAACGTTCCCTTACGACCAATAAAGGTCCGTTTCAAAGAAAAGGGCTTCAAAAACCCCATTCAAGAGGTATTTTTCCTAGAAGTCACTAAGTCAGGGCTTGAGAGGAGTTGAGGTTGAGGAGATCAAGAGAAGGTTGTGCAAATTTGTGTTAGCAAATCATTCCAGGTATGTAAGGCTAACCTAAAGCATGAGAATGTTCTCCCATGTGCCCTTCTGAGTGTAGAGTATTGTGTCTTGACATGATGAAGTTAATGTGAAGAGTTTGATGCATGTATAATTGACGTTATTTTTATGTATAAATATTTTCCTACATGACTTGATGATCATCACTAACCTATTATGCGTCATAATTCATTTTTATGAGTGTATTTTAAAACCCTATACTCATTTTATTTGAAAAGCATGCATAATGAACTTAGGGGATGAGTCTAGAGCCTTGACGATGATGGTGTGGTGATGTTGTGATTGTGTTTCACATTTGATGAGAGTCTGGATGATGATGTTGATGAGAATGATGTTTTATGATGTCTTAAAATTGGAAGTTTAATTTCTAAAAGAGTATCTTGAGTCTATAATGTTGATGTTGATGTTGATGTTGATGAGGTGAGGTGATGTTGATGTTGAGGTACTATGTCCCTACAGGAATGATGTTGACGTTGATGTTGAGATATTATGTTATGTCCCTATGGGACTGATGATGAGGTATTATGTCCCTATGGGACTGATGAAGTTGAGGTTTTATGAGCATGTCAATTCTGGGAGGAGTATTGAGTACCGAAATGGGTAAGAGTGAGTCCCACTTGAACCCATTAACTATGTGGCCCGCGTAAGAAGAGGGGATTGAACCGCAATACGGATGGCTCCCTTCTTGTCCCAAATGAGGACTGAGGTTTTTCTTAAGGGTCCACTGAGGTTGATGTTTTTTACCCCGGGCTGGGTATTGGATGAATGTGGCAACAACATCGCTTCATTGTATCATCACTGGCTCATAGGTGATGGTTGTTGGTTAGAGAAACTCCCAGTTAGGTTCCTTCGGTAGAACTCTGATGTTGATGTTGATGTGATGTTATGAGTCGATATTCCCTGAGTTGAGTCGATGTTGATGTTCCTTGCGTTGAGGTGACATTGAGGTCTCTTGCGTGAGTTGAGTCGAGTTTCCTTGAGATGAGTTTGATATGATGATGATGTTGAGACGAGGGATTGATGAGTCAACTGTTTATTCTAGTTTCTCGCTTTAGATAGACTCCTGACATTCTGATGGAGTATGATGTTGAGTTGATGTTTTCTTTATGCTGTTATACTTACGTTGTTATTCAGCTATTGTACATGCCAGTACACTCCACGTACTGACGCCATTCGGCGCTGCATCATTTTATGATGCAAATACAAGAGTTAAAGGACTTCAGCAGACGCACCGTTGAGGTCAGAGGTTGCGAGTTCCAACATTGGTGAGCCTCCTTGCTAACCGGAGGAGACCCTTTTTATTAAATGCTTCCTTTATTCATTGAGTCCGGTAGCCATGGCCTGCTAGGGTACCATCTTAGACAGTTGAGTCAGGTTAGAGGCTTCGTAGACATGATGTCGAGGTTGATGATGATGTTTTCCTTATGAACTGAGTAGTACTTTTACTTACTTAGTTTGATGTTGAGACAGATGTTGGCCTTTGGCATTTTTATTGAAGTAGTTCACTGCTTTATTTCCGCTATGTTGATGTTAATTGACTGTCCTGAGAACAAGTGATTCGCTTGGGGGCTAGCAATAGTCTCTGAGGGCCGGCCACGTCTAGGGTACCCTCCCGGGGCGTAACATTCATGAAAAGGGAGGGTGTGACATTCATGAAATAGAGCCAAATGCTCTCTTCTTTAATTTCTTTTTGTCGAAGAATATTTGATAAATTTAAGTGTTTATGATATTGTTGAACAAAGAATATAAGAAAAAAATTAATTTTATAACACTTTCGGTTTTCATATTGGTTGTCCACTTTTCTTTTTCACATCCTTTAAGAAATTATAAATAAAAATGATAGTTCTATTAATTTACTCCTTAATTATTTTTTTGCAAGTTTACAAATCTTTTTTTACACTTTCAAGAAGAATTAATTGTTAGAGTAAAATTAATCCTTTTTTTAACTATAGATTTTGTTAATTAAAAAATAATTTTAAATAACTACTTATATTATCCTTTAAAAAGTTTATTTTTTTAGGCTAAGAGCATGCATCTTAATTTAAATCTTTTTAAGTACGTAGCAATTCAAATAAATCAAAATTAATATGACTTTATTTATCTCGATTATTGACAAATAACATCAAAAGCAATAAAAAAAACTACATAAAAGGAGACTTAGTGTTAGAGAGAGAAAAAAAAATAATGGGTTACTAATTTTTAGGATATTATTAATTTTTTAGTGTGCATTCATTTTGGTATTATGTTATTTTAAATTTATGCAAAAAAAATATATTTAAAATAAATTTAATATAAAGTACTCTATATTAGAAGAATGAATGCATAAAAGGTTAAAATCGAGGAGAGAAAAGAGAAGAGGAAAACTTATAGACGCATGAAACACACACAACTATGACATGATATGTCTCGCCCACGATCTCTTGGGTGAGTATTAAGTTAGGTATTGTTTATTTCATAACAATAAAGTATTACTCTATTTTCTTAAATTTGTTACAAAGAGTTTTTTCTTACTATAAGTCAACTTAATAAATAATTATATATTTTTTTTAAAAATGAAAGAATAGTGATGCTATCAATTTCTACATCCCTCTATAATTGTTTTATTAATTTTGACGTATTGATGGTCGTCCCTCAACAAATAATAGTATATCAATAGGGGAGTTTTCAAAAATACCAAGTTTTTGGATAAAAATTACATGCCCCTACCGAATCATTGAAAAATACCATATAAAATACCAACTTTATTTACAAATTTAGGAGAGAGAGTGTTTTGAGTGTGATTATTGTGGTGTGTGGTATGATATAATAGTGTTGGAAAATGAAAAAGAGTGTGTTTTTTTTGGTATTTTGATAAATAAATTTTAAAGTGTAATTTTGGGGGTGAAAGTTGTTATTTGTGTAAAAATTTCATATCAATATGATATGCTATCTCCATTTCATTTTACTATGCCAATATATTAATAGATCTTTCTCATATTACTCTTGTATTTTTTAATAAACTCAGATAGTCCTTGTTATATTATATATATATATATTATATATATATATATATATATATATATATATATATATATATATATATTGAATATTGTGATAATAAAATACAGATAAATGAACGAGTAATTCTTTTCGTATTTGACGAGAGTCTCCTAATTAGCTAGGCGGCTAGTATTGATGGCAGCCCTTGGTAAATCCTGATTATACTATTCTTATATTCAGTCAACTCAATAATAATGAATTACTATTAGAATAATTATTTTTTCGATTCCAATTCATGTTTCATTTCGAATAAATAAATATGGATAATTTTGCAGAAAGATGAACTATTGACCATAAAAAACTACATATGATCTTGTCAAGATTATGTAAATGAACTTCATTATTATATAAGCATATCTTCTTAAAAGTGATAGTCACCTAAACAAATATGGATCTAAATCCTTCAGTATACTATTCTAATTATGAGTCAACTTAATAATTATGAATTACCATCAGAATAATTATTTTTTCAAATCAAGTTCCTATTTCAGTTTGAGTAAGTTAATATGGATAATTTTGAAAAAAATAAAAGAACTATTGACCATAATAAATTAAATATGACCTGGTCAAGATTATATTAATGAACTTCATTTTTATATAAGCACATCTTTTTAAAGGTGATAGTCACCTAAACAAATATGGATCTAAATCCTTCAGTATACTATTCTAATTTTCAGTCAACTTAATAATTATAAATTACTATTAGAGTAATTATTTTTCCAAATCAAGTTCCTGTTTCAATTTGAATAAGTTAATATGAATAATTTTGCAAAAAAAAGTTGAACTACTGACCATAATAAATTAAATATGATCTAGTCAAAATTATGTTAATGAACTTCATTATTATATAAGCACATCTTCTAAAGGTGATAGCCACCTAAACAAATATGGATCTAAAATTCATTTCAATCTTTCTCTGTTTTATCCTGCTTCTTTCCTCAAAAATATTGGGTGACCATTTCACTCAGCAAAATGAATTAGAAACTTATATAGTACATCTTGAATTTCCTGATCAATCTTTCTCTAATTCAAAAGATTTACATCTCTGGCATCAATCATTTTTGCCTAAAAATTCGAATCACTCATCGAGCATTCTGTATTCTTATCGTCATGTGTTCAATGGTTTTGCTGCTAAGTTGTCATCAGATGAAGTGAAAGAAATGGAAAAGAAGCCCGGTTTTGTGTCAGCTCGTCCCCAGCGGATACTTCACTTGCACACAACACACAGTCCAAGTTTCCTTGGGTTGCACCAGAATGTTGGCTTGTGGAATGCATCAAATTCAGGTAAAGGTGTGATTATTGGTTTAGTAGATACTGGAATTGATCCTCAACATCCTTCATTTAGTGATGATGGAATGCCTAATCCACCTCTTAAATGGAAAGGCAAATGTGGTTTCAATGTTACAAATCATTGTAACAAGAAGCTTATTGGAGCAAGAAATATTGTGTCGCCAGCTTTGCCTCCTTCGGACGTAGCTGGACATGGGACACATACTTCAAGCACAGCCGCAGGGAACTTTGTGCATGGTGCAAGCTTTTTTGGCAGTGCTAATGGCACGGCTGTTGGGATTGCACCTCGAGCTCATGTGGCCATGTACAAAGTCTGTGATTTAAATGAGTGTATAGAATACCAGGTTTTAGCTGGTTTTGACGCTGCAATTGAAGACGGTGTGGATGTGATTTCCAGTTCAATGGCTTTTACGGAGGCTCCACCTTTCTATGATGATACTATAGCTATTGGCGCGTATAGCGCCATGAAAAAGGGGATTTTTGTTAGTGCCTCTGCAGGAAATGAGGGACCGGGTAGTGGTACCATGGCAAATGGGGCCCCGTGGATTCTCACAGTTGGTGCTAGCACAACAGATAGAAAGATAAGTGCCGTTGCAGTTTTGGGTAACGGAGCTGAGTATGAAGGCGAATCAGCTTTTCAACCAAAGAATTTTTCGCAAAAACTCTTACCACTTGTGAATGGTAAGACTTGTGAATCATTGAATATAAGTGATGTCAAGGGTAAAATAGTGTTGTGTGATGCAAGTGGTTACTTGGAAAGAAGTTATAAAGGAAAAAGAGTGAAAAAGGCCGGTGGTGCTGGCATGATTATCTTTAATGAAAAGAATCGTGGCTCCACGACGTCCTCAGAATATGATGTCATTCCCACGACACAGGTTGGTTACAGTGATGGACAAGAGATCATAAAATATATGAAATCAACATCAACACCAGTTGCAACAATATCATTCAAGGGAACGAGAATTGGAGACAAGCATGCACCAACGGTTGCTTACTTTTCTTCGAGGGGACCATTTAACCATAGTCTGGGCATACTAAAGCCAGACATTATTGGCCCTGGAGTGAATATCCTTGCAGCGTGGCCAGCAACCGCTATAGGGGGTGAGACGTCATCTGCATCTTCATCAGCTAAGTTTAACATGATTTCTGGAACGTCGATGTCTTGCCCTCACCTTGCAGGAGTTGCAGCATTATTAAAGAGTGCACATCCAAATTGGTCTCCAGCTGCAATTAAATCCGCAATTATGACCACGGCTGATGTCTTCAACCTTGGAAACAAATCAATTGAGGATGAGACACTTAACCCTGCTGATCTACTTACAATCGGATCAGGGCATGTGAATCCATCAAGAGCAAATGATCCAGGACTCATTTATGACATCCAACCCGAAGATTACATCCCATACTTATGTGGCTTGAATTACACCGATGATCAAGTCAGTACCATTGTGAGCAAGAAGGTACATTGTACATCAAGCATACCTGAATCAGAGTTGAACTACCCCTCATTTTCTATTCCTAAGAAATCAAGTCCTCAAACATATACAAGAACTGTGACTAATGTTGGAGAAGCAATTTCAACTTACACAGTTAATGTACTCGGTCTCAAAGGCGTCGAGGTGGCTGTTGATCCTAAAATCTTAAAATTTACAGCGTTGAATCAGAAGGCGTCGTATAATGTAACAGTTAAGTCTTCAGATCTTAGAGGACATTCCCAAGGATACATAATTTGGTCTTCAGATAGGCATTCTGTTAGAAGTCCAATAGATGTATTTCCCCATATCAGTGTGATTTAATTCTTTGGATTTGTTATAAGATGTGACTTCTTCATGGAGTAATTTCTATGTGTTCTTATCTTATTATTTTGGAAAAAAATTGTCATTAACAAAATGGAAAAGATATCATGGAGAAGTAACAAGTAATGAAAGAACCATCTTCATCTATATCACTTTGCCCCCTTTTTATATTTGCAGTAACTTAAATATCTATCTATTCTAAAGCATGAACTCCTAAATTAAATGTTAAATTATTAGAAAACCGTAGCTGTACAAGCTCCTAGCGAGGAGTCCTCACTTCTATCTCTCACATGTGCACCTGTATGCATTAGGCTCCCCTGTTTCCTGTCATGTTACCGTTATTTAAGTTCCTCTTCATTCCGTAATGTCCTGATTCCATATGTAATGTCCTGATTCCTTAATGTCATGTTTCTCATTTGGTTCTTCCATTCTTTATGTGCTTAATGTAGTCTCCATAGGTTGTTTAAGTGTCTCTTTCGTACTGGTCTGAGCTTCGTCTTCACTGTTTGTTGTATTTCCGTCTCACTCTTTCCCGTAGCTTTGAAATGCTCCTCACTGGGACACAATGATAACATTTGTTTAATCCAGGCACTATGATGATACTTCCTATCCCTTCAAATTATTAGGGCTTCCTAGAGTTGCTAAGACAAAACAATCTCCTAGAGTTGCTAAGACAAAACAATCGAGAAATGGAGGAAATACTGGTAAGCTTAAGAGAGTAACAACAACATACCCAGTTGAATCTCACAAGTGAAGTAAGCTTAAGAGAGAACTGCCTAGAATTTGTGCTGGAATTCCACTGTCTCATCGGATGTTTGCTAGTGTTTTTCAATATACTAAAAGAGTCCTCGCTATGTAATATTTTTTTCCGAATATATGGATGAGCCAGTGATTCTCTGGGTATCTGATGAGAGCCTCCTCGCTAATATTTAGTGAGGGTCTACCCAGCGCTTTGTATCGATGGAAAATCCTCACTAAATTGACTATACTATTCTAATTTTCAGTCAATTTAATAATTATGAATTACCATCAGAATAATTATTTTTTCAAATCAAGTTCCTGTTTCAGTTTGAATAAGTTAATATGGATAATTTTGCAAAAAGTTGAATTACTGACCATAATAAATTAGATATGATCTAGTCAAGATTATATATATTGGATATATATTAAGAGTAATTTTTATTTATTATAATTAATTTATATGCTAGTTGAACTGCATTATTATATCTGTACATCTTGTTAAATGTAATACTCACCTAGAAAAAACATGGATTTGAAATTCATTTTTACTTTTCTCTGTTTTGTCCTGCTTTAATCATCAAAAACATTGGGTGACCATTTCACTCATCAAAATAAATTAGATACTTGTGAAAATTGAAGGACAGGTGTTGGTTAAGTTTTAAAATTAAAAAAGGTGACAAGTTTGACCTTGACTGGTCAAATTTATCATTAATTAAAAATTAAGTGGGATTAAGTTAATGAAAGGTTAAAGTGTACATTTTTTAAAAACTTTTGGAACCCATTTGTAACAAAAAAATTTATAAGTAAAAAAAATATAAGTTAAAAAAAAAATACCATCCGCGACATTTCGGACCGTCCGCGACTTGTCCGCGTCGCGGATGCATCGCGCAGAAACACTTGTTCGACTGTTCTGGGTCCAAAAATGCATCATCATTTTTTTCCCAAAACCGTCATTTGTTTTTGTCATTTGTTGGGTTGAACTAACATATATTACTGTTTTGAAGCGTAGTGCATTATTCGGGGAATTTTTCGGGGCTCGTAGCTCAAAATAAAAAAAAAATTTGCCCAAAATAGTGTCCCTCCGCGACATGTCCGCGTCGCGTACCAGCTACCTCGTGACAAAGTAGCTGGTACGCGACGCCTTCGCGACGCGGTACTGTTTCGGGGCAATTCATCCGGTGACTTCACTGGAAGGGCGGTTTTGTTGATGCATTCCTCTTGAGAATGAAGAAGAAGAGAGATCTTCTTTTTCACAGGAAAATTTGGTCACGTAGATCTTCTATTTCGCCGGAATTCGTTGATTGCTCCGTACGAATTTACAATGGAAAAACTCTTGTTCGTTGTAAGATTACTGAAGGAAAGGTTGATCATAAATTTGGAGAGTTTGCTTCTACACGAAAACGAAGACCTTCGAGAACAAATATTGGACCAGGAAGAAAAAGGGAGAGCGTAGTTCCCGGCTTGCTTAGCAACCAAAGCTAGCTTACTAAGGTAGTTTACTTTTTCATTTTGAAAAAAGAAGGCGAAGGGATTTTTCCTGGTTCTTAGTCCTCTTTCGCCGAGATGCCTTTTAAAATGATTTTTTTATGTGAATATACCACTAATCCTGATATCCTAAACCACTCTGTGCGGCAAAAATTCAGTGGACAGAAGGATCGATGTGAGGCCCAGGTCAAGGCAGGAAGTGAAAGAGTGACTTCCCCCTTAGTTGGGGGTGGGGGCCTTTTGAAGGGCCAGTCGCGTAGGGCGACCGGGCCAGGCCGAAATGCGACGTGGCATACCCGAAAGCCCTAAGAAATGTATAGGAAAGAAGGTCATATTAACCCCTCAAAAGGGGCGAGCGTATCGAATGCAGAAAGACTGGTTGTAGCCGAGAATAGTTATTCTCCAATTAAAGCATGAGATAGCAGCGTTCATCTTCAATGTGAATAAAATGCATGCTATTCAAGATGGGTTCTTTTCCCCTGGTATTCTTTGGTCTCAAATGGTTTATACTCATTTGATTCTACTATTACCAGGTTTGCCAACTTGATGAGCTAGTTTTAGTTGTGTACGATCGTACACCCTGTCAGCTTTCAGACTTCGACGCTGTGAACAAACTCCTTGCGCTAGCAGCACCTCTCAAGCCGTATCTTGTTCGTTCTGGAAACACGTCTTCCTATTCCATCTGTTTTCGAATCTCCTTTAATGGAAACAAGAATTCTTTTTCATTTCCCCTGTCAAAGTCGACGTCTTAACCTGACTTCCTGAGCTCAGTTGATTCTTGAAGCAGTAGTTCTGGATCGAGAGCGAGTGGGCACACTTTTACTGTGCTTGGATTGACATGGTTGTCCCCCTTTGCTGGTTGAGGCTCGGCCTTTGACTCCGCTTGCCTCTACTTTTCATGTCAAGCGTACAAATCTAGTTTAGTGGGATTTACTTTATATGTCCAAGGTTCAATATTGAAATAATATCAGAGGTTTTCCCTGACTTTGTCTGTGTCAACAAACAATTCGAAATACCTCGACTTTTTTAGAACAGGTCCGAGACAAATAGCAATGATTCGAAGCACTTCTTTTTACACTATTTCAGAAGCCCAGGACTCAATCGTATGGATATGTAAAATACAGGAAAGAAAAAAAATTAATTTTTATAACCCTTTTCGTTTTTCATATTGGTTGTCCCTCCGTAAATAATAGTACATCAATATGATATACTATCTCCATTTCATTTTACTTTGCCCATATATTAATAGATGTTTCAACTTGCTCACCTATTGTCGCAAATAAAGATACAGAATTGCCTCTTTCTCATTGTTATATTATATATGTTTTTTCTGAATGTTGTGATAGCAAAATAAAAATCGATGAACAAGTAATTCTTTCGGTATTTGACGAGAGTCTCCTCGCTAATTTAAGCTTCGCAAGGCTCAAATTAGCAGGGCGCTTAGTATAGATGGTAGCCCTCGGTAAATCTCGATTATACTATTCTAATTTTCAATCAACTTAATAATTATGTATTATCATCAAAATAATTATTTTTCCAAATCAAGTTCCTGTTTCAATTTGAATAAGTTAATATGAATAATTTTGCAAAAACAGTTGAATTACTGACCATAATAAATTAAATATGATCTAGTCAAAATTATATTAATGAACTTCATTATTATATAGGCACATCTTCTTAAAGGTGATAGTCACCTAAACAATTAAATCCTCAATAAATTCACTATACTATTCTAATTTTCAGTCAACTTAATAATGATGAATTACAATCAAAATTAATTATTTTTCCAAATCAAGTTCCTCTTTCAGTTTGAATAAGTTAATATGGATAATTTTGCATTGATCACAATAAATTAAATATGATTGAGTCAAGATTATGTTAATTGAATTTCATTATTATATAAGCACATCTTGCTAAAGGTGATAGTCACCTAAACAAATATGGATCTAAAATTCATTTCAATCTTTCTCTGCTTTGTCCTGCTTCTTTCATCAAAAACATTGGGTGACCATTTCAGTAATCAAAATGAATTAGAAACTTATATAGTACATCTTGAATTTCCTGATCAACCTTTCTCTAATTCAAAAGATTTACATCTCTGGCATCAATCATTTTTGCCTAAAAATTCGAATCACTCATCGAGCATTCTGTATTCTTATCGTCATGTGTTCAATGGTTTTGCTGCTAAGTTGTCATCAGATGAAGTGAAAGAAATGGAAAAGAAGTCCGGTTTTTTGTCAGCTCGTCCCCAGCGGATACTTCACTTGCACACAACACACAGTCCAAGTTTCCTTGGGTTGCACCAGAATGTTGGCTTGTGGAATGCATCAAATTCAGGTAAAGGTGTGATTATTGGTTTAGTAGATACTGGAATTGATCCTCAACATCCTTCATTTAGTGATGATGGAATGCCTAATCCACCTCTTAAATGGAAAGGCAAATGTGGTTTCAATGTTACAAATCATTGTAACAAGAAGCTTATTGGAGCAAGAAATATTGTGTCGCCAGATTTGTCTCCTTCGGACGAAGCTGGACATGGGACACATACTTCAAGCACAGCCGCAGGGAACTTTGTGCATGGTGCCAGTTTTTTTGGTAGTGCTAATGGCACGGCTGTTGGGATTGCACCTCGAGCTCATGTGGCCATGTACAAAGTCTGTGATTTAAATTTGTGTCAAGAATACCAGGTTTTAGCTGGTTTCGATGCTGCAATTGAAGACGGTGTGGATGTGATTTCCAGTTCAATGTCTTTTTCGGAGGCTCCGCCTTTCAATGATGATACTATAGCTATTGGCGCGTATAGCGCCATGAAAAAGGGGATTTTTGTTAGTGCCTCTGCAGGAAATGAGGGACCGGGTAGTGGTACCATGGCAAATGGGGCCCCGTGGATTCTCACAGTTGGTGCTAGCACAACAGATAGAAAGATAAGTGCCGTTGCAGTTTTGGGTAACGGAGCTGAGTATGAAGGTGAATCAGCTTTTCAACCAAAGAATTTTTCGCGAAAACTGTTACCACTTGTGAATGGTAAGACTTGTGAATCATTGAATATAAGTGATGTCAAGGGTAAAATAGTGTTGTGTGATACAAGCGGTAACTTGGAAAGAAGTGATAAAGGAGGAATAGTGAAAAAGGCCGGTGGTGCTGGCATGATTATCATGAATGAAAAGTATCTTGGCTCCACAACGTTCTCAGAATATGATGACATTCCCACGACACAGGTTGGTTACAGTGATGGACAAGAGATCATAAAATATATGAAATCAACATCAACACCAGTTGCAACAATATCATTCAAGGGAACTAGAATTGGAGACAAGCATGCACCAACGGTTGCTTACTTTTCTTCGAGGGGACCATTTAACCATAGTCGGGGCATACTAAAGCCAGACATTATTGGCCCTGGAGTGAATATCCTTGCAGCGTGGCCAGCAACCGCTATAGGGGGTGAGACGTCATCTGCATCTTCATCAGCTACGTTTAACATGATTTCTGGAACGTCGATGTCTTGCCCTCACCTTGCAGGAGTTGCAGCATTATTAAAGAGCGCACATCCAAATTGGTCTCCAGCTGCAATTAAATCCGCAATTATGACCACGGCTGATGTCTTCAACCTTGGAGACAATCCAATTCAGGATGAGACACTTAACCCTGCTGATCTACTAACAATCGGATCAGGGCATGTGAATCCATCAAGAGCAAATGATCCAGGACTCATTTATGACATTCAACCCGAAGATTACATCCCATACTTATGTGGCTTGAACTACACCGATGATCAAGTCAGTACCATTGTGAGCAAGAAGGTACATTGTACATCAAGCATACCTGAATCAGAGTTGAACTACCCGTCATTTTCTATTCCTAAGAAATCAAGTCCTCAAACATATACAAGAACTGTGACTAATGTTGGAGAAGCAATTTCAACTTACACAGTTAATGTACTCGGTCTCAAAGGCGTTGAGGTGGCTGTTGATCCTAAAATCTTAAAATTTACAGCGTTGAATCAGAAGACGTCGTATAATGTAACAGTTAAGTCTTCAGATCTTAGAGGACATTCCCAAGGATACATAATTTGGTCTTCAGATAGGCGTTCTGTTAGAAGTCCAATAGATGTATTTCCCCATATCAGTGTGATTTAATTCATTGGATTTGTTATAAGATGTGCCTTCTTCATGGAGTAATTTCTATGTGTTCTTATCTTATTATTTTGGAAAAAAAAATTGTCATTAACAAAATATCTATCTATTCTATTCTACCTTAAGCATGAACTCCTAAATTAAATGTTAAATTATTAGAATACCGTAGCGGTACAAGCTCCTAGCGAAGAGTCCTCACTTCTATCTCTCACATGTGCACCCAGTTGAATCCCACAAGTGAAGTAAGCTTAAGAGAGTACTGCCTAGAATTTACGCTGGAATTCCACTTTCTCATAGGATGTTTTGCATTTGCTACATCAATTTGATTGGGAGATTAATATTTGGAAAAATATGTATAATTAAGTACGAGAAAATTTCATAAATAGCTAAGAGTTAAAACATTATACATTATATTTATATCGATTAATTTTTGTTTTCAAAATTATATGAAATCAAATTGAATTGTATTTGTACCAATTGATTTTAAAATATAAATAAATTGAAGGAGTATTAATGCGTATGTAAATATTTTGGGTTTAAAATTATTTAGTGTAAGAATATTATATTTTGAAGAATATAATAACGAAAATAATCTTGACCTTTCATATTTATTTGTACATTGAGAAGTAATGGACAAAATAGTAATGAAGGAGATCCTTTCAATATGATATACTTCTTGCTTTTTATTTTATTTGGTCCGTCTACAAAAATAGATGTTTAAATTTATTTGCTATGTTTTGCGGATAAAAAAGTGTATTACTTTTTTTTCGTGCTACCCACTAGTGTTTTTCAATATACTAAAAGAGTCCTCGCAATATTATATTTTTTTCCGAATATATGGATGAGCGAGTGATTCGCTAATATTTAGTGAGGGTCTACCCAGCGGTTTGTATCGATGGAAATTCTTCACCAAAGTGACTATACTATTCTAATTTTCAGTCAATTTAATAATTATGAATTACCATCAGAATAATTATTTTTTCAAATCAAGTTCCTTGTTTCAGTTTGAATAAGTTAATATGGATAATTTTGCAAAAAGTTGAATTATTGACCATAATTAATTAGATATGATCTAGTCAAGATTATATATATTAGATATATATTAAGAGTAATTTTTATTTATTATAATTAATTTATATGCTAGTTGAACTGTATTATTATATATGTACATCTCGCTAAATGTAATAATCACCTGGAAAAAACATGGATTTGAAATTCACTTTTACTTTTCTTTGCTTTGTCCTGCTTCAATCATCAAAAATATTAAGTGACCATTTCACTTATCAAAATAAATTAGATACTTATATAGTACATCTTGACTTTCATGATCAAGATTTATTGAAATGGAAACTCCCACTGCATTCAGGGACCAGGTCCCTTGACGCAAGATGAATATAACAAAGAACAAGATTAATAAAATATACAGTAAAGACACAAGATTTTACGTGAAAAAACTCCTTGCTCAAGGGAAAAACAACCACGATCTGTCCAACAGGATTTTCAAAAGTACCAAAATCCACTAAATGCAAAAACAATGTAATCAAATACAACCAACTGTTTATTTGCACTACCTCTCTCAATTTTCAGCTTGCAATCGCATTAATACAAGACTTAGAGCCCCAACAAAAACTTACCAACAGTCTGTACTACAATCAAACAAGATTAATATAGACTTCTACCAAAAGGTTCCAAGGTCACAACAAAACCAAAATCCTAACAACAAAAATGACTAAACTTCCAATGATCAATGTTCCTTTATGGATTAGGAAATTGATCTTACAAGATTTTTAGCACAGAATACAACAAAGATTTAAAGGAAAACTATAGACTCCGTCTATCAGGTTCCTTGATTGTTGATGTTGTCTTACTCACTGTGAGACAAAGAGTAATTTTAATCATGAAAGCTTACAATCTTAATTCTCCAAAAAGTCACATATTGTCCCTTACAAGGTTCCTTTTATATGCACACGAGGGAACCTCTGGAAATTCATGGGTCCTTCAATATGATAAAGGACAACTTTCTACTAACCGTGCAGCTTTTTCAGTCGTAGCCCAACACAATCACTTTACCTTTTTAGCCCGATGCTACCCTGGTCCCAGTTTGTATCAGAAGTTTGTTGATCATCAAAATAATTACATAACAACATTTTCCCCCTTTTTGATGATGACAAACTATTGGTTCCCCCGAGATGATTCCCCCCGAACCTTCTAAACTTATGCAGCTCGGCAACTATTTGTTCCCCCTTGACCTGGTATCCCCAAATCCCATCTTAGTTTACCCCCTTTTGGCATCATCAAAAGCATAAACAGTAAACTAAATAGAGAACACAATTATTAAATTCAGAGACACTGGGGCAACATAAACATAAGCAGAACCACAAAAGTAGAAGATTAAAGTAGTGAAATAAGTCCAGCCAAATAAAGATTACAGAGAATAGCATTCAAGATGTAGCAACATAAAACCATTAAAACATATCAGAATTTGGCCAACACAAAAGATAAGACCAAAACAAAAGGAAACAAACTTAAGGACCGGATGGTTTGGGGGCAAAGGATTGGAGAAGGAGGGTCATTCTAGCATTGGAGTCTTGGTGGGCTTGGAGGAGTTGTTGAGTGAGGGTTTTAAGATGCATGTTCAGCTTGTCATTTTCATCTCTCAACCTATAAAATCTCTCCAAGACCAGGTCGCTCTTTCATTCCCTGTGCAATCTGAGCTTTCAATGCCACAATCTTTGCATCTTTAGCAGTAAGTGCAATGGTTAATTCTTTAACCTGCAGCTTGAGCACTTCTTGTTGAGCTATAAGATCTGAGACCTGGGACTTGGGCTTATTCCCTGCCCTTCCTTCAATGCACTCACTTTCCGCCAAGGTGATATGTGAGAAGGATTGCTTGATGGTACCTGGTACCTCTTTCTTCAATCGGACTCTAAAATGCTCAAACACATGATTCAGCAAATATCCATACGCTAACCCGTGCTTCCCATCCTTTACTATCATCATTTTGTGCATGTGTTCCATCATCAGCCCTGGAAGATTTATTTCCTCCAATATTTTTTGACGGGATTGAAAAAACTCATTTAGAATTTTTTTTCAGAAAATGTACTGTTCGTGGCCAGTCCGTGTCGTGGACTGGGTCACTTCGAGTTTGAAAAAATTCTAATTTTTGTAAGGGCATTCCGGTCCATTCTTAACACCTCTTAAACTCAGTACACCACAAATACAAGTCGTTTTAACGTGAAAAGGGTCTAAAAACCCCATTCTAAGTCCTTTTCTAACAAACCATCAAGATTAGGGCTTGAGGAAGGTAGAGGAGAGCTTGAGATTGAGGAGTTTAAGAGAAGATTTTCGAGGGAGATCGTTGTTGGCATTATCCCAGGTATGTAAGGCTACCTAAAGCGTTGGACTATGTTCATCCACGCGTCCTTTTGTTTCTTAAGTCAAGATCATGAGTATAAATCGCATGTTTTAAATCCTGTGATCCTTTGAGTTCTAAATTCTTGTGTAGATTGGAGTTTTACATGAATTTACTTGAGTCAATTTATGAGTTGCATCTTTATTATTTTGAAATATGAATGTTAATCGAATGTTTGATACTCTATCCCTAAATTTAGCATTTCATTACTTATGTACGGAATTGAGAAGTATGAATTTAAATTTTCTAAACCCAATTAATTGAACCCGGAAAGTATATTTTCTTGTTTCATGTATGTATACAGAGAATACCTATTTTGTGTTATGAGTTGAGTCTGAATAATTTGATGTTCTTGACCGAAATCATTGGGAGTCTTGCATGGTATGAGTTAGAGTCATAAGTTGTATTGCATAAATGATGGCCCCCAGTTATTGAGTTGTTGAGAAATTGAGTTGAGTTATTGAGAAATGAGTTAACTTGATTGAGATGAGTCAAAGAGATTAGTCTGAGTTAATTTCCATGAGCATATTTTAGTGTTGAAAGGAGTATTGAGCACCGAGTTGGGTGATTAAGAAGCACCCCGAAACTATGTTGCCAGTGTAGGATGGTCGAGCAGGATAATTCTGGTGGCTCATATCCTAATAGATGGACATTCTCTTTGGATCCAAGAGAGAGAGTTAGAGGTTGATGTCATATACCTTGGCAATTTTAGGGCGGACGTGGCAACGGCGTCTTTTCGTTTTACATCACCAAATTTATGGTGTGGTGGAGAGTTGTCGGTTAGATAAACTTCCGAGCAACACTTGAGTTGGACCTATCATGATTTTCAAACTAAGTTACATTAAATACTGAGTCAAATTTTAAAGCATGATTTTAAACTTTAAACTTGCATCATTTATTTGAGTTGAGATATGAGATGAGGAAAAGCATGATTTTAAACTTTAAACTTGCATCATTTCATTGAGTTAAGATATGAGATGAGGAAAAGCATGATTTCAAACTTTAAACTTGCATTATTTATTTGAGATGAGACATGAGATGAGGAGTTGAGTCTTGAGTCGAGTCGAGTCGATCGATTGAGTGTGAGCCTTACTTGTTTCTTGAGCTATCTTACATACCGTACATTTCACGTACTGACGTCACTTGGCGCTGTATCGTTTCATGATGCAGATACAGGTGATAAGAGGACTTCAACAGGCGCACCATTAAAGTTCAGAGTTCCGAGTTCCAGAGTTGGTGAGCCCTCCTTGCTATCCGGAGGAGCCTTTATTTTATTTAATTAGTTACTTCTATTTTCTTTGAGTTGGGTAGTTATGGTCTGTCATGGTACCATCTAGATGTTAGAGGTAGAGACTTCATAGACATTGAGTAGAGGATGTTGAATTGTTTTCAAAACTCTTGTTTATTGGAAATCCCCTTTTTATTAAGGTTTTGGTTTACTTACTTTACAGTCTTCTCTTTGAGTATTTTTCTTCCGCCTGTCGAGTATGACATGACGATGATGCCAAGTGGTTCGCTCGAAGACTAGCAATAGTCTCTGAGTGCCGGTCACGCCAAGGGCACCCTCCCGGGGCATGACACATTGGTCCTTCCATACGATAAAGGACAACTTTCCACCAACTATGCAGTTTTTCCAATTGTAGTCCAACACGGTCTCTTTTACCTTTTTAGCCCGATGTTGAGCTGATCCTAATTTGTACCAGAAGTTTGTTGATCATCAAAGCAGTCACATAACAACAAGATTTCTCTAATTCAAAAGAGTTACATCTCTGGCATCAATCATTGTTGTCTAAAAATCCAAGTAGTTCATCGTGCATTTTGCATTCTTGCCATCATGTGTTCAATGGCTTTGCTGCAATGTTGTCATCAGATGAAGTAAAAGAAATGGAAAAGAAGTCCGGCTTTATGTCAATGCGCCCCCAACGGATTCTTCAGTTGCATACCAAAATGAAATGAAAAGTACATGTGGTCCAAATCAAATACTTTAAGGGTATTTTGGCCCTTTTTCATTATTCAAATATGCTAAGTTGATATAATAACACTAATAAATACAGGAGAAAAAGATCGCCACAGTTGATCCTAACCCAATTGTGTATAAAAGAAGTTAGAGGAGCTTTAATTTATTTTGAATAGGCCACCAATTCTATTGAGCTGTCTCAAAAAGAATTTTTATGACAGAGGAATAAATATGAGGTGGTATACAAAAATTGTGTGAGGCTCCATTCATAATTTGCCAAGTGGACAATTGGATCCTATTTTAAGATTAAGGAGCCAAAGTCCCCCTCTCTCTCTTCCTTGTTAATTTTTTTTTCTTTTGTTCAATTTTTCTAACTCTTTCTTGGTAAAATTATGATAAATTTTGCTTTTTTTTACTTTAATATTTTATTCATGAGAATAAATTTTCTTGCCTGATTCATGTTATGTCTAACATTTTGATATTATTTTTTCTATTCCACTTTAGTTACCCACACACTAAAAATAGTCATTTAACATTATTTATCAATTAACAAAATTAAAATATAATTAATTATTTTTTCCATTTTATCCGAACATTTAATTCTTCTTGAAAGTATAAACAAGATTTGTAAAGTTGTAAAATAAATTCTTAAAGAGTAAATTAGTAAAATCTATCATTTTTATTTATAATTTCTTAAAGGATGTGTAAAACAAAATTTGAACAACTAATATGAAAAATGAAAAGGATAAAAAGTTAATTTGTTCTTCTCTCAACAATTTCATAATTTCAGTAATCTCATAATTTCATAAAGAAAAGAGAAATCAGTAATCTTTCCAAATAAATACATAGACTCTTGAAAATTTTTTCATGAAATTCAAACTGAAAAACATTCACAAAAGTTTATATAATTAAAAAAATACATTAAATAGCTTGAATCTCGAGGACAAAAAAATTATTATATAAATTAACTGAGAGAGTATTTATATACATAGGTCTTTATGAATACTTTTTGTTGTTGGATTTCATGAAATAGCGCCAAATGCTCTCTTCGTTAATTTTTTTTTTGTTGGGGAATATTTGATGAATTTAAGTGTTTATGATATTGGTGAGCGAAGAATAAAAGAAAAAAATTAATTTTATAACCCCTTTCGTTTTTCATATTGGTCGTCCCTCCGTAAATAATAGTACATCAATATGATATACTATCTCCATTACATTTTACTTTGCCAATATATTAATAGATCTTTCTCATATTATCCTTGTATTTTTTAGTAAATTCAGAGAGTCCTTGTTATATTATATATATATTTTCTGAATATTGTGATAACAAAATACAGATAAATGAATGAGTAATTTTTTCCGTACTTGACGAGAGTCTTCTAGTTAGCTAGAGTCGATTAGCTAGGCGGCTAGTATTGATGACAGCCCTTGGTAAATCCTGATTATACTATTCTTATATTCAACCAACTCAATAATAATGGATTACCATTAGAAAAATTATTTTTTTCAATTCAATTCATGTTTCATTTCCAATAAGTTAATATGGATAATTTTGCAGAAAGATGAACTATTGACCATAATAAATTAAATATGATCTAGTCAAGATTATGTTAATGAACTTCATTATTATATAAGCACATCTTCTTAAAGGTGATAGTCATCTAAACAAATATGGACCTAAATCCTTCAGTATACTATTCTAATTATGAGTCAACTTAATAATTATAAATTACCATCAAAATAATTATTTTTCCAAATCAAGTTCCTGTTTCAGTTTGAATAAGTTAATACGGATAATTTTGCAAAAAGATGAACTATTGACCATAATAAATTAAGTATGATCTAGTCAAGATTATGTTAATGAACTTCATTATTATATAAGCACGTCTTCTTAAAGGTGATAGTCACCTAAACAAATGTGGATCTAAATCATCAGTAAATTGACTATACTATTCTAATTTTCAGTCAACTTAATAATTATGAATTACCATCAGAATAAATTATTTTTCCAAATCAAGTTCTTGTTTCAGTTTGAATAAGTTAATATGGATAATTTTGCATTGACCATAATAAATTAAATATGATTGAGCCAAGATTATGTTAATTGAACTTCATTATTAGATAAGCACATCTTGCTTAAAGGTGATAGTCACATAAACAAATATGGATCTTAAAATTCATTTCAATCTTTCTCTGCTTTGTCCTGCTTCTTTCCTCAAAAACATTGGGTGACCATTTCACTAATCGTGATTTAGAAACATATATAGTACATCTAGAATTTCATGATCAAGATTTCTCTAATCCAAAAAATTTACATCTCTGGCATCAAACATTTTTGTCTAAAAATTCGAATCACTCATCGAGCATTCTGTATTCTTATCGTCATGTGTTGAATGGTTTTGCTGCTAAGTTGTCATCAGATGAAGTGAAAGAAATGGAAAAGAAGCTCAGTTTTGTGTCAGCTCGTCCCCAGCGGATACTTCACTTGCACACAACACACAGTCCAAGTTTCCTTGGCTTGCACCAGAATGTTGGCTTGTGGAATGCATCAAATTCAGGTAAAGGTGTGATTATTGGTTTAGTAGATACTGGAATTGATCCTCAACATCCTTCATTTAGTGATGATGGAATGCCTAATCCACCTCTTAAATGGAAAGGCAAATGTGGTTTCAATGTTACAAATCATTGTAACAAGAAGCTTATTGGAGCAAGGAATTTTGCAGAGGCGAGAGATTTTTCCCCTTCGGACAAAGTTGGACATGGGACACATACTTCAAGCACAGCCACAGGGAACTTTGTGCATGGAGCCAATGTTTTTGGTAGTGCTAATGGCACGGCTGTTGGGATTGCACCCCGAGCCCATGTGGCAATGTACAAAGTCTATGATGGAAATGACTGTCAAGAATACAAGTTTTTATCTGGTTTTGATGCTGCAATTGAGGACGGCGTGGATGTGATTTCCATTTCAATTGGATTAAAGCAGGCTCTGCCTTTCCATGAGGATACTATAGCTATTGGCGCGTATAGCGCGATGAAAAAGGGGATTTTTGTTAGTGACTCTGCAGGAAATGAGGGACCGGGTAGTGGTACCATGGAAAATGGGGCCCCGTGGATTCTCACAGTTGGTGCTAGCACAACAGATAGAAAGATAAGTGCGGTTGCAGTTTTGGTTGATGGAGCTCAGTATGAAGGCGAATCAGCTTTTCAACCAAAGAATTTTTCGCAAAAACTGTTACCACTTGTGAATGGTACGGATTGTGAATCGTTCTTTTCAAGGGATGTCGAGGGTAAAATAGTGTTGTGTGATACAAGCGGTTACACGTCTAGAAATGACATAGGAGGAAGAGTGAAAGATGCTGGTGGTGTTGGCATGATTGTCATTAATGAAAAGTATCGCGGCTCCACAACGTTCTCAGAATATGATGCCATTCCCATGACACAGGTTGGTTACAACGAGAGACAAGAGATCATAAAATATATGAAATCAACATCAACACCAGTTGCAATGATATCATTCAAGGGAACGAGAATTGGAGACAAGCATGCACCAACGGTTGCTTACTTTTCTTCTAGGGGACCATTTAAGCAGGGCCCAGGCATACTAAAACCAGACATTATTGGCCCTGGAGTGAATATCCTTGCAGCGTGGCCAACCCCTATAGGAGCTGAGACGACATCTGCATCTTCATCAGCGACATTTAACATCATTTCTGGAACATCGATGTCTTGTCCTCACCTTGCAGGAGTTGCAGCATTATTAAAGAGCGCACATCCAAATTGGTCTCCAGCTGCAATTAAATCCGCAATTATGACCACGGCTGATGTCTTCAACCTTGGAAACAAACCAATTCAGGATTAGACACTTAACCCTGCTGATCTACTTGCAATCGGATCAGGGCATGTGAATCCATCAAGAGCAAATGATCCAGGACTCATTTATGATATACAGCCTGAAGATTACATCCCATACTTATGTGGCTTGAACTACACCGATGATCAAGTCAGTTCCATTGTGAAAAAGAAGGTACATTGTACATCAAGCATACCTCAATCAGAGTTGAACTACCCGTCATTTTCTATTCCTAAGAAATCAAGTGCTCAAACATATACGAGAACGGTGACTAATGTTGGAGAAGCAGTTTCAACTTACACAGTTAATGTACTCGGTCTCAAAGGCGTCGAGGTGGCTGTTGATCCTAAAATCTTGAAATTTACAGCGTTGAATCAGAAGGCGTCATATAATGTAACAGTTAAGTCTTCAGATCTTAGAGGACATTCCCAAGGATACATAATTTGGTCTTCAGATAGGCATTCTGTTAGAAGTCCAATAGATGTATTTCCCCATATCAGTGTGATTTAAATCATTGGATTTGTTATAAGATGTGACCTCTTCATGAGGTAATTTCTATGTGCTCTTATCTTGTTCTTCTGCAAAGGCAAAGGGGTTTTTTATGTGGAAAAAAAAAATTGTCACTAAAAAGATGGAAAAGATATCATGTAGATGTAACAAGTAACTTATATATCACTGTGCTCCCATTTTATATTTCAGTAACCTATATATACACACAAAATCTTCATTGTTCTTTTTTCCTTAAAAACAACAACAAAAAAAATTCTCATCCGATGTAGGGATTGATCGCTGTTCTGGTAGTGGTTGGGAGTGGTGGTGCAAAACTGCAAATAATGGTGGTGATGGCGGTAACAGCAGAGGTGGTGGCAATGAATATATACTTATAATGATGAAAATAGTAGATATGGTAATAGCTACAAGTGGTGGTTGACAACAATTGTGGGATTGCTACTTGCTAGTGGTAGTTATGATGCCAGAGGTTGGTGGTGGTTGACGGGGACGGCAACGAAGGCTGCAATGTTTAGGTGGTAGTGATGGCTGAGGTGATTAGTGGTGGTGATCGACAATGACAATGGTGGTAGACAATGGTTGTGATGACAAAGGTGGTTAGTGATGGTGACCTATGATTATAAATAAAATAGTGGTGAATATTATCCACACAAGAATATCTCGTCATGGTATTATTAAGACTTTATTCAAGATCTTAATGATTAAGATCTATACAAATGAATTAGGTGCTTAAATCTAAATGAAAATAAATACGTAACGCCCCAATTAAGTGCAAACAAATGAGTTCTTAAATCTTACTTTCTCAGTTTCTCATCTTTTCTTCTATTCAATTTCTTCTCCTCCTTTAAAATCTTTATTACATAATATTTCAGTTATTTCTTTTTCTATTCTTCTTGTTACATATGTATTTATCACTTAATTATGAAATTTAAATGATTTTTCCACAACTAAATTATGAATATCGTCGTATATATATATCATTATCATCGTACCATTATATCATCATCATATCTATACTATATTAAAAACATGAAGGTCCTTAGAAATGTTTTGAACTTTTTGCTCTTCATTAGAATATTCTTCCTCAGACAAAATCATTTTTTTACTATTTTTCTTAACTTATTGTTTAATCTTTTATTTATTTAGTTTCAAGATTCACTTTTGGATTATAATTTCTTTATATTTAGAATTCACTTTTGATTTAAGATTATTCTATCTAAATAATTAGCTAAAATTTTGACCATCAAATATTTTGTTAATGAAAGTATGTAATATAACAAATTTAAAAAGAAAAAAAATAGTAAAATTACAATGAAAACATTAAATTACTCCTCTTTATCTTTATGAATCTTTTGTTTCACTAAATTTTAATCAGTTATGTATAAACAAATCTGCTTCAGCTGCTTCCCTTAGCCTCTTATGTATAATAGAAATTCTCTTATTTATTTATTCTTACACTAAATAATATAACAATAACAACAACATATCCAGTAGAATCCCACAAGTGGGGTCTGGGGAGGGTAGAATGTTTACAGACCTTACCACTACCTCATAGAAGTAGAGAGGTTGCTCCCTGCGAACCCTCGTCTCAACAACCCATAGGCGGAATAAACTAAATATGACAAAAATGAAAGAAAAAGAAAAGAATACGAAGCACATAATATTATGTAAATACGATAAATTTAACACACCTAATACAGATAAAGACAACCTAACCCTGCTAACATATTAGCCTTCTACTCTAAATTCGCGACTTCAACTCGTTCCTATCTAAGGTTATGTCCTCGGTGAGATCAAGTCTCGCCATGTCCTGTCTAATCATCTCTCCCCAGTACTTTTTCAATTTACCTCTACTTCTCCTAGTGCCTCCTAAGTCCAACCTCTCACACCTCCTTACAGGAGCATTGGTACCTCTTCTCTGCACTAATTAATATTTTTGAAATTCAAGGTAGATTATTTTCAACAATAAAGACCTGAATCATTTTGTTAATAATCCTTAAAAGATTTTTTAATTTGTTTCAGCATTGTATACGTTTCTTCTTCTTCAGTCATAAAAATGAATTTAATTATTGTTTTTATGTGAAGTTGTAAACAATGAAATCAATTTCGAGAATCTGGAAATTCCATATTTTCTTATCATATTTCTTTTGTAGAATAATTTTAAAATGTTAACTAAAACATAAATAAAATTGAAAGAGTATAAATACATATGTAAATATTTGGGGTTTAATATTATTTTGTGTAATGTAATTGAGGGGATCATTTCCCCACGGTAATTGCTTTTATGTTGTGATAGCAAAATACTAATGAATGAGCTTGTAATAATTATGGATTACCATTAAAATAATTATTTTTTCAAATTAAGTCCCGTTCAATTTGAATAAGTAATATGGATAATTTTGAAGCAAGCTGAATTACTGACCGTAATAAATTAAGTATAATCTAATCAAGATTATATGCATTAGATATAAATTAAGAGTGTCCATACATATATAATTGTAGAACTGCGTTATTATATATGTACATCTTGTTATATGTGATATTCATCTAAACAAAATGTGGATCTGAAATTCATTTCAACTTTCTTCTGCTTTGTCCTGCTTCATTCATCCAAAACATTTGGTGACCATTTCACTAATCAAAGTGATTTAGCAACTTATATAGTACATCTTGAATTTCATAATCAAGTTTTCTCAAATTTAAAATATTTACATCTCTGGCATCAATCATTTTTTCCTAAAAATTCAAATCATTCATCGCGCATTTTATATTCTTATCATCATGTGTTCAACCGTTTTGCTATCAGACGAAGTGAAAGAAATGGAAAAGAAGTCCGGTTTTGTGTCAGCGCGTCCAACGGGTACTTCTAGATACTAAAATATTATGCAGATTAATTTGTAGAATTTGCATATCAGTTTCTCAACGATTTCCTCATGATTGAGGTTCGTTTTATCGTCTGGCAAGTCTACATTCAATAGTGCATCCACATCCAAGTCTACGTTTTATCGTTTTATTGAAGGTGTATTCATCCTTTTTTTTTTCTTTAAATATACTTAGTTGACATAGTCTCATAACAATACTGATGAATACAAGAGAAAAAGATCACCGGAGGTGATCCTAAATTGATTGCATATAAAATAAGTTGAAGGAGCTTTAATATATTTTGAATTTTGGCCGTCAAATCTATTGAGTAGCCTCTTGCGACAAGTATCAAGTTAGGTGTTGTTTAGTTCACAACAACAAATTATTACTCTATTTCTTAAATTTTTTATAAAGAGTTATTTCTTACTGTAAATCAACTTAATTATGTAAATAAAAAACTCTATATATTGATGGTATCAAATGTTACATACCACTTGATAATTGTTTTATTAACTTTAATATATCGATGATCGTCCCTCAGTAAGCAATACAACAATATAATATACTTCCTATCTTTCATTTTTACTTTGTCCATATAATAATGAAAATTTCAATTTACTTACCTATTTTCGTAAATCAAGAGAGTTTTATTACTTTTTCTTTCATATTAGTAAGTTTGATTATATTGAGAAAGTCCTCACTATATTATTATTTTTTCCATTGTAAAATAGTAACTTACTTTCTTTTTTCTTTTTTTTTTGATTTGTTTATAATAGAATGGCCCATTTTTATTTTTTAGCTAAACTTTAATTTCAACTTTTCATATGACATGTTTAAGACAACACAATTAAAGGACATTTTGGTACATTTAACATAACTTTAGTTTAGAACCACAATATTGAAAGTCTTCTTATTTTCTTAAATTTCGTGTCAAGTCAAACCAATGGATAAGCAAGTGATTCTTTCTATATTTGACGAGAGTCTCCTTTCTCATATTTAGCGAGGCTAGCTTGGCACCTTGTATCGATGGCAGCCTCAGTAGATTTGGATTATACTATTTCTATTTTTAGTCAACTTAATAATAATAGATTACCATCAAAATTATTATTTTTCACTTCAAGATCATGTTTCAGTTTGACTAAGTTAATATGGAAAATTTTGCACAAAGCTGAATTACTGACTATAATAAATTAAATATGACCATAATAATTATATGCTAATTATTATATAAGCACATCTTGCTAAATGTGATAGTCACCTGGAAAAAACATGGATCTGAAGTTCATTTCAACCTTTCTCTGCTTTGTCCTGCTTCATTCATCAAAAACATTTGGTGACCATTTCACAAATCAAAACAAATTAGAAACTTATATAGTACATCTTGAAGTTCATAATCAACTTTTCTCAAATTCAGAAGATTTACATCTCTGGCATCAATCATTTTTATCTAAAAATTCAAATCACTCATCGCGCATTTTGTATTCTTATCGCCATGTGTTCAATGGTTTTGCTGCTAAGTTGTCATCACACGAAGTGAAAGAGATGGAAAAGAAGCCTGGTTTTGTGTCAGCGCGGCCCCAACGGGTACTTCAGATGCATACCACACACAGTCCAAGTTTCCTTGGGTTGCACCAGAATGTTGGCTTGTGGAATGCATCAAATTCAGGTAAAGGTGTGATTATTGGTTTATTAGACAGTGGAATTGCTCATGAACATCCTTCATTTAATGATAATGGAATGCCTAATCCACCTCTTAAGTGGAAAGGCAAATGTGAATTCAATGTTACAACTAATTGTAACAAGAAGCTTATTGGAGCAAGAAATTTTGTGCAACCGGATACGCCCCCTTCGGATGATGATGGACATGGGACACATACTTCAAGCACAGCCGCGGGGAACTATGTGAATGGTGCCAATTTATTTGGTAATGCTAATGGCACGGCTGTTGGGATTGCACCCCGAGCCCATGTGGCAATGTACAAAGTCTGTTATGCATTCTATTGTCCAGAATCCAATGTCTTAGCTGGTCTTGATGCTGCAATTGAAGATGGTGTGGATGTGATTTCCATTTCAATTGGATTTGGAGACTTTCTGCCTTTATATAATGATAATATAGCTATTGGCACGTATAGCGCGATGGAGAAGGGGATTCTTGTAAGTTGCTCTGCAGGAAATAGTGGACCGGGTAGTGGTACTGTGAAGAACGGGGCGCCATGGATTCTCACAGTTGGTGCTAGCACAACAGATAGAAAGATAAGTGCCGTTGCAGTTTTGGGTAACGGAGCTGAGTATGAAGGCGAATCAGCTTTCCAACCATCAAATTTTTCGCAAAAATTGTTACCACTTGTGAATGGTAAGGATTGTGAATTGTTGAATACAAGTAATGTCAAGGGTAAAATAGTGTTGTGTGATACAAGCTTTTACCCGTCTAGAGAAGACATAGGAAGAATAGTGAAAAATGCCGGTGGTGCTGGGCTGATTCTCGTTAACGAAAAGTATCGTGGCTATACAACATTCTCAGAATATGATGCCACTCCCACCACACAGGTTGGTTACAAGGATGGACAAGAGATCATAAACTATATGAAATCAACATCAACACCAGTTGCAACGATATCATTCAAGGGAACGAGAATTGGAGACAAGCACGCGCCAACAGTTGCTTACTTTTCTTCTAGGGGACCATTTAAGCAGAGTCCAGGCATATTAAAGCCAGATATTATTGGCCCTGGAGTGAATATCCTTGCAGCGTGGCCAACCCCTTTAGGAGCTGAGACAACATCTGGATCTTCATCAGCAACGTTTAACATTCTTTCTGGAACGTCGATGTCTTGTCCTCACCTTGCAGGAGTTGCAGCATTGTTAAAGAGCGCACATCCAAATTGGTCTCCAGCTGCAATTAAATCCGCAATCATGACCACAGCTGACCTCGTCAACCTTGGAAACAATCCAATTCAGGATGAGACACTTAACCCTGCTGATCTACTTACAATCGGATCAGGGCATGTGAATCCATCAAGAGCAAATGATCCAGGACTCGTTTATGACATCCAACCCGAAGATTACATACCATACTTGTGTGGCTTGAACTATACAGATGATCAAGTCAGTGCCATTGTGAAAAAAAAGGTACATTGTACGTCAAGAGTACCTCAATCGGAGTTGAACTATCCTTCATTTTCAATTCCTAAGGAATCAGGTCCTCAAACTTATACCAGGACCGTGACCAATGTTGGAGAAGCAATTTCAGCTTACACAGTGAAAGTATTGGGGCTCAAAGGCGTCGAGGTGACTGTTAATCCTACAAGCTTGAAATTTACAGCGTTGAATCAGAAGACGACTTATAATGTAACAATTAAGTCGTCAAATCTTAGAGGACATTCCCAAGGATACATAATTTGGTCTTCTGATAAGCATTCTGTTAGAAGTCCAATAGAAGTATTTCCCCATATCAGTGTGATTTGATTAATGATTGGATTTGTTATAAGATAGTATTATTTTGACAAATTTCTATGTGTGCTTATCTGATTCTTTCTGAAAGGGAAAGGGGCTTTTTTATGTAAAAGAAATTGTTATGAAAAGTGGAAAAGAAATTATGGAGAAGTAACAATTAATGAAAGAAACATCACTTTTTTTCTCTCTTTAGCTACACATGCATTAATAATTCAGAACAAAAGATACACCTCAAAGGACCTCGATTATTTCAGATTCCCAGTGTAAGGCCAATAAAAGAAAAGTGCTCACTAACATAATTTTGACTTGAATTCAAGGCCTCGTCATATTTATTCTCATACAACAAGTATGAAGCTATAATTTTGTTAATACTTTGAAAGATTATTGTTGGTGTATACGCATTTTATTATTAAAATAAAATATTAAGTGCATATATTAGTGGTATAAATTGTGGTAGAAATGATTATTAGTTCTTGTAACTTATATGACCATTAGTTCTTGTAACTCTTATGGTCATTAGTTTCTTGTAACTTGTATGATCATTAGAGTCTTGTAACTCATGTAACCACTAACTCATATTCTACCCCATTAGTGTCTTGTAACTAGTGTAACTTTCAAAACATGATTCCTCCATTCATATATCACGTTACTATCCACATTATTCCTATTCAAACTATATTCACTATATAAAAGAGAGTATTTATATGTTGAAGGAAGGTGTTTTTATGTAGAGCTTCAGACTTTTCAATTAATCCACAGTTGTTTGAGTCATACAACGTTATTAGATTGTAGTATCCTGGAGGGGATAAATCAAGAGTATTACTGTTGGATCGGTGTATATTATGTTGCAGTAGGCTTGAATCTCCTTAAAGAGAGCGAGATATTCCCGCCTCAGCATGAATGAATTTTAATTCAATTTTCAACTGTAATTTATTGTATATGTGGTATATTACATCAACAATTTTAAGGAGATTCATGTTTATGTTACAGTTTGAAAAAATGTGGATATCAAAATAGGAGATCTTAACATCATTCCAGTTCAACATCGCTCTCTTTAAGAGATGAAAGGGTAAAGTATGTTTCTACTTGCTCAATTCAAGTGGAGAAAAGGTAAAGAAGAAAAAATACTTTACCTAATATTTTTTATGAATAAAGTGATATTTCTTTTCATGAACACAAAGTGATATTTAAATTCTAAAAATAGTGCGCGTTCATGAAATGAAAAAGAATCATTGTAAAATTGTGTGTTTTGCATCTTTGAGAAATGCTCTAAAAAAAGAGTATTATAGGTGCATATATTTATTTTGAAACAAATCACACATTATTTTTTACATATGATTTGGTGAGTTTTGGCTCTAATGTGTAAAAGAAAAGATAAGAAAAAATGTTGAGTAGCCATATTGATATGAAATATTTGGGTGAAATAAATTTCATTCTTGGAATGAAAAATATCATAAAACATGTGATGATAATTTTCTTGTCAAGTCACATTATGTTGAGAAAATTGTGAAAGACAACTTTGTTAGTTGTATGAGTGTTGCAACTTCTTTGATTCAATTGTATGAAAACAAAGTGACTAATAAAGAAGGATTTTATGGGCCTAAAAATATGAGATATGTGACTAACAACTTGCCTTTATATTATGTTTGCTGTAAAAGTATTTGGCAGGTACAAGCAAACCAAATGAGAAAAGTTGGTGATATTTGTGGGAATGAGAAAAGCAAATTATATTATTTGTTGACTCTACAATGGAGGTTGAAGTAAAAAACGTTTAGCTTCAACTGGTGAAAAGGTGAATTGATTTTATAATATCAAGCAATTTATTTTGAGAAATTAATTTTTTCTCATTTTGATTACTTGTAATTGCGCTAATATTGTTGGTAGAGTTTAAAATCGTTATTGTAACGATAAATTCAGACCCATAAAGATAAAATATAATATTGTGAGATCTTATTGATCAATGGTATACCATTAATATTGATTGTGTTAAATCTTGCAGATTCATAGTCTAAGGCTTTAGCAAGACAAGGATCTGAAGCACATCGAGGGGGATGAAATTGAAGTCTATAAATTCTGAGTCATATATGAGGAAATCTAACCTGGGGACTAGGGATCCTATAACTAAGTTCAATGGGAAAAACGAATCATATGATGACTTGTTGTGAAATGCACTAGAATTAATTTTTATTCAATCCCTATGATATGAGTGCATTTATCCTATAATGGTTTGTGGAGGTTGAGCCTATGAACTCTTAATGAAAATCTGTATTTCATATGAGTGTAGTGTCAAATCATAGGAGCACCCCTTGACAGATTTCACCTATGTGAGTGTGAAAGTAGGTCACTTTCTATGAGAATGGGCTTGTTCTAAAAAAACACTCATTAAAATCGGGATAAGCATAAGGTCGTAATGTGCTGGCTATTAAAGCTTATGTCAACACCTTGATTATTGTGTGTAAGCAGTAATACTTTATTTCCCCTAAGTAGTCATAATTCAAGTCTGAGACCACTACTGACTCTGGAGTAAAGATTACTGTTTTACTAAGTGGAGGTTCAATGCAGCGCACACCTTCATTATGCACAACAGTCTAACTTCAACTAATTTGGTGAATTCTCTTATTTTAATATTAAAATGAGCGGGAAAATGTTGGTGTATATACATTTTATTTTTAAAATAAAATATTAAGTGCATCTATTAGTAGTATAAATTGTGGTAGAAATGGTTATTAGTTCTTGCAACTCTTATAGTCATTAGTTTCTTGTAACTTGTATGATCATTAGAATTTTGTAACTTATATAACCACTAACTCATATTTTACCTCATTAGTGTCTTGTACCTTGTGTAACTTCCAAGACATGATTCTTCCATTCATATACATACATTACTATCCACATTATTCCTATTCAATACATGGATAAATTCTCACCTATAAATAGTGTTGTTTCATCTTTTGTGAATGAGAGAGGAAAAAAATGAAGTATGGATAAAATATTGTAGTGTGTAGTGAACTGTGCAATAGTGAAAGAGAGATATAAGACAAAGAAAACATTCTAAGTCTTTAACTATATTCACTATATAAAAAAAAAAGAGTATTTATATGTTGAAGGAAAGTATTTTTGTGTGGAGCTTTGGACTTTTCAACTAATCCAAAGTTGTTTGAATCATACGATGTTGTTGCATCCTGGAGGGGATAAATCAAGAATATTACTGCTGGATCGGTGTAGATTATGCCGCAGTGGGCTTGAATCTCCTTAAAGAGAGCGAGATATCTGCGCCTCCCGTATGAATTTTGATTCAATTTTGTCATTTTATATTTTCAACTGTAATTTATGATATATTACACCAACAGTTATTCTCGAGTTATAAACCGCAAATAATTACTCCTTTTTAGCATTTTGACTATGATAGTATTCAAGAACTCTCAAATGATATAGCTAAGGTTTGGAAAATATTAGTTCCTTACAAGGCTTATAATGTAAGGTCATAGAAGAGGAATTTCAAAATGAAGTGTAAGTTATATTTATGTAAAGAAGTTATTAGGATTATTTTAAAATGTAAACGTAAAAGTACGCATTAGAATTAAAAAAAAAATTAATGTTGAGAGTGGAATTTGAACCCACGCCCTTTCGGACCAGAACCTTAATCTGGCGCCTTAGACCAACTCGGCCATCTCAACAGATGTTTATTAAAATTTATCCAAATTGCATATAGAAAAATATAAATTATTTCAATGTAGATCATTAGAAAAGAAAAAGTGACGAGATAAAGAAAATTGAGAAAAGAGAAGAAGAAAAAAGCTTGGAATATACTAATATGATGCGATATAGATTTGATGAACAATTCAAGCAATAAGCGTGTTTGTATTTAGTCGAACTCAAATACATATTAAGTATGAATGAAAAATTGATTAAAAAAGTTATTAAATAATTTTTTAGTAATAATAAAAAATATTTTACATTTTAACTTTTCTAAAATTTAACTAAACATGCAATTAAAAAGTGTTTGGCTGAGTTAATTAGCTTTTGAACTAAATAAACATTTAATCAAATGAGACATCCCTTTTGAGTAAAAAAAATAATTGGCAGAGTAGTTGAATTTTAGGGTGGATTCATTATGCAGGAAAATATTTTCGATCATAATGTTTTTTTTTTGGAAATATATTTTAAGGTGCTATAAGAATGGTGGTGAAGATGAGATTGTGTCGATGGAGATAAAATAATTAATGAAGAACGTCGCTTATAGATTTTATTTTTTTTAAAAATTACTAAAAATAAGTTTCTATTTTCTAAGAAATTTATTTTTCTTAAAAATTTGTTCATATTCACATATTTAATTTACTATTAGGAACACTTAAAAAGATTAAAAGATAAATACAATGCTGACTCGATATTAAATGATCTTAAATCAAATAAATTAAACATTTTAATTATTGGTTAGAGTTATGTAAAAATTAATAATAAATTTTAATTGATTTTTTTTACGTTAAAAGTTTTAATTTTTGGTTCAAAATCAGCATAAATGAGGTCCAATTGATTTTACCTTCACCATTCATTTGGATGATTGTTACTTGTTAGTTTAAATATAATATTTATTTTGATTGTTACTTAAATTCGATCATTTTGTATCATTTGAATCCATTTATAGGTACCGATGAAAATACTCATTTTATCTATCGATAGATTTGATGTGATTGTATTGTTATTTTAATATCTTCTTTTTTATTTTTTTATTTACCCTATATATTCAATCTCTCCAAATATTATATTTATTAAAACGATATAATACGATACAATATAATAAAATATAATATATTACAAAATAATACATAATAATCGTCCAAACAAAGTTTGATTGGAGCTCGATTTTTAATCGGATCACAACCCATCCACCGGTTGTAATTAACCCACCTTTCTCTACAAATTCGTGGCGCAGCTTCTCACTCCTCTCACAAACAACCAACACCTTCGAACGCATATCTGAAAACTCACTCATGGCAACTATCAAGTCCGTTAAGGCTCGTCAGATCTTCGATAGCCGTGGTAATCCAACGGTTGAGGTTCGTTCTTCTTCAGATTTCCTTCTTTTTCAGAATTTTCGGTGCTTGCTGTATCACGTTGTTCGTTTCTTCGATCATTCTGATGGGTTATTTTGATAGTTTAGCATTTTGTTGTTGTGTACATGTTTAGGTTGACGTTCATCTGTCAAATGGCGTATGGGCGAGAGCTGCTGTTCCTAGTGGCGCATCAACTGGTGATTATCTGTTTATGTTCGTTGTATTAGTGTTTTTTTTTTTTTTTTTGCCTTTTAACTGAATGCACTGGTTTGGTAATGTTTATACAGACATGCAAAGCCAATGATAAATTATGTGTTTTAAAGTGATGATTTGTTTAATGTTTGTCTCATTTTTCGGCGGGATTGGGCCTGGTGGGAGTTTGGCAGCACCTTGTTTGTGGTAGTATTAGTGGTATACATGCAGTTTATTGTTTTTGATATCTGTTATGCTCTATTGTCTATTACATTTCAGTTTATCGCATTATCTGTTGGTGGTAGTTATCATTTTTATGAATGTTTTGTACTGCTTTTCTTATTAATTGACATGTTTTCTTCACTCTCATATTTCTTTTTCCATAACTACTTTGATTTGATGTATTTGAGCTTGGAGTTTCTCGGAAACCACCTTTCTACTTCCATTGGTAGGGATAAAGTTTACATACACGATACACTCTACCCACTCTAGACCGCACTTGTGAGATTATACTGGATATGTTGCTGTTTGCTTTGTTGATTTCATCCTTTACTTGGTTATGAGTATCTGTTTGGCTGTTTAAATAAGTAAAGTGGCTAATCTTTGGTCTCGTTTGTAGGCAAATGTCTTTATTACCTGTGTTTTCCTACAAATCTCTTGAATTTAAACCACTCGTATTAAATGTACTGTTTCTGATCAGCTTGATCCTCTTACCGGTTGTAGCATCTTTTAGATAGGGAAGAGATACTATTAGATGTTGTTAAGTGCCTCTGATCCCAGAATAACATGGTTCTGTTTGGATGAAAATGCAAAGTGTGTTTTATTTCTTGACATTTTTTTAACAATATATCCTGACATTGTTGATTGGTAGCTTCTTATCTGACTCCATTGAATTCAACTTCTTCATTCATTTAATAGGGATATATGAAGCCCTTGAATTGAGAGATGGAGGGTCTGATTACCTTGGCAAGGGTGTCTCAAAGGTTGGTATTGCATCTCAAAACACGTTGGGTAATTATGCCCTTCTCTGCTGACTGGTTGTTTACCTTTGTTCCACCCATGTAGGCTGTAAACAATGTCAACTCTGTCATTGGCCCTGCTCTTATTGGCAAGGTACGCCGCCTCTAGTAATTTATTTTACCTTTGAAAAGGATATTTCTTGGAACACTATTCTGATGGTTATTTGCTTGGTGTGAAGGAATACCATAATGCTTTCTGTCATTCGAGTGAGTAGTGATAGTTGTTTTTGTGCCTGATATGTGAGGTGCCCTTGCTTTGTAGGACCCAACTGATCAGACTGGTCTTGATAACTATATGGTTCATCAGCTTGATGGAACTCAAAATGAATGGGGTTGGTGCAAGCAAAAGGTAAACCTGAAGAAGCTTTAACATTACGTTCACATAACTATCAGAAGTGCACAAATTACCAATTTACCTATGTTGGTCTTTTTTGACAGCTTGGTGCAAATGCCATCCTTGCTGTGTCACTTGCAGTCTGTAAAGCTGGTGCTGCTGTCAAGAACATTCCTCTATATAAGGTATATTGCACAATTGTATTTTATGAGATCAATGCTCACTTTTTCCAGTAATCTACTCTTTAAATCTTCTGTTGCCAATTAACCCGAGTCCAAATGAAAGAAACTGACCCCAATACCTCTATCCATTTCTTTCTAGATGTGGGAACATTTTATATTTTGAATTTATTGTTCTAAATATGAGGGTAACTTACTGTTTAAAGTTCGGTTTATTGATACTATTTCTGTTACTATTCCACTTTATCTCTTCCCATCATAAGGTAATAGCATCATGGCCATTTCTTTGCCCCAAAAGGAAATAGAAAACATCCACGCCCACCTTCTCTTCTTTACTTTTATCTGGTCAGAAAAGGTTATCTGATTGGGAGTTACAATTTGAGCTCCCTTCTCTTTGCAGCATATAGCTAATTTGGCGGGTAACAAAAAGTTGGTTTTGCCTGTTCCTGCTTTCAACGTGATCAATGGTGGGTCCCATGCTGGAAACAAACTTGCAATGCAGGCATGTATTTTTCTCCTGTTAAAAGATTTAGTTAAATGATGTTTAGATAAAAGATACTGATTAGCTGTTATTTGCAGGAATTTATGATTCTTCCTATTGGAGCTTCAAGTTTTAAGGAAGCCATGAAGATGGGTTGTGAAGTGTATCACCATTTGAAGGTTTCACACAGTTGTTCTAGCTTCTATTCCCTTGATATTTGTTTGTTTAGGACAAGTTGTTCTTTTCTTTTTTTTTTCTTTTCTCCTTTTTGAACTTCTTTAGAATAGAAAATATAGTGCTCCCTATGTCATATTTTATGTGATGCTCTTTTCTTTTTTGTTTCTCACGCAAAGACTTTTACCTTTCTCTTTTAAGAAACTATCTAGTCTTATCCATCTTTGATTCCACTTGGTAGAAAAGTTCCACCTTTTTTCCGAAGGCGAGAGAAATAGATACAGATATGCACAACTCTCATGACCTCTCATCTAATTGTTGGTGCTAACAACAATTTGCATTTTGTTAGCTTATGTGTCAAAAGTATTTACTTCTTGAACTCCACGCACATTCAAACTACACTTCATAAAATTGGATAAGGGAGTATTAAATTTGTTCATATGAATTCCTTTGTCTTTTACATGTGTAAGATGCTGATGACAGTTTATGCTAACTCTAGGCTGTGATTAAGAAGAAATATGGCCAGGATGCAACAAATGTTGGTGATGAAGGTGGTTTCGCTCCTAATATACAGGTGAAGTATAAATTTATGCAGGTTTATGGCATACTGTTGAACGACTACCCTTTTACATCACATGATTATGGTTTTTGAAAATTCAGGAGAATAAGGAGGGTCTTGAACTGCTCAAGACTGCCATTGAAAAAGCAGGTTACACCGGAAAAGTAAGTTCTCAACTGTGTTTAAATCAGACCTTTTTCCAACTGCTTTTTAATAATGTAGAAGCTAAGATTATTTTCCTTTTAGGTTGTTATTGGAATGGATGTCGCAGCATCTGAATTCTATGGAAAGGACAAAACTTATGATTTGAACTTCAAAGAAGAGGTAATCCGTGCTGACTATTCCCTAGTAGCATATTGAAGCAGTAAGTTTATTGGCGTTCTTTCACCATCAGTTGACACTTAAGAGGGGTTAGAATAGAATAGGTAAATGCAATCGTACTTAGAATAGGAATAGGAATAACAATAGTATATAGAATCCTACTTGGAAAAGGATTGTGTTATAGTATCCTAGTTCGAAAAGGAATCTAATATAGTATTATAAATAGGGTCTCAATGTAATAATGTAGACAACAATTCAATAATTTTTTTCTCCAATGTTTCTCACATGGTATCAGAGCTTGAGGTAGTTGTTAGTGCTTGTCGGCCCTAATAATTGGAATCAAAGCAAGGCTAAGAACAGCGGGTTCAGTTCTAGCCGCATGCAATCTATTTGACAGTAATTAAGATTTTGTTGGAGAAAGTTTTTCAGAGAGGTTCTCTATGGCGAGACATAGAATTTGATGAGGATATTTTGCAGAGGAGATTCAACCTAATGAAAATTGTGTGAAGAAGGTGGAGCAAAGTTATTTTGTTAGAAATTCAGGCCAAAGGGAAGATTTGTTGGGTTTTTGCCTCGAGATTCTTACAATAATTGGGGCTTTCCTTTTAGGAAAAGGAAAACATAATTTCTCCATATTTGCCTTCTTCTAGTATGAAAAAGTTTATGACTCTATAAATAGAGGCTCATTCCTTCTAACTTGGTAGCATTCACAATGTAGCCATGAGAGCTTGAGAGTTTTGTGTAGGGAGAGAAACGGTGAGTCATAAGTGTTATGTTAATAATTGTGTGAACCTCTTTGTATTCCGAGTGAATTGGTGAGGTTATTTCTCTCGATGTTGTGTACTCTCTTTTATATAGTGAATTGCTCATCTCTTCTTGTAGATGTAGGCCGACCGACCGAACCACGTTAAATATGTGTCTCTTTATAGTATGTTTCTCGTTTATCTTTATACTCATGGTCTTTAGAGGGTTGCTTTACTAGCTTCCACATGACACCTAATTCTTTGTCAGTCCTAACAAGTGGTATCAGAGCTTGTATGGTCCTGGTAGAAAGTCAAAGAGCTTCTGTTGTCGGCGGGCGGCAATGACCATTAGTTATGTTAATAAAAGTAGGGCCAATGATATATACATGGTACCTATATTCAGGGGAAAAAAACTTAGTCTGGTCATCGTGCGTTGATTTTCGATGACTTTCTAGGGTTGTTTTGTGTCAACCCCATATCTGTCAGTATTTTTGTTCCACCGTGCCATCATTCCGGTGACTACTTTTTTTATATCTAATTTGTGTAGCACCGTGCCATCTTTTCAGTGACTACTTTTTCATATTTATCATGTTTTGCACCGTGCTATCTTTCTGGTGACTACTTTCTTATATTCGATTTGTGTAGCACCGTGCATCTCTCCGTACTACTTCTCATATTCAATTTGTGTAGTAACCGTGAATTTTTCGAACTACTTTCTCATATCTGAGTTGCATAGCACTGTGTCTTTTTGGTGACTCAGATTTGATTTGCGTAGTTCCATTCGTCTTTTCGGTGACTCATCAAATTTAGTTTGCGTAGGGCCGTGCCATCATTCCGCCCCTATCTATACAATCTCTTTTGTTGTAGGGTCATGTTGTCAATATGATCCTACCTACATAATTTCTATTTTCCAGTAGGGTCGTGCCATATTTATTATTCTCTTTCTCAGTAGGGTCCTGTCATCTTTTCGACGCTACCCATATAATACTATTTATCAATTTGTGACCACTTTCAGCCATCAAATCTAATAATTCGGTGCATATGCAGGTTTCGACCAGTTTTAAAGGGACTTTCTTAGAGTGATTTCGAGTTGATCCGTATCGTCATTCTCCATTGACCTTTTAATCAGTTGAACATTAAGAATGTTTTTCTCCATGATGATCTCAAGGAAGAAATCTATATGGAGCAACCACCTAATTTTGTTGCTCAGGAGGAGTCTGGTAACCTTATATGTCGATTGTGTAAATCACTCTATGGTCTAAAACAATCTTCTCAAGCTTGGTTTAGGAAGTTTAACAATGCAATCCCGGAATTTCATGGGGAGACTAAGACATTGAGGTTGACTGTTAATTTTGTGAAGCCGGAAGATCAACTTGCTAATATCTCAACACGCCCGTCATCGGTCCTTGTATTAATTACATTTGTAACAAGCTAGGTACATATGACGTGTATGCACTAGCTTGAGGGGGAGTGTTAGAATAGAATAGGTTAATACAAATCCTACTTAGAATAGGAATAGTAATAACAATAATATATAGAATCCTAGTTGGAAAAGTTGTCTTATATAGTATTAATAAGTAGGGTCTTAATGTAATAATGTAGACAACAATTCAATAATATTTTTCTCCAATATTTCTCACAAGAGGTTTTATCTCCGTTAAGAATGTTGAGCTGGATTTTCTGCGTTAACATGTATCTGTAATCTTGATGTTTCTGAAGACGCATTAACTTAAATTTGAGAAACTGATAAATTAGACCTTTTTAACCATCTCTTTTGGTGAAAAACCTTCTTAGAAACCTTTCTCAGAATTCAGCAATAGAGATTAATCAATAACCACTAACTGGGGATGACTACCTACTTTGGGAAATGGATATTCAAGTGAGCTGGATATTTATAAGACTCTTTATTGAGGTAGTTTCATGTTTGATTTATTATCTAATCCTATTTGCTTCAACTGTTTCATCTTTGCAGAATAACAATGGCTCCCAAAAAATTTCAGGTGACCAGCTTAAAGATTTGTACAAGTCATTTGTGTCTGAGTACCCTATTGTTTCAATAGAAGATCCATTTGACCAAGATGACTGGGAGACCTATGCTAAGCTCACTGCTGAGATTGGGGAGAAAGTACAAATTGTGGGAGATGACCTGCTTGTCACCAATCCTAAGGTAAAACTGAAGCATTCTACAACTAGTTGTCATTTTCTTGCTTAAAGCTGCATGCTAAGATATTCCATCATTTAAGAAAATGGGTCGGCACCTGATTCGTGTTTATTTGAGCTACTTTCTCAATGCTTTTCGAAACCATATAATAATTAGTTGTATCTGTACAGAGAGTAGCCAAGGCAATCAGTGAAAAGACTTGCAATGCGCTTCTTCTTAAGGTATTGACACCTAATCTAAGTCGGTCATATCTCTGGTATGTCCTGTTACTTTGGAGACCACACTGTTGCAATATTTCATTTATGATTTTTGTGTGCAGGTTAACCAAATTGGCAGCGTGACTGAGAGTATCGAAGCTGTAAAAATGTCTAAGAAAGCTGGTTGGGGTGTAATGACTAGCCACCGCAGGTAAGGAGATCATGATCCTCTGCAATAGACTTGCAGAAAGAGGAATTTCAGTTTTGTTTAGTTGTTTATGTCACTTGTTAACTATCTTTGGTATATTTGGTGCAGTGGAGAGACAGAGGATACCTTCATTGCTGATCTTGCTGTTGGTTTGTCAACGGTAATTTTGTAAAAGCACTTTTGGCTAATCTAATCTATAGAGTTAATTTGGTTTAGCCGTTGGTATAATTGTGTATATCCTGGATTCTTATAGGGACAAATCAAGACTGGAGCTCCCTGCAGATCGGAACGTCTTGCGAAGTACAACCAGGTACTTACCCCAATAGTACAGTTTACTTTGATGCTATTACTTTTCTCTGGTGCTTCATCCTGTAGTCAGTTCTGATTTCTCATTCCTGCTATCAGCTCTTGAGAATTGAAGAGGAACTTGGCTCAGATGCTGTATATGCCGGAGCAAGCTTCCGCACCCCTGTTGAACCGTACTAACAAATGAAATGTTAGTGCTGAATGTGGTGGAGTCTCTTGGGCTGACCGAATTCTCGATGTAGAAATGGTCATTCCATGGATAGTATATGATTGATTATCAAGTTGCTACTTTTAACAGCCTTTGTTCTGATGTTTTGAGCCTTGACAATTCTGAACTGTGAAAACGTTCTCGTAGGCAGAGCATATCTTATTCTGACTGCTGGTTTTGTAACTGGGAATGCAGTTTGTAGTACTTCAAGATTTTGATGTTTTGGTATTCATGCCATCAAAGATTTTGCCTTGCTATATAGATACACTCTGTGGATAATACCCCAATCCAGTGTTAGCGTCAGGAATTACCTTCATTGGTTGATCCACCATATGATGAATTAAACATAACAATGAAATTACACAAGTGGGGTCTGAGATTTCCATGCATTGGAATCATTTTGTCATAATTCATTTCTCGGTTAAATCAAAGTAATATTCTATTTATGTATATATTTTGTTATCATTTGAAGAAATGACATATCGTGGAAATAAACGAGGCCAAAACAACATATCCAGTGAAATTTCATAAGTGGAGCATGAGTAAGGTAAAATGTATGTAGACCTTACTACTACCTCATAAAGATAGAGAGGTTTTCGGAAGATTTTCAACTCAAATATATCAGCTCTAAAAGTAGAAAATAACATTAAAAATGACCAGGGAGGAAGGCAAGTGATAATTTTATAAATATATATATATATATATATATATATATATATATATATATATATATATATATATATATATATATATATATATAAAAGTAGTAAAATAAATGACGAAAAATAACAATAAATATATAAAGATGTGACTAATCCTACTAACCTACTATATCACAAGGCAAGATATCAATCTACTCCTACTAGCCAACTAACCTTCTATCCTAATATGCGACCTCCAATCATTTCTATCTAAGGTCATGTCCTTGGTGATATGAAATTGCACCATATCCTGTTTAATCACCTCTTCCAATACTTTTTCGGTCTATTTCTACCCCTTCGCGTAATCCCTAAATCCAGCGTCTCGCACCTCCTAATAAGACCATCTGCACTCATCTTCTACACATATCCAAACCATCGCAATCTCATTTCTCTCATCTTCTTTGCCACAGAGGTCACCCCTAACTTCTCCCAAATGATCTCATTCCTAATCTTATCAACTCTCGTATATCCATGCATCCACCTTAACGTCCTCATCTCCGCAACCTGCATCTTTTGAACATGCGAGTTTTTGACTGGCCATCACTCCACGCCATATAGTAAAGACGATCTAACCACTACTCTGTAAAACTTACCTTTAAGTTTAGCTGGTATTTTCTTGCCACATAATACTCCAGTGGCAAGCCTCCACTTCATTCATGCTGCCAAATACGATGTGTGACATCATCATTGATATCACCACTACTCTGGAGATGGACCCAAAAAACAATTATTGAAAATTACATGGGTCTGTTTGTCTTATCCTAAAATCTTATTTTAAGGAAAATCTAAAATGAGGGTGGTTATAGCAGTATCTCAAATCGCAATAGTTATTAATAGTGTCCCAAATTATTTCCCTATTGTTTTTCATAAGAGCCTAGCGATTAGTACACAAAACATCCAGCATTCACGAAAAGTTTCTATGCACTCTCAAAATTAGAGGATTTATAAGTATAAGTGTTTGTTTAGACAATATACCTATCAAATATCATGGACTTCCTGATACATCAGCAAACATCTGATACATAGGGAAAGGATGTATTAGATAGGATAGGACATGCGAACACATAGGGGCATGTATCTAGAGGGGATTTATGTATCTGAGAGAGGAAGGAAGTATCCGAAAGTGGGATAAAGATGTATCAACAAGAAGAGAGTGATGTATTCGAAAGAGGATATTTGAAATTTTTCTAAATGGTAGAAAATTTTAGAGATTATGATAAAATAAAATGTGTATTTTAGATAATTTTTCTTTTAAAAAAAGCTTATAAGTTAAAAGTCATAAGGTGGTCATGCCCAAACTCATTTTTGTACTTTTTTGGCTAAGCATAACTTTTCCAAACACCACAAAAAAATAATTTTAACCAAAAAAAAAAAAACTTAAAAGCCAGATTGGCTTAGATTTAAAAAATAAAATTAAAATGCTGGCTGTGGGGTTCGAACCCACGCGCACTTATGTGCAGAAGATCTTAAGTCTTCCCCCTTAACCTCTCGGGCAAACCAGCTGATGCTTAATATGATGATAATAAATAATTTATTATATAAAATAATAAAAATAAAAAGATCATCCATTTCTAAAGAATAACGTGTTTTCCACTTTAGATTATATTATTATTTAGGTTGATTTATTGGTGTTTTAAGTACCTTGTTTTATAAAAATCTCATATTACTTTGGTTTGGTGTTAAATTACAAACATTTTAGATTGTTTGATTTTTGATATATCTGAAATTTAAACTATATCTTATTTGTCTCTTAGAAATATCAAGCACAAATAAAAAGTTATCTAGTGATATAAATTCAAGGCTTCTTCGATATAAATTGATATCAATATTAAAAAAATATATATCATAAGTTAGTTTTGTATAAATTTATATTAATATTTAAAAAGAATATCGTAAGTTAGTTTTGTAATAGTTTTTCTGGAAGTAACAAATAAAGAGGAAAAAAAAACAAATGGATGGCAAATTTCATATTCTAACAACTGCACCTATATTATTTTAGGACACTTAGTTCCTTTTTAATTTGCATAATATTCTATATTTGAAAATTCTGGCTTGAAACTTATCATTTAGCTGCATTAGTATATTTTAATTGATATAAATATTGCTAAATAATATTTTTTTTCTTTTGAAATTTAAAGTTATAATTAGACGTCTGATAAAAATACGCAAATATAAAATAATATTATGCACAATGAACTCTTTATAAAAGTATTATCCTGAAAATATTGGAGTAATATTTTCTTTCCAAGAGTAGCTGCAAGTTTGCTTTCTTCCCCACAGCTAAAAAGGTTAAGTGTTTTTTTAAGCAAATATACAAGTTTGAGGTTTGAAATTACATTTTCGAATTTATTTACTTCAATACCAATTAATTTACATATTTACCAAGTCATATAATTTGACTTTTCAATTAATTTAATCATTTTCCTTTTTTTTTTAATTTTTGACAAGGTGATGTGGACCCGCATTAAATGCGGGTCAGGCTTCATTAAATGCGGTCAGTGGGTTATTAAATGCACCACTTCAATTTTTTTTTTAATAAACAAAATGTATTTCTGTTGTTAAAATTGATTTTTCATCTTCTTCTTTGTTGTATTATTATTTGTTGGAAATTTTTACACAAATAACAACTTTCACCCCCAAAATTACACTTTAAAATTTATTTATTAAAATACCAAAAAAAACACACTCTTTTTCATTTTCCAACACTATTATATCATACCACACACCACAATAATCACACTCAAAACACTCTCTCTCCTAAATTTGTAAATAAAGTTGGTATTTTATATGGTATTTTTCAATGATTCGGTAGGGGCATGTAATTTTTATCCAAAAACTTGGTATTTTTGAAAACTCCCCTTTGTTTAGCAAGAATTTCTCTCCTTCTTCTTCACAACGTTCCTTCATCAGCCGGATTTCAGGTATGTATTTATTGAATTTTATTTTTTGGTTTTCGTTTTGAGTCAGGTTCTAGTAATGGTCATCTCCCATTTTGTGTATAGGTTATCTCAACCCGTTTTTTTAAAAAAATTTTTTGCACCCAATGTCGTTGTTCTTCCTTCCAACTCTTTTTTTCGTTATTTTCGAAAGTTATGAAATTTTTTGGATTTGTTGTTGTTCTTTCAGTGGGTTCTTGGTATTTTGTATTGCGAGTTGCTTTCAATAATCTTAAGATTCAAGTAATGGTCATCTCCCATTTTGTGTAAAGCTTATCTCAACCTTTTTTTTTTGAATTTTTTTGCATCCCATGTCGTTGTTCTTCCTCCCAACTCCCTTTTTTTCGTTATTTTCGAATTTTTTGCATTTATTTGGTTTTTTTGTTGTTCTTTCAGAAGGTTATTGGTGTTTTTACCCCCTTTTTATTTTTTCAGATTGGTATTCTTTATAGCGGGTTGCTTTCAATATTCTCAAGATATTCCCTTTCACTTATTTTGGTATTATTTTGCGAATTAACTGGTTCATGGCCCTTTTTTTTATGGTTTGCAACTGGTAATTGGGGGTTTTTTGAGTTTAGCATGTGCCGTATCTCCCCTTGTTTGTATTTAATTTGGTTCTTTTTGGTATGCAATTGTTTGTTTTTGTAGAAGAGTAATTGGTGACATCAATAGTGTTTGTATCGAAATTTTTGGTATATTTTTTGGCATTGTCCATGGTTGTGTGTTAAGCATGATGATGGTTGATGTATTAGTTTTTTTACACTGCAATGGCATTATCTTGGCTGTTTTGGTATGCGATATCTAATTTTTTCGAGGTTGAAATTGTGGTATTTTTATTGGTATGCAAATGGTAATTGGGGGCATGTGACTTTATTATGTGTTGTTTGCCCCCCTTAGTTTTTGGTATTTTTTTTGGTATTCTTCATGTGCCGGACTGGGGATAATTGGTATTGCTGATGGTAGTTTGGAATTCAATGATTCTTCCCCATGGGTGGTATGCATTATGGTATTGTCCTATGTCTGTTGGTATGTTTATTTGGTAATTGGGATGGGGTTTTTCATGTTTGCTGTTTTGATGTAAATTTGTCGAGGTTGAAAATTGTGGTATTTTTTTGGTATGCAATGGAAATTGTGGTATTTTTTTGGTATGCAATGGTAATTGGGGGTATGTGACTTTTGTATGTGTTGTTTCTCCCCTTTATTTTTGGATATTATTGTATGTATTTATTTGGTTGTTGGTATTTTTATGTCTAGTGTTGTTTTTGTAGTAGAGGAATTGGTGACAGTTAATAGAGTTTATATTGTATTTTTTAGTATATGTTTTTGGTATTCAATGGTGTTGTGGTTGAAACTTCAACAGTTTATTTTTTGGTGTTTCCTATGGTATTCTGTTTTGTATTTAATATATGTTTTATTGGTTTAATGTGCAGTGTTGTAATTGTATAAGAGGACAAAATTACTATGGAAGTGACACCAACGAGGAGGAATTTGTGACAGTTAATAGAGTTTATATTGTATTTTTTAGTATATGTTTTTGGTATTCAATGGTGTTGTGGTTGAAATTGGTATCCGATATGGTAGTTCACTATGCATTTGTGGGTTGTATTTTTGGTATTCTCTGTCAGTTACGATGTATGGTTGGTTGCAAATTTTGGTGTTCACTATGGTACTTATAAAATTATCGAACTTTGCCACCAGATATTCCAAAAATAAAAAAATTACAAAAATATATGAACGTGCATGATCTTATCAACACCTATACCAACACTATTACCAATAAAAAAACCAACACTGTTATTGGTTATTTTATGTAATAAAAATTTGTAAAGTATGCACAATTTTAATGTAAGAGAAAGAAAAAGTACACACACATTAAATGTTTTAATGTTAGAGAAAGAGAAAGTACACACACATTAAATGCAATTGTTGGTTGCTTTGTTGCTATTTTTTATCATTTCCCTATAAAGAAGGACACTATTCACAACAATTTGCATTAATTGCATTATTTTTTTGTTTCACACGTTTTTTTTTTAATCTTTTTTTGTTATAAATTGATTTGATGTGTCCTTTTTAAAAATAATTCAATACCTTTTACATTATTAAAAGACCAAATTTTATACATTACATATTTATAGTATAGAACAAGCCAAATACGTACGAATATGTTAATAAATAATTAATTCTACCAATTTGGTTACGATTAACGTTTTATATTCTTTAAAAAAACACAAAAAAATTCACATTAAACTCCAAGTAAAATTTCATCTTGTGTGTTTATTGCAATTATGACTATCAATTATACATATGACAATATTTGTCTCGAACTTGTTAGTCCAATCAGTTAATTCTTTATTCCACCATTCACGTAAAATTATATATTTGCACTGGATGTCATAGCAACAAATTTTTTCCCCGACTTTACTACCATGTTCGTACAAACATATATAAAAATTAAAATTTTTTACTACCACAAACAACACCACAAATAACACCAAACAACTGCTATTGTTATTTTGACTAATGGAAAGTAATTATCATTGTTATAGTATAATACTTGCACCCACATGGGGGCAGCTGTACCTCTTGATGTGGCATCCCAATAAAAATCCCTTGGTCAACAACTTATTAAATACACAAAAAACATTCCCTCCATTTTATCTTGTGGTTAAAAAGTTTGCATGAAAAAAATGGAAGACAAATGGGGGCCAGCCGTACCTGCTTGACGTGGCCTCCCTTTATAGGGGCTTGTAGGCTGCCATAATCCCATCAAATCAATTAAATTGATTTGATGGGTCTTTTTCTAATAAATTTATTCAACACATTTTCCATAAATATTTATTAAAATACCATAATTTATACATTACATTTTTTTATGGTGTAGAACAAGACAAATATGTATGAACATCTTAATAAATATTTAATTCCACGAAATTCGCTACAATTACCTTCTTATATTTTTTTTAAAAAAAAATACTATTATCAATTATTTTTTTATATTCTAAATTTTTTTCTATTATGACAATATCAATTATACGTAAGACGAATTTTTTCGTGAACACCAAATTTTTTTGTCCATACTACAATCATTTTACGCTTTACATTACGTTTATAAATTGAAAATTTTATTCTCCAATTTTGAAGAACATACTAGTTCTTTGTCAATTATTATAAAAAAACAAAAAAAATAATAAAACTAGAAACCCATTTCCTACACCAACTTCTAAAAACTTTTAAATATCATCAATTTATTCTTCCTTTTCACCACCTATCACATCACACTTTAATCAACTTTATTATAAAAAATAATACTCTCTTTCCTACTTTTTAATTAAAGTTGGTATAACTTTGGTAATTTTAACCAACTTGGTAATGCCTTGTAATTTCCTCCCCTAAAAAGGGCATTTTTGAAATCCGCCCAAAGGTTAATAGTACTATAACTCAAATCATTTATTTAGTGTCATCTATTTCATTCAAAAATAAAATTTAAATTTCAATGAGAGAGAACTTTAAGTATCTTGGGTCCATTATTCAGAGCAGTAGTGATATCGATGATGATGTCACACATCGTATTGGGGCAACATGGACGAAATGAAGGCTTGCCTCCGGAGTACTGTGTGATAAGAAGATGCCACCTAAACTTATAGGCAGGTTTTATAGAACGGTGGTTAGACCATCTCTGCTATATGGGATGGAGTTAGAGGCGGAGCTACATTCACCCAAAGGTAGTCAGATAAACACCCTTCGTCGGAAAACTTTTTCGAATATATAGATTAAATATAGATATTTTGATATATGTCCATTGTTGAACACCCTTGATACAAAAATCACCCACCCATGTTCTAAAAGTATTAACACCCTTGACGAAATGCTAGCTCCGATGCTGGGTGGAGTGCTGGCCAATTAAAAACTCAAATCTTCAGAAGATGCAGGTCGCGGAGATGAGGATGTTGAGATGGATATGTGGACACACCAAGGGGGATAAGATTAGAAATGAGATCATTCGGGGGAAGTTAGGTGGCCTCTGTGGTAGACAAAAGGAGAGAAGCGCGACTGCGATGGTTTGAGCATGTGTTGAGAAGAAGTGTTGATGCTCCTGGCAGGAGGTGTGAGAGGATGGATTTAGAGGTTACGCGAACGGGTAGAGGTAGAAGAAAAAGTATTGGGGGGAGGTGATTAGACAGGATATGAAGCAACTTCGTGTCACCGAGGACATGACCTTAGATAGAAAGGAGTGGAGGTCGCATATTAGGATAAAAGGTTAGAAGCCTTGTGGTTGTAGTAGATTAGGAGTCGTGTCTTTATATATTGTGTTATTTGTCCGGCATTTATTTTGTTACTTTTGTTATCGCTATATATTCTCATGTTGTCCATTCTAGTTGTTTCATATTCAGTATTTTCTACTATTAGAAATGATTTTTGAGATGAGAGTCTTTGGGAAACAACCTCTTTATCTCTATGAGATAGTGGTAAAGTCTGCGTACATTTTTCCCTCTTCAAACTCCACTTGTGGAATCTTCACTTGGCATGTTGATGTTGTTGTCATATTCAACTCGCTACCTCATCCCCATAGCATGAACATTCTCGAAAAACGAGAAGCTATGACAGTTCTTTTGTGTAATGACCGGCATATCTATGATTCTTGAGGGGAATAAAATGTTGGATAGAATCATCGTAGCAAGGCTAAGATGAATAGATATGAATGATGAAATGAAGTCTTCCCTCTTAGCTAGTCGAAATAGCATGAAGCTTATCAAGGATTTAGGAAGATGAAAGAAAGAAAAGCCAAAAGGAAGAATACAATTACTCCCTCTATTTCAAGTTTATATTTTTAAATTAAAATTATGTCAAATGTACAAAAATACCTCTTAATCTTATAATTTTAAACATATCATGCGAAAAGCTAAAATTAAAAAATTATAAAAAAAAAAAGGATGGTCCTTTTTAAAATAAACTAAAGAAAAAATACAAATCATTCTTTTTAAAACAAAAGGTACAACATTACAATGCTACATACAATCTCCACACTCGGTAAAATTATTTTTCCTAAAGATTTGGCCCAAAACCGAGGTCAGGAGAAGAGACTGCCCCACCTCTCCTGCAAAGAAGGTGCAAGACTACTACGCTACAATCTCTGAACCTTCGTATCTAAGATCACGTAACAACATTAAGCTGCAACCTCCACACCTTTTCTAAGATCATGTACCTCAATAAGTTGAATCAAACAAGGAATAGCCAACCATCACATGCTATGCAGACGAGGGAACTCGTCAAGAAACAAAAAAGCTGTGCACGTAGCAAAATACCAAATAGGTAATAACCATTACTTCGAATGGAATCTCAACCAAAAGTAGGAATCAAAATAAACCTTCACGTACCCAGAGATAGTTCCCCACGTACAAAATACAAATAAGTAGCAAAACTGGACCTAACTCTGGCTTTACATTAGGGTCAACCAACAAAAGATACTCTAAAACCTATCACTCTACTCGATTATCATTCCCTTCAACGCCTGACAAATGTTTCACTGGATCTCCAAGCAGATGATTCTACTCCTATTTACTTTCCAGCGCTGTGCTTGGCTTTCGAGTGAGATTCCAGAGCAATTTCAGAACCAAAAGTCCTGCAAGAAGAAATACATGAATCCAGGATACAACCTAATGCTCCTTAAATATCAAAAGATGTATAGAAGTTACCTGTTGCATGTCTTGCAGGCAATAGATCCGCCAGATTTTGGAGTCTGGTTTGGCTTGTTTCCAGGAGTCTTACCAGCCTGCTTTGAGGGATGAGGGGTTGCCACATGGACAGCACCTTTCTTACCATCTAAACAGCCCCACAAAAAAAACATTCAGGGATAAGATGACACAAATCACATAATAACCAAGCATAAATGCAATAAAAAAAAGTTTTTGGTAAAATTCTCATGTAAATCAAAAGGACAACAGCAGACAGTCCAATATTAGACAAATCCATACCCAATATTAACATTCATTAACCATGTAGAATTGTAGAAAAACTAACCAGTCTTTTGAGGAGTTGTAAATTTTGTCTTTTTACCGGGAACAGGTGTTTTTGCAGCAGAATCTGCAGGTCTCTTTTTGCTAGGTTCAGCCTAAAAAGAAGAATGAACCAAGTCGTGTTAGCCCACGTTCCTGCTCAAGAAATTCAGGAGAAAAGAGAAGACCAATAACCACGAGCTACCTTCTTTGGTGTTTCCTCCTCACTCTCATCAGACTGATCTTCATCACTATCATTTTCTTCATCCTGAGAGGATAATACTCAATAATTTAAAACATTGGAAGCTATATTATGCAGAAGAGTTACATTGTCGTTAATGCTTCAGACCCCTAAAGGAAAAGGCTAGAATAACATAGTTACATGGACCAGATGATGAACTAATTCAACTCACATGCAGGATTCTGCCTATTCAACATGCAACATAACATTCAAGAGACGAACAATCTGATGTTCAGTTTGATGTCATCTATCTTGCAAAAACAGAGGCCCATATATGACGATCATTTTCTCAATCTGACAATTGCATTTTGGCCTACGTAATAGTATCTGTTTTTGGGCTACTCAAAAACATGTTTAATAGTAAAGCAAAGATATCAAATCGGTTTCATCCATAATTTTTACCGGGACTTAGACCCCTAAAACATTTAAGAGTTCAATGATATCTTTGACAAACAACTGTTTTACAACACTTTATCAAAAGAAAATTCTCCTTTAAAATCTGTTTTCCAAGACCAATTCTTTTAAAACCAAATCCAAACTGTGTTCTGAATAACAAATGCAAAATATATTCTTCCAAAAAATCTTAATAAGTTCAATCTCGAAGATCGCGCAAGTACCACAGGTTGAAAATTTTGGCTGGAAATTGCTGGACAATCTCAAAAAAGGTGCCAACTACTTTTGTGCTTCACCCCAGACATCTACGAACCATTAGGACCCGCTTGGCAGGCAGTATTAATTAGAATAGTCCCTAGACTAAATTTTTACTTTATTTAATTTAATCCATGGATTAGTTCTACACCATATGTGGTCTTATTTTATCCCTAGAAAATGGAGGAATAACTAAACCAAGATTTAACAATTCTTGGATAAGACCCTTAAATGACTAAATTACCCCTAATCACTTTTCCTAAATTTCTTTTGTAATTCAATGTCCTTTTTATATTGGAATGGTTATAAATGTTCTTTTTGATTCTCCAAATAAATTTAGTGTAAGTTGATTATTTCACAAACCAATTTTTTTTCCTACATGTTTGGCTTGCTATACTAGGTTGATTTCTTTTCTGTGTTTGTTTGTCTTTTTTGTAAAAAAATATAGTTTGTCAATTGACCACTTGAACTATTTGTTCTTTTTCTCTAAAAAGCTTCAAATATTTGAACAATTTAAGTAGGCTATTGAACCATTTGTTTTCTTTATTCTGATACTATTTTATTTTTGTTTATATAGTAAGCTTATGTTTTTTAAAGAAAAAATAAAGTCTTAATCGCTAAAGTAACTTTCTTGGTGAAAATATATTTTATAAATGAAATCTCACATTTAATGCGTCTTTCCCTCCCTACTATCTCAGTCTCTCATAGTATTTATCCAGATTATGTATAAATTATTTAAAATAATGTTTTATACTTATTAAATATTAGAAAATATATTTTACAAATTACTTTTAAAAAACCAAATTAGCTCATGTTCCTTCATACCATATCACACCCAAAGAGAAAAACATTTTAATTTCGAATAATGTAGGCAGCATTATGCCTAACATATATATACATCCAATTTTCTATTTTAATTAATCAATCACTAGAGGAGAAAATCTATAAATTACAAGGTCAAGGTCCAAAAGATTAGCATATTTAATGCAGTGGCATACTATATCAGACCACTGTCCATATTTTTCCTAAATTGTTTAATGAAATTAGGAGAACGATCCTTTAAAGGACCGTATATTTGAACATATGGTCTAAGCATTTTTAAAATTATTTTTGTTAAAATTTGTTCTGTTTTACACATATTTCGGGCATCAAAATATAATGATTTAATAGTGACTATTCTACGCAGTATAAATTGTAAGGTTTAGGAAAATCAAAAATTCCATAATAACTCGAGGGTATAATAGAAAAGAATGTTTTTGTGTAGAGTTTGAAACTGAACACAAAATTAGGTAGGTAACAATGACCCAACAACAACAACAACAACATACCCAGTTGAATCCCACAAGTGGGGTCTGAGGAGGGTAGAAATGTACGCAGACCTTCCCACTACCTCGTAAGAAGTAGAGAGGTTGTTTTCTGTGAACCTTCGACTCAACAACCCATAAGTAGAATAACTAGATATTGCAAAAGGGAACAAAAGGGGAAATAAAACTAAAAAAATCGAAAAAAAGGGGCAACTATCTACGAAAAGCACATGTTAATATGTAAATACGATAAATCAACACACATTCGATAAACATCAATCCCTCCTACCCTTGCTACCTCACTAAACCTCTAGATCACCCACCCACCTAACCCTACCAACCAATCAGCCTACTACTCTAATTCGCGACCTCCACTTCTTCCTATCTAAGGTCATGTCCTCGGTTAGATCCAGATCCTCCATATCTTGTCTAATCACCTCCCCCCAATACTTCTTCGGTCTACCTCTACCTCTCCGTGTATCTCCCAAAACCAACCTCTCGCACCTTCTAAACGGCGCATCGGTACTCCGTCTCTGCACGTGTCCAAACCATCGCAGTCTCGCTTCCCTCATCTTATCAGCTACTGGTGCCACCTCTAGCTCCTCCCGAATGATCTCATTCTTAATCTTATCCCTCCTTGTGTGACCCAAACACTCTATAAAAACTAATCCATTCGTTACTAATCCCTACATTACTAATCCTTGCATTATTAATCTTTGTACCAAATGATCCCTCGATGATGTTATGACAATATAAAGCATTGAGCATATATTAGATGATAAGCATACCTCCCCAATCTCAGAATCATCTTCATCCGCAGACTCATCATCACTGCTCTCATCTCCATCATCAGCCTTTGCAACTTTACCAGGCTCTGCAACTGTCACCTTTTGCTTAGCTGAAGCAGAATCCTTCACACTAACCTTGGCTTCAGTCTTTCCTGTGAGACAGGTACGCAATACTTTAGAACTAAGAAAAATGGTAGATTGAAGAGACGACTATTATAATAGAATTTTATGTACCATTGTTTGCAATTGTGAGGGGTATTTCCTCATCAGACTCTGCACAAAATAAAATATCAATTAAGTCTTCACCTAATCCACCGAAGCCTAAATATGCTCAAAAAGAAGATCTGTTAATACCACCTTCATCTTCTTCTTCATCCTCCTCAGTGTCACCACAGAATTGATGTCAAGGAAACAAAAAGAGCTTGAAAAAATCTACCTCTTTTTAGTGGACATAAAGAGAATTGTAGAAACTAGAAAGATGGTGAAGATCATTTCAACAAAAGATCAAAGTTAACAGACAATGAAAAGGATATTCCTCAAATGGGTTGGCAGCCTTGTATCCAAAAAAGTAGACACTACCATTTTTCCAGTTGTGTGATAGTTCAAAATCTTTATCAAAAACCAGGTCAAACTGTTGTTGAGGTAGTTTATCTGAGCTGAGTGTTCCAAGAACAAGCTTCTTGCCATCAATAGTTACAGACAAGCATACAGGTTCCGATCCTTTATCCTTTTTCACCTCTCCAAGAGATGCCTAAAAAACAAAAGAATACATTGTTAGAATTCTAAAAAGAGATGCCTACAAGGTACTAGCTATTGCAAATGAATTTGCCCATCAAATTCAAGTGACAACTTGAACACCTGTGAAAGATGCAAAATCATGTCATCTCCAGGCTGTACAGATAAAGGTTGTCCGCTTTTCACCTCCGCACCTAAATGTAAGAAAATTTAAAACAGCTGCCAAATGTAATTCCAATATAAAGAGGGAAACAAAAACGCTTACACACTATGGATGAAGTAACAACAGCAGAGCACGCATAAAAGGAAAAATATTTTTACCAATACAATTATTACACAAAACTAGAGGCAAAAAAAGTAAATTCAAATAGTATATGAGACCCAACAGAACTCCGGAGCCCACAGGCTTTAGATTGAGTAGGAACAAAACAGAATAGTTGGAGTGCGAATTCAATGTCACATTGAATGAAGTGGACGTGGCTATAAGACTTGCTACACACTCTTTCCAAAAGAAATAGTTTGAATATTTTGGGTCCACCATCTAGGGTAGTGATGACATTGACGATGATGTCACACGTCACATCATGGCAGCTAGGATGAAATGGAGGTTTGCCTCGAAGACTTGTGAGATAAGAAGGTACTAACTAAACTTAAAGTAAGTTCTATCGAGTGGTGGTTAGACCATCGTTGTATGGGGTGGAGTGTTGGCCAGTCAAGTCAAGAACTCACATGTTCAGAAGATGCATGTTGCGGAGACAAGGATGTTGAGATGGATGTGTGAGCATACTAGAAGTAATAAGATCAAAAATGAGATTATCGCAGAAAAGGTGGGAGCGGCCTCCGCGGTAGATAAGATGCAGAAGCGAGACTGAGATCGTTTTGACATGTGATGAGGAGGGTCATCAATGCTCCAGTAAGGAGGTGTGAGAGGCTGATGGTAGGGGTACACATAGGAGTAGGGGTAGACTGAAAAAGTATGAGTAGAGGTGATTAGACAGGACATGGTGCAGTTTAATATTATCAAGTACATGACTTTAGATAGGAAGGAGTGGAAGTCACGTATTAGGTTAGAAGGTTAGTTGGGATAAAGTGTTGTCTTTTCCCTACGTAGGTCTAGTCGTACCGAGTAGTTCTTGCCTTATGTTGTTTTTTCTATTTTGATTATTCACATTATCTTTCGTTTCTTTTTCTTGTAGACTTTACACTGTTTTTTTGTTAACCACTATGCTTTCTTCCATTGTTTTCTTCTTCTCTGTTCCTTGGATTTGATGCACTTAAGCCGAGAGTCTTTTGGAAACAATCCCTCTACCTCCACGAGGTATTAGTAAGGTCTGCGTACAATTTACCCTCCTCCCTAAACCCACTGTGGAATTTTTCTGGTTATGATGTTGATGTTGTTGTTATGATACCAAAAAAAAAAAATTAATGTTCGGGTTTTTGAGCTATAATAATATCAAAAAGACATGTATCAAAGCAAAACGTATGAGGGTAACCCCAAATATGAAAATTAAAAATTGAGGCTTTTTTGCATCAAACACTGGTTCCAAGCTGATTCTGAAAGAGCTAAATCAAATACCCTACCCTACTCTCCTATATAGAAGAACGGAAAATGAATTCAAAGAACAAAGTGATGACAGAATCTATGAACGAATCGAAACACTAAAGAACCATTAATTTTTATTGTTAACACTAAAGAACCATGACCAAAACAGAGTGCAACATATCATATATAATCAGCACTACAACTCAAACATTTCTAGTTATTTCATCACACTCTCTACCATGCCAATGATGAAAAATACCGAACCAAAAAAATATATAGTCCAAGAATCTACTACAAAAGAGTACAACAACATACCAAGTGTAATCCCACCTACTTGAGTCTGGGGAGGGTGGTTTGTAATAAGCATTATAACTACCTCATGCACATAGAGAAGTTGTTTTCAATAAATTCAACTATCACAACAAGAACATACCAAGTGTGATCCTAGAAGTGGGGTTTAGAGGAGGATAAACTGTATACAAACCTTAATCCAAAACTTGAGGGATAGAGAGGTTGTTTCTAATAAAGACAGATATAACAAAACAGTAAATAACAAACAAAAAAACACAACTTTTTGCTCTCAAATTGATAAGTTATGAAATGTGCATATGAATGTACAAAATTCAAATATGGACACGGGTTTCGACATTCAGTCATCATATACCGAAAACGTGTCTGATCAGAATAACATAAGCAGAACAAACAACGAAATGGCAAAATGAATGACTAACAAATACAGCATCTGACACCATGAAACAAAACAAAATATCAAGGAACATCATCGAGCAACTAAATTATCAAAATAATGAAACGATACACGGAGGAAAAGCAAATAAATTGACAAGAGATAGAATTTACCCCAAAACTCCATTGCCGGTGTAAGAAGAATACAGGGAGAAAACTCTAGGGTTTAGGAGAGAGTGAACAATGGAAGTAATTTAGGGTCGGCAAGCGTAGGTTTAAAAGCGGGAGAATATAGAGAGAGGAACTAGTATATATAAACTCACTTGTTCCAATTTATGTGTTAAGTAGTTTGGCCAAATGTACTAAAAAAAATTTGAATAAAATTTATATATTTGTAAATTATATAAAAGAAAAGTACTATAAGCTGGTGTCTAAGTATGAGTTTAGATTTCACGAGCTCACTCAATATGCTACGATGATTTTACCCGTTGAGGAGGAGAGAGTTCAATATTTTGTTCGAGGTTTAAGGTTTTAGCTTCGGATTGAGACCCAGTCTATAATTTCAGCGAGTCTATAACACCCCACACCTCTATTCTTAGGATCCGACTTTTTTTCGTTGTAAGTATATAAGCTTGAACCTAGTATGTAACGACCCGACCTAGGGACTAGTCGTCACATAGTGAATGAGATATCCGGAGGCATCTTACCCAAGCCATCTTTAATATCTCGAGCGTTCATAAGCATAGAACTTAAACAATTGCGGAATAGAACGGGAAAAGGAACCATGGGGCAACATATGACAATGAAGCAACATTAAAAAACATACTCAAATAATTTGTCCAAACATCATACCATCTAAACCATGGAATGGACGAAATCGGTATTGGTCGGTTTCCATCAAATAGAAATGACTCCAACGTTTAACAACATAGAAAGTAAAAGCCTCTAAAGGCCAACATATACATATCAATATCTGAAATACATAGCAAGAATGAAAAATGGTAGAGACCCGAACTAAGGGCTCACCACAAAAGTACTAGTCTCGATTGCCTAAAAACTAGCATTGAGTAGTGGAGGAGTACCTGTCCCTACCTAGTTAAATCATGCAGACAAAATACGTGTTAGTACTTTTGAAATGTACTAAGTATATGAGATGCAACACAAACATGAAATTGCAATACCATCATTCATAAATAAAACATAGGTACCTATATAAGATGGTAAAGATACATAAACATGAGTCTAAGCATGCACAAGGAATAACACTCAATATGAATGAGAATCATGCAAAAGTGGAACACGTGTGATGAAACTATGTCATAGAATCATAAACCTTGTGGGAATGGACCTTACATATAAGACTATGTGAGCTACTACATAAACCCCTACGTTGGCACGAGATAAAAATCCATCTCTTCGCATACATCTTTATATAACATAAATGGCCTGCATGGATCCACTAGCCTAGCTACAAGGGCTTCAATGATGGCACATAGTTAATGGGGAAAAGGGTTATTTCTATGGTTCCGTTACCGAACCCCACCACGACGCCTCATCCGGTGTTAAGTCATCCCACGGAGTCTTTAAAACATTTATTTAGTCAATTTTTACACTTTAGATTCATAAGTAGCAAGTCTAACGAGTAGCTCGAACTTAAGGAACCACCAAGTAAGCATTATCCCTTCATCTTGGGGACCTTCTTAAATATCTTTTAGGCCAATTTTCAACATGCTTGTATCTTTAACAAATCATAACTTCAAAACTTCTCTTTAATGCCCTAATCATCATCATATGTCATGCAAACTTTGGATTGAGTTCAAACCTTCTTACTGATTAAGTTTTTCACATTAGATTATGCAAGGTCAACTTTGAATAAACATAATTCTCAGCACACAAAGAATTGGATGGCCATAACCTATCAAATTAAATATCTTTGAATCATCTTTCCAACGCCACCAATATTATCTCATCTGGAATTCATAGCAAAAAATTATGATTGTTTTAGTGTTTAGTGAAGACTGCCATAACAGAGTTTTTTAGGGCAGTTTTTACGACTCCTGGACTACGTGTAATGCCCCGCTAATTACTAAAATACCCCTAGAGGAGAGGTGCGCGTAAAACGCGTCTTCCAATGCTCGGATTGAAAATCCGAGAGTGGATTCGTGATCAACACTGAAAATGGAGTGGGAAGAGGGTCTCGGTCGAATTTTAGAGCAACCGAGTCAAAAGATAATTTTTCGTTCCAAAACGAAAAACAGTGAGCCTCCGCGACGGAACCGCGACGCGGACTGGTCGCGGAGACACACTTATCTTTTCCGTAAAATTTTCGACGGAGTTGAGTTTCCGAAAATACACTGTCCGCGACAGGTCCGCGTCGCGGACTGTGTTATTTCAGATGGGGGAGTAATTCTTTTAAATTATGGAGGGCAATTTAGTCCATTCCTAATTATTCTAAACGTCCCCCTACGCCTAATTAAGGTCAGTTTTCGAAGAAAAGGGTTTCAAAACCTAAATTCTAAGCGTTCTTCCTAAGAGTCACCTAAGGTAAGGCTTGAAGGAAGGGAGGATTGAGGAGATCCAGAGGAGGGTGTGCTTCCTTGTGTTAGCAAAACTTTCCAGGTATGTAAGGCTAACTTAAAGCATGGGAATGTTCTCCCATGTGCCCTTCTGAGAACTGATGATTAGAGTCATTGATGATGAGGTTGATGTAAAGAGTTGATGCATGTAAAATTTTTTACGTATTCTATGTATAAATGATTTTTTTTACAGAAATTGATGATCATCATTACTTTGTTTTACACTTAACTCATTTTCTTAAGTGCATTTACAAACCCTATATGAATTGCAAATTGAAAAGCATGCATAATGAATTTAGGGGATGAGTCTAGAGCCTTGACGATGATGATGTTGTGATGTTGTGATTGTGTTTCACATTTGATGAGAGTCTTGATGATGATGTTGATGAGAATGATGTATTACGATGTCTTAAAATTCAAGGTCTAATCTCTAAAAAGAAATCTTGAGTCTATGATGTTGATGTTGATGTGATGAGGTGAGGTGATGTTGATGTTGAGGTACAATGTCCCTATGGGACTGATGTTGATGTTGATGTTTTATACTATGTCCCTCTGGGACCGATGTTGATGTTGAGGTATTAATTATTATACCATGTCCATATGTGACTGATGATGATGTACTATGTCCCTCTGGGACTGATGATGATGATGATGATGATGTTTATGAGCATGTCGAGTTCTGGGAGGAGTATTGAGCACCGAAATGGGTAGAGAGTGAGTCCCACTCGAACCCATTAACTACGTGGCCCGCGTAGGAAGAGAGGATTGAACCGCAATGCGGATGGCTCCTATCTTGTCCCAAAAGTGGACTGATGTTTTTGATGTTTCTTGTGGATCCACTGATGTGATGTCCTTTACCCCGGGCAGGGTATTGGATGGATGTGGCAACGGCATCGCTTCGTTGTATCATCACTGGCTCATAAGTGATGGTTGTCGGTTAGAGAAACTCCCAGTTAGGTTCCTTTGATAGAACTCTGATGTTGATGTGATGTTGAGTCGATGTGATGTTCCCTTGAGTCGATGTTGATGTCCCTTGAGTCGATGTTGATGTCCCTTGAGTCGATGTTGATGTCCCTTGAGTCGATGTTGATGTTCCCCTGAGTCGATGTGATGTCCCTTTGATGTGATGACGATGTGGAGATGAGAGGTTGATGAGTCAACTGTCTATTCTAATCTCTTGCCTTAGATAGACATTGACATTCTGATGGAATATGATGTTGAGTTGATGTTTCTTTATGCTGTGTACTTACCCTATTATTCAGCTATTTTACATGCCAGTACATTCCACGTACTGACGCCATTTGGCGCTGCATCGTTTTATGATGCAGATACAGGAGTTAGAGGACTTCAGCAGACGCACCGTTGAAGCCGCAGAGTTCGAGTTCTGAGTTGGTGAGCCTCCTTGCTTTCCGGAGGAAACCCTTCTACTTATGTTTTTCTTTATTCATTGAGTCTGGTAGCCATGGCATGTCACGGCACCACTCTTAGACAGTCGAGTTAGAATTAGAGGCTTTGTAGACATAATGTCGAGGATTGATGCAGATGTTTCTTTTTGAACTGAGTAATATTTCCCTTACTTAGTTGATGTTGAGATTGATGTTGGCCATTGGGCCCTTATTTAAGGTATTCCTTTGATGTTACTTCCGCTATCTTGATGTTGAATGATGTGAGGAGGCTAAGTGGTTCGCTCAGGGGCTAGAAATAGTCTCTGAGTGCCGGCCACGCCCAGGGTACCCTCCCGGGGCGTGACAAACTTGGTATCAGAGCACAGAGTTCAAGAGTCCTAGGGAGTCTACGAAGCCGTGTCTAGTAGAGTCTCGTTTATGCGTGTGTTGTGCACCACACTTCATAAACAGGATGCTACATGACATTTAGGAAATGGTTACCCTTCTTTGATGTTCTGATGTCGTGCGATAAAGCTTGGCTCTATGAGGGCCCCTTTTCTAATTCGTGCGTTACGCGTTTGCAGATAATGCCTCCAAAACGCACAGCTGCTCAAAGGGATGCCTCAGTCCCTAATACTGAGAATCCCTTACCAGAGGCCCCTCGTCAGCATGAGACAAGGAGACGGGGACGACCTGCTGGAGCTACTGAGGCTCCACCAGCACCTCCGATTCAGTCAGCCCCCACTTCGGAAGCGGACTTCAGGGGAGCTATTGCTATGCTCACCCAGTTAGTAACCTCTCAGAGTAGCAGTCGTGGTCCCCAGGCCCCTAGCTCCAGTTCTCAAGAGTCTACGGCTGCAACCAGGCTCAGAGATTTCCTGAGGATGAACCCGCCGGTCTATACGGGGTCAAAGGTTGAGGAGGACCCACGGAACTTCATTGATGAGATGCGTAAGATTTTGAGGGCTATGCATGCAACTGAGGTGGAGGGAGCCGAGCTGGTCTCTTATCAGCTTAAGGATGTTGCTAATGTCTGGTATAACCAGTGGGAGGATGTTAGAGGTGAGGATGCAGAGCCTGCTGAGTGGGAGGAGTTTGAGAGTGCCTTTCTTGATCACTTCTTTCCCCAAGAGTTGAGGGAGGCGAAGGTCGAAGAGTTTGTGAATCTGAAACAAGAGGAACGGACGGTCAAGGAGTACAACTTGAAGTTCATCCAACTGTCCAGATATGCTCCAGAGATGGTCCTTGATATGAGGGCAAGAATGAGGAAGTATGTGTCTGGATTGGGCAGACACGTAAAAAGGGAGTGTAAGGCAGCATTGCTAATTCCAGATATGGATATCGCTAGACTTATGGTCTACGCCCAACAGACTGAGGAGGACAAGAAGAGGGACAGGGAAGAACAACAGAAGAAGAGAGCCAAATCGGAAGGGCATGAGCCTAATCAGCAGAAGCAGAAGAAAGGTGATAGGACATTCTTTCAAAAGAGGTCTTCTAGCCATGCACCGTCGATGGCGAGTGCACCTGTTCAGCAAAACAGGTATGATCAGCGATCCTATGGGTATCAGAATTTCAGAGCACAGGGACCTCAGTCCCAAGCCAGTGTTGCTCAAGGTCCGAGAGGAATGCCACCCTGTGGCAGGTGTGGCAAACTGCATCTTGGTGCGTGCCGTGAGGGCACTAATAATTGCTTCACATGTGGGCGACCTGGCCACTTTCAGAGTGAGTGCCCTACGAGGACTCAGAGGTGGAGCGACAGAGGAAATAGAGCTCAGTCTTCTACAGCGCCCCCTGAGGGCAATCGTCAGAAGGCAACTACTGCTAATGCTGGAGGCGGGACAAATCGCCTGTATGCGATGGGTAATCGACAGGATCAAGAGGTTGCTCCAGATGTTGTTACGGGTATGCTCCGAATCTTTTCTTATGATTGTTATGCACTACTTGACCCAGGTGCCACCTTATCTTTTGTGACGCCCTATGTGGCCCATAAATTTGAGATTATTCCGGAGTGTTTGCTTGAGCCTTTTTCAGTATCGACTCCTACTGGTGAGTCAATTTTGGCTAAGAGAATCTATAGAGATTGTATAGTGTCCATCTGTCATAAGGATACTTTGGCCAATTTGGTGGAGTTGGAGATGGTTGACTTTGATGTGATTCTTGGTATGGATTGGCTCCATGCGTGCCATGCATCCATAGATTGTAGGACCCGAGTTGTTAAGTTTCGATTTCCTAACGAACCGGTTCTAGAGTGGAGGGGAGGTTATGTTGCACCCAAGGGTAAATTTATTTCTTACCTGAAGGCGAGGAAGTTAATCTCTAAGGGGTGTATTTATCACCTTGTACGAGTTAAGTCTGATGATGTTGAGTCCCCTACTTTTGAGTCTGTCCCGATTGTAAATGAGTTCCCTGAGGTGTTCCCTGAGGATTTACCTGGAGTCCCTCCTGATAGGGAGATCGACTTTGGTATTGATGTACTTCCTGAGACGCAGCCTATTTCTATTCCACCATATAGGATGGCCCCTGCAGAGTTGAAAGAGTTGAAGGAGCAGTTGAAAGATCTGTTAGAGAAGGGTTTTATTAGACCCAGTGTTTCTCCTTGGGGTGCTCCCGTTCTGTTTGTACGAAAGAAGGATGGGTCACTAAGAATGTGCATAGACTATAGGCAATTGAACAAGGTCACAGTCAAGAATAAGTATCCTCTTCCTAGGATAGATGACTTGTTTGACCAACTTCAAGGTGCTTCATGCTTTTCGAAGATAGACCTCAGATCAGGTTACCATCAGTTGAAGGTGAGAGAATGTGATATTCCAAAGACAGCTTTCAGGACTAGATATGGCCATTTTGAGTTCTTGGTCATGTCCTTTGGATTGACGAATGCGCCAGCAGCTTTTATGGATTTGATGAATAGGGTGTTCAAACCCTACCTTGATATGTTCGTGATAGTGTTCATTGATGATATCTTGGTATATTCGAGGGATGAGGAAGAGCATGCTGAACATCTTAGAGTTGTCCTTCAAACTCTTAAGGATCAGGAGTTGTATGCGAAATTTTCCAAATGTGAGTTCTGGCTCAAATCAGTGGCTTTCTTAGGCCATGTGGTATCCGGTGATGGGATTCGAGTAGATGGTCAGAAGATTGAAGCGGTTGCCAACTGGCCAAGACCGACCTCTCCGACGGACATAAGGAGTTTCTTGGGCTTGGCAGGCTACTACCGCAAATTTGTTGAAGGATTTTCTTCCCTATCCGCCCCATTGACTAAACTGACCCAGAAAAAGGTCAAGTTTGAGTGGTCTAAAGAATGCGAGAAGAGCTTCCAAGAGCTAAAGGTTAGGTTGACTACTGCACCTGTATTGACCTTGCCTGATGGGACGGAAGGTTTTGTGGTATACTGTGATGCATCAAGAGTTGGATTGGGATGTGTGTTAATGCAAAGAGGTAAAGTGGTGGCTTATGCTTCCAGGCAGCTTAAGGTCCATGAGAAGAACTATCCGACCCATGACCTTGAGTTGGCAGCAGTGGTGTTCGCACTTAAAATCTGGCGCCACTACTTGTATGGAGTGCATGTGGACGTGTTTACGGATCACAAGAGCTTGCAGTATGTCTTCAGTCAGAAAGAGCTTAACCTGCGACAGAGAAGATGGTTGGAATTGCTCAAGGACTACGACATGAGGATCATGTACCACCCAGGTAAAGCTAATGTTATTGCTGATGCTCTTAGCAGGTTGTCTATGGGTAGCACAGCCCATGTTGAGGAGGAGAAGAAGGAGTTAGTAAAGGAAGTGCATAGGTTGGCTCGATTGGGAGTCCAGCTTGAGGAGAACGACGAGGGAGGAATTAGTGTGCAGAATGGGTCTGCATCGTCCCTAGTAACGGAGGTAAAAGAGAAGCAGGACCGAGATCCTGTGATACTCCAATTGAAGGAGGATGTTCAGAAGCAAAAGGTGATGGTCTTCTCCAAAGGGGGAGATGGTGTATTGAGGTACCAGAGTAGACTGTGTGTCCCTGATGTTGATGGTGTCCGAGAGAGGATTCTAGCTGAGGCCCATAATACTAAATACTCCATTCACCCAGGCTCCACTAAGATGTATCACGATTTGAGAGAGGTCTATTGGTGGAGTGGGATGAAGCGAGATATTGCGGAGTTTGTTTCAAGGTGTTCAAATTGCCAACAAGTAAAGGTTGAGCATCAAAGGCCAATTGGCTTAGCCCAAAACTTTGAGATTCCAGAATGGAAGTGGGAGATGATTAACATGGATTTCATCACTGGGCTACCGAGATCCCGGAGACAGCATGATTCCATATGGGTGATTGTGGACAGAATGACGAAGTCAGCGCATTTCCTGGCAGTCAAGACGACTAACACTGCAGAGGATTATGCCAAGATGTATATTCAAGAGATCGTGAGGTTGCATGGAGTTCCCTTGTCCATTATCTCGGACAGAGGAGCCCAATTTACTTCTCATTTCTGGAAGTCCTTCCAGAAAGGATTGGGTACCAAAGTGAATTTGAGCACAGCTTTTCACCCACAGACAGATGGTCAGGCAGAGCGCACTATTCAGACGGTGGAGGACATGTTGAGAGCATGCGTCCTTGATTTCAAAGGAAATTGGGATGATCATTTACCATTGATAGAATTCGCATATAACAATAGTTATCATGCGAGTATTCAGATGGCTCCTTATGAGGCCTTGTATGGGAGGAGATGTAGATCACCAGTAGGGTGGTTTGAGATTGGAGAGGCTGAGTTGATTGGTCCTGACCTGGTTCACCAGTCCTTAGAGAAGGTGAAAATTATTCGGGAAAGATTGAAGACTGCCCAAAGCCGTCAGAAATCTTACACAGATGTGAGGAGGAGAGACCTAGAGTTTGAGGTGAGCGATTGGGTTTACTTGAAGGTATCACCCATGAAGGGTGTCATGAGGTTTGGGAAAAAGGGGAAATTAAGTCCTCGTTATATTGGCCCATACCAGATTGTGCGAAGAATTGGGAAGGTCGCCTACGAGCTAGAGTTACCCTCTGAGTTAGATGGAATCCATCCGGTGTTCCATGTTTCGATGTTGAAGAAGTGTTTGGGAGATCCAGCCTTGGTAATTCCTGTGGAGAGCACGGGAGTTAGAGATAGTTTGTCTTATGAGGAAATCCCAGTCCAGATCCTTGATCGACAGGTTCGCAGGCTGAGGAACAAGGAGATAGCTTCTGTCAAAGTCCTGTGGAGGAATCAATTCGTTGAGGAAGCCACATGGGAAGCTGAGGAAAAGATGAAGGCAAAATACCCGCACCTGTTCGTGCTCGAGGTTGATGAAAGTGTCGAAGGTAACATTTTTACCTGTATGAAAATTGATGTTAATACCATGATGTGATGTTTATAAAAAAAAATTGATGTCTCAATATATGATTAATGAGGTTGATGAGAAGTCGAAGTAATGATGTTATTGAGCGAGTATCGAGGTGAGTCTTGAGTTTATTCGTGCTAAATGTCGTTCCTACTCATCATTCGAGGACGAATGATCCCAAGGGGGAGATAATGTAATGCCCCGCTAATTACTAAAATACCCCTAGAGGAGAGGTGCGCGTAAAACGCGTCTTCCAATGCTCAGATTGAAAATCCGAGAGTGGATTCGTGATCAACACTGAAAATGGAGTGGGAAGAGGGTCTCGGTCGAATTTTAGAGCAACCGAGTCAAAAGATAATTTTTCGTTCCAAAACGAAAAACAGTGAGCCTCCGCGACGGAACCGCGACGCGGACTGGTCGCGGAGACACACTTATCTTTTCCGTAAAATTTTCGACGGAGTTGAGTTTTCGAAAATACACTGTCCGCGACAGGTCCGCGTCGCGGACTGTGTTATTTCAGACGGGGGAGTAATTCTTTTAAATTATGGAGGGCAATTTAGTCCATTCCTAATTATTCTAAACGTCCCCCTACGCCTAATTAAGGTCAGTTTTCGAAGAAAAGGGTTTCAAAACCTAAATTCTAAGCGTTCTTCCTAAGAGTCACCTAAGGTAAGGCTTGAAGGAAGGGAGGATTGAGGAGATCCAGAGGAGGGTGTGCTTCCTTGTGTTAGCAAAACTTTCCAGGTATGTAAGGCTAACTTAAAGCATGGGAATGTTCTCCCATGTGCCCTTCTGAGAACTGATGATTAGAGTCATTGATGATGAGGTTGATGTAAAGAGTTGATGCATGTAAAATTTTTTACGTATTCTATGTATAAATGATTTTTTTTACAGAAATTGATGATCATCATTACTTTGTTTTACACTTAACTCATTTTCTTAAGTGCATTTACAAACCCTATATGAATTGCAAATTGAAAAGCATGCATAATGAATTTAGGGGATGAGTCTAGAGCCTTGACGATGATGATGTTGTGATGTTGTGATTGTGTTTCACATTTGATGAGAGTCTTGATGATGATGTTGATGAGAATGATGTATTACGATGTCTTAAAATTCAAGGTCTAATCTCTAAAAAGAAATCTTGAGTCTATGATGTTGATGTTGATGTGATGAGGTGAGGTGATGTTGATGTTGAGGTACAATGTCCCTATGGGACTGATGTTGATGTTGATGTTTTATACTATGTCCCTCTGGGACCGATGTTGATGTTGAGGTATTAATTATTATACCATGTCCATATGTGACTGATGATGATGTACTATGTCCCTCTGGGACTGATGATGATGATGATGATGATGTTTATGAGCATGTCGAGTTCTGGGAGGAGTATTGAGCACCGAAATGGGTAGAGAGTGAGTCCCACTCGAACCCATTAACTACGTGGCCCGCGTAGGAAGAGAGGATTGAACCGCAATGCGGATGGCTCCTATCTTGTCCCAAAAGTGGACTGATGTTTTTGATGTTTCTTGTGGATCCACTGATGTGATGTCCTTTACCCCGGGCAGGGTATTGGATGGATGTGGCAACGGCATCGCTTCGTTGTATCATCACTGGCTCATAAGTGATGGTTGTCGGTTAGAGAAACTCCCAGTTAGGTTCCTTTGATAGAACTCTGATGTTGATGTGATGTTGAGTCGATGTGATGTTCCCTTGAGTCGATGTTGATGTCCCTTGAGTCGATGTTGATGTCCCTTGAGTCGATGTTGATGTCCCTTGAGTCGATGTTGATGTCCCTTGAGTCGATGTTGATGTTCCCCTGAGTCGATGTGATGTCCCTTTGATGTGATGACGATGTGGAGATGAGAGGTTGATGAGTCAACTGTCTATTCTAATCTCTTGCCTTAGATAGACATTGACATTCTGATGGAATATGATGTTGAGTTGATGTTTCTTTATGCTGTGTACTTACCCTATTATTCAGCTATTTTACATGCCAGTACATTCCACGTACTGACGCCATTTGGCGCTGCATCGTTTTATGATGCAGATACAGGAGTTAGAGGACTTCAGCAGACGCACCGTTGAAGCCGCAGAGTTCGAGTTCTGAGTTGGTGAGCCTCCTTGCTTTCCGGAGGAAACCCTTCTACTTATGTTTTTCTTTATTCATTGAGTCTGGTAGCCATGGCATGTCACGGCACCACTCTTAGACAGTCGAGTTAGAATTAGAGGCTTTGTAGACATGATGTCGAGGATTGATGCAGATGTTTCCTTTTGAACTGAGTAATATTTCCCTTACTTAGTTGATGTTGAGATTGATGTTGGCCATTGGGCCCTTATTTAAGGTATTCCTTTGATGTTACTTCCGCTATCTTGATGTTGAATGATGTGAGGAGGCTAAGTGGTTCGCTCAGGGGCTAGAAATAGTCTCTGAGTGCCGGCCACGCCCAGGGTACCCTCCCGGGGCGTGACACTACGGTCGTAAATGGGTTGACGACCTATAAAGTCCAGCTCGTGAAAATGTGTTCCAAGTTGGTTTTTAAGTTCAAGTTCTTTCAGACCCAACTACGGATCATAAAAGCTTCTATAAGTCGTAGTTTGGGCTCGTAGAATGAGTTCTAGGACCCTGAAATTCACCCCAGTTTCTATGAAATGACTTCTACGATTTGTATAAGCTTCTACGAACCGTAGATAGTCCCGTAGATGACTTGGACAATATTTTTAAGAAAGGATATTTTCATCCTTTCTCGCCCTTACTAAGCCTAAACTTTATAGTTTTTCACTTAATAAAATCTCTAAACACTATCCTTCAACTTCTTTATGCTCAAAACATTCTCCAGACTTAGAATAAGTTTTCCAAAGGAGAAAAGCTAAGGTTTCAAAAGAAGCTAGTGAGTTCTCCAAAGTTCTTCCAGAATCCAGTTCTTCCAGGTATGTAAGGCTACTCCAAAATTCATCCTACTTTGTCTTAGCATCTTAAAATTTCTATCTCCATCCTATATCAAGTTAATTGTTGAAACAGGTTTTCTTCAATGTAAGTAAACTTCATCAAAATATTTGTTTATGTTGTTCTCTTGAATAAAATCATGGAATTTAATGATTTCACTATTGAGTTAGGTCTTCAAGTCAAGATGGTCATATTTAATTGTTGAACTAGTATGAACCCTAGATATTTCATGAAAAGTTCTCAAGTCTAAAGCATTGAGTTGAGTCTAAGAAGGATTTAAAGGATCTATATTTACAAGTTAGTTGAGTAGTAAACCTATATTATTTAGACTCATTGCATTAGTACTTTCTTCAATTAAAGAGAAGAGACAAGTTTGAGAAAATTTGAGAAAAGCTAAAGTTGGGGTAACTCCCGAAAAGTTAAATAAATATTACTTTTAAAGTTATGAGCATATAATAAATGATTTTGGAAGTAGTATTGAGCACCGATTTGGGTATGAGTTCAGATATCTCCAATCCCATAAACTACATAGCCAACATAGGATGGAATTGTACTAAGTATACAACTCCTCATATGTCACTGAGATGGCGTAGTTTAGATGGATCCAACAGTACTTCATCCCTTACCGTGGAAAGTATGGGATGGCTCTGCAACATGGGCAAAACATTGTATCATCACGAGGTTCATATTGATAAAGTTAGTTAGAGAAACTTTCCAAGAAGTAAAGCTTACTGTTTTATACACTAAGATGTATTATTTCTATATTAAAGTATTTTCTTTTATTATATTGCATATTATTGAGTTGAGCTATGTTTCAGAGTTAAGCATTTTGAGTATTATATTTTTGTATATTTAGTTGTGCTCATTAATGCATTAAAATAGGTATTTCTTTTATATTGAGGTGCACTTTTAAACGTGTATAAAACATATGTTTTACTTGCATGCATGACATACTTTTATTAACTGAGCTATCTTAGAGTTCAGTTCTAAAGTTGAGTATCTTGTCCTTAGTACTTTTTGGCCATCTTACATGCCTACATTCCACGTACTGACGTCTTTTGGCGTTGTATCATTTTATGATGCTGATTTAGGTATCCATGATAGCAGACATTTAGTAAGGTAGTCCCCATCGGCAGTAGGTAAGGCCTCTTTGCATTCAGAGGAGCTCGGGAGTCTTTGTTTCTTTTGTATTTATTTCAGTTGAGGTAGTCGTGGGCCTACTCTGACACCTAGTTCAGAGCCAATACTTTAGAGGCTTCATAGACTAGAAAGATATTATTCATTTTATTTTCTTGACGTTGTTTGAAAGCCTTGAGCCGAGTTTTATATATTATTATGGTATGTCTAAGTTTATGAATATTGAACCCATTCTAATTCATTATGACGTTAGTGTCTCCTGTTGAGTAAGTTAGCCAAGCCAAGTGGTTCACTTGGGACCAGAAATGACTTTTGAGTGCCGACCACGTCCAGGATATAGGCTGGGACATGACAGGGCTATTCGTTTTTTGATATAATTGATCATGCACGTATACTTAAACAACTCCATTTTAAGGTTCGAGAACAAAAATAGGACGACTCGACATGAGTATGGCTATAGTGGATTCCACTCCAAGCCTAGAGACTTCTATCATAGACTCTGACAGTAGTTTCAACAAAGCTAGACCAGTAAGCTTGTTCAAGCCTCATTATATTCTTCAAGGATGATGAACAAAATACAATTCAAAGCTAGAAGCAGTCCAAAATAGAATCATGCAAACTGCATCATTAAATTAGGAAAAGGGAAAGACTGACAGCCTCTTTGAGCCTGAAGTGACCTCAAACGATGATCCTTGACAAGTCAAGTAAAATGATTATTTTATATAGGGATTTGGAGGGGGTGGGGGGTGAGGAGAGAAAGAAGGCGATTGAAAAATAAAGTAATTGAACTCAAAGTTTAAAAAGTTATATTTAAAATGTTGTAAATTAATTATTAGGTACATTACTAATCGGAATATATATTTGGCATTCAAAATAACAAATTCTAATTGTATATTTTTAAATAATATTGAGGTGAATACAGTCGAAAGTATGTACAATGAGATTAATAACTTAACATATTTTATTATTATATGACTTTTCTTTAAAGATGAAAATTTCAATAATATTATGTGAAAATAATAACATGTGTATATCTACGACGAAGGAGACAAAATAAAATATATTTCACAAAAAAAAACATGATGTTCAAGATAATGGTGATATAGGTGTGTTCAATAAATTTGTTCAAATGATAAATTTACAGATTTTTTTACTAAGACATTAGCTATATCAACATTTGGCAAGTTGATATACATGATTGAAATTTATTATCTTTAATATGTCAAATGACACTTTTTTTTAGTCTATATTCTGTCTCAATTAAATTTTAATGAGATAGCACCCAAAGTGTATTACTTTTTATATCCTTTTTCCTCACTAAATTTTTGCTACTGATTTTTATTAGTAAAATTTTAAGACACACTAATTATAAACGTGCAATGAATGATGTTATGAATCATCCAATTATGACATTATGTGAATGCTTCATTCAAGAAAACTTCTTCAATATATACATATATTTTGTTAGTGTATTACTTTCTTCGTCTCAAATTAATTGAATTTTTTAGTTAATGCACACATATTAAGAAAAATATTTAAAAACAAAATTTTAACCATACTTTCCACTATTGCTCTTTGTGAAGTCATAAATATATAGTGTAATTTATCTCCTAGAAAATATAAAACTTCAATAAATAAAAGGCAAAATATGAAGAGAAAAAAATTCAAGCATTTATCTTGAACTTTGAACAATTCAATTATTTTGAAACATTAAAAAAACCTCAAAAACTCAATTAATTTAAAACGGAGGAAGCACTTAATATTCGTATCTACGGATGATTTGTATATCTTATAAAGGGGTATCCTTCGTCTTTGGTGAATAGCGAAGGATATACTATAACACATCTGAAAGAAAAATAACTTTATCTTTTCTATATCTATTATTTATATATCTTACTTTATATTATTCTATATTGCTCATATTATTAATACGCTTTAAATTGTGAGGATATTTTATTCAGGGCTGAATCAATCAGCGCCATTTAAAGTTGGCATCAATTTTCACTTAGATATCTTGACAAGACTTTATTTATTTTAAGCATCTCATGTAAAATTTTGCTGTGTCATTCTTTCACTGACATAGCATAATAAACGCGATACAGTGATTGACGTGCATTAAAAGCTTATTTAGCCAACTTTTATTTTATTTTTCTTCTTTTTTCTCATTTTTAGCCATCACTTTCTTAATCTTGAACCTCTTCCTCCTCCATTTAGTTGAAGAAAAAAGAACTGAAATTTGAAAAGAAAATGTGACAAAATTTGAAAAAGAATAAAAAGTCACTATGAAAATGTGATAATCGCCATTAAAAAAAAACTTGACAATGTAATATAAAATGAACACGTATACATTTATATTTTTAAAATTTTGTTGGATCTTGAATTATTGTTTTTTTAGCAATAAAAGATGTGTAACTGCATTTATCTGTAAGAGAAACTTGAACTCCAAAAATTCAGTAATATTTTATATCATAAAAAGGATTGAACAATAAATAAGTAAAAGAGATAAGAGTTTTGGTTTGAAAGTTGGAAAGTGGTCAGCAATGGTTCAACCATCATTCAATGAACTCTTTAGCATAAATATAACTTATTAATGCATCACTTATATTTATATCTAATAAGTGATTTGTATATCCGATAAAAAGAGTGTTCTTCAATTTCGATAAAAGGTAAAATATAACACGTCTGAAAGTAGAGAGGTTCTCTCCCGATTGAGACAATTTTATCAGGAACTGAAGATGCAAGGAGATAAACGGATTGATAATGACCAAAATGCACTACTTTATCACCTCTAATGTCATATTTCATGAAAAATGAAGTACATTGAGATGGATCGTTACTTATTCTACGATAAAATTGAGTTTAAATATGTTGTCACAAATTGTCAACTCAAAAGATCGACTAACACATATTTTCACAAAATCATTTAGAATTAACTATATTTTGTGACAAAAGGAGTATGTGACTTATACGCACCCCTTACCATAGTCAGAGATGAAAGAAAGAAAAGTGGAAAAGAGGACACAGTTATTTAATTTTTCCTAACAATTTGGCCCAAAAACAAGGTTGGAAGAGGAGACCGCCCCCGCCACATGGTCACTATCTCCAAACCTTTTTACGCAAGATCATGTAACAACCTCCAAATCTTCCTATCTGAGGTCATGTAAGTCAATAAGTTGAAACAAACAAGAAATAGACAATCACCGCATGCTATGCAGACGAGGGAACTCGTCAAGAAACAAATAGGCTAAGCATGGAGCAAAATACAAAATAGGCAATACCCATTAATTTGAGTAAAATCTCAAGGAACACCAGTTGAAATAAAAATAAACCTTCACTAGTATCAAAGATAGTTATCCTCGATACAGAATACCAGTAAGTAGCAAAACTGGACCTAACTCTTGCTTTACATTAGGGTCAACCAACAAAAGATATTCTAAAAGCTAACACTCTCTTCTGATTATCATTCCCTTCAACGCTTAACAAATCGAAACTGGATCTCCAGGCAGATGTTTCTATTACTATTTACTTTCCAGAGCTGTGCTTAGCTTTTGAGTGAGATTCCAGAGCAATTTCAGAACCAAAAGTCCTGCAAGAAGAAATACATGAATCCAGGATACAACCTAATGCTCCTTAAATAATCAAAAGATGTATAGAAGTTACCTGTTGCATGTCTTGCAGGCAATAGATCCGCCAGATTTTGGAGTCTGGTTTGGCTTGTTTCCAGGAGTCTTACCAGCCTGTTTTGAGGGGTGAGGGGTTGCCACGTGGACAGCACCTTTCTTACCATCTAAACAGCCCAAAAAAACACTCAGGTATAAGATAACTTCAATCACATAATGAGTTGATGACCGAACAAGTATGGAAAAAAAAATTGAGCCACTTGCTTTAGTAAACATTTAACATCTTTTTTATTTACTTTTAAAGGCTAGAATAAAATTCTCATTCCCAAAGGAATTAATACTACTAGTATTCAAGTGTTTGGTCAAATTTTCTCATGTAAATCAAAAGGACAACAGCAGACATTGCAACATTAGAAAATCCATATCCAATATTATCATTAAGGAAAAGCATTAACCAAGTAGAATTGTAGAAAAACTAACCAGTCTTTTGAGGAGTAGTAAATTTTGCCTTTTTATCGGGAACGGGTGTTTTTGCAGCAGAATCTGCAGGTCTCTTTTTGCTAGGTTCAGCCTAGAAAGAAGAATGAACCAGGTCGTGTTAGCCCACCTTCCTGCTCAAGAGATTCAGGAGAAAAGAGAAGTCCAATAACTACGAGCTACCTTCTTCGGTGTCTCCTCCTCACTCTCGTCAGATTGATCTTCATCACTATCACCTTCTTCATCCTGCAGAAAGAATACTCAATAATATAAAACATTGGAAGCTTACATTTATGCAAAAGAACTCTGTTGTGGTTAAGCTTCAAACCCCTTAAGGAAAAGGCTATATTAGTTAGAGTAAATCACATCTTGAAGATCACTCAGTACCACAGGTTGGAAAACATATTCAAACATTTGGCTGGAAATTTTTGAACAAGCTCAAACAAGTACAAACTACTTTCGTGCTTTACCCCAGACATCTAAGAACCTTTAATGATAACCTAAGTTATAACAACAATACTATAAAGCATTGAGCATATATTAGATGATAAGCATACCTCCCCCATCTCAGAATCATCTTCATCTGCAGAATCATCATCACTGCTCTCATCTCCATCATCCGCCTTTGCAACTTTACTAGGCTCTGCAATTGTCACCTTCTGCTTAGCTGAAGCAGAATCCTTCACACTAACCTTGGCTTCAGTCTTTCCTGTTAGACAGGTAGACAATACTTTAGAACTAAAACAATGGTAGATTGAAGAGATGGCTATATAATAAAATTTTATGTACCATTGTTTGCAATTGTGAGGGGTATTTCCTCATCAGACTCTGCACACAATAAAATAACAATTAAGTCTTCACCTAATCCATTGAAGCTTAAATATGCTCAAACAGAAGATTTTTTAATTACCATCTTCATCTTCTTCTTCATCCTCCTCAGTGTCACACAGAATTGTAGTCAAGGAAACAAAAAGAACTTGAAAAACCTACCTCTTTTAATTGGAAAGGAAGGAAATTGTAGAAACTAGAAAGATAGTGAAGTTCATTTCAACATAAGATAGAAGTTAACAGGCAATGAAAAGGATATTCCTCAAATGGGTTGGCAGCCTTGTATCCAAAAAAGTAGACACTACCATTTTTCCAGTTGTGTGATAGTTCAAAGTCTCTATCAAAAACCAGGTCAAATTGTTGTTGAGGCAGCTTATCGGAGTTGAGTGTTCCAAGAACAAGCTTCTTGCCATCAATAGTTACAGACAAGCATACAGGTTCCGATCCCTTATCCTTTTTTGCATCACCAAGAGATGCCTACAACAAAGCATACATTGTTAGAATACAAAGAAGAGATGTCTGCAAGGTATTAGCTATGGCAAATGAATTTACCTATCAAATTCAAGTGACAACTTGACATACCTGTGAAAGATGCAATATCATGTCATCTCCAGGCTGTACAGATAAAGATTGTCCACTTTTCACCTCCGCACCTAAATGTAAGAAAATTTGAAACAACTGCCGAATATGATTCCAATATAAAGAGGGAACAAACACAACAAATGGATGAGTAACAACAGCAGAGCACCCATACAAGGAGAGATATTTTCACCAATACAATTATTACACAACAGTAGAGGCACAAAAGTAAATTTAAATTGTATATGAGACCCAATAGAACTTCTGATGTACAGGTCTTGAGCTAAAATAATATCAAGGAGACATGTGGTCATCAAAGTAAGACCATATGAAGGTAGCTCCATATATAAAAATTAAAAATTGAGGGTTTTTCACATCAAACACTTGAGAAATCATTTACGGGGTTCCAAGCAAATTCTTGATTCTCAAAGAGCTAAATCCAGTATTGTGAAAGGTGATCGCCTTGTCGCCAATGGTGAGAGGCGGAGCAAGACAACCTTTCATAACCTATTCGCTTTGAGGCGAGACAATCTTCAAAAGGCAATGTATGGCAACAGTTGCGACAAAGGCAAGAAAGGCGTTGCCTCTTGTGTTTTTTAAATTTTTTTTTTTTTGAAAAAAATGGGACCAATGTAATTTTAGGATTTTCTTTCCAAATTTGCACAGATGCACTCTTAGGCTACAAATCCAACCAGTCAACTAGGCTAGACTTCTCTGGCGACTAGCAAGACTTTTCCGGCAACTCCAAAATCCAACCAATACATATTTCTTCTTTTCTTCTTTCTCTGTTTCTTTTTCCATCTTCTTCTTTAGACTTAAAAGTGGTTTCTGTTTTTTCCCTCACTCTTGAGACTTTTGTTCTGTTTTTTCTAGACTTTTTTTGACAACATGGGGAACTCGCAGTTGCTATCCTTTGGATTCGCATAGGGTAAACCCTCACTCCTTATGTAACAACTTGCAAACCACATAAGAGAGGTAATCCGCACTAGCCCGGTGCGACGAGCTCGACCCAAAAAGCAAACTCCTTGCTTTCGCTGGCAAGTTCTAGACTTTTAGTACGTACTATCTATTTTCAATTTTTGAATTGAAATATTTGCTAATATGTTATTGCTATTGAGATTTCGATTATTTATTTATGCAATGAAACATTTAATTTTTTCGCATTAATTGGTGTGTACTTCAAAAGGCGAGCGCATGCATACTCCTGTAGCCTTTCGCCGTCCAAAACACTAACTAAATCAAATGCCCTACTCTACCCTCCAATATAGAGGAATGGAAAATGAACCCAAACAACAGAGTGATGGAAAAATCCATGGCAAATTTGAAACACTAAAGAACCATATTTATATTTACTGTTAACACTAAAATACTATAGCCAAAGCAGAGAGAAACATATCATCTATAGGAAGCTTTGCAATACAACACAAATATTTTCTAGTTATTTGATTTTCACTCCCTACCATGCCAATGATAAAAATACTGAACTGGAAGAAAAATAAATAGTCCGGAAATCTATCACAAAACAGCACAACAACAACAACAAAATACCAAGTGCAATACCACATGTGAGGTATGGAAAAGGTAGTGCATGCATAACTTACCCCAAAACATGAGAGTTAAAGAGGCTGTTTCTGATAAGCACAGCTATCACAAAACAGTAAATAACAAAAAAAAAAAGTAGCATAACTTAAATTTGCTCTCAAATTGACTAGCTGCGAAATGTGCATATATATATATATATATATATATGTACAAAATTCAAATATGGACACGGGCTTCGACATTCAGTCACCATATACCGAAGAAGTGTGAGCAGAATCACATAAAAATCAAAAGCAGAACAAACAATGAAATGGCAAAATGAATAATCAACAAATACAGCAGCTAACACTACGAAACAAAACAAAATATTAAGGAACAGTCATCGAGCAATTAGATTATCACAACATTGAAACGATAAAGAGAAAAAGCAAATAGATTGACAAGAGATAGAGTTTACCCCAAAATTCCATTGCTGATTTAAGAAGAATATAGGGAGAAAACTCAAGGGTTTTAGGAGAGAGTGAGCAATGGTAGTAATTTAGGGTTGGTACTATAATCTAGTGACACCTTTCCTTTTTAATAATTAATCAATCCAAAAAAAATCACCTTATTATAATTAAATATAATTTAATTTTTATATTTCTTTTATCCATAATAAATTAAATCTCATCTCATAAATATTTAAAAATTATTTTAGACTATAATTTTTTTTTAAATCTTAAATATCATGTCTAGTTAAAAAAATCACATAAAATGAGACGAATAGAATACTATGTTTCACATGCTACCCTAATATGCATCATTGTTGTGTTAATATAAAAAATTAAGAAATTTAAAATAAAAAAACGTAGTATTTGAAAGAAAAATTAAAAATTTGTATTTGAAAGTTATCTTGGTACACGAATATAGCTTGCAAAATATTGAGATGAGGATCCATACATTTCGAGAACTTATAAAAAGATCAACAATCAGATATTTTTAATCTATCACCCTTAAGTAAAAGAGATACAAGAAAAATACTATTTAAAGATCAAAGTGTCTTTATACGTCAAATTAGAAAGTAAATAGATGTTGTCTCTAAACTAGAGAACACACCAATTATTTAGTCTTCGAACGTCCATAACTAACCACGTGTTAGAGGAGGAGGAACACCAATCAACTAGCCACAAGGTTTTTGCTTATGAACTTTATTTAAAAAAAAAATTACTAATATTTAGCAACTTTTTATTTCTTTCATGCTATATTTATATCTACATTTACATCTTCTATCCTATTTTTAAAACATGGAGTCCCTAACTTAAAACTTGAAATTATTTAACTAAATAAATTATATAATTTAAAAAAAGTAATACAACAAAATCAAAACATCCCTATAGAGAATATTAGCAGCTCCAATAGCTTCACACCCTATTGCTACCCTTCCACCAAACTTATCTTCTAATCAAAATTTTTACTCATTTCAAGTATTCATCTTTCTTCTTTTTCTTTTCTTTTAACCAATTGATTGTTGGAAAAAATAATTTTAGTATTTCAAAAATATATTTTTATCTAATATTATTTTTTCATCATTTTAATATATTATCATTTATATGTTGCCATTACTTTTAGCGTATTTACATTGCCTTATATCTTGTGTTGTCATTTTTCCGTTTTGTGATGATAAATCTATCGTATTTGCAGACTATCATGTGTTTTTCCTGTTCTTTCCTTTTCCTATATCTAGTTTATTTTGTTTTTGGGTTTTTGAGACGAGGGTTCCTAGGAAATAACCATAGAGATAGAGATAAGGTATGCGTACATTCTACTCTCGTCAGACCCCACTTGTGAGATTTCACTGGGTATGTTATTGTTGTATCATTAATTAGTCTTGAATGGATGATTAATAGGAGAAGATTAATGCCCTCTAAATATTGTTTTGATCATAAATATATCATTATACTCTCTATTAATTGCAGGCATTTATTCTTGAAAGGTGAAATCTTTTTATTTATATAGTGATTATCTTCTTGAGAAGTGTAAGGGAGAAAATATATTATATTATAAATTCCTCCTTCTATATAAAATTATTTGTAGTACTGGATTTTGTATGATAGTCTTTTGTTAGATTATGACTCCTAGTTTTGTACTAGAAAAGCTTGTTGATTAATCTTGGGAGATGATACATTCATACCGGGTAAAATATCCTTAAGGACCAGTATCTCTTGACATGCTCAAGCTATAAGAATCCCTCAGAGGTGTTGTGATGAAGTGTTTGTGTTCGTGGTGATGTTTATGTTCGTGATTGATGAAGTATTTTCCATAAGATTTACAACATTGTAATATCGTAATTGACGTTAGAGTTTTACCAATGGCTATTCTCCACCTTGTTTTCTTGGCTTATGACATTTTAAATAATCTGTATCTATATGTGTGTTCTGATTGAAAATTAAATATGTTACTTCTTTGAATTTTTGAATATTCCTTTTATTTTGATGTCTTTTTTCTTCTTATAGACCACTGTCTTAAGGTCTGGTATGGTCTTTGCATAAACGTATTCAGGCTAGATATTTAAAAAAATTGATTTTATTTAGGTTGTATTCGGTACGAAGAAAAAAAATACTTTTAGGAAATTAAGTGAATTTTTTTAGCTCTTTTAGGTATAAAATAACAACAACAATAACATATTTGGTGAAATCAAAATAAATACGATGAAAAATAAAAAGTGAGGGTAGGCCTGTAGAGTCATGAGGCTACGAAAACTGAGGTAATGATGAGGAATGTTGGATGGTGTAGTGGACATGCATTAATTAATATGGAATGTCAACTTATGAAATTTATTTTTTGCTTAACTCATAAACAGATACCTAAACTTGTCCTCATTTTTCACTTAGACACCTAAACTAAGACAAGTTCCTAATAGACACCTCAACTGCTAAGATTTGATCCCATTAAACACTTTTATCCTACTTGGCACTCTCCATGGTCCTTTTTCATGTTAATTAAGTAGGATAAAAGTGTTTAATGGGATCAAATCTTAGCAGTTGAGGTGTCTATTAGGAACTTGTCTTAGTTTAGGTGTCTAAGTGAAAAATGAGGACAAGTTTAGATGTCTTTTATGAGTTAAGCCTTTATTTTTTCCACTTTCCACATTTTTAATGTAGATTACATAGTAGATGAAGCAGACATCATAGGAACTAGTTTTACCAAGAAAAGCAAAACGAAAAATCTTTTGATTTCCTTGGACCACTAAACAATGCTATGGCCCAAAACATTGGCCTAAACTACTCTCTATTTCTTACTTAATTAAATTAAACTAACTTTGCTATCCATTAAAAAAAAAAAAATCATCTAAAGTTTGTACTCTCATATGCACAAATATATATAGTAGGTAAAGTGTTTATCTGAAGTAGGTTTCTACTCATTCAAGCCAGTAATCTCTTATGTACAATCATATTATATAGAATAATATAAAGGCTAGAAATAGTTTTATCGAGAATTTATTAGAGTGAAATTGTAAAATTGATTATGATTATGACTGCTAATTAATCTTAAGTAGGTATGTTGACATCCCGAAGGCGCAACGTCGTGGCAACTTGCAAAAATAATTAAATAAAAGAATGTTTAAAAGAATATATTTTAATTTTAGAAAAATAATTTAAATTTTAGAGTCCCCACCTAATTTTAAGGATAATTAGGAAACCAATTAATTATTTACAAAAATAGTCTGCGAACCAAAAATTCTAGGTAAGGGTTCAAGTTATTCCAAAGGGAAGGTATTAGCACCCTTCGGAATCCACAACTGTGGGTCCCGGCTGAACTCATTTTTTCAAATCAAGGAGGAGATACACAATATAACATAAGTATAATAATCACAAAATATACATAAATAATGAAATAAATAATAATATAAAGAATGTTCTAATATTTATCCAACGTCGACAATATACGCAATAATTAATAAATAAAGAATAAACTAAAATTATTCCGTCTTTTCAAATGGGGAGACCTCGAAAACCGACAGAGAAGTTTTGTCATTGGCCAAATTTAACAGGTAATGAACTCGAACTAATAAATTTGATTTTAACATATAACGAATATAAACATAAACTAACTTTTTCCGTCTTTTTGAATGGGGAGGCCTCGAAATCCGACGGATAGACTTTTCATTGGCCAAATTTAACAAATAATGTATAAGAAATTGTACAAAACTAACAAATATAAAATAAAATGACATGCAATAATTAACAAACAATAATGAAATAAATTACTAAAAGTAATAACATATCAAAAACATATATATACCCGAAAAGCAATAAAGTAATAAATTTCATTAAGAGGCACAACTAAGTGGATAACAACAACAACCACAACAACACCACCACCACCACAACAACAACAACAACAACAACAACAACAACAACAATAATAATAATAATAATAATAATAATATAGTAATAATAATAATAATAATAAATAAATAAATAAAAAGCACTTAGCAGAAGAGTGAAAGTGAAGGAGATGCATACATAAGAGACGACCGGATCTGGTGAGAAAAGGAAACATTGTTTGAGTTTTTGAGAAATGGGTTCGATGCTCCTCGTGCGCGTTTCGATCTCACTGATGGAGTTGTGGCTTACGATGAGATTTCGCCGGGGTTGTGTGGTTGTTCCGGCGAGTTTTGGGTCATTGTTCGTGGCTGCTATGGTGGCTTTGGCTTGCTGTTTTCGTCGGATTTTTAGGGAGGTTTTGTTGGTGTTGTAAGTGGCGTTTTTTGGTCGGGTTTTTGGGTTGATTTGAGGGCTGTTTCAAGGGTGATTTTGCTGCATTTTTTGCGGATTTTCGGAGGGGTTTTGGGGCTGATTTGAGGGCTGGTTCGTGGTGGTTTTCTGCTGCATTTTGTGGACTGATTTGGGGTCGTAAATGGTGGCGGAAGGATGGCATTTTTGGCTGTATTTTGGGGCTATTTTCAGGTTGTTTTTGGGCTATTTTTCGGGTGGAGAAAGAGGAGGTTTGAGGTGGCGTTTTTGATGGATTTTGCTGTTGATTTTGGAGTCATTTGCTGGCTGCATTTTGCTTGGTTTTGAAGGAGGTTTTGTGTTGGTTTCTAGCTGGAGGTTTGGAGGTTTTTTGGGTGGTCTCTGGAGCTGATTTTTTCAGCTGGTTTTTGAGAAGAAGGGACAGTGGCGTGGGGTAAAGGGAAGTGATTAAAAGGAGTGTAATTTTAAAAAAAAAAGGTTTGGGGAAGTGTGGTGTATGGAAGATATGGGCCCAAATCGTGAGCCAATTAAATATGTATAATTATTCGAACAAGAAAAAATAATTTATTACGCTTCGTTAAAAATATAAAATGAATAAAACAAATATAATCTACAATAGATAAGTAAATGAAATACACAAAAACATGTAATTTAACATAAAATAATGAATTTAACAAGAACTAAAAAATAACAATATAAAAATATGAATTTTAAAATTTGGGCCAAAATTGGGTGTCAACAGCTGTCCCTTTCTTTGGATATGATCGATGAAAGAGATCGTGGACAAAGAAAGTTGACGAAACCAATTTTGACCAAACACATAACCTTTAAATAGGAGTGCCTTGACTGCGGTGGAAGTTGCAAAATTTTTTGAGGTCTTCCTAAAAACTTTTGTCCCAGTTATATGCACTAGCATGATCTCCATTCTAGACTTGCTACGTCTTTGCTAAAGTAGTGCACACTTCTGTATTGTAATAACTGAGAACACTTGTTAGTAGCAAATAAAACACAAATGCAGATATAATTCGTGCAAACCTGATTTAACATGTCATACTGAAGGAGATGATGATCCATTCTTAGGTGTACTGCTCATGAAGGAAGAGATGATCCAAATTAGCACGTCAATCATATTGAAGAAAGTGTTCTAACTTAACATGTCACGTTGAAGAAAGTGACGCTCTAATAATGATGTAACATGTCATATTAAAGGAAGTGACATTCCAATAACAATTTAACTTTGTTCCAAGTTTAACGTGTCACATTGAGGAAAGTGACGCTCCAATAATAACTTAATTTGTCACGTTGAAGGAAGTGACGCTCCGATTGAACATGTCACGTGGAAGGAAGTGACACTCCAACAATAGTTTAACTTGTCACGTTGAAGGACGTGACTCTCCAAAACAGCTTAACTTGTCACACTGAAGGCAGTGACGCTCCAAAATTATTTAACTTGTCACATTGAAGGCAAGTGACGCTCCAAAATGGCTTAACTTGTCACACTGAAGGCAGTGACACTCCAAAATTATTTAACTTGTCACGTTGAAGGCAAGTGACGCTCCAATAATAACTTAATTTGTCACGTTGAAGGAAGTGACGCTCCAATAATGGTTTAACTTGTCACGTTGAGGGCAAGTGACGCTCCAACAATAGTTTAACTTGTCGCGTCGAAGGACGTGAATCTTCAAAGTAGCTTAACTCGTCACACTGAAGGAAGTGACTCTCCAAAATAGCTTAACTTGTCACACTGAAGGTAGTGACGCTCCAAAATTATTTAACTTGTCACGTTGAAGGCAAGTGACACTCCAAAATTATTTAACTTGTCACACTGAAGGCAGTAACACTCCAAAATAGTTTAACTTGTCACGTTGAAGGCAAGTGACGCTCCAATGATGTTTAACTTGTCACACTGAAGGTAGTGACACTCCAATAATAATTTAACTTGTCACACTGAAGGCAGTGACGCTCCAGAATAGCTTAACTCTTTATTTTCTTTTTCTTTTTTTTTTTTAAAGAAAAATGAATAAAAATAAAAGATACGCTCCAATTTTGGAATGCACAACTCAATGAAATAAAATAGGCATCACATGCTGATGGGATTAGCCTAATGTCATATTATTTTAAACAAACAATCATATATCAGAAGAAAAAGATGCAATTTATAAGAAAAATAATTCAAGAATCTCTTTAAGAGTATATATATAAAAAGGATCCCAAAAATGCTTGGCCCCTTTTTTTTTTTTCAAAAATAAAGAATGTAAAGGAATGATTAAACCTTAACTCCAATTGATACCGACAGTTGGAAAATATCTCACAATTCTTGTTCAACTGAGATTGAATTTCAAAGTAACTCCTACAGTTTCAAATGGTACCTCAAACATATTTAAATATCAACAAGATCTGTTCAACTTGATTCAAACAAAGATTTTTGAATTATACTAACCCTCATGTGTCAAGTGCTCTCACAACAAAGAAAGTCCTATTTCACACATGTAGGAAACATTTGATTTAAGGACATTTTGCAAAATACGCTCACACTCAGAAAGATATTCAATGAATGCAATTGTGATACCATATGCTTGGACTTCATGTAAGCCTCCACTAATGTGAGAATATTTGAAATGAAATCATGTAGGACTTGTGATTGGCTTGTAATGTAGGCTCGGGGACTGGCAGGATATTTATCTAGGATAAAAGTGACTAAATCTCTCCTTGAGTGTCACACTGAATTTGTGCCTTTAACAATTGATACTCATTCAACGTTTGATCCTCTTTGTTGTCTTTTTATTTTTCAACTTCATAGAGATATTACTCACTGAGAATTTTCTTCATTTTGCCCCCCCTTTTTTGGAAGTTTTTCTCTTTGGTAAGAACAAATTCTCTTTTTATCTTCCTTTAACCTTGCAGGGGTATTTTGTCTTTTCTTGTTTTTTTTTTTTTTTTCAACATCTTTTTCTTTTCACTCTTTTTTTTTATTTTTTGTCTCTCGAAATAGTTTTTGCTTCCTTAACTTTGAAACTTTGCATTTTGCCGGTAGTAATTTCAAACTTGAATCTTCAATTCATCATTTGCACATTTTTGTGCGCTCAAGGAGGATGGGCCAAGAGAGGGATAGTGCATGTAAGCACTCAAAAAGGGTAATGGCTAAAATGTGGTTGTCAAAAGAAAAGGCTTCAGGCTCAAAGTGGGGAAAAACTAGGGATTAATGTCATTTGATAGGCTTTGAAAGGCACAAACGGGTCAAAGAAGGCCTACAATCCTTTCCCAAATCAAACATTACTCAGAATTTCGCCTCAACAAACATTCGGACCAAGTTCTAGATCGACAATGCGATGCAATTGAATTTTAATCTAAAGCTCACCCCACAACGCACTTGAAACACTGAGATTAGTTTTATTCTTATCTTGAATGCGTGCAAGAATATTCTCAAGCATAAAAAAAATATATTGAGAGGTACCAAAAGAATCTATGGCTTACCGCAAAATCAATCATTTTCATTTTGTCAAATGTTTACATGCGTCTAACTGTACTGGTCCCAATTGAGTCAAAAATTGACTGTTAAATTTTTTTTTTTATATTTTGAAGAAATGATTACCGAACCCAAAAGGGGTTGCCTACGTATCTCATGAATATGAGAATCAGGTACGCGTAGTTCGTGAGGATAAAATACGGAGTGTATTTATTAAATAAATAAATAAATATATTTTTTAAAGAAAAATAACATAACAAAAATAGTCAATGAATCATATTAAAGGACAAACTATTTAAATAAATATCAAACAAATTTATTTTATTTTTTTTTCAAAAATGTACGATAAACAAAATGAAAAACATCTACTGAATATAAATTTACATACAAAAATTAAAATATACACAAGCTCAAAGTGGTGTCTTGCAAATTTCGCATTTGAGTACAATCTTGGTAGAATTTTTTAGAATTTCTCAAAAAAAAAAAAATCCTCAAAAATTCTGTCCCTGTTTCAACCTCAACAAACTCTGGTGATCGAAAGTATTATTATTATTATTATTATTATTATTATTATTTTAAACCTAAAAAAAATGTCCCTGTTTCTAAAGTAACAAAATGAAAAGCAACTGTCCCTGTTTCTAAAGTAACAAAATGAAAAGCTTACAGGGAATATGACCGAGCCGTTTCGGCGCCTACGTATCCCGCTAAAATGGGAATCAGGTCAAACGTAGTTTATACAAATAATAACTGGTAAAAGTTACATTTGTATTTACACAAAATTAAATAAACATGAATGAAATAAATTATGCAACATTTATACAAATAAATGATGTATAACACGCCCTAATATACATAGGACTAATCAAATCAGAGGAAACTTAACAATCTAATGGTTCCGCTCTAGCTTAGGTTTACTAAGAGTGGGCTTTATTTAAAGTGGACCGGTGACCCAAGTGGACTACTCGGGTTGGGGAAAATAACGACCGTTGACCCCTCGAGATCAACTCATTTCGTCAGGGTACCCCGATAAACAATTTGGATTCAACGGCTGCGACCCGCATAACCGTCATTTAAGTAACAAATAAAAAATTTTCAAGTGGCGAAAGATATGTTATGAATGTAATGACAGTGTATAGATAAATCAATAAATAATAACAATAATTTACAAATAAACAACAAATATACAAGAAAATATATATCACATGATAAAAATAAAATCTCCTCAATTTGAAAAAAAATGAATCCATAATGGTTAGAACCTTGAAATCCCCAGCAGAGTCGCCATTCTGTTGACATCCCGAAGGCGCAACGTCGTGGCAACTTGCAAAAATAATTAAATAAAAGAATGTTTAAAAGAATATATTTTAATTTTAGAAAAATAATTTAAATTTTAGAGTCCCCACCTAATTTTAAGGATAATTAGGAAACCAATTAATTATTTACAAAAATAGTCTGCGAACCAAAAATTCTAGGTAAGGGTTCAAGTTATTCCAAAGGGAAGGTATTAGCACCCTTCGGAATCCACAACTGTGGGTCCCGGCTGAACTCATTTTTTCAAATCAAGGAGGAGATACACAATATAACATAAGTATAATAATCACAAAATATACATAAATAATGAAATAAATAATAATATAAAGAATGTTCTAATATTTATCCAACGTCGACAATATACGCAATAATTAATAAATAAAGAATAAACTAAAATTATTCCGTCTTTTCAAATGGGGAGACCTCGAAAACCGACAGAGAAGTTTTGTCATTGGCCAAATTTAACAGGTAATGAACTCGAACTAATAAATTTGATTTTAACATATAACGAATATAAACATAAACTAACTTTTTCCGTCTTTTTGAATGGGGAGGCCTCGAAATCCGACGGATAGACTTTTCATTGGCCAAATTTAACAAATAATGTATAAGAAATTGTACAAAACTAACAAATATAAAATAAAATGACATGCAATAATTAACAAACAATGATGAAATAAATTACTAAAAGTAATAACATATCAAAAACATATATATACCCGAAAAGCAATAAAGTAATAAATTTCATTAAGAGGCACAACTAAGTGGATAACAACAACAACCACAACAACACCACCACCACCACCACCACCACAACAACAACAACAACAACAACAACAATAATAATAATAATAATAATATAGTAATAATAATAATAATAATAAATAAATAAATAAAAAGCACTTAGCAGAAGAGTGAAAGTGAAGGAGATGCATACATAAGAGACGACCGGATCTGGTGAGAAAAGGAAACATTGTTTGAGTTTTTGAGAAATGGGTTCGATGCTCCTCGTGCGCGTTTCGATCTCACTGATGGAGTTGTGGCTTACGATGAGATTTCGCCGGGGTTGTGTGGTTGTTCCGGCGAGTTTTGGGTCATTGTTCGTGGCTGCTATGGTGGCTTTGGCTTGCTGTTTTCGTCGGATTTTTAGGGAGGTTTTGTTGGTGTTGTAAGTGGCGTTTTTTGGTCGGGTTTTTGGGTTGATTTGAGGGCTGTTTCAAGGGTGATTTTGCTGCATTTTTTGCGGATTTTCGGAGGGGTTTTGGGGCTGATTTGAGGGCTGGTTCGTGGTGGTTTTCTGCTGCATTTTGTGGACTGATTTGGGGTCGTAAATGGTGGCGGAAGGATGGCATTTTTGGCTGTATTTTGGGGCTATTTTCAGGTTGTTTTTGGGCTATTTTTCGGGTGGAGAAAGAGGAGGTTTGAGGTGGCGTTTTTGATGGATTTTGCTGTTGATTTTGGAGTCATTTGCTGGCTGCATTTTGCTTGGTTTTGAAGGAGGTTTTGTGTTGGTTTCTAGCTGGAGGTTTGGAGGTTTTTTGGGTGGTCTCTGGAGCTGATTTTTTCAGCTGGTTTTTGAGAAGAAGGGACAGTGGCGTGGGGTAAAGGGAAGTGATTAAAAGGAGTGTAATTTTAAAAAAAAAAGGTTTGGGGAAGTGTGGTGTATGGAAGATATGGGCCCAAATCGTGAGCCAATTAAATATGTATAATTATTCGAACAAGAAAAAATAATTTATTACGCTTCGTTAAAAATATAAAATGAATAAAACAAATATAATCTACAATAGATAAGTAAATGAAATACACAAAAACATGTAATTTAACATAAAATAATGAATTTAACAAGAACTAAAAAATAACAATATAAAAATATGAATTTTAAAATTTGGGCCAAAATTGGGTGTCAACAAGGTACAACACCAGAAAGTATGTATTGACTTTTTCAATTAATTTATGCAGTTAATTTACTTTAGTTAGAATTTATACAATACAAGATAATATGCAACTTAAGCTAAAGTTATATTAGGTCATAAGACTCACTTGCTATATGTGCTCTAGCCTTTGTTTTCCTAATTAATTTCATCATTTATTTTTGTACAATTGAATTATACTAATATTTTTTTGGTGTAGCTAAGAAAATAAAGTCTTATTAAAATGTTATATACTTCCAACATAATTGGGCTCTGGTATAGGAATTCTCAATTTGTTTCTATAATATGTATTTAATTTTTATTATAGTCAAATATTTGAGGAATTCAGGACTAAATTACCATAATGAAGAATAACGACTATACTTAATGAAGTACACAAAAAAAGGCAAGTAGGTATGATAAGCAATTGAGACTGAACTGAATATTATCTTTCGTTATACGTGAAATCAAAATAGTCTTACCAAGAAAAAGAGGATCACTTGATAAGTATTTGATATAAGATTAATATGAAGATACTTTATATTAAATCATTCATAGAAATTTTTACTTTATGCTTTTCTATACATAAATTAACTTATAATTTTGTTAATATTCAATAAAAGTTACAGAATATTCAATACCATATCCAAGTATTCAAGGTGAGACTGAGAACCTCTTTAGTCTGCTCAAAAGTGCCATGCCTCCAATTGATGTCTTCTCAAACTGGGGTTGTCCAAGTACTGGTCTAATATGTGGGATCCTTGATAGTTTGAGATGTGTCTTGCTTACCAATCTCTTGTTTATTTAAGTTGGCATACAAAACTTGCATTTCATGGTTCAACAGGTAGGGAATGGATGTTGTAGCTTCAGTATCTTTTAACTAAGTGAAGACTGGACTTGGATGTTTCAGAATCTTTGGACTAAGTGAAGATTATAAAGCAAGTTCTGTAGCAGGACCACTTACATCAGATTTTTCAAATGGTGGAGAGTCAAAAGTTGCATTGCAGGTAGAACACTAGGGAAGTGTTTTGTTTTTCTAATTGTCTAAGTTAAAATATTTTGGAAAACATTTTCTCCGGGAAAAAAGGTTCCTTTACGAAGCAGAAAAATGACTTCCCTAGTGGGAGTAGACAAAATACAGTTTCTGTATGTGGCATCGTATGCTGACTGTCTCCTACACACCTCACACCCCGCCAACCCCAACCCCAAACCTCCACTCCCACTGTCATATTGTTTGCATTGATTTTATGTAAATGCTCTTGGAATCATATTTTCTGCGTACTTATCAAACACCACTAAATAAGTAATAAGCTATTTATTTTCCCGAAAATAATTTTTCAGGAAAATTTTTTCAGTAAAAACATTTTCCTTCTTACCAAACACACCCTAAATTCTAACTGACAACTTTTTTTAAATAGCGCATAATCTTGGAGATTCCTTCTAAATGGAGAATCATTATGCTGTGCTGTATTTTTGGGTTCATAGTTTCTTATTATTTGTAGACATTGATATTGGAGTGTTCCCTTTCCTTCCCTTTGCTATATCTAGTTTATTCTGCTGATGGATTGTTGAGTCGAGGGTTCCCGGGAAACATCTTCTCTACTTCTATACGAGATAATGGGAAGGTCTGCGTACATTTCTACCCTCCCCAGACCCCACTTGTAGAATTCAATTGGGTATGTTGATACCTGGAGTGCTGGTTGGAATAGGCGTATGTATAATTATAATGTCTTGTTCTCCTCCACCCACTTCTCTCCTATCTTCTTATTCAATCAGTTCCTGTCCTATTCTAAAAAGATTTATATGATAACTCTGTCCTCTATCTTCAGAAGTATGTCTGTGAATCCTCTTCCTTGTTATTAAGTTGGATCAAAATGTGAAATATCTGAATTCTTGATCATCTGATTTGACTTACCAGATCTGACTGAGAACATGTTCGTCTGGTTTTAAACAATTCAAACAACAGAAGAAATACATTTTGACATGCATTATCTTCAGCTTGCATACCTCGGCTAAATTTCACGGGATACCTCTAGTTAACTCTGTCTACCAAGGCTAGGATAGATGAAAAGAAATCACCTAGTATGTCTCAGCAAGGATTTAAACTTGAGACTTCATGGTTCTCTAATCACTTCATTGACCACTCGGCCACACCCTTGGGTTAGCTATATGCATAAATGTAATATGACCATCTCTTTGCTCCCCTAATGTCTAGTGTCTTGATGTTTTACGATGACAAGAATGGAGCATGTCAACTGTAGATTTGACTCTACTGGGTGCTCACAAAACTTGGTTATCTTGAAATTGCCAATGGCTTACGCTAACAGTAGCACTTCATGTTACTACTACATATTTTTCTGTGTACTTTTATATTGTTGAAGTTACTCTGTATGCAAATGGTATTACATGTGCCATTTCTGTCGAATGTCTTAATCAGGTCTGCGGTTTTGGTCTTTCTCGATTAAAAGCTAATACAATTTTTGTCATCGAAGTCAGCTGTCGGGACTGTAAGTTCCTGATTCTTCATCTGGTGCTTTTATCTTTTGTCAAGATTTGGCATTTGGTGATAACTAAAAGAAAAGAAATAAATATGATTCGGTGCTCTTATCATAATAGCCAGAATGAATGGCACCTGAAGTTCTCCGTGATGAGCCGTCAAATGAGAAATCTGATGGATACAGCTTTGGTGTCATCTTGTGGGAGCTGTCAACATTGCAACAACCTTGGAGTAATTTGAATCCACCACAGGTTTGTATTTTGTTATTTTGAAGTATTTCTAGTCATGGGAAAGGTATAAAAGATTACCTGATGAAAACAATCCGAGGGGACTGACATCAAGTGAAAGGACCTTAAGCTCTCTCTCGGAATGTTAAAATATATTGGTCTGGAGATTGCTTTTATTAGGGAGAAGGGCAATTTCCAGTTTGGCGCCAGCCATAGCATGAAGGTTCATTTTATTCCTCTTATGTTAGTACCTCTTCTTAACTGGCATATATAGGAAGCTTCATTAGAAGAGCGTCGTTTATGTTGAAAACTAGTCATCCATGCGGCAGTAAATTGGAAAGTCACTGGGATTCTCCTTTCCATTACTGTGGGTGTAGGTTGTTTTATTATGTTGTTGATCTCTTCATAGTGTGCGTCACAACTCCTTTTCTCTCGAAAAGGTACATCTGATAAGAGAAGATTAAATAAAGCATCACTGCAAAAGCAAAAGAATTTGGATTGAAACTGTACCTGCAGTCGGAGGAGTACTTCATATAACTCTCTTTGTTAAGTTGCTTTGATTACTAACATTTCATTTTTTTGGAAAGTTAGGAATGGAATGGAAACAACTGAAAGATAGTTGTGCTTATTGTGACATCATTAGTGTTATATTGCATCCATTGTTTTGTTTTGATTTGTGTGCATCTAGTGCTGTTTCTTTGTTGGATATTCTAGCTTTTGAGTCAAGTTTAATATTTGAAAGATCAAATTAGATAGTCTGTCCAGCCTTCTGATTGTTGAACAGTCTCTTTGATATTGCACATGATATGCTACATGGTGTAACACATTTGATAATGCAGGTAGTAGCAGCTTTTGGCTTTAAGGGTATGAGGCTTGAAATTCCAGGTGACTTGAATCGTCAGGTGACAACTATTATTGAAGCTTGCTGGGTGAAGTATGTTGCTCCTATTCTTTTCCAAGCTACTTTGGGATTGTATTTATATGATTTATTAAAATTACTTCTAATATTGCAGTGAGTCATGGAAACGCCCCTCTTTTTCTGCTATCATGGATATGTTGAGACAGCTCATATAACTCTTGCAGCACAACCAGATTGCTTAATTATGCACATCTTTGGCATTCTTTATTAATTATTCTTCTGAGAGGAAGAGCTTGGACTATGTCTGGTTTGTGTATCTTGATATCTGTCTCTTGAATCTAATGAATTTTAAGAATTGTTGCCCCTTTGGTATGTCAACAATTAGTCCAATTTTAACCAAGTGTCACACTTGAGTTAGTTCGAAGCCGTTGAAATTTGGCTAGAATGTTCGGTGTAAACTTCCCGTGCTGACATTTTCTTTGAGTTGTGCTGTGCTCGGGACACTGATTGAGCATCTGAGTGTTGTTTCCATATGTTAAGTACGGCATTTCATTTCCTTACACTAGCCGTGGCATCAATAGGAGGAAAAATGTATTGAGAGTTCCAGACTAGCTTCTTCTCTCTCTCTTTTTTTTTGATATCCGTGGTGTCCAAGCTAAAACCCAAGGGGTTCCTTCACATGCTTCGTCCAAGGAGGGTGAGTCTGAGCCTAAGATCAGTCCGAAATGCATAGTCGATGGACAACAGGTGTATATTCTTGTACTAACTTGTGTGCACCTCGACTAATTCCACAAAATATGCTCTAATGGGATTTGAACCTAAGAGACCTTATGGTTCTCACCCACTTTGTCGACCATTAGGCGACACCCTTGGGTGTAAAGTTCTTTTTTTAAGATTGACTAGTACCCATCCATATTCATACCATAAGAATTTATAACCCCAATTAATAGGTTTAGCTACTCATATTAGAAATGAAAAATACATGATGAAAGGAAAGACATAATTAAGAGTACTTAGAAAAGAAAATTAATAACCAAAAATAGCTATGATTGCCTTCCTAAGCTCTCGGGGTATCATATAGTATAAGAATGTACCCTAAAAATCTATTTAAAATTGTACGAAATTTCTTGAGTACCACATAATATGAGAAAGTATCCTAAAATTTATTGAAAATCGTGCAACAAAGTATGTCAAAAACACCTGTTCATGTCCACTTACATGGGTGATTTACGCGGGTGAAGCACATAGTTACACAGCTTTTTTTTTCAATGCTCTTTTTAGTTCTTTTTCTTCAACTTTTTGGCCTTCTAGTCCCTTTTCTTCAAGTATTTGAAGCTATTTCACTCCTTAAGCCTTCTAAAAACTCCCATAACTTGAAATTATATCATTCAAATTATTATTAGTTCCTTAATCTCGCAATGTGCATGAATATATCATTAAAAAATATCATAAATTGACAAAATAACAATGTATTTACATGAATTTATCATTAAAAAGTACCATAAAATTGACGAAATAACAACTTATCAGTTGTAAGGAGATATTTGCCAAAACCAAAACGGGCCAAGATGTCTAACATGCATAGAGTATCAATATGAACGATAAAGTAAAATTACTCATTGCATCCTATTGACGAGTACAAAATCTTTTATTTAGGGTGGATTAAACAAATGTTCTCAATTTTGTATCTTCTTCAATTTATTAGTTCGTTTCAAATTGATGATTTACTTTTGAAATGGAGAAAATATATTTTTGGTCAAATAAGTCATGACATTGGTCTGACGTATGAAAGATCATTTTGACCGAATCATATTATAATTTGCATTAATCTAAGATGAAAGAATGTAAAAGGAAGTTCTTGAAATATAATAAACTTGCAAAACTTAGAATTAGAGAATAACATAAAGGAGTTAAAAGGAATCAAATTAAGGAGTTGGATATGTCTTGTGTAGTGTTGTAGAATGGAAGATGCCATCCTTGGAAAGCCACTCTGGTGAAGTAATTATATTGTGATTGAACATAATTAATTTTCAATTTATAGGGGAACGCTATGAATTACTATCTTGCTGGTAATTACAATAACAACATGGCCGAGACATGCTGGTTAGGTTTTAAAGTCTTTCTTTTATTTTTATTTTTTCAATTTAAATTATTTTTATTTATGTTATTTTAAATTCTAATTATTTTTATTATTCTAATATCTTCTAAAATTAGATTTTATTTTATAATATTTATGTTTTATTTTCTTCTCATTCTCAACCTTTACTTCAGGTGATTCCATTTGAATTTAGTACTTATGTTATATTTTTAGCTTCATTTATTTTAGTGGTATTGACTCGATATTTCACAGTACAAGCTATTTATTTCTTTGTTAGATTAGACATTATTTCTCCCCCAAAGATTTTCGTAATTTTACTATGATATTTTATATATAATATTCAATATTTTTATTAAACATGTATTTTATGATGTTCGTATAAATCTTATATTTTAAATTTTTTATGATTTAATTTAATTAAAATATAATAAATTTGAAAAAACATAAATTATTTTTTTGTAGTATTAATTAAGAAGTATGTTTACTAATTGTAACATATTTTCAAAAAACAATACATAATTTTTTTTTCACTTTGTTTCCAATGCAGAGCTTGTAGCTTGGCATCCTTCAAGCTCTCGTTCTGGGTTAAGGGTATAATCTCTCGCCGCCGCCGTCAACGCCGCCGAGCCACTCTCCGTTCACCACTCGCCGTGGCCGTCTTTACTGAAGCTTGGGGTTCATCGCGTCTGCAAGAACCCTAAACCAACTCGTCGTTAGCTTGCTCGATCAATCGCCTGAGTTCGCTGCCTTCAAGATTACTGGGTCGTCGGCGGTTCTGTTTCCTGGAGCTGCGTCTGTTTTGTCGACTTCAGCGCGCAAATCGTTCAAGTCAAAACAATTTCCGGCAAAGATTCGGATCCTTTTCCGGCTTCTTCACCTATCTTTCCGCAAGCCACGTAGAGCGCTGCGACGTCAGTTTCCGGCGAGAAACCAGCAGCGAAGAAATCTCCGGCAACGTCTGGTCTAGTTTCCGGCCAGCATAATTTCAGGTCAGATTCCAGCGGGAAATTTCCAATTATCTTTTGGCTTCTCAAATAGACCCTACATATATTGCTTTCTCCTTTTTTACTATAACATATTAGATTTATTAATATTAAAATTTTAAAAATTTTGTAAACCAAAATGTGGATGATATGCCAAAAGTACCCTTTTGCATTTATGATTTCCTCCAATTTTATTTTTTTTTGGCTTTTTTGGCCAAAACCCGCACTTCGAATGTGAGCTCCCATATTTAATATAGACTAAAAGTGCTTTCTTTGATTAAATAGAAGTACCAAAATGGCTCAAAAATATATTTGAGTGACTAATTTAGACCTACCCAAAACATAAAGGATATTTTTGTCATTTTCATACTAATTTATTTTCTCTAAAACCCTTCTCTCTCCCCGTACCTTTCTTTCCCAAAACCCTGTCCAAAAATTAAGAACTCAGCCGATTTCTCCCTGCCGCCGCCGGCTTCCACCACCGACCGGCGTCCGGCGCACTCTGGTAAGTATTTGGTAGCGCCACTGTAACATTATTATTCTCCTTTAACTCTTCCAATTCATATTTTAATGAACTCTAAATTAAGCCCTATTTTGTTCGTCATTAATGTTGCAGTTTCGAAAACGCTGCCTGTTTAACTTATTTTGATAAGAAACATAAAAGGAGGTTGTTTGAAGCTAAATTGACCTTTATTAGATGAAAATAGTATATTTATTCACTTGTTTGGACTCCCAGCTTAGCAACTTTCTCTTGTATACTCATCCTGGTTTTTTTAACAAGCTAATATATGTTCTTATTTTGATCCTATTGCAATAGCTGGAATTTTTGATAGCAATCCTAGTATTTAGTAAGTAGATGGAGTGTTATGTTTGTTAAAAGTTAAATGACTAGGACTTTTCTCTTGAGTTATGAGGTATCCCATCACTGTCTCTGATATGGATTCATTGTTTCTAGAAAAAGGCATTACTTTGTCTGCCAATTGAATTACAATGGCGTACCAAGGGGGAAATTTGAAGTCCACTGCCATAAATGGAGTGAAGATGTATACTGTTGCTGGCCAACACCGTTCTGTAGCTACATGGCTTCCTCCGAAGAAGCTCAGAGCTCTTCGTAAAGATCCAAGTATGCATTACCCTCCTGCTTTCACTTATTTTGGAATAACATTTGGTAAATTATGGCAGCATTGTTATGTCCAAAAAGAAAGTTTCAATCTTTGAAGCAAAAATAAGAAATTCTGGAATTGTACCAAAGACTGTTTTTCAATTGGGCAGTAACCTATATGAATGTGTGTTTGGATACCTTGTCTTTATATCATATGGTACTCTGTGATGATTGATTCTTTACCTTTTTGCTTTTTTGTTTTTTCTTTCAAATGATATGCTAATGTAGATTTAGTTTGATATTAGTTGGCAATTCATGTTTTATCAATATGTTCAAAAATGTAAACATCTCAGTTTTGTAGTAAAAAATACACTATACACTGTAGATACAATCTTGCCCCCCTACCTTGTGAAGGTAGAGAGGCTGTTTTTGGAAGATTCTAGGCTCAAGGAAAGCATATCAAAATTAAGTGTAGAAAGGGATTACGATAGTGAAGAAGAAATGGAAACATAGATAATAACAAAATTGAAGAATAAGATAGCAGGAGAGTAATAATAACAATATTGCTAACGTGAGCTTGACAACACTCGATTATCTACTAACATTTTACCCTAATTCTTGACCACCATAATCTCCTATTTAGGATTATGTCTTTGATAAGCTACGAGTGAGTCATGTCTTGTTTAATCACATTTCTATGATACTTCTTCGGCTATCTCTACCTTTCCCCATGCCCACCATAGGAAACCTATCAAGCCCGCTCGGTGGGCCATTTGAACATCTTCTCTTCACAACCCGAACCATCTCTCTCATCTTGTCCACCATAGAGGCCTCTCCCACCTTGTATAGAATATTTTCATTTCTAATCTTATCTTTCATAGTAAGCACACACATCCATCTCAACACCCTCATTTTCGATACATGCAATTTCTAGCCGCGCGAGTTCGTGATCGGCCAGGACTCTACATAACAAAGTTGGTTTGACAACTACTTTGTAAAACTAACCTTTACGTCTTGGTGACACATTTTTATCACACAATACACTGGATACGATGTGTAGCATTATCATCGATCTCCCTATATTCTTGGATTAGTTTGTTGATGAACGTCTATAAGGAGTTGCTCTATGTGAATGTTTAAGATGGGTAAAATCCAATTGCATAGCTTGTGTAATTAGGGCCGGCTATATGAATACTAGATCGATGTTGCTCCATTTATACATATTTGTTGTTGTAAGTTATTATGGTTATGTTATGAAAGCTATTTTTCTCTTTTGGCAGGTTATATGCAAAGAGTGGATCTGATTCAAGATTTGAGATTTGAAACTGCAACAACAAGAATTAAAGTGACTCCTGACGGGGAGTATCTCATCGCCTCTGGTGATTATCTGCAGTTTGAGACATCCTTATTTCTTTTGTATCATCAATTAATATACTTGGACAACTTTTGTTTTCCCTGAAATAGTATGCTTTTGTGGAATGATCACTTGTAGGTTATTGAGAAGTAACCACTTCTAAGTTACAGAAAGGCGTCTCTATGCAGTGCTACTATTGAACATACTATTCATGCATATTTATCCTTCTGTGCTGTATAAATGCAGTTATTTCTATGTGAACTCAATATACGAATATTGTTTTTAGATTTAAAACAGGCTGGATTATAAATATATTGGGTCATTTTATTGGTTATTGAAGCATTGAGATTCATCTTATTTCCTGTGTTGGCCGAGACTTATTCATGTTTAACCTGAACAAATAGCTTTCTTATATAAAATATCACACACTGGAAGTAAACAATTACTGTTGTGCGATTGTTCTGCTCCTCTATTAAACTGGTTTATGTATTAGATGAGCACAACAGCAATATCTGAGTCTCCATCTCAAGAGAGGGTCAACTATATGGGTCATCAGTTCATCACTGTTAATGTCATTCCATTTAGGCCCGTCTCATTTAATAATTTAGGTTCCTTTCATCCTTTGGCACCAATTTCTCTCTATGTTTTCTGCTGTTAAATCTATAACAAACTAAACGTCTCCTTGTGAAACATCTATTATATGAATACACTCTTTCAGCTGCCCGGTATTTTTCTCTATTTTGTATCAGTTGACGACAACATTACTCTTTCAGGTATTTACCCACCACAAGTTAAAGTATATGAGCTGCGGGAGCTGTCATTGAAGTTTGAAAGGCATTTGGTGTCAGAGATTGTTAACTTTCAAGTACAGACTTCTTCCCTGGTCTATCTCTCTGAAGGCTGCACACGTCCTATATCACTTGACATGACAAAATTGATTTTTTATTAGTATTACTTCTTTTTATGAGCAGTGCTTATGCTCTTTTGGGTTTTTCTGATTCTTTTTGAGCTTTGATAGTTAATGTTTCTGGTTGTTCCCTGTTTTGTTTTTTCTTTTTAGAGGCCAGAAACACGGAAACACGTTCTGTTGCGTATTTCTTCTCTAATTAGTGTGTGAAATCTATACCAATGTATATTTCATGTTTGATGTTTTTTGTAGGTCCTGGGTGATGACTACTCAAAAATAGCATTTCTCTGTGCTGATCGTTCTGTTTGCCTCCATGCAAAATATGGAAGTCACTATAATTTGCGGATTCCAAGGTCTCATGTTTGTTTTCTCCTTATGTGCTGATCCATATACTGTTTGCATTTAACTATACCAATGAAATGCAAGATTTAGAAAACAATGTATGTTAACTATCAAGAATATCAACAAACATTGAGCTGTCAGAAGGACTGTTTGTTTCCTCTAGCATACTTACATTTGCACAATGGAACAGGTTGAGTTAAGGATTCAATGTATAACTATTATCAAGCTTGCTGAACCCTCTGGTGTTCTGGATGTTATTCAACAGCTAAACATGTCCCACTCCAAACTTAGATACCACTGGACTGATTCAGAGAATAATATAATCTATGAATGTATCTGTAATAGTTATCCAAAGAAAAAAGTGTCTTCACTCTTCAGTGATTTAAAGCCATAAAAAAATGCGTCCCTTTAGAAAAATTCAGTTAATACTGAGACTTCTCATTTGTACTGCTAGGTTTTGGAAGAAATTTTATTCCTGGTGTTATTATCACTAGAAATCTTCTTGCTGGTAAAAACAGAAGAAAGTTTACTCCTACTGGTGATGTATCAGAGTTTCAACTCCTCTAGTGCATTGCAGTAGGCATTTCATTGCCTTTTCCACTTTGTTTCTGAAATTTACTGTTATTTGTTTTCTGTTTGAACTATATCATCTGTAAATGCCAGCTTAAGATCACTTATATGTTCTCTTGTTTATTTAGGATGGGAAGGGATCTTGCATATGATTGCTGGTCTTGTGATTTGCTTTGCGCTGCCTCATCACCAGATCTCTACAGAATAAATTTGGAGAAGGTTTTTCTCTTGCCTTGCTTTCTTCAATGTATAGAAGTTTTTGCTAGTTTAAGGATCTATTTGGAAAGCTACTTAGTAATTGGAGTTGGTGTAATTACTAGGTCAATAATTGCCAGCCTAGTAATTACTTTGACCTGTTTGTTTGTCAAAATGTAATTACAAGTGTGTTGTTTGGTTGCACAAGTGTAATTGCAAAATTATATTAAATTTTAAAATAAAAATTGATTATCTAAAATTACAAATTTTTATTAGAAAAATAAGGGTATTTATAAATAATATTAAATTAAGTATTTAAGATATAATATTGTCGTTGGAAATATATTAATTAGTAAACATATGTTCTTAACAAATATTATAAAAAAATTTATTTATAGTTTTCAAGTTAAAATATTTTAATTAAATTAATCATAAAAACTAAAAGTATAGAATTTTGACGAGCATAAGAAAATGCATGTTTGACAAAAATGTTAATACTATAAATGTTAGTAATATTAAAGAAAAAGAAAACGTAACATTATAACCTAATTCAACAATAAAATTTCTACTTTAGTTTAAATATTAGAATGGTAACAAAATTATGCAAATGAAAAAATGAACTAGAATAAATAAAAAAATAAATAATATAAAAATTTACATGGAATCACATGGAGAAGTAAAAGTTGAGAATAAGAAGAAAATAAAATATAAATAATAAAAAAAGTTTTTTCAGAAAATATTATGATACGAAAAATAATAAATTTTTAAAAATAGAAAAATAAATTAAAAAAAGAAAGAAAAGAATTTTAAAAGTTTCATGTAATTACATGGTGTCATTACACCGATTCCTTACCCTCTCTTGGGAATTGAAAGGTGTAATTACATCCCTTCACTCACACCTAATTCCTCTCTTGCCAAGTAATTACTTGGCTTACCAAACAGGTCAAAAAATGTAATTACACCAACTTCCAACTACACGGTGGCTTACAGGCTCTAAGTATTTGAGCCATTCATGTATTTTAATGAATTGATAGGGAAGCGGTAAATTTATCAACACAATTACTAAATTTTTTCGGTTATTAGAAAAATTACTAAATTTTCCCAAAATGCTTAACTGGACTTGTAATGGTGTCTATTTATCTACAACAGACTTGAGTGATATGTGTACCTATATTGAAGTTGACTTCTGCTTTATGTGTGTCAATGAAGTACTCTTGCTATTGGTAGTTGACATCATACTTGGGTTATTTTCTATTGAATAATTGTGTAGATGTTAACCTTTTCAATTGTCATTATTTATCTTTTGCTGAAGGAAAAAAAACTATTTGAATAAAATTTCAGATGATAATCAATGTTGTCAAAGGTGTGCTTAAGTCCTGAAGCGAGGTGCAAAACATGTTGAGTGCTTTCCTCGCTCAATGTGTGCTTCAGTGTCTTCAACAAAGTTCTAAGTCATACTTTTCCTTGCTAACGAACCTTCATGTAGAGGCGACACTAAACAATTGATATTTCACTTTATCATAATTTCTTTTGCAATCTCTGTCCATATATTTGTTATTCATGCTTATTATTAGTGTTGGACTTGAGATGTATATTTGTATTTTTTTCTCCATTTGTGCCTTTTTTCTTTAAAGCTCATACTTTATTTGCGCTTTGTGCTCCAAAGCCCCAATAAAACTTAGATTTTTTTTATTTTTTTTTTCACTTTTAATAACACTGACGATAATCAGGAAACATAATTTATGGTGTAAAAGCGAGACATGTCAGGTAAAAACCCTTTGTGGGAAAGAAAATAAGACGAGAGATTTGTTATGTGGATTATCCAACCAAGATATTTCTTATAGAAAAATCCAACTAAAACATTTATGCTATAAAGCACCTGCAATAACTTCATCTTGTGTAAATCCTCTTTCCAATGATCTATAAATTATGCAATGGTAAGTTTTGCAGATTCATTTGAAGGGTCTCTCTTCCATTACAACTTCCAATATACCATAGGCTTTGAGAGGAAATTTCATTCTCATATAACAAATTCGATAGTTGTAACCAGTGATGGTTTCTTGGACTTTCAAAGAGAATGGTGGGGCATTCAAAGAGATCGTTGCTTTCATACTTGGAGGTTAAAAATAACTATGGGCTAAGATTGAGTTAAAAACTAAAAATAGCTCTTTTAACTATGGGCTAAGATTGAGTTATAAACTTAAAATAGCTCTTTTGAAGGCAAAAGAAGGAACGTACATTGCCTTAAACTAGATGCATTTTGTGGATCTCTTTTTGGTGCAAACTAGTTTTTGTACCAGATATAGATGATATTTTAGATGCAATAGCTGATTTGCACAAATTGTTATTATTTGCACTGGCTAAGTGTAATCGATTTTTGATAAGGCACTTAATTATTTTAACAGTTAGGAAACCCAGTATAGATGCAAATTGTAATTATTTGCACTGGCTAAGTGTAATTGTTTTAAGGTACTTACTTAATTATTTTAACAATTGGGAACCCAGTATACAAGCTGTATACCAAAGTCCGAATGAAAATGCTTTTTACTAGTGGAACTCAAAGATCCTATAAGACCAATTGCTGCTCAGAGTCGGATTTTCTAAAAGATGGTATCAAGAGTGTTCAAAATGATTTTAAATTTGTCTCTTAAACTCTAGGCTTCAAATAGCCACTTTAAATAAGAATCTGCAATAGTCTGTAGAATAAATTATTAAAAACCTGAAATGTTGCAACAATATAAAATATATAACAGAAATGTAATTTTAAACAAAGCCGCACTCTTCCTACAGTTAAAGAAATATCTAAGCGATTTGCTTCCTGCTAGGAACTTCATAGGATGACCACAATGTATGGAGGTGGGGAACAATGGGGTGCTTTTTGCTAAATCATGTTATAAGAAGCTTCTGGGGCAGCGAGGAGGTTGCATTTCCTCATAGTTTGATTTGAATTCCAAAGGTTCCAAGAAAGGTTTTCTTCTTTACATGGGTAGCAATTTGAATTCCAAAGGTTCCAAGAAAGGTTTTCTTCTTTACATGGGTAGAAACAAGAGGGTTGATATTGACACTCAAAAATACGAGGAAGAGGAAGGTCATTCACATCAATTGATGCTCCATGTGTAAGAGGTGAGGTGAAGATGTTGACCATGTCTTTTTTCATTGTCGGGTAGCACTGAGGTTATAGTGGAATATTCTGTGTTGGTTTGGAATATCTTGACTGATGCTAGACACCATGGAGTTAATGTTCAGTTGGGAGGGAATCACACGGCTTGCAATGTTGCTTAACCCGCACAATTGTGGGTTGTTTGGAGAGAAGAAATAGGAGAGCTTTTGAAGTGTGGAGGTGAATTTTCTACAATTGAGTAGTAGTCTCTTATCCCTTGTTTCTTCCTGGTGCAACCATGAAGTTCAGAAAACCGTATCTTTTCTGCAGGTTTGCTATTTTTTGTATGCATGCGTGTTTTTTTGTGCCCAAACATTTTAATAAAATTATTTACTTCATCAAAAAGGACTAAACAAGTGACCTCACAAATTTGGGCCCTATTCCTTAGTCTGACTAAAACTAAGTGGATAATGCTGGCACACACTACATATCTTCTCAGTTGTTGGACCAAGAGAGGAGGCAGCAATAATTTTGTTTCCTTGACATCTAGTGTTCAGGTGATTTGGATTGGCCTATTAGATTCCAATGTGTTGTTCATTCAAAAGTTATGGTAGGCCAAGAAAGAAAAAAGGGGAGCTTGGTATGTTTTGGAGCAGTAACTAATAGGCATGGATCAGAAGAGAGGGTATCTCTATCTGATCTAGCTATGCGGTGCAATCTTGCTGATATGTATGATGAGGGAACATGGGTAGATTTCATTGTATCTTTGCAAAATTGAGCTTCATATAACATTATACAGTTGTAAGATTGAGCATTGTCTTGGTGCTGGAGTAATTTGAATAAAGCTTTATTACGTTATCAAAGAAAAGAAGAAGGAAAGAAAGAATGGTTTTGTGTTTTGAAATTCACCTAGATTTCCTTGGCATTGATGCTACAGGTAAATGAAGTTCCAGGGTGTTAATTATTATCTGTTGCATCTTCAAAAGGCAAATGGAAAATGAAAGATCAGATTTGTGCAGACTGTTAACTTCTGTGATCTAAAGTTGCAATGTTGAATTTTCGTTATCATAAAAAGTTGGAAATTGCTCAAGGCTTCCCCCCTTATAGCGTTGATGTTTTGCTTGTATGGCTTACTGAGCTAATGTATTCAATTAACAGGGACGCTTCCTTTCCTCATTGAGCACACGATCCCCAGCACTTAATGTGGTTTCACGGAGGTTAGACACTGATCACTAGTGTTTTAAAATCCATTTCCCCTTTTTGTTTTTCTTTAAAAGTAATCTTTTTTGGCTTTTTTAGCTTTATATTCAGTCTGGCTGTTTCTTCTGTAATCTTTTGGTGTCTTTTCTTCTGCACTTTAGCAAAGTCCATGGACTAGTTGCTTGTGGAGGGGAGGATGGTGCGCTCGAATGCTTTGACACGAGAGCAAGATCGTCAGTTGGTAGGATAAATGCAGTTGCACCTGCTGGGGATGGGGACCAGGTAGTGTTTTGCTTTAGTAGTTGGACAACCAGAATTTTTTCAGTGATTGCTAACAACTTGCAAAAATTACAGGAGGTTACTGCGATAGAGTTTGAGGGAGATGGAGGTTACCTCATGGCTGTTGGAAGTAGTGATGGAAAGGTATAAGAGAAGGAAATGCAGTTTAGAGAATTTGTTGCATCTCATGTTTTGTTTGGAGAAATTGTTTTTGATTGTCATTTTGACAAACTTTGTGATGATTAGATGATTAATATTTTCTGAGCTTCCTTACACATGTAGCATTTGTTAACCAATTGAAAGCCCCTTCAATGAAGGTTATCTTGTGTTATGCTCTCTTCCTCCTAATCAATCCAGTTGAAGCGGATAGCCTTGACTGGAAGCTTGGTCTTCCAAATCAACTTCCATGGCCAGTTATCAAGAACCTGATTAGCCTGTAACACTCTTTTATTGTGAAATTGTTTTTGTTCCCCCATCTCAAAGTGTTAGGAAGATTCTCCAACAATGTTATACTTCTCCACCTAAACTAGCATGTATAGCAGACTTCCCAGTTCCCAATTTTGTACATCTTTTCTTAGGTGGATGTCTCAACTGTTGCCACTTTCGTTATCAGCTATAGAGGATTCTTTGTCTTGAGCAATCTGGAATAGTGTGGGGAGTTTCACCATGAGTGTTGAATTGCTCAACCATTTGTCTTTCCAAAATACCAGCTTTAAACTGAACATTTTGAGAATGTTTTTGTCTCAGTCTGCTCATGTATTTCCATGGTCTCACCCATAGGGGGCATTAGCAATTTTGGAGCTCCAGTTATCCATCATCCCATGTTTGGCCTTGATAACCTCTTTCCCGAGGCTTGAGTCAGTTCTCCATAACCATTTTATTATGGCAACCTTTCTTCCAAGAGCTTGGCTAGGATCTTGTGCAGTTTATCCATGGGACTTATAGGTCTAAAGTCTCTAAGCTCAACAACCCCCTTTCTTTCGGGAATCAGTGCAATGGAAGAGACATTGCAAGATTTGACCATGTAGCACTGCTGGTGGAAATGGTTGATGGCTCCCATTACCTCTGATTTAATAAAGTCCCATGACTTCGGAAAGAATGCCACCGGTGCGTTGTTTGTTGCACATGGACGAATCACAACATGTACCACTTCTTTTTAACTTCTCCCTTGCATTCACTAGCAGCTCACTATCTGCACTTGATACACCGGCAACATCATCAAAGTTAGCATTGGGTCTCTGACTCATTCTCAGTGTAGAGGTTCTGATAAAAACTTAGAATCTTTTCTTCCAAAGGTTTTATTATTATTGTGTATAATGTTGGTCTCATAATGATTTTAAATGGAGAACCATGGTGAATGAGGATTTATATAACCGACCCTAACTTAGTCCGGAACTGAGCGTAGATATTTTGTCTTCTGTGATCAAGATGTTTAACTGTATTTTGTAATGTGCAGGTTCTGATTTATGATTTGCGTTCTTCTCAACCTATGCGGATAAAGGATCATATGTAAGTTATTTTGGCCAACTTTACCATTTAGAGTGATTCTTGTTTTGTGTTGCTTATATGCATCGTGATAATATTGTATAGGTATGGGAGCCCAATACTGAACATTAAGTGGCATAAAACGCTTAACACTGAACGAACAAAGTTAATAACTGCTGACAGCCACGTTGTTAGGGTTTGGGACCCTGAGACGGTATGCTAGTCTTTAGTCCTCCTTAATGATACTTGTCATTTAAATTAGAATTTTGCTATTTGAGACAAGATTATTCAGTTTATTGTATTTGTATGTTTGAACAAGAGTGCAGTACTATACTTTGGCCTTTGTTTTTTATGCTATGTTTTGCTGTGTGTGAAGTTATTAATGAATTGATTCAGCAAAGGAATCAAGAGGGAGCTGGTCTGTGTATAAGATTTATATTCAGTGCAAGGGTGTCTTAAGATATAGGAAAAAAGGAAAAAGAAAGAAAGTGTACTAGGAAAGAAATAAATCTGTCAAACTTCAAGTGTCCCTTGAGCGGCCCTACTTATACTGAGAGGACATTGTTCTCTTGACGTGATTTTGTTCTTCTTGGGAGCCAAGTGGCCTTCCTTAGATGCACTAGAAAGTTTGAAGCGGTCTTTAGAGTCATATTTATTGGTTAGATTCAAGGTATGAATTGGTTTGATATGATTTATGACGGATTAGTGACCTTGGGATTGTTTAAGTGCTATGTAACTTGAAAAGACACTATAATAGAATAAGATACTGATAATAGAACTTTGTGCTGGAAAACAGTGAAATAATAGATAAAGGAAGGTATAACATTAGATCTCTTTGTTGTATCATAACTATCAAAAGAATGCTATATTTAAAACTTTCTCCATCCCATTTTATGTGGCGCCGTTTGACTTGGCATGGTTTTAAGAAAAATGAAAAACCTTTGAAACTTGTGGTCCAAAACAACCCTTATATATCTATGTAGTTGCAAATCATTTCATTAAGGTAAAGGGAGAATTTTAAAGTTAAATTATTTCTAGTTAGTCGGGTGACATTTTTTTTTGGAACGGACTAAAAAACAAATGGTGTCGCATAAAATGGGATAGAGGGAGCATATATTATGGTGGATTTTGAGAAACAGCTGGTTTACATCATGACAAGGACACAAAATATGTTGTATAACAACCTTTGCACCATGAAATCTAGGTTATCTGCATTTCTGTTCCTTTTGATGACCTGCGTCAGGAAATCATACAACTAATATTTGCAGTTATCTGCATTAGTTTGAAAATAATGTTCACGTATGAGGCAGAGGAAAACTAAATTGACATCACCCAGAATAGTTGCTTACATTTCTGGACTGAAGTTTAATCTACGTTTCACTTTTGGTCCTGGAAACTCTTACAGGGAGAAGGCATGACAAGCATTGAACCAACGGGTGGGAGAATCAACGATTTGTGTGCATTCACTGGCAGTGGATTGATGTTGTTGGCTCTTGACTCCAGTCAAATACCTTCATATTTCATACCTTCTCTGGGACCTGCGCCTAAGTGGTGTTCTTACCTTGAAAATCTGACGGTGTGATTGTGCTCCTTGTTTTGTACCTTCTCATGCCAGAGATGATGGTGATTCTAATTTGATGTATTTGCAGGAAGAGCTTGAGGAGCAAGCCCAAACAACTATTTATGATGATTATAAATTTTTGACAAAGGAAGATCTGGAAAAGTTGAATTTGACCAATTTGATTGGAACCAACCTTCTAAGAGCTTATATGCATGGTTACTTCATCGATTATCGACTGTATAAAAAGGTGACAATCAGAATAATTTTTTCTATCAACTCTAAATTATTCACCTTGTGATTGAACTCATGTGCATATTGTGTTTTGCTCTTCCAGGCATATGCAGCATCAAATCCATTTGCTTATGATGAGTATATAGAACAGCGGAAGAAGGAAAAATTCGAAAAAGAGCGTGATAGTCGTATCACGGTTAGTTCCATAATCTCTTGGATAGACTATTTTGCAAGTGTACATGTCCCATATCTTTTTCTGTTCACTACTTTTTGCACTAGCATCAAGTGAAACACGTGTATCTGTCCCTTCATTTCAATTTATTATTTGGCCTTAGGGAATTTTCCTTTCTGAAGATTTTCCAGTAATAACAGCAGATTACAACGAATGTATAACAATACAGTTTCATGTTATTACTCGTACCAGCGGTGAGACGTTAAAAACTAAAATTTATGCTTGTGCCTGCACATGCATATAATGGTGGTGTAGCGACATTACATGTTTAACCTGTTTGATATTCCTTGCTAGATATTAATTTTTATATTGCTGCCTGCCTGCCATGCACTTGCTGGAGCGAGTAATAAGTCACCAAGTCCATCATGAAGAGAGATTCTTTCTTCATGGTAAAATAACTTTGTCTAACAGCATGGTTTTTAAAAGGAATAAAGGGGAAAAGATGGTTAGGCACACATCACATGTTGAGAACTTGACTGTTAAACCAAATCTGGTATTTAAGTGGAAAGTGGTAAAGGGGCGGGATGGCATTCCAAAGTGGAAGCAGAAACAGCTAATTTTCAGTCAACAACATGAAAGGAAAAAACTTCGGAGGCCTTGGCTTGGTGTGCTTTCCACTGACCCCCTTCTTCCACTGTTCCACCTCTTCTTTCAACATGGAATAGAGAAGTGTATGGCATGCTGGCTAAAAGAAGACTAAAGGCCCTTGATGATCTGAAGCTACTGGATCAAATAGTTGACCAGAGAGTATACACATCAGAGGAGAAGTTGAAAGCTTTCAGTTTGAAACTAGACTTCCAGCAGAAGAGATATCCTGGAAGCAAAAAATCCAGGTACAAGAATACTAAGTACTTTCAGAGAATCGCAAACTCCCAAAGAAGGTACCACAACATTGATGAACTCTTGGTGGGACAAGAGCTCATGGAAGACAAAGATCAAATAAAGGGGAACTCTTGAATTATTATCAGGCACTATATACAGAGGAGGCGGCATGGAGACCAATTGCAACCTTCGAGAACCTGACCCCTTTGTCAGCAGAAGAGAGCGAGGATCCGGAGATACCTTTTTAAGAGGCAGATTTTTGGCAGCACTAAAATCTTGTGCTCCTGACAAGGCACTAGGGCCCGACGGATTCACAATGAGCGTTTTCTATCTAACGGCGGCTATCAATCACTTCCACTTTAATTGCCACATGGAAAAATCCTGTAGTGCCTCATTCATTGCTCTCTTCCCTAAAAAGAAGGGGGCAATTGAGCATAGGGATTATAGACCTATTAGTCTAATACGAAGTGTATACAAGATTGTGGCCAAAGCACTAGCAGAGAGATTGAAGGGAGTCACTGGCAAACTGATATCAGAACAGCAAAGTGCTTTCCTTTAAAACAGATAAATCATAGATGCATCCTTGATTGCTAATGAGGTTCTGGATTGGTGAATCAAAAGTGGTGAAACAAGTCTGGTGTGCAAATTAGACATCGAAAAGGCTTTTGAACAGTTGAGTTGGTCCGTTCTTATTGAAATCGTAAGACAAATGGGATTTGGAGCTAGGTGGATAAGGTGGATAAAATTTTGTATTTCAACTGTGCAATGCTCTTTACTTCTTAATAGAAATCCCGTAGGTTTCTTCTCCCCTTGTAAGGGCTTAAGGGGTAAGGCAAGGGGATCCTCTCTCCTGTTCCTTTTCATTTTGGCAATGGAAGGTCTCACTCAGATGCTTAGCAAAGGAGCTTTAGTGGATAAAAGGTTTTCAGGTGGGCAGTAATCCAGCTAACTCAATCAGTGTTACTTATCTGCTACATGCAGATGACACATTGATATTCTGCAATGCTGAGAGATCTCAAGCCATAAATCTCAACCACATTATACTCCTTTATGAAGCTTTAACTTGCCTTCACATTAACATGCTCAAGAGCACTATCTATCCCGTCAATGATGTTCAAAATGTGGAGGTATTAGCAGAAGCTCCAAGCTGCAGATTGGTGCCTTACCCACTACATACCTTGGGCTGCCTTTGGGTGTGAATTTTAAATCCACCAGAATCTGGAATGTAGTGGTAGAAAAAGAGGAAAAAAGGCTTGCAACATGGCAAAGCAGTACCTATCCATACGGGGCAGGCTGACTTTGATAAGCAGTGTGCTTACAGCTACATTTTGTCATTATCCAATGCCAGCCTCAGTCTTAAAACAACTGAACTATTTAAGGAGAAGATTTTTGTGGGAAAGCAACAAAGAGACTCGCAAATTCTCTTTGGTGAAATGGCCCATTGTCACCCAACCAAAAGTTGCTGGAGAACTTGGCATCAGGAATCTTAAACGACATAATCAAAGCTTGCCAAGAAATGGTTGTGGAGGTATGGACAACCAGATGCAGGTTATGGGAAAAAGATCATAATTGCCAAATTTGGAGCTCAGAATCACTGTAGTCCAAAGGATAGCACTGATTCTGATGGTGTTGGTCCCTGTAACCATCTTATTAGCTTCCATCAGGCCCTATTTCAGAACATATCCTTTAAAGTTGGAAATGGTTTGAATGTGAAATTTTGGAGAGACGTGGATTGGAAATGAAACACTTCAGGACTCTTGGCTTATTCCTTATTGCTAGCAACCAGGATTCATCTGTGGCTCAAAATAGAGAGGACAACATATGCAGTCCTTCCCTAAGAAGAAACCTAAATGACTGGGAGATCATTGATCTGATGACTCTCCTATCCACTTTGGAGACTCTCATTCACTCTGGAACCAGATAAGCTCTTATGGGGAAAAGCTTAAAGGACAGAATGTCCAGAGTCAAAGAAGGTTATAATGTTGTGTGTTCTCAAATGGTGTGCTTGAGAAAAGTTACTGGAAACATATCTAGAGAGAACCAAAATGCCACTCAAAGTCTTTTGCTTTACCTGGACAGCTCTTAAGGAAGCAATACTCAAGACAACCCCTGTAAAAGGAAAATTGCTCTAGTTAACAGATGTTATCTATGCTATCGAAGCCTAGAGAGTGTCAATCACTTACTTCTTCACTGCTCTCGTACTTCCGAAATCTGGAATTTGTTTTGATAAAGTTAACATTTTATAGACAACAATACGCCAATGGTGTATTTCAGAAGTAATTACATCAGGAGTATACAGAGAGCAAAACTAGAAAAAATATCTATCATCTATACCCCTGTCTAAGAAGTGAGTAAGATCCTCCACCTCTTTGGATGGTTACACTAAAAATAAAAGTCAATAAAACAGCTCAACTTCATACTCTGGAAAAGGATGCTCTTATTTTCAAAGCATCTTTGATTCCTTTCCTCCCAGATTGTCCACCAGATGTATGTATGGACAATCTTCCATCTCTCCTTGTGACCTGACATATTCCCTTCTCTGTTCCAGCATGTTAGAAAATCTGAAGTGTCTTGGCATGCTATCTGATTACCCCTCAAATTCAAAAAGACTTGCCACAGTTTTCCGATCACTGTGCAATGGAGAAAGAGATGGTTTGTTGTCTCTGTTTCTGTTTCACAAAAAAACACTTGGAGCATAACTGCCTTCTCCTTTTCATAAGATTGTCCTGAGATAGTATTGCTTCCTCGACTACAAACTAAGTGAAACAAGACACCTTGTGAGTTACTTAAATTTTCCGTATCATCTTCCAGGTAGTGGTAAGGTCTGCGTACATTTTACCCTCCCCAGACCCCACTTGTGGGATTCCACTGGGTATGTTGTTGTTGTTGTATCTTCCAAGACCATGGTAGAGGCATTTCAGCTGGCCTGTCAAAATGTCAATAAGCTGATTTTTTACTGTGAACTTTCCATTGTTGGCCCTTTAACATTGTAAACTGCCCTGGTTTGTATTGAGGTTGTATCCCTGCTCCAAATACATGTAGAAATCTACTAATCTGCCTATTTCCCCGTCATTCAACATTCTCCTAAAAGATAATTTCCATCCTTGATTGTCTCTGACTTCTGCATACTGTTGCCTCTTTTTGTTGGTTTAAATTATAGATTGCAGGATGCAACTGTTTTTGGGAGTGTGGTCCAACCCACACATCATTCCTGAAGGATGTCTTTCTACCATTTCCTAAATTAATTTTTGAGTTTCCCCATAGTTTAGGCCATAGATTCCTGATTGTTCTCCGTAGTCCTACCCCATAAGGGCTTTTGATTTCCTTAGTAATCCATAAGCCTTCCATTGCATATCTGGAGATCATGATATCTTTCCATAAATCTTGTTCTACGGAAACAAACCTCCATAGCCACTTCTAGAGAAGACTCTGGTTTTGAACTTTGAGATTCTTTTTGCCTTTCCCCCTTCCTTTTTGTTGTTTAACACCACATCCCATTTCACTAAGTGCTATTTCTTTTCTCCCTCTCCATTTCCTTGCCATAGAAAATTTCTCCTGATGGAATCTAACTTCTTTGAAACACTCACTGGTATAGGGAATAAAGACATCATGTAGGTTGGCATAGCATCCAACATGCTATTAATTAGCGTCAATCTTCCACCTGAAGATAGGTATTGACTTCTCGCATGTACTAGTTTTTCCACACTTTTCCACCACTGCATTCCATATGTTCTTTGATTTGCTCTTTGCTCCTAGAGGCATCCTAGGTAGGCATTTCTCCCACTTTACCTCCTAAAATGCCAGCCAATCTGTTCATTTCTTGGATTTTGTTAACTTAATAGACAAAGCTTTTGCCCCAGTTTATGTTGTAATCCAGCAACAGAAATCTGGAATTTCTTCCTATCTATTTTTGGACTATCTTGGAACGTGCCTCGGACAATCAAGGAAGCTTACACTAGCTAGATTTTTTGGAGAGTTGACAAAACCATCAAGGTGGTCGGGAAATGATTCCTCCAGTCATCTTTTGGGTTGTGTGGAATGAAATAAAGCGTAGGTTTTATGATGGGATATCAACTCCAACTCAAGCCCTGAAAGCTAGATGCTTAGTTGTTTTGTTTAGTGGGAATTTTCTTACTCCTGTTAATAGCATGGACAGGTTTTTTTGACTTCGTAGCTCCATGGTTCTGGTATGATTTTTTTATGATAGGGGCTAACAGGTTATTTTTTGCTTCAAAAGCCTACTGGCTTTTGCTTTTGTAATTTGGCACCTTCCAGTTGCCATATATCAATATGACAACATCGTCATCTAAAAAAAACTTGAGTAGGAGTTCTAGCGCTTGCACCTTATTCACTTTCCTTTGGCTGTTACTGAAAACTGAACCGTCTCCTTTTTCAACTATGTCAGCTGGGGATTTAGCTATATACTTTGTCATTTAACTTGCACGTAACTAACTTATGAGGGAGAGAAAACTCTAACTTAGGGAAGCAGCACAGTGTTTGTTTGTTTGGGTTATCAATTAGTTCGGTATAAGGGATTTTCAGTTTCCATATAATAGAAACCAGGCTCGCCTTATTGCTCCTGTTCAGCTCAGTTTTAAGCCGAAGGATATGGTTTACTCACGAGGAGATGCAGCTTTTCGCAGCCGATGCAAGAGTCCACTTGCTTAAGCATGTAGCTAAAAAACTTCTAAAAAATAGTATAATTTGCACCCAAGGGTGTGGCGTAGTGGTCAATGAAATGGGTTGTTTGTTGTTGGTAGGAGGTGACAAGTATCCAGTGGAATTAATCAAGATGTGTGCAAGCTAAGCCCGGACACCAAGGTTATCAAAAAGAGAATCGAGAAACTTATGTGTGTGTTGGTACTCCACACTCATTGACTTAAAATCCTGAATAGGCTAGCTTCAAAAACAAATTTGCACCACTTAAATTCAACTAAAAGTTGGAGTAAATCTTGAAAACCCTGCAGAGTAAAATAGACTTTCACTAGTTGACCAAAGTTGGAGTAAATCTTGAAAACCCTGCAGAGTAAAATAGACTTTCACTAGTTGACCAGGAAACCTCTGAGGAAGAAAAGGTAAAGTAATCTGACTCAACTTCCTCCCAGTTTTGAAGATTTTGCCCAATTTGTGTCTTGTTTCCTCGAGTATGACTGGCTCTGGGATTGGGTTATAGCTCACTTAGTGACTTGGTGGGAAGCTCAAATTCCCACCATGTGTTTTTCCATTCCTTCCCTTTATGATTTATTAAAAGTTAAAAAAAAGAAAAAGAAAGGAAAAGATGGTTGAATCTGAGCGCTAACAATAAACATAAAGGAGTTGATGCACCGACTGGAACAGGGAAGAGAGACGAGAAATGAGAGGACAAGGCGTTAGGATGAGATAGGTCTTGTAGTCGAAGACGGCATGGGCCATAACAGCTGCCTGGGATGGGTGAGGTTTGGGGCTTGGGAGGATTCAGTATACTCGGGAAGAAAAGATAAGACAGCTTCTATGCTCTGATGGGCTTCACGGTTTTTTTCTTCAAATAAGAGAGAGATATTAAGAGCATTTTCCTTTTCCCCCAAAAAATAGAAAGGGGGGGAGGAGGGGGGGGGGGGGGGAGAAACAATAGTTTTGTGGCATCTGGATTTGAATTGAGATTAATATTCAGGACTTGTGGATCACCTGATAGGTGTCTCTGTAATTTAGAAAACTAAATTTTTTAATGTTTTTTTTCTTCTTTGTATTGGCGAAATTCTCCTAATGGGAACCAAGACAAGTACAAGTCCTAAAGACTTGGTCACACTCACTAGCCATCTTTTAAGCAAGACTAGTTAAGTGCAGGTTTGGACTATGAATTCTTTTGTGATGCTGTGGGTTTTGCTTGTACTCCATTTAGGATCTTTGAAGCTTCCACGATAATTCCTATGTCAATCAATTGGTATCGAATAAATGCTGGATGCCAGAGGATTTGGAGTTTTACTCTTGAAGTTTGTGTCAGCAGAAAATTAGAATGATTATCCTTTGTGCTTCATATTGTTAAAGATTCAAAATCAGATAGCTTTTACATGTCTATCAGTAAGCACTACAACTATTTCAGTAGTCGTTTCTGCTCATGGTTCTTGTTGTGAAATTTACTTTTACATTTTCACTGCAATGAATGTTGTGTGCTTCTTGAACTGATTAATGAAAAGGGTTAGACAGGTTTCGTACTTAACCAGAACTCTACATGTATATCCCATTTAAAAGAAAATTTCTACCTTTTTTCAGAATATCTATCTTTACATTTTATATCCCTTTGCAGATTAAGAGGAGGCTTCCCAAAGTTAATCGCACTCTGGTTGAAAAAATTCTTGAGAATGAAGAAGCTGAGAATTTGAAGGAGGATGCTGATGGCGTTGATGCGAAAAAGACATCAAAGAAGAAGAAAGGACTGACCATTGATGTTCTTGAAGATGAACGTTTCAAACGCATCATTGAGAATAAGGTATACATATTATTTACTAAGATTCACTTACCTGATGCTTAATAACCAGCACAGATCATCATCCCCTTCTACTTATAAAATTACATTCTTATAAAAGATAGTTTCTGCCAGATCCTGACATCCTTCAACTTTTTGATGTATTTTGGTTTTCCTACAGGACTTTGAAATTGATGAAGATTCTCATGAGTATCGGGCATTGCACCCTATGCCTTCCGTAAAGCGAACATCTTTAGTGGAAGAACATTTTGAGCCTGTGATGGACGGTGAGGAGCCTAGTGATTCTGATGTGTCTGCAGCAGCACAATCATCAGAAGATGAACAAGTAAATGAAAAAGATTCTAGAAAGAAGGCCAGAGTTCCGAGGTAAGAAGTCAACGAATGCCCTCCTAATTCATGCCACGTTTAAACTAAGTTTTTATGCACCATGCGACAATGAAGTTAAAGAAGTAGCAGTTGACTCATGTTAATGGGCATGTTTCACTTCTTACATAGACAAGTTTTAGCATGGGTTTATACCAATTGTTAATAAGCATGATAGCCCTCCTAATTGTGTGTCACTATCCTTTTAAATTTCAGAATGTATGAAGTCAAGGATGATAGGCATGCAGAAGCATTCTCAAACCATATTTCACTTGCAAAGGAGGATGCCCTTTCACTAGGTGAAAGGGTAGCAGGATTGTCAAATGGCAGAGATTCTCATGATATGAACAATATCAAGGTTGGTCCTGGAGGTTCGAGAGAAGTTTCCTTTTTCTCCAGGAGCTCAGCCAAGTATGTGGAAGATGATGGAGATAAAGAAACACGATCCGAAAAGAGAAGAGGGATCCAGTCCTTAAAACTGAAGCCTGAGAGATCAGGTTTTCAGCGAGGCCTGGGGAGAGGAGGAAGAGGTCGTGGATCGGGCAGAGGCAGAGGAAGAGGAAGGGGGAGACGATAAATTTTTCATACAGTATTCACAATTTTGTATCAAAGTAAGGATGCTATTTATTTTTCCTTGGAACTTGTTTGATGTCGTACTTTTATAGGTAACTAGTTTCTCGACACGTGTACCTCTAGTTATTGTACATTATAAATTGCAAATTTTAAAGAGCAAACAACCTTTTAAGGAATGGTTATATTGTCCTACACAATACACAAGAATTGTGGTTAAAACCAAAAAAAAAAAAAAAAAAACTAAAAATTTGAGTTCCACGTAATAATTTTAATGTTAGAAGAAAGTAATAGTGATTCATTAAATTTCATCTTAAAATAAAATGATGACTACCTAGTGTTGGTGTATATGAATTTTAGTGATGACTTGATACAAGAAATAAAGAATAATAATTTCAGAAAGAAATCTTATCTTATGTTTAATTAGAGATGTTGGTAAATCTTAAATTATCTATATTGTCATTTGTAATTAGAAGAATTAATCTCATGAAATATTTTAATTCGCCAAATAACTTTTTTCTACTCCATTCTCATGCCAAATAAACCCCTTAGCTTCAAATGATGTCTAAATACTCCCTGAATCATTGAAGCACCTGATCATGATTTTGGTATCAAGCAAATTTAAGAAATTGTTATATTATTAGATAAAATTTTAAAACTATTGATAATCGACTTTTATCATATTTGATAAATTTTTTAAATGCTCTCATCATACTTGATAAATGTAATGTATAAATCTATACGATCAAATAATTATCTCTATATTAATTGAAGTACATTAATTCAACACTCGATTATTAAAAAATGTGAATTATTGAAGATAAAAATTAATTTTTTTTTAACTATATGATAATCTAATAAATTACATATTGTATTGATTATTTTTTAGATGAACTAATCTACGTCAACTCTTTCACCCTTCTTCTTGGATAATTTCGCAGTTATTTCTTCACAAAATCTCCTACATGCCGTACGCGTTACACTATCTCTCGAAGCAACCTCAAACTTGTTATTTTCTTCATTTCCTTTTTTTTTTTTTTTGCTTCTTCTCCAAATCTGCTCCAATGGTGCCTCCAAATTCCCAACAAATCCAGCAATTTCTCAGCAGCGTTCTATCTCAGCGTGGCCCTTCTGCACTTCCTTATGCTGAAGATGTCAAATGGCTGATCCGTCAGCATCTCCTTTCTTTGATCGATGTTTACCCTTCACTTCAGCCGAAAACGGCTTCTTTCACTCACAATGATGGACGTACGGTGAATCTATTGCAGGTTATAGGTACTGTTCCGATGGTTTTTCAGGATCGGACGTATAATATTCCGGTGATTATTTGGTTGATGGAATCTTACCCACGTCATCCGCCTTTGGTTTTTGTGAATCCGACGAGGGAAATGGTGATTAAACGAGCTCATCCCTTTGTGAATCCATCTGGGGTTGTGTCCATTGCTTATTTGCAGAGCTGGATATACCCTAGTTCGAATCTTGTTGAATTGGTTCGTAATTTGAGTCATTTTTTTGGAAGGGATCCTCCGCTTTATGCGCAAGTACAAGTGCCTCCAGCAAACCCTAACCCTAGTCCTAGTCCTAGGCCTAATCCTCATCCTCCGCCAAGTACGGGTTTTCCTAATCACAGTTCGCCAATTGGGTCATCTGGGATCCGACCCGCGATACCTCCTCGGGCATTTCAACCACCACCCTATGGTATAGAGGACACGAAAAATCGGGATGAGATTTTTAAGCGGAATTCGATAGAGTTGCTGGTTGGTAAGTTGCATGAGGATATATTAGGGTTGAGGGAAGCGCGGGAGAAGGAGATGGAGGGGTTGTTTAATGCTCAGGGAGTGTTGAAGCAGCGGGAGGAGCAATTGAAACTAGGGTTGAAGGAAATGCAGGATGAGAAAGAGGGATTGGAGCAGCAATTGCAGATGGTTCTGATGAATAGTGATATATTAGAGGGATGGGTGAGGGAGAATGAGGGGAAAGTGACCAATTTAGGTAATGTGGACGTTGATACAGCCTTTGAGCCCTGTGATAATCTTTCCAAGCAGATGCTAGATTGCACGGCGTCAGATTTGGCTTTAGAGGATGTAATTTATTCATTGGACAAAGCTATACAAGGCGGGGCAATACCATTTGACCAGTACTTGAGGAACATAAGGTTGTTGTCACGCGAGCAATTCTTTCATCGTGCTACAGCATCAAAGGTTAGAGCTGCTCAGATGCAGGCTCAAGTTGCTAATATGGCTGCTAGAACATCACCATATGCATTGTGATAGACATCTTAATCACTTGCAGTCGTGTTCGACAGCCTGAAGGTTGATACATTTTCTAGGTTGGTTACTTGTGAATAATCTGTCAATGTGCTATATCATGGGTGTTTAATTGGTATTTATTGGTTGTATCATTTTGTTACCAAAGTACAATCACATTGAAGGGATTTTCCCTACAATGTATCCACGATTTTCATTTTTGTTTTGGACCAACAATTAGTGTTCTCTCAGTCTCTTAGAGATGAGTAGTAGGAAGTTCCAACTCTTTCCTCTTCTCCCTCAGTCTCTGCAGTTAGGCGGTTTTCAGAATGAATGTCTATACCGAATAATCATTTTAAATTGCAGTTATATGACTTTTATCAATGAGTGATTTAAGAGGGTACTGATATAATGATCAATATTCTGTTCAAATACATATGCATATTTTTGTGGACTATCTTTCTTGCAATGTAGCATGTTCTATATAGGTGTTTTTCAAGCACTTTGTATTGTATATGAAATCCTGAAGTTTCTCCATCTGATGCTATTTGTCTTTAAGTGTGGAGTTTAAAGATGTGAGACTAATATAGTTTGTGATAGGGGAAGAAAATGCCAAAGCAATAGTTTTGAAGTGAATATAAAATTTGTAACAGTTAACTGAATCCAGTTTATTGGAAGTTTAAGAGAAATAGAAAGATATCAAAATTTTGAAACGTTCCAAGATATGAAAAATGTCATATGAATTGGTGGAATAGTGTGAGTGTTTGGGACTAGAATTCTTGCTTTCTAGTGTATTGGAGCGGAGTGACATAAGTATCATTCAGGAAAATGATAAGCACCCAATCAAACTCGTCCTGAATTTTCAGTTACACACCCATACTTTGTAGGATCCTATTAACCTTACTATCCCGAAGATCAACTTGGAGAGTGTCTAGATTAAGACACTTCTCGTATCCGGACTATCAAGATTGAAATGAACACCCCTCTGTATGTTGGCGTGACAGAGTAGTGAAATTCTCTGTGTATAGATCACTGCATGCTAGAGTTTCGGTTTCTTGTTTATCGGGTTCATTTCATGAAAGTTCACCCCTGTAAAATGCAGAATTCCACCAGCAAACCTGGGATAACTTCGGGGTATTCATGCCTTCTCCCTGTCACTCATATGAAATTACATCCATTTGCGGTGCCATAGAATCACACTCATAATCCAAAGCCAGGAACTGGTGTGGCTTTCAGACCACATTATGAAATATATATATTATGATAAAGTAGGTAGTTTAGACTTGTACAAAAAATATTCTTTGTTTAGAGAATCACTATATTTATATCAACTTCGTTGCACGTTTAACTATAAAAGTATTTGAAGTAGGTCATCTGTAGTCTTTTATGGACACTAGCTCTTGCTCGTTTTCTAAATTTTTGGGAGCCTCAGCACCTAAATGCTTAAATGTTTATGTAGTTCACCTCCATCAAATACTTTCTACCCACATCTTGGCATTGCCGCAATTATGAAGGTTAACTTCTCAAACTAGTAGACAGTTGTCCCTGGTTACACCCCACAATGTGTTCTAATTTACTAAATCACTTGTTTCTGTTTTCGTAACATCACATGTAGACTTTTTTGGGGGAGAATCACTCGGTGTGTGACCTCATGTGAAAGGTCATTCAAAAGGATAACTGGATAAGAGTGGTTTAAACTAATCTTCTAAATAAGAACTGTTTCTTTCGTAATTTTTTCCTTATTACACGGTTATTACACTTTGTTAGACTATCGTTCAACTTCCATAATTTATAGTTACTTCTGGGTAAAGAGGGGAGCATTATTGCAACTCTTTTTGTCTTCATGGATGAAGTTTTGGTTTTTACATTCAATGCTTTTGGTGCCTAATAAGGATCTGCTGCTTGGACTCTTAAAAATATCGATGGGTGTGTATTGGTTCCTCCTAAGTAGTGCATTTTTGGAGAATCTGCTATGGGAATGGAGACACTTTTGGAGAGTCCAAACAACATTGCCTGCAATTGCTAATGATTAGAATGACCTGTGGTGGTGTACTATCCTTCGTATGGGTGATGTATTTGGCTTCAAGTCGAGGATCTGTAAGTGGAGGATCTTTTGAAAAAGACTAAGTTCTGATCGTTTCACGTGGAAAATGGAATCTGAAAAACGCTAGGGTTCTAACTTTTTATTGGAATTATGTCCCAGGCATTTTGATCAGTAGTCTGGGATGCTCTCCAGACATTATCTTGAAGTAGTATCTCGAGTTTCATTTACTGTTGACAGAAAAATTATGAGACATGGTACTTGTCTTGCTTATTGATTGGATGATGACTTCCTCTGATACTGTCACACTAAAAAGTCATTATCCAGGTGAAAATATATTCTTGTGACAACATATCAGCTTCTGTTGTTGCTCAAAGACTGCCTGTTTATGCCAGTGTTACACTATCCAGGTGTAAAATTATAGTTGAGAGGATAGTCATGTTTTTCATATGATAATATTGTTCAAAGTATTCAGATGGTTAGGCTACTCTGTTGATTTTGGCTTACTCCTAGAGAACTCAGTTGATTGGGGAGGATGTTTGAGCTTGCGCTTTGATTTTCTAATTATTGCGTCTTTTGTATTCTTTGATTTTCAAACTTGTGCGTCTTCTGTGCCATGCATACAAGCAGTGAGTTTAATTTTGTTCCTCCAAAAAAAGCAGCAGCATTCATCCTTTATCTGTTAATGCACTTAAATAACACATGAACCTGCCATTGGGCGGATTGTGTCAAATTTGAGCGGATTATAATGGATCAAGACAACAAATGGGGCAAGATCCAATCCAACCCGAATTTGTTTGGATCAAAATCGATTGGGTCAAAACAAGTTGAGTAATGAGTTATAGAATGGGTTAAGACTCAACCCAATCCAACTTTTACTAAGTTTTACTTATTTTATTTGTTCTTTCTTAATATTTTAGTATTCAATTACATTACATTTTTTATTATGACTATAGAACTATCAAATTAAAAAAAAAGTGTTCTAAAAATATTTTGATAAAATCTCTCGAGTCAATTCAGATTGCATATCAACCCTATTTTAAATGGGTTGAAATGAGTTAAGTTCAGATAGTAAATGGGCGGATTGGTTTTATTTTGCCACACCTAGAATCTACACACACATACACGTCTGTACATGCATTGTATAAGGGAATATAAGCTAAGCATAGTAAATGACGAGTTAACACAAGCCCCCACCCACCAACAAATAGAAAAAAAAGAACCAAAGAGATTGAGTGGTATGATCTAATTGGAAGGTTTTGCAAGTACAAATGTTTACCTGTAATGGAGAACTCAGATGTTTATACAAGTAAATTTATAAAACAGTGTTTGAAGTTGAGACTTCAAGCAATTATGCAGTCCCTTGACCTATACTATGTCAAGGGAATAAACAGTTAATAGATAATAATAAAAATTTGTATTTGTGTAAGGGGGTTAATTGAACCCCCTTACCTATATCTAGCGCTTCTCCTGGCGGTGTTAAGCCAATACAATAGACCAAGAATGCCATGTATTGTATTATAGACCTTTTTTCCTGCCATCATCTATGCATTGATCTGTCCAGGCCCAGCAATATGAATGGACGTCTTTGGGAAGTATTGCATCATTGTGCCAGTAAATGTGCCTGCATTCAGAGTCACCACTAACATTTTTGGCTATCAAATGTTATAATCTTTCCTTGATGACAGTTCTCGAGAGTTTCCTACTGTCCCATGTCAGTATCAGAGTCTCTACGTGCACTGGAGAGGTACAAGTTCCAGATTTTGTTGAACCTAAAACGTGCCTTTTTAAATTGCATCTTGCTATCTTCACTATGCGTAAGAAGTTCCTTCCAGAAACCTGAACCAGATATACAAATATCAGGACGACAATATAGAGGTTGTCTAGATTATTAAGGACTTCTTAGCAATACTTGTATGGAGGCAATGACAGAATACGAGGTGACAGAAGAATAAATAGAGACCCAAGCACTACTCTTGACACAGAAGAAGATTCACTTGAACCACTTTACTCATAGTTATGCAAGAAGCTAAACAGTAATGCAACAATTTTGCAATTGCAAAAAATATTTAACATTGAAAAGGAAAAAAAAAAAATATGAAAGCATGGAGCCTGAATCTGCAACATTAGAGCTATACAAGAGCGCATTAGAGGTCTTACATCTGGAAGATCAAAGTCACCATCCTTTGCATCGCATACATCGACTGCTATCTTCCGGAGCAATGGCATCTAATTGTGTTAAAATATATTATTAAGAAAAGTCAGGATTGACGTCTTGAAAAGGAAAACAGAAATTATCTATGCTTACACTAGCAGCAGCATGGATGATAAAATTTCTGTCAATTCCACGGCCCTATCATTCAAAAGTGGAACTTCCATTCAGTAATAACATTTATGAATAACAGCGTCTTCAAAAACCCCGACGAGAAGATTAATTAGATACTACACATAATGATAAAATCATGGCAAGAATGTCATTTCAGCCACATCAAAAACTTCCAGAAGTTTGCACGGGCTCAAATAGTGTGATTGGACTCGCTCAGACTTCCTAGAAGTCCTCATGCATGGAACGAAAGGAAAAGATGAATCAGATTAAGTTTGTATTATATTTAGTGTACCCTTTGGAATTCATTGTTCAGTATTATTGATCCTCCCCCATTTGATATTTATTTGATTCACAAAAGGGCGGAAACATTCAGTAGTAGAAGACTTACATTATGACGTAGTAGAAGATCTTCAAGTGCTTGACAATTCATAAGCGAAGTGACACCCTTGGCAGTTACTTCACCACACTCCTAAACAATATTAGACCGCAAGAAATTGTTAGAAAACAAACACAGCTAAATTACATTTCTAGAGGAAATAAACAATTTGTAAGTTCCAAATCCAAAGATATAAGTGATGGAACAAGCCATAAACAATTGTTGAAAGGGCTAAAACTCCAGTTTTTTTTTTTAATTGGTGCAATATCTGAAAATGGAACTACCTATATCTCCTATCATGTGGAGTTCTAAAATAACCAACAGGAAAAAATAATAATATGAAATCGAACTCATTAATAAAATGCTTCTGGGAAAAAACAAAATGTGACATGAAATAGTACTCATCAATTAAACTCTTCTTATGAGTCAGACCTCGGTAACTATATAGGGGAGTATGTTTTGACTTTAGAAGCCACTTCCAGAAAACAGTGGAATCTGTACTTGTCAGGCTGCAATTTAGGACATAACATGGTTTAGGTCTGTGTGTCAACTATTAAAATATCGTGTTCTCAGGTAAATCATAGTTAACATCAGGAGTTCGATACTACTTAGGAGCATCTTATTTCTTCAGGCCATTGTTTAACTTAGGGTTGCAAGAGACACCCTTCCATTTTAAGCATCCAACTTCCAGAGATTCTGTGCTCTGCTACATTCTGTTTTGTAGCAACACAGCTGATTCCAAATTCTAGTAGCTGATACTGGATAAGAGTCCCACATCGGCCTTTTAAGGGATGTCTAATGACTTGGGCAATCCCCGTTCTTGAACTAACTTTTAGGACTGAGTTATGCCCAAGGATGTTCCAGATGTCCAACGGGCAGTGATCCTTTTCGTGTTGCTTGGGCAATACTCACATCTTGATATAGCTTTTGGGGTAATGTCCATAACACAGGGAATCCTGATTCCCACTGTAAATGCACCTCGTGTGAAAATAAACTTTTCTTTAGTTAAAAATATTGGTAACAGGTCGCAAAACTTAGGTTGCAACAACTGCACGTGAAGAATAGTTAATGGCCTAACAAAATACACTTAATTTGCTAGTGTATTTCTCCTCCCAATTACTTGCAGGGAAATCATTTGGAACCTGTAGCATTTAAGAATCCCATTATATAAGCAACTTTAAATTCTTTCTTCATCTTGAAGAATTAGAAATTCCAAAAAGAAACATGACAGCAAATGGAGTGAAAATAACAACGGCAAACCTCTAAATGAAGAGAGATCAACCCTGGCCAGCCAATTGAAATAGTGTCTTGTGACTCTGCAAAGAAACATTATAAGGTCATAAAACCAGGATTTTCATCTCATGATCTGCCAAATATTCCAATATATAAGAACAATGTGGATCTTCAAAGTTTGCAAACTATCGTGGAATTAAACTTATGAATCACGCGCTGAAACTCCAGGAAAGAGGGATAGAGCGCAGACATAAGAAACTAAAGAGTGACTAACAACAAATTTGGTTTTTGCAAGGTAGATCTAACAAAGGTTATATTCTCCTAAGAAATTGATTAAAATTTATAAGGAGAAGAAGGAAGATCTAAACATTATAATCAAGAACAAGCATGTCAACAAATGTCAAGAAATGTCTATTGGTTGATATTGAAGAAGAACTGCATCAGTATTAGATATATAAAGAATATGTATGAGGAAGCCATCACTAGTATTAAGAATCAGGAAATCTTTAATATGACGAGGGTCAATTCATTGTAAATTTGGGAAAAGTTTAGAATACTTGCAATTGAGTAATTAGGAATAGGAATTACTTTAGAATTCATTCCCAATCCCTCTTTTCTCTCATTCTTTACTTCTAGAGTGAGAGCAGAGTTAGGAGAAACAGGGCCAGGGGAGTTTCCCATAACGGTAGGTTTACACCAAGTATTTGGATTTAAGCTGTACTTGCTTTATCTTATAGGTGATTTAGCCCGTACATGTTTACCCCAATTATGAGATGAGTTCCCATGGTGTATGCTATTTGCGGACAATATCTGTAAACTGATGAAATTACTGAGGATGTTAACCGATTCCTGAAATGAGGTTTCTAGAATATATCTTTTTTGAAAACAAGTTCTAATATATGCACCACATGTTTAGCCAACATAAGAAAAGTGAAGCTGAGGTGAAATAAGATGGAATTTTATTTAAAAAGGGATAAGGTACATCTAAAGTCACATGGAAAACTTGGAGAAAGTAAAGTCATAACAGGAAAAAAAAGTAGCAAAAATAAGTGATACCAATTTGTTGGAATTAAGGCTTAGTCATGTTGGTACACTTGCTTTGAGTCCAATATTAGTTAGAACTCATGGAGTCTTTTAGTGTTGATAGAGATTTGCATGCCTGTAAAAGATGTACAGAACTTCTACTGCTAGAGAACCAATATTTTTGGACATTAGAATGACGGCTAGAGAACCTATATTTTTGGACATGAGAATGATGGGTTAAATGGAGCACACAGATAGCGAGGATTTATATAGCCAACCCTAACTAGCTTGGGATTGAACTGTGGTGGCTGTTGTAATTGTCTAATTGATCTGGAGGAACAAGTAGCAAATTGGATTTTGCTTGTTACAACTGGATGAACCTTAGACAGGAGAATTTTTCTAACATCATACAAATTCAAACAAGATGTTCTTGAGGGTAGTGCAAACCTGAATTAAGGCGTCTGCATCCCACCAGTGAAAGCTCAGTTAAGTTCATGCAATTCTGAGTAAGGGTAAACAAATCATCATTGGTCATCTGAGTTGATATTCTTTCAAGTTTCAATTTCCTCAAACGTGGTGCACTGGACTGGAAGCTTAATGAGGAAATTTCACCAAAGCAATAGCATAGAGCTAAGACTTGCAAGTTTTTCAAGGTCTCCCAGATATTTCTTACAACAGAATCAGATAGTACCTGTTAGGATCAGCAATACTAAGTAGGCAACACTGATTTCAATCACTATTCTAGAATGCACACCATCTAGGACTCGGACAAGATAAAGTAACCGAAGTTAGATTTCCAGGTACAACAAGGTACGGTAGATTGTGTTACACAACTGATGCCCCTATTTTTCTATCCTCAATGAAATGAGCAACTGATATTCTCTATCCATACAAACCTACTAACATTAAGATCTAAATGTAGATATGTATGCCAGATCCTGTAAGTAATAAGTCTGAATAAAAGAATCACTGGGCCTATTTTTATCCCGGTAAGTCCCATTATTACAAGTTTATGCCATAAAACACCTACATTAATATCCCCTCTGCCTGATTTCTTTCACTGGTTTCACTTTATTATGTCAAGATTTTATAAATTTCACCACAAGTTCTAAACTTATATATTAATACTTTTTTAAAGTATAATCATTTATGTAGATAGAAAATGAGAGAGTGATGGATAAATCAAAATCCAACTTAAGGTCCAGGCAAATCATCAAATTCCATTTCTTCATTTTATTGAATGCCATTAAAGTAATGTTGAAAAGATTTAGAGACAATGAAGAAACTTTAGTTTCCAAGACCACGTAAATAAGTTTTTGACTTTGAAACAGGTTCTAGCCATTCACCTTAACTTTTAAGGATAAAGATTCAAGGTAAAGATAACTTTCATCACACTTCATGTTACTTGAAGAAACATGAAGTATCGTCCATTAGCATTATATAAAGAAACTAGAAGGTGATACACTACAGAAAGAGAACTCAAGGCAATAAGAAAGACTTCGTGGAAGTGGTTAGAAGACTTGAGGAACCATGCTTGACAAAAAGGTGAAAAAGATCTGTGTTAGAATAGGAATAGGTAAATACAATCCTAAGTAGAATAGGAATAACAATAGTATATAGAATCCTACTTTGAAAAGGATTGTATTATAGTATCCTAGTTGGAAAAGGAGTCTAATATAGTATCTATAAATAGAGTCTCAATGTAATAATGTAGACAACAATTCAATAATATTCTTCCCCAATACTTTCTCACAATCTGGAAATGAGTTGCAATGATCCCACAATTCGCGACTTCTATCATCACAATTCCTTACAACTTACAACAACATACCCAGTTGAATCCCACAAGTGGGGTCTGGGGAGGGTAGAAATGTACGGAGACCTTCCCACTATCTCGTATAGAAGTAGAGAGGCTGTTTCCTGGGAACCTTCGACTTAACAACCCATAAGCAGAATAAACTAGATATTGTTTACGAAATAAAACTAGAAATCGAAAAAAAAAGCGACTATTTACGAAAAGCACATGTCAAATTCCTTACAACTTAGACGATTGAAAACCGGTTCAGGCCCTCAACCCATCAGCTCATTGAGCATTATTCAATGTGCACACAACTAATGATTGAAACTAGCAAGAACTTTTGCATAAATACGTCACCTGGAAATAAAGAATCAGGGTCTCTAGATAAGGGCAAAAAGTGGGTACCAGCTTGAGCCCATCTTCACCTAAAGATCCACCTAAACCAACAATAAATGTCCTCAACATTTTAATTGCTGGACGCAGGGCTTCCAATGAAAAGAATGAGAATCCCCAACCAAGAGAAATTTCCTCCAAATTGCAGGACTGCCCAAGCTCATGATACAATACAGGACACTTATATGACAAAACAGGAGAATTCTCTAGAATATCATGTTCCTCTCCTACTAGATGCCTGCAGCCTCTGGCAATCAAACATTTTAGATGAGGATTTCTGCGGACAACATGACCCACAGCGAGGCAAGAAACCTGAAATTCCAAAGTGCATCAGAATATAATGGTTATAAAGACAAATCATCTCATCTGTCTATAAACATCATTCTACCTCATATACTCCACCAATAGAGTCCGAAGCCCCAAAAATTACTCCCTTCTAACTATTCTGAGATACTACAAGTCAGTAAAATCAAGTGAAATGCCTTGGCATCTTTCGCACTAGTCCATGTAGTGGAGAGGAAGCAACAAAAAGCTCATAGGTGTCTGATGATTTTAAACATTTTCTTCAAAATACGGATCTGATTTCCAGAAACCCTTGAAAGTCACAATACGTCCAGTGATGGACTCTTGCTTCTATCTGTCAAGAAATTCACTTGAGCTGCAGAAGTTATCTATATACATGTCCTGAAATACATAATTGATAATTGTATTGAATTATGCGTAAACGGCCGTTTTAGGAGCTTAGACTGTTAAAACTGTAGCAATTTTTTTTGAGCCTTAAGCAGCTGTCATGTTCTGTAGCCCATCGGAGTCTTTTATACAGGCCAAATACATGCACAGAGATATTATTTTTACTATGGCAGGTGGTGGGGTTCAACCTTAGGTCTTCACTCTTTCAACACCTCACCCTAAAAGCTTGAAGCACAAAATTCAGCAAGTATTTTCAATGGACTTGAAACAAAACAGCTTATCCCCTAGAGCAACATACAAATCCACATATTTTCAAGAAAAAAATTGGCGAAAGCAGACTTTAAATTCTTCCATGACTACTTACACACCTTAGTATCAGATACATCAAGCATTTCCAGTGATGATCCTGAAAATGTATATAGAGAATTGTCGACGAGCTGTGTTTCCCTCAAACAAAAACTTCTTATTCTATGTGTTTGAGAGATAAGCTCCAAAAGAGAAATCTCACTGATACCTGCAAATAAGGAGAGTTTTCAAAAATTGAAGAGAAGGAGATGAAACCACTTTGAAACAGGAGACGGCGATATAATCATGTCCCACAAATGTACTTCGACAAAAGAAAATCATGTATGGCAAATATAATTGCCAGCAACCTTATCTTACAATGTAGAGCTTAACATGAGATTCCAACAATCAAAAAACGCTCCTTTGAATGCAGTTGAGCAAGAATTTTGTTTGTTATAGGTGCAACGATTAAAATTTAAGTTTCAGCTGTCATTGTTCAAGAATAAATAAGTCTTTAAACTATTAATAAATTAATTGAGTTGTCAGTCGATTCGACTGAGATTCAGGTGGAAACCAAAATATGCAGCATCCTCTGAAAATCCTTGCTTTTGTGCTTTCACAAAGACTCCAGCATTCAAGCTTGCAGTTTTATTTTGAAAAAAAGAGTTCTCATAATCCATATTTTGAATTTATCAACAGTCACACTGGAAGAAGCAAAGCAGTAACTTATAACCATAGTTTCAAATTAAAAGATTCTATGTACAAACTTCTGTTTTGTAACAAAAATTGGCATGGAGGAGGCAAGGCAGAAAACAAAAGCTAGAACATTGCTCACCTTTGCAACCTCCTATATGCAGAATTTGAAGTTTGTAAGCTAATGTATTAATGTGGTCTGCCATCTTCATTGCCACAGTGTCATATCTGGAGATATTGCGGCAAAGTGACAGCACACAATTGTGCCCAAATGAAGTATCACAAGCAAAGATCGAATGCAGCTCAACACATTTCAATATTAAAATCGATATGCCAGAATCTGTTATGGAAGTACATGCATTGAGGTTAATACAACACAAGGAAGGGCAACACTCTGCAATATTTTGGAGATCAGAATCTGGAAAATATCAAAGAGAAGCAAAGTTAACTCAATGCAGAGGGCATCATTTCATTAAGAGCATACAAGCAAGCTAAATTTCCAATAAAGATCTTCTAACAGCTCAAGAAAAGTACGGACAAGATTCCTATGCAAGATATAGATGTGATTCCCAAACTATATGCATGAGAAAATATAGTTTTGCAAAGCAGAACTCAACATTTACAAAGCAAGAGTTTTGGAAAATCAATCTAAGATGGATTGCATAATTTTCATGCGCAGAAACTACGCGAAGACAAGAGGATAATTCCTACAGGGATCATCCCTTCGCCTTCAGGATATAAGCTTTCGAACATATCAGGTATTATTTTGGGGCTTCATTCCTAAGCATTCTTTTCATAAACAGAAAATGCTTTAAGGCTCATACCCTTGCACCAAGAATCAAGTACAGTGGGAAGAGTACTTAGAACTTGAAAAAAGAAAGTCATTTCTAAGGGCCAGAAAATGAAATATGATTTCCTGGAAAGAGACGTTTCCTTTGGTCATGGGATGGGGTTTGAGCTTGGATAGAAGGACAAATATCATACCATAGATATCTGTTCGACCCTCCAATATGAATTTTGTGATATTTGAAAGCTTCCTAGAAAAATGAAATGCTGGTACATCAGGACATGTCTCATCATTGGAAGATGTTGATATCGGCAGCGCCACAGCAGAGAATGAAGATATAACTGAGACCTTTGCTGGTATTACAGGAGTACTGTCCACTGTTAGATCGATGTCTGAGAGTAGTGGACATCTCTGTAACAATTGATACAGTTCCATCGTCCTGAAGTTCAAAATATAAGCAGCTTTTAATGTTGTTAGGGATGGAAATGACTTGGAAAAGCACTCAATGGCAGCTTCAACATGCAGCATAGGACAATTTGAAATATCCACCACTTGCACTGCTTCAAAAGTCAAAACTGGGAAAATTTCCCATGGAATCTGAGGTATATCCATATGACGCTCAAGTTTGAGTGAGAGCTGATTAAGCTTCTTCATCATAAATTTGTCTAAATTATTGGAAGGAAGCATGTTTAGGAGGAGAAGAGGAAAATTAATTTGTGGGCAGCTGGAAAGGTCCAATATCTACAGAGGAATTCAGAAAAGAAATTCAGCAATAAAAATGGTTGTTAAGTATCAATATTGTATGGAATTAAACAACTTCATTTCCAGTAAAAGACGTAAAGTGAATAAAAAAGTGTTCTTTCACTTTGACGCTGTTAGTGATATATTATAATCAAGCAAGCAAGCCTACCCTTGATGATGTTGAATGTGCAAATCTTTTAGTTCCAGCAAGTGATTAGAGGGAGAAAGTTGAATTCAGAAATTGTTCCCAAAGTTCTAGCAAGTTCAATTCTTGGAAAGTCTCCAAGAACAGTAGGGTGAAGTGAAAACTATAAGCAGAGCCATTTGTTTGTGTCACTTGCTTTGCCTACAGAATATTATCATTATCCTACATTATTCCCAATGGAAAATGATATTAAGAGATATTAAGCTATCATAATTCAGAAAACTCTACTTTTTAATAGAAAAGGATGTGTAGGTCTAATAAGTTATTAACACTTCTAGATCTAATAGGTTATTAACACTCCTTGTTTTTCTTTTGCTTCTAGATAATTACAACACTTCAAAAAACAATATAAAAGAACAACACGTGAAAGGACTTTCATAATTAAGTTGTCAGACTTGGCACTTTAGTCTCCAGATTTCAAGCCATCTAGAATCTTTAACTACTCCATCAATCAAAGTGGATAAGACAACAGTGAGTTGTTACGTGGACTATTTGTCTGGCATGAAAATGAAAAATGAAAGCCAAAACCCACGAACACTGAAGGGATGCTGCGAAAATGTAAACCTTAGTATATTCAGTCAAGCGGACCCTGAGCTGATTACAGTCACCACCTCCAAGAATGTCTTCTAAGCTAAAGGGACGGGAGGTAGCTAAACTAAAGATAGCAGCCACACTTCTTTCTGCAAACTTCGAGAAGAAGGGGCATCTTCGTTTCCCTAAAATGCAAAAAAGGAAAACAGAAATGATGAGACGAAACATAATAACACCTGAGCATTAGTGCTTTGAAAGTAACAACTTAAAGGACTGCTCATACCGGCAGCAAATGGTAATGACAAAAGGCTAGTGCGGATCTGTTAACAAAGACAACAGACACATAAATTACTAAGTCAGTGTAATCAAGAAAGGACTCAAATGCATATGTAGGAGAGATATCGAGGTAAGAATCATGGCCTTCAGCTTGCAGCTTTTAGATGCGTAAATTTTTCAATCAGTGGCAAAATTTCCTTGCACCTAAAAGGGAGGCAGCTTTTTATGAGTTTCACATCTCATTAACACCTTAGAGATATGATATCACCATCAATTATCAAATTGGAACACTTCATCAGCAGGAAAACTAGGACTGAGATGAATGCACCTGTAATGTGATTACCTAAGTAGCTCAGACTCTTCACTTTTGGTGCCGCACCCGTGTCGACACGACACGAGGGTGGGTGTGAGTGTGGGATCCGCGTCTGATTTGGTCAACCGATTTTAGGTACTTTGACCAATATCGATGGGGAAAGTTTGGACAGTTTTAATGATTTTTGTAATCAATACAAAAGCTAAGGTGAAATTGAAGAAAATGGAATACTTTTTATATAGAAATTTCTATATCACTCATTTTCCTTTAATCTCCTTTCAGGAGTCTCCTCAAGTTCTCCACGCAATATCTCATAATTCAGGTTTTATCACTCTATTTTTAGATATTTTAGTTATTTTTAGGCAAATCCCCACACCTGTATCCATATATGGATCCATATCTCCGAATCTTAAAAATTAGATCATGAAGGATCCGACCTCTAGATCCGCACCTGAGTCCGAGCAACTTAGATTATTACATAAATCAGATATGCAAGTAAAACCAAACAAGTGAGCTGCCCCATAAGTACAAGAAAATTTAGTCTGAGGTTCAAAAACTATTAAAAATAGGCATGTCATCAACAAAGATAAGAGTCACGCGAATGAAACGACATAAAACAACAAAAACAAAGAGGAAAAAACACTTTTGTTGGTTAGAAAAGAGAAGGAATATCTACTTCCGGAATCAAAGTGTTGGTTAAAAAAGAGAAGGAATATCTACTTCCGGAATCTTATACTCCCCCGTTTAAAAAGGAAGGACCCCTTTCCTTTTTTGGCAACACTTTAATTTCAGTTCATGACATGTTTTAGGCCTTAAGATTAAAGGGCATTTTCGTACATTTGACAAAACTTTAATTTATAACCACAAGATTGAAAAATCTTTTTTATTTTCTTAAACTCCGTGCCAAGTCAAACTAGGTTTTTTTTTGGAAAAGGAGGGAGTATTCCAAAAGTCCATATCAGCAATGAATACTAATCTCACTAAGTGGGCTAGATTATTGTTACATATTTTCCTTACACGGATTGTTAAACCTGATGTGCTAATGTGGGGTCACTATAGCAGGCCAGTGCAAAGCTGGTTGCAGTTGTCTTCAAGTCTGAAAGAATACAGCCAATATAAATGGTCACCCACCCCCTTCCTATTAGGCCTCTCTCTGACACACATGAAGACAGACAAAATCAGTAGGAAAATATCATGTTATTAACTCAATCCCACCAATCTCTTATACCTCTGCTAGAATTTCAAGGCGAGTATCCCCACTGGAACTCAAAAGATTAGATGGGCTGGTGTTAGCGGCAAGCCATCGTAGAATAGCATTACAGAGATGCTTCTCGCTGTGAAAATTCACCATGAGATCAGAGTGCAGTTGAAACAAGACATTGCATCAGACAGTCATTTATTTTAAGAGATAAAGAGAATACCAACCTATCTACTGTCAAACAAGGATGCTTTACACAGGAAAGCAAAAATTCAAAAGGTATATTGTGAAATGAGTCACAGGATGCCATCCATATCTGCAGTAAGAAAGAAAATTACATCTGGAACAGTTGTTGGAAAGTAGAAAGAATCATCTGATGTGACAAGACAACTACTAATTCAAAATAATTTAGAAAAATAATTTAGATTAATATGAAGGACAACATATTTCTCTGGCTTATTTTGCTAAATCGCAGAAACAGCTCCTGGACTTGTTCGGTAGCTAGAAATGTTCCTACTTATATTCAAAAGCAATATACTTTTGATATACAGCAAAACTGACATAAAAACAAAACACTACTGTCCCATTTCATGAGACACCCTTTCCTTTTTAGTCCGTCCTAAAAAGAATGTCACCTTACTATAATTAGAAATAATTTGACTTTAAAATTCCCCTTTTACCCTTAATGAAGTGATCAGCAACACAAATATCTAAGGATTGTTTTAAACTACAAGTTTCAAAAGTATTCCTTTTTTCCGTAAATACAATGCCAACTCAAACGGTGCCACATAAAATGGGCGGAGGGAGTATTAATTATAAGAGTGAAGTAAGAAATTTGAAAATCTGAAGCAGATATAATGGCATGAAAATGTGTTGAAAATTGTGTTAGTTACTGCAGTGATTCTTGACTAATAAGTTGCAAGATTGAAGACAAATCTATTCCAGTTGCTACACTGAATATTTTATTTGGTAACAACTCTCAAAATTCACATTTCACACTGAATGACCAACTCTAAGCACATGCGATAGAAGTGTTTCCAGACAAATTGTCAAAAAAACGAGAATACCACTGACCTTACTATTGAATATGTAAAGTTACTGCAACTAAACAGCAAAATTGTTGCCAAATTTTTTGATAAACTTGTTTTTTCCAGAAGTTCCCCATGGAAATGGAAAAAAGACAGTAATTGGATGAGGGGGAAAATAAAGCTATAGAAGGGAGAGAAATCAAGGACGAGTAGGGATAGACAAAGAAACATAAAAGGTATGCAGATATGACTTAGTTGACCATCCCATAGAGGTATGCTATACATGTATACATTCAAATCAAACCAAACAATTCAAGAAAACATTGAATGACAGAATAATTCGGGGACTCGGACAAAGTACGATTTAAGCACTTACAAAGTTCCTCGCCAGATAACCAGTCAGTTGTGGAATAAAATCAATTGCTGCATATTATGCCATGTTAATCTATAAGAGACAACCCATGGAATCACATCAAAAACATAATATGACGAGCAATATGCTACAAATGTCATTTTTCCAGTCAATAGAAATAAAGGATATTGTTACCATTCTCTCTACCATAACCCCAGATATGGACCAAATCTTCTAAACACAATTGAGGAGGCCAAATCTTGACTTCAGATGTTACATAGTCCAGCCAACTTCGACAAACCAAAAGAAGCTTGTCCACTCCAAAAAATAATGCAGCCTGACAGAATAAATGTGCAAGATAAGATATTTACCAATAAAAAGTCCAGGATCAGATATTAGAAATTGTTGGACAAACAACAACAGGTTGCATCTGATCGCTGGTCAGAGACTTGCAAAGCAAATATCCAGTCAAAAGGGACCTTCAGGATGTAGAAAAACATCAGAGGGAAAATGAACATCTTTCCAACTACATTTCGATGCAAAGACAAACCTTCTTGAACTAACATTGGAGCATGATTTTGTCATGGAGTATTCTAACATTGGGCTCAATGCAAATACAGCACACAATGATAATTGATAATGATAAGTGTAGCATTCTTGCTTCACCTTCTTTAGTGACCCCCGATAAAGAGATCACTCAATGAGGGCGAGGAATGCTACTCATACTGCCAGAAATAAAATTGGTCTAGAGAAGTCACCTTCTAAGGTTTTTCCCCTCTCATGTGCTTCCACTCGCATACATTAATGTGTGAGTAGTAAAATGCTCAAGAAAAATATGACTGCTAGCTAATCTATCTTATATTTTAGTAGGCCCAATAAAATGAAAAGAATGCCAACAGGATACTATATGATATATAGTTCGATAAACACGATGCAACTATCAAACCAGGCATTGTTTGGGACATGCGAGAAAAACCTTAACAATTACCAATGATAGTTGACAGTTATAGACACGAAAACCACCTCAGACAAAGAACACTTAGCTAAACAGTAAACAACACCATCCATCACATATGCTTGCACAATTTTTTTTTGGTTACCTTCAAATTTTCACTTTTATGAAAAAGGAAAATCACTTAACTTATACATGTTAAATTCAAACCTAACACCTATATCACGTCTAATGTGAATATTGATCTAGGAGAAAGGGAACCATAAAAGGTTGAATGACTTGGGTTGGATAGATTCCAAACTGAATGGGACAAAACTGAAGGCACCATTTAATCTGCACAAATATGCTTTTAGTAGTACAGTGTCTAAAGCAAAGAAAGACGACAGCGAATAAATGAGGAACCTCCTCTTCTTTACACCGTTAAGTAGGGGGGAAAAGTAGGTACATATTTGTACAATCAGGGAGGCAGTTACCTATGGTTGTTTCTACAGTATGCATTGACGCCATCCCCCAAATACCAAATCGAGAGAAAATGAATCCTAGGCCCCTCACAGATAATATTCTCTTGTCCAAGAGGCATAATCTTTGGAAGATAACAAAGGGATTGTTTGTTGTTGATGGCCTTTGCAAGATAGTATAGTTGACCTCAAGGATTAACTTTGAAAGTGTTTGCTAAAATTCTCAAAGGGCTTCACTCACACCTTCGCTCCTCAGACCATCATAAGGCCAGAACCATCCCATTCCCCTGCTCTGCCATTTATCTTATTGTCATTTCCTCACAACTAAACTTGGAAACTCTGCTGTGGAAATTCACTGTTTCCTTTCATGCTTTAACAATTTATTAAGGTCGACCAACTTTGTATTTATTATTTTTTAACTACACGCAACAATCCTAGGTCCAAAAAGGCATCATAGCGCATCTTTTTTGTTTGATAGTGAGACATATTGAATCTTTTGGCTTTTAATCCTGAAGAAAAATCACAGATGTCCCATGACAAGGCTGTACTAATTTAGACTTGGATACAAATATTTGTAATCTATGAAGGTTAACCTTGGACCAACAGTGAAGTTGTATCCATCGGGTTCGAGCCATTATGCTTGTGTCAGGTAACCTGCCACTTCTCGCCCCCTTGGGATGCGTTTCTTACACAGATCTTGTGTGAACGCAGGATACTTTGTGCACCAAGCAACCCCTTTTTATGAATGAATATGATTTAGACCCTCTATCAGGTCTCCTTAGTTCCCTTTGTTTTGTTTTTTTAACTACGGAGAAACCCCAAGGACCATGGATAAGTTCCCTAAATTTGTAACAGAAGATTAAGGTTTTGTAATGATGATACACATTCAATACCTCCTTGGTGTTACTGATTGACTGAAATATATTACTTCCTTTGTCCCAATATATGTATGAAGTTTGACTGCACACGGAGTTTATGAAAAGACTTTACATTGTCCCAAAACTATCCTTAAAAATTAAAATAAATAAATTTTAAAATAGAAAAGCACTTTTATGACTTTTTGCCAAATAAGTGGGACATAACATGGGTAAAATGTTAAAAGTGTCATTAAATATTAGCCAAATAAAGAAATATGTCATTCTTTTTGGGATTGACTAAAAAGGAAAGTGTGTCATATAAGGTGGGATAAAGGGAGTACCTTATTTAATCACCTCATCCACCCACCTAAAAAAAAAGAGGAGGAATGCTAAACTCTTATCAATTACAAGGGCAAAGCTTTTCATCGGCAGGCACTACGACATCACTCAGCTAACAAAAAATAGTAAAGTACTCAGCAGATAAAAGTAATTGTTGAAAACCATACTGGTAACTGGAATTCTTACCTCATACATAGGAAGGAAGTTTTCTGAAGTAATGTCCATTGAACATCCAAAGATAAATCTCAACATACTCAGAAGTGACTCCATTTCCCAATGAATAGATATAGAGTCAAAGCAAGATTCACTGAAAAAGTTAAACCATATAATATAGAGGTAAGGTAATCTCTCGAAAGAAAGGAATTATGTTATAAATTCTTCATATTATATCTTGTACTCCCTCTGTCCCAATTTATGTGGCGGTGTTTTAACTAGGTACGGAGTTTAAAAATGAAAAGCTTTTGAAAATTGTGGTCTAAAACAAATCATGAACATATGTATGGCTATAAATCATTTCACTAAGAGCGAATGTAGAGTTTAAAGTTAAATTGTTTCTAAATAAGGCAGTATGACACTCTTTTTTGGAGCAAATTAAAAACGAAGGCGGATCTAAGATTTAGAAGTTCTGAGTGCCATCACGTCTTGACCAGTAATGTGAGCAGCATTTTCTGTAAGTAGTCTCAATATTTACAGAGAAGATGTTAAATCAAGATTTATCATCAAATCTGTAAATAAGGAGGGCATTGGCTTATAAGTCTGGTTGAGTATCAAGTTAGAAGAGGTCTTAAGGTTCTGCTCCCTCCAAAAGAATGACACATATTCTTTTTTGGCAAAACTTTAATTATAACCATAGTAACCGCTTCACCAAGAAACAAGCAGCTAAACCAGTATTTTGTGTTCCCAACTCTTTTCAGAGTAAAACGAAATTGTACAACTATACTCAAACTCATTCAATACATAGGAACTTCATGAAAGTTACCTGAAGCTTCCACTCAATAGTCCGTGAAAGTACGAAGACTGCTGAATGAGCCTATACTTCAAAAATCAAAGTGAAACGAAAAGGCAAAACTTAAACACTTTTTTTATAGATGTTGTAGGTAAAACAGAGAGAAATAAACAAAAAAGGTAATTTGCCTTTGCCGATTAGCTTTGATTTTAATGATTGGGCGATGGGCAAGTGATTTTAAGTCCCATTGATTGATTTCAGCTGTTGAAATGACAATCTCTTCGTGATCTCCGTCTAGTCTGGACCCGTCGGAATCAATACAGTTGAGAATTACTGTCTCGCCGTCGGCAGTATCGACGTTGGACGCCATAACTGAAGTTTCTGGTACCGGATTCAGATAGTTCAGTCTTCAGAGTGAAGGAATGAGGAGAATTCGACCCAAATGCGAAAACAGCTTGTGTTATTTTTTTAGGACCTGTTTGGCATGTGAGATGAAAAAAAAGAAAGAAAGAATTTTTGTCTAATTTGAATATTTATAACAACATATCTAATAAAATCCGATAAAGTAAATTTTGGGAGGGTAGTTTCATCCGGACGCCCACTTTATCACTATCTCCTTGCTGAAAGACTCCACTCAAATGTATCCACTTAGAATAACAGTAAATGAAGAGCAGTGTTAATTCTATAAGGAAAAAAATAAATGAAATTACAGAATAATTAAAGAGCAGTAACAATACAATGATAATAGTATGCCTACTTTTATGACAAATCTAAAAATCGTCACAAAATAATATTCTATTCCTACTAATTTTTACCCTAATACACGACATGAACTCTTTTTTATCAAAGATCATGTCCTTGGTGATGTAAAGTTGCGTCATATCCTGTCAAGTCACCTCTCTCCAATACTTTTTCGGCCTACTTTTATCCTTCTATGTAACTCTTAAATTTAACTTCTCACACCTCCTAACTGAGACTCAACACACCTCCTTATATATATATTTTCAACAACAATTCAAACTTTTTATTTTCTTCGTGAAATGTTTTTTAAAAGTAAAATCTTAAAAATTATTTTAAATGGTTTATTAATTTGTTTTCCTCCTCTATGTAGGTCTGTTCATATTCCAAATTATTGTTACTTTAAACTACATGTAAATGGATAAATATCTATACTATAAATTACCACCAATGTATCAATTTTTCAACATTCTTGTAAGCATTTTGTGCATTTACATTTTCACATAAACTTCACGAAGGTAAATACAAATAGTATCTAATCCTTTTCCATCTCTCAATTCTGACTCTTTTAAAATTCTTTATATCTTTCTCAATTTTTACTATTTTTCTGTTTGACTTTTCATATAGTATTACAAATTTATAGACGATGGTGTTCGAAGGAAATTACTACTTTGAATAATGAATAGAAAAAGGTAATCCGTTATGTATCTTTCAAGGTAGGGCCAAAAATATGGGACACGTGAATTTACAATCTCTCTGTAGAATTAACTTTGAAATATTTTATGTATATATTTTTAAAAATAATATAATATTATCTTATGGAACTCACTAAATGCTACACTTCTTTACATATTAAGTTATTTCTCTGAGAACTGAAGATTTATTCTCACCTAAAACACTAAGATAAGTTGTATTGCGGAAAAAATCTCTTTCATCAAGAATGATTAATTATGGGTCAAATAAAAATTCCACTAGAAATAGATTTGAAATTAAATTATTGCTCCTAGGATGGAAAACAAAAAAGTGAAATAGCTTTACATATTTCTTGTTTGATGATAAATATACTGTTCCATTTTTATGGATTTTATTCAATAAATAAGATTAATATTTTTTATTTTAGCACTTCATATTCCATAATTCAAACTTTTTAAATATATAGAAATTTTATAATAATGAAAAGAGACAAACGTGCAACCCACGTTCCGAGGAACTAGTTTTATTAAATAAGCAAAGGTTCATAACAAAAGTATAATATACTATCACGAAAATATTTTTTAAAAAATAGTAACATTTATTGTTTGAACTTTAGTTCAATAAAATTATGGCCAAATACATTAACAGACACTTAAACTTGTCCTCATTTTTCACTTAGACACCTAAACTAAGACAAGTTCCTAATAGACACCTTAACTACTCAGATTTGATCCCATTAAACACTTTTATCCTACTTGGCACTCTCCGATACTATTTTTTTAATTTTTCAGCCAAAAATAAATAGTTGCGGTCCAAAAAAAATTATTTTTTTCATAAAAGTAGAGTGCCAAGTAGGATAAAAGTGTTTAATGAGATCAAATCTGAGCAGTTGAGGTGTCTATTAGGAACTTGTCTTAGTTTAGGTGTCTAAGTGAAAAATGAGGACAAGTTTAGGTGTCTGTTTATGTATTTTTGTACAAATTATAATGTACTAATCTTCAAATCCTCCAACATTGTTTACTTTGAGAGTTTATTGGTCAATATTATCAATAATTAACTATATCATTATGTTCACATTTCATTACTTCATTGGTATTCTCGCAATACACAAAAAAATATGTAAATATAAAATGATTTTTTAAAAAAAAGGATAATTTTTTGGGTCAAATTTGTATTTGAAAATGTGAAATCATGATCTGACATTATCAAATCAAGCTTTTTGAAAAATTTGAAATTTAGTATATCCAGACATTGATTTCATTTCATGATTTCAACTCACAAAATAAAATCTCATGTGCAAAGGCTTATTTAGAAAAAATCTATTGTTTATGATAAAAAGTTATATTAGTATTTTATTATCTTTTATTTTTATTAGAAGAAATCAAGAAAATATTATTTTGCCTTCTTATATTTTTTTCACACTCACTTATTTTTTTAGTATTTTCTTTGGTCAAATTTTTGATAAGTTAGAAGTTATACTCTATTAAAAATAAGAATGACTAGTCAAGAAATATTGAACAACTTGAATAACATTTTGTTTTAATTTTTTGTTATATTTTCAAGCATTGCTACGAGTATATTAAAGTGGGCGCAGGCAATTTTCCATCGACGTGCTTTACATGAAACTATGAGTTCTATTCATCGCTTCATCCTAGAAGGAATTATGCTTTTGAAATCCTTTTGGATCATAGGTAAAGGAAGCGTTGTTACCCTTAGGTGACCTCTTTGACGCTTATTATTCTTCTTCTTTAGTGGACCTAACATCTTGAACACAGAAGTTCTTGCAATAGGTTTCTAAGTTGATCAAAGACAGAAGCTCGTTTATTAGAAGAAGCACACCCATCTTCTATAGTGATGTAGTTATTGCTTGCCCTTCTTATGGAGATGCGCACTGGTGGTGGTCAGCTATAGCCTAAACCTTCACGTTCTTACATAGTTATGGCCTTCGATGGGAGTTTCCCTAGTCTAGATGACTCATCAAGATTGTACCCAGCCTCTGCAAGTAACTTGTAAGAATTTAGATCAAAGTCTTTTGATGCTTTCTCTTATACATTGGGGGTCATAAAAATATTTCATACACTTTTTAATTATATTTTTTTATGGCAATTCAACAACGATTTTGCAATATTATCGGTAATAAATAATTTTCTCAGTTGCTTTAACTATTATTTCGCTATATCATCCCGATTAGTTATTTTAAGTTAAGTAAATACTGAAATTAGGATAAACCAAATTTTTCCTTAAACTTGACAAATAAAATTAAATAATTATTTTAATATCTTTCCATGATTATATTTGTGTCAAAAAGGAAGTACTACAAGTATATATATAAAAAAAATTAAAAATCACTTAATCATTAAATTTAAAATTTGATCAATATTAATAATATTTATTGAATATTAATTTTATACTTAATAAATTTTTGTAATGATATTTAACTATATCATTAAAAAAATAAATTTATAAATAACTATTAAATCGTGCATTGTACGGAATCTTCGTAACTAGTATAATCCCAAAAAATAGTGAAAGGTTCGACCAAATAAAAATAAAACATAAATGTGATCACAGTTTGGCTAAATTTGATATATAAGTTTTTTACTTATGAATAAGACAAAGCAACTTATAAGTTTAGCCAAACAGTAAAAATAAGGCTTCTCTCCTCTTCCTTTTGGATCTCTTTCTCCAAATGTTTGTGTGCAATATAACGTAAATATTTCTAACCAAATAAGAGAAGATCCTGAAATTTGTAAGCGTTCTATTCAGGTTTTGATAATTTAACAAATCGTGGGATATGATAGGCGGACCTGGTTCCATTAGTCCCAAATGTCAAATGACATAATGGGAACCAGCCGTAAAAGCTGTCATTGTCTATTGTGGTTGGTGGACACCACAGTAGAGATGCAGAAAGGTCAGCAGACCTCGACCAATGACCTTTTTTCTAGGTTTTTTGTCTCTCTTTTAAAGGGAACTTATTGAAAAAAAATCATCAAGCTTTTGTAAATCAAGAATTTTTAAAAGTAGAAGCCATTCTCTTAGAAGAATAACTTCAATAGAGTCAATCCAAGTCGAATTTCAAGTTTCTCTAGTTTGATGTTGTAAACCTTGTAAATCATTTTCCTATCTTATAAAGGAATATTCATTTGTTGTTGTTTTTGGGTTGTTGAGTCCTTGGCTAGAGTTAGCTTTGAACTAAGTGTTAAAATCTACATTAACTAGAGTTAGTGTAGTGGACAATAGAGGTATTGCTTAGGCTCAAATCTTATAGTAGAGTTATTGTAAGGCGGGAGAGTGTTAGTGTTTAGGTTACAAGAGTTTGTAATCTACGATTTTGCTCTTTGCATCTTAGTGAAGATCGTTGAGGAACCTTCTGGGATAGGTCGTGATTTTTCCTTCCTTGAGCAAAGAGGTTTTCCATGTAAAATCTTGAGTGTTCTTTCTGTTCTTACATCGTTACTGTATCGAGGGACCTGATCCACGACTGTAGTGGACGCATACATTCTAACAGTAAGAAACTTATTTTCCTGGAGAATATTTTCTATATATTTTACCAACCAAACATGAAAACATTTCCTCAATAATACACCCTGACTTGTATTATTTTCACAACCATCCTAAATGGCATTTTTTATGAGAAATTTTGATACACCAATTCAGTTTACCAGGATTAAGTCCACATCCAACCAGCTGATTTAAAGAGCTAAAACTGCAGATTTCATATACCACTGTTTTATTATAACATCAAGCTGAAAGTTGGGAGGAGAGTGAACATAAAGAAAGTATACTAGTAAAACATGAGAGAGAATAAGCATAAGAACAAGACATTTACACTATCTACAGAAGAGTTATGGTGCCATCGCCAAGAAGTGGAGAGCGATAGGCTGCAAGTTAACAAGAGGAGTATGAACCGGCATGGTAGTTGTCCTTGATCATACAGAACAAGGTCTAGGTGAGAGGTTAGTCAATTCCAAGGCCTGCCATTTAAGCTCAGCAGGGTAGTTAGCAACACAGCCAATTCTTGGTCCAGCGCCTGTTGACCATACCAGGGGAAGTTGATGGGACTTTGTGGACTTCTCAGAATGAATCCTTCGCAGTATTGGAGTCCTTCGCACCTCTGCTATTGGGATCTGAAGACCACCTGAGAGGGATCGGTTATAGCTACTAGTTTGAGCTACCAGATTTCTAGCTGATTCTGAGGGAAAGACTTCTGGCTCTTCCTTTGAAAGATCAGCTTGAGAAGGAGAATCTGATAAAGCTGAAAAATCAGATGTAGAGCCACTTCCAATAGATTTTCTGTCTTCATAACTTTCATAGTCTTCATTTGATTTTCTTATCTGATGATCATCAGAAAAGACGGGGATTATATTATTTTAAAAGTGGCCAAGTCATCATGAGAAAAGGCAAGTGAAATCATATCCAGAGTAGTCAGTAAGGTAAGCACAACTTAAATTAGTTGTGATTTAAGCATCGCGTCTTTTCTGTCAAAGAAAATCCCCCTCACCCCAATAAAACAGAGAGACTGAGGATGGAAAATGACCAAGAAAAGCTATGCTACTGCACATCCAAAGAACAAAATGGCACAGAAGCATGTAGAGTAAATATTGAGTAACAGAGAATTGAACTCTATTATTAATGATACTCCATCTATTTCAATTTGTTTGTTTGGTGTTGACTTGACACGTTGTTTAAGAAAGTAAAATAAACTTTTGAATTTTTTGGTCTTAAACTAGAGATATGAAAAGTATCAAAATGTCTTTTAATCTCATGGTTTTAAACATATTAATATGTGGAAGAATGAAATTAAAGAGTTGTCAAAAAGGAAAGAGACACTCTTTTTGAAATGGACCTAAAAGAAGAGTAAGACAAGCTAATTGAAACGAAGGGAGTAATAATTCATTTTGTTTCCTTTTATCTGCTATTGGGAAAAGAGAATTATTTCCAACTTTGATTGCTGGAGGGCTTGTTTCTATCCTGAATTATTCTTTTCTATATCTTTGACACTGGCTTTGTGCAACAACAACAACATACCCAGTGAAATCCCACAAGTGGGGTCTGGGGAGGGTAGAATGTATGCAGACCTTACCACTACCTCATGCGGTAGAGAGACTGTTTCCTAGGACACTGGCTTTGTGCCTTTCCTAATATTAATTTCTCAATAAACCTGATTGTTCAGAGTTCTGGAACATTAGGCATTGAAAGGAATAACACTGAGAAGAAGAAAAAAACACCAACCTCAACTTCATCCAGGTTGACTCCATTCTCTTGAAGAAATGATAGAAAGCTGTCAAGTCTATCCTCCGTTGGGCGATAATGTCCACTGTATGCTGAAATGGACTGAAACGGAATAACATGTCAAGGATACAGCTAAGTTCAAACCAAATGATTGTAAACAGAAAAACTTAGATTCAGCTTTCGAGTTACATGCAAAGAATTCAGGAAGCATATCTTTCTTGTTTAACACATATCATTTGTAAATAAAGCAGCTGAATACTTTAATATAATGAAGAAGACAACAAAGTTAAAGAACAGCTTTCTTCTTTTAGAGTATCATCTATAAGAGTCAGGATCAGGGTGTATGATGAAAAGAAATTATATAGAAGGTGGTATATCAACTTGGACTGTGTTTATGAGTGATGAAAAGATTGTTCCTTAGGATGGTTTTACGAACATCAGACTTTAACCAGAGGACATCTTCACTGTCATACAAAGTATTTTCTCATTTGAGAAAGTATGAGATCAGCATTAGGCATGCAGCAGCCATCTGATATTGGTTTTAATGTCGGAAGACTTCCAAGTGTGACTAAAGGGAATGGAAACCACCTATCAGTATGATCGGAAATATACGCCCTTAACTACTACCACAAACCGCTGCAAGAGGACAATTTAGATGACAGACGCGATTGAAATAATTGAGATAACAGAAACTGACATACCACAACTCTTCCATCCTTAACGACTAGTCTTCCAGCAGCCAAAGTAGCCCCACCAGCAAGAAAGCTGGAGTGATGAAACATTCCTTTCTTTTTCTGAAAAAAAATAAATCTTACAATAAAATAACAAGGATAATCATCGGAATGTGTTTCCAGAGTAACTATATTACCACTCACTTCACCAGTATAGAGTCTTCTTGACGTGCTCATCACAAAAATCCACTTTGCCCCTGGCAACCCTTTAGTTGTATCAAGAAGATTTCCAGTTTTTTCATGCACAATTTTTCCTTCAGCAACAATATATTCATAATCTTCTCTCTCATGCTGATTAAAGAAAGATTAAGAGGAAACCATCAGGAATCACATGCTAATATCAGGCAATGCAACTAAAGGATGATGCAGAAGTTAACAGCTTCACTTAAGGGACAAAAATACGCAACTTGAACATGGAAATGAACTATATTTATATCAGATAGTTTAAAATAATGCTAATCAGATCTATCATGAAGACAGAAGAGTAACAGCGTCCACACAAGCACTTAAGCTGGTTGTCTGTTATAATTCATGATTGACATTAAGACTCATGATATGGAGTGCATAAGTAACAAAAAATCAACACATACAGGTCCAAGGTACTTGATACTTTGCTTCTGAAGCTTAGATCTTGGGCATTCTTCGGGATCAACCTTTTTTCCATCTCCAAGATCCAACCTGCAGTTTTTTCAGAAAATTCTAACCTTAGAGAACATCCGTCATGATTTGTACATCTTATAAATAGCTTTACAGAAAAATGTTGTCTTATCCATATGGCAAAGAAATTGCACCAAATAAAAAGAAGCCAATAGTGTAGAATATTCTTGGACTCTATAATAAGGTAAAATAAGAATATATCACCAAGATATAGTGAAAAATCCATCTAGACTTCAAAATTTTATGAGAAACACATGCATTTCCTTTTCAGTTAGAAACATTATACAATCTTGGAATAGGTTTTCACTTATTCGGATTTTATCCTAACACTATGAATGGGAATCAAAACAACAGTTCTGGTTGTTGTGTTTTTTTCAAATATAAAAACTTTTTAAGAAAATCAAGTTAGAATATCAAGCGAACTCGTATCTGGATTCGTACACATCTGTATTGATTGTACTTGAATAGGGAAATTCATGTTCTTGGGTAACTCTCATTGCTTGTATTGGAGTTGATTAGTCAGCTAGGTAGTTATGCTAATTAATTAGTTACAAAGTTCGTTAGTTAGTTAAAAGGTTGGTTAAGAGAATTAGTTAGGTTGTTAGGTTGTTAGTCACATGGCATTAACACATGCCAAAACTGGGTATATATACATCATGTATTCATCATTTTGAGCTAATGAGGTTCAGATTTTCCTCCACAAAATTTTGAGCTCGATCCTCTCTCAATTGTTTCAGGCTTGAATCTGGATCAGATTCGAAGCAACTCTGCTAAGAGTTGATTTGAAGGGAAGCTTTGGCTTGAATCTGGAATAGATTCAAAGCAATTTCTCTGAAGTTGATTTGTTTGAATTCGATTCCTGAAGAAGCAAAGTGATTTGATGGAAAATTCAACAGAAAATGCTGCTACAAGCACAAGGACAGTGGAGACTCTTGATCAGATTGAGCGGAAGAGAAATCATCCACTCTATTTGCAAAATTTTGACACCACTGGATGCATTCTCACCACAGTACAGCTCACAGGAACTGAGAACTATGCTGTGTGGAGTATATCCATGATAGTAAGCTTTCGAGCTAAGAGTAAGCTTGGATTCCTGTTAGGAACGTGCAGGAAGAGTGACTACGAGGGAGAAATGGAAGAACAATGGGAAAAATGTAATGCGTTTGTCCTCGCATGGATCATGAACACTGTGTCGAAGGAGTTACTCAGTGGTATAGTCTATGCAACAGATGCAGCCATGGTTTGGTCAGATTTGAAGGAGAGGTTTGATAAAGTTGATGGATCAAGAGGATATCAACTGCACAGGGAGATAAGCACAATTAATCAAGGTAACTTGAGTGTATCTGCATATTTTTCGAAGCTTCGATTGTTATGGAATGAATTTGATGCTCTTGTCCCCCCTCCTTCATGTAAATGTGACAATTCGAGAACCTATGTGGATCACTTAGCATGCTTAAAGCTGTTTGCATTCCTAATGGGATTGAATGAGACATATAGTCATGCATGAAGTCAGATCCTTGTGATGAATCCTTTGCCTACTGATGGGAAGGCATATGCCATGATTATAGCAGATGAAGGGCAAAGGATGACTGCTAGTACATATACAAGAGGTGGCATTCTAGATCCAACTGCACTTTATGCAGGAAAAGGAAGTCTCCTTATGAACAATTCAACGGCCACAAACCAGTTCTTGATCACCTCAGGACCATAGGATGTCTAAGTTTTGCAACTAAGGTGGTAAAGCCTGACAAATTTTCTCCAAGAGCTGAAGCATGTGTCTTGATGGGGTACTCAGCAACTCAGAAAGGTTATATACTATACAGTGTGTCACAGCATAAGCTCGTTGTCAGCAGAGATGTGGTGTTCAAGGAAGATGTGTTTCCTTTTCAACATACAAGCAATGTACAGAAACCACTATTTCCAAGTGATGGTGTCATGATTGAGAATGATGATAGCTTGCCTGTGTCTGATGTGATGGAAGACAATATTGATCATGCATTCATAGAGGAGACTTTGACAGGAGCACGAACCGTCTCTTATCAGGAAAATGCTACTTCAATGAATCATGTTACTGAGAGTGATTTGGTAGTTCCATCTGCAGCAACTGAGAGAGGTTCAACCAGTGATATTGATAGTAGTGATGTTCAGGTGATTGATCACACAACAATTCAGGCTGAGAGACCTCGACAATCTTCTAGAGTATCTCATCCTCCCATTTGGATGAAGGATTATGTCACTCAAGTGCGCAAAACTCATGCATACCCTCAAAGCAATTATATATCATATGATAATGTATCTACTCAATATAAAGCCTATCTGGTTGAATTCTCTAGCGAAACTGAACCAAGGAACTATGAGGAAGCAGTGAAGGATAAGGGATGGATACATGCCATGCAGCAAGAAATCAATGTATTAGAAGAGAATGGGACTTAGAAGATAGGTCACCTACCAAAAGGAAAGAGGGCTATTGGTTGCAAGTGGGTGTTCAAAATCAAGTACAGAGCCAATGGTCAGATTGATAGATTTAAGGCTAGGTTGGTAGCTAAGGGCTACGGCCAAACAGAGGGAATTGACTACCAAGAGACCTTTTCACCTGTGGTGAAAATGGTGACAGTAAGATCAATCATAGCCTTAGCTGCTGCTGAAAACTGGAACATCTATCAGATGGATGTTTTCAATGCCTTTCTATAGGGTGACTTGTTTGAAGAGGTTTACATGGAATTACCTAAGGGATTCTGCACTCAAGTGAAGGATAATGGAGTTGTATGCAAGCTTATCAAATCATTATATGGACTTAAACAAGCTTCTAGACAGTGGAATGCTAAGTTGACAGAAGCTCTATTAAACTCAGGATACACACAAAGTCACCTGGACTACTCTCTCTTCACCAAGAGGAGAGGTTCTGGTTTGATAGTTATATTGGTGTATGTTGATGACTAGTTAATCCCAGGGAATGACAAAGGATTGGTGGAAGAGACCAAGCATGTATTGCATAGACATTTCAAGATTAAAGATCTAGGTGAACTTAAATACTTCCTAGGTATTGAGTTCATGAGATCCAGCAGAGGTATTGTGATGAATCAGAGGAAATATGCTCTTGAGCTGATAGCTGAGGCAGGTCTAGGAAATGCCAAGCCAGTCATGACACCACTAGAATCTAATGTGAAGCTGACCAGTGCAGAATATGATCAAGGTACACAATCCTCTGATGTCTTATATGAAGACGTGGGTAGATATCAGAGACTAGTTGGAAAGCTACTTTACCTCACTATCACAAGGCCAGATATAGCCTTTGCCGTGCAATCCTTGAGCCAATTCATGCAGAAACCAAAGATGTCACACTGGAATGCTGCTTTAAGAGTGATTAAATACATCAAGTTGGAACCAGGGAAGGGACTACTGATGAGCTCTGATCACAAACCTCACTTGACAGGGTATTGTGATGCAGATTGGGCTGCTTGTCCAAGCACAAGAAGGTCTGTTACTGGTTTTCTATTGAAGTTTGGTGATTCTCTGACTTCTTGGAACTCCAAAAAGGAAAACACAGTGTCTAGGAGCTCTGCAGAAGCAGAATACAGGAGTTTGGCCATACTAACAACTGAAATAGTTTAGGTTGCAAGCTTCTATCTACTGTGACAGTAAGGCAGTCGTACAGATTGCTGCCAATCCAGTGTTTCAATAATGAACTAAGCACATTGAGATTGATTGTCACTTCATCAGGGAAAATATCCAAAAGGGATCATTAGGACAATCTACATCAGCACTAGAGATCAGCAGGCTGATCTGCTTACCAAGGCATTAGGATAGGGACGGCATGAGTCTTTACTTAGCAAGCTTGGAGTATTGAATCTCTTCAATACATCCAGCTTGAGGGTGAATATTGGAGTTGATTAGTTAGCTAGGTAGTTATGATAATTAATTAGTTACAAAGTTAGTTAGTTAAAAGAAGAGAACTAGTTAGGTTGTTAGTCACATGGCATTAACACATGCCAAAACTGTATATATATAGATCATGTATTCATCATTTTGAGCTAATGTGATTCAGATTTTCCTCCACAAAATTGTTCAGCTTGAGCTAATTTTTGGGGTTAAACTAGGCCCAAGGTCTATTTTCTTAAATTTTGAGAAAGGTTTTCAGACCAAACACACCTAAAGAGAAGACTTTTCACTTTATACGAAAAAGGTTGGAGAAAATCTTAAACAAGGAAATTTTTTAAAAACAATTTCTGAGAACAAACAATGTCAAAATTCTTACCAAAAGAAGAAGGGCTGACCAGAGTCAGTTTTACACCATTCTTCATAATAAATATGCAAGTTATGCCCATAACGATGGCGTGGGTCAATCTATAATGCAACAATACCAAGATTAGAAAAACAAAATTTTTACAAAAATCAACAAATTGAATGGGAAATTATCGGAAAGAGCAGCAAAAAGGAAGGCTAGAGGAGAAAGTCTCAGTGACTCACCGCCTCAATCCAGTGTTGAAATGCCAACTTCTGAGCTTTAGCATCTTTGGACAGACCTTTACCGACCTGAACAATACGGAATTATATTTGAAATCCCTTTTCTATTTCTTCATGAACTGCCTGAAAGTTGTATTATGACTCAAAATAAAAAGAGTTGTCAAAAACACATATGAAGTATCACATATTCGCGAGTTCCACACTCCAACTATCAGTTGTTCCCTTTTTTCTATCTGAACTATCATCATCTATGTATAAACACACCTTGCCAACTATCAAATGTTCATCTACTCAACTAACAAATACATAGAAGGTGATAGTGTAGGAAAATGGAACCACCCGTGATAATCTAGAAAGGGAGAAAACTGATGGTTGCAGGAGTAAAACTTGCAAAAAAAAGTGACCGTTCAATTGTGTTTTTGATCATATTCTCGAATAAAAATGTAAGAATACCTTGGAAGCATTTAAGCTTATTCGATTCCACCGGGAAGACGCGGTTTCTGGTTTTAAGAAGTTGAAGAAGGAGACTGTACTGTGATTCAATCGAGCATAATCTATGGCTTGCCACCTTCAAATTCACACATAAATATACATGGTTATTCCTTTTTAGAGTGCTATTGAACTAATTAATCATCTCCTAATTGTGATTTGTGATAGATTATAACAAATAAACAATACACGACGATATCATTTGCTAGTCTCATCAAGTTCATCACAGAATAACACAGTAACCAACACAAATACACATGATTGCTCCTTTTAGACTGCTATTGAAGTGTAATTAATTACTATCCTCCCTTTCACTGTAGACAGAATATAACAATATGCACAACAACGATTATTATGCCTCAATGCTAAGCAAATTGACATCGACTACAGTTATAAGGATCAAAAACACATTTGAACTATCATTTTTTCCATGAGTTTCAGGCTCAACTATCAATTTTTACCTTTTACTACTTGAACTATCACCATCTACCTCCTTTTTCTACCTGAACTATACCATTTGTGTCTCCGTTTATAGACGGTTATACTTCAAGTAGAAAAATAAAACTCGTAAAAAGTGACAGTTCATTTCTGACCATTAACTCACTATTATATGATCTTCATGATCTCAAACTAATCTATTTTATACAAAAATCAAAAACAATAAACGATTTTTTCAAAAAGAAGTTTGTGTACATGTTGTTAATAGTTATTGATCAATACCAGAGCACTTCAGCTACCACGGCAGAGTCAGCTAACATGCGCCGAGTACGATAACTCCTATAAACCTTCTGCACTTTCATGGCAGCGTTTGAAACAGAGCATACGAATTCCGGCCCGCGGCGATCGGAAAAAACAGAGGTGCTGGAGTTTTGTATACAGGAAAACTGATGATGCTCATTATGAGAGATGAAATCTGAAGCAGACAGAGAATGCTGAGTTTTCACTTCCATTAAACAACAACAGAGACGAAATTCGAGAACAAAAGGAGAGGGGAATTGTCACAACTTCATTCACTATTCAGAGCTCTAAAAAGGAGCTGAAGGGTTGGGTTCCCATTAATGCATACATTCTACGTGGTTTTGTTTTTAATCCGTGAGAGAGTACTCGAGACCTCTAATTAAGTGTGAAATAATTTATGTCATAATTCAAATCGGTATATTTTACATGGTATTTTATGGAGTTGCTTGGCACAATGAAAAAATAAATTGTATATGTTATTTTTGTGTATTATTAATATTTTATTTGATATATTTTCAACTTATATATAAATATATTAATTATATACTTTATTATTAGATTAAAAAAATATTGAAAAATAATGATTAAGACGGAATATATCGCAACTTCATATCACTGATGATATGATTTTTTAGATAGAAAGAAATGGAGATTGCCTTTGTTGGGATAGAAGGATGATTTGAGATTTGTCATATATAATTTATACTATAATTAATAGTCATGTTATTATAACTCTGTTATTTTGTTATATTTTTCTTATAAAATTGATGTTGCTCTTTGTTTTAATCATCATTCCATATTAATTATTTTTTTCTTCTTTTATTTGGGGTTGATATATTTGAGTTCAGAGTCTTTCAAATATTCATGAGATAGTGGTAAGATCTGTGTACACACTATATTTTTAGATGATATTTCTTTAAATACATAAATAAACTTTAAAAATTAAATAGTGCATAAAAAATAATCTTTATATAAGTAATAATAACATTATTAATAGAGTAACAACCCCTATGTGATTTTGCTGGCCTGGCCACCAGTCAGTGCTGTCATACCATTTTAGGGAAAATAATATTTAGTCAACTCCACGCAGTAATGATGGGCTACTATTTTATTTTCAATATTAGAAATAATAAAATTATTCATTAATTTATATTTTAATTGTGTAAGAACTATTTAAAAGGGGTTTTTTTTTCTATAACATGTGATTTTAACATAGTTAGGTGCAGATAAGAAAATTAATCATAAGCCTAGCTCGATTTTAAAAATTAATTTAAGATAAAGAAAATTATTTAAGATCGTATAAAAGATAAAAATTTACATTAGATTTGAAAGTCTCGATACCACGATAAAACAAAATGAATTTTTGGTCTTGAGCAGCGGCGGAACAAGATTTTCTTTGAGGGTTCCAAATTATTAAAAGGTCAACACACGAAATAATCGAAGGAATATATATATATATAACAAAAATTATTTTTATCATATGATATTAAGTAGTACTCCATTCATCCCATTTTATGTGACACTCTTTGACTTGGCACAGTGTTTAAGGAGAAAAAGGAAGACTAAAAATGAAGTTTTAAAGATAATTTATTTCTAATTAGAGTAAGATGACATTCTTTTTGGGACGGACAAAAAAAGAAATGATGTCACATAAAATGGAACAGAGAAAGTATAATTTTTCATCAAAAATGATTTCGCCAGTAATCTTAAGTCTAATAACTCAATTCAAAAAGCTAATTCAGATCGTTCACGATCATAAGACAAATATGCCTCCTACCCACCGATGAGGTAAACTCAACAGCTAAAATACATATTATGAATTTAGCCGAATTCAATAATTTTAGTCGAGATGCTATATTTGAGATAATCCTCTAAAGAAACAGTTGAGATAATGAGGTCATTGAAATCAAGTTTTAATGAGATTTAAATTCGAAAAGTGACTGCTGAACCATCCAGTTCCAGCATGACAATTGGATTTAATAATTGGTCTCCTTTTTCTTCTCCTACCACATTTAGTTTGGTCCCAAAATCTTATATACCATAAATGTGCTAGTAAACTAGACAAATAGTACTTCCTCCGTTTTATTTTAGTTATGATGATAAAATTTGATATACAATTTTTTAAAAATAATTATTAGAAGTGTTATTTGATTAATATATTCTTTATTACAACAACAACAACAACAACAACATATCCAATGAAATTCCACAAGTGGGGTCTGGGGAGGGTAGAATGTACGCAGACCTTACCACTACCTCATAGCGGTAGAGAGGTTGTTTCCTTGGAGCCTTCGTCACAAAAACCCATGAGCAGAATAAGCTAGATATGACAAACATGAAAGAAAGAGAAAGCAAAAGTGCACAGGAAATAAATACGGGACAATTAACATACAAAAGGCAGATATATAGCATATAAAAGGCATACAATTAACAACTCCTTCCTATCTAAGCTAGCCTGCTGCTCTAATTCCCGACATCCACTCCTTCCTATCTAAGGTCATGTCCTCGGTGAGATCAAGTTTCCTCAGATCTTGCCTAATCACTTCCCCCCAATACTTCTTTAGTCTACCTCTACCCCTCCATGTAACTCCCAAATCTAGCCTCTCATACCTCCTAATAGGGGCATTGGTACTCCTTCTCTGCACATGTCCGAACCAACGCAGTCTTGCTTTCCTCATCTTGTTAGCTACAGGGGCCACCTCTAGCTTCTCCTGAATGGCCTCGTTCCTAATTTTATCACTCCTGGTATGACCACACATCCATCTTAACATCCTCATTTCTGCGACCTGCATCTTCTGAACATGTGCATTTTTTATTGGCCAACACTCCTCCCCATACAACAAAGATGGTCTAACCACCATTCTGTAGAACTTACCTTTGAGTTTAGGTGGTATCTTCTTATCACACAATACTCTAGAGGCCATCCTCCATTTTGTCCAAGCCGCCTCAATACGGTGTGTGACATCATCATCGATATCCCCACTACTCTGGATGATGGACCCCAGATACCTAAAGCTTTCCCTCTTCGGAATAGGGTGAGCGGCAAATTTCATATCAATGTCTGCTTCATCCCTCGCAACACTGAATTTGCATTCCAAGTATTCTGTTTTGGTCCTGCTCAGTTTGAATCATTTGGACTCCAAAGCGTGTTTTCAAACCTCCAACCTATCATTAACTTTGGTCCGGGTCTCATCAATTAGTACTATGTCATCTGCAAACAACATACACCATGGGACCTCCTCCTGGATAGTTCGCGTCAGCTCATCCATCACCTACGCAAACAGAAAAGGGCTCAACACAGATCCTTGATGAAGTCACATCTTAACAGGAAAATATTCTGAATCTCCTCCCACCATTCTTACCCAAGTATTCTGAATTTTTTAATTTGCATATGTGCTTCTTAATTTTAGAACAACGGAGGGAGTACTAATACTAGTAGTTAGATTGATGAGGATGAAAGGTTGTTGCATGTGGCAGGTGGTGTAAAAAAAATAAAAAAGATGGAGAAGGGTCAATTCAATATTTAGGTTTCGAAAAATTTTAGTAGCTCAATTGATTGATTATTTAAATTTTTATTTTTGATAAAAGTTTGATTTTTTATATTGTAACTATATTTTTTCCTTCTCAAACCTTACTTATGGGATCTTCATTGGATATGTTGTTGTTGATATTGTAATTTTCCACTCCCAATTTATATTTATTTACTTAAAAGAAAAAAAAGAACATTTAGGGGGCGTTTGGTTGAAGATAATATTATTTGCGAATTGATTATATTAAGATTGATTACGTTGAGATTACTTATTTGGAAGTATTAGGTTCTTTATTAATCATAAAAAAAATGCATTGCATAATTTTTTTTAAAAAAAATTGTTTACTTACAAAAATACAATTCAACTTTTTTCGGGAGAAATATTGAAATTACCGTTGAACTTGGCATAAATTATTAGTTTCATCTTTGGACTATTGACAACATTAAAATACTCTTTACTTGATTATCTGAACTTAAATACACCCTTAATTTGCCACATGACATAGCAAGTGGTCTTAGTCTCTTCTAAGAGCATGAAGATCTTAATAAAAAGCTGAGATTCAAAACACTCTTAGACTTGCGCGAGAATTGAGGGAGTATTTCATTAGTGTTGCAAGTTTAGAGATGTATTTAAGTTCATTCGGTCAAGTAGAGAGATACTTTTAAGTCTGTCTATAGTTCGGAGACAAAACTAACAATTCATGTCAAGCTCAAGAGTGTTTTCAATATTTCTCTCTTTATTTTAATTCTCTTGTAGGCTCCAAGACAATTAGATCAATTTTTTCATTTGTGGGGACTCAAGACGGAGCTTTGTTGGGGGGGGGGGGGGGGGGGGGGGTCCTCTGCGAAAAATTACATTACATAAAAGTAATTTTTTTATTTTCTCTATGTATACATATAAATTTTGAATCCCTAAAGACAAGAGTAAAGATTGATTTAGTGATTTAGAGCCTGTTTGGAAGGACACCTTGGTAATTGAATTTGGTGGAATTGGGTGTAATTACCTGTTTGGTTGGACAGGTCATTATATGGTTAGCAGGTAATTGGATGTAATTAATCGGGTGTGATTACACTTTCCAATTCATAGGGGGAGTTGTGAACTGCAGGTAATTACATGTGTAATTACATGCTAGTTTATTTCTTTTATTTTTATATTTTCATTTTCATTTATTTTTCTTATGATTATTTTAAATTCTTTATATTTTATTATTCTAATTTTTTCTAAAACAATATATATTTTTTATAATATTTATTTTTCATTTCTTTCTTATTCTCAATCTTTGTCATGTGAAATCATACAATTTTTCACATTATCTTTTTTTTTTTTCACTAGCATGATTTTATTAGCATCCTAACTTTTAAATTAAAGTTGAATTCATTATTGGATAAAGTTATAATATACATATATTTTTTTCTTTTAATCATATTTATGTATGCTAAATTGAAATTTGGCACAAGAGTATTATGTGAATTTTTTTTATTTTGAATTTAAAACTTATGTTATATGTTTTAGTTTCATTTGTTTTTGTAGTATTCACTTGATATTTCATATTACAAGCCTTTTTTTGTTTTTGGTTATATTAGATAGATTATTTTTTAATCAAATATTTTAAAAATTTTACTATGACATTATAGTTATAATATTTAATATTTTTATCAAACACGCTGTTACGTCGGAAAATGACTTTCGGGTAAAAAAATTCGATTAAAGACTTAATTAGATTTAAGTAAAACCGAATCTTTTAAACAAAACAGAGTCGCCACTTAATTTTTAGGAAAAATCAAGAAAACCAATTAAATTATTTTAAAAGACTCAACAGAAAAAATCTTTTAAAATCCAAAGAAAAGGGTTCGGGTTCATATTTCTATTTCGGGAAGGTTTTACGCACCCGAAATATCCGCTAACGTGCGGTTATCCGACGATTAAATATTTTGACTAACTTTGAAATAATATATTTTTTTTATTTTATTAATCTCGAAAAAAATTAAGTAATATATTTTAGGGGTAAGAAAATAGAATATTTAAGTTTCTATTTATATTTTAATCAATTAGAATTAATTAAGTAAACTAGTTAAAGAAAATCTAATATTAAACCTAACTAATTTTATTTGATTAAACGGAGTTGATGGATTTAATCAACTAACTAGAATTTTGAAATCTATTAAATTCTAAGTATTTTAAAGACAGAGGTGTACATATATTTTTTTTTCAAAAATATTTTAAAGAAAAAGGTTTTTGAAACATTTTAAGAAGTATTTTAAAAGAATTTAATTTCCTAAAGGCGATTTTTATAGTCAAGATCATAAAACGACGTAGATGGCTAACTCGGGGAAACTTAATTAGATTAAAACACAACAAAACAACATAAATTAAAGTTAATGATAAAGATAATAAAATAATTATTTCAAGCAAAAATAATATAAACAAAGTAAACAAGATAAATTAAATAGAATTGGGCTTTGACAGGCCCAATTTTCAAAAGCCTGCAATAAATTTTTATATTGGGCCTGCCAAGCCCTTTATTATTTTTTCTTCCTTGGGCTGTTGGCCCAATTCATTTCAGCTGCAAAGATTAATATGACAAGTGGGCCGGACTGCCCCTGCTGACCATTTGGGCTTTTGGCCCATATTCCTGTGTAAGCAATTTTTGTATACAGAAAGTGTATACCGGTGTATAAAGGTACGTTGCCACCCCGAAAAATAAAATCCGACAGTTCCGAGTAGCTGGACATAGGCCGAGATTGACCCGATACTCAACGAAATGCAAGGAGGAGTCAAAAATAGACTCGGTACAACATTACATGCAAAGAAAATAAAGATAAGGAATGAGTAATAAGAAATATTATATTTCACAAGTGATATGCAACTCACAACTTGCATGACAACACAAAATGATATCAAATACTAATAAAAAGACCTTAAGACTTATGAGAAAAAGAAATTGTACGAATTAGGACAAACACATATAATATAAATATTCACTATATATATAGGTGCATAGACACATGGATATAACAATACATAATATATATATAAATATAAGCCACTACGAAACGACAATACGACCAAACAATTTTCGAGTTTCATAAATACATTCATGTACATGCATTATGTATATATGTATATAGGTGTATATATAAACACATAGACATTGTGATACCGCTATATAACCAAATAAACTAACAAACTTTCAACTTATATACATTTGTATACATACATGTAGAAATGCGCATTATTTGTATATATATTCATAGATAAGGCAGCCCAACAAGCAAATGGATAACATTTAAAAATAAATTCGAGCTTATATGGATATATATATGTAGATATTCATATATATGTGCGTGTATACGGCTGTATATACACCGTGATGCGACTACACTTGCCATATGACCAAACAACTTTCCAAGTTATACATACATATACATGCGTATGCTGGTATATACATGATATACAGCAGATAACCAACGAACCAATACATATATTCAAACATTCTTCAAGTTTTATACATACATATACATATATATATATCTTCATATATATAGATATACAACAAATAAACGCCAAAACAAACATATATTTAAACATTCTTCAAGTTTTGTACATGTATACGTAGATATACAGCAATATACAGCCATTCAAACTCATATATACTCAAACATTCTTCAAGTTTTACATATATACACAGGTATACAGCCTCTAAACTAACATGTACTCAACCATCTTCAAGTTTTGGACATATATACACAGATATACAGAGATATACAGCGTCTAAACTAACATATACTCAACTATCTTCAAGTTTTGGACATATATACACAGATATACAGAGATATACAGTATCTAAACTAACATATACTCAACTATCTTCATGTTTTGGACATATATACACAGATATACAGAGATATACAGCATCTAAACTAACATATACTCAACTATCTTTATGTTTTGGACACATATACACAGATATACAGAGATATACAGCATCTAAAATAACATATATTCAACTATCTTCATGTTTTGGACATATATACACAGATATACAGCACCTAAACTAACATATACTCAACTATCTACATGTTTTGGACATATATGCACAGATATACAACAAAACCAGCCATCAAAATCAACATATATTTAACATTCTTCAAGTTTTATACATACATACGCATATACGTCCTCATATACATAGATATACAGCAAAATCAGCCATCAAAATCAACATATATTTAACATTCTTCAAGTCTTATACGTGTATACGTAGATATACAACAAAACCAGCCATTGGAGTCAACATATATTTAACATTCTTCAAGTTTTATACATGTATACGCAGATATACAGCAGTATACATAGATATACAGCCAAAACCAGCCATCAAAATCAACATATATTTAACATTCTTCAAGTCTTATACATGTATACGTAGATATACAACAAAACCAGCCATCAAAGTCAACATATATTCAACTATTCTTCGAGTTTTATATGCATATATACTGTATATACATGTACATATTCATATGCAGGTATGTATATTAAAACAGAGTGAAGAAGAAGAAGCCTAAGAATGTTACCTGTTGGCGGGCAGCGAACGGGAACCAACGAGTCCGAGAACGAACTTCGACGCTATAAAGTCTAGACTAGTGAACTCTTTCTCTTTTTTTTTTTTTTTTTCGAAAATTTTCCAGAAGAAGACCCTTAAATCAGTGTTGAACACTGATTTATATAGTCGAAAACAAGGGCAAAAAGGGGAAAATCTCCAAACGAAATCGAAAATCGAGACCACTTTACAAGTCTCACATCTCAACCATCGATTTAAATCGATGGTTGAGATTTGAGACACGTAAGGGGGTCTCTTTGACGTGCAAGGATAACGAAAAAAAGGAGATGGAGTGCGTATTTGACCAAACAATGGCCGAAACGGCCACTGTTGGCCTGCAACGTTTTCTGGTTCGCGGCTGTCTCCTTTTTCTGATTTTTCCGCTTTTGGTTCGGGGTTTATGGGGAGAGGGGACGCGTGGGATGGGAGTAATGATGGTTTCTTGGCATTTTTGCCAAGAAGAAAGCTGCCATTTTTTGCTTTCTTTTTCTGGTTTTACGTTGGGGAAGGGGAAGAAGACAAAGGGGGCGGCTGGGTTAGGGATTAAGAGGAAAAAGGGTTTTAATTAAATTGTTTGGGTCGGGTCGGGTTAGGTTGTTGGGTAGGGTTAGGGATTTTCTTTTTTTTAAAAAAAAAAACGAAGTGGGCTGGTCTGGGGGTTTTAAAAGGGAAATTGGGCCTGGAATGGATGAGGAAAAAATTAATTAAAGGGAATTGGGCCTGCAGAATAGAATTAGGAATATTTGGGCTTAGGAATAGTTTGGGAATTGGGTTTTAGATTTAGGATTTAAGAAAAATGGTTTAAAAATTAGTCACTTACAAATATGACCAATTAAAATGCAATCGATTTGAAATCAATTGATTAATTCGACCACGAGATAAATTAATATAAATTAATCAAAGAGCTTTTTAATATTAACAATTTAAAATAATTAGATTAACTATGGGGTAGTTAATTCTAAAATGATTAAAGTAAAGTAATTAGAGATAAAATCTATTTGAGAATCTTTTTCTTTTTTTCTTTTTTTTGAAAAATTAAAAAATACTTAACTATTAATACTTGAAATAAATATAATATGTATTATATATATATGTATATATATAATATGCAAATATTTAAGCGTAATTCAAATTTAAAGCTTTAAACCCAAAAATCACTTGAAAGATATTTTGCATCTTTGAAAGCTAATTATTTCAAATTGTTAAAATTAAAAGCTTGATGATTAATTTGTACTGTGGAGGGTAAAAATTGGGTGTCAACAGCTGTCCCTTTCTTTGGGCATGATCGATGAAAGCGATCGTGGACAAAGAAACTTGACTAACCCAATTTTAAGCCGACCACATATTCATCTCATGGGAGGGTCTTGGTACGGGCTTTGGAAAATTGTGGCCGGACCCTGGTTTTGGGTTTCCTACATATCTCAGGTTACATGAGAATTCAGGCCACTTTGTAGTTCAAGACGCTTGATTTTACGCACGATTTTGAAAAATTCAAAAGCTATCCAATATCGAATTATGGAGAAATTGGAATGCTTGGGATGAGATTTTGAGAGTAAATGTTAGAACACAGCCGAGTTTCAAAATTGTGCCCGCCTACATATCCTTGGACTAAGGAATCAGGCTGCTTGTAGTTCGACTCTATCGGTTGAAAAGGAAATCTCTTATTCTGAGATAGCCTTTGGTTTAGGAGGAGTGACAAACAAAACGAATTATGAAAAAGAGGCTTGCAACCTCTTAACCATAAATGTGGTGCACTTCACGCCCATAATTAAGAACTTACACGGACATAATTTTCAAAATTCTTGGTATATTGTCACTCAGATTGGAAACGTTGCGTCCGGTGAGAATTGAGATCACCTGGATGCGAAACTGAAAACTAACGAACTCAAAGAAATACCCACACGCCTTCTAACAGGGGTGTGGTTAGATTATGGTAGTCGTTTCTCCGCTCGCGTCCGAAGAGTTTGACGCCCCTCTTCAGACTATGTCCCAGTTCGCTGCTAAGAAAAAGTTCCACGTTGTGCCGCCTCCTATTTGATGACGTCCACACCTGTGGTTTGTTCTGAGAATTCACCCTTTCGGATGCTCTCGATATAACTAAGACAAAAACCATTAGTATAAACCATAACTTAAATATAGGGATGATATTTTTTACCATATTCGACCTATATTCTTCTTTTCGACGTGATGCACAATGAGTTGACATGATGCAACGTGATGATGACCCTTTTGGCAATGAATGATGATATCTTTCTTGAGGATGTGATGAATGTGATGGCCCTTTCGGCAATGAACATGTAATGGCCCTCTTGGCGATTTGAAGATGTGGTGGCCCTCTCGGCAACTTGAAAATGCAATGGCCCTCTCGGCAGCTTGAATGATGAAATGGCCCTCTCGGCAGCTTGAATAATGAAATGGCCCTCTCGGCGATGAAAATGCGATGGCCCTCGCGGCGACGACTGATGAAATGGCCCTCTCGGCGAATTGAACATGCGATGGCCCTCTCGGCAACTTGAAAATCTAAACGTCTTCTCGGCAATTGAAAATGTAATGGCCCTCTCGGCGATGAATGATGGAATGGCCCTCTCGGCAGCTTGAACATGCAATGGCCCTCTCGACAGCTTGAGAAAAATGTAAATGTATTCTTGGCAATGCAATAGCCCTCTCGGCAACTTGAAGATAGAATGGCCCTCTCGGCAGCTTGAAAATGTAAGTGCCTTCTCGGCAAATTGAAGATGAAATGGCCCTCTCGGCAACTTGTGCATGCAATGGCCTTCTCAGTAACTTGAACATGTAAGTGTCTTCTCGGCAATGCAATGGCCCTCTCGACAGCTTGAGAAAATGTAAATGTATTCTCGGCAATTCAATAGCCCTCTCGGCAACTTGAGAAAATGTAAATGTATTCTCGGCAATGCAATAGCCCTCTCGGTAACTTGAAGATAGAATGGCCCTCTCGGCAGCTTGAAAATGTAAGTGCCTTCTCGGCAGATTGAAGATGAAATGGCCCTCTCGGCAACTTGTGCATGCAATGGCCCTCTCGGCAACTTGAACATGTAAGTGTCTTCTCGGCAATGCAATGGCCCTCTCGGCAACTTGAAGATAAAATGGCCCTCTCGGCGGCTTGAAAATGTAAGTGCCTTCTCGGCAGATTGACGATGAAATGGCCCTCTCGGCGGCTTGAAAATGTAAGTGCCTTCTCGGCAGATTGACGATGACATGGCCCTCCCGGCGAATTGAACATGCAGTGGCCCTCTTGGCGATGAGTGATGAAATGGCCCTCTCGGCAATGAAAATGCGATGGCCCTCTCGGCAACTTGAACATGCAATGGCCCTCTCGGCGAATTGAACATGCAATGGCCCTCTCGGCAGCTTGAAGATGTAGCTGTCTTCTCGGTAGGTTGAAGATGAAATGGCCTTCTCGCTGAATTGAAACATGCAGTGGCCCTCTCGGCGACTTGAAGATGTAATGTCTTCTCGGTAGGTTGAAGATGAAATGGCCTTCTCGGCGAATTGAAACATACAATGGCCCTCTCGGCGACTTGAAGATGTAAACGTCTTCTTGGCAACTTGATAATGAAAACGTGATGAACGGCTGGAGATTTGAGTGAGACAAACTGTTTACGCCTCAGTAGTTTCCTCACAGACAAGTCCTGTAAATATTTCCCTACATTCACAAAAAATTCCTTAGTTTCAAAGCGAATTGATCTGTGCTGATTCTTCGGTCGTCTGCTCCCTGTCTTGTCTTTTGGTTGACCGCTCCGATCTCTCACCTCTTGATAGACAGAATATAAAATATACGTTTGACAAAAAAAGAAATTCTTTTTTTTTTTTTTTAAAGGGTAAATTTAGAAAAGAATTTTTGAAGAGAAGGTCACTGCCAACTGTCGTGTCACGAAAAAGCTTTAGATGAACACATTCGATTTCGGACATGGTTTCTTTGACGCATTACAATTGTCTTTGAATTTTCTGATCAGGCTGAGGATCTTCAGGGCTTTTAACGACACTTGATGAAATTTTTGAAAGTGATCTCAAAAATTTTTGTCCCAGTTAAATGTCGTAATGAATCAATAACTTGGTAGAACTCCGAGAATTTTTGAGATCTTCTCAAAAATTTCTGTCCCAGTTGAAATGTCATACTGAATCACTAGCTTTTTTAGAAAAATCCTGAGAATTTTTTGAGATCTCCTCAAAATATTCTGTCCCAGTTGAAATGTCATACTGAATCACTAGCCTTTTTTAGAAAAATCCTGAGAATTTTTTAGATCTCCTAAAAAAAATTCTGTCCAAGTTGAAATTCCTAATGCTTAAAATTCTGACTTGTTGGAGGTGTCTTCTCGTTCAGAATTTTGAGTTCCTCTCAAAAACTCTGTCCCAGTTTCCTTTATGGGAATATGACCGAGCCGTTGTGGCGCCTACGTATCCCGTTGAGGCAGGAATCAGGTCAAACGTAGTTCCCCTCTCGGGAAATAGAGAAAAACATAAATTTTACTAAGGAAATGACCGAGGCCGACATAGGCCGCCTACGTATCTCATTCTTGAGAATTCAGGTCAAACGTAGTTCAAATACAAAAGGGGAAAAATAAAAAGGGATAAAGGGATGACCGAGGCCGATATAGGCCGCCTACGTATCTCATTCTTGAGAATTCAGGTCAAACGTAGTTCATTACAATGGCAGATAATCTGATAACAAACAATAGAAATGATTACAAGGAAATGATGCGATTACAGGAAAAGAGATTAAAAGGAAATCTTGAATCTCTAGACGTAGTGTCTCTTGATAGCATATAAATTGGTCGTCAAGTTGTAGTAGGTGATGTTTGTGCTGAATCTCTACACATTGTGGCATGACCAGATGAACATATTAACATATTCTTCAATAGGTTGATGAGCTCTCTCCTCTGAGTTTCCATCAAATGGATATTGATTCTGACTTCTCTGGTGCTTTGTCTTCTTTCAGATTCACAGTTTAAACTGGGCTTGAGTTGTTCCGATTTTGACAAATGATTCGGATATCACGGTCTCTTCATCATACTCTTTGAACACTTCGTCGGTATTCACCTCATTTTGTTCATTAAGCTCGTGACATGACATAATATGACAGGTTTTAAAGTTCTTTTACTAAAATCATAAACAAACATCATTAGACAGGAAAAATAAAACGAGTAAAGTAAACTTCCATGATCAAGGAGGCTTTCATTTAAAAGAAAGAAAACAATAGAAACTTTGGCATAGTCACAAGACAGTTTGACCCCTTTTTTTTTTTCAAAATATTACGAGAGAATTAAAGCATAACGGAGTAAAACAATATAAAAGGTGGGCCTCGAGCCTATGTGGACTACCACCAATTTCAGGAATAATATAAAAATCAACTTTGTCTATCAAGATGAGTAGAGAATCAGGAGAAGAGTAGATGTCCAATTATCATTTGCTCCTCCAACTCAACGTCTCGTGCTTAGCTTCACGGTCACCGCAGCATCATCTCCTTCGAACAAATTCTAGATTCCTTCCCCTAGACCATTGCCCTCATCGTGATTTTGCACTGGCAAAGACTGAGGCAAGTGAGGCAACGATTTTGATAACGTGCGATCGACCTTATTCCTCTTCTCAATCATCAAAGCGAAGTTGGTGAGGTATCATGACCACAAATCCAGATGTCACCTGCTGACGAAGGGGCAGGGGATTACTATTGACACTAGGAGTAACAGCCTGAAGAGTGACCACCTTTTGATCAATTAAGTCCTGAATCTTGTGCTTCAAGTTGATGCAATTTTCAGTAGTATGCCCAATAGATCCGGAATGATAAGCACATTTCTGGTCTGCTTTATAAAATTTTCCGAAAGGATTGGCTGGTCTTCCTTCTACGGGATGGAGCACACCTGCAGCTTTCAATATCTCATAAAGTTGAGTTCGAGTTTCAACCAGAGGAGTAAAGATTCGGGGAGTTCTTTTCACAAGATTTGGACGAGAAATGTTGTGATCACCTATTGAAGACGAAGGCACCTGACAGTAGCTTGGAGGATTCTGGAAAGTAGGTGCTGTCATTTGGAATTTTGGATATTGTGGAGCTTGGTAGCTCGGAGGGATATTTTGGTAATTTGGCCATGGAGCTTGGACATTTGGGGAGATGTTTTGGTAATTTGGCCATGGAGCTTGGACATTTGAAGGGACATTTTGATAATTTGAAGCCTGGAAATTCGATTGGGCGGGAAAAACTAGGTATGGATTTTGTGGAGCTTTGGAGTAGGCATTGGATAGTGAGTGCGAAGGATCGTCGAATTTGACATGTTTTGATTTTAGTTCGGATGAAATAGAAGGAACATCTTTCCTCTTCCTCCTCAGTGGAACCGAAGGCTTTGTTCGAGTAGCTATTCGGGCGATTTTTCCTGTCTCAAGACCATATTCGATAGCCTCGCCGACTTTAACTATTTCGATAAATTTTGCTCCAATGAGAGGTAACATCTTATCAAAGTAATCCGGCTCTTGAATGCGCAAGAAGGCTTCGCTAATCTCTTGCTCGGTCGTAGGAGGTCTAACCTTTGCGGCCTCTTTCCTCCAACGGTAGGCATATTTTCAATAGCTTTCAGTAGACTTCTGTTTGATTTTCTCCAAAGAATATCGATCAGGAACAATTTCGATGTTGTAACAAAATCTTTCAATAAAGGCATTGGCCAAAGCATTCCAACTGGACCACCGTTTCAATCCTTGAGAAGCAAACCAATCTAAAGCTTCTCCACTCAGACTTTGTTTGAAAAGCCGTATCAACATAGCTTCATTTTTCTCAACCCCCAAGAGTTGGTCACGATAGACTCTCAAGTGAACTAGGGGATTGCCGTCTCCACTAAAAGTGTCAAATTCCGGTACTTTGAACCCTTCTGGGATGTCCAAATCCAAGCGAGTGTTCAGATCTTCATAATCCAACCCTGCAGTGCTCGACACGTGGTACAACCCCTGGATTGCATCTGTAGTCTCTTTTCTCATGCCTGACTCAATTACCTCCTTTTGGGCTCTCCACTCTTTTTCCTTCTCCTTGTAAAGGTCGGGTTCGAAATATGTGATGAAGGGAAGATATGTTTCTTCTGGTACTGTCGAGGTATAAAGAGTGGCTTTTAGGGGTGTAGGTTGAGTAGTTGGTGGACTTCGAATGTTTGGATCAGGGTTTTGATATGCGAATGAATATATTTGAGGGTTGTGAGAATTTAGACTTTGGAGAGGAGGCGGTGTTTGGCGTGATGTGCAAGCATGATGGAAGTTAGGAGGGGTTAAGCCGATGGTGGGAGTTTTTTGTGGAGGAATATTTTGGTCGGTGGTTGAATTTGGAGGAGGAAAATGAAGTGGAGGCCTTTCATCGTCCAGAGCATGAGTATTAGTGGCGATGGCTAGATTCGCCGGACCTTGAGCCCTTTGTATCTCAGCCCTCATTTCAACAATCTGTTGTAGTAGTTGTGCAATCAACTTGTTCTGTTCAGTAATTGCAGGGTCCGTCACGGTAACTTCAATTAAACCATTGTCCTCACTGTTCTCAGTCATTGTTTCTTTCCCTTTTGACAGACTTTGGTCAGGGAAGGAATCTTTAGAATTCTTAGACCTCGTAAAGTAGGAATGTCCAGTCATTTTCTCAACACAGATCAATTCTAAGTACCTATCGAATGAAAAATAACTCAAAAGATAAACATGTTAGTCCTTGTTCATAACAAACAATGCAAAATATCACACAGAAACGTAAACACATAATAGTTGTATTGTTCGAAGACATACTAACCCATAAATATAGGAAAATGACTAAATAGGCCGAATGTTTGCCCATTTGATATGAGATTTGTGAATTAGGGAGACGTTTTGTTAAAATTTTCTCGAAAATTATGATTCTTTTGTGGGAATGAAGGAGGGAAAATAAGCTTTTCTATAACGAGGGACCGGGCCTTGGGAGGCTGCCTACGTATCTCGCAAATGAGAAATCAGGTCCGACGTAGTTCGACCAGCTTAAATGGAAAATTTTTTTTCTTTTCAGATAAAAGAGTAACATTTAGAAGTGGAATTTGAATTTTGCTGAGAAACTCAAGACTCGAAGAGTATTTTGGACGAACTTTTGATAGTGACTTGGATTTTTTTTTTTTTTGAACGGAATGGGCTAGAATATCTCCGAACAAATCAACATAATCACGTAAACAATTATAGCAGGTAGCACAAAAACAGTTATTGCGCGTCCTAAAAAAAATAAGTGCCCCTTTTGTGCCAAGGGTTGGCCTATCGATTTGAAGGATGTATCTTGTCTTTTTAAATATTTCATCGTTCCCCGAAAAGCAAATTTTATAAATAAGTAAAATATATTACAAAGCATCAATAATAAGGGATACATTTTAGTGAAGGGAAAAAATGTAAATACAATGAAAAATATTCCCACGCAGGGGATAAATTAACTAGACGAAGATCCTACTTCATTTCCGGCTTTCTCCATCTCTTCTCCGGATGTGGTGTCGATACCGCTAACAAGGCTTCACATTCCCATGCATGTTAACCGATTACCCATCTACAAAAACGAAATGTGTTAGAAAAAAAAAAAACCCCGAACCCGCGAACGATGATTTATTTAAAAGACATATACATCCTTCAAATTAAACAAACAATATGATCGTCCGGTTGGGCCGGAGGCCACTTTGGACTCAAGGTGGGCTACTAATGGGCCCGATACCCCTTGGATATCGGGTCGACCTAGGCCAATGCACCTACAGGGTTTTTGGTTTCGTTCTACACTAGACGTCTAAGAGTGGGTTTATTTTTGACTGTGGAAAGGTGACCCGAGCGGACAAACCGGGCTGGGGAAATTAACGACCGTCGACCCCGCAAGATCGACTCATTTCGTCAGGGTACCCCGATGGAAAATTTGGACTAAACAGCTGCGACCCGCATAACCGTCGTTTAGTGAAAAATAAAATAAAAAATGCCGGGTGGCGGAAAATGATATGCATGAATGACATTTAAATAATTAAAAACTTAAACCATAACATTTAAATAAATAAGACTTAAACAAATAAAGCACAAACAAACAAACAATCATTTAAACAATTAATAAAGTTAGTCAAAATATCTAATCTAATGGTTAGAACCTAATTAAAGTCCCCAGCGGAGTCGCCATTTCTGTTACGTCGGAAAATGACTTTCGCTTCCAAAAATTCGATTAAAGACTTAATTAGATTTAAGTAAAACCGAATCTTTTAAACAAAACAGAGTCGCCACTTAATTTTTAGGAAAAATCAAGAAAACCAATTAAATTATTTTAAAAGACTCAACAGAAAAAATCTTTTAAAATCCAAAGAAAAGGGTTCGGGTTCATATTTCTATTTCGGGAAGGTTTTACGCACCCGAAATATCCGCTAACGTGCGGTTATCCGACGATTAAATATTTTGACTAACTTTGAAATAATATATTTTTTTTATTTTATTAATCTCGAAAAAAATTAAGTAATATATTTTAGGGGTAAGAAAATAGAATATTTAAGTTTCTATTTATATTTTAATCAATTAGAATTAATTAAGTAAACTAGTTAAAGAAAATCTAATATTAAACCTAACTAATTTTATTTGATTAAACGGAGTTGATGGATTTAATCAACTAACTAGAATTTTGAAATCTATTAAATTCTAAGTATTTTAAAGACAGAGGTGTACATATATTTTTTTTTCAAAAATATTTTAAAGAAAAAGGTGTTTGAAACATTTTAAGAAGTATTTTAAAAGAATTTAATTTCCTAAAGGCGATTTTTATAGTCAAGATCATAAAACGACGTAGATGGCTAACTCGGGGAAACTTAATTAGATTAAAACACAACAAAACAACATAAATTAAAGTTAATGATAAAGATAATAAAATAATTATTTCAAGCAAAAATAATATAAACAAAGTAAACAAGATAAATTAAATAGAATTGGGCTTTGACAGGCCCAATTTTCAAAAGCCTGCAATAAATTTTTATATTGGGCCTGCCAAGCCCTTTATTATTTTTGCTTCCTTGGGCTGTTGGCCCAATTCATTTCAGCTGCAAAGATTAATATGACAAGTGGGCCGGACTGCCCCTGCTGACCATTTGGGCTTTTGGCCCATATTCCTGTGTAAGCAATTTTTGTATACAGAAAGTGTATACCGGTGTATAAAGGTACGTTGCCACCCCGAAAAATAAAATTCGACAGTTCCGAGTAGCTGTACATAGGCCGAGATTGACCCGATACTCAACGAAATGCAAGGAGGAGTCAAAAATAGACTCGGTACAACATTACATGCAAAGAAAATAAAGATAAGGAATGAGTAATAAGAAATATTATATTTCACAAGTGATATGCAACTCACAACTTGCATGACAACACAAAATGATATCAAATACTAATAAAAAGACCTTAAGACTTATGAGAAAAAGAAATCGTACGAATTAGGACAAACACATATAATATAAATATTCACTATATATATAGGTGTATATAGGTGCATAGACACATGGATATAACAATACATAATATATATATAAATATAAGCCACTACGAAACGACAATACGACCAAACAATTTTCGAGTTTCATAAATACATTCATGTACATGCATTATGTATATATGTATATAGGTGTATATATAAACACATAGACATTGTGATACCGCTATATAACCAAATAAACTAACAAACTTTCAACTTATATACATTTGTATACATACATGTAGAAATGCGCATTATTTGTATATATATTCATAGATAAGGCAGCCCAACAAGCAAATGGATAACATTTAAAAATAAATTCGAGCTTATATGGATATATATATGTAGATATTCATATATATGTGCGTGTATACGGCTGTATATACACCGTGATGCGACTACACTTGCCATATGACCAAACAACTTTCCAAGTTATACATACATATACATGCGTATGCTGGTATATACATGATATACAGCAGATAACCAACGAACCAATACATATATTCAAACATTCTTCAAGTTTTATACATACATATACATATATATATCTTCATATACATAGATATACAACAAATAAACGCCAAAACAAACATATATTTAAACATTCTTCAAGTTTTGTACATGTATACGTAGATATACAGCAATATACAGCCATTCAAACTCATATATACTCAAACATTCTTCAAGTTTTACATATATACACAGGTATACAGCCTCTAAACTAACATGTACTCAACCATCTTCAAGTTTTGGACATATATACACAGATATACAGAGATATACAGCGTCTAAACTAACATATACTCAACTATCTTCAAGTTTTGGACATATATACACAGATATACAGAGATATACAGTATCTAAACTAACATATACTCAACTATCTTCATGTTTTGGACATATATACACAGATATACAGAGATATACAGCATCTAAACTAACATATACTCAACTATCTTTATGTTTTGGACACATATACACAGATATACAGAGATATACAGCATCTAAAATAACATATATTCAACTATCTTCATGTTTTGGACATATATACAGATATACAGCACCTAAACTAACATATACTCAACTATCTACATGTTTTGGACATATATGCACAGATATACAACAAAACCAGCCATCAAAATCAACATATATTTAACATTCTTCAAGTTTTATACATACATACGCATATACGTCCTCATATACATAGATATACAGCAAAATCAGCCATCAAAATCAACATATATTTAACATTCTTCAAGTCTTATACGTGTATACGTAGATATACAACAAAACCAGCCATTGGAGTCAACATATATTTAACATTCTTCAAGTTTTATACATGTATACGCAGATATACAGCAGTATACATAGATATACAGCCAAAACCAGCCATCAAAATCAACATATATTTAACATTCTTCAAGTCTTATACATGTATACGTAGATATACAACAAAACCAGCCATCAAAGTCAACATATATTCAACTATTCTTCGAGTTTTATATGCATATATACTGTATATACATGTACATATTCATATGCAGGTATGTATATTAAAACAGAGTGAAGAAGAAGAAGCCTAAGAATGTTACCTGTTGGCGGGCAGCGAACGGGAACCAACGAGTCCGAGAACGAACTTCGACGCTATAAAGTCTAGACTAGTGAACTCTTTCTCTTTTTTTTTTTTTTTTTTCGAAAATTTTCCAGAAGAAGACCCTTAAATCAGTGTTGAACACTGATTTATATAGTCGAAAACAAGGGCAAAAAGGGGAAAATCTCCAAACGAAATCGAAAATCGAGACCACTTTACAAGTCTCACATCTCAACCATCGATTTAAATCGATGGTTGAGATTTGAGACACGTAAGGGGGTCTCTTTGACGTGCAAGGATAACGAAAAAGAGGAGATGGAGTGCGTATTTGACCAAACAATGGCCGAAACGGCCACTGTTGGCCTGCAACGTTTTCTGGTTCGCGGCTGTCTCCTTTTTCTGATTTTTCCGCTTTTGGTTCGGGGTTTATGGGGAGAGGGGACGCGTGGGATGGGAGTAATGATGGTTTCTTGGCATTTTTGCCAAGAAGAAAGCTGCCATTTTTTGCTTTCTTTTTCTGGTTTTACGTTGGGGAAGGGGAAGAAGACAAAGGGGGCGGCTGGGTTAGGGATTAAGAGGAAAAAGGGTTTTAATTAAATTGTTTGGGTCGGGTCGGGTTAGGTTGTTGGGTAGGGTTAGGGATTTTCTTTTTTTAAAAAAAAAAAACGAAGTGGGCTGGTCTGGGGGTTTTAAAAGGGAAATTGGGCCTGGAATGGATGAGGAAAAAATTAATTAAAGGGAATTGGGCCTGCAGAATAGAATTAGGAATATTTGGGCTTAGGAATAGTTTGGGAATTGGGTTTTAGATTTAGGATTTAAGAAAAATGGTTTAAAAATTAGTCACTTACAAATATGACCAATTAAAATGCAATCGATTTGAAATCAATTGATTAATTCGACCACGAGATAAATTAATATAAATTAATCAAAGAGCTTTTTAATATTAACAATTTAAAATAATTAGATTAACTATGGGGTAGTTAATTCTAAAATGATTAAAGTAAAGTAATTAGAGATAAAATCTATTTGAGAATCTTTTTTTTTTTTTTTTTGAAAAATTAAAAAATACTTAACTATTAATACTTGAAATAAATATAATATGTATTATATATATATGTATATATATAATATGCAAATATTTAAGCGTAATTCAAATTTAAAGCTTTAAACCCAAAAATCACTTGAAAGATATTTTGCATCTTTGAAAGCTAATTATTTCAAATTGTTAAAATTAAAAGCTTGATGATTAATTTGTACTGTGGAGGGTAAAAATTGGGTGTCAACAGCTGTCCCTTTCTTTGGGCATGATCGATGAAAGCGATCGTGGACAAAGAAACTTGACTAACCCAATTTTAAGCCGACCACATATTCATCTCATGGGAGGGTCTTGGTACGGGCTTTGGAAAATTGTGGCCGGACCCTGGTTTTGGGTTTCCTACATATCTCAGGTTACATGAGAATTCAGGCCACTTTGTAGTTCAAGACGCTTGATTTTACGCACGATTTTGAAAAATTCAAAAGCTATCCAATATCGAATTATGGAGAAATTGGAATGCTTGGGATGAGATTTTGAGAGTAAATGTTAGAACACAGCCGAGTTTCAAAATTGTGCCCGCCTACATATCCTTGGACTAAGGAATCAGGCTGCTTGTAGTTCGACTCTATCGGTTGAAAAGGAAATCTCTTATTCTGAGATAGCCTTTGGTTTAGGAGGAGTGACAAACAAAACGAATTATGAAAAAGAGGCTTGCAACCTCTTAACCATAAATGTGGTGCACTTCACGCCCATAATTAAGAACTTACACGGACATAATTTTCAAAATTCTTGGTATATTGTCACTCAGATTGGAAACGTTGCGTCCGGTGAGAATTGAGATCACCTGGATGCGAAACTGAAAACTAACGAACTCAAAGAAATACCCACACGCCTTCTAACAGGGGTGTGGTTAGATTATGGTAGTCGTTTCTCCGCTCGCGTCCGAAGAGTTTGACGCCCCTCTTCAGACTATGTCCCAGTTCGCTGCTAAGAAAAAGTTCCACGTTGTGCCGCCTCCTATTTGATGACGTCCACACCTGTGGTTTGTTCTGAGAATTCACCCTTTCGGATGCTCTCGATATAACTAAGACAAAAACCATTAGTATAAACCATAACTTAAATATAGGGATGATATTTTTTACCATATTCGACCTATATTCTTCTTTTCGACGTGATGCACAATGAGTTGACATGATGCAACGTGATGATGACCCTTTTGGCAATGAATGATGATATCTTTCTTGAGGATGTGATGAATGTGATGGCCCTTTCGGCAATGAACATGTAATGGCCCTCTTGGCGATTTGAAGATGTGGTGGCCCTCTCGGCAACTTGAAAATGCAGTGGCCCTCTCGGCAGCTTGAATGATGAAATGGCCCTCTCGGCAGCTTGAATAATGAAATGGCCCTCTCGGCGATGAAAATGCGATGGCCCTCGCGGCGACGACTGATGAAATGGCCCTCTCGGCGAATTGAACATGCGATGGCCCTCTCGGCAACTTGAAAATCTAAACGTCTTCTCGGCAATTGAAAATGTAATGGCCCTCTCGGCGATGAATGATGGAATGGCCCTCTCGGCAGCTTGAACATGCAATGGCCCTCTCGACAGCTTGAGAAAAATGTAAATGTATTCTTGGCAATGCAATAGCCCTCTCGGCAACTTGAAGATAGAATGGCCCTCTCGGCAGCTTGAAAATGTAAGTGCCTTCTCGGCAAATTGAAGATGAAATGGCCCTCTCGGCAACTTGTGCATGCAATGGCCTTCTCAGTAACTTGAACATGTAAGTGTCTTCTCGGCAATGCAATGGCCCTCTCGACAGCTTGAGAAAATGTAAATGTATTCTCGGCAATTCAATAGCCCTCTCGGCAACTTGAGAAAATGTAAATGTATTCTCGGCAATGCAATAGCCCTCTCGGTAACTTGAAGATAGAATGGCCCTCTCGGCAGCTTGAAAATGTAAGTGCCTTCTCGGCAGATTGAAGATGAAATGGCCCTCTCGGCAACTTGTGCATGCAATGGCCCTCTCGGCAACTTGAACATGTAAGTGTCTTCTCGGCAATGCAATGGCCCTCTCGGCAACTTGAAGATAAAATGGCCCTCTCGGCGGCTTGAAAATGTAAGTGCCTTCTCGGCAGATTGACGATGAAATGGCCCTCTCGGCGGCTTGAAAATGTAAGTGCCTTCTCGGCAGATTGACGATGACATGGCCCTCCCGGCGAATTGAACATGCAGTGGCCCTCTTGGCGATGAGTGATGAAATGGCCCTCTCGGCAATGAAAATGCGATGGCCCTCTCGGCAACTTGAACATGCAATGGCCCTCTCGGCGAATTGAACATGCAATGGCCCTCTCGGCAGCTTGAAGATGTAGCTGTCTTCTCGGTAGGTTGAAGATGAAATGGCCTTCTCGCTGAATTGAAACATGCAGTGGCCCTCTCGGCGACTTGAAGATGTAATGTCTTCTCGGTAGGTTGAAGATGAAATGGCCTTCTCGGCGAATTGAAACATACAATGGCCCTCTCGGCGACTTGAAGATGTAAACGTCTTCTTGGCAACTTGATAATGAAAACGTGATGAACGGCTGGAGATTTGAGTGAGACAAACTGTTTACGCCTCAGTAGTTTCCTCGCAGACAAGTCCTGTAAATATTTCCCTACATTCACAAAAAATTCCTTAGTTTCAAAGCGAATTGATCTGTGCTGATTCTTCGGTCGTCTGCTCCCTGTCTTGTCTTTTGGTTGACCGCTCCGATCTCTCACCTCTTGATAGACAGAATATAAAATATACGTTTGACAAAAAAAGAAATTCTTCTTCTTTTTTTTTTTTTTTTAAAGGGTAAATTTAGAAAAGAATTTTTGAAGAGAAGGTCACTGCCAACTGTCGTGTCACGAAAAAGCTTTAGATGAACACATTCGATTTCGGACATGGTTTCTTTGACGCATTACAATTGTCTTTGAATTTTCTGATCAGGCTGAGGATCTTCAGGGCTTTTAACGACACTTGATGAAATTTTTGAAAGTGATCTCAAAAATTTTTGTCCCAGTTAAATGTCGTAATGAATCAATAACTTGGTAGAACTCCGAGAATTTTTGAGATCTTCTCAAAAATTTCTGTCCCAGTTGAAATGTCATACTGAATCACTAGCTTTTTTAGAAAAATCCTGAGAATTTTTTGAGATCTTCTCAAAATATTCTGTCCCAGTTGAAATGTCATACTGAATCACTAGCCTTTTTTAGAAAAATCCTGAGAATTTTTTAGATCTCCTAAAAAAAATTCTGTCCAAGTTGAAATTCCTAATGCTTAAAATTCTGACTTGTTGGAGGTGTCTTCTCGTTCAGAATTTTGAGTTCCTCTCAAAAACTCTGTCCCAGTTTCCTTTATGGGAATATGACCGAGCCGTTGTGGCGCCTACGTATCCCGTTGAGGCAGGAATCAGGTCAAACGTAGTTCCCCTCTCGGGAAATAGAGAAAAACATAAATTTTACTAAGGAAATGACCGAGGCCGACATAGGCCGCCTACGTATCTCATTCTTGAGAATTCAGGTCAAACGTAGTTCAAATACAAAAGGGAAAAAATAAAAAGGGATAAAGGGATGACCGAGGCCGATATAGGCCGCCTACGTATCTCATTCTTGAGAATTCAGGTCAAACGTAGTTCATTACAATGGCAGATAATCTGATAACAAACAATAGAAATGATTACAAGGAAATGATGCGATTACAGGAAAAGAGATTAAAAGGAAATCTTGAATCTCTAGACGTAGTGTCTCTTGATAGCATATAAATTGGTCGTCAAGTTGTAGTAGGTGATGTTTGTGCTGAATCTCTACACATTGTGGCATGACCAGATGAACATATTAACATATTCTTCAATAGGTTGATGAGCTCTCTCCTCTGAGTTTCCATCAAATGGATATTGATTCTGACTTCTCTGGTGCTTTGTCTTCTTTCAGATTCACAGTTTAAACTGGCTTGAGTTGTTCCGATTTTGACAAATGATTCGGATATCACGGTCTCTTCATCATACTCTTTGAACACTTCGTCGGTATTCACCTCATTTTGTTCATTAAGCTCGTGACATGACATAATATGACAGGTTTTAAAGTTCTTTTACTAAAATCATAAACAAACATCATTAGACAGGAAAAATAAAACGAGTAAAGTAAACTTCCATGATCAAGGAGGCTTTCATTTAAAAGAAAGAAAACAATAGAAACTTTGGCATAGTCACAAGACAGTTTGACCCCTTTTTTTTTTCAAAATATTACGAGAGAATTAAAGCATAACGGAGTAAAACAATATAAAAGGTGGGCCTCGAGCCTATGTGGACTACCACCAATTTCAGGAATAATATAAAAATCAACTTTGTCTATCAAGATGAGTAGAGAATCAGGAGAAGAGTAGATGTCCAATTATCATTTGCTCCTCCAACTCAACGTCTCGTGCTTAGCTTCACGGTCACCGCAGCATCATCTCCTTCGAACAAATTCTAGATTCCTTCCCCTAGACCATTGCCCTCATCGTGATTTTGCACTGGCAAAGACTGAGGCAAGTGAGGCAACGATTTTGATAACGTGCGATCGACCTTATTCCTCTTCTCAATCATCAAAGCGAAGTTGGTGAGGTATCATGACCACAAATCCAGATGTCACCTGCTGACGAAGGGGCAGGGGATTACTATTGACACTAGGAGTAACAGCCTGAAGAGTGACCACCTTTTGATCAATTAAGTCCTGAATCTTGTGCTTCAAGTTGATGCAATTTTCAGTAGTATGCCCAATAGATCCGGAATGATAAGCACATTTCTGGTCTGCTTTATAAAATTTTCCGAAAGGATTGGCTGGTCTTCCTTCTACGGGATGGAGCACACCTGCAGCTTTCAATATCTCATAAAGTTGAGTTCGAGTTTCAACCAGAGGAGTAAAGATTCGGGGAGTTCTTTTCACAAGATTTGGACGAGAAATGTTGTGATCACCTATTGAAGACGAAGGCACCTGACAGTAGCTTGGAGGATTCTGGAAAGTAGGTGCTGTCATTTGGAATTTTGGATATTGTGGAGCTTGGTAGCTCGGAGGGATATTTTGGTAATTTGGCCATGGAGCTTGGACATTTGGGGAGATGTTTTGGTAATTTGGCCATGGAGCTTGGACATTTGAAGGGACATTTTGATAATTTGAAGCCTGGAAATTCGATTGGGCGGGAAAAACTGGGTATGGATTTTGTGGAGCTTTGGAGTAGGCATTGGATAGTGAGTGCGAAGGATCGTCGAATTTGACATGTTTTGATTTTAGTTCGGATGAAATAGAAGGAACATCTTTCCTCTTCCTCCTCAGTGGAACCGAAGGCTTTGTTCGAGTAGCTATTCGGGCGATTTTTCCTGTCTCAAGACCATATTCGATAGCCTCGCCGACTTTAACTATTTCGATAAATTTTGCTCCAATGAGAGGTAACATCTTATCAAAGTAATCCGGCTCTTGAATGCGCAAGAAGGCTTCGCTAATCTCTTGCTCGGTCATAGGAGGTCTAACCTTTGCGGCCTCTTTCCTCCAACGGTAGGCATATTTTCGATAGCTTTCAGTAGACTTCTGTTTGATTTTCTCCAAAGAATATCGATCAGGAACAATTTCGATGTTGTAACAAAATCTTTCAATAAAGGCATTGGCCAAAGCATTCCAACTGGACCACCGTTTCAATCCTTGAGAAGCAAACCAATCTAAAGCTTCTCCACTCAGACTTTGTTTGAAAAGCCGTATCAACATAGCTTCATTTTTCTCAACCCCCACGAGTTGGTCACGATAGACTCTCAAGTGAACTAGGGGATTGCCGTCTCCACTAAAAGTGTCAAATTCCGGTACTTTGAACCCTTCTGGGATGTCCAAATCCAAGCGAGTGTTCAGATCTTCATAATCCAACCCTGCAGTGCTCGACACGTGGTACAACCCCTGGATTGCATCTGTAGTCTCTTTTCTCATGCCTGACTCAATTACCTCCTTTTGGGCTCTCCACTCTTTTTCCTTCTCCTTGTAAAGGTCGGGTTCGGAATATGTGATGAAGGGAAGATATGTTTCTTCTGGTACTGTCGAGGTATAAAGAGTGGCTTTTAGGGGTGTAGGTTGAGTAGTTGGTGGACTTCGAATGTTTGGATCAGGGTTTTGATATGCGAATGAATATATTTGAGGGTTGTGAGAATTTAGACTTTGGAGAGGAGGCGGTGTTTGGCGTGATGTGCAAGCATGATGGAAGTTAGGAGGGGTTAAGCCGATGGTGGGAGTTTTTTGTGGAGGAATATTTTGGTCGGTGGTTGAATTTGGAGGAGGAAAATGAAGTGGAGGCCTTTCATCGTCCAGAGCATGAGTATTAGTGGCGATGGCTAGATTCGCCGGACCTTGAGCCCTTTGTATCTCAGCCCTCATTTCAACAATCTGTTGTAGTAGTTGTGCAATCAACTTGTTCTGTTCAGTAATTGCAGGGTCCGTCATGGTAACTTCAATTAAACCATTGTCCTCACTGTTCTCAGTCATTGTTTCTTTCCCTTTTGACAGACTTTGGTCAGGGAAGGAATCTTTAGAATTCTTAGACCTCGTAAAGTAGGAATGTCCAGTCATTTTCTCAACACAGATCAATTCTAAGTACCTGTCGAATGAAAAATAACTCAAAAGATAAACATGTTAGTCCTTGTTCATAACAAACAATGCAAAATATCACACAGAAACGTAAACACATAATAGTTGTATTGTTCGAAGACATACTAACCCATAAATATAGGAAAATGACTAAATAGGCCGAATGTTTGCCCATTTGATATGAGATTTGTGAATTAGGGAGACGTTTTGTTAAAATTTTCTCGAAAATTATGATTCTTTTGTGGGAATGAAGGAGGGAAAATAAGCTTTTCTATAACGAGGGACCGGGCCTTGGGAGGCTGCCTACGTATCTCGCAAATGAGAAATCAGGTCCGACGTAGTTCGACCAGCTTGAATGGAAAATTTTTTTTCTTTTCAGATAAAAGAGTAACATTTAGAAGTGGAATTTGAATTTTGCTGAGAAACTCAAGACTCGAAGAGTATTTTGGACGAACTTTTGATAGTGACTTAGATTTTTTTTTTTTTGAACGGAATGGGCTAGAATATCTCCGAACAAATCAACATAATCACGTAAACAATTATAGCAGGTAGCACAAAAACAGTTATTGCGCGTCCTAAAAAAAATAAGTGCCCCTTTTGTGCCAAGGGTTGGCCTATCGATTTGAAGGATGTATCTTGTCTTTTTAAATATTTCATCGTTCCCCGAAAAGCAAATTTTATAAATAAGTAAAATATATTACAAAGCATCAATAATAAGGGATACATTTTAGTGAAGGGAAAAAATGTAAATACAATGAAAAATATTCCCACGCAGGGGATAAATTAACTAGACGAAGATCCTACTTCATTTCCGGCTTTCTCCATCTCTTCTCCGGATGTGGTGTCGATACCGCTAACAAGGCTTCACATTCCCATGCATGTTAACCGATTACCCATCTACAAAAACGAAATGTGTTAGAAAAAAAAAAAACCCCGAACCCGCGAACGATGATTTATTTAAAAGACATATACATCCTTCAAATTAAACAAACAATATGATCGTCCGGTTGGGCCGGAGGCCACTTTGGACTCAAGGTGGGCTACTAATGGGCCCGATACCCCTTGGATATCGGGTCGACCTAGGCCAATGCACCTACAGGGTTTTTGGTTTCGTTCTACACTAGACGTCTAAGAGTGGATTTATTTTTGACTGTGGAAAGGTGACCCGAGCGGACAAACCGGGCTGGGGAAATTAACGACCGTCGACCCCGCAAGATCGACTCATTTCGTCAGGGTACCCCGATGGAAAATTTGGACTAAACGGCTGCGACCCGCATAACCGTCGTTTAGTGAAAAATAAAATAAAAAATGCCGGGTGGCGGAAAATGATATGCATGAATGACATTTAAATAATTAAAAACTTAAACCATAACATTTAAATAAATAAGACTTAAACAAATAAAGCACAAACAAACAAACAATCATTTAAACAATTAATAAAGTTAGTCAAAATATCTAATCTAATGGTTAGAACCTAATTAAAGTCCCCAGCGGAGTCGCCATTTCTGTTACGTCGGAAAATGACTTTCGGTTCCGAAAATTCGATTAAAGACTTAATTAGATTTAAGTAAAACCGAATCTTTTAAACAAAACAGAGTCGCCACTTAATTTTTAGGAAAAATCAAGAAAACCAATTAAATTATTTTAAAAGACTCAACAGAAAAAATCTTTTAAAATCCAAAGAAAAGGGTTCGGGTTCATATTTCTATTTCGGGAAGGTTTTACGCACCCGAAATATCCGCTAACGTGCGGTTATCCGACGATTAAATATTTTGACTAACTTTGAAATAATATATTTTTTTTATTTTATTAATCTCGAAAAAAATTAAGTAATATATTTTAGGGGTAAGAAAATAGAATATTTAAGTTTCTATTTATATTTTAATCAATTAGAATTAATTAAGTAAACTAGTTAAAGAAAATCTAATATTAAACCTAACTAATTTTATTTGATTAAACGGAGTTGATGGATTTAATCAACTAACTAGAATTTTGAAATCTATTAAATTCTAAGTATTTTAAAGACAGAGGTGTACATATATTTTTTTTTCAAAAATATTTTAAAGAAAAAGGTGTTTGAAACATTTTAAGAAGTATTTTAAAAGAATTTAATTTCCTAAAGGCGATTTTTATAGTCAAGATCATAAAACGACGTAGATGGCTAACTCGGGGAAACTTAATTAGATTAAAACACAACAAAACAACATAAATTAAAGTTAATGATAAAGATAATAAAATAATTATTTCAAGCAAAAATAATATAAACAAAGTAAACAAGATAAATTAAATAGAATTGGGCTTTGACAGGCCCAATTTTCAAAAGCCTGCAATAAATTTTTATATTGGGCCTGCCAAGCCCTTTATTATTTTTGCTTCCTTGGGCTGTTGGCCCAATTCATTTCAGCTGCAAAGATTAATATGACAAGTGGGCCGGACTGCCCCTGCTGACCATTTGGGCTTTTGGCCCATATTCCTGTGTAAGCAATTTTTGTATACAGAAAGTGTATACCGGTGTATAAAGGTACGTTGCCACCCCGAAAAATAAAATTCGACAGTTCCGAGTAGCTGTACATAGGCCGAGATTGACCCGATACTCAACGAAATGCAAGGAGGAGTCAAAAATAGACTCGGTACAACATTACATGCAAAGAAAATAAAGATAAGGAATGAGTAATAAGAAATATTATATTTCACAAGTGATATGCAACTCACAACTTGCATGACAACACAAAATGATATCAAATACTAATAAAAAGACCTTAAGACTTATGAGAAAAAGAAATCGTACGAATTAGGACAAACACATATAATATAAATATTCACTATATATATAGGTGTATATAGGTGCATAGACACATGGATATAACAATACATAATATATATATAAATATAAGCCACTACGAAACGACAATACGACCAAACAATTTTCGAGTTTCATAAATACATTCATGTACATGCATTATGTATATATGTATATAGGTGTATATATAAACACATAGACATTGTGATACCGCTATATAACCAAATAAACTAACAAACTTTCAACTTATATACATTTGTATACATACATGTAGAAATGCGCATTATTTGTATATATATTCATAGATAAGGCAGCCCAACAAGCAAATGGATAACATTTAAAAATAAATTCGAGCTTATATGGATATATATATGTAGATATTCATATATATGTGCGTGTATACGGCTGTATATACACCGTGATGCGACTACACTTGCCATATGACCAAACAACTTTCCAAGTTATACATACATATACATGCGTATGCTGGTATATACATGATATACAGCAGATAACCAACGAACCAATACATATATTCAAACATTCTTCAAGTTTTATACATACATATACATATATATATCTTCATATACATAGATATACAACAAATAAACGCCAAAACAAACATATATTTAAACATTCTTCAAGTTTTGTACATGTATACGTAGATATACAGCAATATACAGCCATTCAAACTCATATATACTCAAACATTCTTCAAGTTTTACATATATACACAGGTATACAGCCTCTAAACTAACATGTACTCAACCATCTTCAAGTTTTGGACATATATACACAGATATACAGAGATATACAGCGTCTAAACTAACATATACTCAACTATCTTCAAGTTTTGGACATATATACACAGATATACAGAGATATACAGTATCTAAACTAACATATACTCAACTATCTTCATGTTTTGGACATATATACACAGATATACAGAGATATACAGCATCTAAACTAACATATACTCAACTATCTTTATGTTTTGGACACATATACACAGATATACAGAGATATACAGCATCTAAAATAACATATATTCAACTATCTTCATGTTTTGGACATATATACAGATATACAGCACCTAAACTAACATATACTCAACTATCTACATGTTTTGGACATATATGCACAGATATACAACAAAACCAGCCATCAAAATCAACATATATTTAACATTCTTCAAGTTTTATACATACATACGCATATACGTCCTCATATACATAGATATACAGCAAAATCAGCCATCAAAATCAACATATATTTAACATTCTTCAAGTCTTATACGTGTATACGTAGATATACAACAAAACCAGCCATTGGAGTCAACATATATTTAACATTCTTCAAGTTTTATACATGTATACGCAGATATACAGCAGTATACATAGATATACAGCCAAAACCAGCCATCAAAATCAACATATATTTAACATTCTTCAAGTCTTATACATGTATACGTAGATATACAACAAAACCAGCCATCAAAGTCAACATATATTCAACTATTCTTCGAGTTTTATATGCATATATACTGTATATACATGTACATATTCATATGCAGGTATGTATATTAAAACAGAGTGAAGAAGAAGAAGCCTAAGAATGTTACCTGTTGGCGGGCAGCGAACGGGAACCAACGAGTCCGAGAACGAACTTCGACGCTATAAAGCCTAGACTAGTGAACTCTTTCTCTTTTTTTTTTTTTTTCGAAAATTTTCCAGAAGAAGACCCTTAAATCAGTGTTGAACACTGATTTATATAGTCGAAAACAAGGGCAAAAAGGGAAAAATCTCCAAACGAAATCGAAAATCGAGACCACTTTACAAGTCTCACATCTCAACCATCGATTTAAATCGATGGTTGAGATTTGAGACACGTAAGGGGGTCTCTTTGACGTGCAAGGATAACGAAAAAGAGGAGATGGAGTGCGTATTTGACCAAACAATGGCCGAAACGGCCACTGTTGGCCTGCAACGTTTTCTGGTTCGCGGCTGTCTCCTTTTTCTGATTTTTCCGCTTTTGGTTCGGGGTTTATGGGGAGAGGGGACGCGTGGGATGGGAGTAATGATGGTTTCTTGGCATTTTTGCCAAGAAGAAAGCTGCCATTTTTTGCTTTCTTTTTCTGGTTTTACGTTGGGGAAGGGGAAGAAGACAAAGGGGGCGGCTGGGTTAGGGATTAAGAGGAAAAAGGGTTTTAATTAAATTGTTTGGGTCGGGTCGGGTTAGGTTGTTGGGTAGGGTTAGGGATTTTCTTTTTTTTTTTTTTAAAAAAACGAAGTGGGCTGGTCTGGGGGTTTTAAAAGGGAAATTGGGCCTGGAATGGATGAGGAAAAAATTAATTAAAGGGAATTGGGCCTGCAGAATAGAATTAGGAATATTTGGGCTTAGGAATAGTTTGGGAATTGGGTTTTAAATTTAGGATTTAAGAAAAATGGTTTAAAAATTAGTCACTTACAAATATGACCAATTAAAATGCAATCGATTTGAAATCAATTGATTAATTCGACCACGAGATAAATTAATATAAATTAATCAAAGAGCTTTTTAATATTAACAATTTAAAATAATTAGATTAACTATGGGGTAGTTAATTCTAAAATGATTAAAGTAAAGTAATTAGAGATAAAATCTATTTGAGAATCTTTTTTTTTTTTTTCTTTTTTTCTTTTTTTTGAAAAATTAAAAAATACTTAACTATTAATACTTGAAATAAATATAATATGTATTATATATATATGTATATATATAATATGCAAATATTTAAGCGTAATTCAAATTTAAAGCTTTAAACCCAAAAATCACTTGAAAGATATTTTGCATCTTTGAAAGCTAATTATTTCAAATTGTTAAAATTAAAAGCTTGATGATTAATTTGTACTGTGGAGGGTAAAAATTGGGTGTCAACACACGCATGTCATGAAGTTTGCGTAAAACTTATATTTTTAGTCTTTCTAATTAATTTAATTAAAATATACTAATTTAAAAAAATTTAAATTAATTTTTTTATAATATTAGTTAATAATATATATTTACTAATTAATACAACCTTGTAATTACACTCGTGCAACCAAATAACAGACGTGTAATTACACTTTGACAAACAAACAGAACAATGTAATTACCAGGGTGTGTAATTACTACCCTAATAATTACACCAATTCCAATTACCAGGTGACTTTCCAAACACACCCTTAAGAATTAAAAATTTACGTTGAAATTTCATATTCAAATCTCAATATCATATTTTTATTTTTTCGAACTCCATTAGTAAAAATTGTAAATCCCCCATTACATGAAATTCTTATTAGTGATCTTCTTGCATGAACCATGAAGAATGTTATTTTCTCTTGCATGGCTTATTTAATTATGTAACTCCCAATGTGTTGTCTACATTTGTTTTATTTTATTTTATTATGATTATTAAACTTCATGTGTTCTCTACGTTAAAAATATTTTATCTTAGGACATGTGCCATTTTAGTTAGATTATTTTAAAACTATTTATCTAATATTTATTTTTTTTCATTAGGACTTATGTTGTTTTGATTAAATAATTAAAGTATTGTAAAATAATTTGTAGAACATCAAGCAACTACAATGCAACTATGCATACTATACACCAAATCTTTTGTATTTCCTGCCGACATACCAAAAAACAGCAAGTTTTTTATGAATAGAAGGTATAATTATTTCTTATACAATTAAATTATATACTAAATAATTATATGTAAATCTCTTAAACACATATTAAAAGCAGGAGTGGCTCGATAGAGTTAGAAAAAAAACAAGCGCCTTAGGCCCCCAAATTTGAGGGGCCTCAATTTTTATTTTAGTAATAATAGATTATAGATTTTCTTTTAGACAAAAACACTAAGTAAATACTAATTACAGTAAAGATTATTTATGACATATAAAAAGAAAGAATTATTAGAATAAGTTTGATATATCAGAAGTATCATAGAACGATCATTTGAAAAGAATCATTGAATGAAATTAATTATAATATTTTAAACAATTCTGTATTTCAAAGAGATAGAAGAATAAAATTCGTAAAAAAATATATTAATTTTTTTTTTAAGTTTAAGACCTTTATTTAGTTTTTGCTTTAGGCAACTTAAATGTGCTTGAACCGCCCTGATTAAAAGGTAGTCTGATAAAAATAATAACTAATTAACCTATTATCAATAATACAAGTTAAAATTATTATGAAAATAATTTAGAACAAATTTTGCAAAGTGGTCACTCAGCCTTTTGCTTTACTCCAAAATTAGTCCAATTTATCAAAATTGACCAAATAGGTTCTTCTTCCTTTCAATTTCGCCATTAATGACTGCTTCTTCTTTTTTCTTTCAATTTCATCACTAATGACTGTTGGTACTGGTGCTTCCTTCTTCGTCATGCTTCTTCGTTTTCTCCTTTTTTTTCATTCGACATATCGAAAATGTGAATCATTTTGAGCAAATTATATATCAAAAGATTCGAATATCGAGAAAATTTCATATCTAAATTTTGGAACTATTTAGAGGTGATTATGAGTTAAACGAGATTGAATCATCATTTTATATATATAGCCAGTATATACTTCATATATAGTTATGTTATATTCAATTTTTTAAGTGTATCACAATGTATAGTTCCGTGTATAGCTTATGTATTGTTAAGCTGTATCGTATAGTCCACATATAGCTCGTATATTGGTAAGCTATATGGTATAGTTAGTGTATATTTTCTATTACTTTTGACAAGCTATATTGTATAGCCGATGTATATTTTCAAAAATATTTGATTATTTATTATGTAAATAAAATATGATTATATTTTTTATAAATTAATTATTTTATTGTATATATATTTGAAACTAACCCAAATAGAATTAAAAAATTGTGAATAACGAATAGGTTGTTTTTATTTAGAAATTTTCACCAGTTAAAAGACTGACAGAACTATAATTATTCTATTACAGTATTTGTTTATTTTCCTAATTATTATTTTGATTATCCAGCTAAACAACAACCTTTTAGTTTAATATATGCATGTTACTCACATTTGTTTTTAATTTGAAAAAAATAAAGAAAAATAGGTGGAAATGATAATATTCTTTTCGTTGGTGCATTTGATTATATTATATCTTTTTAAAAATTAAACGTGGCGATACCAACTACGATTAAAAAATGATCACTTCTGTCTATGAATACCAGTCATAGTTGTCTATATTAGTGTATTAGCTTAAGAAAAAAAATTCAGACTTAAGTCCACCTCAAATTTTATATATAGTAGTTGACAATAAATACCAAATTATTTTAAATGGTGAGGAAATGGTGGTTACTATTATATTGACAAGCCAAAAATAATAAAGAAAAATATTATGGTTTATTCAGTAAGAAGGAAAATGTGTTCAATGCTTCAATATAAATTTTTTTTAAAAAAAATGAGTTTTTTTATGTATCTCAAAAGTATTTGTATATGATCTAAACAAAGAAATAACGAGTGAGGGTTTAGAGTTGGGTGTATGGGTGCGGACCAAATTTTTGAGCAGTTGGGATGAGGGCTACGAGAAGTGGGGTGAAGATAAGTTGTATTGGAGCATGAAGAGGAGACAATCAATATAAAATGTTGAAAGATCCAGTACTATATTAAAATAAAATGCCTATTTTTATTTGTCCAATTTAAAAAATCAAGAAATATCTATTTTATCCTTATTAATAAATACTGTATTATTTACTTTTTAATATTTAAATAACTTAACTAATATAACAATCACTAGATCTGAATAACCATATAAAAAGAGTTAATTATCAAAAAGACGTATGAATTGTTATATCTTGTGAGCATCAACTATTATCCTTTATTATATGAACTATCATTATGTATGGATTAAAGTGCACCTTGAATTTGATTAGGAAACTATCAATTGTTTCCTTTTTTTTCTAGGGCCCAACCCATCCAATCAGTTGAAATTTGGACGGGTTAATAATCCACTCATTTATTGGCTCAACCCATCTCAATCCAATCCATTTGAAATTGGGTTGATATGCAACCCGAATTAACTCGAGAGATCTTGTCAAAATATTATTAAAACACTTTTTTTTAATTTGATATATTTTATATAGCAAGAATTAAAAAAAAAATTTAATTAAGTACTACAATATTAAAAAGAACAAATAAAATAAGCAAAAGTTGGGTTGGGTTGGGTTGGGTCTTGACCCACTCTATAACCCGTTTTGACCCGGCCAACCCATTTTGATCCAAGCAAATTTGGTTGGGTTGGGTTGAGTTGGGTTGGATCTTGATCCATTTGTTGTCTTAACATTATACCTGCTCAAATTTGACTCAGCCTGCCCAATTGTCACCTCAACCTTTTTCTATCTGAGTTATCACCATCTACTCAACTAAGTTTGTATTTATACATAAATGGTGATAGTTCACATAGGCAAAAGAACAACGGATAGTTAAGGTGTAAAAATCGCGAAAAGTGTAATCTCCAGAAGAAAACATTAGCTAGAAGAATGAGAATACATTTGTACATCAACCATCAAGTTGAAAGATCAAAAAGTATCAGTAGTTGGAACAAAAGCTATGCTGAACCATCATCGACAACTTTGATATTACCATTGTTTCAGATATTTAGGTGAAGTGAAGATGTAACATTAAGATTTCAGATTCTCACCTTTAGTGCTCCACTTGAATTCAATAAATAACACTCAAACTTATGTTTGCCAATTATACTAGTATTCTTTACTTGTGCAGTTGTGCTCTATACCATTAGTAGACAACAATTATCAGCAATGTAGGCTTTCCTAATTGGATTGACAAAAAGGCATAGCTTTTGTTCCAGCTTTGATATTGGCAATGCTGAAATCATAGAACTTCCTTTTCATGGCTGACTGTTGATAAATATTACAAAGCAAGATGTGAGGTGTCAAGAGGAAAAAAAAAATTCCATAAGCTAGTGCACATATAAAGACACAGTTAACTTAGTTGCAGCGGCTCACAGGGTACGTACCTAATATCCAAATCGAGCTGGCATTCGAAGGTCAAGAAATGGTTGTTCTATTTCTGGATAAAGAGCTTGAAACCAGAATTTTGCATTGCTTCAACTTGTGTTTCCTGGATATCCTTGGCTGATTCCACAAGTGATTCGTTGCATGCCAGCACCTTAATAGACTTTAGAGAAGGCATGTCTGCAAAGGGAGAAGGGATCTCCTTAAGATATTGACATCTCCTCAATACCAGTTGTTCAAGGCATGGAAAAGCATCATTCGAGACATTCCATTCCGAAAAAGAAGGATCTTGCAGTTTCAAGAATTTGAGTTGAGGGAAGTGCTCATCAGTCACTTCCCATGCTGACCTAGTGGTAACTTGTAGCAGTTTGAGTACCACAAGTCTGGGAAGTGTTGCAACTTGATCAAGACTAAATATGTAACCATGGGATAGTGTTAATTTCTTGAGATTTGGTGGCAAGTTCAGGTCGGTGACCCAGGTATAGGTAGGACCACAAGTAAACTTGAGCATTTCAAGCTTGGTAAGATTGTTAAATGCAGGGTAGAAGCCATCACTTCTCAAAACTTCACATCTCAGTTTTTTAAGATTTGGTGTATTTGCCAAGATGTTATTCGCGTCCTCCACACAAGAAAACCATGTTGATGCAAGTGTTCTCAAATCATCCATTTTGGGGGAACTCTCAAGGAACTCTTGAACATTGGGTGTAGTGAACATAGCACGGGTGTATACATGTAGATGACGCAGTTTGACCATCTTCCAAAGTGTGTCTGGTAATGATACTCGTCCTCCAATTCCTTTAACTATCAAAGTTTCGAGGTTCCAAAGATTGGATGATAGTGATAATGAAGAATCTTCAGCAACTGTAACATTAACATATCTCAAACAGGTTAACTCTTCTGGGAAAGAATCAATTATAGTGAATCCCAGATCTAACACCCTCAGGAACTTGAAGTTGTTAAAAGTGTATGATGTGCAAAAAATTGAAGATGATGCAACATGTCTACTCTTCATCAAGTGGAAAGACTGTACATCCGAACAAATTGTACTCCATTCTGCAAGATTATCACCTTGAAAGTGAAGGCATAAGCGCCGTGGGATTTTATGCTTCTGACAGGCAAAAGAAGACTTATCCGCAATATTGTCCCTGTCAGTAGGAAATTGGTATTATAAGAAGTATAGGAGATAAATTGATTCATGAAAAATAAACTACCAGTGTTTTCTATTACCCTTCAATCCATTGTAGGAAGTTCTCCATCTTGGCTTTCATTATGCAAAAATCAAGCAACAAGTCATGAATGCGACATGCCTTAGTCTTGCCATCAGAACTTCTCTTAGAAACCATCACGAGGTTTCTTCCAATAAGATTCTCTAAGTAATATTCTGCTATTTCCTCTGGAAGCTTTTCTGCATGAGGTTTTACCAAGCCTTCCGCTGTCCACAACCATGTTAACTTGGAAACTTTTATCTCTTCGTCCTCCAAAAATGCTCCAAAATATAAAAAACAAGGTTTCAAATGATACGGTAAATTTTGGTAACTAAGATCTATTATATGCTCTGACTTAGCCTGGATATGTGGACCTAAATTCATTGCTACTTGTTCCCAACAGTGTTTTTCCTTCTCTTTTGTTTCAAGGATACCTGCTATCAGAACAACTGAAAGAGGTAGCCCTCCACACTTATGTGCTATCTTTTGGCCCATATCTTCTAAGACAAGGGGGCAAGGTTCTTTATTAAACACCTTATTCTTCAATAATGTCCAACTTTCTTCTGGAGTAAACAATCGAAGGAAATGAGGATCACTGATGAGTTTAGCATGGGAGGCAACATCACCAAGACGAGTTGTCAGGATAACTCTACTTCCATTATTGGCATCACAGAAGCAAGGCTTTAGATCATCCCATGCAATAGTTTCCCAGACATCATCAACAAGGATAAGGTACCTCTGAACCAAAAGAAGTTGGCGCAGCTTATCTGCTAATTCGTTCTCTGGTAGTTTATCACTTATAACTGTATCCTTCTTAACACCACGAAGAATGGTTAGTAACAAGTCCTTGCGTGTATATACTTGAGAGACAGAACATTGTGCACGGACATCAAAATGATTGACAACTAGCTGATCAAGAAATAATTTGTTAGCCAGGGTTGTCTTACCCAATCCAGCCATTCCAACAATTGAGATGACATCCAATTCTGGTGATCCTCTGATTAGCTGCCGTCTTAGTTTGTCCATCACCTCCTGAAAGCCCACCATTTCTCCTCTCATGCTTGTAATCCTAGAAACTTGTTCAGTATTAACACTTGCAACATCAATAGTATTATACAAAACAAAGTCAGGAACTTTCTTTTCATGAATCTTCGACACTTCCCCCATGAGTAGTGTAGTCTCCTCCATGATGTCCCCAATCCAGCGAACAACACACCACTCAGGAATGTTTCTGTTTATATAACCAACAACTACATGTTCAACCTCATATGCCTTAGCAATCACTTGCATTGGAAAATACAGGAATCCCTCATGCTGTTTTTGTAAGAGCTCAAGTTCCTCCTGTATCGTCTGTAGTTGGCTCTTTATGGAAGCAAGTGAATATGAATAGTGCTGTAGGAACTCCCTCAGGTTGTATAGAATGATGTCAATAGATCCCAGTCCATCAATCCTAGGTAAAAGGGAGAGAAATGACTTCCGAGTGATGAGGTAGGTTACAGCCTGTATACTTTGAACAGTGCCTGAGAAATCTAGCACTGGCATGTGATCTAATTCCCCCACTTCCATATCTACCTTTTCCTCCATGCTGCTATACAATGAATAAACTAGAAGCCCTACATCAATAATCGCAGCATCAATATCTTGAAGATGACATTTATGATCCTCTATTGGTAGACTAACGAGATTGGCTCTCAGGAGGTTGAGCATCTCTTGAAGGATTGCGTTTTGATCCTTCAAAGAACCTGTTTCTTTGTGCTTACCAATAACAGGCAGCTCTGACAAACAGTGTATGACAGTCTCCACAAAGCTAACCTCACAATCCGCTATATGCTCAATTTGGATAGCCCGATCCCATCCTGATTGTTCTTCTGACTTTAAGGCTTGCAGAACATCAATATAGATGTTACGGACAAATGTTTTAATAGGCCAAATCCTCATTTGCAGAAGATGCAAAACATCTATTTCATTTGAAGCCAAGTCTGTATTCCCATCAATGGCTGGCAAATATAACCAGGCATCCATTGCAGCATCGCCAACCACATGTAAAACATGAGTAAAGAAAATATGTAGTTTTTGAGACTGTGTGCATCTATTTGAAACATAGAACACAAAATTTCTCAAAAACTTCAACTCCTTTACTATTTCTTCAATGTGTTTCCTCGGACCGGGAACAAACAGCAAAGAAGTAGGAGCATAAACCTTCAGTAAATCACTGATATTCTTTACAACAACATCAATGAATTTTTCTAAAATTTCAGGAGAAGCAGCATTACTACTACTACTGTTTTCCTTTTTGGATGAAAATGATCTTTTCAGAAAGGGGTAATTAGCCCTAATTTCCAACTTACTCAGCCAAATGTTGTTTAGCACCCGAGATGTCACGGAATCAAGGTTCTCAATCGTGCAGATCTTTTGGATATTAACTGCATCCTCCTGAAACTGAGCTTGGACTTTCTCTGCGACATCTGTCATGGTGCATTCACTTGCAAAGCTGAGAAAAATATCCAGGAATTTAAACTCCCTTGTAAGGAACTGAATTCGATCCCTCATAGTCTCTGGCAAGAGTAAATCCCATTCCCTACTTATCCATTTCAAAGAAGAAACGGGATGACATTCCTGCGGAAAAAGATACTCGTCTGAAGACATCTCTCTCAAGGAGATGAATGAGTTTCAGTGCTTCCAACTTACTTAACTTTACTGGCGGCAAGTGTTCCGACGAAAATGATCGGCCGTTGTATCTCCGGCGTCGCCTTTGTCAACTCTGGTACTTCTCTGGTCTGTTTGATTTGTGGTTATCCCTTTACAGCTTGTTTGGATGGTGGTGGTATGGTATGGTTAGTAAGAGAACGAAGTTTGTTTTGATTGTTTCATTAATTATATGTGGTATGGTATGATTTAGTTTCATGGTTCTGTAACCATGAAAACTCTCACTTTTTGAAACCACCAATTTGGTGGTATCCCATGGTTTTCTTATTTTTTTTTCCAATTATATCCTTATTTAAATCTAAATAGTTCTAATTTATCCTTTATTCTTTATAAACTTTACCCTAATATATATATTATTTTTGTATTACTTATTTTTTTCCGCATCAACTTTTGAAACTTTTTTTTCGCCTCCCGTTTTTTCTTTCACGTTTTAATCAATTTTTTGAGTTTTTTTTAAGTTCTTATTTTTTTATTTTCTTACGTTGTTTGTATGGTATGGAGATATATATTAGGTTGTATGTTTCCCTACTTGATTCTGTGTATTTATTTTTTTAAAAAAAAATATTAAAAAAATATTGATAAATTTAATATTTATACTAACTAAGGACATTTTTGTAAATTTATAAGTTACGATACAATACCATACAGTCAAATCAAACAACAAATTATCATTAAACAGTAACAACCCATACAGTCAATCCAAACATTGTATGGTATTGTACTGTACGATACCATACCATACCATACCATACAGTACCATACATTATGAAACCATGACAAACCACCATCCAAACAAGCTGTTACTGGTGATTGGTAGACAAATTTAATTACATGAAAGTACAACATTATGCAAACAGCTGGAATGGTACATTTATTTCAAATATATACACTGATAAAGTGGCACTCCTCATGCGTTAGCTAGTTGGACGGGGTTAGATGTGGTATTAGAGCCAAGTCAATTCTCAATTCAGTTCTCAGTCTATAATCTATTTGGATTTTGGCGTAAAAGAGATGCATGTTTGGTGGTTAGAATTAGTGATTTGCTTATATGAGCATGAATTAGATTTTTGAAATGGGAAAAAAATATCTCTATATCATTTAAGATCATAAATTACAATGACATGTCAACTAGGGTGGGAAAAAAATCGAAAAATCGGAGAACCGAATCGAACTAATTTGATTTTTCGGTATCCATTTTTCAGTTTTTTTTTCAGAAACTTCGATTCTTCGGCGTAAGGGTCTTAAAATCGCGATTCACCAAAAAATCGAAATTTTATTATAGTATATACTTCTAAATTTTTATCCTGTTTTGTTTAAATTCCTATGTAAACAGTTTTTTGGTCCAGTTTTGCTATTTTCTGTTCAATTTTGGCCCTTTTTTTTTTTATATATAATTGAATTGATGTTTGGATGCAGATACAAAGTGCACAAATTGTAAAAAATCGAAAAATACTTAAACTCTTAAATTCTTAAAAAATTGAAAAATACTTAAATTAACCGAAAAATCGAAGTTTTATTATAGTATATACTTCTAAATTTTTATTTTTAAATTTTAACCCAAGCCCAACCCAATTTTAACCTAAGCTCATTATTAACCCAAGCCCTTTCCTTTCCCCCACTGCCAAGCTTTGCTCTTTTTGTCTCATTATGATGCTGTTTTTGGTCCATTTTTGCTACCTGTTTGACTACAGTTTATTGTCTTGTTTTGGTGCAGTTTTGATCTATTTTACCTTAGTTCTGTGTCTAGTTTTTTATCCTGTTTTGTTTAAATTCCTATGTAAACAGTTTTTTGGTCCAGTTTTGCTATTTTTTGTTCAATTTTGGCCCTTTTTTTAATATATATAATTGAATTGATATTTGGATGCAGATATAAAACGCATAAATTGTAAGAAATCGAAAAATACTTAAATTCTCGCATGTGCCAGCCTGCATGGAATCTATAGCTTGGCACTTTGCTCAGTGCCTGGAATCTGCAGTTTGGCAAATTGAAATAGTGCGCTACAAACTCGCTTTAATCGTTTTCATTTTATTTTTAATTTGCACTAAAAAATCACTTTAAAAATACCAAAATAAACCAAATCGAAGTTGAAAAAATCGAACCAAACCTATCTAGTATGGTGTGGAGTATGGTGCAAACTTTTTCAAAATCAAAATTTGCTAAAATCGAACCGAAGAACCGAACGCCCACCCCTAATGTCAACTTTCTTAAATTACATCTAAATGTCAATATTTTGATTACAAAAAATGCAAACCTATAAACCCATTAAAAAAAGAAAAAAAATTCATCGATCTCTTTTGTTTCAATCCCTGATTTATTGGAATTTGGTAATATTTTCATTACTTTTTCTAGTTCTGAGGACCTCTAAACTTTTTTTTTTGGTCTTGGAAACCATCTACACACCTCTTGTTTTTGTCTTTTTAATTCTCCATCGGCACATCTTTTTAATCTCATATCATTTGCATACTATTTGTTTGTTTGATTTATTGCTTCATCCACCTTTCTTCTTTATTCTCAATGATATTGTTAGTTTTTTTATTATTTTCTTTTCAAGTATAAATTATCGATATTAAAAAGATTTCGGTTGAACAAAGACAATAAACTACAAATGGTACATGCAATGTACTTTTTTTTTGTGAGCTCTTTTTTTTTCTTAATAAAAGTATTTTTTCATTTTTTTTATACTCTTTTAAAATTTGTTGTTTTCATTGTCTGGTATTGTTGGTAGAAATAAAGTAGATAATTCGAAAGTCATGAAACCCAAGAAGAGGAAGGGCAAAAATTTGAATCAAGCTTCAAATGTATGTAATACTAATTTTTCTCTTTTTCATTTTTTATATTTTATTTTGACAAATCTTCTTTGAAATTTCATGGTTGCCTTTAAGTTTTTATTTTTAAGAATGTAGCTTACCTGTAGCATTTCTAGTTTTTTTGTCTTTGTTCAGCCGAAATTTTTTCAATATCGATAATTCATACTTATAAGAAAATAACCAGAAAATTAACAATATCACTGGAGTGAAGAAGAAAGGTGGATGAAACAATAAATTGAACAAAAAAATATTATGCAAATATTATGAGATTGAAAGGATGTGCCGATGGAGAATTGAAAAGACAAAAGAAGGAGGTGTACAAATGGTTTTCAAGACAAAGAAAAAAATAGTCGGGTCAACTTGGAATATGCAAAAGCTTTCACTAAAAAAGGGAAAAAGAAAAACATAATAGACTACTTAGAGAATATAAAAAGTAAAATATGTGTTGTCAAATCTCAATTAATGATTAATTAGTATAAAATAAGCCGAATAAAGGAAAAATAAAGGTATACAAAACAATCAATGCATTGAATAGTCATTAAGTGTGAATTTTTTTATTTTTTTTAAAGAAAAAAGGAAAAAACCTAAAAATATAATATGATATGAATGTAAATAAAAAACTTAAAAGTGTAAATATTTTTGAGGTATTGACATATTTTGTAATTTAAGTTCTTAAAACTGTATACTTTTACCATTTTTTCTTTAAAATTAAATTAAGTCTAGATTTTATATCTTTAAATGACAATCCAAAATTAAATTAAGTGTTAATTGACTATATATGATCAAGTAGATACAAGAAAGCTTCATTATTGATCACTACATGTATCATATATTCAAAATGTGGTGCTAATTGAAAATATATAATTATGCTATAGGGGATGATTAGAATTTATTATCACTTGTTAATTTTTTTTTTAAAAAAATAGTTATATAAAATACATTATTAATATTTATATGATCCTTTTAACTTAATGTTTTAGTACACAAATTTGTTTGTTATAATATTATTGTAATTGCTATAGTCAACTACATTTTTAGTTTATAATATACACAACTATATTTCTTTTTAAAAAAATCAAATTCTAAACTAGTTGTGCCCTAAATCATTTTTTTAGATAAATTTTTTTAAGAAAAACATTTGAAATAAATAAAGGTAGCTCTAACCACCTTACCTCTAAAAATGAATGTAGTTAATCTCGAAATATAAACAAAGTTTTAAATTTAAAAAATATAATTTTTTTTCTTTTAAAAAGATCTATACACACGTCAAATAAATCAAAAGAAGAAATTCAGTGAAGAAAGATATATTAAAAATATAGGAAGCATTGAATTCATGAAGAAAATATTAACGATAAAATGATTTTGAGAGTGAGAATTCTTGACTTTATAATTTTTTTTATAATTATTCAAAATAAAATTGTCTCTTTTTTCTTTCATTTTTGACTAAATCTATTTTTTTTTCAATAATTTTTTTAAGAATCTTTTATGAACTGCCTTAATTTATGGAATCATTCTCATTTTTTTTTAAGCCTCGAAAAAAAAAAATACCAATAGGTATAGTTATACACTGTCTAAAAAAAAATAAAGAATGCACCTTAATTAAATATCACACCAAATACTACTATATCAATATTAATACAATAAAAAATTCATTCAAACACGACCTAATTACAAAATTAGTATTATCTAAGACCTGCCATATCTATAAATCAAATAAAAGTTTTATCATCTTTATAAAAAAAAAAGAAAAACATAAATAACATTTATTAAAACATCGTAGTGTCCATAGCCATAATTGTCAAAGGACATAAAAATATAATAAAATGAAACTCCATAATAAAATATAAAATTACATAAATTTTATTAATCTCAATCGAAGCTAAATTCTTTGTTCATCCATCGTCACTTTTTGGATAACCTCAAGTTCATTAGATAATCAAAAGACAAAAGAATTTTAGCAAAAATATAATACGCAGAGGATATAAAATTATCAAATTAATTTGCAATATTGATTTTTGAAAAAATTAAAATTAGATTATAAGTGTCAATTCAACCATAATAGCAAAATACTGTGCATGAGCCATTATGAATTTGAAATTTATTTTTTTTATGAAAATTATTTTCCTCGTGATAGTTATTTTGGTTGTAAAAATACAATAAAAACGTGTTTGTTGAGCTCTCACAAGTAAAGTTTGGAATACGCAAATCTTTCATCGAGATAGAGAGGTTATTTTGGATTGGAGAAATCTCTTTCGGATATTGAAAAAGGCCATAGAATTCTGCTAGTTGAAGCCATTATACTTTTAATTTTGTTCTAGAATTAAGAAAATTGCTCCTTTTTTGGCTTTTGTAATTTTTTTCTTGGGTTCTAACATTGTGATATATACTAATGTGGATGACTTTGAAGTTTTACTAATGTGTGTGCCTTGTGGGTATTTGATAAAATGCCTGAAGTTTAGTAGAAGGAAGAGACGATACAGGTCATGCAGAGGCGCCAGGATTATGGATTCTGGATTTTATAACGAGGATTTCAAGTGTTAATGTGTGAGTACTAAATTTAATATTTGTATATATTTAATGAACTCCAATTTTCTGTGTATTTGTGATGAGAGTGGCTAACTTTGACCAAGCTTCAAATACAAATAGTTTTCTTGTAGTTGGATGCTAAAAATAATTAGGTTGAGGTTGAAGTAGGATTTCAGGAAAATACTTTTATTTTGGAACTGTAATCATAGTGATAACTGATAACAATTGACAAGTTACATATTATTATTATCTGATAGGATGGAACTTGAGAAAACTGATACTAGGATTTATGTAATTTTCTTAATGCATTATGTTAGATGTATTTTGATGGATGTTGATTTGAATATCTGATATCTGAGATTCGACATTCAATTGAACTGACTTTGGATGTGATTATTATTGATTTATTATCTAAGCAGCATATATATGGCAGTTGGCATAAGAGGAAGTATTTGCAATATGTGGAGTCTAAGAAGAGGTTCACTTATGAATCCATATGCACTTTATACAACAAGAATTTCTGAGTTAAGGAAGATTCAACTGCTAAATTAAAGTTTATACACTCTTCTGTATGAAACTATGGATGAAAGTTAAATATGATATCAGAAAATAAAATATGAGCAGATAGAATGGTGTTACAATATTGTAACTGATCTAGAATTTGAATTATTATACATCATTCTTTCCTTCCAAAGAGACCATAAGGCTATGTTTCCATGTGCAGACAAAATATTATAAGCAAATTACCTGTCCTCTGATCTCATGGTTTGCCTTTGTTATATATAAGGGTCCTCAGCTCCAACTGAAACCATTTAAGTCAAATTGCTTACAACTTGAAGCAGCATCAGGTTCGTCGTGTATGTTTAGATCCAGTTTAGGTTCAAAGTATGACAGCTTATACTCTTGTGAAGATTTCTGCTTCTCTGGCACGGATTCACTTCTGTTGGCTACCTGGTGAAAAAGTTTGACATTTCTATCTGTTCCATTGAAGTTCCCATCTGAGTGGTTCATGCTTCCATTCAGTTTTTCGTCTTGAAGTCCAATACTCATTGATAAGTTATTGTAGTTTGTCTCTCGGGTGAATGTTTTTTCGCTACCCTCGTTCATTGGGGAGAATAATCTTCTATTCTCCTTGAGGTTGTCACACCATCGTAGTTCTGTCTGCTGTAGCCTGGTGTCATTTTCAATATCCTTACAGTCTATAGATGGTGTAAAGTCGAAAGGCCTCAATCCGATTTGGTTATCGTGCAGTGTGTTGTCCCTCAAAGAGCCTTCACGAGAGGTCAAGCAGCTGTCGATTGAACGATCTGCTGGCCGTGTAGCTTGTGTTTGTTGTCTGTGAAATCCTGAAAGTTCTTTTATATCCGGAAATGCAGAGTTCAGGCATTGATTGGATGCTTTGGATACGAATTCTGATAGTTGAACCTTGACTGCCTCTAATCCTACTGTTTCCATGTTTTGTCTTCCAAGAGTTTCTTGTGCTTTCTCGAGCACGGACTGCAGATATTTCCCTTGAGCTTCTATCCGTAACTGTAAATGTCGTTGTACCTATATCAGTTCAATTAGGCCTCTTTTAGAAGCCATCAAGGAAAAAATTCCTTGAATTTTAAAGTTTTGACAAGAAAAAACGAACATAGTTTCTTAATTCTTGAAACCAAACATTTGGACAAGGCTTGTTGACTACCTCTACAATTATGAGGATAGGTGTTTTTGATTACTTAATTTTCCTATGAAGTCTTCTTTTCAGAAGATGAAAGTGCTTTTTTTAAAAGTTTAGAATGATCATGCTTACGGTTTCCAAATTGTCAAACAGGAAGTCTCATCTTTTACAAGTATTTTTGGCATAGGCTTTTGCTCTCACTTCTCATATGTAAGAGAATTCTGCAGTAATTTCATACCTCAAGCTGCTCATGAAGCCTTCTCTGCACTTCTATTTGCATTTGTATTGCTTCACTTATTTGAATATTTCTGAATAGATAAGTATTTGTCAGAATAATAAAAAACAATTCTTTCTCTGAGACATGAAATAGATGTATGAATTGTTTAAATTAAGGACTAGATGTTTGTTCTTACTTGTTTGGCTGGGTTACCATGCTTGGATTACTCATACATGTTGCACTATTCTCAGATATCCTTTCTACTCCTGCTGCTGCAACTATTCACATACTCGGTAAGTTTATGAATGTTCCATCTCCGTGAAAGAGATTTTCTGAATTTTTATTTCATGAGAAGTATTTGATTCCTTACCAGCTTTATTTGCCCCACTAGCATTTGCTTGTCCATGGAGATTCTTACTTAGTCTGTATTTCTGTCAGCATTTGTACAGCATTAGTTTCTGACACAATCTAAGAGTATATAAATGTAAGAAAGTATTTTGGTTGAAAAAAAAACATGTCTATATTTGTCTGTGATCTTGCAGAATCCCAGATACAAAGTTTTTGTTCAGTTTTCTTTCACAATCTAAAAGTAATATATGGCAACATTGCACTTACATATTTTGAAAGAAACAATTCAAAAGTTTCTTGGAGTTGATTTAAAAGATGTTTTGCCCCATTACCAATTCTATTCTTCCGAATTATTGTTTTGGCAGCTAAAGTTTTCAAGGCTGAATATGGCCTTGTAGAGGCGTGGATTTTGAATTCCATAAAGCAAATAAGAACTAACCTGAAGGTGACTCTTTAAGTGGTACAAGGTTAATCCTTGAATCCCCATAAGCTTTAGAACTGATTTTGGAGTGGCTTCTGCAATAGGATAACTTTGCAGTTAATTATCTTCGTGAAAAAACATCCTCATGTTGCTTATTCAAGATTGATGTATTTGTGTGCACTTACTGTCTGCTCCACCAAGTTGATTAACTGCTTCTATAAACCTCTCATGGAGATCCGGTGTCCATTTCAATCTTGGCTTCGCGTCAGTTGATAGGACAAGTCCTGAATCGCCGTTGCCATTTCCACCTTGCAGGAACAGATGTCTTTCAGGGATAGACATTCTTGTTGAAGGGTGCATGCTCTTATCCTGGTGGTGATGATGGTACATCTTTCTGGCCTTCTGCTTGATGATTGGCAAATAAGTCTCGTGATGTGATTTAATAGTATGAATCATGATAGTAGTTTAACTAATCATAACGCACCTGAAAGTGATCTGCTGTACTTGATTTCGGTCTAGTCTTTGCCTTCAAACGCAAATCATGATTCTTCTGTATTCTCTTGACTATGATGTTGTTATTAGTGATTCTCAGTTCAAGAGAACTGTTTACTATTGCTTTTATGTATGTCCTTAGTTGTACAACTCCACAGACCAAAGATGTTGCGAAAGAGCTCTTATAAGCGAATGGGATGAGAAAGAGGGACGGGTCCAGGTGAAGCATAGAATCTTACATAGGGCCAGTTGAACGCTAGAACCAATCGAATCTTCACAGACGGCTCAAAAAGAGATTTCATCCTTCCAGTTTTACATATTTGTGGGTCCTATCATGATATTCCTCTGCATTATAAGTTACTGAAACACTTAAACACCTTACAATAGGTACAAAGAATTGATCCACCCGCGACTTTTGTGTACTCATATTCTTCATCTGGCAAAGTTTGGGAACCATATTCGCGGAATTAATATTGGAATTTTTTCTGATGCCGACTGAAAGTATCCACTATCTAATGATGTATAATTTCTTGAAACCTTCAAAACCATTTTACCTTTTTCAAATGGAAGATTCTGTTGACTTGAGCTTCAAGTACTCGGTATTGGATAAAGAACAAAGGAAAGAGATATGAAAATGGTTAAGAGATGCTTCGCTTGTTTCATTTCAAAAATGAAAAAGTCTTAATGTTTTCCCAACAGAACATTTAAAACTGTCCTCTAAAGAATTACTTGTGGGACTATTTCCTATATACATGTTTTCTTCTATTATGTTGATATAGGTTTGCCTTGTGTTAAAAAAAAAGTTAAACCATGATTTCGATGCTTCTTCCTCGTTCTTTCTCCATTTCACTGCTATTGATATTCTTCTTATGTGCTGGTGAATCCTCTGTTTGCCATTCAATTAATTCCTTTCCCAATCTTTTAAGACATGTTCTAGATTTTCTTTCTAAGGGGAGGATGTATCAGAAATAACCTCTCTACCCCACAATAGAGGTAAGATCGGCATGACCCCATTTGTGGGACACTGCTTATGTTGTTGTTGTTGTACTACTAGTACAATACTAAATTTTCTCTCAGTTTTAGGGAGAAAATTTTTGTTAGTTTCTTAAAGTAAGTTCAGGAGAAGCCCCTGGTCCTCTAGTGTTAGAGACTTACATGCATTATTTAGTGATATATTAACTTTTGGAATATGTTGAGCATTCTTTCTAGTAATTTAGTAACTGAAAAGGAAGAAGATAAAAAGATAAAGAAATTGTCAAGAGATGCTTCTCTTTGGCTTTGTTTGAAGGCCAAGAATGGAATAAGGAACAAATTCTCTTTTTGTCTTTCAATAAGTTTGGTACTTATTCAGCCTGGATGGAACTAAAATAGGGGAGACCTACACATATATTTCCTAATCTTTAATTGGTATTAGACAGCCGTCTCCAAGGCGTTGGGACCCTTTTGAAAGGAGAAAATAATACAGTAATACTACTTGCTTTTTATATATTGTTTTCTGATGAACAACATGACAACTCGTTGCTCGAATATTACTACTTGTCTTCCCCATAACTCGAGCCTTAATTTGGTCTAATGATACCCATAAAGAATGTAATAGTAATAGTAGTTTTACATTGTTTGTGCCCGTTTATTTGTTTAACATATGTATACATGTTAGTTTGTGTGTCATAGGTTTTTTGTCTGAGATGAACTTGAGTATCTCAATTTCTAGTTCACTTGTAAATATAACACTCCTGGCTCATTTCGTACTAGAGAAGCCTATGCATGATCAACGATTAACTCCGTTTCTGCCAGTTTTTACATTTTGCGTTTTTTCTTGAAGGGAAAACGAGGGAATTCAAAGTTGGTTGGTTATGAAATGCTTACGTCTTTTTTGCACCACTTTCTTGTTCACCTTGCAATGATATGTCTATACTTGCTGTATTTTTTATTTTTATTTTGCATTGCCAGGCATATTTCAGAAACTATCAGAATGAGTAAAAAAGAGTGTGGTTTATTTTTTATTGCATTTCGTGTATGGCTATTACACTTAGGTTCTTCACCTAACATGTGAAGAGTTCAATTATTTTGTCTTGATATAAAATAGTGAAAGAAGGGAAGTGTTTAGAGCAATAGTTTAGCCGTCTCCATATGTTCTATATGTCACAGATTTGAACCGTGGAAGTAGTCACTAATGCTTGCGTTAGAATAGGTTGTTTACATTACACCCCTGTGCACCAGGTTGTCCTCTATAAAATAATGAAAGAAGGAGAGCTTTGGAGCAACAGTTTAGCCGTCTCCATGTGATCTATATATCACAGGTTCGAACTGTAAAAGCAGTCACTAATGCTTGCGTTAGAATAGATCGTTTACGTCACACCCGTGTGCACCGGGTTGTCCTTTATAAAATAATGAAATGAAAGAAAGGGAGCCTTGGAGCAACAGTAAAGCTGTCTCTGTCTCTATATAACCTCATAGCCGCGGGTTTGGCTTTCAAGCCGTGGAAGCAGTCACTAATGCTTGCATTAGAATAGTTTGTTTACATCATACCCTTGTGCACCGGGTTGTCCTTTATAAAATAGTGAAAATTCCTAACCTCTGAACAAGGTATGCACATCAGTTTTCAGTTGAACTTTCAAGGAAAAGATCAACTGATTCTGATATCTTAGGGAATTTTATGCACTTTGGAGGAATATATTACAACCTTTAGGTAAAGTGGGTATAGGCAAAAAGCAAAATTCCCTTATACTATTTTGATGGCATGTGGATATGACTGAAAAATGAGGATGTGCATTTTAAGCTATGATGATAAATTCTCTTTGAAATTTAGTTACTTCATCTTATTGATATGCATTGGACTATACATAATATTGTGAAACTTTATACCAAAAAATATAGTGAGATATTTATCATGTTATTCATCTTATGAAACTCATGTGTAGTTAAGTTGTTTGTCCTTTTATGTCATTCTCATTTTTCCTTCTATTATGGTAAAATAGATTGATGATTGGTAGTACCCAAGATTTATAGTTGCTACATCAACCATAAATAATACTTCTACCTCAACCAGGATGTCATGGTTCAAGCCTCGGAGCCTCGGGCAAAAATGCAAGGTGAGGCTGTGTACATAGACCCTTATGATCGAGCCCTTCCCCGGACTCTGTGCATAGCGGGAGTTTTAATGCACCGAGCTTTCCCTATACATATTCAAGCTTTAAACATTATATATATGTTCAAATTTGCGTTGTAATTTTTAACTTATGAGTTCAGATCTACTATTAGTTGCAACTTTAGTCGATTTCTACATATAAATATAAGCTTCGTGTCAAAAATACTAGGTTCAGATGAACTTGAAGCTTGAGATGTTAATTTGATTTATATTATATAGTATTATAAATAGTGATGATGGTATATAGAATATTAAAATGATGTGATAAACTTGTTTGACAAACTTGAATATTTTGTCACATCAAAGTTTATTTATAATAGAATAGCTTGAGTATTTGAATATTTTGTGAAAGTTTTATGGAAATGGAATATTATTGAAAAGTAATATATAGTACATTGAATTATAAGTAGTATAAACAACCAGTAAAACTCATTTATCCTCTTTTAATTTCTAGTAATTTGGTACATTTTAAAAGTACTTGAGTTTTGCCTTTCTTTTGATGTAGCAATAAAGCAATTAAATGTACCCTTTGCCTTTATTATTCAAATTATATTTATCTTTTATTGCTTTCTTTATGTTATTTTCATGATATATATTCTCCCACTTTAAAGAAGAGTAAACATGTGCTCTTGTTCTTTCTTGTACTTGCATTTCCTTTTTAATGCTCTTATTTTAATTTAATCTTACTTTAAAGTATAAGATTAAGCTCTCTAATAAAATTATTAACAAAAAAAATGGTATTATAGGGAACTAGTCAATGCACGATTAGTAACGCGTATAACAATTTTTTTTTTAAGCAGTGTCGATTTACTATCACAGTTTCAACTTATATTTGAGTTGGCTAGTGTGAAACTTGAAAATGTTCTAAAATTTTACTAATTATCCCAAGATTAGTTTTTATCTATAATATCAATATGTATGTGTTGGGATGCCACTCTTGTACTCGAGATAGATTTATTGCGAATATTATAATGCACGTGAATTCATGATTTTTTATACAGTTAGATATTTTTTATGGATATATTATATGTTGGCATTCATGCTATAAAAAAGTTGAATTGCGTACTTGCAATTGGAATGTACCAAAGAAATAGTAGCGATCCATATTTTAGAAAATCTAAATCCACCTTTGGATTGATAACGGGTTTACGTGAATTTGGTAGCTTTTGTTTATACTATGTTATAACATTAAGATAATCATTAAATTTCTATCAATTATTCTTGAGTTGCGGACATCGCAGGAACTAAAATTCACATACTTTAAATCTTTGATTCGTCTCTCCTTGTATATATGTATAAAGGTACTTTTGTATTGTACCGAACTTATTTGAACCCAATACCTTGACGTTAGAAATAAGTTTTGTATAAATCACAAGAAGCAGTAAAATACTTCCTCCATCCTATTTTATTTGTCAGGTATACTTAAAATAGTTATTCCAAATTAATTTTCAATTTAAACAATCGAAAAATAATTAATCACTTTTTTTAAACTCTACCCCTAGTAATTAAGTCATTTTCAACAACAACAACAAAATACCCAGTGAAAACCCTAGAAGTGGGGTCTGGGGAGGGAAAAACGTAAAACGTGTGCAGACTTTAGCACTACCTCACAGAGACAGAGAGATTGTTTTCAGAAGACCCTCATCTCAAAAATCACCCCAAAAGCAAAAAATATTAGTACAATTTTCAAAAAATATCAGCTATTTTAATAAAATTATATTAGTCAATTTATTAAAATTTTCTTAAATATTACGTCAAATTCTATCCTAATAGCAAAAATGGAATGAAGTATGTACATACTACATACAACTTTAAAATTACCATGAGTTCAGTACTAAAAATCTTAAATTTTGAATTCGTCTCCGACTGATTAACAAAGACAAATGTAGAGTTGGAATTGGTTAGTAGTTGTTGACCCCAGGGTGAAGGCAGTGGCTTAAAATAAAAGGGAATATGAATGACCACAGAATGATATTCCTTATGGGAAGAAAAAGACTTGTTGGGGTTTAAGAAAAAAGAAAAGGTGGTGATATTCTTCTTTGGGAAATGGAATTTGAGAATCTTAACTCAAAACTAAAGTGTTGGGACATTATTCTCAAGTCAAGAATTTCTTCCTTATTCCTTTTCCTATTTCTAGGCCAGTAATAATGGGTTCCTAGCCCCATTTTCTTTCCTTTTTAACTTTTCTTAACAATTCCCTTAAATAAATAAGTACTAATCACCCTTCGAGGTGACCCAAATGGTTTATGCTTGGGGCTTTCATACTGAAACTTTTTGCCAGCGAAAGCAAGGGGCTTGCCTTCTGAGTCGAGTTCGTTGAATCGGGGTTACCTAGTGCAAGTTATCTCTCCTATAGGAGTTTATCCTGTGCGCACCTAAAAAGATAACGATTGCGGTTCCCCCTGTCATAATCCTCAACATGCATATGATTTGGTTCAAATCATGTATGTGTATTAAGAAATATGTTAAATATATATAAAATTGAATATGGAACTTATTTTTTAGCATTTGATATTGTTATTATGGAATTTAGAACTTATAAAGTTTAAATTTAGAATTGTCATGACTCTCGCTTGTGTAGTACCAAGGCCAGTGTAGTGACTTGAATTATAATATTTGAGCTATGTTCATCGAGAATAAGTCGTAATCATGTGATTTGAGGTTTAATTCTAAGTCGATAAAAATAGCACTTCTGTTATCTAACTTCATATATGACTTACTTTTTTGGAAGGACACATTTCTATATTTAATAACTGCTTGACTTAATAATACTCATTTTGTCCTTAATGAAATGATTTCTAGTCATACAAATATATATGACTTATTTTAGATCATAAGTTTCAAAAGTCTTTCTTTCTTTCTTTCGTAAACTTCATGTCAAGTCAAAACAACTCATATAAATTTTTTTAGTTTCCCACCCGGTATCCGTTGCCCACAATGGAGCCCGACTATTTCCGGCTTCGTGTTGCGCAGGCCCCGTTTGGGGGGAAGCACTCCCTACCAATGTTTTTTCCATACCCGGTGGTCGAACCTGAGACGTCTGGTTAAGGGAGGAGTCGCCCCATCCGCCACACCACACCCTTTGGTGGTAACTCATATAAATTGGAAAAGAGGGAGTAATGATTTTCTTTTATTTATTCAAGTCTTGGTGAGCGGAGTTACCTAATACATGTACTGACGAAAGCTAAAAGATAACTCAAAAAATTAGTCAAGATATACATAAGCTGAACCATACACGATGAAAAAAAAAAGGGAGCATAAAGAATAGGGAAGAATGAAGCATACCTTCAAAGGGACGTAATTTCTAATGAAAAAGCGGAGGCATAATGAGCTATCGATACATTAAATAGAATAGTCGACGGCTTGCATTTTGTTCTAAAATTCAATTTAAATATTGTCATTCAATACAATAATATCCAAAAAAAAATTAAATTTGCTTTAATATGTTTTACTCGAAATCGATATTCTATTGGAAATAATTTCTTTATCTTCACAAGTTAGAGATAAGGCCTGTGTAAGTACCGCTCTTTCCAAAACTTTACTCATAAATAATAGAGAATTTTTCAAAAAGAACAACCATTTGAAACATAATAAGGCAAAAAATTGCTATAGTTTGCTAAAATTATGATTTATAGCTACATATTATAGGAGAAAGGAGAGCGAGATCGAGAGAGAGTCGAGAGAGGCAAATTGCATATGTATATTTATCAAATAATATGTATATATCTGTCAAATAATTACATATGTATAACTGTTATATATATAAATTTGTATATCTGACAAGCGAGATTAGAAGAGGAAGGAGGGAGGAGAGAGGCGAGCGAGATCGAGAGAGGGAGGAGAGAGGCGAGCAAGAGAGGGTAGAGAGTGGAGAGAGGCGAATTATATATTAATATTTGTCAAATAATTGTATATGCAACTGATATACATATGTATTTATATATCTGGCAAGAAATTGCAAAAAGAGAGAGGCAAGAGGCAAGAGGCGAGAGGCGAGAGGCGAGAGGCGAGAGAGATTAAGAGGGGAGAGAGAAAATAACAATAAAATCCTAACTATAACTATAAATTGTATATTTTTTCAAATTATAGTGGTCTAATGTAAATACATATCATATGTTTATAAGTATTTTTTTTGTTATTGTACTATGTTAACCTTTTAAGAAAGCTTGTTGCCTATTTATTGGTTTTAATTAACAATCAACAGAAGGAAAAAATGTAATGTGCATCATGTTTATTGTATATATGAGCTTGTTCAAACAAGAAGATTGCTAATTGGAATATAATTGAACTTTTATGTTTTACATTTGTGTCAACTAATTAACTCAAAAATATTTTTATGTGTGCATTTCCATAATAATATCATATGCATTTAAAATAAATTCTCTTCTTATTTAATTTTAAAATAGAACTTCCATTTTTAAGTTTGTCAAAGTAAAAAAGGATTTATGAAAAAATAAAATATAAAAAACTAAGAATTAGTCAACAAAAACTACATTATATAGTGTAATTTTTAAATAGAACTAGGTGGTGGGGCCCGTGCTTCGCACGGGCGGGGGTTGATGATGGGGTAATTGTTGCAACATTTAAGCTCGAAGTTGAGCGACATGTAAGTAAATATTTGCTATGGTTGTTTTAAAGATGACAGTGCAATACAACGTAGCGTTAATGTACGTAGGGGTTGGGGGAGTAATATGGGTAGGAGTGGTAATCGGGTCGTCGCACATGGTGGTGCTAGACAGGTTGTGTCACGGACTAAGAATTGTAACCACATTGGGTAAATAACTTCTAGGAACAAATCGACTTGAGAAGACTTCAGCTACACAGCTTCCATGGAAATTGAACCTTTTCGGGAGAAACGGCCGGAAAGACATAGACTTGGCCTTCGGAAGAAATAGTAAGGTCACTCTTCCGCGAAGGCACCACCATAACTCTGGCGCTATCCACCGCGCTAGTAAGAGGTTGCAGAGAGTACAGCTGCAAGTCTTCACCGCTACTCATCGCCTCCTCAGGGGCACCACCGACGCTGCTGCTGATATCAGCTGCCTCAAATCCTCCACCTCCATATCCATCTACCTGAATTGGTGCATTTATATGCAGACACAGTCGAACGTTGGAGGTTTTTTACTCCTCAATGGAAAGGTAGCCGTAATACTTCTGATAGATACTTTGTTTGTAATTAAGAAAACAACCATACGATAAAAAAAATAGAGCACTGAAAGGACGACAACAAAATAGCCAATGTAATACCACAAGTAGAATGTGGGTAGGGTAGAAGGCACTCGCCCTTAACCCAACCTTGTAAAGATGGAGTGGCTATTCCCAATAGATCCTCGGCTCAAGTGATGCATCTCAAATCAGAAAATAATGGGGAAAGGAGCAGTACCAAGAGGAAACCAACATTGCACGGAGAGCTACTAAATGGATTACAAGGTTAGTGCATAGGCAAATTGACGCTACAACTGTCAGGGATATATGAATTTATTGTGGATTGTTGGATAAACTCATCAGTGTGTGAAAGAGTAACAACCTATCAACTAAGATTACAGGAAATCAAAGAAACAGTTGAGATAATACCTCTCACTTAAGGGGAAGCCTGTCCTCCTTGCATTGTTCAATTTCTTTTGACAAATTTTCTCATAAAAGAAATATAATAGCTTCACACTTCCCATATAACATGGGGGTTATATATAGAACTGAAGGACAAATAGATTTTCAGACAAAAGTTGGTGATGGAACTTAGCTAAATCCAGTTGACTGCCAAGACGAAACCATATATTCAGACAGAGGTCTATACTTTTCATTGCAATAATAGAGAATATCTTGCCGTGTGATAATCCAACAGAACAAAATTTATGCAGAATGAAAGTAGCAAAGGACTATAACATGGATAGATCAAAATTGAATGTGAAAGTTGACTCACAGGTGGAGTATATCCCAGCAACTCTTGTGAGTGGGAAATGACAAAATCACCGGACGCTGGGCCAAAGCAATTTGCAGGAAGTAAACAAAGTCTTTCCTTCCGAAATCCACTGCTGACGTTACGTCTTTCAGTACTGGGACTGAATCAAATAGTCTTTCTAAGCACAGGTTTAACAGTCGCGGACTCTTGTGACCTGGTTTATGAGGCCAAACTAAGTTCAGTTCTTTTGTAACCTCTCCAGGTCAACAACAACATAGCCTGTTTAATCCCGCTACGTGGGTGTATGGTGTACGCAGATGTTATCACGACGTAGAAGAGATTGTTTAAGACACTCGACTTAAGTAACTCATAACAAAGCAATAGTAAAAATAACATACAGACACAAAGTTTGTCCTTGAGTGATATTATAAAGAAAAGCACATATCAACCAACAGGAAAGTAAAAACATAGATAAGCTATTAAGAATTAATGATACCCGAAATATCAGCAACAGAAGGTGATGGAGCAGGAGCAGGAGCAGCGTGATTTTCTACAGGATATGGCTCGCGAGGAACTGGACTGAAACAAAGTTGGTAAAGTACTTTTAACCAAAAAGAGGTGTGAATTCATACAATAAAGTTGTAAATTCAAAACATTTTGCAGCTCCTTGTATTAGTTCAAGTGAAATAAATAACATGATAAATGAACTCTACTCACACTGTCAGCTCCAACCGGAGGAAAGGTCCGAGGCTTTGGAACTGGTCCAGCAAGACGTGTATTTACAGGAGGAGGAGGCCGAGTTCCATTGGTAGAAGCACAAGTATGTTCAGTAAAAAGTGTTTTAATATTAGGATTTGGACGTGCATGCTTGCGTAGCTGATGGTGCCATTTAAGAATGAAATCCTAATGAGACAAAACTTAATAATGTAGTCTCAATAAGAAAAGCAGATCATCAAAGAAGGTGGTGGGTCTCATCCTTAGAAATATCAACAGCTAATAGTGGCGGCATAATGGACCCGCACAATTGCTTAGGTAGGAATAGAAACTAAGTTGATCGGCACTTCTAATTAAGGTAATCTTTAAAGGGTTGATGGTGAATACGATCATGACAAATCTCTTTCTCATATTATGGAAGTACAAGAAGTATTATACATCCGTACATAGATAACCTCTGGATTAAATGAAAGGGACAAAGCATGCCTAGCTTAGAACCTTTGATTAATCAATGTCCGCAGTCGCAAAGCTTTGAAAGAAGGAAAAGCTAACTTGTCACGGAACAGAGGGTTTGCCTCAATAAGTTTTTTTAGTTCTACCAGGATAATATTTCTTACCGACTTTGCATGCCCATATTTGGAGAGCTGCTCGTTCTGCCTATGGACACAAGAAAAGATTTTCAACTAATCATCAACCAAAGGAAAGAGTACACATCATATTTCAAACCAAAATATGGTATCATAAATTGTGAAGAGTCAATAACTGGGTGATCTCCTTGAAGAGATCCTCATTAAAAGAAGCCAAAACCTTAAGGTCCTTTAGAAGAATCTCAGCTGGTTTTACTCGATCATGCCTGGCAAATATATTCAGAAACCGACCCAATGATTAAAGTAGCTGATGAAACCTATGCAATGATTTAATGGTAAATGACATTTGAACTCACTTATCAAGGCCTGCGACATATGCAATGATTTAATGGTAAATGTCATTCGAACTGACTTATCAAGGCCTGCGACATATTTTTTGCTTTCTTATTTCATAGAAGATCTTCATTGTATAGCGATTGTCTTCAACCCTTGTGAACCCGCTTAGGTATCCCTCAACTTCATCCCATTCAGCAGGTTGCGCTCGATGCGCAAAGTATTTCTGTTTGAAGAAGAAAAACCAAACAAGCGCTTGCTGCCCTGTTATTGACTATTATCAGAGTCAATCCCTTGCATCAATTAGCAAACAGGAAATCAAATCATATGCACCATTCCATTACATCTTAATATCAAGTAACTTCAAAAGTGGGCCCCAGCAATCATTTCCTGTTATTTCTCCTAAGCCATCCTTTTTCCTCATTACTGCTGATTTGGTACAGCAATATTAGCCATCTTAAGGTACCTGCAATTATATTGTAAGAGTTGCTAAGGTATCTGTATAGGCGTAGAGCCACTGGTTCCCCAGGTTTAGTCAAAAATTTGATTACAACAGCCTCCAACTTGGATAGTCAATTGTTCTGCTATGTGTATAATTTTTTTGGGGAACTAATAGGCACACACACTGAAAGAAGAGCGATTAAGTGATACAGAACTTGGATTTCTCTGAAGGAACCAATGCCCTCTTTAGTTATCAGTAACTTTTAACTATTTCCAGGTAGGTTTCCAATTCATACCCTTTTCAAGAAGTATGGATTGGAGATGTGCAAGATACATTAGTCGAAGCCTCTCGAAAGAAGTTAGTACGAAAGAATAGTAAACGGAGTACACCGCAGAAAGATTCTAAATATGAGAAGTCCCCCTTGGATTCGAGAAGAAGGTCCAATGGCAAGGCAAGGCCATACGCCCGTTTGCCTCCTCGCGGAGTATAGCTCACCTCCAAACATCTCACTGGGAAAGGGGCAACCGCTGACTTACTCGTTCCTCAGAAGTGATTTGCTGAGCAATTTCACATGGCAAACCAATTTCACCCACCCCTTTGTATGGATCACCAGTTATGACACTTTGAGATGAGAAAGCAGACCCCTTTTTGATAAACAAGGTCTTCGTCTTCTCTAGCCAGGCTTTAGTGGTGGTATCAACTGCTTCCTTGTGTATTCCAAAACGTTTATCAACATCATGGGATGCCTAGCATTGAGAATGAAATGGACAATGAGAAGTCAAAATACTATCTTCCTTGCATGGATACAAAAGTATCAGATGGAAGACAATAAATTCTATTCATGAAACCAAAGAACTAAAGTTTCTACCCAAACCCAGCAATGCTTTGTATTTTCCTCTAATACAAACATAAGACATACTGAGTTTAGAAGGTTGTCTTGGTCCAAAGGGTGAGCCACAACCGGATTTCTCGGCTCTCAAAAGAAAATAAAGAAACCAAAAACTTTTTCATTCCCTTGAAAGCCAAAGAGAGTTGAAACAGCTGCGTGAAGGTGGCGGCACTCTTCAGAATTGGAATGACGATTCCTGTTATTTTTCGAGTATGTATTCTCCTCATACTAAAGATATGGCCACTTCTCCCCAAATGTATCAGACACGAACAGCTTATATATTCCGTTCATAAACTATCAAGTACGTTATGCTAAGGTATGTGATCATTAAGATAGGTGATGAGTCATGAAAATACGACTTTTACGACGCTTAAAACATAGAATTATTGGGTGTTCTCGAGCGGTGTTATTGGTTTAATAGGTATGTTTTGATGTTGTGCAGGAAAATGACTAAGGCATGGGAAAAGGCGGAAAGCACAAGGAACGGGTGAAAAAAACGAAGCCAAGTGTCGGACCACGGAAGGCCCACACGGGCCGTCTCACTCCAGACGGTCCGTGTGACCGACCGTGGCACGACACGAGTCACACGGTCAGTCCACACGGCCCGTCTGACACCAGACGGACCGTGTGACGGACCGTGTACTTGACGTAGCTCGGAAGACAAACCCGTCGAAAATTAAAGAAAGCGTGCAAGGAGATTCATACGGAGGATCCACACGGTCCGTCTCACTCCACACGGACCGTGTCACGGGACGTGTAAGTGACGTAGTTCGAAGGGCCTTCGTCGAAAATATCAGAATTCGTGCAAGTGGATTGACACGGAAGAACTACACGGCCCGTCTCACGCCACACGGGCCGTGTCACGGACCGTGTGGGTACAGCCAACCACCAGACGGTCCGTTTACACGGACCATCTCACCTCAGACGGTCCGTGTAACGGACCGTGCCCCGTGCCGAAATTATTTTCCTAAATTATGTCAACTTAGTTTTTGCTTTGTATAAATAGGATGTTATTTTATTTTATTAGGGGACTTCGTTTTGACGAGAGAAACTAGAGAGAACAAGGAGAAAAACTTTAGTTTGGCTTTTGTAATTCGAGAGAATCACGTTTGTGATCATTGTTCAAAGCTTGTAACACGGATTCTTGTTCTTCAATCGTAAGTCCATCTTTATGTTTTCTTCTACTCATTGTGGGCAAATCATTAACAGTATGCTAGGCTAAACCCACAACTAGGGTTGTGGGAACCATGACGACCCAATTAAGATAACGCAAACTGGGGGTAGTTCGTTCAAATAAACAAAGCATGTATTGTTAGATTCTTCGTTTTAACTTCTACTTAATGAGTCGACGCATTAGGGTAAGCCTGTATTCATTACATGCCCGAAAGGGATGTAGTGATTAGGAAAAGAGTCTAACAACAGAGATTCAAGGTCATGGACCTAGTCTAAGTGCCTGAGACCGAAAGGTGAGGGTATTCTGAGATCAGAAACAACGGCTAGTATTGCAGACACTCTGAGACCGAGAGGAGAGGAGTGAGATATACCGAGAAAGGACCGAAAGGTGACCTAGGTATTAATTAAGTTGTAGATTTTGCATGCATCATTAGGAACGAATTCACAAATCCAGTTTAGTTGTCGTAATTGTATGTCATGGGGAACACAACCCTAGCCTCTCTCTATCTGTTTAAGAATCGGAGCATCTTCATTAATTACTTTACGCAGTTAGTTAAGTTAAATAACGCAACCCCCCATTTACTTTATGCCTGTTTATCTTGGGAGTAGCATTTACAACTGAAAGCCGGTACTAATAGAATAATTCTTACGTGTTCCCTGTGGGATCGACCTCAACTCTGGTTGAGTTCTATATTTGACCAACGACCGCTTTACTCTTCTATTCGGAGTGTAATTTGGGCGTATCAAATTTTGGCGCCGTTGCCGGGGAACGCGGCAAGAAACTAGTCTATTAGTTGCTACTTTCAGCTTGTAAGTCTAGTCCCTGATTTTACTTTGTTTTTTTGTTTTTGTCTTTGTAGGGGCTCAGCTTTGCATGCCAAGTACCCGAAGCAAGGGTGCAACACTTATTCCCTACGATCCGGAGCTTACCAAGTCAGTTCGCAGAATGAACGCCCAAGATCGTGAAGCAGCAAGGCAGAGGGAGTTGGCAGTGAATCCTGCAGCTGGAGGTCAGGATGGGTTGGGTGTGGATGATCTTGCTGGTAACGTGGTACCACCAGCAGCACCACTTCGCCAGGTACCACTTGTACCACCTCAGCAACACCAACCTCCGGTGAGACCTCAAGGCCCTCAGTACCCGCCAGCTGTGCTAGATGATGATGATGATGCCGGGTCTACTGGGGCGATAGTACTCCCACCACTGCCTGCTGGGATCAAATTCACGATCACCAGCACCATGCTGCAGATGTTACAGTTGAAGGGGATGTTTACTGGAGCGGCCACCGAGGATGCAAATCAGCACTTGATTAACTTCTTAGCTACCTGTCAGTCCTCCGAAATTCCAGGAGTTAGCCAGCAAGCGTTGAGGCTGAGGTTATTTCCGTTGTCTCTGTCTGGGGAGGCAATAAGGTGGCTAAATGAGCTCCCCCACGATTCCATCCGCACATGGGGGGAACTAAAGGAGGCCTTTCTGGAACGATTCTTCCCTGCGTCACGGCAATTGAAACTCAAAGATGAGATCGGATCCCATAAGCAAATGCCGAACGAAGCGCTGTATCAGTCTTGGGAAAGATTTAGGCAAAAGCTCAAGCAGTGCCCAAATCACCATCTCATTGATGAACACTTGAAGGCAGTCTTCTACAGGTCCTGCAACTTCGTTACCAAGCCTATCATTGATGCAGCTTGTGGAGGGTCATATATGTCCAGGACTTTCCCGGACATCGTGGTCATCTTAGACCAAGTGGCAAAGAACAACAGGGCATGGTACACTAGAGAGGCAGACTGCTCAGGGATGGTATTTGAGATGAGTGAGGCGCAGCGCAAGAAGGAGGAAGAACGGGACCAGGACATGGCCCATATGCGGACACAAATTGATTTGCTGTCAAAGAAGTTCCTTGGTGGGAGCACTGAGAAAGTCAAAGCAATGGAAGCACTACCTAGGTATGACGATCAAGGCAGCGAATATGATGAGGAAGCACAGTTTCTTGGTAGTCAGGGGGGTTACCGAGGTTTCAACTCCGGTAACCAAGGTCGGAACTTCAATCGGGAGAATTACCAAGGGAACTGGCAGAACAGGGATGGCTACAGAACCCGTGATCGCCAGAACGAGGGCGGCAGCAACTCCAAGCTAGAGGATATGATGACAAAAGTCCTAAGCAAAGTGGAGGCCACTGAGGCAGGGGTGCGAGATGTCAAGAGCGAAATTTCCAATGTTAGGCAGCTGGTAGATTCGCACTCCACCTCAATCAAGCAGTTAGAGCAGCAGATGGGACAGCTTTCGACGGCATTTAATCAGAGGAAAGTTGGGTCACTCCCGAGTGACACAGTGCAAAACCCAAAGAACGATGGCCACTGTATGGCGATCACCACGAGAAGTGGTCAGGTACTTGCTAACCCAGTTGCTGTTTCTAATGCAGGTCAGGTGAAAGTCGATGACAACATGCCTGGCCCTATGGAGGGTCAGGTAGACATTGGGAGTGATGAACCTGAGGTGGTGGTAGCAGAACCCGTGGTGACCAAGAAGGCAGTAGTGACAGACTCCCCCAGTCACCCAAGTCTGCCAGCCATCCCAAAACCAAGGCCACCATTTCCCCAAAGGCTGCAAAAGAAGGCGGAGGACGGCAAATTCCAGAAGTTCCTATCCATGTTAAAGGAGTTGTCTGTGAACATACCTCTGGTGGAAGCGCTTGAACAAATGCCTGGCTATGCTAAGTTCATGAAGGACTTAATTACTAAGAAGAGGACAGCCACAGTCGAGCCAGTCGATAATTTACACCACTGTAGCGCCATCGCCACAAGATCTTTGGTAGAAAAGAAGGGAGATCCGGGGGCGTTCACCATCCCATGCACCATTGGTGCTTATGACTTTGCACGGGCGCTTTGTGACCTAGGTGCCAGCATTAATTTGATGCCGTTGGCAGTTTACCAGCAGTTGGGCTTGGGAGCCCCCACACCCACGACCATGCGGCTATTGATGGCGGATAGATCAGTAAAGCGGCCCGTGGGAATCCTGTACGATGTCCTTGTTCGGGTGGGAAGGTTCATCTTCCCTGCCGACTTTGTCATCCTTGACTGTAAAGTGGACTTTGAGGTACCAATCATACTTGGAAGGCCATTTTTGGCAACCGGCAGGGCACTGGTGGACGTTGAGCGAGGTGAACTCACATTCCGGTTAAACACCGAAGAGGCGAAATTCAGTGTGTGTGCTGCCATGAAAAGGCCTAAAGAGTTAGCTGTGATGTCCATTCTGGACATTGATGACGAAGATGTTTCTGAAGCCTCCTTGGAGGAAAAGATGACTGTGGACACACTGGCAGCAGTGCTGATGAACTTCTCAAAAGATGGTGTTGAGGGGTACAACGACACCATCTATGCCTTGCAGGGCATGGGGACCAGACCGTTCGTGCCAAGAAAGTTGGACTTGGATCTGCAAAATAGGCCAACACCTCCGGCGAAACCCTCTATTGAGGAACCGCCTGTTCTGGAGCTCAAGGAGCTGCCGCAACACCTCAGGTATGCATTTTTAGGTACTAACAACACTCTTCCCGTGATTGTGGCTGCAGATCTTCAGGAACATCAGGTGGAGGCATTGTTGGGGGTCCTACAGAAGTTCAAGCGCGCCATTGGATGGACCATTGCTGACATAATTGGCATCCCTCCAGGCATCTGCACTCATAAAATCAAGCTCGAGGATGACTGCGTGCCTAGCATTGAGCATCAGCGAAGGCTTAACCCACCCATGCAAGAGGTGGTGAAGAAGGAGATCATTAAGTGGCTGGATGCTGGGGTGGTGTATCCAATCTCGGACAGCAAGTGGGTGAGCCCAGTACAGTGCGTCCCCAAAAAGGGGGGCATGACAGTGGTCGTTAATGACAAGAACGAGCTCGTCCCACTGAGACCTGTCACCGGATGGCGAGTGTGCATGGACTATAGGAAGTTGAACAAATGGACTCTAAAGGACCACTTCCCCATGCCGTTCATGGATCAGATGCTAGACAGGCTAGCAGGGCGAGGATGGTATTGCTTCCTCGACGGATACTCGGGGTACAACCAGATCTCAATAGCCCCAGAAGATCAGGAGAAGACCACCTTCACGTGCCCGTATGGGACGTTTGCTTTCAGGAGGATGCCGTTTGGGCTCTGCAATGCCCCAGCTACTTTTCAACGTTGCATGATGTCCATCTTTTCAGACATGGTCGAAGACACCCTTGAGGTATTTATGGACGATTTTTCCGTAGTGGGTGATTCTTTTGATGATTGTTTGCAGAACCTTAGCAAGGCACTGCAGCGCTGTGAAGCGGCCCAGTTGGTTCTGAATTGGGAGAAGTGTCACTTCATGGTCAAGGAGGGCATAGTCCTTGGTCATAAGGTGTCAGAAAAGGGGATAGAGGTGGACAAGGCAAAGATTGAGGTCATTGAGAAATTGCCGCCTCCTATCTCGGTCAAAGGGGTCCGGAGTTTCCTTGGGCATGCGGGATTCTATCGCCGGTTTATTAAAGATTTCTCTAAGATTGCACATCCATTGTGCAAACTGTTGGAGAAGGATGTTAAGTTCCACTTTGACGATGCATGTCGACAGGCGTTTGAGACCTTAAAACTGAAGCTCATTTCAGCGCCTGTAGTGGTTGCTCCTGACTGGGACGCTCCGTTTGAGGTGATGTGTGACGCGAGCGGAGTTGCTGTGGGTGTTGTGCTGGGACAGAAGCGGAACAAAATTTTCCATCCTATCTACTACGCCAGTAAGACGCTGAATGAGGCTCAAAGGAATTACACTGTCACAGAGCAGGAGTTGCTAGCCGTAGTGTATGCCTTCGACAAGTTTCGAGCATATCTACTGGGCACGAGGGTGATCGTCCACACTGACCACGCCGCACTCCGGTATCTCATGGCCAAGAAGGACGCTAAGCCTCGCTTAATCAGATGGGTGCTCTTGTTACAGGAGTTCGACTTCGAAGTCCAAGATCGTAAAGGCACGGAGAATCAAGTCGCGGACCATCTCTCCAGGTTAGAGGACGCAGCCCGGGCCAATGAGTGGGTGGACATCGATGACTCGTTTCCCGATGAGCAGGTATTAGCCGCTTCTGCGGACCTAGTCCCTTGGTATGCTGATTTTGCTAACTTCCTGGTGAGCGATATTATGCCGGAAGGCCTTAACCCTCACCAGAGAAAAAAGTTTTTTCATGATGTGCGCAGGTACTTTTGGGATGATCCATATCTATTCAGAACATGCGCAGATGGGGTCATCCGACGATGTGTCCCTGAGGCAGAAATGTTGAGCATCCTGGAAGCCTGCCACTCCTCTCCAGTGGGGGGGCATCATGGTGGTGCCAGAACTGCCAAGAAGATCCTGCAGTGTGGGTACTACTGGCCCACCATCTATAAAGATGCCCATGATTTGGTGCAGGGGTGCGACCAGTGTCAGCGCCAAGGGAACATCTCAAGGCGTCAAGAGTTGCCCATGACCCCCATTTTGGAGGTGGAACTGTTTGATGTATGGGGCATCGACTTCATGGGCCCGTTCGTGAGCTCGTACGGGATGAAGTATATCTTGGTGGCTGTAGACTACGTCTCCAAATGGGTGGAGGCAATAGCGCTGCCTAACAACGAAAGTAAGAGTGTGGTACAGTTCCTGAGACGGAATATCTTTGCTAGATTTGGGACTCCCCGAACTATCATTAGTGATGGGGGCTCCCACTTCTGCAACTCGTCCTTTCGGGCTGTACTGGCAAAATATGGGGTACGCCAACACAAGGTGGCCACACCCTATCATCCGCAGACAAGTGGACAGGTCGAAGTATCCAACCGGGAAATTAAGGAGATCCTGACCAAGTCTGTAAACGCCACAAGAACGGACTGGGCTAGGAAATTAGATGACGCATTGTGGGCCTATAGGACAGCTTATAAGACACCCATTGGTATGTCTCCATATCAGCTGGTGTTCGGTAAAGCCTGTCATCTACCGATTGAGTTGGAGCACAAGGCACTGTGGGCCCTCAAGGCCCTGAATATGAATTGGAAGGAGGCAGCCAACATGAGGTTGGACCAGATGAATGAGCTGGATGAGTTTCGTCTACAAGCTTACGAGAGTGCTGCTCTGTATAAGAATAAGATGAAGGCTTACCACGATAAGCTCATTGCCCCACGAAGTTTTGATGTTGGTGATAGAGTGCTACTCTACAACTCCAGATTGAGGCTATTTCCAGGGAAGCTGAAATCAAGGTGGTCTGGCCCGTACAAGATCACACTAGTGCTGCCTAATGGAGCAGTTGAGTTAGAAACGGGTGACGGACACCGCTTCAAGGTTAATGGGCAGCGCGTAAAAAAGTACTTGGGCGCTGCAGAGGAATCCTCGGTGATAGAGGTTCTCCATCTTGACGAAGTCTGAGTAGTCAAGACCTTCACGTCGAGCCGTGACGTTAAACCAAGCGCTAAATGGGAGGCAACCCATCAATACAAAAAAAAAAAAAAAAAAAAAAAAAAAAAAAAGCGGAGAGAAGAACATGGACTTATGCTTTCTATTGGTTTATATTTTGTCTCAGGAAAGGATGCACATGGTGATAGGAAGGCCAACCAGGCGTGCGGGCAAAAGAAAGGACAAAATGCCACAAAGGGGCATCACACGGACCGTTCACACGGCCCGTCCAGATCTAGACGGACCGTGAACTGGTCTGTTGAAGTGTGCCCCAGTATGCACAAAAAGGTAGCCCAAGGCACCCCACACGGTCCGTCCACACGGGCCGTGTGCCACCGAACGGACCGTGCAACGGACCATTTTGTGGGCGTGCCTCAGGTAAGTATTTTTCTCGTCGCAAAGGCACGGTACACGGGCAGTGTACACGGTCCGTGTGAGCGTGAACGGTCCGTTCAACGTACCGTTTGAGCTCGCCTTGGGTGTCGCACGCCGCACGGTACGCTACACGGGTCGTTCCACGTGTAACGGTTCGTGTAACGAACCGTTTTGGACGTGTGCGTCTCGGGACCAAGCACCACCGCCCATACCCACGACACGGCGCGTGCCACGTGGCACGGCCCGTTCTCCCACATGTCTTGGACCACGAAAAGTTGGGTATTTATACCCTCTTTTCATATTTCTCTTTCCCACACTCAAATTTTTCTCTTTTTCAAAACCCCCACACGCCTCACTCTCTTCCTCACAACACCACAATCTCCATCTCTTCTCACACGGTTTGTGCACTCGCTTCACGATCCGTCACACCATCCTTAGACAAATTTTTCAAGTCTCAAGTCTATTTTCCTCCTTCAAGTAAGTTTCTTTGATTTAGTTTGCTTGTGATTTTAGATTAGTTGTTCTTTGGTTTGTTTTTGAAATTTTGCTTTTAGTTTTGTTCTTGTAAGTACGTTTATGCATATACTTCGTGAGTGTGACGTCTATGACTCCCTAGGGGCATGATTCGTTAAATCTTTGTTAATGGGTAGTCTTAACCACCATTGTTGCTTTGTTGAACTCTTGAAACATTGGTTTTTTTTGTGATTTTTGGTTGGTTAAAAATCGGGTTTGTGTTGTAAAATGTGTTTTGCTTAGTTTGAGTACCCGATCCGGCGTTTTTCATGCCCCATTGTGCGTTAGAACTCCAAAAATCCGTCATGGGGCTGACTGGGGACGACGACCGTGACACGGTCCGTTACATGGACCGTGTGACCTCACACGGTCCGTGAAACGGACCGTCCCGTGTCGCCCCCGCTGCATGCCAAGGCACGCCACACGGTCCGTCCTCACGGACCGTCTGACCCTACACGGTCCGTGTGGCGGCCCGTCCCATGTCCCTTGGTCGCCTCGCCCCGGTAAGCTGTCACACGGGCCTCTACACGGCCCGTGCCCCTCTACACGGCCCGTGCAGGGCCCCCTTATTTTTGTTATTTTCGTCATTATAGTTACTTTCCTCGCGCCTCCTTGGCTTTGTAGTGCGAAATTCCCTATGATAGACCGGGTGACGCCACTCTTAAGGGTTTTTGGTCACTTTATTTCCACAGGGGAAGTCTGAGTACCCGTTAGTGTGTCGTCCCAAGTTTCCTGGCGTAACTAATATGCTCTTTATCCTTTGTGCTGGTTGCAGGATTACCATGGCCCCACGTCTACGACCTCGCCCACAACAAGCCGAGCAGGAGTCACGTCTCCGGGATTCGATCACCGAATCCTCCAGTCACAATGCGGGGAGTGACTCAGGCAATGACTCTGACGGCGGGTCAGCTGTGCCAGCACCACCCCCTCGCACTGCCCGTTCCCGTCCAGTGCGGCGCTACATCGCGTCAGATTCCGAGGAGGATGCTCCCGAAGCGGGGGTGGCAGGGGGAAGCTGCAGTCCCAGAGCAGGAGGATGAGACCGGCACTCCAGTCACTGCCGAGCACGATGTAGGGGGAGAGGAGGATATTTTGCTCCTCCGCGACAGTGACGATGAGGCCACCCAGCAGGCGGTTGCCCGGACTTCTGACCCGGAAACCGCCAAGTGGCTCCTGGTCTTTTTGCGGAGGAGATGGTCAGTCCCTGGGGCTAAGGAGGTCTACGTCAATGGCATCACCAAGGGTACTGGCGGCTATCAGGGGAGGCCAATTATCCCGAAAATGCGGGTCCTCGTAGACAAGTTGGACTCCATTCCGGAAATACGGAATACATTTGAAGCATATCAGTTTGGATGGATGGCCAGCCCTCCTGGATACTATGGCCCAGATATGATCGCCGAATTTTACTCCAGCTATGCCGCCAGCCTGCTTGCATCCATAGACGGCAACCTGCCCAGACGCGCGAAGAAGCGGCTTGCTGCCAAACTATCTCATCGGGATTATGTCACCATCCGGGGGGCACAGGTTGACATCTCGGCAGAGACGATCAACCGCTTTTTATTTGGTCCAGACTACCGTGCCCCACCAGATGGGATCTTCATTTCTCACTATGTGTCTGTCACTGATGAGGTTAGGATCTCGGACCCGTCTACCCGGACTAGGGAGTTACAGTGGATGGCGGAGCATATTGCACTTCAGGGAGTGGAGGCACCTTGGGTGACTAACCCCAAGATTCCTATTACAAAAGCCTCCCTCACATTTGTCGCCAAGTTTTGGTGGTCGGTGGTGCGTGCCCGACTTCGACCCACAGTAAACGACAACACGCTCCAACTCTCCCATGCTGTGTTGGTCGCGAGTTTGGTGGCCCGCCTTGGTATTAACGTGGGTCGTGTCATTGCTATGGAGATAAAGGATCGTGCCCTCTCCGAACGCGCAGGTATGTCATTTCCATGCCTGATTCGGGCACTATGCAGGCATGCCCGTGTTCCCACCACGCACTTCTTGGACCGGAAGATAGCTCCAAAGGGTGTTGTCAACATTGCTATGATTAAGGATATCGACAACCCCTTGTACCACAGTCGATCCCGGCGGCATGGGATTCCGACACAGCTCCCCCGGGCTCCCCCACAGCAGCCGTTGGCTTTTGAGGAGCTCCCCACAGCCCCCCAGCCGGGTACAGATACTGAGCAGCCCGGGGCTAGTGGCGCAGCACCTCAGACGCATCCGGGCTACACTTATGTCCCCTACGACCTCCTCGCCCGCATGGTTACAGAGCAGAGGCAGACGCGGGCGATTGTTGACCAGATGGTAGTCCGGGTGCCTCAGGTGGTGCAGACTCATGTACAGTTGGCTGAGGATCGACTTCGTGCTGAACTTCTTGGCCAGATCCATAGTTTGCAGGAGCAGTTTAACCAGTGGGAGGCCTACCTTCGCCGCATGTTTGGCAGCATGACCGGTGATGAAGTGACTCAGATGATGCAGGAAATGCGGGCCATGAAGGACAAGATTGACGATTTGTACGCACGGTACAACAGCACTGGGCCCGCTCCGGCTCCACCACCCGATTCGTTTGCATCATTGTTTAGTGCACCGGTGGAGCCGAGCCTGACTGAAGGCTGGGGGATACCGATCATACCTTCTGCTGCCCCGGCACCCCCTCCTCCAGCGTCAGGACATACGGACAAAGGTAAGCGTCGCAGTCAACGCACTAGCCCTCCTGAGGACCCACAGCGTGAGGAGGCACGGAGGCTGCGAAAAGCTTTGAGGGCCCAGAGGCGTGAGGCTGCTGCACGGGAAGAGCAGGCGCGCCTCGCATATGAGGCTGCCCGGACAGGAGCCTCTGGGAGTACTAGGGTGCCTGCTGATGATGTTGCCTGCCAGGACCCACCAGTTGGATCGGGCCATGATGACTCCCTTGACGCCTAAGGCGTCCCAGGTATGTCCCGCTCCCATTTTGTTGCTTTGATTGGTTATTCTGGTGCTATGAGGACATTGCACTGCTTTTTGATTGGGGGTGGGGCATCTTATCGTTACCCTGAAGAGTTTTTCTTGCCATGTTTCTTTTCTCTGAAGGTGTATTATCTAGTAGAACTGGCATGTTTAGGTTTATTATGTTTGTTTTGTGTGGTAAAGACAAGTGGTTATAAGAGTTTATAGTAACCTCATTAATTTGAAAAATGAAAATCCGCGGAACTTGTAGGTGTGTATCCCATACGGACTGATTCTGTGATCCTCTGAAAACACAATGTACATTGTTTAGTTGGCATATTAACGATTGAAGTCTGCCTGTGTTGTGTAGTGCTGAATGGTGGGGGATATGTGCCATGTGTGTGGGAGTGTTTTTGCTTGAATTTAACTGACACACTTGTGAGCTAGAACTTGCCTGGTTGGTCCCCCTAAAACGATTGAATGAGTGGATTAGGAAAGGATCTTAGGCCATTGTTGTTAAGAAGTCACTAAACCTAAAGAAATGAATTAACCAAATGAAGTTTATCCCTTCGAACCAAATAATTGAGCCTTAATAGACCTTTTCTTTCTTACTACCCAATCCATGTTTCCAATCTATCTGTAGACCATACTCAGGCCCTGGTCGCTTTAAGGACATTGTGAACCTCAACCTAGGCCAAAGGCCTAAGTTGAGGGTGGCTTATATTGGCCCTGGTCCTTGAAAAGACATTGTGCACCTCAACTTGGGCTAAAATCCTAAGTTGAGGGTGGCTAGTGTAAGAAAAGCAGAAGAATAGGGATGGAAAAGATCCAAGTGGTGAGAAGAAAAGTTGAAAAACAAAAGAAAGAATTTTGGGGACGTGAATAAAATGATATAAAAAAAAAAAAAAAAAAAAGGGGGAAAAACAAAGATTTTGGGAAGCCGAAAGTGGTGGCTGAGTCAAAGCAGGGCCTTGGAACAAAACACTAGTCACTTTGATCTTAAATATATCTCACCCAAGCCCGAGCCTACGTTACAAGCCTTAGAAGTCCTAAAGTGATCCTGAAAAGGTCATTCAAGAGTTAAGGTGGTGAAAATAAAGGCAAGCATATGGTCTACACTCGTGTGTCGGTTGAAAATTCTTTCTGAGCGTGAGTGCTTACATTCCAGTCTCTGTGTGCTACATTATTTCATGGTGTGAGAGACTTCTTTGTAGTAAGGGCACTGTCACCGCACTATTCGGGCGCTATACCTAACTGGCTTATCTTTAGTCAAGGTCTTAATAGGAGCCAACGAGATATGGTATCATGTTTAGGTCGATCAAATCATAGTCTGTTGGAATACGCACACATTACAAGTATACGTGAGGAGCATGAGGCTAATGAACAAAGGGGTTGCTATTTATTTCTTTTTAATTACTTGTCTTTTGTGTGTCGTAATGTGTTTTTGGTCATCGCTTGAGGACAAGCAATAGTTCTAAGTTGAGGGTGTTGATGAGTCATGAAAATACGACTTTTACGACGCTTAAAACATAGAATTATTGGGTGTTCTCGAGCGGTGTTATTGGTTTAATAGGTATGTTTTGATGTTGTGCAGGAAAATGACTAAGGCATGGGAAAAGGCGGAAAGCACAAGGAACGGGTGAAAAAAACGAAGCCAAGTGTCGGACCACGGAAGGCCCACACGGGCCGTCTCACTCCGGACGGTCCGTGTGACCGACCGTGGCACGACACGAGTCACACGGTCAGTCCACACGGCCCGTCTGACACCAGACGGACCGTGTGACGGACCGTGTACTTGACGTAGCTCGGAAGACAAACCCGTCGAAAATTAAAGAAAGCGTGCAAGGAGATTCATACGGAGGATCCACACGGTCCGTCTCACTCCACACGGACCGTGTCACGGGACGTGTAAGTGACGTAGTTCGAAGGGCCTTCGTCGAAAATATCAGAATTCGTGCAAGTGGATTGACACGGAAGAACTACACGGCCCGTCTCACGCCACACGGGCCGTGTCACGGACCGTGTGGGTACAGCCAACCACCAGACGGTCCGTTTACACGGACCATCTCACCTCAGACGGTCCGTGTAACGGACCGTGCCCCGTGCCGAAATTATTTTCCTAAATTATGTCAACTTAGTTTTTGCTTTGTATAAATAGGATGTTATTTTATTTTATTAGGGGACTTCGTTTTGACGAGAGAAACTAGAGAGAACAAGGAGAAAAACTTTAGTTTGGCTTTTGTAATTCGAGAGAATCACGTTTGTGATCATTGTTCAAAGCTTGTAACACGGATTCTTGTTCTTCAATCGTAAGTCCATCTTTATGTTTTCTTCTACTCATTGTGGGCAAATCATTAACAGTATGCTAGGCTAAACCCACAACTAGGGTTGTGGGAACCATGACGACCCAATTAAGATAACGCAAACTGGGGGTAGTTCGTTCAAATAAACAAAGCATGTATTGTTAGATTCTTCGTTTTAACTTCTACTTAATGAGTCGACGCATTAGGGTAAGCCTGTATTCATTACATGCCCGAAAGGGATGTAGTGATTAGGAAAAGAGTCTAACAACAGAGATTCAAGGTCATGGACCTAGTCTAAGTGCCTGAGACCGAAAGGTGAGGGTATTCTGAGATCAGAAACAACGGCTAGTATTGCAGACACTCTGAGACCGAGAGGAGAGGAGTGAGATATACCGAGAAAGGACCGAAAGGTGACCTAGGTATTAATTAAGTTGTAGATTTTGCATGCATCATTAGGAACGAATTCACAAATCCAGTTTAGTTGTCGTAATTGTATGTCATGGGGAACACAACCCTAGCCTCTCTCTATCTGTTTAAGAATCGGAGCATCTTCATTAATTACTTTACGCAGTTAGTTAAGTTAAATAACGCAACCCCCCATTTACTTTATGCCTGTTTATCTTGGGAGTAGCATTTACAACTGAAAGCCGGTACTAATAGAATAATTCTTACGTGTTCCCTGTGGGATCGACCTCAACTCTGGTTGAGTTCTATATTTGACCAACGACCGCTTTACTCTTCTATTCGGAGTGTAATTTGGGCGTATCAATAGGCTAATTAGGGGATCATCTTGTGATATTAACATTACGAGGGACATCCAAGTTGGGATCAAGAGGACATAGATTATGTGATGAGGAAGGAAGGAACGAAGCTTATTAGAAAAAGTAATTGGGGAAAGCACGGAGAATTGATAATATAGGGTGGGAGCTCAGAAGGGCCGTACAGTAAAGCAATACCTCAAGTGAAATCCACCTCAAAACTTCACCTAAACAACACAATTTCGTACCAACCAAAGTGTGAGCAAGATGCATGTGAAAATCGTGCCAAAGAAATTCAACCCATTACAAAGAGAAGACATACACCCCCAAGAAGTAACAACCCTGAAAGAATTCAGAGGCGGTGCGGAAAGCCGTTCTCGATTGTTGAGAAATAGGAAATAATATTCGTTTGTCAGTTTTGCAATTGTTGGACAACCTTAATGAAGTATAGAAATTATAATCTGTAGAAGAAGGTCTGTATGATGACAGTCTTGTAATAAAATAAGAAGAAGTTGTATACTAATCACTATTACTAATCAGTAAAACTGGAGTTGAAGATGTTCATTTCTGCAACCACGGGGATAGTTATCAATCCTGTGTTTAAATTTGAGTCTACGTAATATTTTCTTTATAGAAGACTTCTCTAGGATCTGCCCCTCATTTTTATCTGACATATGACCATCTCTAAAGATACATCAGCTAGAGATTGAGAAATTATACAGTGCGGTAGATGCTAATTCACTGTTAACATGCATACACAGTTGATACGTATCCACATAATATAGGCTTCCTTTCAATAAAGTAATAGGGTTCAGAGAAACTTTGTAACATACCATGGAGTTAGAATTCCAGAATTCAATTTTGATTCCACCCTGCGCCGTACCGAAACTTCACGTATTCGAGCAAAATGATGGGCAGCTGATGAGCATATCTCTGCATAAGTAGAGGCTGGTCTTGATATGTTGTCCTCATTTCGAAAGAAGAGGCTCTCACCATTTTGCCACAGTTTCTACTATTGGCTGTAATTCTAGGGTGTCGTTTTCTTGCTCCAAAGTGAACACAATTTCAAAGTTCTATTTTGATACCAAAATTTCTATTGGAAGCATTCGAGAAGACGTCGTTTCTCGGCATTTCCGAAACAGCAAGTCCTGGTATAGCTCACCAGGCTATGTCAGCACAACGGAGGTAAGCGGAAGTAGAGTATTGGAAAGAGGATTTCATAATCTCAATGACACAACATGTTGTATGAGTAGTACTGTAAGCCCTGTCTGGAATGTCGGTTATCTGTGCAGACCATATTCGTATGGTCTAAGTACGTTACATGGCACGCTGTTGGCCAAGGCCAGTCTATCTGCCGTAGCTGGATGCAGGTGCGGGTTGGGGGATGGGTTTTTTGGACGCAGGGAGGCCACGAATGTATAAAACAGTAGGTAACGGTCGTGCAGGTGGATTTGAGAAGAGCTATATGGAAGCACCTGTCTACAACACCTACTAAGTCAGGCGGAAGATATACGTGGAGCAGTAACCGTAGTGGTGGTATGTTCTTGAAACCTTAGTTACCTCCGAGTCTTCGCAGGCTATGTCGTTCCTGGCCGATTCTCCATTTCACTTGTTCGCAAGTTGTTGCAATGGAGGAATGGCAGAGGTTTCGGTACCTATGTGCGTACTCTGTCTTGTCGCTAACCCAGACCAAGGTTGTCAGGATCAATAATTTCACCCGATACTTTCGATGATGAACTCTCTACCCTGATTTCGGGCACCCCGTCTGGGACGGAAAGTGTGGAAGTCAGTACCTTTTTCTCGAACGTCGTTCAGAAAAGTGGCAAATGGAAATTGCATCGCAATGATGGTTGAACTACATCCTTGTTAGGCCGGCCTTTCAGAAAGCGGCACCGACTTTCCGAAATCTCCTTTAATGCTCACTGCAGAAAGGCTTTGTAGAAAGTTCATCATCCAAAGTATCGGCTGACATTATTGCATGGATCAACCGAATTCTGAGTTAAAGAGAAGAAAAAGTAACAGTCAAATTACCCAGGCGAGACATAGCTTTACAGCCGAAGAGCGATGTTACAAACTCTCTGACGCTGGAAATTACATTATTACTCGCCCAGTGACGTGCAACCATGGACGTCACATTTGCATTCGACCACTTTGCCTCGTTCAACGGAGTAGCCATGTAATGGTGCAGTGTGAGCGGAGAAATTGTACGCCAAACAAGCTGTTACACAGTGTGCATGTAACCTGTTGTATCACCTACGCTGTTACAGCGTATCTTCCCAATTCTCCATGCGTTTACCCTCTGCATGATGAAATAGTCTGTTAAGCTATATCAGGACTGGCTGTTTCGGATGTACGTTCAGAATGAGAATTACGTTGACTGCTGAGCAGGTAAAGCCACTTGTGCAATTGCGTAGCCTGACCAGGAATAGGCCGGCTTTGCTTCAAATGGCATCCGTCGCAAACCAAAATGATTGGCCGCACAGTAATTTATTATTGAAGCATGATTTGTGTGTAATGTTTCAGCCTTTTTCGACATTATCACGTGTTATTTCCGCTGTTGCATTGTCTCAGGCAGGAATCTGCTTCGGTTGGGACTGTCAACTACTTTTGGTTTCGTGATCTTTTCATATTTTTTTTATACAATTAAGAAAGCTTTGTAGAGGGAACTTTGAACTGTGAAATCGGGCCCTGAAATTTACCCTTAAAAAGAGGTTCTATGGGTTTCCGGAAGAGTAAAATTTGACGCATTATGGAATTTCTGTACCTAAAGGATGGAGGTGGTACTTACGTAGTAAGTCTGTATGTACATCGTGAACATCGTTGCTATACATGCGTAATCCCGTGTTTACGTAACTGCCGCCTATTGGTACGCTGAGCTGATGCTGGACGCATAATGTCTATCATGCAAGGGCCAAGCAATACACATAACATTTACATAGGGAAGAAGGGGGAAGCGTATGAATATAAGTAAAGAGATGGAGAATGTTTTTCATGTATCAGTAAAAGGCCCAGAAGATCAGACCCTCAATAGTGCTCTGTTTAAGAAGTCGTCACGCCATCCCTCCATTTAGGTGAGAGCTGGCATCAGGTAACATTCTCTTTCTAGGGAGCAGCCTGAGCAATTGATCATTTCGTATGCTCCATGGAAGAGAAAGGGGACAGTAGAAAAAAGGGTACGAATTAGGAATTTGGGGAGATAGACGAAGATAGGAAGACCATACGAAGCAGTAACCCCAAAAATGCATGAGGAGTTATCTGCGGTGTGCTGAAGGTCGCCTTCCAGTGGAATTTAATGAGACACCCTCATCAGTGAATCAGGGTGATTCTGTCCTAAGGAGGACGTCCAAAGCCGACGGCAACCCCCAACAATGGAAATGGGGAAGAAGTGATGGCGAGAGTACATTTGGTAGGAACCAATAAGCATCAACATGTCCGAAGAGCGAGCAATTGTTGTCAGCGCAATGATGAAGGTACCGCGCAGACAGGATATATGGAAAAGAGTACTATGCTGAAATAGAATTAGAACTTTCCACCTGTACGCAGACACCGAAAATGTCAGGTATGAATTACGGTGGAGGAGAAAATTCAGGAAGAAGGCTCTGATAGGACTCTTCTTTAAACTGTCTTCACTTTCCATTTTCAGCGTGCTTAATCTTCATCGCCTAGGAGGAGTGAGTGCGAAACTGTTACGGCCGGAGCAAGCCGATGCTGTTCGGCCTTACTCCTCCGAAGTAAGAGAAATCACATAAAGAAATTCAAGTGGCAGAGGAATGCGAAGGCACTAATTTCAGGGTATTTGGGGATGGTGTCAAAGCGAAACCACAGTTAAAGCAATTTGGAAGACGGCAAACGGGCAAATGGTATGGCAACGGCACACAGACGCCATATAAAAGCAGTAATGAGTGGCGGCACTCTTCACAATTGGAATGACGATTCCTGTTATTTTTCGAGTATGTATTCTCGTCGTAATAACGATATGGCCACTTCTAATTTTTCCTTTCAATCAACTAATAGGGGTCAGAGAAACTTGGTAACATACCATGGAGTTAAAAATCCAGAATTCAATGTTGATAATGAACCAAGCAGAAATTAGAAGCAGAATATTACCACTGGTCAAGAGAGTAGAGAAAAGTAAAATTTAATGCCAGTGTAATTAACAAATTTAAAGGTACGGAAGTGGGGTTCAAGGAAGAATCATAAAATTGCTATCATCTTGCTTCTTTAAATCAAAACCAGGACGGTCTTAAACAGAGGAAATTCATATGGTATAGCTAAATACGTATGTAGTTGAAGTAACTTAATGGCAGAGTTGTTTGGACGAATGCTTAATAGGAAGAACGAAGCAATCAATGTTGTAAATGGGGAAGCAACTCTGTATGCATGCTGCGACGTTCATTGCACCAGCATTTTGGTCAAAGAAGATTACGTAGGCGCAAGATACTCGGGACGTACCTTAGAGGAATGAAAGTGTAGCGATGTATCCTTCCTTTCTAGCGTAGCAAATTCAGTTACTTTTTGTACACCTGCACACAAGTCGCTAAACAGGTAAGTCACATTAACAACGTTTAATCCGGAAGTATTATGGTGAGAAATTTCAACATTTGGAAGCAAGGAAATATTAAACACCAATCAAAGGAAAACCAGCTCGGCCAAAGCGTTAGTAGTGCACCATTTATGCAATTATGTTGGCTAGGGATAGCAAATACCCTATATTATATGGTAAAGCCTGAAGGGGAAAAAAGAAATGCGTCATTGAAGGCAGGACATGACAAAGCAACAGTGAAGATGTGCAGTCCCAAGAGCTATTACGTTTACAGATTTTGCATACATGTTGTGTTACTGTTTTCCATCACAGCTACGTACATAGTTTTCAGTATACGGAAATGTGAGGAAAATAGAGGAGTAATGGGCAACATTGAATTACTGTTGAGCGTAGAGGAAATATCCTATCCAAGATAACAGTAAGTAAATAGAGTGATGAATTTAAAAACTAAGCACTGAGATCTGTAATAGTAACAAACCAAAGCATGACCAAACCACAGAGTAGCGACGACATAGATTTGAAATCTCACAAATGACTTCTCCTGGGGATGGATGGATGACAGAACAGAGTACCACTGGTCATCTTAGAGAAATCTATGTTTCCAATACAAACAGTAGTGGACATTTAGGACTAAGAATACCATATGGGTGCTTTTGTCAAAGCTAGGACTAAGAATACCATATGGGTGACTTTGTCAAAGCTAAATTTTGTGCGAACATCCAATTCTGTCAGCAAGAACTGGGACACTGCTGACTTCCTAATCTACAAACACAGGGCGAAGAACAAACATGTGATTGATCCTCATATACAGTGGAAGGTAAATTCAGGGGGAAATTTTTTTTTGGGGTCAATTGGCTAGGAGTTGGTCCTTTATCGATGTTCAACAGGGAGAGTAGCAGGCTAAATAACACTAAAGTGGCTGATTTTACTCATGAGGATCAGTGGAGGGTGGACAGGATTATTCACATTCCCCTCGTCAATATGTTGATGATATTGTAGCCACACACTTACCTCTTAAGCAGGAGGTGCCTGATCAGGCTATGTGGAAGCCACGTACCAGTCGTGGCTTTGTTATTTCTTCTGCCTGGAACCTAATTAGGGGGTGAAGAGCCAAGACCAAAATCAATGCTAACACTTGGCAAAAAAACATAACTTTTAAATGTCCTTGTCTGTTGTGGAGGGCTTTCACAGGTAAATTACTCACTAATTTGAAATGTAGCAGCTTTGATCATGATCCTAAGGAATGGTATTGTTATAGGCCACGTTGGGGTACCAGGGAACGCGTAATTCGGACTGACCACTTTGCTATAGATGGGGTTTTTTTTTTCCAAACTTCTTGTGGAGTTAGTACTGATCACGTCCGGTTGGAACATTGTAAGCCCTCATTTGTACCTCAATGTTCATCACTGCCCAAATGACACTGAAGCTTATTATTATTTGGATAAGGTTGGTGTGGAAGCATGTAGAAGGAAAAAGTTGGAAAGGATTAAAGAATCAGCGTAATTTCGCGATGGAGGACTTGTACAGGATGCTTCTTGGTGCTACTTGCTGATCCTAAGGCTGTTTCTTGTTAGAGTTTTAGGATTAGAAGTAGTTTTTCTTTTTATTTTCTCTGTACTTGACGTAGGGAGAGAGTCTACCTTGTTTATTACTTTTTGAAACCTGTACAATGACAGGAGTCCTCTTGCAGGTTCTAATGTAGGTTTTATTGCTCCTTCTTTAGTAATGGGGATGAGAACAGTTATTAGTGGCGTATATGTACGGATTACCAAATTTGTAATTAGACATTTCACTACCTTTTTTAGGAAGGAAAAATTAATATGTCCTAAACAGTCCTCCTTTTACGTGTTTCATTACAGTGGCTCGGGGGAAGCTAATATGAACCAAGCAAACGGGAATGCTATTGAACTACCTAAAACTTAAACTTTCTTTCTGCAACCAAGTTTCACGCTAAGAATACCTGTTTCCAGCAGAGACTTCCCCTTTTCAAGTTTCTCCGGCGGCAACAAAGCTAAGTATGTGAATCCTATGGAAGTATAGAGACATATCTAGTGGATCGCACTTGTACAATCTCTTTCTCACTCATGCAACATACCAGGGAAGCCTCACAGCTCCGAACAAAGAGGTCACGGTGACGATGACGATGGAAGGTCAACATCACAAAAGAGTAATAATATACTTCCCAAAGAACCTTCACCTACATATTCAACAAGAACAGAATAGTGGGTCATATCTCTCAGGCATATCCTGAAAGAGAACCCAGTGAGGTAGCTGAGATAGCTAATGTCTTTGTACCTTTTTCAGCTAGAAACATACACAGTCCTACAACTGTAAAATATTATCCTAGTAATTGAAGACAGAAACGGCTAACCTATTGCGTAAACTTCAGTCTGATATTCAAATCTGCAAACCAGAAGATCCGGAGGAAACAAATAAATGGCACTTCCAAGTAAGGAAATGCTCAATTGTGGATATCCTATAGAAATTACAAAAGCAATGATCTTGTAGAAAGCAGGAAAGTAACATGAAACTCAGCAAGTATCAGTAGAGATATCATATTCGAAAGGCTCGAAAGAGCCTCCTATTTTTGCCGCTACTATTGGGGATGTTTCTGCTTATGTTGTTAAAGCTTGAGCTTTATGGGAAGTTGATGATCAACAAAGCCAATTTTGACCTTTTTTTTTTGGGCGGGATTTAATTTTGATTCTTTGGAATAGTATTATGCAATCTCTTAGTTTCTAATTTTCTTTGGGTGACAATATTTTTGTGTTTTGTTATTGGTAATTTGGGGTCATCATCCCTTTAGTAACTGAAGAATTTTTTCAAGCATCTAGGGACACTTTCGAACTGAAGTGTTTACAGGGGAGCAACATAACAGGCGGGAAGACGTGTGCGAAACCTAGTTAACTGAAAGAAACAGTGGTCTATACAGGTCATTATATATTGCAATGTAGTAAGTAAAGTAGGTGGTGAAATAAGTAACCTAAGTAGTTGAATATAAGAATACAGCTGAATAGTCCAACCCAAAGTATGTCTACACACACGAAGACTTCCGAAAAAGTGACACGAATCGAACCTTTATCATCAGGATCACCAGGCCATTTCCCAGTTGTATGCTTAAAGGAGCTTGCTTTCCCTTCACCTCTGTTTCCAGTCAGACTTCACCCATCTGCTCCGCCAATCATCTTTTTAAGCGACCCAATATGGAAAAAAATCAGTAAAACATACCCACTGGGGTCCAAAGAAGGATCATTTTCATACCATTCACAAGACAGAACTTTTACTTTTTCAAATAACAATTAAGGTGAAGCCTGGCCAAGGGAAAGGACGTCCTTCCTCAAATAGTCTATCAATTCCTCCCTCGTACGAATAACATGCTTGCGGGGCATAAGTTCGTATTTTATGCATCATAATATATCTCACAAGTTATGTCCTGTGGCTATAAAGAACTTTTGTCCCGCTAAACATAAATTTGATTCCAGAAATAAAATTTAAGATCAGATCATTTGAAAATCAGATCATGTGATTACTTTCACGTGAGTAACACAAAGAAGTTTTATTTGGAAGAACAAGTCAGAAGGATTAATTTGGAGATAAGGCTGAACATATATTTACATACTTAACATCAGGTGGTAGGTGGAGAAGAACACCATCGACACCGAAATCCAAATAACCTGATGCTTTCAGCAGCAAATCAAAGGCATCCCTCATGCAATCTGAAATCGAAACACGGTTTGGTCATTGTTGATCACACTTTAAGTTTTGAAGATTTAGAACATCAGTAACCGTAATACCTCCTGATACAACCCGTTCAGTCATAGCAACATCTGTTGGTATCAGCTTCATATTTGCCTCCACTAATGTTAACATTGCCTTCATGTGAAGGACAGACAGTAATTCAAAGCAGGAGTTTGCTACAGAGGTTTCCTGCTTATTGTAAAAGAAGTAAAGGATCATAAAGCATGTCAACAAGTGACAAACCACTCAGCAGATACTGAATTTCATAAAGAAATTGAACCTCTTGCCCATCTTCCAAGTTTTTCCACTTGAATGCAATCAATTGTTGAAGCCCATATCATGATTTAATCTGAAAGCCTACTTAGGTCTTGAGTATTTACTTGTAAGAACACGGATTCCAATCTTTTAACCAAGTGAACAACTGACAATGGCTAATTACGAGCATTAGCAAGTGCAACATTAAGAGTCACAGAGATGGAAAAGCGCAGCCACTAAAGTCGGAGAAGTAATGAAGTTAAAAACGGTAATTAGGAACAATTAAAGAAGCTTGTACAGGAATTAGTTGCAGAGTTTTGTGGGAACTATCAAAACCGTACTTTAGTTAAAGCAAATTCCAATCATACAAACAGGAGAATGCAAATTCATAAGCACATAATACCCTTACGAAAGTATTAATCAGAAAGGGTACACCGACACTGAAGCGTAAATCGAACAGGGGGTCTAAAATATAAGAATCGGAACACAGCAACAGCAAGCCAGTCATATTGTCAGACAACTGCTGCCTCAGCCACGCCAACCTGACGTAACAAGTTTTTCTATAGGATTTAAACTTGCTCAGAAAAGAAACCCAGAAGGTGACCTGGGAACGGGAAAATTCCACCATGCAAGGCGAAATAGCGATGGGGAAACAAAGGTACCTGGTAATTTTAGACCCCCAGCAGCCCAATTTAAAGTAGGGAAGAAGGTTTTGGGCAAAGGTAAAACAGAAGAACATGAATAAAGAGCAAAAGCGCAGGAATACCCTTGTATTTGGAAGTATGGGCTACAATGACAAAGAGGAAAAAGCAGGCATACATACACAGGGGAGAAGCACAGCAACATTTTATCGTAGCTGACTGGTTGAGGGAAGAATCAAACATCAATCAAAGTGAAAAGCGTGTAAGAAACTCAAACCTCGAAGAACACTGATTCCTCGACGGAGAGCACAATGTCCAGCGTCAATTTCCAGCCTCAAGAAGTGAGAGCAGTTCATGCATATGCTTGTCCTTTTGGAAACAAACGGAGAAGAACAAACACCTGTAAAATACGACTACGGATTGGCTGCTGAGGACGGCGGCGAAATGCCCCTGGAATGAAGGCTTATTACGGTACTGCCAGTGAACAAAAGGGCCCAAGGTAACGTTTTATTACCAGAATGCCCTTGGTCGTCCCTAAAAGCACCACTTATTAATTGTTCTAAAAAATATGAAGAAGTATCATAAAAATAAGAAGTGAAGATTGTGCATGTTATTAATATTGTATTAAAAATAATGTAAATGTACATAAATATGCAAAGTGAGGTATAAAAAGAGTTTAAAAGGATATCTTTGTCATTTACCCTTTTTATCTCGAGATAAGTTATCCCTAGATTATTATACCACCCAAGAGGAGGGATAACTTATCCCGGTACTATTTATTAGTCCCGAGATAAGTTATCCCGGATTTGCCAACCAAATAGCAATTTAAGGGCCAGTACATTTTTATCCTGGTATAATTTGCACTTATCCTTCACATCAAATGACCCGTTAGTTCCTAATTTATTGCCGTTTATCATTAATTATAGTTGTTTCCCTATTTATATATTTTGAAATATTATATTTATTATATTCAAAGAGTAATTTGATAAAATTTCCCCTATCATTTACTGCTCCTTAATATCTGTGCGAAGTAGTGCACCGAATTCGCCCCAACTTTTAACGGGCTGGACATTTTAGGGTCACTTGGTAGTTGGTTAGAGTTATGCAAGTATTAGTAATGTAGCAATTAGTTTTGAGAGAATGTATGTTAGTATTATTAGTTACTTACGTATTAGTTATACATGTACTATTAATTATTCAATCTTCTATCCTGCGTAAAAATAATACACAGATTTTTGACACTTCATAACTTTATTCTTACATGTACGTATGTTTCAAGCTCATTCTTATAAGCGGGAAGTGTATTAGGGTCAAAAGAGACCTCTAGTACTTAACTGAGTTCAAAACTTTCCAATCAATTGAGTTTCTCGCGTTTGATTATACAAGAGTCAATTTTAAATGACCATAACTTTTAGCACACAAAGAACTAGGTATCCCATGACCTACCAAATGAAAGCTCTTTGAATTAGCTTTCCAGCGCAACTAATTTCACCTCATTTTGGAGTTCGGAGTAAAAAGTTATGACTATTTTACTAAAGACTGCCAGAGTAAAGTCTAACTATGAAACCTACTTGTGGGATGTGATTTGAGTTACGGCATATACTGTTCACTCGTGGAAAAACTTCAGCAAATCCATTTTTGAGCCCCAGACTTGACGGACCAACCTACAAATCGTAGATGCAGTTACAAGCCGTAGATTGGGCTCGTGGAATCAATCTAGAAATCCAGAATTTTTTCCAAAAGTTTACGGATTGGTTCCTACGGGCTGTGGAAGTTTCTACGGGCCGTAGGTGGGCCCATGGACGACTTTGACAGTTTTTTAAGAAAGATTATTTTGGTCTTTTCCCACCCTTTCAAAGCCTAAACTTGACATTTTTACACCTAAATAAATCCCTAAACATATCAATTTAACCTTTTTACGCTAAAACATCTTCTCCAACTTAGAGCAAGTTTTCAAAGAAGAAAAAGACTAGATAATCTTATGAGTTTTTCGGAGCTGATTCAAGAGTCAAAACTTTCAGGTATGTAAAGCTAACCAAAACATGGATTATGTTCTTCCATGTGCACCATAACCCGAATTGTTGGTGTTGTGAACGAATTCAGTCTTCATCATAGATGTTTCTTAAAGATTTCTTTAAAATTCTAACGTATCCCTATATAATCTTGCATGAATTACTATTTTTATGAATTAAATGCTTGAATTAGGTGATTTTGCTTTTCTACATGAACCCTAGCATGAATTCTTGTTATTTTTACATATTTCACTTAAATGGGTATGCATAAGTATAATTTGAGCCTAAAGAGTCTATGGAATCCCTAAATGCTTTAACTCTACTTTTGTTTTCCTGAATGCTATGAGTTAGAATGATGCATGATAGAGTCTTTATGATTCAAAAGCTGAACCTTAAAAGAATGTAACGAAAGAGTTGATAGTTGATATGATGAATTGAGTTAACAAATGTACAATGAGACTAGATGAATGATTAACCATAGGGTTGATGTCTCATAAGTATGTTGAGTCTTGGGAGGAGTATTGAGCACTAAATTGAGTAAGAGTAAGTCCAAATCGAACTCAATAACTACGTAGCCGGCATAGGAGAGGATTGGACCATATCATATGTTTTCTATTATCCCAAAAAGAGGACTTGATGTTACTGATTTTGGATCCACTGATGGGATGTCCCCTATCCTGGCAAGGTATGAGATGGATGTGACAATGACATCGCTTTAGTGTCCTCTATCCTGGCAAGGTATGAGATGGATGTGACAATGATATCGCTTCATTGTATCTTTACCGGCTCATAGGTGATGGTTATCGATTAGAGAAACTCCCAAATAGGCCTTGATAGTACTCTGAGTGGATTGGACTAGATGGTGTATGAGTAATCATTGTCTAAGTTACATTCTTACTTTAGACTCTTTACTTGCTGATTGAGTTTCCTACTTCTTGAGTTTTTTACATCACGTATTGACGTCCATTTGGGCCTGCATCTTTTCATGATGCGAACTACTAGCAGTCCTCAACAGGCGCCCCATTGAGGACCTATTTTCTTTCAGCTGATTGGTGAGCCCTCTTTACTTTCGGAGGATATCATGTTCTTTTCTAACCTTGAGTGTAGACTTATTTCATTCTATTTTGAGGTAGTCATGGGTCTATCGTTGACACCATTTTGTTAATGGATAGAGACTTCATAGACTAGACTGTCGCGTCGTGATTGGATGTTATTTTTGGCTAGTTTTCTTTCAGACTAGTCTTACTTAATTGATCGATAGATTGTTTGTCCTTTGGCCTTTGATTTTCGTTTTGTCATTGCTTCTATCAAGTATTCTTGATTGTTGATGTCTTTCGCTGTTAGTTATGATTGAATTAATGTGATGAGGCCAAATGGTTCGCTTGAGGGCTAGCAATAGTTTCTGAGTGCTGGCCACGCCAAGGATGCCCTCTCCGGGCGTGACAAGATCTTTCATAACTTATATATGTATTAGTTATGTGAGATACTTAATTACAACTCAAACACCGTATTAATTTTATATATGAATAATTTACCTCCTAACCAACTACTAAACGTAATATTACTTATGCATAATTTAATGTCTGATTAACTTATCTCAACCCAGCTAACAAACAACCCTAAGTGAGTTTCATACATACTTGGGCAACTATACATTTTGACTCGTGACCTGTCATAGCTTGAACCAACCAACTCATAAACATGCCCAAATTCAACCAAGGAACTCCAAAAATACTATACTGTCTTTGGCAATGGATATTTCATTTCATTTTAGTTGTCATGATTTTTATTTTAAGAGTTAAATATTTTGATTAACATTTTAAAATATATTTTTTATTGTATTGATATGAAAATAGTTGCAATCAGTAATACTTGTCTTATAGTGTTTTAATATCTAAATTTTTGTTTTAAAATATCAAATTATTTTAATGTAATTTAACTTTAAAAATTGATCAAATTGACTTTTGAAAAAGTGTAATATGACAATTAAAATGAGTCAGAAGAAGTATTTCTCTGTTAATTTCACTTTGCCACTCCATTGATTGATAATATACCGCGGATACGGAGATGTTAGTAAAATTGGAAAACATTTTGATGTCATAGAAAGTTATATATGGGTAAATGGTCATATGTTTTCCTAAGTTTTCACCCATTCATAGTAATTATAATGTCATCATCGAGTATTATAGTGAGATAAATATGATTACCTTACCTATATAGAGGTTGTTGGGTTGTGAGCTTTTTTTTTACGTGGATAAATTAAGTTCAATTTGGACCAATTCATTTTTTCTTAGAGGTCATTACTATGAGGCATATACATAGATACTTTTAGGTTATATTTCACTATCCACAAAAGAGTTTACAGCAGGAAAATATAGAGAAGTGCAGATTTTCGCATTAAATTTTCAGCCATAACAGTCAACTTCAAATTGTGATTTTCACTTTGATTCTTATCTGATTGAGCTGATTTTTGGGCATCTTGCTCCTCATCTCAATCTTTGATTATGAATTGTTTGAGTTGGATTTGGTGGACTGTAGCTCTTATTTTTAAATGCATGAATAGTAGTTGCGTTGTTTGTACTTTTGCCTCTAGTTTTGGTACAATATAATCTTGTTGTGATGTTGCTCGTTGTAATTTGACACTTGTTTTGTGATCAATTTTGGAGAGCAATATTGTAACTCTTGATGATTATAGTGGAGGTTTTGGTCCTGTGATTTTTTACTCTTCATATCAAAGGATTTTCCACGTAAATTTGGTATTTTATGTTATTGGTTTTGTTCTTGCTTATCGTATTTATTTGGTAACTTATTACCATTGTACTTGGATTTGTTTGTTTCCTCTTGATCAAATTGAAAGAGAAAGTTTGAACTTGAGTATTCTTTCGCTGCCACCCTATTTTGCATTTTTGCATATATATATATATTTATTAAATTTGGGCCAGGGGCCCGATTTTTTAATCAAATGCAATGGGCTCTAAAAATGTCGTTACAATCAAATATTCCATCCGGTGGCCCTAGTGACGGTCCAAATGACCATCACTAGGGTAATTCCTAAAACAGAGGTCTTATATTCAAGTCTTGAAATAGAAATTTTTTTGATAAGAAGCACTTTCTCTCTTAATGAGTCTAACGTGCCCTGATTAGTTGGGACTTCAAAGCCAATGAGAGAAAACTCCCATTGCCCGGTTCCATTATGTTTGCAAGATCCCTACTATGGTTTAAACATAGCCAACAAAAGAACAATTTATGGGAAACATTTCTAGTTAAATAAACTCGATAATATAGTAAAAACTTAATCATATTAATGAACAACATTAGCAAGGATAATCTGAATAAAATTTAACAAATTACTATTGTCATTTGCAAGAGGGGATGTTAATTTCATGTCATCAAAGTCTTTGAAAAGCTACTCTTATGCTATCAAAATCCAAATTCACCAAAGCATATGCTGCAGTACAAGACCCCAAAGCAGCTTTCATTCTTACATTCTTTTTTCACTTTATAATAGTGATGTACACTTATCCGTTACTGTTTTTGCAAAATTTGATTCCAATAATCAATCGTTAATCTTTAGAGATATATGAATATATCCATTTCATGTCAAAGTAGATTCTTTATATGTACATCAGCTCTTCTGGCAAGTCTGATTAGCCCTGTCTTTGTTTATGTCTCGAGTTAGAACAAATTCGTTATTTTAGAATGAGGATCTAAACCAACAACATTTAAGCAAAAAATTGGGTCTTGAACTCCATTGTGAAAAAATTTTGACACTAAAAGAGATTGTCTTGTGGCTAGGTTTGTAATAGCACATAGGAAGAAAATGAAAATATAAGTGATGATGTAGGGAACAATAGTTTGTCCATTTTCTTTTCATGTGAAAGTGGAGCAATATATCTTTTTATATTCAAATTATTGACTTATTTGGGATTCATTTATGGTGAGGACATCCAATATAAATTAATTTAATTATGATCATATTGTAAATGGAAAAAAATCACAAATGTTTTTGACCCATGTAAATTGAATAAAATAAGGATAACTATATAAAATGATCGTCTGGTCATTCCAATTATTAGAAAAATGATCGTTTGAAGTATATTTAGTGTATATTTTATGTATAGAATGTATATTCAGTGTGTAAATCATGTACAAGTAATGTATGTTATATAGTCAGTGTACATTTTTTTATGACTTTTGGCAAGCTAAATTGTATAGTCACTTTATAGTTTCCATAGTTTTTGACTATTTTTTTATGTAAATATAACGTGATTGTATTTATTGTAAACTAATTACGTTATTGTAATATTTGAAACTTTCCCATTAAAAATTAAACCTAAAAATAGTCAATCCAAAAATACCTTTGGCACTAATAATTTGATCCAGAATTACCCTCGTGACTTTTATCTATAGGAGCTCTTTCTTGAATTGCATTTTTTTTAATTCTTCATTTAGTGTTTATATTTACATTAGAGTATGATTAATTCGGATTCATATCAGGGCTGGAATTCGAGATTTTTGATTAAGAGATGAACAATCTCATTCACTGTATTATATTCTTTAATGATGAGTTGCATTTACTTTTCACCTAGTGATGCTTTTAGATTTTTCTAAATCAAGTCGATTTACAGACTGATCTTTTTGATTTATACTATCCAGCGGCGGACGTACATTCAAGATTATAGGTGCTTGAGCACCCAATATATTTTGGAGCCAACACTATTATTTACATAGGAAACCTAGTAATTTGTACAAATATGTAATTTGAGCACCCACTTTTAATAATAGCTTCAAATTTGAAATAATTGAGCACCCAGGACTAAAAAGTTCTTGATCCGCCACTGATACTACCAATCATCATTATAAATATAAAACTCAATTTTATATATATTTTTAGCGACGAAGTTATTAGGATTTTGATTTAAAAGATTCAAAATTTGAAGAAATAGATACATGAACTTGTCTAAAGGGGGTTGACATCTATTATATATACACAAAAATTATTCTAACCATGCATAAATAGCATAAAATTTTCATTGAAAAAAATTCGGATAAACCCCCTTGCCAATACTTGGTTCCGCCCCACCATATATACACATATAGTCTGGTTTGATAGGACCAGGAAAAAAAGACTTTTTTTTCCTCCTTCCTCCAATACCATTACAAGATCCGACGATTAAAGAGCGAATTATTATTATTATTATTATTAAATATGCAACACTGACAACTCACAAGCCAAGAACATTGCTGCAAAGAGTGGACATGCATCTCAATTTTTTGTTTAGGATCAAAATAGAACAACCTATGGTGATGCAGCACGGAATGGAGAGACAAATTAAGAAGAGGACGGCAGAAATGGTTACCTGGACCGAGCTGGAGCTTGAAAGGCCGACGCTGTGGACCTCTTCTCCGGCGAACTAACAAGGGAGCAGAATAAGGGAAAGCACCGGAAGGCTTAGCATTTATACGGAGGGAATAGGAGGAAGCGTAATGCCCCTCGAATATCCAGTAATTACGAAAACACCATTAGTGGTCCACTTTCAGAAATGGCCATGGCCGAGGAGAAAATTACAGAAGTGCCACTCGTCGTCCGACGAAAGTGGCACTTATTAATGAAGATTATTATTATTATTATTATTATTATTATTATTATTATTATTATTATTATTATTATTATTATTATTATTATTATTATTATTATATAAACTCACGAGTAAAATAAATAAACTATGATACTATAATGATCTAACTAGTCAATCATATTGAATAGTGTTATTTTAATTGACTAAAGTCAAATCAGTTTGACCAACCATTATTATCCTTCATCGTTGCACCTTCGGTCAAAAATGGTTTAACATATTTAGGACCTATGATGCTTTGTCCCATATTCCGAAAATGTATGTCGAGAAAAAATAAGAATGTTGTGATGGATGTGTAACATAATAGGAGTGATAAGATTAAAAATGAGGTTATTTGCGAGAAAGTGGAGCGACTTTGATGACGGATAAGATGAGAGAAGCAGAATTGGGATGGTTTAGACGTGTGTGGAGGTCTTGAGGAGGTGTGTTGATCGATGCCCTTGAGGAGGTGCAAGAGGTGGGATGTAGGAGGTATGCGGATCGGAGGGGTAGGGATAGGTCAAAAAAGTATTGGAGAGAGGGAATTTGACATGATATGGTGCAGCTTCATATTAGTAAGAACGTGACTTTAGATAAAATGAAATGCAAGTTGTGTATCAGGATAGAAGATTAACAAGGTTAAATTATTGTTTTGCAATGTGGAGGTTTAGTGCTTATCTTATCTAAGACTATTCGTAACTTTATAGTTCTTGTCGTGGTGTTTAATGCATTTCGATTCGTTCATTTTTTTAATTGTCTTCTATCTTATGCTTTCGGCATTATTTATTGCTTTTTTTTGTTTTACCCAAATTTGACACACTTGAGCTGAGCTCTTTCAAAAACAATCTTTCTATCTCGATGAGAAAGTGATAAAATCTGCATACACTCTATCCTTTTCAAATCCTACATTGTAGGATTTTAGTGAATATGTTATTGTTTTTATTGTTGATATTTTGTTCCATGAACTCTTTAGAACGGATTAAGTAAAAATTAAAAATCACCGCTATAGTAATCGTGATACAATATTCATAAAAAGAATAAAATAATTATTTAACTGTAATGTATTTGTTACCACAATTTTTCTTACTGATCGTTTGGTAGAGTATATTAAAAAATAACAACACATGCATTATTTTTATATATTACTAGTACCTTGTTTAATACTCTTTTTCAACTTGTGTATCATTATGCTACACTCTATTATGTTGTAAGGTGTATATTACTAATAACATGAATTTCTACGTATTAGTAATGCAATAGTTCTAGTGCATGAATTATCGTGATTAAAGATCTAATTGCCCCTCAAAACCCTTTTAACATTTTCCCACCATAATTGTGAAGTGTATTTTGTAAATAATTTTTTTATGCAACACATGCTAATTTTAATACATCAAATCGAACTATGCTTAAAAAATATTCTATGTATAATTATGCAAGCATAACTAATAATGCATGCATTAACTCTTTGTATTAATAATAATTTGTTTGGTTCACTTTTGCGTTAGTTATGCAATCTATTGTGCATTACATATATTATGAATTTTTAGATATTAGTAATGCAATAGTTTTAATGCATGCATTAGCATGACTAAAGACCTAATTGTCCCTCAAATTTTTCCCATCTTTTTCACTATAACTGTGGAAGATATCTTTGTAAATAATTTTTTTAATGTATCAAACCAAACAATGCATAAAGTTATTCCATATATAATTAATGCAAGCATGACTAATGCTCCATCTGTTCACTTTTATTAGTCACTATTTCACCTATCGAGGTCAAACAATATGAACTTTGACCAATATTTAAAATATATTTTTTTTCATCATATTAACATGAGAAAGATTGCAACTTATAGCATTTTTCGTATAATTTTCAACCATCTAAATTTTGGATTTCAAATATTAAATTTAGCCACTTCAATTTAGCTTTGAAGTTTGTCAAATTGACCTTAAAAAAAGCGAAATAGTGACAAGTAAAAGTTAAAGAGAGGAGTACATGCATGACTAATGCAAACATTCTACTTAGCATTATATTCTACCAAATGATCCCTCTATTTATTCCTCCTCCCCGTCTTAAATGAATTGAATTTTTGAGCAACGCACACATATTAAGACAAAACTTAAATCATAATTTCCACTGTTGTCCTTTGTGAAGTCGTAAATATATAATATAACTTATCTTCTAGAAAATATAAAACTTCAAAAAATGAAAAGCCAGATATGAAAAAAGTTTCAAACATTCATCTTAACTTTGAACAATTCAACTATTTTAAATATAAATTTTTTTTTCAAAAATTCAATTAATTTGAAACGAAATAGAGAACCTATAATTTAAAAAGAGAAAAGATATACAAATTAGAGTAAAAAATAGACCTAAAAAAATATAGTTAATTTTTGTTTTGTTTCATTTCATCTACCAAAAGCCCTAAACCCCATTGCTTCATTTCCACAGCTTGTTTGAGGAGAAAACACAGAGGAAAGAGAATGAGAATGCATAAACTCAAAGCTTTGCTATCACAGAGTAAACGTTTTCGGAGAAATGATTCGAGTTTCTTCCTCTCTTATCATTATTGTAGACAGTTTTCTGCTCAACCCAGTTACACCCAAGTCGATTATCTTCAGGAACAGGTTTTATTTCACTCAGTATTCTTCCTAATCAAACAATTGTTGATGCGGACACAGATTCTTTGGCGAAATACCAGTTACTTGTTGTTTTGTTGCAGGTTTTGGTTGAAGGAAGGGCTAAATCAAGAGCAGCTATTCTGAATAGACCATCTGCTCTTAATGCTCTTACGCCTTCTATGGTTTGGCATTTTCCCCTTGTGATGATTTTGTTTGTTTATGGTTTTGTGACGAGGTAGTTGACCCTATTTTTAATGTTAGGCTGGTCGACTAAATAGATTGTATGAGTCTTGGGAGGAAAACTCAGATATTGGATTTGTCATGATGAAGGTAATGATACATTGTATTAAAAAGAGCTGCTTTTCACCTTCCTGTTTTGTTATTTTGTTTTGTTGGTTTTATTTTTCTTTTTGGTCTGTTTCAAATTAAAGGACATTTTGCTACATTTCTTTAGTGTAAGATCACATTTTACAAGATTCAAAAGTCTTCAGTATCTCTTAAACTCCGTGTCAAAAAAAAAAAATTGGAATGGAGCAAGTATTTCGAAGGGTCAAGGTTCAGTTTATGAAATTTGGACATTCTAGCTAATAATTAAGTTTTGATTAAATTTATTGCAGAGTAATGGAAGGGCATTCTGCTCCGGAGCAGACGTTGTCACACTTTATGAGTTGATTAAAGAAGGTTTGTGTTTGCTTTTAGTTTTGTTTCTTTTTTCTCGTGTTGTATCAGTTTCAAGGTACAATTTCCTAAGTGTGCCTGATCATATATTCCCTGCAATGATCAACTACTCCCTGTCTTAACTTTTTTTAATGATATAGTACACCTACATAAGTTTCTGATTAAAGCAAAGATTTTGCAATTGAATTTCAATGAAATCAAGGTTGTCCCGCCTTTTTTGGGTTGCTATACTCAATGGGTTAGTGAACAGTGGGGTTGCTGCTTCAGAAGTTCTTCACGTGATTATCCAAATTGTGTAGTTTCCTCCTCAATGTCATATCAGAGCTGCCTACTCGCTGTTTTCCGCTTGCTTGGGTGTAAATACCACTCAAAGTTAATAAGTTTTAATATGTTAGAGGCACCCAAGGGTGTGACTTACCGTCGATAAATTTGGATTGGACTATGGAAGACCACGGTGGGGGGGGGGGGGATAGGTAACTATTATTTGGTAAGATTAGTAAGTGCTAGTAAGCTGGACATAAAATATTAATCCTCCTGCTCATTTTATGTGGAACATTACTCTATGTTTTAAAGAGGTTTTTCTTTGACCATACTTTTTTAAGTATTTAGAATTATTAACTATCAGACTTATAGTACTTTAATGTATGTTTCAAATATGTAAATTTTGTTTCAAAAATGCTTGAAGAATTTAAGTCCCAGAGGACACCCAAAATTATCTAGCTTTACCCTTGAACTCTGTACCCTGTCACATAAGTTGGAACAGTGGGAGTACTGTGTTAGAGAAATGCTTATTTGTGTTTTACTAAAGCTGTAACATTCGCATATTGTCAAAATGAGGAGCTCTACCAGAAACAAGTTGAATACCTAAGCGGAACAATTCTTTCCCACAACCTACTGAATGAGAATGGCTCATTGTTAATCTGACTGTTCAAATTGTTAATCTATGTAGTTTGTTTGAGTTTCTTGCTTCATAAGAGGAAACTAGCAGAACGATCATGACAAGCTGCCATATTTGTGAATCTCTCCTTGTCTCACCAAATGACTGGGGCTCGGAAATATAATCAACATATCTTATCGATTTAATGCACTCCAGGGTATGGCCTAGTAGTCAATAACATGGGAGGAGAATCATGAGGTCTCTCATCAAATCACAACGGAGATAAAACAATATGTGATTTCTTCTCATCTGTCTAAACCTTGGTGAGAGAGTTACCTTGAAATTAGTCGAGGTCATCATAAAAAAATATAGTTTATTGACTAAGCTTCTTCTTATTGCTGGTATTTTACTTATATTGCAACTGAAGTCCTAGATGGACCTTGTAAATTCCTATAGTTTGAGGAGAATAACAGAGTATTTCCTGCACTTGCTCGCCGAATCCTTTGCTTTTAATGATAGTAGCTAATTTTTTAAGTCATTGCTTGCGAAACTGTTGGCAAATTTTTTCTTAGATGCACTTATCTGCAGGGAAGGTTGACGAATGCAAGAAGTTCTTCCAGACATTGTATAAATTTGTTTACCTGTTAGGAACCTATCTCAAGCCAAATGTGAGTTGTACTCTTTCTTTTCTTTTTCTGCATATTGCATTGTCAGTGAGGTTAGATATTGAGTTCTCTTATCAAAATGTTGTATCTCCCTTCTCTTATTGGGAGATGTCGACAGATGTTCCTCTACCTCACTACTTGTATCAATGCGTTGGATTTAAATTTCTATTTTAACTGTCACTTCATTATTATCTATCGGCCCAATATAATTGTCTAACTCGACATATAATCCATAAAATGAAACACAACATATAGCTAAAACATGCGAGCTTTCAGTGAGTGACATAGTTTTATCATCTTAAAATTGACTTCTGAATCAACTTTTTAGCAAACTATAGCAGATATGTTTAAGTTAAGTATTATTGATCATTATGTGCAGGTGGCTATTTTGGATGGCGTTACAATGGGGAGTGGGGCAGGTATTTCGCTTCCAGGAATGTTTCGCGTAGTAACTAATAGAACTGTACGTACCTGCTTCCATTGTGCCGATTATGAAACCAGATTTCCTTATCTGATTAATTTTAAAGACTCCTTATAATGACAATATTTTTGGTGGCATAACGGAAGATAGTTCTTTTGCAAGATTATTCTTTCCGGAGTTGTACTGATTGTTTCAGAAGCGATGTGTATAGAGTGCTTTAATGGACAATCCATCAACTATTACCTATTACACTGGGAGAACTGCAGTTGAATGGCCCCATACAATTCAACAATCAGATATAAGGAAAACTATAATCATGCACTGAATAAGCTATGTGATGCTTGGGTGGTGATACCCAACTCTTTAATGTGTTATAATGCTCCAGTGATAATTCATGGTCAAATGCACTACTTTTCAACAAAGGATTTTACTCTGTCAATATCTAAATTCATTAAGATGACAGTATTTCTGATGATACAGAAAGCTTTTCTGTATGCCTTTGTTTCCGTAATTGCATCCTTTTGTTGAGTAGTGAGCACATAGAGTGCCGCTTGGATAAACCTTCATCTTATCAACCGTTGTGCTGGGAGAAGTCCAGTTGGATGATCCCCATCCTTTTTCAACTATCACATATGAAGAAAATTATGATTTTCATGCACAGAATAAGTTATGTTTGATGCCTGAGTGGTGGTGCCAATTCTCACTTATTGTGATTGTCGAGTGGTTATTTACTATGTTGTTCGGACTCTTCAAAAGTATCATTGTGTGTGTGTGTGTCAGATACTCCTAAGCTATGCACTTATTAAAGGATCCGACGCTGGTGCGGCAATATCTTTGGAGGGTTTGGGTGACATACGTTATTTGGGGTCATATGCACAGAAGAGCTCACTCAGCTTATTTACTTTTTCAATAAGTTGATTTTGAGTGTTTGACACTGCCCTTTGTGCATCTTTTCCCCCCCAAATATTCACTAGGATGAGAATGTTTTAGTTTTAACTTTATTTATGTGTTTTTATATTCTTTTTTTGCTAAAAAAGGTATTCCTTAGAAACTTTACGAAACTTGTATTGTTCCATTATCAAATTTCGGGAAATATTTCATTGAAGTCAAATTATATGGGTCATATTATATTAAAAAGTTCTTGTTATCTTTTTAGATGTGTCCCACAAGTGGGGTCTGGGGAGGGCAGAATGTACGCAGACCTTGCCACTACCTCATAGAAAAGTAATATTTTATACAAAAATTGAAAAATTGACCTATTTACCTTTGAAAGGTAGAATTTATCAATTCTTTTTAAACTCAAACAATCTCAGCCTAGATAATATTTAAAAATGACTGAGGAATGAAATGCTTTATCTGATAAAAAATGGTTATCATCTTTACAGACCTCTGTATTCATTTGTTCACTTCTATATCCTTTTTTGATTTGTGAGATTCATTGATCGCACGCTAACTTGTATCCTCTTTAATAGATGGACTACATGTTTGTGTTGGTGAGTCATGCGATTCTCGAGTCAATGGGTTTCTTGTCCTTTACAAAGTTGTTTTTAGTTTCTTATGACCTTTTTAGAAGAGACCTTTTCTTTTACATATAAGATATATCAAAATAACACACCAGATATGAAAAAGCTCATTTTCTTCTTTTCAAATTTGTCATTGGACATAAGAGACCATTTCCTCATCAAAGTTTTGCTGACATGATACTATGGTACATGTGAAAATTGCTGCACCAATAGTCATCATAAGTCATAGTTTAAAACTTTGAACCATGACATGACTCAAGAAAAGCATGTTGTATTATATGTTGGCTTTAAATTCTTTTTTTCAATGTCACATTCTTTCACTTAATATTGATCATTGCCCTCAACTTACAAATGAAAATGGCAAAATCATTGCAGGTTTATTCTAATCCCGAGGCTCAAATTGGTTTCCATCCTGATGCAGGGGCTTCTTATTATCTTTCTCGCCTTCCTGGCTACTTAGGCAAGTTAAATAAAATATTACTGATAAGTAGAATCCTATGTGGGCCTATGCTTGTTAGTATTTAGACTAGAAAACTTTACCAGAACTCCGGAAGTAATATCTCTGTTAGGCACGTTACCAGTTTTTTTTTCTTAAAAAAGTAACATCTCTGTTACGAAAATGATTTGGTGTGTCACGTTCTATTATCATCTTATTGTTTTCTACTTTGATATGTCTATTCATGCAACACATTTGTGCGGGGTGCAACTGGTGATGCGTCTCTTTGATGATGAGGTGCATTGATTTCTGCATTGTCCATTTAAGTCATCCATATATTTGGATGACTTTGGGTGGGTGCGGCGGGGTGGGGTGGGGGTCGAGTCTTCTTTTGGAGGGGTCAACTTTGTCCCCTTGATTTATTTACTGGGAATCGTCAGCTGAACATAAGTGATTACTTTTCTCACACCACCAAACGGTGGCGTATCTAAGGGGGTTACTAGGTTCACGTGGACTTATATTCCCTCCCTAGATCATGTATATTGTTGTTATAATTTATTCCAAAGTACTTGATATGTATCTGCGCATCCAAGCTTAATAAACTATAATACAAATTTGATGGTTATGAGAGAGGTTAGGAGTTCAAATCTTATGTCTATTTTGTAATTCTTTTCTTTCTTTTTCTAGAATTGGGTGCACCATTCTAGAATTAGGTACCTTTTTTTCTTTATTTATTTGTATGACGTATTCTTGCAAAATTTTGAAGTCTTGACATATCGAAGTTTCTATTATTCTTTTGTCAATGTGAAGTTTTATATAATTAAGTCTAATTTCAAAAAAATTATATAGTGAAGCCAAATGTGTATATCGAAACTATTAGCAGTGGATAATGTAGCATATAGTCAATAGGTTCAATTGATGCCAACATCTTTGATGCAGGGTATAGCTAATTTAAAAAGCATACTGAATTCAATTGTAAGAACCAATAGGTTGAATTGGTCAAATTTATATCTTGAATCTATCTCTTCGTAATAGTGCACTCATCTTCTCAACATCCTGGATCTACCTCCGCCACCAAAGGAAAGTTATTGTTTGATGAACTCTCTTTATTTCTTTTATGGATTAGTGCTGCTAAAGACATGCTGGTTGTGAAGTTATTTTTATATCAATGTATTCGCGTACATTGACTGTCACTGGAAGTTTGATGCTAGGGGTTTAATGTTGGCATCTCCTTCCTTGCAGGGGAGTATTTGGCTTTAACTGGGGAAAAGCTTAATGGTGTAGAAATGATTGCTTGTGGTCTTGCTACCCACTATTCACACAACGAAGTTAGTTATAAGTTAATCTGTAGCTGATATTCTCAATTCTTATTCTACTTTTTTTGGTAATTCTGATGTTTGCTGTTCCAACAGAAGCTTCCTTGGATAGAAGAACGCCTTGGTAAATTGATCACAGATGATCGGCTTGTCATTGAAAATTCTATAGCTCAGTATGGTGACCTTGTTTACCCAGATTGGAGGAGTGTTATATACAAGTAATGTTCTATCTAGATTCTCCTAGTTTCCCTTCGTCCATCAATTTATTTTCTATAACTTGCTCATTGTGAATTCTGTGTGCTCTGCTCAATGTATGGATTTGTAGGGGACCAGAGTAAATTACTCTAAGATTCAGTTTAGTCATACTTTTAGTAAGCTTGGGACTTGTTTCAGAAACTCTTGGTGGTATGGTTTATCACTTAAAATTATACTCCTCTATATGAGTATAGGTATGGATGTGCTATGTCTTAGCATCTCCACCAGTTTCATTCGACTTAGCATCTCCACCAGTTCCTTTCGACATGCAACATCAACTCATAATATCCTCCCCCTTGTCGTCAAATTATTTGCTGTTAGAATTGCATCATGCAATACACATTATGAGATGTCACACATTCGTTCCGAGAATGCAGTGTTGTTTCCTTGTATGATCTTGGAAAACCTTCCCCTCTTGAGCTAGCTTTTGAGGTCAACGGTCCATTCTTGTAACATGGGATTCATCTTTTATTATTATTTTACCTAACTTTGGATTCCAAGTTGTATTATCCATGCTCTAGATTTTAGACATGGGTGTGTAGGAGGTGCTAGAATGTCCCACATCGATTGAGAATAAAGTGTTGTTTCCTTGTATGGTTTAAGCAATTCACATCTTATGAATTAGCTCTGGGTTGAATTATGAATTAGATCCAAGACCATATTCTAACGGTCACAAAGCAAACAAGCAGCTTTCTTGAGAGCCTTGGTGCTGCAAACTCTTTCTTACACCTCATTATTTATTTCCTATTTGACCTATTGGACTGCTCTTATGAAATAGTTTTAACTTTACATGTTTAGCTTCCAACCCCTTACATACCATCTTATATGCTTTCTCTACTCTTCTGGATTCCCATATATTTTCAGAAAGAGGTCTTCAACTAATTCCAATCTTGGATTGCCATCCTGAAACTATGTATCGGATGAGCCATGTGCACGTTCCTTCTCGAATAATTGGTACTTTAGCATCAGTTCTCATTCATTAACCATATATCAGTAGCCGTTATCTAAGGTTTGCCTCCAACACTCATACATACATTTAAAGAATCTCCCCTTTCTCGTCATAATCCCCTTTCCAGACTTACTTCAGAACTTTGGCTCCTTAACCACAAAACCACCCTTTATCTACTTTCTCATATTTAATGGATATAATCTCTCCATGAAGTGTTTGGTCCATTTCCCAAGAAGTGCTGCATTGGAATGGACCTGATACTCAACCTCCTTCCCATCCTGAGACTGTTTAGTTCCATGCCACAAAATAGTATCCCCGGATCTGTCTCTGGTTCTTCTTTATTCATATTCTGCCAGATCTGTACTCCACAATTCCATTTTTGGGGTTTGAGAATTTATTCACTATCCTCCAGCCAGGTTAAGAAACATACGACATTTTCGTCATGTCTCTTTGCTTTGTTAAGAGCAGGTACCCTGTGGTTTCATAAAATTCACACAAAAAAGCATCTGCTGCAGATCTCAAATGCCTCATAGGTTCTCATGAGTTAAGCATGATATATGTGATTTATCCATTTGAAGCAAGCTGTCTTGCGGTGGGGATGGGGGTCTTTACTCATCCATATCATCTTCCAAAGCCACAGATCAAACCTTTGTGAGCCCTGAGTCCAATAAGTCTTCTTTAAGGTTTTTTTTGTATTCAGTGAAATTTTTTTGAATGAATCTTTATATCTATTAAATATGCCAATAGTCTTTTCTTTTGCTTCCAAGTTAATTTTGCTTCTCTTCTTATTTATGATAAACTTACTTTTTTTCTGTCATCACATTTCATTTTGGCCTTCCCTCTGTTTCCTTTTGTTTAACCCCCTTTTGTGATTCAGGTTTGAGAAAATCGATAAATGCTTTAGCCAGGATACAGTTGAGGAAATTATAGAAACTCTGGTAAGTGCTCTCTCTCTCTCTCTTACTCACTTTTATTGTCCTTTCTTTCTCTAGGTACAAATGCAGACAAATTAATATCAAGCAATAAACTATGCAAGCACTAAATTTGATAAGCTGCTCCAAACTGTCAAGTAATATTGAATGAAGGCAAAACTAAAGAGCAAGATTAAGATGGTGAACTCTATTTGATTATATCTTCAAAATACACACAGCTTGGAGCTTTTGTAAGAGATGGAAAATCTTTTGGAACAGGATAAGTATAACTTGAATAACAAAAACTATATCTTCAGGACTATATGTTAACTGATAGTACAGGAAATGGTGCTTTCCAAATGGTTCACAGTGTTTCAGTATGTGCTTCTCGGGGTTCAACACTTGATTCTTGACACTACTTTTTCTGATAGTTAAACTTTGTAGACCGTGTTATGCCACACACCCAAACCTCTGTATAAATTGGGCTTGTTTAGTTTGTAGATCTCTTTTTTGTTTCTTTTTTTTTTCTGTTAAAGCATGATAATTGAAGTTCTAGGACATTATTTGAAGAGCTTTCCTCCTGGATATTGATCTTCGAAATTTGTTTCACTGATGCTTTTGGTTGATTTATTGTTTTGTCTCAGAAGTAAAGTATATGTGTTTTCTGATCTTAGAAATCTAGTTTAGCTGTTGTTGACATTCTGGTTGATTTTTTTGATTAAGGGTTGTGGGAGAATGGTTTCTGCTTAGACATGCTTTATGGGCTTTAGTATTCTTAAATATTTGGTCGTCTCTTTTTTACTTGCACCACGTTCCTTCACTTTGCTTACTCTGTCACAAAATGCAGGAAAGAGAGGCAACAGAATCTCATGATGAATGGTGCAATACAGCTCTTAATAAAATAAAGGAAGCCTCTCCATTGAGCTTGAAAGTGGCTTTGAAATCAGTAAGTTTCTACCGTTTCAATTGCTTTTGCAATCTAGTTTTCCGGGTTTAAATATCTTTTTGCTGACAAAATGTAGATCAGAGAAGGCAGATTTCAACCCCTTGATCAGTGTCTAGTCCGCGAATATCGCATATCAGTTAATTGGGTGTCCAAACGGGTGTCCGGTGACTTCTGTGAGGTATATCTTCCTTTGACTATTGTCTGTACAAAGTTTGTACGCACCATATTTCATTATTGAATGTGGAGAAAAGGGAAGGGAAAAATTCAAGTGCTATAAGAAAATCATTGTACCTCCCTAAATTATGTATACTAGTTTCTGGGCACGCGCTTTGCGCGTGTACCCTATATCAATGAGTATATAATATTTTAAATAAAATTATTAGATAACGTGTTCAAATAATAAAATAAAGTTAAAAAGAAAAAGTGTCTTATCCTATTCTTCCGTAAGATAAAGCTTTTTAAATGGGATGACACCCTGACAAAACTTGCAACAATTGGAATTCAAATTCTTATATAAATATATTTAATCTTAAAGGAACTTTATAACTTACTTTCATGTTAATGTAATAAGTGGGTTTCACGTTATGTTTTCTTTTAAATCTCAAGCATATATGGTGCAATATTTAATTCATCTTACTATTTGGACAAAATAAAGTAACAAAAGCATAATCAGCAACAATTATAAAAATTAACACAATAGCAATATATAGTTATGAGGATTCTTTATTTTTGAAGGATTTATCTAACAAAAAGGAAATTTGATTTTTTTGAAAATATTTGCCTTACGACAAAATTGTGTCACAATGTGGCATCATCTTAATATTCTATATGGACTTGGAAATTAAAATACATGTAGAAATTGCTATTGATTTTGATAGAACCTTATTGAATGAATGAAAAGTCCAAAATATTATCATAACTATTTAATGGACTATAATAATTATTTCTAGGACTACTTCATTATCTTTTCTTGATTCAGGATTCCAACTAGCATACGTAAATAAAGATTTTTGAAATGCAGCACAAAATCTTTTATAATATATGAGATAATCAGTTAACTTTCTTTATTCCATATGTAGATTTTTTGTGCTAGTCTTAGAAAGTTGTAAGAAATAGTTATTGAAAATAGTTTTATGAATAGAGAAGGAGATGAGACTTTGGTTTGCCATACCTTGCTTGAATAACTTTTTATTTCTTCATTATATTGAGTTTAAAATTGATTTTTCATATGTTTTTTTCTCAATAATTACATTAAATTTGTATTTATATTCTTCAAATGAATGACCCACGTAATATTTAATAATAATGACTTCTCCTTCTTGGTGTTGATTCAACATATATGAATAATGATATAGGCTTTTCATTTGCTTGAAAGGATAAATTATTCAAATTTCATTCATTTGCATTTAACTAAATTCTTGGTATGAAGAGCATTATAATGGGAGATAAGGAAAAGACTCATTGCATTTATTGTATTATTTTTATTTCCTGTGAATTGCTTTTATATTTTTTTTTTTGTACATTAAGATTAATAAAGATTTGTATTTCAGTTTTCCAACTGTACTTAACTTTTACAAACTAACAAAAAAGAAGAAATGGAAAAAATCGGACAACTATTTCTTGCAAAAAAATACAAACTGACAAATAAATGACATCAAATAGACACAAATTGTACCCTTTACAATAACTACTGCTAAATGAAAGTAACCCCAAGTGAATAAAGAAGTTATACTAATTAATGACTCTATAATAACTGCTTGATAGATCAAAAATGTATAAAAATGACTTTTTAATTTAGTTTATTGATTAATAAGTAATCTGAATTTCACTATTTAATTAATTAGATTTTTGATTTAGTGTAAGGGTAAAATTGTAATTCAACTTTGGGGTTAAGCTCTTCCCACTTTTAGTATAATATGTTACGGGCACACACATGCACTCTATAATTCACTGTGTGTTTGTTATCACCTGTCAACGCGGTTATTGGGTGCCACTATACCTTAGGCAAATGAGAAGAAATTACCTAGTATTTCCGAGCATTTTATACCCCCTATTTGCCAAAGTAAAAACTGGGATATAAAAGGAAATCTAGCGATATACAATCATACACCATAAACCTGAGGGCTCGTTTAATGGTTTGGTTATGCTGGGATATAAATAATGATGTGGTATATATATATATAAATAAAGAGAGAGAGAGATTGAAATGACAAACTTACCATTTGTTCTAGCCTTTGTGGGTAGAATTACCTCGTACTTGGTTGCTGGTGGAGGTGGCGGATATCCTGTGGAATTAGTGCACTTTGAGGAAGTTCAAGTTAAAAGAGAGCTTCAGATAAATTTTTTAGTTTTATAAACCTTGTGATTTTATTATCAAGAAAAAATAGCCTCTCCTGCTTGCTCCTCTTTTATGTTCAACTAAGTACAGTTATTTCTTCATGTTAAGCTATAATACTTATCCGCAAAAGCATTTTCAGGGTGTCCGTGCTAGATTGGTTGACAAGGACTTTGCTCCAAAGGTAATGAATTGTCCTCTGTGCATGCTTAACTTCCTCTCTTCCTCCTCTCTTTATACTTTTTAGCTCGGGGAAGATGAGAAAACTTATACTTTCTTGTACCGAACATTCAGTGGGATCAGAAACGGCTGGAGGAAGTTACCACCGACATGGTTGACCGCTTCTTTAACCCCTTAGATGAATTAGAACCCGAACTCAATTTGGCCACTGCAGTACGAGAGCCTTCAATGTGATTCATGTCATGCTTTGTTCTGCATACGTGGCGTTGTATACTCTATTGGATCCATCACGGTTATGGGGCTGCAGAAGACATTCCTATCAAGATGTTGGGTAGTTTTCATTCCCTTGAAGCAAGATGTAGACGGCTGAGCTGCTCTAATGCCTGTTTAGGTACTAGAAGGTGGTAAAAGACGATACGGCAAGCTAGAAATTGCTAATATCCTTCATCTTTTACTCAATATGAGACATGTTTCTGATGTTGGGAGACCTCTCAAGAATTGCTTTTCATGCAGAGGGGCTCTCAGATTTTGACTGATTAGGTGTGTCCTTTGATAGCTCTTGAATTGGAATGAAAATTACTATCCATTGAAATAAGTTACCAATACCATGGTACCTTGAGAAAATTTTTCATACATTGGTAATAGCATGGATGAGTGTAGACAATTTTTTTTGCAGGAGCAATACTAAATGCAGTAGTTATGATTGACTCTGGTTCACCTTTTGTTCTGTTTCAATCAAGTTTAGTTAACGAAACCGAGAGGGAAAGCTTACTTGAGAGTATATATTTGATTGAAAGGATGTGTTTGATGTCGTATATTCATTGTTATGTGGTTATAATACTCTAATCGCTAATCGTTGTTGTGTTTGTCTTGATTCGATCCTCAAGGCTTATGCTTTTTTGAATCCAATCGGAGATATTATGCTAGTCATACCTCTATTGTTTTTTCTCTTGGCTTTTGTTTGATAAGCTGATGTAAGTTTTCGATGAGTTTCTTGATAATATCTTAGAAAATTTATAATTTGTTTGAGAAAAAAATTAAAAATAAATAAAATTAGATAAGCTTTACCGTTTGAAATTTCGACTTAAATATTGAAATTCTTGAATACTCTTGAAAAATCCAGCTTAAGTTATTTCCTTCTTTCTTTTCCAATGAAAAACCTTATTGGGTTCTGATTAAAAATTTGTCTCATCTTTATTTTATTTCAAGAGCCAGCTTTGTAACGACAATCTAATTAATAAATAGTATGGTAGGAAAAAATAGAATGAATCTTTCTACCATACGATCTATCTATTTGAATACTAGCAATTCTAGTCCACTCATTTCAATTACAACATGAAATTGATTTTTTTTTCATTTCATTTCGTCAATTTTGGCTAAGAACTCAAAAGTCAAGTTTCATGATTAATCGTTTTGACTGTCTCTTTTAACGCAAATGATAAGTAAGAAAAAAAGTAGAAAACAGAATAAATAGTTCAGTAGTAATAAATATTAGAATATTTACCTCCATAATCTCATCGGTTTTTCACTTCGCAATAATATTGGACAATTTCAAATAAATTATAAGAAACGGTAGAGTTTAACTATTGATTTCAAGTCTCTTCTTTTATTTGATTCCTTCTTCATTTATGTATTATCATATTTATGTTTGTCATTTTTTACCTTTCACAATTTTAGCAGCGTCATACACTACAATCGCAGGAGAAAATATAACTATAGTTATATGTGATAAGTTTGATGATTCACTATATTTGTTCAATAAGAATCTCTTATTTATGTATGACAAATTATGTTGCGTGATAACTTTCAAACTTCGTTAATTATGTGAAAGATGTGATCAATACGATTTTTTTAGGATACACATGCAACACACGTTCTTAGAAACTAATTCTTTCAGAATGTGTGTGCGCCCTTTTTCTTACGCTCTCATTTGTTAGCTACTTGGATTCTATTTCATGACATTAATAAATGCTCCTTTAGTCATTTTCCTGTTACATTTTGTAAAACATTGTATTTATTATATCTAAATGGTAATTCGATAAAATTGCCCCTATCATTTACTACTTTTTAATCTTTGCGTCAAGTCAATAAGGAACAAGTAAAGATGGACGAAGAGAGTAATTACACAAATATTGATATTCTTATAAAAGACAAGTAAAGATGGACGAAAGAGGTAATCACGGAAACATAGATGTTCTTGAATGAAGTGACACATTCCATCATATGTTAGCACTCTAATTTATGCTCAAATACCTTCAATTTTATCAATTCAAACCCCCAAACGACCCAACTTTCTTTATAGACAATTCACTTCATGAAAAATGATTGGCTTGGTTCACCTCATTTGGCCCAAATTTTATTTGTAGATTAGATTCAAATAAATACACAAAATCCCAAGGATTTGACTTCAAATGATTAGCTTTTGAACATGTTAACATAATTTGAGCCAGAATTTAAGCCAAGGATAGGGGTCCCCAATTGAAACCTCTCCAAAAACCTTGAGCTATCTTTAGTTGCATGGGATAATTAACCTCAGCGATGACGATTCAAGCAACGAAGATAATAAGAGATCATAAATATCAGTTGAAGCCAAGTCAAAAAAATACTTTTATGTATTATGCGTAATTGAAAAACTTGAGATCAAATTTGACAAAAGCCCCTTGCTTGTTCCTTGTATGTAGTAGTAAAAATAGTAAAACTGAAGGTTCAATCAAATGAACGTGAGAACCAATAATATGATAATAAACTAGTGGGAGCAAAACATACTAACAAATGCACAAGACAACAAGCAGAGCACAATTCACAGATTGAATAGTGACAAATGAGAAATTTATGGAAAGTTACAATCCCTACCACGAAATAGTGCACCTACACGCCTTCATCGATGTTTTTCGACCGGAAAGCCAAGAGCTAACTATCGAGACTTTGGCCTATCCAGACACATACTTCGTGAAATCGTTCATGCATGTTTGTTGCCAGGAGCAACAAGATCAAGTTGGTAAGGATTAACGCTTCATTTCTATTTCTATTCAGACAAGACACAATGTCCAGTAATTCAAGGGTATTTTTAGTCATTTTCTCACTTGAAACAAAAATCTTTTATGGTTGATGTAAGTAACCATAACATAGTAGGAATTAAGCAGCCTCACACTATTCAGCATCAACACTGAGGCAAGAGTTAGTTGGGTTTCACAGTAAAGTAGATCCAAGGAATCCCCTGTATATCAAATACATACATCATAATCCAGTTTGCACATAAGTAGACCCAGTACTCCAGCATGTTTATTGACATGCCAATAAAGTTCTTCATAAAAATGAAAAACACCAAATTAACATGAGATTTTTATGTTGTATAATGGTTCCCCCCTGTGTGACAAATGAAAATTTCAGGACCCAAACGGGTTGTACCTGTGTTTGACAAGAACTTGTCAACCCAAAATATTTTGGAGCCACATAATCCACTTTTCAAACATAGGCAACCTCACACAAGTGTAAGTTGTGTGAGGCATTTTGATTCCCCCAAACTCGATTTGTCAAAACATAAAGAAACTCACATAATTTGTGTCAGTTGTGTGAGTGAGGCACAAAGTAGCCCTAGAGTCTTCTTACACAACATTCAGTTTGCTCTCTTTTCCAGACTCGGGGGGAATACTTCGATTTACTTGAACACCCTTTTCCCATAGTCAAGCATCAAGACAACGACGACATTGTCCAGATTTTCACTTGCCTTAGCCCTCCCCCATATCTCATATATATGTGTCCAAGTGTCTAAAAAAAATATGGTGCGACGCATTTTCCGCTTTGATGAAGCTAGTCTGAACTCAAGTTCCGGTTCCAGTAATATAGCTTCGCCTTCGTATAGTGGTTCAAGTAGTACTGGGATTCAAAATCCTACGAATCAATCTGCTACGACTATTGGGCACCCGAGGTGAACCAAATCTGCTATATTTTCAATAATCAACAGGAACACTGGGTATGCTGTTGCTGTTGTAACAGCAACACAGCAACTGCAATATCAGTTCCTAGTATGGAGCTTGGAAAGAGATGCAAATAGGCTGAATATCTGTGTCATCCATTCGTCAGACAAACCAATATGAAGATTCCTCGACCATGAGTAAGTCATCCGATTCGGTTGTGCATCAACTCCTAGTTTCCTTCTGAGAAATTCAGCAAATTTGAGGAGTCACATTTTTGCAAATGAGATGATAAAATAAAGTCAAAGCATTAAAAATAATTTAGCAACCAGAACCAATGGGCTATGTATATGGGTTAAATATAAAGATTATCCTTGAACCAACAACCTATATCAACGCCACTTAGCAAGTGGATAACCAAAAACACCACTACATTTTGTTCAGATTACATGTATAGTACCATTATAACATATATGTTGACATCTAGCTGAGACTAGTAGATGCTTTCACTGGTCCTTCCATTATGACATCTAGCTGAGACAAGTAGATGCTTTCACCAGTCCTTCCATTATTACATAACAATTGCTCCAGGTATTTCAAACATAGCTTGACCCAACACAAAATTTAAGAAATAAACAAATACTTTCAAAACGTGTGATTTTAAACATGTCAGAACATTTGTGAGGCAAAAGGACTCTTGAAACTTGTGGCTTTCAACATGTCATAACCATTTTGTGGCTAAAAAAATTTCTCACTAAGCATAAAATGGAAAGATTTTTTCTTAACAGTGAGGGTAAAAAAAAAGGAAGGGGGTAAAAACCTAAAAGTGAGAATTTTAAAGTTAATAATTTCTGGACATGTCCAGTGGACGAACGAGTTCTGTTTTTCCCTCTGAGCTGTGCAGAAACACTTCTGGTGATAAATGGAAGTTATCAAAAAAATAATAATAATTTCCAACTATAGAATGTGTCAATCTTTTTGGAAAAAATTATTAGGGAAATAGTGTCAAACAAATTTGGAGTGTACTTGATATCCACTTAGATTTTGTATCATTCAAAAACAAAATTGACAATCTGGAAAAGCCACTCCTACAACATTACGTTGCATTCTTTCAATCCCAACTCAAGTAACTAGCATTTACTTTTCCTGAAAAACAACAATTCAAATTGCATACAAAGAGTAGAAAGGATTAGAAATTTACACTTGATGATGTTCTTAAATCTTTTCCTTCTCATGTCATGCTCATCAATCGGGCTGACTGTTAAGTTGAATTCCCGCAAGGGGTGATATTCTACTGAAGCTAGTTTTTCCTTTGCTGTCTGCATTCTCTTTTTTTCAAATCTCTGCAATAATATAAAGGAAAAGATCATAATGCAGTTCATAAACTAGATGAACGCCACATTATTCTCCACAAAACAAATGTAAACTTACAAGGGCATTCTCTAACCCTTGAATTTGTTGTTTGCAAAGCTTGAGCTCCATCTCAAGGGCATGGATACGATTATCAATAGGTACATTGCACTGCTCGACCATCTGCTTCTGCTTACCCCGGACAATCTCCGGCTGCCAAACATTTAGTGCAACTTTGGTTTGCCTGATAGCAAATCAATTGCAAAATCAAACATCAGCTGCATCATTTTACATTATCTTTTAATAACAAATAATAACATAGCATCTTCTACAAACAACCGAGCAAACAAGACTCTGATGCTCTTGTATAACACACTGTTTTCTACACCAATTGAAATACCATACACATGTCATATATCATCTCCTAATTGTATTTTCACCTATGAGATTTTCATAAGCAGCCTGCTGTTCATGAAAGCCTGACCCCAACCACCATACTGTAAGTAAACCTGAAGAAGCAAAAACAATAAACATTAAAGAGCAGACTCCTGTCCTTCAATACCTGATCTTACGCAAATTTAACAACTCAGCAACACTATTCTTCATTTTCTCTTTCTCCTCTGCAGATCGAACTTCCATCTCTCCAATCCTCCTAGAATGCTCATTGATTTCACTCTGAATTCTTAAAATAGCCCTTCTATGGGCCAAAAGCTTCAGTTCTCGGACTTTTTCGTATCTAGTTGATATAGCAACCAATTAGTTCTCCCATAAGATTTACCAGAGAAGATAATATTAAAAAGAAGACAAGATGATATGGGTAAAACACCGCGAATATTTAAGAACAGAAGACATAACACACTCTCCTGATCATCATTATTTTTTAATGTAACACACACATTCAATAACAACATACCCATGTAACCCCACAAGTGGGGTCTTGGGAGGGCAATGTGTGTGCACCATTAACCCATACCTTGTGGAGGTAGACAAATTGTTCCGAAATATTACACATATTATTTGCGGATGATGAGATAGTATTTGCGAATCAATGTTTGTTTTACAAGTTTTTATATTTTAATTTCAACTTGAAATAGAGAATTTATCTATGAACTGGTTTGACGAATATTTCAATGAAATTTAACGGCTTGCACACTCATCAAACTTCAAGTTTTTTTACAAGTGAAATTCATCCTAAACACTAATGAACAAGTACGCGTTTTCTCAATTTCAATTTCAAATACCTGTTTTTCAACTTCAACAAAATATCGTATTGTTTTGAGTTGAGATCAATTATTTGGAGGGAAAGCTGAACGCATTGTTAGGTTCATGTTGTATCCACCTTGGCAGAATTGACAAAATTTCTAGCCTTAACTAGTTAGAAGGTCCCCAAAGCAACTATAATATTCAATTATCCTTTGAACTGCAAAGACTAAGGGGGTGTTTGGATGAGTTCTTTTAAGTGGCTTATAAGCTAAAAACCATAAGTTGGTGACATCCAACTTTTGGCATTTTTAAAAACTTTTTCAGCATTTCCAAGCCTAAAAAAGAGTTTAAAAGCCAAAACCCGCTTGAAATAAGTCAATCCAACACCCACTAAACAGACTACTTTCCGTTGAAGCATAATACATAAACGTGTCCTTTAACTTGGCTTCAACTGGTATCTATGTCCTCAAACTTTGGATATGTATAAATAGACTCTTAAACTTGTATAAAATTAAACAAATAAGTAGACACACACGTCCGATGTGTCAACGCATATTGTCATCTAGGACACGTCTGTCTGCTTGTTTAACTTTTGGATAGTTTAAATATGTAATTGTGCACACCCAAAGTTTGAATGACATAGATGTGAGTTAAGTCTAAGTTAAATCGCAGAAGATATAATATCCTTGCTGCTAATATTCTTTATTTTGTAGCTGCTGTTTTTCAGGCCCAGCTTGCTTGCAACTAGACTAAGTAGATTACTTCTTCTGCATCAGCTAACTATAAACCTAACAACTTATATGATGCAAATACACTAAAACAACATAGACATATAGTTAAAAAAATAAAAAAGGAAAACTTGAATACATGAGTGTGTTCATGTATACCTGATTTTGTAGAGCGATTTGATGGAAACAGAAGAAGATGACGGATGTTGATATTTAGGGAAATCCGCGGAGAACAAAGAGGACCAGAAAGAATCGTCGGAGGAGATTCGATTAAGGAGGGTGCAAGTTATAGAGACGCAGCAAAGATCTTTGTAGTTGAAATTGGAGGATTCAATTCCGATTTCAAGGATCCGTCTCCATAGCTCCTCCGGCAAAGCTGAAGCCGACGCCGGCGCCGACATATTCTGCAATCCTGGCCCAATTTCTGTTTGGATAAATTTTATTTTTTTACAAAAGAAAGAAGATAATATTTCTAGCAAAAATAAAAGTTGATTAATTTATCGATCCTTATTTTATATTTATATACATATAAATCAATTAACAACTAAATCATTCATACAACACGTCAAAATAACAACAAATTTATTAGTTAACTTGAAATATTATTTTCCAAGAGAAAATCAAATATATTTTTGCTAATTTATGTCATATAAAGGATGTTTTCGTGCTTGTTTTCTTTAAGCAATAGTTGGAGGCACAAGTTATAAATATAATTTTTAAACACAATAAGTGTTCCATGAAAGCACGTCATTATTTAACATGATTTTAAGTTTTTGAGTATCTTATACTTTGATTTTGTCTTCATTTTATCTTTCGTTAATTTGCACCAAAAACCCGTTTTAAAAACATCGAATAAAATCGAACCAAACTTGAAAAATCGAACCGAATAGAAATATTTTGGTTTGGTATATGGTGCACATGTTTTCAAAATTGAAAATCGAAGAATCGAACCAAAATTTGCTAAAATCAAACCGAAGAACTGAACGCCCGTGAATGAGTTCAATAATATTATTTTTATAATTTTTATTTTTATTTTATATCATTATTTTATGTGGTATGATATTTCAAAAAAATATTTCAAATTTTATACTTTTTCAGTTTAAAAAAAAAGGGCTTATTTTTTATTTTAATCTATTTAAAAAGAATGATTTTTTCCCTTTTTTACAAATATTTTAATTTTTACTTTTTCATGTAACATGTTTAAGGTCATTTTGTTACATTTGACATAACTTTAATTTACAACTACAAAATTAAAATGTCTCCCTTATTTTCTTAAATTTTGTGTCAAGTCAAACTAAGTTATTCTTTTTTAAACGGAGAGAGTAGTTTAAAATTATTTTTAATATTTGTGTCATTTTAAATCATTATATTACATGCAAAACGAGAATTTTAAGTTGAATTATTTTTATTCTAGTAAAGTGATATCTTTTTAAAACAGACTAAAAAAAAGATGTAGATAATGGGATAAGAGAGTGTATTCAATTTAAAAAATATATAAATAATTTATCAATAATTAAAAAAATTAATTATGTTTTTTAAGGTCGTAATTTATTTAAACATTTTGATTTGATTTGATTATAAAATTGAAGTTGTGCTTGGTTATACGCGTTATATATGTAGAATATATTCGTATTTGAATGTAGTACTATTTTGAAAGTAAATTAGAAAATAAGTCTTAAGATGTTCTTCTAATTTAAAACACTACTTCAAATTAAATTTTAAATTTTCACGATCAAGTATTAATTTTTAAATAAAATAAATCTATTATAAAAAATATAAATCATAATTTTCAGAGCCAAATAAATAACTTAGAAATATAAGGAAACTAGACATAGGTGCTCGTGCCAACACGCGTCAATATCTATTATTTTTGTGTCTCAAGTCATATAATATAAATAGAATTTAGAAAGTCAATTAAATTTTGATATAATTTTAAATATTTAAAATTATTAATAATTGTGAATTATTATAAATTTTAATGTAATCGTGCGGTAAAAAGTTTCTTGAATAATATTTTTATAAGATGCAAATGGTAAAAATATTTTAGTTCCTAATCTATGCAGTAAGTTTTTAAGTGTTACAGAGAATTTGAAGCAGAAATCATTTCTTAACGCGCATCTGAATAACAAATTTGAAACATAATTTTTCCTTTGTCCCTTTAAAAATATGTATTTAATCTTATTTTCTTTCATTGAGATTTAATCTTTAATTACTCTTACTTTAATACTTTCATGTATTTTTTATATTTTAAATTTAAAAATAATAATGAATCTAATATGTGTTATATTTTAATAGGTACATGTTTTGAATAGTTTAGAAGTTCAATAAAAACATAGTCTTAATTGACATGAAATAAACACATTCTAAAAAGCCCTAATAGGAAAGTAGATCCTCTTCTCAACAGGAAAGGAAAGCCGATCCCCATTCCTTTCCTTCTCGTCCGTGCTTGACCTTTCTTTAAAGGTGGTTTCTTCATTGATGGTGAACATGTGCAAATGATGATGAAGGCTGTTCCATAACTTATTCAGTAAAAGACTGAGCTTGGATAGAATACATCAAACGTTTAAAATTCTCACAAACACCATATGTATTCTTGTCCTTCTTCAACTCCATGCAAATGAGTTTAGGAGATGCAATTTTCAAATCATGACATCGAAACACATCTGAGACAAGTCTTTTCCAATCTACCATTCAAATATGAGGTTCATACTATTGTTTCAAACATGATCCTGATACACGGAAAACAATAAAAGTCAATTTTCAAACACATTATCTTCTTCGAGAAATGAAAGTAACGACAAGTGTGACTATCAAGAAATGTATATAAACCTCTACATATTGGAATTAGTAGTTCATCACACACTTAGTCATGTAATTTGAGATTGAGGGAAAGCTTCGAAAAATATTTACCTGCCACTCATGGATTTTGACTTGATTTACCACAGCAGCATTCTTGCATGACCTTGGAACTCGTTACCTGTAAGGAAAAAGAAAAACATAAATTTTCATGATTAATCCATAACTTAAAAGTAAGGCCAAATACATAAACAGACACCTAAACTTGTCCTCATTTTTCACTTAGACACCTAAACTAAGACAAGTTCCTCATTTTTCACTTAGACACCTAAACTAAGACAAGTTCCTAATAGACACCTCAACTGCTCTGATTTGATCCCATTAAACACTTTTATCCTACTTGGCACTCTCCGGTACTTTTTTTTAATTTTTCAGCAAAAAATAAATAGTTGCGGTCCAAAAAATTTTTTTTTCTCCATAAAAGTAGATTCTCAAAATTCTCAGTTAACCATGTGCAAAAAATTTTTATTTAAAATTGTAATAATTTTTTTCTGCATATGGTTAACGGAGAATTTTGAGAACCTACTTTTATGGAATTTTTTTTTTTTGGATAACTGAGAATTTTGAGAACCTACTTTTATGAAATTTTTTTTTTGGACCGCAACTATTTATTTTTGGCTGAAAAATTAAAAAAAATAGTACCGGAGAGTGCCAAGTAGGATAAGAGTGTTTAATGGGATCAAATCAGAGCAGTTGAGGTGTCTATTAGGAACTTGTCTTATTTTAGGTGTCTAAGTGAAAAATGAGGACAAGTTTAGGTGTTTCTTTAAGAGTTAGTGATGGGGATAGATCATTGCAATTGTTGGTCTTCAACGAGGAATTCCTAGTAAGCGCAAGTCATCAGCTCGCGTTGACTACGTCCCTGCCCTTCCCTTTGTACACACCGCCCGTCGCTCCTACCGCCTAAAAGTAATATGAATATTCCCTACTTGAAGAATTAGAAGAACAACAAAGACTTACAAGTCCTGAATTTTGCTTCCACCTAATTTAATTTTTGCAATGTGGGAAATTTTGGACCACTGGGAGTTTGGGCCATTCCGACTGGTGCAACTTTTTTCTAACTCTGGGCAGCCTTTGATTCCCAGTTCGCATAATTTAGTAAGGCGTCGCATGGAATCTATGGATGGCAGATGCTTTAGTTTTTCACAGTTACGTAAACTTAACTCTTCCAAAGAAACAAGGTTGCCGAGTCCATCCGACAGAGTTTCTAACAATGGACAATCACAGATCTCCACATATCGTAATTTGGGCATGGCATCTGAGAAGTCCACATGTTGTAGCCGTTTGCACCTCACTAGATGCAATGTTTCAAGAGAAGTAAGGTTGCCAAGTCTATGAGGAAGAATCTCGATTCCGAAATCACATATATGGATATTTGTTAGGGCAGAGAGTTGCATAAGCTGATAGGGCAGAGAATCCCAGTGCTCACGTCCGTACACCCCCACGTTACGAAGGGACAGCAGCTGCTGAATGCCATTAAAAATCAATTGGAATGCCTCAAAATCAATAATCGCTGAGAAAGGACCAATGTACAATTCCCTTAATCCGATGAGACGGTGGAGGCCCCCTGCGGGTACACTAATCAATTTGGGACACTCTGATAAACACAAATATGAAAGTGAAGGCATTTCCCAAACATGCATAGGCAAGGAAACTAAGTTGTTACAGCGGGAGACCATCAAAACTTTGAGGGACCGACAGTGCTCTAGCATTCCACCTGGTAAACTGGTCAATCCATCACATTGCCATAACTGAAGATTTTGGAGGGAAGTCAAATAATTGTCTCCACTCGGAACAGGAAAAGAACTGAAATTGGGGCAGGAGAATATCCATAAGCTATTAAGAGAATGGAGATTGTACAAGCTTTGTGGCAATTCACGAAACTCTCTGCAGTCTGAGACTGATAGGTGTTGAAGAGAAAGGTTGTCGGGGAGACAAGTGAGCTCTTCCACATGACGGACTGTGAGTTCTACGAGAGATGTCAAGTTGTTGCACAAGTTCAACAATGGCATTTCACTGTCAACTCCTTCGATTCTTTATTCGCAGAGGATTTCAAATTGATTTGGAGTACTTTTTAACAGTGGACACTTTGCAATCCTCAACTTCTCAAGCCTAGGAAACATTCTTACTCCAACTTCATCTCCCTTCCACTCAATAAGGCTAGACATATCCTCCAATACTAGTTCTTTCAATGACGGGAACACTTGGATATTGTTGCTTGATCCAATACGGTTACCATCAATACCATAAAGTGTAGGTCCGATGCATTCCACCTTATGAAACCCTGATAGCTCAAGATGCCGAAGCAATTTCAGTTGGCCAAGCGATGGAATTTCTTTGCATCTTTTGCAACCACTTAATTTCAACATAACCAAATTTGGTAGCAAATCTTCACAGAACCATGAAGGAAATTTAGTCCCTAAATAGCCCACTATTGCTAAGGTTTTCAAGCTAGGATGGGGTTGAAGACCATCCAGGACATATTCATCATTGTTCTCACTTCCTTCGGGTTCGTCATGGAACCACAGATACGACAGCTTGTAGATATTGGATTTCTCTTGTAAACATGCTCTTAGAACTTCTTCTCTATTACAGACCAATTGGAGACCACTGATCGTCAATTCACCTCTTAGGTTTTTCAAATGACCTAATTCTTCTATTTGACGACCTTTCTCTAAACCTACGTTGAAAAACTGTAGGGTTTGAAGACAAGTCAGTTGCCGCATTTTAAGTGGCATCTGAAAATGCTTTTCATCAATACAGTACAAACTGTAATAAATGTGTCTCAAACTTATCATATTTGCCATCTCACAAGGAAGTTCCTTGAGTAAAAAGCAGTCATTGACTCTTAATGTTTGCAAATTATAGAGCTCGCAAATGGAGTTGGGCAAGGCTTTGATCTTAGTATCCGAGAGATCAAGATATCTCAAGTAAATCAGCTTCCCGATTTTGGCTGACAACTCCTTGATTCCTGAACTGGACAAAGTCAAAACTCTCAAGAATTTAAAGCTCAACAGCGTATCATCTGATATACAATTGCTTCTCCAAAACAGTGTGCACAAATGTTCTGGCTCATTTATCTTGTCTACTTGATCCCTTGGTGACTCCCATCCAAAGTATCGAACTTGAGAAAGTTTTTCTCGATCGTTTCCCTTTGGATCAAATAGTTTAGATTTTAATATATCTCCAGCCAAATCATGCACAAGATCGTGCATCTTACAGTGTGTTATATTGCTGTGCTTATCGAACTTAACATCTTGCAGCAAAGAATATTGCAACAAGATTTGGAAAAACCTGTGCCCAACGTCTTCCATCACAGTGGTCTCTTGACTTGGATGGAGAAAGCCTTCTGCCATCCAGAGTTGGATAAGTTGTTCCTTTTCAAACTCAAAATCTTTTGGAAACATTGCAAAGTAAGCAAAGCATTTTTTCAGTTGTGGAGATGGTAGATAGGCATAGCTGAGTGTTAGAATTTTCTTTACGCTATTTTCCCCAACATCATCTTCACGTGCAGCAAGGGGATTTCCATCAAGAATTGCTTGCCATTCATGTTTTACCTTGCTGCGTAAGAGGCCTCCCAACACACTTGCAGCCAACGGTAGACCTTGACACATTTTAACAAACTTGTTGGCCATGCTTGCTAATTCTTCTGGAACGTTTCCATCAACAAATGCTTTTTGTTTGAAAATAGACCAACAATGATCTTCTGATAATTTTCCCAACATATGAAGATCTGTTGCTACTGTGGATGCCACCCTCTTCATACGAGTAGTCACAAGAATGCAGTTTCCTCTAGATGTGTTTATCCCTCTCAAGGTGTCCACGAACTCATGCCATAACATAGAGTCAACACGCCACAAATCATCCAGGACTAGCAAATAGTTTTTTACTCCCAATTCATCTTGTAGCTTCTTGACAATTATATCTCTCCTTGGAACCTCAACTTTCCTCTGTGTCAATGATTCGAGGATTTGTTCAAGAAAGGTCTTCGTTTCTGACATTTCGGGTAGACACAACCATATTCGCTTTTCAAAGCATTTCTTGATCTGCTCATCATTGAAAATTGTCTTAGCGACAGTTGTTTTCCCTAAACCCCCCATACCCACTATGGGAATGGTGCACAGAACCTCTCTCATGTTCAAAATCTTCTCCTTTATCTCAGCAACATCTTTGTCTCTACCAACAACATCTGAAGCAACCAGTAAGGAATCCGTTTCTCGAACTGGTAGAATTTTCCGAGAAGGAACCACGAGTGATTGGAGGCCGAGGTCTCTGGCTAAATTATTGATAGCCGTCAACTCTTTATTGACGTTATTGATTTTTTGGGACATTTTTCTCTTAAAAGCCGTATGAGAGAAGAAACCACTGACCTTTTCCATTGGGCTGTTTCGGAGTTGTGTTTTGAGAGATTCATATCTGCATCTGTCAAAGACATTTTCAGCATTTTCAGCAACTCTCTCAAGCCTGTTGAGCCATTGTTCCACAGAGTGTTGTTTCTCAACTATGGGTCTTTCAAAATCATGAATGAAAGCTTGGATCAAGGAAACATTTTGTGTGAGCATTTCCAGATCTTCATTGAAATCCCTTGAGCTGTTGATCTCCTTGAGAGTGAGAGAAATCAACTTTTCAAGCAAAACTTGAAGAGTAGCTCCAATTACAGGGTCGGCCATTGTTGTGTTTGCTTCTTTCTCTGCACCAAAGTCTTCTCAAAGTAAGTCTTCTTTTTGCTTCTTGTTTGAAGACGACAATAATCCATACACAATCATCCGCTAATAAAAATTAAATAGTACAAGTAGTTCTATTTTATTTCTACAAGTGGCCTTTTTTTATATGGAAAAGAAAGGCCTCCCATTTTTGGTCATCTCGTTGTATGAAAAGATGCTGAGCTAGAAAATTAATTATTTAATTAATTTTTGTTTGTTTCTATGTGCTAAATCTATCCATCTATATTATATTAAAAGCGCGAAGACAATTAAAAATATTGATTAAACTCTATTGAAAGACTTTTTTTCAGACAAATTCGTTTTTCCACTTTTTTTTCAATTATTATATTATTATTTTAATAATATTAAATATAAATATAAACTATAATAATTATAATAAAAACTAAATAAAAAATATTTTCTTATTATACTTAAATTTACGCATGGAGAATATTTTCCTAACTAAAATAGACTTGGCCAAAAAAAAAAAATAGTCAAAAACTTTTTAAATAATAGGCAAAAAATGTTTGCAAAAAATGTCTATAAAAATAGGGAAAAAAAAGTTTAAAAAGAACTTCCAAAAAGTACTAAAGAAAAAGAAGGTCCAAAAAATACCGCTAAAAAATTGATTAGCTTAAAATTAATTTAATTTTTCTTTTAAGCTCAAAATCCTAGAATTTGAAAAAAAAATTGAGTAGGGTGGATGGACGCTCGAGGGGTGGGGGTAGGAATAAAAAAAATTAAGAATTTTTTTTGAAAAAACAAATTATTATTTTTTTTACATTTTTTCTGTGTTCGAGTGGGGTGGGGGTAAAAAATCTAAATTTTTTGAAACAATTTATTTTGTTTTTTACATTTTATTTTTGATAGGGACGGGGAGTGGCTCAAGGTGGAGGGGCAGGAGGTAAGCATTGACAAAAAAGATTTGCTTTTGAAACTTTTAACATAATCTCTACTATAATATGAGTATTCATGTTTACCATATTATCTATTGGATAATTCATTTTTACTCATTTAAAATATGATTCTAGTTGGGCATTTTTTTCATTTTTATTTAATTCATATTCGATCGACTCATATTCAACTCAACCTGCTTGTTTGCAGTTCCTAGTGATGATGTATGAACAAAGAACAATTTGGTAAAATCACTTTAATATCTATATTGCCACAACAACAACAATAACTAATAACATTTTCAGTTTTCTCTGAATTTACTAAAATTTCCTTACTAGTGCCAAAATAGGCAAGTTGATCCTGCTTTTTAAGATGAAAAAGACACGTAAATCAAAATACATACAACTCCTAAAAAAATAACTTATGTGGAGATTTTAACATCTCAACAATTAATTAACTATTTTTAATTGACATTTTAATAATTATTTCTTAATTGTTAACTAAAAGCTTCTAATTAATATTTTAACAACTAACAATTTACTGAACATGTCTAGTTTAAATTATAGAAAAAAATAAAATTAAAGTCAATGTTAAATCTTCCCGATGGTTAGAATCAGAAAGAGTAAATACGATTTTCAATACTTTGCTTATGTACAACTACAAAGTACCAAGCATTCTAATTGGATTAGATTAATATCAATGGATCCTTTATCAGTCATTCATTAAATGATAAATAACTACAAGTGACAGAGACAGACGATTTAAATAATGGAAAATCAAATATTTAAAAATTGTATCGAGAATGACTGGAAAGATGGAAACAAGACCAACTATAGTTTGACCATTATGAACAAATCCAAAATTTTTATAGATAGAATCAAGATTCCAGACATTTATTAACCAAGAAAGAAATCCACTAGGGCAAAAATACTATAGATACAAGATATAAAAGAGTAGTGAATGCTTTCTTTTTGCATTTTTTCGTATGAGAATTATTAACCAATCCATTTGTACACTCTAATCGATCGAATATTTCTTACACACATGAGTTTTATATAAGGTATCGAACTTATGAATCTATTTTCTTTGTGATTTTGGGTTAGTCTTTGAATCTAGAAAGAATACAGAAATAGGCTAATCGAATGAAGAAATTAAGAATATTGTTTCCTGATATCTCAATTAGTTAAATTCAAAATCAAGTGTCTCCTTTCGATGAATGAACGAAAGAACCACTTCAAGTAATGAATATTACTCAAATTTTGAGACGAAAGAATTCCTTTGCTACCAAAATATCCAATATTTCCAAAAAAATTTCATTGATTACCCATAGTCAGGAATAGAATAATTGAGGGAAAGATATTAGGATGATAAAAAAAAGATGATTGGCAAAGGATGAATTAGCTAGTTCTCATTATTTAATTAAGAAATTCAATTGTTGGTTATTAAAGAATACAAAAGAAAGAGTTTCAAATTTACAAGATACGATCTATCTAGATCTAAAGTGTCAATTCCAACAAATATTGAACTAAAAAAATTCTTTCTTTCAAAATGGTTTGCCATCTGAGACGACTCTAGTATTTCGATTTGTTATTGAATTGCGTGCGCATAAAGATCATAAAAAGAATTTTGTTTTATGGTTCTTTCATATACATTTTCTTTAATTGAATGAACGTTCTGATTCTCAAATTCTCTAAATACTTTAATTGGTACACGCAAGAAATAAGCTAATTCTAATATAAAAAGTTTATATCTTTAATTTTTACTAATTACAAAAATTTAAATTTTTTCGAATTCCTATCTGGTTCTTTATAATCGCAACCCATCCCCCCATCAATTTTAAAAATAGCTACTTCAACTTGTCCTTCACCCACCTTGTCCCGTATAACTTTAAACCTACCTCGTCTTGCATAACTTTAAATCTAACCTACCCCATATTTGCCCCGCCCTAATGATACTCACAATGAGAAGAATCAACATTCATCTTCTATATACATCATATATATCGTGCTTAGGAGTTGATTTTATTCAATTTATCAACTCGCCCACACCAAAGGCGAAAATTAAATTTGTTTGGAATATTAGGGATGTGCAAGTGGCGAATTGGAATAACAAACGTAAAGATGCATGACTACTTGAAATAATATCTCCAATTTTTTTTTAAAAAAAAAAGATAATCAAAGGATGACTATGAAGCTTATATTAAAATCAAGGCTTAAGTCGTATAGATATTTAAATTTGTCCATATTTTTCAGCTAGACACCTCAACTAAGACTTGTTCCTATTGAATACCTAAACTATTCAAAACATGTACCTATTGAACACAAAATGCTAATTTGGCAAAAAATATAAAGTGTATTTAATTCACTTGCGCTGATGTGCCAAATGTCATCCTTCAATTTATCATTTTGCCATATCAACGCAAGTGAATTACACACATTTCATATTTTTTGCCAAATCAACATTTTATATTTAATAGATACATGTTTTGAATAGTTTAGATGTTTAATAGGAACTAATCTTAAGTAAAAAATGCAAACAAATTTAAATGTCTATTGATGACTTAAGCCTAAAATCAAAGAGTTTGGGCTCAATTTTAGCCCATCCGAAATACAAGAAAGCGGTCCAAACTGACCCAAATGTACAAGACACGAAATAAACACACACTTTTGGAAAGCCCTAATAGGACAGTAGATCCTCTTCTCAACAACAAAGGAAAGCCGCTGTGACGATCCCCATTCCTTTCCTTCTAGTCCGTGCTTGACCTCTCTTTAATGGTGGTTACTTCATTGATGGTGAACATGTGCAAATGATGATGAAGGTTGTTCCATAACTTATTCAGTAAAAGACTGAGCTTGGATAGAGTACATCAAACGTTTAAAATTCTCACAAACACCATGTATTCTTGTCCTAAGAAACTTCTTCAACTCAATGCAAATGAGTTTAGGAGTTGCAATTTTCAAATCATGACATCGAAATACATCTGAGACAAGTCTTTTCCAATCTACCATTCAAATATGAGGTTCATGCTATTGTTTCAAACATGATCCTGATACACGGAAAACAATAAAAGTCAATTTTCAAACACATTACCTTCTTCGAGAAATGATTTAACGACAAGTGTGACTATCAAGAATCGTATATAAACCTCTACATATTGGAATTAGTAGTTCATCACACACTTAGTCATGTAATTTGAGATTGAAGGAGAGTTTCAAAAAATATTCCCCGTAAATGTTAGGAAAATGAGTTGATTTGAAAACCTTTTCAAAACATTTAAGCTGTTTAAAAAAAGTTGAAAAATGTTTTCCTCTGTACCAAGCACACCCTTAGAGGAAACAGAAAAACCATTTCATTGCACCAAAAAGTATTGATCCAAAATCCACCTCTTACTGTTAACATAAACTGGAGAAATCAATAGACATCAAATTTGGGTAAGTTTTTTCCTCTCTATATTTCACTTCCTCGCAATACAAACTGTGCTATACCAGTTATGACAAGCTAATTTATGCGTATAAGATACTTAATAATGAACAGTTATCTTATTCAAGAACCATACCACTTTATAACTTCCATTATACTCTGTAATGAAGAGTACAACATTCATGGATTAAGTGATATACTGTTTATTGAAAGATACTCGTGCAGAACAAACGAAACATTTGAATAATTGGAGATACATTGCAAGAGACTTAGTTTACAGAGGTAAGTGAGCAATGAACACAATTAGAAAAAACAAGGAACAAATATTGGTTACATGGAAATATTGGTTTAATATACAGCAAAACAAATATTGGTCTAAATAAAAATTTAATGAACATTAAAAATCGTGTCATTTGAAAAAAGGAGTGCAAAAAATGCATTCCTCTAAAAAGTCTAAATGAAAATTTACCTGCCACTTATGGATTTTGACTCGATTTACCACAGCAGCATTCTTGCATGATCTTGGAACTAGTTACCTATAAGGGAAAAAAACACATAAATTTTCATGATTAATCCATAACTTATAAGTAATATAGATATTCCCTACTTGAAGAATTAGAAGAACAACAAACACTTACAAGTCCTGAATTTTGCTTCCACCTAATTTAATTTTTGCAATGTGGGAAATTTTGGACCACTGGGAGTTTGGACCACTCCGACTGGTGCAACTTTTTTCTAACTCTGGGCAGCCTTTGATTCCCAGTTTGCATAATTTAGTAAGGCGTCGCATGGAATCTATGGATGGCAGATGCTCTAGTTTTTCACAGTTACGTAAACTTAACTCTTCCAAAGAAACAAGGTTGCCGAGCCCATCCGAGAGAGCTTCTAACAATGGACAATCCCAGATCTCCACATACCGTAATTTGGGCATGGCATCTGAGAAGTCCACATGTTGTAGCCGTTTGCACCTCATTAGATGCAATGTTTCAAGAGAAGTAAGGTTGCCAAGTCTATGAGGAAGAGTCTTGATTCCGAAATCACATATATGGATATGTGTTAGGGCAGAGAGTTGCATAAGCTGATAGGGCAGAGAATCCCAGTGCTCATGTCCGTACACCCCCACGTTACGAAGGGACAGCAGCTGCTGAATGCCATTAAAAATCAATTGGAATGCCTCAAAATCAATCATCTCTGAGAAAGGACCAATGTCCAATTCCCTTAATCCGATGAGACGGTGGAGGCCCCCTGCGGGTACACTAATCAATTTGGGACACTTTGATAAACACAAGTATGAAAGTGAAGGCATTTCCCAAACATGTATAGGCAAGGAAACTAAGTTGTCACAGCGGAAGACCATCAAAACTTTGAGGGACCGACAGTGCTCTAGCATTCCACTTGGTAAACTGGTCAAAACATCACAATTCCATACATCAAGAAATTGGAGGGAAGTCAAACAATTCTCTCCCCTGGGAACAGGAAAAGAACTGAAATTGGGGCAGAATTGTATTTCTAATCTCTTAAGAGAATGGAGATTGTACAAGCTTTGTGGCAATTCACGAAGCTCTCTGCAGAATGAGACCGATAGGTATTGAAGAGCAACGTTGTTGCGTAGCACCTCATCTGGAAGACAAGTGAGCTCTTCCACAGTATGTACAGTAAGTTCTATCAGAGATGTCAAGTTGTTGCACAAGTTCAACAATGGCATTTCACTGTCAATTCCTTCAATTCTTAATTCACGGAGGATTTCAAATTGAGTTGGAGTACTTTTTAACAGTGGACACTTTATAATGCTCAACTTCTCAACCCCAGGAAACATTCTTACTCCAACTTCATCTCCCTTCCACTCAATAAGGCTAGACATATCCTCCAATACTAGTTTTTTCAATGACGGGAACACTTGGATATTGTTGCTTGATCCAATACGGTTACCATCAATACCATAAAGTGTAGGTCCGATGCATTCCACCTTATGAAACCCTGATAGCTCAAGATGCCGAAGCAATTTCAGGTGGCCAAGCGATGGAATTTCTTTGCATATTTTGCAACCACTTAATTTCAACATGACCAAATTTGGTAGCAAATCTTCATGGAACCATGAAGGAAATTTAGTCCCTAAATAGCCCACTATTGCTAAGGTTTTCAAGCCAGGATGGGGTTGAAGACCATCCAGGACATATTCATCATTGTTCTCACTTCCTTCGGGTTCGTCATGGAACCACAGATACGACAGCTTGTAGATATTGGATTTCTCTTGTAAACGTGCTCTTAGAACTTCTTCTCTATTACAGACCAATTGGAGACCACTGATCGTCAATTCACCTCTTAGGTTTTTCAAATGACCTAATTCTTCTATTTGACGACCTTTCTCTAAACCTACCTTGAAAAACTGTAGGGTTTGAAGACAAGTCAGTTGCCGCATTTTAAGTGGCATCTGAAAATGCTTTTCATCAATACAGTGCAAACTGTAATAAATGTGTCTCAAACTTATCATATTTGCCATCTCACAAGGAAGTTCCTTGAGTAAATAGCAGTCATTGACTCTTAATGTTTGCAAATTATAGAGCTCGCAAAGTGAGTTCGGCAAGGCTTTGATCTTAGTATCCGAGAGATCAAGATATCTCAAGTAAATTAGCTTCCCGATTTTGGCTGACAACTCCTTGATTCCTGAATTGGACAAATTTAAAACTCTCAAGAATTTAAAGCTCAACAGCGTATCATCTGATATACAATTGCTTCTCCAAAACAGTGTGCACAAATGTTCTGGCTCATTTATCTTGTCTACTTGATCCCTTGGTGACTCCCATCCAAAGTATCGAACTTGAGAAAGTTTTTCTCCATCGTTTCCCTTCGGATCAAATAGTTTAGATTTTAATACATCTCCAGCCAAATCATGCACAAGATCGTGCATCTTACAGTGTGTTATATTGTTGTGCTTATCGAACTTAACATCTTGCAGCAAAGAATTTTGCAACAAGATTTGGAAAAATCTGTGCCCAACGTCTTCCATCACAGTGGTCTCTTGACTTGGATGGAGAAAGCCTTCTGCCATCCAGAGTTGGATAAGTTGTTCCTTTTCAAACTCAAAATCTTTTGGAAACATTGCAAAGTAAGCAAAGCATTTTTTCAGTTGTGGAGATGGTAGATAGGCATAGCTGAGTGTTAGAATTTTCTTTATGCTATTTTCCCCATCATCATCTTCACGTGCAGCAAGGGGATTGCCATCAAGAATTGCTTGCCACTCATGTTTTACCTTGCTGCGTAAGAGGCCTCCCAACACACTTGCCGCCAACGGTAGACCTTGACACATTTTAACAATCTTGTTGGCCATGCTTGCTAATTCTTCTGGAACATTCCCATCAACAAATGCTTTTTGTTTGAAAATAGACCAACAATGATCTTCTGATAATTTTCCCAACATATGAAGATCTGTTGCTACTGTGGATGCCACCCTCTTCATTCGAGTAGTCACAAGGATGCAGTTTCCTCTAGATGTGTTTATTCCTCTCAAGGTGTCCACGAACTCATGCCATAACACAGAGTCAACACGCCATAAATCATCCAGGACTAGCAAATAGTTTTTTACTCCCAATTCATCTTGTAGCTTCTTGACTATTATATCTCTCCTTGGAACCTCAACTTTCCTCTGTGTCAATGATTCGAGGATTTGTTCAAGAAAGGTCTTCGTTTCTGACATTTCGGGTAGACACAACCATATTCGCTTTTCAAAGCATTTCTTGATCTGCTCATCATTGAAAATTGTCTTAGCGACAGTTGTTTTCCCTAAACCCCCCATACCCACTATGGGAATGGTACACAGAACCTCTCTCATGTTCAAAATCTTCTCCTTTATCTCAGCAACATCTTTGTCTCTACCAACAACATCTGAAGCAACCAGTAAGGAATCCGTTTCTCGAACTGGTAGTATTTTCCGAGAAGGAACCACGAGTGATTGGAGGCCGAGGTCTCTGGCTAAATTATTGATAGCCGTCAACTCTTTATTGATGTTATTGATTTTTTGGGACATTTTTCTCTTAAAAGCCGTATGAGAGAAGAAACCACTGACCTTTTCCATTGGGCTGTTTCGGAGTTGTGTTTTGAGAGATTCATATCTGCATCTGTCAAAGACATTTTCAGCATTTTCAGCAACTCTCTCAAGCCTGTTGAGCCATTGTTCCACAGAGTGTTGTTTCTCAACTATCGGTCTTTCAAAATCATGAATGAAAGCTTGGATCAAGGAAACATTTTGTGTGAGCATTTCCAGATCTTCATTGAAATCCCTTGAGCTGTTGATCTCCTTGAGAGTGAGAGAAATCAACTTTTCAAGCAAAACTTGAAGAGTAGCTCCAATTACAGGGTCGGCCATTGTTGTGTTTGCTTCTTTCTCTGCACCAAAGTCTTCTCAAAGTAAGTCTTCTTTTTGCTTGTTATTTGAAGACGACAATAATTCATACACAATCATTCAAACAGTAACAAAAAAAGAAAGGCTAAATACCTGTGATTGAAAACCAAGTTTGAGCGCGTGAGATATGTTGAAATGGATAATTTTTTCTCAAATTGGGGTTTCTACAAGTAGTTTTATTTTATTTGTACAAATAGTTTTATTTCTACTAGTAGTTTTGTTTTGTTTTATTTTATTTTATTTTATTTGTACAAGTAGTTTATTTTATTTCTACAAGTAGTTTTATTTTATTTGTACGCTTTATTTTATATGAAAAAAAATGATCCCAACATTTTTCATCATCTCATTGTGCGGAAAAGCTTTTAGGTTTCCTGTGGAAAATACTTTTTTGAAAAATAAGTTGATTTCTAATTTATTTTTTCATGTTTGGTTAATGAGTTTAAAATATTTTTTTGAAAAATATTTTATATTGTTTGATTGATGAGTTTAATTTTTTTTTTTTGGAAAATCTTTTCTATTGTTTGGTTGATGAATGAAAATATTTTTTAGAATTTTTTTTTATTTTTAGCAAGAGCCTAGAAAATATATTCATAATTTGAAATATTTTTACAAATAAATATTTGAATTCTTTTTTTGGGTGATACTGGAGTAAAAAATTAGAATTTTTTTAAAAAATAAATATTTAGTTTTTTTCATATTAGGGGGGAGCGGGTGTTTGGTGGTGAGTGGGGGGCGAAGTTTAGAATATAGAGTCCTCAAGTAAAAAATTAAAATTTTTGTAAAAATAAATTTTATAGGTAAACTCAAACTAAAAACTACTTCATCTTTGGATAGAAATAAGAACATCAAATTTCAATCATAAGAATATAAATTCAGATCAAAAGGAATTAAGAAAGAACAGATAGATAGTCGATCCATTTTTGGCGAATCATTGCAATTGAAAAAATGCTTCCCCGGAAAATTAATTATTTAATTAAAGATTGAAATTCATTTGTTTCTATGTGCTGACATTTATTTATGATAAAACATAAATAAAAGAGAGAGCAAAGATTGAAAAAGGCACAAGTGGGACTCTGTCAAAGGAGTCCAATGTACTATATTCTTTATATTTATAATGAAATTAAAATGTGATTATACTCTTCTTACTATCAAATACATTAAGAAGATTTAGAAAAATCTTGCGTCGAAGCATGATATTTTAATATTAAAATCTATTACTTTAGGAAATATAAATTGACAAGAATATGATCGTAGATGATAAAATTTGCATTGAGAAAATAATAATGAAGAACGAAAATATCACAATAATTGTGGTATTTGATTACAATATGTGAGTGTTACAACCTTTATAAATCTTTTTATTTACCTTTTCAAATATAAATTCAAGGGCTCTTTAGCTTGATCTTATGAAACTTGATGGATTTGATCTTGACTTATACTTGAATTCAAGAGCATTTGGGGCTTAATCTTGAATCTTGTGATCTTGATTTATAAATTTAATGAACTTGATATGTACTTGAACTTGATATAAATTGATCTTGACTTGTACTTGAATTTAAGAGCATTTGGGTTTAATCTTGAATCTTGAATTTGTTCTTGAGTTTGATGTTGAATTTTGAATTTGTTCTTGAATTCAAGAGCTTTTAAGCCCCTTCTTGAACTTGAATGCTTAAATATATGGATTCTTAAACTTGTAGAGAAATTTTCCGCATTTGATCCACGAGCTTTCTCTCGCTTCTTGTTAGAATTCTTGACCCTCCTTTGAATTATGAAAACCCCTATTTATAGTTGTAAAATAGAAAAATTATAATAGGAAAGACTTCCCTTTAGCAAATCAAATTTAAGTGACATGACATATTGAGCTTTAATTGAAATGAACTTATCATTTTGACACATGACATGATCCTAATAGCTTTTTTGTTTGACTTGGCGTGTCACGTCATTTGACACGTGACACCAAGATGAGCCACTACAGTCCAAAACAATTAACATGTACTTTAATTAAATCGATATTTATTAGACTTAAATAATTAACCTAATTATATTAATTCATATCATTTATTTGGACTTATATATTCATGAATTTAATATAATTCGAATCATTTTAAAATTTATAATCGAGTCAAATTTATAACTAAAAGAAAATGAGTGATTTTCTTTGTTCTTTGAATTTTTGTCCAAGTGATCTAAAAACCTCAAGCATGAAATATACAACTCCAACCACCAAGCCAACTTGCTTAGCTATGAGGAAAACACACAACTGAAGCCAACTCAAACTGTGTAATTATAATTATTTATAAAAAGTAAATGAAGAATGCTAAAATTAAATTATTTTTAATTATATAAAAGTGATTTTTTTCAGATATGAATTAAAAAAGAAAGTATATCACCTAAATTGACACAAATATAAATGTTTGAATTGTGAATTATTTATATGACTCGATTCAACCCGATTAAATTTTGTCTGACTCAATAATTTTTTAAACATATTGTTGTTTTTGCTCCGATTTACTGATAAAGAAATATACAAATTATCACCTCTAATAAATTAATATGATTTAGTATAAATATGATATAAATAAACTTTTACCATCCAATAATATTCTGTTGAATGATTACATAATTAACAAAATTTTAAGGCAATTTGAGCATAAAAATGTATACATCCCCTCTTTCAAAATACTTATCGTCTTTGTTAAAAATATAAATTTTAAAATATTTATCATCATAAAATAATTTTTTTTCTTAATTTTACTGGTAGTAATTATTTTTGAAGATTGCAAATATCTCAATTGTGTCCCCCCTAAGCCACTTAGTCGATATTAATTTTGTATTAAATGGATTCAAAACTATATATATACACTAAAAAAAAAAAACCTTGTATAGATATAATATAACTTTTTGTTTAGAAAATATAAGTGAACATCCTCGTCCCCTCTTAGCAAATACATTTTTTTATTAATATTTTTTTTAAGAGATATATAACAAAAAATAAAACCAGTATTTTGAGATGAAGGGAGTAGCAACGAACAACAAAATAGAAAAAGGAAAAATTTTCATATATAGCAACATATACTTTCCCTCCTAATTGTGAAACATAATGATTATTTATGTATTTATGAACGTAACAACTATTTCAAAACGTAACAAAATACATTTTATCCATACGCAAATAAAAATTGTATCCACGCGCAAGCAAAATACACTACATTTATATTATTGTATTTTTATCATATGACATTTTTATTTTATGAAATACACTTATATCATAACAAAGTATTTCTCTATCTAAAATTACCTACTTTGAATCAATTACGGCTCGCAGCAAATATCTAACTGTCATAACAACTTAAGTTTTGTATAATTTGTGCAATTTGTACAAATGTTGTGTACGATTATATAAAAGTTGTGCGCTAACCAAATTGTATAGCAAAATATAAAAATATTGTGAATTGTATAGAATATTGTGCATGAATTGTATAACAAAATATACAAGCATTACACAAAAACTGTAAATTGTATAGCGAATTATACAAACATTTTGTATATTTTGTGTGGATTATACAGATATTACTATAACTATAGTTACGAAATATAACTATCTAAACTATTATTATGAAATATAATTAAAGTATTTTTGAGTGGCTAGCTGTGGACCTGAATCTATTAGTTGAATTTGAAAATTATGAGATGTTGAATTAGTCCAAATTGCTCCTCTGATTAATTTTATTTCAACCATTAGCCAAGGTAAATTCGGCTGCCAACTTTATTCTATCTAGATAGTCATAGTCAATATACTACGCAAAATAAAATAATTGCATTTTCTAACAGCTTCATCTTATTTTAATACAATTAATTCAAGCATTATTAATCCTGATATTTTGAGATATTTTTTATTTTTATTTTTACTTGTCATTATTTTATTTATCGAAGTCAAACTATATAAACTTTGACCAATATTGACACTTTTCGTTTTTCGAGAGTCAAATAGTTTGAGTTTGATCGAGAATTTGCTCATGGAATCTTCAAATTTTTTGAAATGAAATTTATATATTTTCAAACTACGTAAAAAGTACTACAAATCACAATAATTGATAATTCAAAATAATTAAAAAAATTTACGAAAATTTCATGGTCAAAAGATAGATTAGTTTGAATCTCGAAATCCGAAAGGTGCCACATAAATTGGGACGGAGGGAGTGTATTAATATGAGAAAGATTGCAACCTATAACATTTTTCGTATAAATTTCAACTATCTAAATTTTAGATTTCAAAATATCAAATTTAGCTTTGAAGTTTAGTTAAATTGATATCGAAAAGTGAACGGAGGGAATAATATTTTTGAGCTAAAATAATGATGAATTTGGACAGGGAGAGCATCATATATCAAAATAACCTTTTAAATGTATATAAGTTCAAATGGTCAATGGGAGAATTCATATATAGCCGCCATATTCTGTTACAGATTTTATTAGTATTATTACTATTATTATTTTCCACTTGATTTCCTATAAATCTGGAGATGCAAAATTACAAAAACAAAGTATTTAGCAAATAATTCTTGAGCATATTTCCTTTAGTCAAAGAAATGGCAATTCCTTCCTCTGTAACTCCAATTCTCAAAAGGTGAGTCAATATCAACAACGCAAATTAGTCGAGTTGATTTCTCAGTTGGTCACTCGAGTTGATTTCTTAAATGGTCATTCCAACTCATAGTTATTATCTCAGAAAAAGAAAATTGAAGTTAAGAAAAAAAAAATATGACTTTACCAGATAATAACTATAAGTTGAGCGACTGTTGAAATGATATTCTGCGGTTAGTTGAGTGATCATCTGAAAAATCAGTATTTTCTTTTGCAATTCTTTTGTGTGAGTAAGTAAAGAACATTTAAATTTGCAGGTTAGAAGGTAAAGTAGCAGTGATTACAGGTGGAGCTAGTGGAATTGGAGAGGCTGCAACACGGCTTTTCACAAAACACGGCGCCAAGGTTGTGGTTGCTGATGTTCGAGATGACTTAGGTCGTGTGATCATTTCATTCTAAAAATAGATCGTTATGTTACGTGACATTGTTAATTACTTAATTATATTACGTCTGATCAACAGGTCGAGCCCTGTGCAAAGAACTAGGCTCAAACGACACCATCTCCTTCGCGCATTGCGATGTCACGAACGAAAACGACATGCAAGGCGCGATAGACGGTGCAGTTTCGAGGTACGGAGGGCTAGACATAATGTTCAGCAACGCGGGCATAACCGGAAACATGAAGGATCCGAGTATTCTAGCCACGGATTACAGCAACTTCAAGAACGTGTTCGATGTGAACGTTTACGGGGCATTTTTAGGAGCCAAAATAGCAGCTAAAGCTATGATACCAAATAAAAAAGGAAGCATTTTGTTCACTTCAAGTATTGCTTCTGTAATTGGTGGAATTGCTTCACCAATAACTTATGCTTCATCAAAACATGCTGTAGTTGGACTAACAAATCATTTAGCTGTTGAATTGGGACAGTATGGAATAAGGGTAAATTGTATTTCTCCATATACAGTTGCTACACCACTTGTTAGGGAAATATTGGGGAAAATGGATAAGGAAAAAGCAGAGGAAATTATAATGGAAACTGCTAATCTTAAAGGTAGAATATTGGAACCAGAGGATATTGCTGAGGCTGCTGTTTATTTGGGAAGTGATGAATCTAAGTATGTGAGTGGTGTTAATTTGGTGATTGATGGAGGGTATAGTAAAACCAATCCACTTGCCTCAATTGTCATGCAAAATTACGTCTAACGTACAATAGATCCTTGTGGTCAGACCTTTTTCCGGATTCTGCGCTGAAGCTTTAGTGCACCGGGCTTGTCCGAAGAAGTTGAAGGATTACAACCCTTGTACTAAAGTTTCTTGTTGTTTGTTTGTTGTTTATGAGTTCAAAATATCATGTGAGTGTGTTCTTGTATACCATGTGTGCAAAAATTTCCACTTCTTGTCCCTTTTGGGATAACTAATTTGTAAATGATATATTTATTATTTTATTTTCAACTTGTGAAATTTCTTAGATCATAGTCGATTAAAAATATCTACTTGGTTGGGTCGACTTATAAGGGGTGTTAATTAGCGCGTTAGCTCCTTAGTTTGTGCTTTTTTCTTAACTATGACCATTGTGTATAAATAACACCATTCTTTTTTCCTACATTAGATAATAGCTAGGAGGTGTGAGAGGCTAGATTTGGGAGCTACACGGAGGGGTAGAGGTAGACCAAAGAAGTATTGGGGGGAAGTGATTAGACATGATATGGTGAAACTCGATCTCACCAAGGACATAACCTTAGATAGGAAGGAGTGGAGGTCGAGAACTAGAGTAGCAGGCTAATAGGGTAGATAGGAAGGAATGGTTAATTGTCTGTCTTTTATATGTTATTTATCTACCTTCATATGTTAAATATCCTGTATCTACGTATTACCATGTGTTCTTCTCTTTCTTGCCTATTTATCATATCTAGCTTATTCTGCTAATGAGTTTTTGCGACGAGGGTTCCCAGGAAACAACCTCTCTACCTAAGTGGTAGGCGTACATCTTATCCCTCCCCAGACCCCACTTGTGGGATTTAGTGGATATGTTGTTGTTGTAGACAATAGCTAGGGTTAGTCTAACTCTTTGCATTCTTAAAGGATATGTAGGTTGTAGTCAAAGGGAGTTCATCCGTTTTGTGAGGATGTCTAACGATCTTGGTGCGAGTCGTGGTTGTTGCAGATTAAGAAGAAATCCGTAAGTCTGTTACTTATGCGTAAATATTAGACCATTATCTAAAATTTATAAGTTATTACAAATGTTAAATAATAGTATAATGTTTTTTTCGTAAAGTTGAGAAATATATGGGCAAATATTAGACCCGAGTTAATATTTTCCAGAGGGTAATTTTCGAAGGGCTATATTTGAATCGAAGTTAAAGGTGGAACAATTATTTGAAAATTTATAGCCGTGTGAAAATGAACTTCACTTGAAAAAAGAGGTGATAAAATTTGAAGATTTGTCAGTAGAAAAAGAAAGTTAGGGAATAATATGTTATTTTTTACTCTTCTTTCGTTCCCTTTTCATATTTGTGAAGCCTTTAAACTAGGGATGACAATGGGACGGGTGCGCGGTGGGTTGAGCTCAACCCGTAATTTTTCTAAATCATTCCGCTTCGCATGGTGACTTTTTTCATTTTCAACCCCCCGCCCTTCCACATAGCCCCGCCCTGCTTAAATTTTTAAGTTCTTTTATTTTTTTAATTGAATTTAATATGAAAGATTAAAATTCATAATTTTTTTAATTTTATATTAATTAACTATTTCTAGTTGACATTTCAACAATGGTTTTTAATCATTAATTAAAAGTTTCTAATTAACATTTTAAGAATAAATAATTTATCAGATATTAAATTTTAGATAAAAATAAAATTGAAGTTAATGTATAATATAAAAAGTTTATATCTTTGATTTTTACTAATTACAAATATTTAATTTTCTTCGAATTCCTATTTAGTTTTTTAAACCTGTAACCCGCCCCGCACCGTTCCATTACCATCCCTACTTTAAACTACTTTGAACTCTTTATGACCAGTATATATAGAATACCCAAATTAGAACATTGAAATATTGGCTCATAAATTTTCTATTACATTGGAGGATGGAGGGAGTGGGAAGGGAGATAGTAAAAAATGGAACTCACGCTTAGTGTATAGGAGACTCTCATTGGTACCACTAGACTATAAGCCTTCGTGGTAGGAAATCTAAACTTTTTCGATTACATTTGAGGATCAGGGATAGTTAAAATCGAATTCACACTTAGTGCATAAGAGACTCTCACTGGCACCACTAGACTGTAAGTCTCCGAGGTAGAAAATCTGAACTTCGTTCTTGATTCTATACGCGATTATATGTCACGAAAACTAGCCAATATAGGGATGATACAACACCTAAGTTTTCTTATCCCTTTCACCAATTTTCCAAAATTTTTACTAGAGAATAAATTAAAGAATGAGAGACAGTAGAGACAAGACCTTTTCTTGGTTGTCACTATTTTGGTTCCACATTTGTTGGAAGAGTGTATCCACCACTGTAATCAAAAGCATGAGTATCATTTATCTCCTTTCTCTGTAGAGCCTCCTTATTATAAGGATGTCTAGAAGCAGCTATTGCTGTCCCAAAATCCGTTATCGATGATGATGCAGACGTAGAATCAGTTTCCAGACCATCATTTTGAAGAATACTTTCAAGCATTTTTACCACTTCACTCATCGTTGGACGATCAGCAGCAGCCTCTTCAACACATTGCATCGCCACGTCCACAAACCTTGTAAAACCAATTAGATTTGGTATGTTCCTAATGACTGGATCAATCATATTGTTCAAGCCATAATGCTCCTCGTCGTTCTTATCAATAGCTGTTCTCATCTCTCGAACAACGTATTTCCCCTTCTCTATTGGTTGTTTTGCAGTTATGAGTTCCAGCATTACAACACCAAAGCTATACACATCGCTCTTCTCGGTCAATTGTTGAGTCATATAGTATTCAGGATCTAGATAACCCTGCAATTTAATCGAGTCTTGAATTCAATTCCCAATTATCATGCTTCTAGACAACATAGTTCAACAGAATCCACTCCTTTTTTTCTTGAAATTTACAAGTGAAATAAGGAAAAATATGTGGTACTGACCAATGTGCCTTTAACTTGAGTGGAAACATGACCCTTTGAGCTATCTGACACTAGTTTGGACAAGCCAAAGTCCGCGACCTTTGCTGTTAAATTCTGATCCAACAAAATATTAGTCGACTTCACATCTCTGTGAATGATAGGAGGATTGGCAAGTTCATGCAGATAAGCTAATCCTCTGGCTGAACCAAGTGCAATACGAAGTCTCCTCTTCCAATCTAGATAAATGCTTGTTTTCCCTGTAGAACATAGTGAAAATTCATTTCTACAGCCAAATGGAAATGTTAGACCTTTTTGGAATTAGATTTTAGGCAGAATACATAAACAAACTCTCAAACTTGCCTCGGTTGGTAAGTAAGCACTTCAACTTTGAGAGTGCACTTCTAGACACCTCAACTTAGTCACAATTGGAAACTAAACGCTCAACTGAGTCTCGTGGACAACTTAAAAAGACACAGTGCATAAATTTTGGAGGTGTCTAGATAATCATTTTGTAAGTTGGAGCGTTCAACTGACACAGTAGAGACGAGTTGAGGTGTCTAGATTTGCATACCTAAAGTTGGAGTGTTTAGTTGCTAGTTGAGTCCAAGTTAAAGTGTCAATCTGTGTGTTATGCCTAGATTTTACCCGGACACGATTAGTTTAAGTTACTAACTATCAATAGGAAGTAATCTGATATCTATAGGAGGATGTAGCCTACCTGACAAATTTTCCCTGAGGGAACCATTAGGCATATACTCATATACCAGTACTTGTTCCCCTTGCTCAAAGCAGAATCCGACCAGACCAACTAGGTTCTTGTGATGAACCCGTGAAAGCAACTCAATTTCGGTCTTGAACTCTTGTCCACCTTGCATAGATCCATGTTGAGCCCTTTTGATAGCAATTACTTGCCCATTCACGAGCGTTCCTCTGTAGACCTAGGAAATAGAACACACGCGAATAAGAAAAATAGCTGAAGTGTTTATCCTCTTTATTCTGTATCTACAATGGATTTTCATAGCAAACCTTCCCATAGCCACCGGACCCAATCTCATTTCTCTCTGAGAAGTTACCCGTGCATTTCTTAAGTTCGTCATAAGAAAACCATCTGGCTCCCTTTAATTGTGGTGCACCTTCACTGTCGTTGCCACTTGGAGCCCACGATGCTGGACAAAGAAGGTCAAAGTAATCAGACCATTAAGTTAACCGTACTTGAATTCTGGACATACAGTCAAACCTCTCTATAAGGTGTCATTTATTCTGGTATTGTTTTGGCTGATATAGCAAAATGTTATTATAGAGAACATGCAATTCGACGAAACATGAAAAATGCATATTATAGAGGATGACTGTTATAGAAAGGCCTGAATATCTATATAGTTATAACTCATCTCTTTTTTTCTACGAAAGATGACATTACCAAATGGTCTACTCAATCCAATAGCTCTTTCAGCAAGTTTCTTTTGCTGAATAGCATATATTGCAAGTGCAACAAGCAAGAGGACCAGGATGGTACATCCAGTAGCGATTCCAATAACTTGTCTTGAGCTAATAGAAGTTCCTCCACCTTCGGCTGAAACAGTTATAGTTTAAGTCAGTATTGGTCTAGAAGTTACAGCGTTAAAAACCTCAGTAATTATACCTTGGAAAGTGTAAGGAGATGCTATAAAATAGTACGGTCCAAACTCTGGAGGCGGCTTATAAGTCTGGTTACTCAAGTAAAACCCAATCCGCTCAACCTCTGATCTATTAAAATACTTTCCTGTTGGTGGAAATAGTTCTAACTGCACCTGAAGATAATCATCAACGTTGAAGAAGGGGTGCTGCAGAGAAACTGAACCGGGCGTGAGATCCAACTTCACCCACAGGCTCATTTCGAGTGAATGGAACGTATTATCATTGGACAATTCCCTAAAAGAGGGTCCTCTGAAGTAGAATGTTCCCTCGTATGGATAAGCACAATCACAACTTTGTGGACTAACTTTTTGATCGGCAGGACATGATTTTCTCCCACAGTTAGCTAGGCTGGTTGAGTAAGGCTTTGCAGATTGCTGTTGAAGCTGGCAGTAGTTCGTGTTTCCAAGGGCCGTATCACAGACAGGGTTTCCGATCAGTCTGAGGACAACCACAAAGCAATCAAGGAGAATGAATCAAACAACATAATCTAATTTACAAAAAGGAGAAATGAACCATCTCACATCAAGGTATTTTTGTATCCAGAGCCAAGCGTTATTGAGGAAATCTCGTTGTTCTGTAAATCAACAAGTGTGAGTTGCCTGCCACTGATGCTTCCCATGTTCAACGTATCATTAAATGCATTGTTCCTCAGTTTCCTGCATAAGTTATTAACACCATTATAACCTCTTCGTTGCAGGTAATAGACGTGGAATATCAGTTAGGATCGCGATACTCACACTTGTTGTAATTGAGGTAAAGCAAAAAGTTTCTGAGGCACTGGTCCTTGGAGTGAGCCATACTCAATGACTCTGAGCATTACATCAGTTCTTCCTACTTAGATTCATCATATTTTTTGGGGAATTCATAGTGCATTCATAACTGATTAATACTCACAGAGTGGTGAGAGACTGTAAAGTCGAGAACCATATAGGCGCATCCGATTTATGGAAGGAATTATTGCTCAAGTCCCTGGAAGAGAAAAAAAACATGATGTATCACTTTCACATTGAGAAAGAACTTGGTAAAATCAGGAATCTGGATATTTTCCTTACAGATAATTAAGGGAATTCATTCCACTTAAATCTGGTAGTGGACCGGACAATTCGTTATGAGCCAAATTCCTGAAAACAGAAATAAGCGCGCAAAAGGACTAGTTCAAACTGCAAATTATTGATTTCAAGCAGACAATTGAATGAGGAATGATGAGGAAAAGTATACTTACAACTCCACGATGCTTGTGAGATTGTTAAGGTTTGACGGGACGCTACCATTTAAGGCATTTCTATCGAGCCGACTGTATATGATAGGTCACATGAATACCAGACATAATCCAGAATAAAAATGTGAAGTCAATATGAAAGGTAGAACAACATCAGATGGTCGATTCTACTCACAGAACCTCAAGTGTCTGAACCAGTCCTAGTGTAAATGGAATGCTTCCGCTAAGTTGATTTCCATCAAACAATCTGCCATTTCAGAGGTTCACAAAGTGAGATGGAGGACAGGAAGAATAACGCGAAGCACTCTTTAGTTACTTGACTTACACATGTATTAGCACCATGTCAGAACTAAAAAGAATGTCTGGAATGGAGCCTGAAAGTTCGTTTTTGTTAAAATGGCTGCGATAATGACATAACGTAGAAGTCAGACCTTAAGAGGTATATATACTAACTTAAGAATAACATGTAATACAAATAGATGAAGTTTACTCACAAGTGTTTTGCTTTTTTCAGAAGGTCTAATCCCGGACTTGAGGAGGTTGAAACAGGAATTGGTCCTGTTAACTGGTTATCTGCTAGATCAAGCCAGTAGAGTTTTGACAGATTGCCAAGAGTTCGTGGAATCTCACCAGTGAAATTATTTGAGTTAAGAGCTCTGTCAAAGAAATTGACATGAAGCTAAATGAATTGATGATACATCTAAAATGATCATAAGTTAATATGGCTGAGAATTTCTTACAAGAATGATAACTCAGCAAGTTTTCCCAATTCCCTCGGTATACTGCCACTGAAACTACAGCCAGCGAGGATTCTGAAACGTAAACAAAGATGTATACATATATGCATGCCATGTATGTCTCAAAAGAAATTTTGATTGAATCATAATACAAATTACAAAGAAAAATACATGATACGATCAAGACAATCAAGTTTTAATAGTCTTACAATATGTTTAGTTTCTGCAGATCTCCAATCCGTGGAGAAAGGGGACCTGTAAGTCCTCGGTTGAATGACAGGTCTCTGTAATACAAGTTTAGCAATTGAAGTTAACAAATTCTGGTGACAAATACAAGCTTATTGCTATTCTTAACAGAAGTTCATTGGATTTAAAGACCAACTCACAAGGAAATTAATTCAGTGAGCCCTCCAATGTCACCACTTAATTTTCCTCTCAGTCCCATTGTTGACAATCCCCTGAAGGGAAAATAAACACAATCAGTATTAACTAGTGCTTCACTGGTGAAACAACGATTCAAAAGAATAACGTGTCTTTTTGTTTGAAGTATAAGAAAATTAATTTTCTATACAAAATTTCGTATTACTTATACAACATTAAGTTATAAATGTAAATTCTGGTATAACAAGAGAACTAATACAATGTTTTGTTACCCATATTAAACTTTGCACAAGGCATTGTGGAGTTTCATATTGGAAACTTAACCTTACATAACTTAGACCAAAATTATATATCGTTTTCACAGATAGAATGTGAGACAAGAATATATGTATGAGTAAGAATATCTCAAGACATGAACATCATTAGATTTACATTATTCATGGTACATTACTTTCATAAACAATTCCTACATTATAATTCCCAGGTAACTGGAACGTAAATCAAATGACCTCGAGATGGAGGCTAAAAATACTAAAAACAAAGGCATACTCACAATGCAGTTACCCTTGTGTTGTTGCAGGTTACACCTTCCCAAGATGTTCCGCAAGGATCATCTGATTTCTCCCAACTAGGTGGCGTATTTTCCCACTGGTCTTTCAATGATCGAAGTATCGTAGCTGCAATCAACCAAGTTTAGACTTAATTCATGATGACACAACAACCTGAACTCACTACTTTCAACGTGGAACATATAAATTGATGAGTAGAAATTTACAAAAGTGGCAACCAATAGTAAAACTCAGAGAATTTTATCATGAAGTTCTTACCATCTCTGGGATCCGTGACAGTATACGTTAAATGGATGCCAGAAGAGAAGACGAGAATGCAGAGTAACAGCCGGGCGGCTGCCATGGCTACAAAATTTGCTTCAGATGAGCAAATGACTGATCTGAGTTTGATATATTTGATCACTTATAGTGTGTGAGAAATACAAAGCAAAGTTTGGAGGGATTTTTTTAGCTTTTTGGAGTACATAGTGGGTGGGTAAAGCTGGTTAGGCAAATTTGTCATTTTAATGATTTAACTTATCTTAGAAGCCAATCTAACTTTTATCTAATCCCACTAACGATTGGAAATCATTATCATCATAATCATTTTGCCATCATACAGTAGCGGATTCGCCTGAACTTTCATCTGAATTCAATATTTTCGACTCAAGAGCGTTTATAACTTTAAAAATATGATGGAGAAAAACCTTAGAAATTGAAGTTTAAATCATGAATACGACTCTGATGCTAAGTGACAAACATTATTTGCCTTCCTTTACACGCCGAACCCCAGGTAATGTATAAAGAGAAAGACACTGATTTCTTTGATTCTAAGGCAGATCATGATGATAATACAGACAGTACAGAGGATGAAGATACACAAACAGCTCCGAGATTTTGGATCGCATTCTGAAACATTACTTTTAAATATCTATTTGATTAGATTTTAATAAGTTATCTTCAAAATTTACTTACATCACACTATTTCAAAAAAATTCAAGTGAAATGCATATCAAATACAACTTCAAAAACTCAAATTCTAAGTTTCAAAGTTCAATTTCGATCAAATGGGATTAGACTAAAAAAAAGTAAAAATGTCACCTATAAATACCATTTTTATGCTGCATGTCTATTTAATTCAACATTTTCAACTTAAATCTTTTGATTAAACTAATGAAAAGTCAAATAATCCTTAAGTTTTCCAATCAATGAATCTTAATACGAATTGCAAGTTAAATTTTTGATTAATTATTTCATTAATTTAATACTTCTAACTCTTTTTGTACTACAGTTTGTTTATTCACACTGTCACAGAACCAATTCATATTTCTCTCTTCTGATTTAATCCCTCTCGACTTTAGTTTACAAATTATTGAAAATCCCCCTAAAACTCTGGCTCTCTATTGATTCAAATAGAGAAGCACAGACTTAGAAATGGGTCTGAAAATTTAAATTTATGAATGCAAGTTCAGAATTCCATCATACTCCATTTGATTTATTGGGTTCAAAACTTATTGTTCATAATTATATAGTAAAAAAAACTTAACAAACATATATAAGCATAAGTCAAAGTTACTGGATTTGAATGAACCTATAAGTTGGGACCTAACTCTACTCAAGTTCGAGCCTTGGACATAAAGAAAATCATGTTGGGAGAATCACTCTCAGAATAAGCTTTGTAGTGTACAATCCGAATTCAGTCAAGGCGCCAATGCTGGCACCAAACACTGAACGCCAGGTTAGAAAAAAAAAAGAATTGGTTAGGCTTGGCTAAGGCTCAACCAGTTAGTTACGGTTAAAAATCTCAGGTCGGGCTCGACTCAGTTCGGTCACCTCGATGCCCAAGACTAGCTGTATAAACTACAAGGATCAATATACCCTAAAAAGAAATACTGATGTATAAGAAGTACAAACAAGAATTCATATATAACTCTGCCAGCCATACTGGTCATGTCATTTATTTACAAAGATAATGAACCAAAGACAAGTTTAACTGCTTGCAGCTCTGCAAATGGTGATCTTTATAGCTGTCCAATTTTATACATTTCTTACTGACCGCGCTCGCCATGCAGGGAAAAAAGAACTTGATTGCTACAAGCTGAAAGTTTCTTCTTGTCCTTCAACAAAGTGTAGAAGTAAATGTGTGTGATTTTGTATTTTGTTCTTTACCTTACCAATAAGAGTAAACTACAAATTTCCTTCTGGATCAAATACTTTGGCCATAATGTTCTCCAATGGAAAGAGCTAAAGAATAGCAGGTCATTTTCCCCTATAAGCATCTTCTTTTTATTTTCGGCTGTGAACCAATTCATGACTTTATGCAGCTGTTCATCAATAAAGAAAATTGAAACTTGTGTAGCCATCAAGAGTATTGATTGACGAGCTAACTGTGTGCATGGAGTATCAACAACTCCAGATACTAATGAGGAGAAGATGTCTCAGACCAAAAAGAATATGGCAAAACGAGGAGGAAATCAAGCACACAAAAAAACATGTTGTACTTGCATCATCAAGTGGTGCTCCTATTTTGAGAAGCTAAGTTTTGACAGAACTGCAGCAGCTTGGTCACCACCTAGAAGAAAATAAGGATGTCTAAGAGCTGCAGCAGCAGATAAACGTCCACCTCTCTCTGAAATAAGTTTCGTAGCCAAATCCCACCCTCTACCAGAGTCGAGATCAAGAATACTAAGATCAGGCCTCGTCCTAGTCTTTTCTCTCCATTTATTCAAGTCATATCCAATTATATTTAGTTCCATATTGAAGTTCTTTAAGCCTGCTGTAGACCTTAAGCTCGGTACTGCCATTTGCATAAGCACTATTCCAGCAGAATATGTGTCAAAGAGATCGGGACTGTTTAGCTGCAATAACAAGAGTTATCCTGCTATAAGTATAAAACACGAACTTCGCAGCAACATCATTGTCAGGTTTCTTTCCAAAAGACTGAAAATCTAATGTAGTGAGTGGAGTTGACCCATGTTTCAAGTGTGTTTGGTATGAAAGAAAATGCTTTTCTAGAAAAAGAAAATCTTGGAAAATAGTGGTTTTCTTACTTATTTTTTTGGTGTTCGGTAAATAAGTAGAAAATATTATCCCAAAAGCATTTATATATAATCTAGGCAAACATTATGAAGGTTGGGGATGTAGGGTAGGAGTGGTGTGGTGGAGTATATGACATGGAGTGCGTTGGAGGATGGGGATAAGTCATTTCTGACACTTGTTTTCCCTACTTCCACTAGGGAAATCATTTTCCTGTTTTTTTAAGGAACTTATTTTCCAAGAGAAAAAGTTTTCTAAATTATTTTACTAACAAAACATGGGAAAATTGGAAAACGTTTTCCTACATGCCAAACACACCCTATAATCTTTCTTTTTTCCTTTCTGCTATACTTACATATAGAATCATCTTATGTGTCAAGCTAACGACGAAGAGTTACAACAACAAATCTAGTGTATTCTCAACAAGTCGGATCTGGGAAGGATAAAGTGTAAGCAAACCTTACCCCTACCATGAGAAGGTAGAGAGGTGGTTTCTGTTGGACCCTTGGCAATGAAGGATGAGTTACAAGGAATGTAAATCCATGTATTAGAAGGATACCTGCCATAAAATTGGGGAAAGAAGTGCAGCAACTGGCTCTGGTGGTGGTTTTGGAGTTTCTTCTGGCATTACATAGAGTTCAGGTGGACAATAATCAGGATCGAGTAGCCCCTTGTCAGGCACATAATTTTTTCCAATCCGAAGATCAGTTGCTGCCCCAAAATCTATCAGCTTGATTTGTCCCCTTTTCGTGACCACTAAGTTGGATGGCTTTACATCTCTATGGACTATACCTGTGTCATGGATTTTCTTAAGGGAAGAAATAATCTGACGCATGATTTGTTTGATAATCAGTGCATTCCGTTCAATTGAGTCCAATCCTTGTAAGACACGACCAAACATGACAGATTCAATGTTCACGGGGAAGCTGCGATCCTTCATGTAATCACCTAGGTTCCGATCTCCCTGTCACATGAAGTTCCTACATTATGGATGCAGCTGCCATCTTACAAGTTTTAAAGCAATTCAACTAAACAGAAAGATGGAAAACAACCATGAAACTAATCATAGAAAACAGCATGCATCAAGGCAGTTGGTAAAATCTAATTAGATGATTACATTGCCACGTAGCTTTTATGTTTATTATGTCCAAACTTGGGAAGGCTCCATATACTACACATCCGACGGATGAGAGTGGGACTGCTTAAATAGACTCGATAGCATATCCAGGCAAACCATGCCTGCAACTTAAAGTAGAAGTAGTTGGATGGAAGACGAGATTCAGGAAAACTTTGTAGAAGTGGTTTCAAAGACGATGAGTTTGCAAGGTAAATTTCTTATGGGAAAAAGGGGCTGTGGTAACTGCTAGTTGCAACTGGTCACCAATAGCCTTTGCCCTAACATCCTTGCGAAGAGTTGAATGCTTAAAACTCCTATTCTCATGAATCCCATGGCATTGATAAGGTTTGGACAAGAATGACATTTTTTAAATTCTGAAGATTCAAATGTCAGAAAATGGAGAAATAGGTCCCAGTTCCTCTCATCAACGCACCGTTGATTCTTTTTCTTCTTTTACTGGGAAAATCAATGAATTTACTCCTACTAACATTGCACAATATATGTTGATGCAGGCATGCAGCTAGTCTAATAGATAAAAACTGAGAGATAGCCTTGCATTTGACTTTCAAAACACAAAAAGTCATGAATAGTTCCAACGAAATGAAAAAATTCGCTGAAAAAAGTATGTTAAACTGCCCAAGTACCTCAAATTTCCAGACAAGCCATTTCTCACCCTTAGTATATCGTGAGTTAGTTTTTTCAGCAACAAAGCTACCAAGAAACTCTGCACATGTCTCAGGAGCTGCTCTTGATAGCCTATAATTGAACCATTCTTCAAATTCACCACACTCTGCAGCACCTCGAACACCAATCTTTACCTATAAATTGGAAAACAAACTACATTGTTGTTAGGGTAGGACGAGTATTAAACATCCCCAATACAAAGCAAATGCAAGAGAGAAACAATTCAAGAACTGACATGATGAAAAGAGGGTCAAACATAACTATATAGTTGTGACAGAACAAGAGGACCATTGGACGCAATCCAGAATAAAAGTAGACAAAAGACATAACAATCCAGTCAAAGATTTATGGAATGAAATAACTCAGATCAAAAGGATGTAGAACACACAACCATAAACCTAAAATATTTACTACAAAAGAACATACAACTTAGAACCTTGATAAACTTAACATTAGGCAGTATAGGGGCAGAAAGTAGCTGCTGCCTCCGTTCCATTTATATGGAACTTTTATTTTTCATCTGTTCCAAAAAAGTGACAACTTTCCATACTTGGAAACTTTGAACTGTAATCGTCTTGTTTTAGTATTACTGGCATGCAGTTATAGCTACGGAAATGTCATAACATGTTTAAAACAAGAAGTTCTCCATCCGTTCGTAAAGCTATTTACTCGATGGCAGACATTTCTGCAACACCTCTAACAGAGTGGCAAAGAGTCACTTTTGAAAGAACTTATTGCTATTTACTGGATGGCAGACATTTCTGCCAAGAGTCTCACACTCGTACTTAAGCTGCGTAACCAGTCAAACAACACATAACAAGAAACAGACGGAGTATCTAGGAAAAGAATATTTGGCTGCATGGCAGTACCAGCTTAATGACCATAATACGAAGCATATAAGTGATACAACTAATACAAACCAAATCAGTCAAATAATGCTTATAAATGGAGAATTTTAAAGGATAAATCACCTCATTACCTGTTTAAGAATGACCTTTTCCTTGAACCTTGAATCTTTGATTACTGATTTTACTGATGATCCTCTTTTCCTCACAGTTTCCTCCAAATTTACACTCTTGGGAACAATGACCCCAGAGTAAACAATCCCAAATGAACCCTCACCCAACCTATCCCCAATCAAAAAATCTTTCATCTTGAAATTCCTTTTCCCACTCAAACTATCCAACCCCACTTGAATAGGTGCCAAAATATAAGCATCAATGGCACCAATTAGAACCCCAGGTCTAGCAGTCAAGTAAATCCAAGTAAGACCCGCAAAAACTAACAGCCCTAATTTCTGTTCTTCCGGCAAATCCCCAGTAAATTTCTCAAATTGGGCATACCCAGATTGAAAAAGTGGGAATTGAGACAAAGAATTGTCCAAACTAACAGAAATTTCATCAACAAAAGAACTGCAAGTAATGGTGTTGTTTCTCTTGGAATGGTTAGTGCAAGACCAAAAATAGTAGCTTTTCGAAATGGGTCTTAAGGGTGAGTAGCAAATGAGGTTAGGATCTTGATGGAAAGTTGTCACTGCTGCTGCAGCAGAAGGGGAAAACAGAGACGCCATTGATGAGTAGTTTTCCTCAAAGTTGCAGCAGGTTGGTTGTTTTATGGGAAGTGTATTTCTTCACTGTTAATGTCAGCAGAGGTAGCATTTTGTCCACGTGGCAGTCGTGGGGTTTATCTTTTCAGCCATGGATGTGTGGAGCATGACGAAACAGCAATGCCAGCTCTAGCCAACCAACAAGATTTGATTATCAGTGTCAAAGGCGCGAACTGTTCTCTTTTCTTGCATTATCTATATCCTTTGCCAAGGTTAATTGAAGGATAACTAGAGTAGTGGGCTAGTGCTCGTTGGTCTGCCCCGGCCTAATTCGCGATTTAGTAAAGTTAGGTTACGATTTTGAAGCTCATTTAAAAAATAAATTTTTAGATCAATCTAAATAAGCATGCTGATTTATGGAGTTTTTGTAATATGGGTTGGATTGGTTCATGGACCGAATTAAAAATAAAAATTAAAATTAAATAGAGTATTAATTAAAAATAATAAGAGTCCAAATTCAAAATTTATTTAAAATTTTTAAATATTACAACTTATATACAAATTATATTTTATAATATGTATTCCCTCCGTCCGTCTTTATTTGCCCCTTATTGACTTGGCATAATGATTAAGAAACAATTAATAATAGGAGTAATTTTATATAAACCATTTGAATATAATAAATACAATATTTTGAAAAATGTAACAAGAAAATAACTATAATTAATGATAAGGGTAAATTAGAAACTAAGTGTGAAATCATCTTTCGATTTCATAAAGTGGAAAAGTATTGTTTGATATCTCAAAATAGTATAGTGAACAAGTAAAGATGGACGGAGGGAGTAATAATAACACTAATACTATGTAATATTGTCTTGTTGCTATTTATTTTGATATTTTTAAATTATAATTTAATTTAAAAATTTATAGAAAATATATATGAATAAAAATGTGGGTTGGCCCGGCAAGGCCCGCGACCCACATACTAATGAGGTGTGCTAGCTGTTTTCTAGCCCATTAAAAAAAAGGGTTAGCCCGACCTGGACTGTCAAATTCCAAAGCTTGTAAGGGCTAGCCCCCATGGGGTGGACTGGCCCGTATTGACAGCTCTAAGGATAACATTAATTAATTCTAAAATTAAATTTCTCAATTTGTTATTCAATTGGCAAATTCAAAAAACTTATATTGGGATTAATAATAATTAGTATCAGAATAAGTTATTCTTTCTCTTGGATGATATAATTTCGAGATAAATTAATAGATAAATGACAAAGATATCATTTTAAACTCTTTTCATATTCTTAAGAGTGTTTTTGTAAACAAATAAATTCATTCTTAAAATTTATATAATTTATATTATTTTGAATGTAACTTACCAAATATTTAAAAAGAAACAATCGCATCATAACTTATTCCATTATAACTAATCTCATCACAAGTGATCCATCATGACTTGGATTCAAACTAAATGACGCCCGATAGAAATAAGATGAATGGTTTACTAGAAAAAAGTCACTTCTCTTTCTTTTTTTTGAGATTTATTTATAACTTTAGACCATAGGATTCAGAATCACCTGCAATTAGTCACCTGATCCTGACTCAAGTCCTCAAAGCCTAAATTCAATTCTCGACTTGATATTCGATTTTGAAACTCAGCTCCTTATCCCAATTTAAAATTTGTTTTTTTTTATACTTCTAATCAAATTTAAAATTTTAAATTTGAATCCTGACTTGAAATTTAGATCAAAAGTCGAGTCAAGCCCGACAGTATGATTTAAAAAAAAGACTTGGCATGCATTTTGCTAATTCCTCCAATGCAAAATCAAGGGTTTCTCTTCCTTTGAGCATTTGTAGTCCCTGGTTATTTAAATTGTTTTCTAGAGATTATATAATACGAACATTATTATGTAAAGAAAATACTATAATGCATGGATTGCTATACAATGAATAATATATGATGATCATTTTTAAAGAACTATCTATTATAAAGACTCTTGTGAGTCTTGTGGTCGAATTTTTCCTTGAATTTTATGCATAACAAAAGCATTAATACATTAGACTATCTTTTTTTAATCATAAATATATATTTATTTTTAAATGCTATCATCCAAAATTTTCCAAAAATTAGATTGATGGGGAGAAGCAATTTTTTTTCCTCTATAAGATTTAAATTCAATTTTTTTAAAAAAATTATCTTATTTTTTTATTAGAAATAACTATTAGTAGGTACGTAAATGAAGCTAAACCTTAGTGAAAGAACAAATAAATAGGTTTTAAAAGAGGATACTTGAAGTATCATTATCATGCTTCCGACCTAAAGGTCGTTGATAAAATAAAGATAATTTGCTACAACAATGATATTTTTAATGCTATTTTTATTTAATTCAAAGATATTTTTAGATTTTAAAACTATGGAGGGGTATTTTTATTTATTTTCAATAACAAAAGAGTATTTTATTTTTTTTTTAAAAAAATTCATTTAAAATTTATTTCTATCTGGGGTGGACATAAATATTGAAAACCGAAAAAATCTGATTGAACCAAACTAATTCTGTTCTTCGATTTCAATTCTTTAGTTTTTTGGTTCGGCACCGGTGTTTTTTTTTCTAAAAGTTCGGTTCTTCGATTTAGTGTTTGGTGTAGGGGTCTCGAATCTTCGGTGCACCAAAGAACTAAATTTTTATTAAAAGAAATTTAAAAAATTATATATATATATATATATATATATATATTAGCTCCAAAAAATAAAATTATATATATATAAAATCAACTAGCAACTAAATCATTCATGAAACAAGTTAAAGCAGTAACAAATTTATATTTCATATAGTTAACTTGAAATATCATTTTTCAAGAAAAATTCAAACATATTTTTATCGATTTATGTCATGTAAAGAATTTTATCATCGCACTTGTTTCCTCGAGCAATAGCTGAAGGTGATAGTTTTTTAACTATAATATGTGTTTCATAGGTTTATATCATCATTTATGATGATTTTATTTTTTTAAAATATCTTATACTGTAAGTTTATCCATATTTCATATCAAAAAATTAATTTTAAAATTTACTAAAATCGATCCATTTAGTGCACCCATTTTCTATTAGAGTGACATGTCAGAGGGACCGGAGAGAAGATAACTTAGGGGGAAACTCGAAGCTGGAGCTGGCGTCGACGACAGTGAAAAGAATGGCCATGAAACTGAAGAGTGGATCAGATTTTAGCTGAAACTGAACTTTCCTCATTTCGCTATGTGCAATTGCTTTTCTCATTCTTCATGGTTTTCGTTTGGCTTCACTAATGCAAAACTCACCCACAAATCGCTACCCATCCATGGTGCTCCTTACCCGCGTCGCAATTTACAACTTGGAATTTACAGGATACAGTTTGCGAGTGAGAATTTCAATCTGAGTAAAGCGAAAAGGGACATACCCAAGTTGAGTAGTTCAGATGGGTATGATTTTTTCGACGATTTATGGTTTAAAGACAAGGAAGAAACTGAAATTCCTGTAGTTTCAGCTTCAAGAAACGAAAAACAAGCAGAGATTCCGATACCCGGCAAAGGAATCGATGATGATAGAGGTGTTGGGTTTCTTGAATTGGGCAGAGAAGCAGAGGAGATAGTGAAAAGAGAAGTGGATTCTAAATTCGAATTGGAAAAGGCAATTGTGCGGAGGAAGAAGCAATTGATGAAAAGATCGAATTTGATTGCAAAGCAAGTGATCAGCGTTCGGTCTGCTATCAGCTTGGGCTTTGTTTCTCAGCTTTGGGTGGACATAAATTCTGTATATTTCACAACCCTTCTACTTCAAACTGCCTAATATTGTAGAAGATGTATCGATTTTTCCTGTTCTGCAATTCAAAGTTTATTGAGCAACCAAGGAAATTTAGCAATAGATAATTAATAACAATGACCGTGGTGTCCAGGCCAGCTTTTGCGCACTTTGACTAATAGGTGTTATCTTCTGATTTACTCACTGTTTTCCTTTTCTACAGTGGATTGTTTTTCTAGTTGAAGTTAGGCCCAACTTACTTTCTGGTGAAGGGGAAAAGTTTCTGCTGGAGGATGTCAAACAGGTAATCTCAGTTGTAGCTTTTGAAGGCCTATGTTTCTATCTCAAGCTTGTGATTCAACCTTTTAAGATTGTATATTACTAGTACAACATATAATTATATAATTAATCTGACATTATCTTTTGTAAAATTATCAAGGTTTGGTTGCATATGGTTTCCCTACTGCTGTACAACTTCATCATCATTATTAGACTTTTTAAATGAAGAATAGAGTTTGCAGTTCCAGGATACTACCTTTCTTAGCTGCGTTTCCATAATGTTGCAAGTCTTTCAGACATCCTAATTCTGCTAATTATAGCCCTGTTCAAAAGAAAAGTAAAACTATACTCCTTCCGTTTCAAAAAGAATATCCCAATCTGACTTGACATGGAGTTTAAGATAATAAATAACACTTTTCAATCTTGTGGTCCTAAACAAAGTTATGTCAAATGAACCAAAATGCCTTTTAATCTTTTGGTTTTAAACATGTCACGTGGAAAGTTACCATTAAAGTTTTGCGAAAAAAGGAAACTTTTAAACAGACCATAAAAGAAAGTAGGTCATTCTTTTTTAAACAGAGGGAGTACTATATATAACATAGTTCAAGAATGCTCGTTGGGACCGAGACATGGTGTTAACTTCCACTTGGGCTTTGTGTGTGTGTGGTGATGGGTGTGGAGCTTCGGGAGTGGGAGTGTGAAGGATGATCTTGGACAATGAGCGGAAGGCTGATCAAGCAATATTGCATGAGTGAAGATAGGTTATGCTGCTTATGTTTTATTTGAAGCCAACATTAAAAGAATACTTTGCTGTTAAGAAGCTTAATTGATTTTCCTTTTAAGAAGTACTACTTAAAATTCTCCACTTCATCAAAACATCCTGAAATTCTTTCGAAATGAGGTAGAAGTCATGCACCTTAATCTGTTTGGTATTTGGGGGTACCTTCATGAGCTTTTCAGCTTTCAACCTTTATCTGACTTCAAAATTTGTATTTTGTGTCTCCTGGACTGTCAGTGAACTAATCTTCCTGGTACTTTCTTTCCAATTATGATGCTGTGAATTTTCAACGTTCAATTCAGGTCGGAGATGTTGTGCTTGTTGAGGATGAGAGTGTGATGGAAAATGAATTTAAGCTTGTTGGACTGCAAACATTGGTATGGTCTCTTCTCGTTGGTTTCCTATAGGTATTACTGATACCCAGAGTACCTGGGAGAGATTTCTCTATGCTCCTGCTCAGTTAACCCGACTGTGTTTATGAACTAGAACTCTCTTTTTCATTGAACTCGTTTGGCATCATATAGATGCTGCTAAAGTATGCAACTGGTATCATAATGTAAACTCATTCCGTATTTCTGTGTTATGATACAATGAGCTTAAGGCAATTTCTGGATAAAATGTGGATACTTGAAACTCAAATTAAAGTCATAACAAGAAAAATTCAATAGCTGGTTTCTTTTCTAATATTGTCCTTGATTTGTTGCTGATAGAGCTCTTACCAGCGGTACTAATTAAGAGAAAAACTTTTACCAGAAATGAGATCGAGCGGATACTGATCACATTTCAGGGTGATAAGGCCAAGGACCAATTTAAAAACTAATTTTGAACATTGAGGACGTTTCAGAGCAAAATAAAGTATGAAAGCCAAATCAATGTACACCGTTAATGTCAGAGACCAACTTGGTTATTCACTGATGGAGTTCATCATTTTCCATTAAAAGCTTCCTAGACTCATATGACCAAAATTGATCCTGGCAATAAAGATTTCGTTGAAATCTATGAAATTGAGTATGGAGCACCTCACAAGGACCCTATTTGGACTAATGGGAATGGAATGAAGGATCGACGACCATGAGTAAAGGATTCTGCCTGACCAGTTGCATTATGATACTTTCTCTGTTAATGAACTGGTCCATGCATGAGTGGCTCACATCCTGGTCGACAATATGAGCCTCCTTTGAAGCTGAGGCATTGAGGAGAAAAGATATACTTTAGACACTGAATATTCCTTGGAATAATGGTTCTTGGATTAAGATAAAAATGCGTGTTTCATTGACTAATAGTTCATTGAAAGAAAATGATTAATATTCAGTTCCAAATGGGTTTCGTGTGTCTTTTGTTTTTAATCTATAGAGTTCTGTTATATCAATTATAAGATATCACACCGTTTTTACATATGAACCAACAGTCATATATGCCTTTTCTGTTAGTTGTGTTTGGATAATCTAGGGTGGATTGATAATAGGCACTTGTGCATGATATTAAAAACAATGGCATTCCAATGCATGCCATCCTTCTTGCTCTTCTCCGAATGGTGAAGAGATCAACTATATTTATCCTTCCCTGGCTTTTCTGCCTCTTCAAAATCTTCATAGTTTTTGTGTGAATATTTGAAAGAGTGCTTTCATGCGTATGGAATTGCCACCTCTCATTATTTATATTTTCTTTCCCATCTTTTTTCTTATTTCTTTGAGGATGATCTTTGGTTCTTTCTTTCATTTTCTTACATCTCTTCTACAGGTGGGGTACAACGTTGTAACACCACGTCAACGGAATATTGGGAAGGTGATTCTCTGCTTCAGTTTTCCTGTATCTGTATTGCTCTAAATTTGATTAATTTACTTTATCTGAAAAAAATACTTTTTTTTCTCTAGGTTCGTGGCTATACTTTCAATATCAACTCAGGTGTTGTAGAATCTCTTGAGCTTGATTCCTTAGGAATATCCATGATACCATCCACCTTGGTAAGGTTAATACGAATGAATTTTCTTTTGCTTTAGCTACTTGTTGACCTCCTCCTATTTGTCATTCTAGCTCAAGTACTGTGTTGCCTGCTTGACACTTGAATTTAATTTATATCAGGTGAGCACCTATTGTCTATTTGTTGAGGATGTGGTTGACGTTTTATCAGATACCATTGTTGTTCAAGAAGCTGCAGCCTCACGCCTACAAAGACTTACAAAGGTACAGTGGAGTGTTCATGGTCAATGTTAGAGGAGTAACCGTTAGGGATGGCAATGGGGCAGGTTGAGCTTAACTCACAAATTTTTTAAATCGCCCCGCCCTGCTGCGCATGATGACTTTTTTCATTTTCAACCCGTCCCGCCCCGCGCCCGCTTAAATTTTAAAGTTCTTTTATTTTTTAATTGAACTTAGTTTTTTATTTTTCGCTAATTAACGTCTCAACAACTAATTAACTATTTTTAGTTGACATTTTAACAATTGTTTCTTAATCGTTACTTAAAAGTTTCTTATTAACATTTTATAACTAATAATTTACTCGACATATCTAGTTTAAAATTTAGAAAAAAAATAAAATTAAAGTCAATATTTCATATAAAGAGTTTATATTTTTTATTTTTACTAATTAGAAAAATTTAATTTCTTCAAATTCTTATTTGGTTTCTTAAACCCGCAACAAAAATAGCTACTTCAACCTGCCCCGCACCCCATAGTTATAAACCTGCCCCATACCCGTCTCGGCCCGTTGCCATCCCTAGAAACCATCTCTCTTTTGGTATTTATATTCAAAGTTCTATCTGCACTGGCTAGATTTCTGTACTTTGAGACTTCGATTTAACCAAGTAGACGAGTTCTTCACCCTACCATGCCTATGCCACCATACTACCCTGTTTTCCTTGATCAGAAAATCGATTCATGTGGTCGAGCCATAGTTGGACTTTATGCTGCTTGATGGCAGCAATGATTTATTATTCTAACTGTCTCGTGTTGACATTTATCAGGGATTCTTGGACGCCCAGACAATGGCTTACCCTGGAGATGAAATGCAAGATTACAGCAACTTAAGAAACACGCGTGCTAAGCCGGAGTACAGCAGAAGTCGTAGAAAATCTTCACGAAATAAGTTGAGGAAGAAAATGAAAGAATTTGCTGATGAATGGGACCTCCCTATGGATTTCTTTTAATCTGCTACATTTCTTTGCTGAATAGATGTATATTATTTTGAAGATTTTGTTTATTCAGCTTGTAATTTGTATAGTGTCTTCACACAGTTGATGTAGATTCTGGTATAGGAAACTGAGAGTTCATGTAGCTGATTGTATGACCAAAGTGATCATCTCTACTTATTGTTTCTTTATGACATAATGGCAGTAGCCAGGGAGGCAAAATTAAATTCAACTCGCTCAATCCCTTGAAATTTGAGCGGGTTAATAATTCGCCCATTTATTAGCTTAATTCATCGTAATCCAATCGATTTTAAATAGGGTTGATATACAATCCGAATTGATTCAAACAACAACAACAACATACCCAGTGGAATTCCACAAGCGGGGTCTGGGGAAGGTAGAATGTAGGTAGACCTTACCACTACCTCACAGAGGTAGGGAGACCCGAGAGAGATTTTTTTTAAATATTTTTACAAACCTTTTTTAAAATTTTGATAAGTTTTATTAGGGGTGTGCAAAAATCGAACCGATAAAAACGTTATTGGTTTATTGTTATTGGATTTTTAATGGTTTTTCAAAAAAAAATTATTGGGCTATCAGTTCAATATCGGTTTTAACTATTGGGTTATTGGGTAAATAGATAACCCAACAAAATTATAATAATTTATTATTTTATCCCTTCATAAATATTAAATATTAATAATTTAATAGTAATAGATTACTATAGCAGTACGTTACCTATTTTAATCTTTACCGTAGTTAAGTGACTAGTTACCCACTTTAGTATTTTAGTTTGTAATTACTAATTATAGCTTTTGCAAGTTTGTAAACGTAGTCTTCATACTCCATTTGCTTTTATTAATGTAAATCCTCATTAAAATTCTTATCGGGTAAACTGAAAACCGGACCATTAAGGACTTAAAATCAATAGAAATTATTTTATTGGTTTAGCATATTTTAAAATCGAAAATCGATAAATCGAACCAAAAAATGTATAAAATCGAACCGAACTGACTGATGCACACCCCAAAGTTTTTATGTAGCCTGAAATTGGGTTGGATCTTAATCTGCTTTGTAATTCATTACTCACCTCGTTTTAATCTAATGCATTTTGATCTAAGCAAATTCGAGTTGGAATGGATCTTGATCCTTTTGTTGTCTTAACCTATTATGATCCGCCCATATTTGATCCAACCCATCCAATTGACACCCCTAGCAGTAGCTATGGCCTATGGGTGGCAAAGTTGACACAAACACATGTAGCTCCTTTGACCTGCTCATGTTTTAATGGGTGATTTTGATAACTGAGCTGATTTGAGTTATGTTCAAGTTAAAAAGGACGAATTCGACGCACTAAAACTCCTGCTATGCACAAAGTCCAAGGAAGAATATATGAAGGGAGTCATGAAATGTAAATTTGAAACCGTAAAATGATGGGTCAGGTAAGGAGAATTGATGTGTGACCCATTATTTAACTCATCCTAATTCTTAATTCATCCTTATCTTTGTCTACGTTAATTTTCAACAAGTACAGATAATGACCCATATATTGATCCAATTTATTTTGGTCCGTTCAAGTTCAGTTCAATCTATCCGTTTGCCCACTCTGACAGTAACTACCACTCTCAAACATCACAATTCTTTTTAAAATAAATTAGGGACATAGATTTCTTTAGAAATACCAGAAATATACAAAATAAAATTTAAAAAAAATCCAAGATTACTTTAGTAGATTCCTTGGAATTAAATAAATTATGCAGAAGAATTTGAATTGTATATTGGACCACAACTCCATGACTTTTCTTTTTCTTTTTTTTTTTTTGTTTCTTTCATGATATTTAATTATTGGCTCAAAAATATTTCAAAACTTTCTCAACTTTGGTGGAATATTTTTCTAACGTCTAGAAGGGGGTCATCCACTATTCACAACACTTATCCATATTCAATTTACACTAATATTGATTAACGTTTTTAAAAAAAAAATAATTCTCAATCAATCTAAGAAAAATTAAAATTTATAGTACTTTTTATATAATTTTTAATTACGTAACTCATAGTATTAGAAAATCGAATCAATTTAGTATATATAGCGAATTAGTTAAGTTGACTCTAAATTATTTTTAAACAGAAGTATATACTTTATATTTATCAGTTTTCTTTTTAATTTATTTCTTAAAAAGAAACACATTTTTTATATTTGGTAATATATTGAGTTTGTACTTAATATTTTAGTCTAACTAGTTTTGCTATACGTGCTTGCGCGTAATCAAAGTGTGCACCTTGTTTGATAATAAACATTACAGAGAAAAATTAAATTTAATTATGAATTTATAAAAAGATAAATAATTCACTACAAAAATAATTTTAATAAATTATTCATTTATAAAGATTCTATATGTAAAAATTCTTTGACCAGAAGTCTTTGTTTTATCACTTATTTTTTATCTAAAGTAAATTTTTTTAATAAAAAATAAAAAATTCGAACAATACTTCTAAGATCTTTATGCTTTTAATATGGTATACATTAGATAACATTGCTCTAAAAATGCACTACATATATGTTGAACCTCCAATTATGAAAGGGGACTCTTAATTTTTTTTTTTTAATCTCTTAAATAACAAAAGAAATATTACGTTAGCCAATTAGTTAATTACTCCATCTGCCCATATTATATAGACACTTTTTTTAAAACGATTAAAAAATTATTAATATATTATTGTACTTTTTATTTATACCAACGTACGTTAAATTGAGTTACAAAAAATTATTAATACATTAATTAATGAAGGGGTAAAATGAAAAAAAATATTTTATTTTATTTTATTTTAATAAATAATATGAGATAAATATTTATAAAAAGATACTCATATAATATAGGACGGAAATATTATGTGTGTCATCAATCCAAATTTCCATTAAAATCCTCAGAATTAGTGGAAGAAACATGTATCAAGATCAAAGTACGTAAGAGTTAAGCCAAATTGGCAAAGGAAGGCCATTTTTTATGATTATCACTTATTCTATAAGATAAGATATTTCTTTTACAAAATTTTCGTCTCAATTTATTTGATATTTTTATTTTTTTAATCAATTTTAAAAAAAATATATATATCTTTTTATATTTAATAATAATAATTTAATTTCAAACTCAATATTTCACGTTTAATAAAAAATAATTCACACAACCATATAAATTTTTATAACACAAAATTTTAAAGTATTTAAAAAAGAAAAACAAATTTACGTTGAGTTCGAATACCTTCAGGTAATTTGAGATATTTCATCGATATAAGTTATTGTGTCGTGATTAAATTATTTCATTCTTAATCAGATATTTTGAATTTGAGCTCGAGACAAAAAAAAATCATATCAAAGCGCTACCTCGAGAATAAGCTCTGTATTTCACTATTTAAATTTTAATAGTAGCTCCAATGTATATATCGAACATCGACTCTGAGATATTTAAAAAAAATCGAAAAAGAATTTTTTTTACCTAGAATGACGATATTAGGTGACAACATGTGTATACGTCATCAGCAACGTGTAAAACCTGCTTAACGCTCTATCTAGCGCGTGTCTAATACGTACCCATTTCCATGCAAAGCCAAAAGTAACCCTGAAAAAAAATATTTTCTAACTAATTAAATTCTTTACAATTCAATTATGAAAAGATTGTATTAAAAAAATAAATTCATCAACAAATACTATCTTTTGACCTTGGCTCGAAGTTATTGGCGGATTCAAAATTTTCAGTTTGTGAGTGTTCAATTTTTTTTTTAGGGTAAAGATTTAATTGGGCTTCAAAACTTTTTTCACATTTTTTTCGCTCTAATTGTGGAGAGTATATTTATAAATGTATTTTTTATGCAATGTATGATATTTTTTTAATTCATTAAACCAAATAATACATAAAAATATACTATGTATGATTGATGCAAGCATAACTATATACTAATGCAAGCATTATTAGTATGCTCTATTTTGTATTAGTTTTTATATACTCTACCAAACGATCCCTAATATTTTAAAGAAACTACTATATATAAAAACAGTTTTACGTCGACATTAACAGGTGTTCGAGCACCCAAAAAGACGTACGTGTGTACGACCCTGCCTGAAATTGGACTTTTTATCTGATTTTATTCATAGTTTAATTATACTAAAAATCTAATAATCTAATAACAATAAATCAATAACAACTTTTATAGATTCAATCTATCGATCGATTCAATTTTTACATAATCCTACCTTTAATACCCTAAACAATCTCACTCAATGCGCGTGGGTTTTATATTTTCCACAAGCTAAGGACGAATTTTCCTAGCAACTTTCTTAAAAAGAAAGAAAAAACTTTTTCCCCTTTTGCGTATAAATAAAGCTCTCACATCTCTTCACTTGTTTCTCACGTCTACTCCAATAAACAATTTCTTATAATATGGAGTCGTCTTTATTAAAAAACACGACGTCTAATCTAGAGAAGATGGTAGTAGAATTGAATCGCGGTCGGACATTTACGCTTCGGTTAAGAGAGATGATAAATAAACATATAGATGAAGATGCACATATGTGTGGTGCTGAGGATTTGGTTGGAAAAATAATGAGTTCATTTTGTGATACTCTATCGATACTAAGCTCTTGTGAATCCACTAATGAAGGTTCATTGAGTAGTACTTGCAAGAATTCATCGGTGAAAGATCGACGAGGACGATATAAGAGAAGGTAATTTTATTTTTATTTTTTTTATATATATTTGATTGGTGAGTGAATGAAAATATTCTTTTTTTTAAATTATCCTTTATTTTATGCTAGGGTTGAAATATTTTTTAGAAAATTTAGTTTCTATTATGAAAATTGACACCTAATGTTACATCCAACTCGACTTTCGATCCAAAATTGGACTTTCAAATTTATTGTTAAATATCAGCATTTAACAAACGATTAATTTATTTATTTTTTGAAAAATCTGATTGCAGGAGAACTTTAGAGACAATCATAAAAGAAACCTCAACCTTGGTGGATGATGGGCATGCTTGGAGAAAATATGGTCAAAAACAGATCCTTAATGCCAAATATCCAAGGTTTGACCTCAATACACACACATATATATATAAAATTATTTAATAATAAGGATAATATGAAAGAAAAAATAATAAATATTTTTATTTATTAAAATTGATAAATAAATAAATAAAATTTATTTTTAATTTAAAGGTCAAATAAAAAGGAAATGGAGGGAGTAACTAAGGTGCATGCTATTATAATATAATAAAGTCCAAACACCTAAACTTGTCCTTATTTTTCACTTAGACATCTACAAGTTCCTAATAGACACCTTGATCCCATTAAAATAGCTGCGGTCCAAAAAAATTTTTTTCCTCATAAAAGTAGGTTCTCAAAATTCTCAGTTAACCATGTGCAAAAATTTTTTATTTAAAATTGTAATAATTTTTTTTCGCATATGGTTAACGGAGAATTTTGAGAACCTACTTTTATGAAAAAATTTTTTTTTTTTGGATAACTGAGAATTTTGAGAACCTACTTTTATGAAAAAAAATTTTTTTTTGGACCACAACTATTTATTTTTGGCTGAAAAATTAAAAAAAAGTACCGGAGAGTGCCAAGTAGGATAAAAGTGTTTAATGGGATCAAATCAGAGCAGTTGAGGTGTCTATTAGGAACTTGTCTTAGTTTAGGTGTCTAAGTGAAAAATGAGGACAAGTTTAGGTGTCTCTTTATGAGTTAAGCCTATAATAAACTTGCTTTGACTATGTCAAAAAAAAATTTAGTGTGTTATTGTATATAACTTAAATTCTCTCTCTATATATAGTCATGTTTGTTTTACTTCTGTATTTCTTTTAATTTTTATTTTTTTAACTGCTTTGATACTTGAATTTTTACTCTACTTCTCACGAGGTAGGGACAAAATTTGCATATACTCTATCATCTTCAATTTTACATACACGTGAAATACACGAAATATGTTGCTATGATCGACATCCAATGGCAGAGCCAGAAATTCTATTAAACAACGTCAAAAGATTAAAAAGTAAATTTAACAAAAAAAGTCAAAGGGTGTCAATATATAATATATGTAAATAATCTTTTTTATCCAATTACACAATATAATTTTTCAACAAAAGGATGTCGATTAACAACTCGCAACAACATGTTATACTTTAAGTTTGTACATGTATTTTAAACTTCTTTTTTTTTTTGGCTAATTAGTGATTTGACATAAATATATATAATTAAAACATGCAGGAATTATTTTAGGTGCACTCATAAATTTGATGAAGGCTGCCAGGCAAACAAACAGGTGCAAAGAATTCAAGAAAATCCACCACTATTTAGGATCACATATTATGGTCATCACACTTGCAAAACTTTTCCTAAAGTTTCTCAAATGACATGTGAATCTCCAAATGATCATCAAGATTCTAATTCACTCCTACTTAACTTTAATTCTACCAATAATAATCATCACCATTTTTGGGATTATATGGTGGAAAATGTTGATTTTGTTGAGTTGCCTTTTTGAATTTTAAATGTATATATTAGGCTTTAGTTTTCTTGGAGGGGGAGTTTAATTGGAGCAACGATACAATGGTTGTATTAGTGTCATTTATAGATGACAGGTTTAAATAGTGAAAACAGCTACTGTTATTACACTTGGATAGGTTATTGTCATCACACTCTTTAAAATGCGACCGCTTTTAATTACCTTGCCTAACTTTAATTTTCTCTTTTGTGTAGATATTGTTGGTTGTGGGATTGTGTAAAGGTTTTTGTATAATGTTTATCTACTTTGGAATGAGAATAACTTTGGCTTCAACATTTATATATTCCTTTCTGTAACTGCCCATCTTGAGATGAGAAATCCCATATCGACAAAACACAGAAGAGATATTGGGTATATAAGTAAACATGTCTTATCTACTAGTGGCGCGTTTTAAAATCGTGCAGGCAAAAGCATAAAGCGGACAATATCACTAGTGGGCTGAATAGATCGAGAAGATTGCGTTGAGAATGTTGTTTGAAAAAATATTTCATGTTTAGATACAACAAATTTAAAATAATATTTTTCAACTTTAACTTCAAAGTTCATATCCCCATTATTTCAACTTCAACTAAATATTATTCAAACACAAAAATATTAACAAAAATATATTATGTATTTACCTCATTTATTTCCCCCAATTTTGTTCAAATATTAACTAAATAGGAGTATAATAAAGGGACATTAACCTGATGTGATTCAATTATTCTCACTACTATATATCGAGGTATATAATTTACATTATTGTATATCCCAAAGGTATATTCTATATAATGTAACGTACGAAATTCTGTTGTGTAATCTTATAAGGGAATTTTATGCAAATGTAGAATCCCAACAAACAGTTTTACACGAGTCTTGCGGATCAAATCGAGGCTAACATACACAAAACCTGGAGAAATCACCTTATTCCTGTTGAGTAACCCCTAAATACTAAAATAAACCCCATGGATAAGGTCGAAGCTATTGAAATTCTTCCCCAGGTCATAACAGATGTTTTATAAAGATTTTGAAAAAAATTAATCAAAAGTTATACCACTAAAAAAATCATGAGCTAATACACATGAAAAACGGAGAAGATCATCTAATTTTTGTTGAGTGGCCCCTAAATGCAACAAAAAAAAACCGTGAATAATGCTGAAGCTATTGGAATTCTTCGTCAGGCCATCACGAAAATTTTTATGAAGGTTTTAAAAAAAAATTGACCGAATGCTATACAACCAAAATATTCATGGGCTAACACACGTGAAAAATAGAGAAAATTTTCTAATTTCTATTGAGTGGCTCCTAAATAATAAATAATCCCTCGTCGACAAACAATGGCTATGAAATTTTATCCCAGGTCATCATAGATGGTTTTGTAAAGTTCTACGAAAAAATTAACTAGAAGTTATACCACTAAAAAATTCACGGTCTAACACATGGAAAATGGAGAAAATTATCTAATTCCTATTGAATGACCTATAAATGCTAAAGAAAAGTTCATAAATCAGGCCGAGATTATTAGAATTTTTTCTCAGATCATCATAGACGGTTCTATAAAGGTTTCAAGAAAAAATTGATTGAAAATCATGCCATAAAAAAAGTTCATATGCTGACACACACAAAACATAGAGAAAATAGCCTAATTCTGGCTATTGAAATGCTTGCCCAGATAATGATGAATGATTTTGTGAAAGTTTCGAGAAAACATTGACCAATAGTCATTCGACCAAAAACTTCATGAGTTAACACATACGAAAACAAAGAAAATCGCCTAATTTTTGTTGAGGGGTCACTAAATGCTAAAAAAAATTCTATGGATAAGGCTGAGGCTATTTGAATTCTTTCACAAGTTATCATAGATGGTTCTGTAAAGATTTCAAGAAAAGATTGAATGGAAGTCATACCATAAAAAAAATCAATGGCTAACACACACGAAATATAGAAAAAAATCGCCTAATTTTTATTGAGTGCCCTATAAATGCTAAAAGACCCCACAGATCAGGCTAACGCTATTGAAATTCTCTTCTAGGTCATCATGGATGGGTTTGTATAGGTTCTGGAAAAAATTGACCAGAAGCTATACCACCAAAAAATCATAGGCATTACACACGAAAAATGAAAAAAAAATTTTTTTTGTTGAGTAGCCTCTAAATGATAAATAATCCCCAATAGATTTGGACGAGGCTGGTGTTATTCAAAATCGAATCGAAATACATTTGTATCCGATTATTTGTATATGTATTACCATATTTCATTTTAGATTTGTATTTTCATTTTCCTTCTGTGACAATCCCTCCTCGCGGGCTCACATACTTAGGTATTGTCTCTGCCCGGGCCAGCCGGTTCGCACCTGGTATCTCAGGGTCCTTTATACCCTCTTAGAGGAGTCGCCTATCACAATTGTCTCTATTATCATTTTTCATTCGAGATATGTATTTTCATGTTTTTTCTTAAGTATATTTGTATTCGATCATATCTGTATCCTTCACTTTTCACAGTATATTTATAGTTTTTCATAATATCATACCCTTTCTCAAACTGTATTCTTCCTCAATATGCATGCTATTTGTACATGTACATTCATTCCTTTTTAGTGTGTATTCATTATTCATTCTAAAGATATGCCAACTAGGTCTGTATTTTATTTCTAAGAATGTTTGCAATAGGTATTTTCATGTTCCTTTTTCATTCTCACTTTTTGAATCATATCCTATTATTTTTGTATTCAATCTTTATGTGTACTCGATCCTTGAAAAATAACGACATACAAAATACATAAAACGTTTTAGAATCATAAGCATCACATTTAAAAGAAGGTCTTAAGAGGGATCAAACATAATTATTCTTTACAAGGAAAACTATCATTCGAATACATTTCAACAAACTCATCATTAAAGATGTTGAAACAAGGAACTAAAAATAAAAGAATTGAAATTATTCAAAAAGTCAAGTATTATTTATAAAGAAATACAAATATCAATATATAGAACAAATTGATATCCACCTTATTTTTCACTCTCTTGGTTCTCTCTCTTCATTTTCACCTTCCCGCTTTTCTCTTTGTTCTTCCACTTTTTATTTTTCAGAAATTTCTAAATTTTTTTTGCCAAAAGAATCCCACAGATTTATGTAATGTAGTATTCATCATATATTATGTGCGATTTTATCACAATTTTAGCTATTTTATTATATTGTTTGTGATTTTTCTTTAAAATTTTTGCTTATGAAAAGCCCCAAATTTTCACAATAATGTTTCATTCAAAAAGGATATTTATAATGTAAATAATTGATAATTTTTAGGAAAGAACTACCATATTTGAAAGATTCTCTCCGATTTATTATTTATTAGTTGTATTTTATTAATTATTTTTAGAAAAAAAATTACCATATTTAAAAGATTCTCTCGAATTTGTTATTTATTAATTGTATTATATTAATTATTTAAAAAAAATACACAAATGAAACTAATAGCAACTCAAAATATAATCATTTTTAGTAAATATTGAAAGTATAGTTAAGGAGTCCTATTAAATATTAAAATACGACTGTTTTCGAAAAAAATTTCTTAGATAATTAGATAGATTTTTCTTTTAAAAATGACTTTTTACCAATTTTATCCAGCTGTAAGTGAGGTTTTGGGCCACAACGCTCACTAATGGGCCGAAAAAAGCCCGCTTCTCCTTCTCCTTTTCTTTTTTCAATTATATATACTGTATATTTTTATTTTGGCGCCCATTAACAGCTTCTCCAGCAAGTTTCTACCTTCCCTGGACATGATCCAAGCAGAAAGATGAGACGTTCCATAGTTCAAAATCCAGGGGTCAAATCGGTACATTATCTTCTCCGCTGTCAATTTTTTTTTTTTGGAAAATTCTGTGTCGGAATTGATGTCTTATTTGAGAAATTTTTCTCCAGAGTTTTTGGATAGGTATAAAATTTAGTGAATAATAGTATAGTACTTGAAATTAGATATGAAAATGCTTTAACTTTTGGGGAAATCATTTGCTTTAGTTCGATTAGGTATACAAGTTTCTGGAATTTTAGTAGCTTATTTATTGGTAACCTGATTTTTTACATTGTTAATAAAGGTTCGATTTTTCACATTATAATCCCCTCACTGTTTCCCCTTCCCTTGCCCCTGATGGATAATTTTTTATTTTTTTTAAAGGTGTACAGGTTGGTGACATTTGATAATAGTACACTATATAAAATAAGTCATGGATATAGAGTTTGCCACATTTTTCGGATATAGGGGTTGATAGATGCTGAAAATATTGTTTGAAACTAAGTGATATAGAGTAAAACTTTGTATAAGATCTCTACCCATGAGTGAAGGAAGTCGTTTTTCGAGTTTTACCTATAAGAGAGCCAAATATAAAGAATTTTTCTCAATCTGATAAAAAAAGAAGAGAGTCATCTTACTAAGGAATTGCCAGCTTATCTGGATTTTCCAGTATTCGAGAGCTTGAGTTGGAGCTGTACGCAAAGATTAATTACTCTTGCTATAAAACAAGATCGTATTTTATCTTTGTTACCTTTTCTCAATAATGAGAAACAATTTGAAAAAATCGAGTCGACCGCTAGAACTACTGGTTTTAAAGCCCGAAATAAATAGGCTTACTTTTTCTATACGTGAATCATAATTACAAAAATCTATATTTGAGTATCGTGTCATAATATGGCCTAGTGATCAATTAATTGGGTTGAGCACAATAAGCTTTCAGGATTAATCCTGGTGGATGTAAAAACACTAGTGGATTTTTTCTCATTTGTCCAAGCTTTGATGAACAAAGTTACACTAGCTGAGGCTCCATGTCCCGCCGACCCTTCGAAAAAATAAGGGCTCATAGAGAATTAGAAGCAAACAGAGTAAAAGGCGGGTAAAACTCACATAAGCAGAGGGGGAGACACATTCATGAAAAGCGAGAAGCCCTGCCGTGGGAGACTGACCAACTATGAATAGACATTACTTATGCTTACGGGTAAGAACATATATTAGTCCGTATCGTGGGTCTATTTGTTAGAAAAGGCGAACATCCCCTTTCCAAAACATTAACATAGGTCCTCAGGCAAACATCGTGTGAGCTAGCTCGAACATGTCATAAGACAAAAGAGATTGAATTGGAGCTTCTTTAATTTATCATTTGTCATTTCTTTAGAATGTCTATGAATCTTTGGTCTATTTCCCTGGTTATGCGCTGTAACAATAACAGACCTATCAGGTAACTGAATATTCGTAATGCAACTCTAACTATGGCCAACTTTTGTTATGCTTCATAGCAGAGGCTTTCAGCTGTTCAATTAGTTTGCGTACATCAACGTCAACGACAATTGAGCACATTTTATACAGATTATCAAAAATGTTGTATCCTTTTCAGGTTGGAAACTTCAGTACTAGATTCTCATTGCCATCCTTCCTAAAGCGTGTTAAGAAGTTGACTGATAGTCAAAAGGATGCCATTAGTAGGACTGGATTTGGAAATTTGCTCCTCATGCCAACTCAAATGCTTTCCAAAAACCTATTAGTTGAATTGATGGAAAGATGGGATTACGAGAAACGTGCCTTTGTACTTCCTCCAGGTGAAATAACCATATCTCTCCTGGATGTTGCATTGATTTTGGGATTGAGAGTCACAGGAAATCCTGTTCTTTTACGGGAAGATACACCTTTCTTAGATCTAGAAAGAGAATATAATGTTGCTCTGTGGAATAGGAAAATCACGGTTGCATCATTAGAACAAAGACTTGATTCCCTTGCCGAGACCAACAATGAAGATTTTGTGAGGTCTTTCTTGTTATACATGTTTGGAACTTTTCTTTTTCCAAATACAAATAGCAAAATTGATTCTCGCTACATATATCTTCTCCGAGACATCGATAAAGTGAACAGCTTTGCTTGGGGAGCAGCTGTTCTTGCAGATGTATTTCACTGGCTGTACAAGAGAAAGAAGGAAAAAGTACAATATGTCGGAGGTTGTCTTATTTTTCTTCAAGTAAGTTTAACAATATCTAACTTTTATTTTAGTAACCTCAACTAGTTTGTGTGTTACCTATGTAACAACTCTTTTGACGACAAGTATTTATGACAAATGATATATTGTATCCACTCTATTAACTCCAAACAGAAACCTCAAGTATTTACTGTTATTTGAATAGATATGGTGCTTTGAACACATTGACATTGCTCGTCCACGTTTACTGAATTTCTGCTCTAAGTTCCCCCGTGTCTGCAATTGGGAAAGTACTAAATCTCATCATAGACAATGGTTCACTACCAAATTCAAAGAACTAGAGACTAATCAGGTAATAAGATTTACAGAAGTTCTGTTCCACTTTGTCTGATCTGAATCTATTTTCTGTCTTTTCAGTCATGAAAAATTGTGCCTTTGTTATTTCGGGAAGTCTTGATGAGCCATAGAATTTTCCTTGATTATTTTGGAATTGATATATTAATAAAATGAATTATTTTTTTTTATATTGTATTCCTACTTGTCTATAATTCCATATGCAAGAAAGAGGGAAAAGTTCAAGAGACCCTATGGTGTTGCTTGGGTTGAGAACGACGACAATAACAACATTCCTAGTGAAATTCCTCTAAGTGGGGTCTAGGGAGGTAGAGTGTACACAGATCTTACCACTACCTCGTAGAAGTAGAGAGGTTGTTTCTGAAAATGGGAAGTAAACAAAAAGGATGGTTAGGAATATTAAGGAGAGGCTTTCCGATATTTCTTCTTCAATATTGTGTTTCGTTCTCTCCTTATTCTTCTGCTGTTGCCTTCTTATCTTCCCTTCTCAAACACACCGAGCTTGTGTTCTCATCAATGTCAAACAGTGATTCTGTAAGCATGACGAATTGTATTATGCTTAGGAAAATTAACTTCTAGCTGCTCTCGCTCTCTCCAGATAATTTGGCGCCTTGAGTTGACTTCTGATGAGTCCAATAATGACATAATCAAAGAGTTGATAGAGGCAGAAAAGAGAAGATGGCCTGACATGAACCCACGATCTTCAGTGGATACTTCGTTTCATATTGTAAATCTTTCTTCATCTTTTGCCATCTAATTTTTTAGTTTCAAGCTCTTTTAACCAAATAAGTTACAATAGTAATCCATTCTTTGCTAGTTTAGTTAACTTTTGTAGATTAACTTCTTTCAATTAACAGGACCATACTCTGAAAAGTGGATATGATCAGTCGATGGGTCATTTGATCGTTGACCTGGAATCTGAATCAGAGAGTGAAATTAACAGAATGGCATATGGCGTGCAAAATCTTTCTTCTGATGAACTTAGTTTGCGTGAAATTGTATCAAGATCTTCTGCAGGCCACTATATGGAGAAAGAAAAAGAACTCACAGAGCATCCCCAAACTTCAAGAGCAGATGTCACTGTAGTAATCAGTAGTGATGTGAGCTGATAATCTTTTTTGTTTCTTGATTATATATTTGTTTTGCTTGAATATGACTAAATGGGATGTTAATGTCTGCTTACACAGGACGATTGGGAGGATGATCTGCAGCAGAAAAGCCAGACTCTGGAAGAGCAGATAGTTCATCTACAGAACAAAATTTGTGATTTGACAAGACAAAACAAAATTCTAAAAAACCAACTGTTCTCAAGTCTAAAGTTTGAAGAGCAGAACAAGAAACTAAAGGATGAAATTGTAAGTCTGCGACAAGAAAATCAAGAACTGAGTGTATCAACTAACTGTCTAGTGACGCGATTACAAAAACTTGTCTTTGATGAGATCACGGATACATTAGATAATGTTAGCATAGGAAACAATCTTTTGAAACAAGCCTAAAAGAGTCGATTCAGATGAATTTGACATCTTTATCATCAGAGATATGTCCTGATCAAAATGTAAATACACGTGCAATTTTATTTCCAGCTTGCATATGGCAGGGGAGTTTAGTGTTTGGATAAATAAGAGTTACTGCACTACTGATAAGAGGGTTCCATATATTGATTTATAGGCTGTTCAAATTACTCATTATTTGCTGTATGAAGGGATAAGAGTAGTGAATAAACCATTGTGGTTTGTGTATTGACTACTCTATCAAGTGTGGATGCCTTAGCAGTTGTAACTCTGCTGGTGATTATACTGAACTGCAGTTGCTCTTGAATTGTTCTCTTATTAGCTGGAAGTAGCAATTCCTACATATTACTTCACAGAATGAAAACATACAATTGTATCAAAATTTGAAGAAATTTACACATCATAACTACCTAAGGTATACATTCTTCTTCTACCATCAAACAAAGATGGTATACAAGCATAGGAACAAGAAAACCCCAAACCATATACACCAAAACACCACCATTACTTCCTTGTAGAACCAAATGCAGCATGTTCAGAAGGGGTATCAACTAATAATTTAACAAGGAATACTTCAATCGCAAAACAATTCTCCCCTTTGCGACACCAAGTTTTCCACCTGTCACTAACCAGTGGCCAGGAGGATCTTGAGGCCCCTTACTCATCTCGGTTATGTCAACAAACTTTGCCAGCTTATTGCCCATAATATTCTCCCCAGTAACAGAACTTGCATCACCATTGTTGTTTTCACAACTGACATTTTTGTTTGCCTTATCATTCGGGGTATGGTCCCAAAGTGATCTTCGTATGGTGCATCCTGGTAGCCTTGAATACAGAAGCTTCATATACAACACATTTCTTGATCCAAAGTCCCAGACCCCAAGCTGTGCTCCCGTCACTATGTACACGCCAGAGTGATCATCACCTATAAAAGTTTCAGGACACTCAATTGGTGCAGTACTTACATGGGAGAAGTTCTTCCATTTCACTGGCTCAAACCACCTACTATCTTGCTCTTCAGGGCCCTGCCACTTTGGAGCGCCGATTGCTACATGAGAGTCCCAGCATGGCAGAAGGATCTTAGGAAGGGAAGTCAGATGTTGAAGATAGATGCATAATCGATTTGACTTGTAACCTTCAAGAGCTAGCCGCATGCCAGTCACAGGCTTACGCCCCACTGACACCTGTAGTGAAACGACAACAGCTCACAACATTGATAATTTAGAAATGGGACACGAGAGCATGGGATGGATTATAACAAGACCGTCAGATGAAGACACATATAAGTTCGCACTAGCAAAATCAGTCCAAAGGGAGGGAAACATTAATACCTAAAAGCAGATGACTGTCATTATGTTCTAATCCTTGACTTCAAATTATTCTAAACTTATATCATAAAATTACAGTTATTTTAATTTAAATAGAATAAGAAAATCAGTAATAGGTATCACACTGAATTAAATCGACTAACCATGAAGCAAACCTAATGGACCCTTAGGTTGTAACACTAGGACTACCATGGATTTATGGTTGATAGCTTTGTTGGAGGCAAGTTCGATTCTGACAAACTTCCAGGCCAAAACTTATCATTTTTTTCATCATTATAAGATAAATTAGCATTGACAAATCTATTTCCTAATTCAGAAATCGGCATACTTGTTCTTGGCTAACATAGAGCTTTTGTCCCATCATACTGAACTGCAGATGTGGGCAAACAGGTTCCTTCCGTTGTTGACCTGGAAATCTATCCTGTACAGGGGCCCATACCCTTGGGACCTGAAACTCTAGGAAATATCTCAGCTCTTCAATTTGAGGCTTGTCTGCAAGCATTCATACAACTAGAGTCATTTGTCGCCATTTTGAATCAAAGAAATGTCAAAGAAGTCTTATAAAGAATATAACTATTTCCAATAACCAAGATATCTTACATTCAAGATAAAGACTTATAGCACGTTCCAAATGCTCCTTCCCTTTGACTCCTTCAAGAAGAAGAGTTATAGGGTAGAATGACATCTCAATGACATCTGGAGAGGATCTGACAGTTTTTGCCCATTGGGTGTGGCTTTGTTCCAGATCATCCCCTCCTCTTCTTCTGAAAATGACCGTGACATCCTGCATCAGATACATTGAAAGGAAATAACCAGATTCAAACTAATGTCTACAGTCATTACTGGCAAGATCAGGAAAAACAAGTTAATGTTTAAGAGCAATCAAAATAAAATCATGAATCTGTTTTAACAACAACAAAAAAATGATACCAAAATTAGCAATAAACCTAATGTTCTATGACATTTCCCTCGAGAACGACCCATCAGTAATAGAAAAGATCACACATGACTTATGCACCTATTCAAAAAGATAAAAACCAGAAGAAAAGAAAAGGAATGCCACAAACCTCTTTCCCATTTCCAGCAATATATGGAGCATTAGTGGGCTGGGGATATATCCCTTGGCTATTGAATATTGATGGATCGCTAGACTGCACAATTAAATTGAAGAAAGGGATTGGGAAATTTGTGGATAAAGAAGACATCAGAAGACAAGACAAGCACTATATTTGAAAGGAAACAGTCGTTTTAGTAAAAATAAGAAATGATAAAAAATAGTTTATAACGTCTGAACACAAAGAAAATGACGGAACTAGCCTTATCCTTGTATCTCAATAAACCTGAACTTGTAAGACTTTCTGTGCTGGAGAACCTCTGATTTCCAATATCATGAACATAACTTTTTATTTCCATTGTGGACAGAGGTGATGAAAGGTGTTGTTTAACATAAATGACATCTTTACCACCAATAGTTACGGATGTAATTATGTGTGTCCCAAAATTTTCAATGAAGCTGTAAGAGACAGAGGTAACCCTAGTTAGCAAATGATAGCTGTTCTAAAAGTTATTAACATGTCAACTATATTAAAGAATTTCCCTTGTCAAAAGAGAAGTAATGAGAAATTCTAACCTTGCTAATGCAGGTGGGTCCCATGATGTTGGGACAGCTCTTCTAACACTTTCCTGTAATACTAGCGGTGAGTTCATAAGTTGAAGCCTAGCAAGTGGTATAAAATACCCATCCATACAAAGTGTCTTTGTAGTGGTAGCATCTAAATGCTTTGAACCAGTGAAACTGAATGCTACATTAAAGCTACCAAGAGGAGCATTGCCTGAAATATTAGCCTTTCTGTTAAAATATTCCACCATCTGCAGTCAAAAGCAGCACTAGAATGAGTAATAAGAGAAAACTGTTTATGAAATAAAATTAGGAAAAGAAAAGATTAGTCAAAAGTATAGAAACTTGCACAAGCACAAGAGAACACAGATTAATGGCGACCCTTTCAACAATACAGATGAACAAAGACATGGAAGACATCACTGTGAATTACATACTAATTATACATTTAACTGTCCACAAATAGGCATCCACCACATTTTCCCTGCAAAAATTTGCCGGCATTAAAATTTAATAGCTGTTTCAAAAGGGAAATAACAATGGATGGCGAAGTTGAGCAGACTGAAGGGAGAACCATTTCCAAAAACTGGAGCTACATTTGAAAACCTGATGATGGAGAAGACTTGGCAAGTAAAAGCATATGTTGAAAATAGAAGAAAAAGACAAAACTTTGTATTGTGCTTGCCAATACTATACAAGATGGGTAATTTGATGAAGTCGTACTTCATTTTTTGTTGTGCAAAAATCCTAGTATACCTGAGAAGTTGAAAACCTACAAACAATGTTCAATCATCTATACTAACAGGAAGGACCGTACACCACGAGGATATTGGTCGATCCTGTTAACAAGAGAAAAGGACAACAACACATCCTTTACTTCGATTGAGACCAACCATATCCCCCCATTACTGACCTGAGAAGACGACTTACATAATAGGAAAATGGCAATTACGTGCTGAAATAGAACCTAGTGAACCAAGCATACCACTTGAGCTTCTTTTCTTCTCTTTGGCACCAAAACTTCAGGAAAGAAAAACATGCACTTAACTACAAAAATTTAGTCTTCACCCCTACAAAAACTCTCCTAATCCTCTCCTTCAAAGTACCCACAAAAGAGCCACAGGAGCTACATCTTAAGGTTGCATCTTCTTTACTCTCTAGTGAAGTCCTGCGCAACATCACACCCTTATATGGAGTTAATATTGACTGTTGTATTACAACAGATTCAGTATAGCCCACCACAACTAGCTTGTGACCAGGAATGCACTAACTAATGATCCTCATTTGTAGAAACAAGATATATGCATCACATTTCTTAGAATTCAGGAGTTAATGATGGCCTTCTTGCTACCAACCACATCCCACATGAACAGACATTCCTTCCTAAACGATTTGGGAATCTACATTGATAGGTGAAGAAACCCAGCATCTTCTTCTTCTTTTTGAAAACTATAAAACCCACCATCTTCTTCCTTTTAATACTCGTAACTTAAGCTTTTACTAATTAACACATTGGCATTTCCATATCTTCTCTTGCTTCTCATCCCCATCTCAACTTTACATTTTGCTTTTCTACTATTTCCTTATGTGATCTATTCTGTCTATAATTCTACACACATTTTGGATAGGTTTGACACATTCCTACATACATTCAGGTCAAGCACAATTCTATAACACAGGGTATTCTTATCACAAAAGAGTAATCATCTCGACCCTAGTCTTAACCTACAGCAAATATAGATCTCCAACCTCTGTACTACCATATGTACACTATAATTCACCTCCACCATCTCATATCTCGATCCTTGATGTGCAGTCTTTGCATACTTGAAATGTTGACTTAGGGAATCGTCTGGTCTAGCTTAGACTAAAGTTGACATGTCTCAGAGGTTATCAAACCCAACAAAGAAACAGGAGACACAGCCACAATTGGCATGTCAGTCGTCAAAAGCCCCTCAACTGTTCCCCAGTCCTCTCACAATCAGAACCCCAATCCCTAAAACCTCCAGCATATTCCCTTGCTCATACAACAGGTAAAATTTATAGGTAGTCCGATTTGATATCTAATCTTCCCAATTCCCAGCACTAGACTACTAACAATACCTTGAGGATTGCTTCACACAATCCACACAGTTCAACATTTTCCTACAATTGAATCACCACCTATACTTTATTTTGTATTTTCTCCTAGACGCAAATAGAGATCAACTTTCACTAAAAGCTCATCCTATGCAGCAGCAAGCACGAACGAGCTCAGCTCAAAGCATCTGGGATGGCTGCTTCAAAACAAAAAGCTTTTTGTTTGTAACTGTGATGTCTGGACCAGCAAGCAAGCACCTCGACTAATTCTACGAGATACCTGTCACCTTTCACTAGCAAGTAGCAACAATGTCAGGTAACTATACACCAAGGCTAGAAAAACGACGACATAGCCACAAGTGAGGTCTAGGTATGTGAAGTGTATGCAGACCTTACCACTACCTCGAGGAGGTAAAGAAGCTATTTCTGAAAGACCCTTTGCTCAAGTGCAACAATTTCAAGCATAAAGAAGAAGAAAATAATGATGAAAACATAACAAGTAATTAGAGAAGTAGTGCAAAGCCTACAAGAAAAGAATATGAACAAAAAGAAAATAGTGCAGTAGCCGAAATCATGATAGATATCAAAAAGTAGAATTACAAGAATATGATTGGTACAATGATAGAAACCAACAAGCCTTAACCCTCAAAAGTATGGCAACACTCCACTACCTACTAGCCTTCAACCCTAATAGGCGACCTCCACACCCTCCTATCTAAGGTCATGTCCTAGGTAATTAAAGTTGCGTCATGTCTTGTTTAATCACCTCTCCTTGATGCTTTTTTTGACCTACCTCTACCTCCTCTCATGCCTATAACATCTTACCTCTTGCACTTGGCATTTCTGCATCTGTCTAAACCATCACAATCTGGCTTTCCTCATCTTGTCAATCACGGTAGCCACTACTATCTTATCCGAATAACCTTATTCCTTATCTTATCGCTTTTGGTATGCCTACACATCTATCTCAGTATCTTCATTTCCATTACATGCATCTTCTAAACAAAAAAAAAATTTAACTAGACAACATTCTACCATGTACAACAACGTTGGTCTAACCACCACTTTATAAAAATTATTTTATCTCTTGGTGATAGTTTTTAACCACACAAAACTCCGAAGGAAAGTCTCCACTTTATCCACGTTGCACTAATATGATGTTTCATATCGTAATCGATGTTCCCACTCTGGATTACAAATCCCAGGTACTTGAAACTATCTTTCTTGAGAATAGGTTGTGTATAAGTCTCATTTTCGCATGGAATCACTAAACTTGCACTCCAAATAATCTGTTTTAATCCTGCTAAACCTGAATCACTTAAACTCTAGAGTTTACCTCCACACTTTCTACCTAGCATTAACTCCTTTACGTGTCTCATCAATCAATACCATGTCATCCATAAACACCATACACCTGAGGCATCTCGTCTTGAATATACTACGTCAATTCATCTATTACTAAGGCAAACAGGACCGGGCTAAGAACTAATCCCTAATGCAATCTCATCTTGCTCCAAGTCCTCCCACCATTCTCACCTGAATTTTGGCTCCATCCTACATATCCTTTATTGCCTTAATGTAAGCTACTATACACCTCTAACCTTCCAATATCTCTAGAGGACTTTCTTCAAGACTTTATAGTAAGCCTTTTCAAGGTCAATAAATGCCATATGTAAGTCCCTTTAATTTTGTGATATTTCTCACAAATCTTCCCACAAAATGGATGGCTTTTGTGGTAGATCGCCCAGTCATAATTCAAAATAGTTCTTAGACATGGACACAACCTTTTTTTACCCTTATCTCTACCGTTGTCTCCGAAACTTTCTCTGTGTGGGTAACAATTACCCCTGTAATTATTACAATTTTAGATATTACCCTTGTTCTTGTATAATGGAACTATTGCACTTCACCTCAATTCTTTGGACATTTTAAATGTCATAAAATGACATTAAAAAGATCGGTTAACTATTTCATACCTGAGCTATCTGTACTTTTTCAAAATTCTACCAAAATCTCATTTGGTCCAATTGCTCTTCCCCAAATAATCCTACTAATAGCGCTCTTAAACTCCTCAATCTTAATACACCTACAATACCCACAATCTCGATTTCTCTCGGAGTATTCCAAATCTCCCAATGCAATGTCTTTGTCCCTATTTCCTTTAATAGTTTGTGAAAGTAAGCTAGTCATCTTCAATCATCAGTTTGTCTTCCTCATCCTTGATGCACTTCACTTAATCTAGGTTTCTTGCCTTCATCTCTCTTGCCTTATGAGCCTGTAGAGTTTCTTATCTCCACCTTTGTCCCCCTAGTTCAACACACGGTCATTCGAAAGACGTCGTATTTTTTGTTGTACCGCTAACGTAGCCTCTGCCTTTGACATCTTATAAGCTACTGTAATCTTAAGGTTAGAAAAGATGAGAAAAAACCATCTAGTATTTTTTTAAGTCAGCTGGGATTTAAACCTGAGACCTCATGATGCTCAACCTACTTCATTGACCACAAGGTCATACCTTTGGGCGTCTTCCAACCTTTTATTTTCATCCGCACTTGTACACATAGTTATTGCTAGGAATGTCAAAAATTTAGGCAAGCATTTGGGTACTTGCAGGGCTTTTATTCAATGGCATGAGCACACGTATAATGTGTGAGCACACGTATAATGTGTGTTAGACATACATCACAAGTTAGAGAACCTAGACAAATGTTTCGTTCTCAAGTAGAGAATGGTAGATGGTATATATCGAGCTTCAAAATGTGTGCTAACTGGTCCTCAAGGATTACACGATTACAATAACATGCCCAGTGGAACCCGACAAAGTGGGGTCTGGCGAGAGCTCAGACCTTACCCCTACCTTAGAAGTAGAGAGATTGTTTCTGGCAGAAGCAATCAAAAGACAAAACAACAGATACTAACAAACAAAACAGAAACTACATCCTCGGGTATTACACGGGTGTAAAAAACATCCAGCTACTTGCAGAAAACATCACTAGATTGACATAAAACAGTCTGTCATTCAACAAATCAAACACAGAGCACCTAAAAACAGTGAACAAGAGCAGACATACCTCATTATAACTGCAAACACTAGAGCCATCACGACCGCCGGGCTCCTGAAAGTTCTTAATATCCCTTGAAACATTAGGCAGGACTAGGTTATCATACAAAGAAAGATCCCTTGCGTGGTCTTCATCAATCTCTACAACCCTAGACCCAGCCACCCCTTTACAGTAAAGCAATCTTGTATCATAATTCACATCAAAACCCCTTCCTAAGGCCTGTGCCGCATTCAAAGCAGTATGAAAAGCTGCTGCGTTTTCTTCCATAACATCCCCAAGAACTCCAATCTTAGCTCAATCCAAACCCAACCCACAACACCAAATTCAATTTGAAACAAAACCAGTACTTCAACAAGTCCCAAAAAGCATAAAGATTGGATTTTTATTAGATCAGATAGTCAAGTACCCAAACCCCAAACTGTAATCTTATGAAATCAGAAAAATCTGATGAGATTATGAGAGTCAACACAAGTAAATCATATTCTTGGAGGTTTGACTGAGAGAAATATTTACCCAATAAATGGTGAAAAAGGATATGTTGAATCTACCAAAGGAGATTTTGTGATTGCTCAATCCAATGGCTCTCTCTTTTCCACTGTACCTAAACATATGTGTAAAACTTTTTTCACTTGTATGTATGTATCTAACCATTGTTGACTCTTCACACATTTATTTACTCTTTTTTCCTATTTGTTTATTAGGAAATTTACACGTTGCTTACACGCATGAAGTCATTGCTTTGACTAATACCAAATTAATAATCTAGTTTGACTTGACATAAAATATAAGAAAAAATTTTATTATTTATTGTTTTAAATTATAATTATGTCAAAAATATTTAAAACAATTAAATTTTATGACCTTAAATATACTAGGCAGAAAGTTGAAATTAAAATGTTATTAAAAAAAAAAAACTTTTTTTAAATAGACTAAAATTGAAAATGAATCATGCTTTTTCTAAACAAAATAATATAAAATTGGGATAAAATATAGTATTGGAAAAAGGGTGAAAATCATTTCACTCCCAACTTTGTTTTCAAAATCCCCCATCAACTTTGAACAATCATTAAACTCTTTTATTTTTTTAATTAATTTTTTTTATAAGTAAAATATTTTATTTATCAAGTAATTCTTTACAAATCAAGAAAACAAGTTTGGACAGACAACCCCAAGTTTTGTTTTAGCAAATACTAACTAAATCTCTTTGTAAAATCGATTATTCATGATTACATATTCAAGTCTCCTAATCGATATGCTAGCCTAGGATACATATCCATGAGCATCGGGAATGATGAGTTTGATAATAACTTTTGCGTTCCATGCTTTCCTTGAAATAGTTTACAATTTTTTTCTAACCATCCTAATTAAATTTTTAAAATACCTTTTCATCATCAATTATTTTTACTTCTTTGAGAATTGTGCTGTTTTTATCTTTTTATTTAGGATTTATTACCAAAATATACATCATTTCTACCAAATTTACACACTTCTATTTATTTACAACAATAGCACCGAAATTACCATAATATACATGTCCTTTTTATTTGATTATTTTTATTTTTTTTTAAATCGGGACATGCGCCGTCAGCATTTAATGCTGAAATGACCTTGGCGCGACAGGTCATTAATGGTGTCCGACGTGGTTAATTTCGTGGTGTGTTATATATTTAAATGTGGTCAAATGAAATATATTTGTATATATATAATTTTTTTTTTAAAAATTTCAAGAGGCATTAAATGTGATTGACGGCTGAAGTATCGACTGACGCGCCGGTCCAATCAGCCGGCGCGTCCCCCCATGCTTTCAAATACAACTTTTGAAACCCCATTGAATAACCATTTTAACTTTACAATTTCCGGTCAATTTTGTCATCTTTTCTCTCTTCTCCGTCGCTCTTAACCTCTGAGGTATGTGTTTTTTTTTTTCGCAATACGTATGTTTTTTTTTGTAAATGTTTTATGATATAGATTCTTGTTAAGTGTTCTACCATAAACGTTTTGATTTTTGCGGGGTTTTTTTCGTTTGGTATGTCGGGGGGTTTCGGTGTGGTGTGAAAAAGATGGTAGGCCTTCATGTGGGGGTGACCCTTTTTTAATGTTTTATGGGTAGATTTGGGGGAAAATCATGGTTTCGGTGTGGTGTGAAAAAGATGGTAGACCCTCATGTGGGGGGGACCCTTTTTAAATGTTTAATGGGTAGATTTGGGCGAAAATCATGGTTATTCTTGGGGCAATAAATTATTTTTGTTTGCGGCATTTTTTAGGGTTGGGCCACCATGTGTATTTATATCCTTTTTTTGGCGCAAATAGTGTAAAAATGTAGCAAGTGAAATTTTTTCGACCCTTTCCTTTTCACGGTTTTGTGATGGTTATTGATTCCTTGTATTTCTTTTGTGATGGTTTTTTCAATTAATTGAGTTTGGGGCATACGATGTGTGTGCTTTGTTTATTTTTGAAGTATCTAGGCATCGGAAGATGGTTGCTTATTGGTAGTTAGTGTGCCTTTTTTTTAATGGGCACAATTTTGGGTTTTGTTGTTGTTTTTTGAGTTTTTCTTGGTGTCGGAATATGGAGGATGCATTGGTATGCAGTGTGGTTTTTTTGGTTGGATTGGCGGCATTGTTCCATGATTTTGTCTTGGTGCGCGCAATGTGGTAATTGGTGGGTTTTTTGTCGGAACTAATGAAGGAATGTTAGTTGTTGTAAAATTTTACGTGATTCCTAGTTATTTTTTTTGTTGTGACACTGCCCGTGCTCACCTTGAACTTCCAAAGTGAACCCTTCTTTTTGTTGTTTGCCCCTTTGTTCTCTTCCACTCCAGATGCCGAACCTTTTTTTTTTATGTTTGCCCCTTTGTTTTATATGAGGCTGATAGACTTGGCATAATTTGTTGTTTGTCTCTACTATGCTATATAATTTAGGTTATTTTTGTTTTGTCATTGATTTTTCTAGTGTATACCATTAAATCATGGACGTTACACCAACGCGGAAAAGCCCAAGGCTTTTATGTTTGCAAAAGGACGGGGCAGGGGAATCGAATGCTGCCAACCTACCCCATGACAGTGACTTTGAGGATGAAATTCCTCTTTCGAAGAGAGTAAAGCAAACAAAACATAACAATCCGACTGCTGACGTGGACGTGGAGGTTGGTTTTTTTTTTTTGGTTTTTCTTGTTTATATTTCTGTATTTCAGTTTGGTTTTTTTTTATTTAATTTATTTTTTTATTTAATTGGCAGTCCGTTGCCAAGAAACGGAAGGCTCATGTGGGTTCTACTTCAAAGAAAGAGGATAATGTCAGAATTAAGAAAACCAAACGTGAACCAAAGGTATTTATTTGTCTATCATTTTTGGATTTTTTTTTTCGGATGGTAGCACTGTGAGTTTTGAACTTCCATTATTCTGTGTTTTTTAGGACAAAGTCACAAGATGGTGCTCGTATGTGAACGTTGATGTCTTTGATGAAATAACCGGCTTTCTGTCACGGTATGGTATGATTGATGATTTTAAAAGTGGCCCGTTTGGTTATCTCTTTGGGTTGCCACCTCTGAATGTACAATCACAGGTCATTAGAGCCATAGTTCACCACATGTCCAACAAGGACAACATTGGTGATGTCTTCATTTTTAACTTTAATGGGAAAGAGTTGCGTTTTGGGTTGAAGGAATTTAGGGCAATCACTGGGCTAAAGTGTGGTACAGTGGATGATTACACGCACGACTTGACTGGAACTTCAAAGTTAATAGAGAGGTATTTCCCGACGGCCAGCACAAGGGGCGTTGAGAAACAGGAGCTGATTAATGCCTTTAAGGCAGGAATGTTTGAAAGGGAGGACGTTCTCAATATAGCGGTCATATACTTTATTAGTACATACTTGCTTTCGTCCCCTGCCAAAAAATTCTTTGTCCCTGTAGAATTTTTTTTGCTTGTAGAATCTGGTCGTTACGTTACGTATCCTTGGGGTCGACGTGCCTTTTTTGACTTCAGAGATTCTTTGGTCCGCCAACTTGCGGCGGAACCGGACTATTTTAAATTTTGTGGTTTCCCGCTGGCCATTCAAATATGGCTTTATGAATGTTGCAACAAGGTAGATCCGGCAATTGCTTTATGAGTTGATAATCGAAGTCCTCGTATATTCAATTGGAGAACAGCGGATGGCAGACTCTATTATGACAGGTTGATGCAAGGAATGTTTCGGAAATATGGCAGTCAGGTAAGAACACAATTCAATGGTATGTCTTAATGTTCCATTTGAATGTAGCATTTATTTAGTTATTAATAAACATTCCTGCATCTGTTCTATTATTTTTTGAAGTACAAGTTTCAAGACATTAGTTTCCGTGCGGGAGAATTGGCTGCGTTTGATGCTGAGCAGCTTCAGGATTCTAATTTCGTCACGAATGACATTCACCATGGCAGCGATGAGCCGAATGTGGATGTGGATGTGGGCAAGTTAAAAAAGCTTGAAGAGGAGATTTTTCTGGTTAGTATGGTGTCAGTCTTCCTAAGAATCATACCATGGTGGTAGTTGTTTGTTCACCTTAAGTTCATTTTTTTTAAAAGGTGCGCAAGGACTTCAAGGGTTTAGAATTCAAAGTTGCGGCGCAACTTCAAGACTTGAAAGGATATATACAAGATTGTTTTAGGTTTTTTGTTAATGAGATTAAGAATCCAAGGAGTGAAAGGTCGAGTGATGAAGGTGTTCGGCAGGAACAGGTACGTTAGTGCTGCGTATGGCGATGCCCGCTGTTTTTTTTTTGGTGCATCCCTTGTGTATTTCTCTTTTCTTGTTTGGTTGACATGGGCGGTTTACATGTGAATGGTTATCTTAACAAGTTGTGTTTTTTGCTCATGTGTACTGGAATTTCTTTTGTTTCTTCTTCGTTATTAAGCATGTCATACAGAGGCGGTGATTAATCATGTTACAACACAGAACTGAATTGGTACCTGGGTTGGTATATAACTATGAACAATATATTGGTACGGGGGATGGTATGCATGCGGGGGGGGGGGGGGGAAGGGGTCCTTTTATATTTTTGTTTTCTGTTTTTTCCCTGAATACGTTATTGCTGTGTTTGTCGGCGCCCGCTGTTTTTGTGTTTTTTAGCATCCCTTTGTGTGTTTTTGTTTTCTTCTTTGGTTGTCATGGCCGGTTTACATGTGAATGGTTATCTTAATAATTTTTTTTCTCATGTGCACTGTGAGTTCTTTTGTTTTCTTTTTCGTTATTAAGCATGTCACACAGAGGTCGTAATTCACCATGTTAGAACACACAACCAAATTGGTATGTGGATTGGTATATAACTATGAAACAATATGTTGGTACAGGGGATGGTATGCATGCACCGGGGGAAGGGGGTCCTTTTATTTTTATTTTTTCTTGTTTTTTCCTTAGTACGTTAGTGCTGTGTATGGCGACGCCTGGTGGTTTTCTGATTTTTGGCATCCCTTGTGTGTGTTTTCTTCTCTTGTTTGGTTGACATGGGGTGGTTTTACATGTGAATGGTTATCTTAATAGGTTTTTTTCTCATGTGTACTGGAATTCTTTTGGTTTTTTTTGTTATTAAGCATGGCATACAGAGGTGGTGGTTAATCAATGTTAGAACACGCTATAAAATTGGTACCCGAATTGGTATATAACTGTGAACAATATGCGGTATGGGGGGAGATGGTATCCATTCATGGGGGAGGGTCATTTTTATATACGTTTTTTTTGTTTTTTCCCTGAATTTGTAAAGCCACTACTTATATTTTTTATATAGGTTGTTGCAGGGTCAAAGGGGCCAGAGGTGGATGGTAATGCGGGTGATTGTGATAAACAAAATTCAGATTTGGCAACTGTACAGGAAGTGGCAAACCAGGGAACCAAATCAGACGCCACGACGCCCGTGCAGCGGGCCCCCACGCTGGATGATTTTGAGTTCCCTGATTTCCGAGAGTCCCAGATGATGGCGTTGGAGAACAGAATACCATATTTTACACCAACGCAACGTGAAGCAGTAAAAGCCACTTTGAATTTTGGCGCTAGCCCAGTTACAGATTCTGGTAGCTCTGGCGGCAAATTAGTGCGATCGCCGATCATTTTTGATGTGAAGCACCCCTTTGTTGGCCACGATGAGATGGGAGTTCACCCAGGTTTGGTGGAGGCCTTTAAGAAGTGGATGAACGACCGATTGTCCAAGAAACGGGGCAGGTATGTTGTGTTTTTTTTCAATCTATTTTTTGTCTTCATGCTGTTGTTAAGTAAATGTTAATAACAATGTTATTAAATTACCCACATCTAGGAGAGCCAGTGCCTTTACGGCTCAGTCAAACAAGATAACCCCCCCATTTGATTTTGGCGTTGAATCCGTTGGACTGATGGACTGGTTTTATACCATGGCCACCACTGGATTGGCATGGACTGATGCGGTAATTTTCCCCTACCTGAGTCATGCTCTCCTCTTTTCCATTTTTTGTGTATGTATTTTTATTGCTGCCATTACAGTTTTTGGTCCCTTTCTTAATTTTTTTTTTCCATCACATTTTTTCACGCAAAATACCAGCATGTGAATGTTGTCATGTACTACTTGCGGAAGAAATGCAAGTACGGTGATGCGACTCAGAATAGAGTGACGACGGCCGATACTTTTTTCTTTAATTGGGTTGAACAGATTCACGACATGTGGGATGCTAATAATAGGGATAATACCATCATAACACAGGAGCATGACGTAGCACAATACATCCGGGGTTTCAAGATTTTGGCGAATACTCCATGGGATAAAGTGGACTACGTTTGCATCCCTGTACATGTCCCCAAGCAATGTCACTGGGTCTTGGTAGTTTTTTCGATCTCCAATAGGTGTCTTTTTGTTTATGATTCCCTCTGCGAGGTTGGGTCGATTCACTACAAGGGGGTAATACAGTTGGTGAAAAAGTTGGCAGAAATCATCCCTTTGTTCCTGGTCAGTACTGGGTTTTACGGCAAAAGGAACGACATTGATTGGCAAAACTCACCGGACTATGCGGACTATGCAACGTCGGATGCGTTGTCCATTATTATATTGGATAATGTCCCCCAGCAGCGCGGTGACTCCAAGTAAGTAAATTTTTTTTTTTTGATTTATTCATTATGTGAAGGCTGGTCTTTATTTTTTTTTTTGTTTTATTCCCGCAGCGATTGTGGTTTGTTTATCAGTGTATTTGCTGAGCTTATTTGCCAAGGCTATGATTATGGCGAGATTTCAGCGAAACCTCTTGATGCGGAATTTCAGCGATGGAGATATGCTACTTTACTGTGGGACTATGGTAAGAAGAAAATCGACGCTGGTGCTGTCAGTGAAAGCGAGGTCACCGGAAAGGTTGTTGGCAGATATGGAGGCCCCACCAGGCAGGTTGTTGAGGTTGGTGAAACCAGCAGCGTACCGACGTCTAAATATGTCCCCAGGAGGAAGTCGTAGTTTATTTGTGTAAATTTGGATAATTTTTCTTTTTTTCGCATGGGACAACAGGGATTTTTTTTTCCTGATGGTGTAACTGTTTTTGTGGACAGTTTTTTGCTCTATGTTATATATATTGACTGACTTCTTTTTTTTAATTTTTTTATAAACTGTCCCAAGTAATTTTTTTTCCAAGCAAAAACCATGAACACTTAGAAGTCATTCACACTGCCAAAATCACCACGGAAATATGGTGTAAACCAACAACAGATCGGGAAACACTCCCTCCACGTAACAGCATCCACAACACCAAATCAAAAAAACAGCAATCAAGAAAACAACATTACGATATACATCTATTGAAACACCAAACGTACAACCGGGGTGGCTTTGGCCGACATAAATTGTATCAAAACATTAAATCACAAGCAAAACAACATGGTATACAGTGAATATTCCAAAATAATAAAGCAATGGAACAGTAAACAAATGTGGTGAGCCCCAACTCGACCAAATTCCCATGAAAACATCCTTACAACCAAAGCAACTGCCGAACAGTTACAAAATCACAGAGAACAACCATTCAGAACACTACACGCACAACCAAACCACTGGGAATGTTACTACAAAACAGCAAAAAAGTAGAACCAACATGGTATGTCCTGAAAATTCCAACCAACAAAAGCCATATTCAACCACCTATCCAGTTTACCAAGTGCTGTTCATAAGCAATATGCTTAAAACCCTCCATTTCTCTTGTCACAATGCCTCTTTTCGTCGACCTTTACACCATCCGGAGTGGAATTTTTTTTTTTCTTTTTTGAGTACTTTTCAGTGAATCCCTTTTTCCGTTCTTTATTTGACGGCCTCCCCGGTCTTCTTCTTGTGTTGGGTGGCAGCAATACATCATTCCACACATGGGTTGGTATATTCTGTGTTGTTTCGCCGGGTAGCGGTTCTATTGGTATTGCATAAGCATTCTTGAAGTTTTTTGTACTATAGTAAGCTGAGCAGAAGTCTTCTACGCGCTGTTTTCGGTATTCAATAGTTGCTATTGCATGCCCACATGGTATTTCGTCGTGTTGGAACCTCCCACAGCTACACATACGCGTGTTTAGACAAACAACGAATCGTTTAGCACCATCCACCACGGTATGAAGATGTTCAGTAGAAGCTCGTACCTGCACCAAAATATTATGTTTCGTAACAATTCAAACACAATTATAAGCTAAGCCTAAGAACTCTATAATTCACATACCATCATACTATTTGACCGTTTCATATTATCTACTAGCATCTTGTTATATCTCTTTGTCAGTACGGTTGTTGTTTTCCTACCCTCCTCGTTGTTTTTTTCGTTCCAGCGTTGCATTGTTTCCCTCACGTACTCCAACATTGGTATTACTGGCAGTTTTCTTCCACATACGATTGCGCTATTGATGGATTCAGCTATGTTGCTTGTCAAAGTCCACGTCCTTTTAACTGTTGTATGACAGCGAGACCACCTCTCGTAATCAGCCTTAATGAGGTACGCACGGATCTTTGGATTGATCTCATGCATTTTGGCCATCAGCTCATCAAATTCTTCGACTGTGTATGCTTTAGCCAACGCGAAAAACAACCGTCTAACTTCATCTGTATTTTTGTGTGCCATCTTTAACAAATTAGTCCACAAATGGTAGATACAGGCATAATGTTTGATGCCCGGGTAAACTGTTGCGGTAGCATTCCATATCTTTTATTCCGGTCCGAAACAAAACACATGCCATCCCTATCACCAAATGCTAATTTGAAATTTTCGAAGAATCAACTCCATGCGTCGTCGTTCTCAGAATCTGCAATCCCATATGCTAGCGGCAAAATGTGCCCTATGACAAAAACAAAATTACAGTAAAGAAAAAATTTGATTTTTCCATGGATACTTCGTGCAACATGTTTTCTTGAAAAACAAACCTCCAGGATCCATGGTGCTAGCTATCAACAGCATCCCTTCGAACATGGATCGGAGGTGAGTGCCATCGACTACAACAATGGGACGACAATACTCCCACCCCTGGATGCTTGCAGCAAGCGCTATGAATGAGTATAGAAACCTATCATCTTCGGTTTTTTTAAGGTTAACAATACTCCCAGGATAAGCTTTTTCCAGCATATACAGATACATTGGTAATCTACTGTACGACTCTTCGGGGTTGCCATGCAGAATCTTTAGTGCATTTTGCCTACCCCTCCAGGCTTGCATGTATGTCAACGAAATACCATGTTCCCTCCTTAGGTCGGCTTGTATGTCTGCTGGATTGTAAACTGCTTTGGCAATAGCATACTTTGGCAGTAACATTGCACCTAGCACCGAACTCAACGATTGCCGCTTTGAGTATGTCATGCAACCAGTCCCGCATTGGTGTTCATCGTCGAAAACACGCACCTTGAATAAACCAGACTTACCAAGTGATGATGATTTTAATAGCCACGAACAATCATCACATGCACACTTCAACGAAAAACTACAAAAACAATAACCAAATAATTAGAGCACTTCTATTTTTTTTTACAATTGCATGTTAAACACCATAACGGTAAGAATGATTTGTTCATTTTTTTCACCTTGATGTACATGACCTTACGACCTTGAATTTGAACTTCCTCAATAACGCATACCTCTGCATAACGGCAACCAAAGTTTGTTTGTTTTCGTAGACTTGTCCTACGGCAACTACGTCAGTCAATGGGTTGTTTATAAATTGTTGTTCATTTTCGTCACACAAATCCACTGAAACAGTGTCATCGGCCGGAAACCCAGTGTCTGACATCGGCATAGGGCTGCACATAACTATTTCAGTACTTTGAACTTCACCACGCCGATCACCATCTTGATCAATGTATGTAACACACAAGGGATATTTTGAAAAGGAATCAGGGTTACATCGTCTTTGATCCAAATAGACTTTTACGCCCATATCATTATGGATCCTCAGAGGCGGTGAATTTGCATCTACAACATATTGTATCACCATGTGAGAGCATGGTCTTTCCACCCCTATTTGTGATGCAATTACGCTCAATAAACCATTATAATTTGACGAACTGTCATATAATACTCCTTCCACCATATAATCCACGTATTCACCTGTCCAGGATTGTAAGTATTCAACACAGAAAATTACCATCTATCAGAAACAACAAGCACACCATCAATAGTACCAACACACGCACCATCGCCGATCTCATCCAGAAAACCAAAAAAACAAAAGTCAACACCTGGAGTATACCATAACATTTCATAACCAATAAAACCAAATATTTAAATAATAATCTTAACATCAACACACTAATACCAATGATTTGCTCATTGTTATGTCCAAAAAAAATAAAAAATTTAACACATACTCCAATGTTTTTCCACGTTACCTGCAAAATCCCACCTCCCATTATATTTCACCAAGATTGATATAATATTTTCGGTACCCATGCTCTTACTTATCCAATAGGATACCTTTGCCTTGCCACAAAAAAACCTTCTTCACAACAATTGGTGAAACACTTAAAAGAATTTTACATGGACAAAATAACACTATATACCAAACTTTCCCTCCAAACCGTACCAACTCACCATGATGACACCTTTGCACATGTGTCTAAAGTACCTTAAAGTAATAATTACCTAGGGAAACACTAGGTCCTACCAATTCTATTCATATCACATCATATTAAATGTTCTCTATTTCTAAGCCACGAGTTTGTTATTTATTTTAAAATGTACACAATTGATAAATACTTTTTACATGTATATGTGCCTACGGTTCGCAGGCCCCAATTTTGCATGGTGGTTTTGGATGGTGTTTTGGATGGTTATTTTCACAGTTTTCCATGTAGGGTTTTTGAATCATTTTATGCATATATATATATATATATATATATATATATATATATGTATGTATGTATATATGTATTGGTTTCTATAAGGTTACGTGTATGGTTTCTGTATGGTTTCAATGCCGGTTTGAACCATGTCCATTCTTTTTCAGCATTTCCCAATAGTAATATATCACACCTGGAGTATACCATAACATTTCATAACCAATAAAACCAAATACTTAAATAATAATCTTAACATCAACACACTAATACCAATGATTTGCTCACTGTTATGTCAAAAAAAAAATATTTAATCACATACTCCAATGTTTTCCACGTTACCTGCAAAATCCCACCTCCCATTATATTTCACCAAGACTGATTTAATATTTTCGGCACCCATGCTCTTACTTATCCAATAGGATACCTTTGCCTTGGCCACAAAAAAACCTTCTTCACAACAATTGGTGAAACACTTAAAAGAATTTTACATGGACAAAATAAGACTATATACCAAACTTTCCCTCCAAACCGTACCAACTCACCATGATGACACCTTTGCACATGTGTCTAAAGTACCTTAAAGTAATAATAACCTAGGGAAACACTAGGTCCTACCAATTGTATTCATATCACATCATATTAAATGTTCTCTATTTCTAAGCCACGAGTTTGTTATTTATTTTAAAATGTACACAATTGATAAATACTTTTTACATGTATATGTGCCTACGGTTCCCAGGCCCCAATTTTGTATGGTTGTTTTGATGGTGTTTTCGACCGTTAATGGGTTTTCATGATTTTTCACATTTATTGATTTTTAATCAAATTTCCCTTTTCAAATAATTCTAGTCACATCACATTTATTGATTTTTATATTTTTTTGGGTCAACACAAATTATATTTGAACCAATGGACTTTGTATTACCTTAGTTAATAGCATAATTTCATATATGTATATATATATATTGTGTGTATATTTATTATTAAGGTCCCAATTATTTTCGGGTGTTCTCATTGGTTCTTTTTATGGTGAATAACTGAAACATAATGGTTTTTAATGGTTTTTCATGGTGGTGTATGGGTTTTTTCGTGCGCCAACACAAATTATTGTGTTTTCTATGGTTCATTTTATGGTTAATTACTGAAAAACATAAGAATTTTTAATGGTTTTTCATGGGGTTGTATGGTTTTTTCACAGTTTTCCATGTAGGATTTTTGCATCATTTTATGCATATATATATATATATATATGTATTGGTTTCTATAAGGTTACCTGTATTGGTTTCGGTAAGGTTGCCCGTATGGTTTCTGTATGGTTTTCAATGCCGCATTGAACCATTTCCATTCTTTTTCACCATTTCCCAATACTAATATATCACATCAACCAATAAATAATTTTTCATTCACTACTTTCTTCCAAATCCCAACACATTACATCACATCAAATACTATATTAATTATACCACAACCTTCTCTCTCCTACTTTTGTAAAAAAAATTGGTATTTTTCTTGTAATTTTTTGGGCTTGGTAGGCTAAATGAAAAAGTGTTTTTTAAATGTATATTTATGAAAAATCCTCTTTTATTTAATGTAACAAATTTTTCATAAATGTATAAGCATTATCTTTTGAACCAAAAAAGTGAGAAAAATTAATTAAGTATATAAGCTGATGATATTTTATTTTATTTTTGAAACTGGTTCATAATTGAAGCTAATAATGTTCTATAATAAATAAATTAGCATAATGAGAAAATTATTTTTATTAATGATAATCTAAACTCTAATTTTTATTTGTACAAGTGAAAATAGCATAGAATAGTAACTATATAAATATATTTTGATGTAAAAAATACAAAAGAATTAATTTAGTTGAGGTTCGAGTCCTAAAGATTATATTTATTTAGATTTTAAATTAATTTAAACTATAATTTATGTAATCCTCCATCAATATTAATCAATAGTTGTTTGTTTATATAAACAATAGATGATCGTCCTTTTATTTTATTTGAAAAAAAAGAGCGAGTTTTAGGTGGGGGGGTGTAGATTAAAAAAATAAATTGAGAGGGAGAGTTTATGGTCATATTTTAAATTTTATTTTCTGAATAGTCAGACTTTAATCTTTACTTTTTAATCAATACTAATAATTCATTTAATTTTCGTCAAGATGAAATATTTTGTTCATGTAAAGTGTCATGCAATAATTTTTTTTAATAAAAGAGAGTGTAGTATACACAATATGAAGAGAGTGTAACAAAAGAAAGGTGCGTTTCTCAAACTAATAAGTGATAAAGTATGATACTCATTCTCGATAGTTTACAACAACATACCCAATGGAATCCCACAAGTGGGGTCTGGGGAGAGTAGAATGTACGCAGACCTACCACTAACTCATTCTTGATAGTTTAAGTATGAAAATCTAAAAAAAAATTTGATACTTCTTTATATTATTTTACCTAATCATTGGTATAAATTAAAGAATTATGCCTTAATTTACATGAATTACAAGGCATAATGAGGTTGAAAATGACTTAGTGGTTACATAAGTTACACTAAGAATAATTAACCACATTCTTGTCAATTTATATTCACTAAAATAATACAATTTAAATTAGAATTTAATATTAAAATGCCATGCTCCAACAAAATTTTTTTTCTGAATCCTATTAACGTTTTTGATGGTAAAAAGACTAGAATCACATTTTAATTTCACTATAAATATAAAGAATTTATGAGATATTCGCGAAAAAATATTGTACTCCTTTGGCAGAGTCCCACCAAATTTCATGTCTACTACGTCTTGTGCCTTTTTACAATCTTTGCTCAACATGATCATCTTTTACACATGACATGATCACCCTCTGTCATCCAACATCATATCCCTTTTTTGTTTATATAGTATCAGAAATAGATGTCAGCACATAGAAATAATTGAATTTGAATCTTTAATTAAATAATTAATTTTTCGTCGTATCATCTTTCCATCTGCCAGAAATCGATTGATAACTCGTTCTTGGTTTCTATTTTTAAGATTGAAATTTGATGTTCTAATTTCTCTCTGAATTTAAAGTAGTTTTTGGTTTGAGTTTAGTTGTTAAGCTTGAACTTTGATGTTATCAGCATTATTATCCTCCAATGTACAATTTTTTTCGTGGTTTCATATTGTAAAAGTACTTAACTTCAGATTCAATAAAGATCTGGAATAAGACACAAAAGGGCAATGCGGAATAGCTAGTCTAGAGTTAGAGAAAGATTTTGACTTTATCAAAAAATATCCTAGCTCATTGCACCTTATTCTTTTTAGTGAAATCTACGTTGATCTCTTTAACTTCTTGTAAAATTATAAAAAATCATTTTTTCAATAAATTCCGAAGGATAAAAAAAAACAATAAATATTTTCTAAAGTTTATTTTATTTATTTACAAGAATAAGAATGAATAAATAAAGTCACAAAAGAGTGTGCATTAAAAATGCAAATCATAAATTACTCTTATTTTGACTCTATATTGGAAGGAGAGGGCACAAGTGGAGCAGCTCGATGGCTACTGCAAAAGAACTTTTCCCCACAATCATACAAAGAATCATACAACGAGATGACCATAAAGGGAAACTGCTCAAAATAAACTTAATGTGAAATTATTTATAGAATGAGCTCAATCTTCTGTGATTCATTGATAGTATATTGATACTCAATTGGTATAATATAAAATTATATTTTTTTAAAAAAATAAATAAGAAACAAATAAAAAAATTGTTAAACTCCAATTAGTAGAAATTATATTCGTTATGATACTCTGTCGGTATATTTATACCATATCGGTATCGTATAGGACTGTCAAATTATTAAAGTTACAAAATTATTTATTTAACTCTAAATTAGTAGAAAATATATTTTGTGATACTACGTCGGTATATTGATATCCTATCGGTATTATATAATTTTGAGCTCTTTTTTAAATAAATAAAATAATTAAAGTTACAAAGTTATTTATTAAATTTTAAATTAGTAGAAAATATATTCTTTCTGATAGGTATATTGATACCATGTCGGTATCATATAGGATCGAGCTTAATCCTTCCTCTATGATACCCTATCGGTATATGTATACCCTATTGGTATATCATACAAGTTGGATGCCGACATCAGCACGGGGATTTTAATAATAGGGTGGCAAATTTTGATAGTAGATGAGCATAAAATGTAAAAGGATATATAGATATAAATAGTTTGTTTCAAAAGGGTCATAAATTTTCTTTTCCCTAAATAAAATCTACTTGTAGAAATAAAATAAACTACTTGTACAAATAGAATAAAATAAAACTACTTGTCGAAACAAAATAAACTACTTAAATAATCCCAAGTAGCCTTACATTTGGTTGGAGGTATTAGAAAATGCTTGAATTATGTATTCCTTTATTTATAGGGAAAATTTCGTTACTGAGCAAACATTCACTACAAAATCACATAAATTAACTACAGTTTTTTAAAATTACATAAAGTAACAAACGTTTGAAAAAAATGGCTATAAGATTTTGTGGGGCCCAAACACTTTTCGTATAAAACCCTTCATCTCCCACATTTACCTTCTCTCTCCATTCTATACAAAATACCAAGATTTCTTTACATAGTAATCTCCTTCAATCTCTCAACAAATCATCAGTTACACAGGTAAGGATTTCAAAAAAAAAAAAAATCCTAATATTCATCCAGATCTTGTAGCTTCAATTTCATACCAATTTTTTGGCGGTTTTTTTAATTTTTATTTTGAAATTTTCACTTTCCCCATTTCTTTTACATTGTTAGCCCCAATTTTTTCCACAGTCGAAAAATCACCAGTATACAACTGCACATCATGACCGACGAATCATCATCTAAGAGGACAACTAGAGGTATAAACTTGCATGATAAATTTATGGATGCTTTGCCATCTTTTTCGTTGGGTATAACTCAAGAGGATGAGCCCATTGCAGGATCCATTGCAAGAGATAGGGCTAGTGGAGAAATTAGATCTAAGTATTGGAATGACAATGTTCATCGACCAAGCACATTATACAGTTTAATTAAAGTTTTGTAGTCATTGCTAGCACATTATACAGTTTAATTTTTTGGTGGGTTTTAATTTTTTCACAGAGAGTTCAAAATTTCTCCCCATTTTGTACAAAATCCTTGCTACATTGCAGCCGTCGGCACTTGCACATTTTATACAATTTATGATATGTATTTTTCTGATTTAAGTCTCATATGTATAAGTTCCAGCAAATTTCATACAATTTCTGATATCTGGGCAAGAATAAAATTCTTTTGTATAAGTATACACTTATCTGTTTGCAATAAAAATACACAATTCCATGCATGTATATATAATTTCCCAAAAATTTTAATGTTTCAAATGCTTTTTTACACACAAGAGAAAAAAAACTACTTTTTTTTATCGAAATTACAATGGAACTTTTTTCTTTTTTTGGACAAAAGAGTCACATTAGGAAAAAAAAATCTATTTTTAATTGACAACGGAACCCCTTTTATTTTTGGGACGAATGAGTTCAATTAGAAAAAAGAATTTTACTTGTTATTGACTTCCTTTATTTATGGAACCGTTTCCATAATTAATAGCTGAAAGTCTCTACTTTAAGGAGTTAAATTTTTGGTTTTATACATTACAAAAAAATGACTTTATACATTTCCTTTGGCACGACCAAAATTAGAAAACGTAATTTTAATTAGCTATTAGATTGCTGTTTATGAAAATTCCCCTTATTTATAACACAGTTAAAAATAAGTTATCCTACAAATCTATAGTACCCCAATTAACAACTTGTTTGGATGGTGGTTTGTCATGGTTTCATAATGTATGGTACTATATGGTATGGTGTGGTATCGTACAATATCGTACCATACAATGTTTGGATAGACTGTACGGGTTGCTATTGTTTAATAGTAATTTGTTGTTTGATTTAACTGTATGGCACTGTATCGTAACTTATAAATTTACAAAAATATCCTTAATTATTATAAATATTAAATTTATCAATAGTTTTTAATAACTTTAAAAAAAAATAATACATAGAATCGAGTAGAAAACATACAAGCTAATATATCTTCATTCTACACAAACAACATAAGAAAATAAAAAAAAGTAAGAACTTTTAAATAAACGAACCTCAAAAAAATACACTAAAACGTGAAAGAAAAGACGGAAGGTGGAAAAGAAGTTTCAAAAGTTGATGCGGAAGGAAATAAGTAATAAAAAATAACATATGTTAGGGTAAAGTTTAATAAAGAATAAAAAATAAATTAGAATTATTTAAATTTAAATAAGGGTATAATTGAAAAAAAAAATAAGGATAACCATGGGATACCACCAAATTGGTGGTTTCAAAAAGTGGGAGTTTTCATGGTTACAAACCATGAAGTAGAACCATACCATATAATTAATGAAACAACCAAAACAAACGTCGTTCTCTTAATAATCATACCATACCATACCATACTAACGAAAAACCATCATCCAAACAAGCTGTAAATAAAAGAGAAAATATAATCATTTTAACGACTCTCACGCGCTCAAACTTGGTTTTCAATCACAGGTATTTAGCCTTTTTTTTTTTTATTACTGTTTGAATGATTGTGTATGAATTATTGTCTTCTTCAAACAACAAGCAAAAAGCAAAAAGCAAAAAGAAGACTTACTTTGAGAAGACTTTGGTGCAGAGAAAGAAGCAAACACAACAATGGCCGACCCTGTAATTGGAGCTACTCTTCAAGTTTTGCTTGAAAAGTTGATTTCTCTCACTCTCAAGGAGATCAACAGCTCAAGGGATTTCAATGAAGATCTGGAAATGCTCACACAAAATGTTTCCTTGATCCAAGCTTTCATTCATGATTTTGAAAGACCGATAGTTGAGAAACAACACTCTGTGGAACAATGGCTCAACAGGCTTGAGAGAGTTGCTGAAAATGCTGAAAATGTCTTTGACAGATGCAGATATGAATCTCTCAAAACACAACTCCGAAACAGCCCAATGGAAAAGGTCAGTGGTTTCTTTTCTCATACGGCTTTTAAGAGAAAAATGTCTCAAAAAATCAATAACATCAATAAAGAGTTGACGGCTATCAATAATTTAGCCAGAGACCTCGGCCTCCAATCACTCGTGGTTCCTTCTCGGAAAATACTACCAGTTCGAGAAACGGATTCCTTAGTGGTTGCTTCAGATGTTGTTGGTAGAGACAAAGATGTTGCTGAGATAAAGGAGAAGATTTTGAACATGAGAGAGGTTCTGTGCACCATTCCCATAGTGGGTATGGGGGGTTTAGGGAAAACAACTGTCGCTAAGACAATTTTCAATGATGAGCAAATCAAGAAATGCTTTGAAAAGCGAATATGGTTGTGTCTACCCGAAATGTCAGAAACGAAGAGCTTTCTTGAACAAATCCTCGAATCATTGACACAGAGGAAAGTTGAGATTCCAAGGAGAGATATAATTGTCAAGAAGCTACAAGATGAATTGGGAGTAAAAAACTATTTGCTAGTCCTGGATGATTTATGGCGTGTTGACTCTACAGTGTGGCATGAGTTCATGGACACCTTGAGAGGAATAAACACATCTAGAGGAAACTGCATCCTTGTGACTACTCGTATGAAGAGGGTGGCATCCACAGTAGCAACAGATCTTCATATGTTGGGAAAATTATCAGAAGATCATTGTTGGTCTATTTTCAAACAAAAAGCATTTGTTGATGGAAACGTTCCAGAAGAATTAGCAAGCATGGCCAACAAGATTGTTAAAATGTGTCAAGGTCTACCGTTGGCTGCAAGTGTGTTGGGAGGCCTCTTACGCAGCAAGGTAAAACATGAATGGCAAGCAATTCTTGATGGGAATCCCCTTGCTGCACCTGAAGATGATGTTGGGGAAAATAGCATAAAGAAAATTCTAACACTCAGCTATGCCTATCTACCATCTCCACAACTGAAAAAATGCTTTGCTTACTTTGCAATGTTTCCAAAAGATTTTGAGTTTGAAAAGGAACAACTTATCCAACTCTGGATGGCAGAAGGCTTTCTCCATCCAAGTCAAGAGACCACTGTGATGGAAGACGTTGGGCACAGGTTTTTCCAAATCTTGTTGCAAAATTCTTTGCTGCAAGATGTTAAGTTCGATAAGCACAACAATATAACACACTGTAAGATGCACGATCTTGTGCATGATTTGGCTGGAGATATATTAAAATCTAAACTATTTGATCCGAAGGGAAACGATGGAGAAAAACTTTCTCAAGTTCGATACTTTGGATGGGAGTCACCAAGGGATCAAGTAGATAAGATAAATGAGCCAGAACATTTGTGCACACTGTTTTGGAGAAGCAATTGTATATCAGATGATACGCTGTTGAGCTTTAAATTCTTGAGAGTTTTAAATTTGTCCAGTTCAGGAATCAAGGAGTTGTCAGCCAAAATCGGGAAGCTGATTTACTTGAGATATCTTGATCTCTCGGATACTAAGATTAAAGCCTTGCCCAACTCCATTTGCGAGCTCTATAATTTGCAAACATTAAGAGTCAATGACTGCTATTTACTCAAGGAACTTCCTTGTGAGATGGCAAATATGATAAGTTTGAGACACATTTATTACAGTTTGTACTGTATTGATGAAAAGCATTTTCAGATGCCACTTAAAATGCGGCAACTGACTTGTCTTCAAACCCTACAGTTTTTCAAGGTAGGTTTAGAGAAAGGTCGTCAAATAGAAGAATTAGGTCATTTGAAAAACCTAAGAGGTGAATTGACGATCAATGGTCTCCAATTGGTCTGTAATAGAGAAGAAGTTCTAAGAGCACGTATACAAGAGAAATCCAATATCTACAAGCTGTCGTATCTGTGGTTCCATGACGAACCCGAAGGAAGTGAGAATAATGATGAATATGTCCTGGATGGTCTTCAACCCCATCCTAGCTTGAAAACCTTAGCAATAGTGGGCTATTTAGGGAGTAAATTTCCTTCATGGTTCCGTGAAGATTTGCTACCAAATTTGGTCATGTTGAAATTAAGTGGTTGCAAAAGATGCAGAGAAATTCCATCGCTTGGCCAACTGAAATTGCTTCGGCATCTTGAGCTGGTAGGATTCCATGAGTTGGAATGCATCGGACCTACACTTTATGGTATTGATGGTAACCGTATTGGATCAAGCAACAATATCCAAGTGTTCCCGTCATTGAAAGAACTAGTATTGGAGGATATGTCTAGCCTTATTGAGTGGAAGGGAGATGAAGTTGGAGGAAGAATGTTTCCTGGGCTTGAGAAGTTGAGCATTATAAAGTGTCCACTGTTAAAAAGTACTCCAAATCAATTTGAAATCCTCCGTGAATTAAGGATTGAAGGAGTTGACAGTGAAATGCCATTGTTGAACTTGTGCAACAACTTGACATCTCTCATAGAACTTACTGTACATGCTGTGGAAGAGCTCACTTGTCTTCCAGATGAGGTGCTACGCAACAACTATTCTCTTCAACAACTATCGGTCTCATCCTGCAGAGAGTTTCGTGAATTGCCACAAAGCTTGTACAATCCCCATTCTCTTAAGAGATTAGATATACAATTCTGCCCCAATTTCAGTTCTTTTCCTGTTCCCAGGGGAGAGAATTATTTGACTTCCCTCCAATTTCTTAATGTATGGAATTGTGATGTTTTGACCAGTTTACCAAGTGGAATGCTAGAGCACTGTCGGTCCCTCAAAGTTTTGATGGTCTTTCGCTGTAACAACTTAGTTTCCTTGCCTATGCATGTTTGGGAAATGCCTTCACTTTCATATTTGTGTTTATCAGAGTGTCCCAAATTGATTAGTGTACCCGCAGGGGGCCTCCACCGTCTCATCGGATTAAGGAAATTGGACATTGGTCCTTTCTCAGAGATGATTGATTTTGAGGCATTCCAATTGATTTTTAATGGCATTCAGCAGCTGCTGTCCCTTCGTAACGTGGGGGTGTACGGACGTGAGCAGTGGGATTCTCTGCCCTATCAGCTTATGCAACTCTCTGCCCTAACACATATCCATATATGTGATTTCGGAATCGAGGCTCTTCCTCAGAGACTTGGCAACCTTACTTCTCTTGAAACATTGCATCTAATGAGGTGCAAACGGCTACAACATGTGGATTTCTCAGATGCCATGCCCAAATTATGGTATGTGGAGATCTGGGATTGTCCATTGTTAGCATCTCTGTCGGATGGACTCGGCAACCTTGTTTCTTTGGAAGAGTTAAGTTTACGTAACTGTGAAAAACTAAAGCATCTGCCATCCATAGATTCCATGCGACGCCTTACTAAATTATGCAAACTGGAAATCAAAGGCTGCCCAGAGTTAGAAAAGAGTTGCACCAGTCGGAGTGGCCCAAACTCCCAGTGGTCCAAAATAATTCAGGACTTGCGTAAGTCTCTGTTGTTCTTCTAATTCTTCAAGTAGGGAATATCTCTATTACTTTTAATATAAGGATTAATCATGAAGATTTATGCTTTTTTTCGTCTTATAGGTAACGAGTTCCAAGGGCATGCTAAAATGATGCTGTGGGAAATGAGTCAAAATCCATGAGTGGCAGGTAAATTTTCATTTAGACTCGTTAGAGGAATGCAATTATGTTCCGCCACCACATTATTATATATATATATATATATATATATATATAAGGGCTAAAACGCCCCAAACTGGGGTGGGGGTGGGGGTGGGGGTGGGGGTAGAGGTGGTGGTGTTGTAATAACGACAAAAGCAAATTTTTATATAGTAATGATTTTCATCTTAAAATATTAAAGTAATGATTCTTGTTCTTTCCATTAAATTTTTATCTGATTATGAATAAATTTTTAGGGTAGAAATATGTATAATTTATGCTGAATTAAGAAGATATAGCCCTAGGGTTCTTAGAACCAAATCTTGATTTGGGCTTCAACGAATGATCCGTTTTAGCTGAAATTTCGCATGCGAGTTTATTTTCTTACGGGTAAACATAATATAAAAGAAATTTTTAGATTTGAATTCGGGAACTCAGGGTGGCTTTTTGATATGATTTTTTAGCCAAAAACAAATATAGCGATATGGGGTCATCGGATTCGTATTCTTATGAATAGTATGTATGTCATGACCTTGTTGGTCATTTTAAAGCTTATCTGTGGAAATTACTATTTTGCTCTTTCATAAGTTGCTTTGGACCTGTTTTGAACTGTCTGTGTGGTTAGAACTGAGAATTGATGTTTAAAAAATGAAAAATATGAGTTTTGACATTTTTGGAAGCTTAAGTTTTTGAATAAATGAGTTTTTGTACCATTTTGAGTTTTCGATGTCAAAACGAAAATATCTAGATTCCATTAGCTCTGGAACGTCAAATTTGGTCTAAGAGAAGTTACAGAACTGATTTGGAGTTAAAACAAAGATTTTAGACCCAAAGTTGCATTTTCAGTTGATTTCAAAGCCTAAATTTGACTTTTGTCAACATTCGAAGTTCGGAAGCTCTAATCAAAATTCCTACGGTTCCAATAGTTCTGGATGGTAAAACTAATGCTAGAAATGGTCTCATCATAATTTTTGCAGTTTTCGAGGGCAGTTTTGGTATTTTGAGTTTTAAACTAGTTTTAATGAGCTTTATTGGTAATTTGGTCCAGGACCCTGGAATTGAATTCTGATAATTCCGTTGAGTAGGGATACATATTTGGTTTGTGTGAATGGGGTTTCGAATGGACCTCGGGGGTCCATTCCTAATAATTGCAATAACTAGTTTTTCTGATATCTGGTGCATGTCACTTGTACCGACCCGCATTTGCAGAGTAATCCTTATTAGAATCGAATGGATTCGGCTTTATACATACGCGAGGAAGGTAAACTTGTTCACCTCATTTGCGGAGGGTTAGCCTGCTTGACCTTTGTGTTTGCGGAGGTAAGACCTGCGTTCTCAGAGGGTTGGCCCAGTTGATCTCCGCGTTAGCGGAGGCCTTTGCCATATTCGCAGAGCTCTATCTCCCTCCCTTTCCGCATTCGCTGACCCTTTCCCACGTTTGCGGAGTATGTTATACCTAAACAATTTTGTTTTGAGAAAACATCCATTTCCTCCATTTTTAACATTTTCAAGCTTTATTAGGCGATTTTTGAAGAGGATTTTCGTGAAAAACTTTTGGGTAAATGTTTCGAATATCAAATTAATTAATAGGAAAAGGCTCAAATATGTCATTGAACTTTGAGAAAAGACTCATTTATGCCATCCATCAAAAGTTTGGCTAATTTATGCCATTACTATTTGAGAAAAGACTCATTTATGCCATTATTTTTTAACTTCGATTTTGCAAAACCACTTAAACAATTTTACACATTTTTTAAATTAGAGTTTTGGATCAAATGTAGTCTTTTTGGTGATTCTTCTTCAAGAATGCCAAGAACACATGAAGAACACCAAGAACTCCCAAATTTCAACTTCTTCAAATATTCACGAAATCGCGCTAAATTTTAAGGGTAGCGTTCCTCCGAGTTAAATACCGGAACTCAATTTTTTTGAGCTTGAATTCAACCTAACTCAACAAGACCCACTTGAAATTTTTCTTCGAAGTTTCACAACACTAGTTGAATAAAGTATCCCCCCCCCCCCCCCCCCCCCCCAAAAAAAAAAAAAAAGAAGAGAAACCAGTCCCAAAATTTTAAAAATTTGCTTTGATCGTATTTTTATTCTTGTTTTTTTTATACTAGATCCTTATTATGTAGTATTTTTTTGAGTTTATGTTCAAAATTTCAATTATTAAGAGTTGAGGAGAAAATTTTACCACTAGAGAAGGTTAAAGTTTTGAAACATTAAAGAAAAATTTGAAGTAGGTCTTGTTGAGTTAGGTTGACTCCGAGCTCAAAAGATATTGAGTTTTGGTATCTCGCTCGAAAGAGAGCTACTTTTGAAATTTGAGGCGATTTCGTGAAGATTTGAAAAAGTTGAAAATTTGGGAGTTTTGGGTGTTCTTCACATGTTCTTGGCATTCTTGAAGAAGAATGACCAAAAAAACTACATTTGATCCAAATCTCTAATTTAAAAGTATTTAAAGTTGTTTAAGTGGGTTTTCAAAAATGGAGTTAAAAAATAATCGAATAGATGAGCCTTTTCTCAAATGGTAATGGTATAAATGAGCCAAACTTTTGACGGATGGCGTAGATGAGCCTTTTCTCAAAGTTCGATGGCATATTTGAGCCTTTTCCCTTAATTAATTTCCATTACTTTTCTCTTGATTTTGTCTTGAATTTCATGATTTTGGATGTTTAAAATTGGGATTTCCATGTCTTTGTTTTGGAAGCTTTGATTGTTGATTTCTCCTTCAATTTGAACTCAATTTTTATGGGATTTTCACCCACGAACTCCTTTCTCGTGTATAATCATAATTTTAAATTTATTTCTAAATTTCAGAATTTAGCTCTAATTTTGATCATTTTGTCCCTAAGTCTAATTCTTGCCAATATGGGTATCAAAATTCATCTCTTGACGTGTATAATCTATTCTTGATAGTCGTTGGTTGATTTGGAGCTTGTTTTGAGGCTTGAAGCAACCGAAAGCTTAGTTCGAGTGTGGTTTCGGCATCGAGGTACGTTCTCTAACCTTTTGGGACTGGATTTGAGTTGTTGGATACATTTATATGATAATTGTAAGATTTGGATTGCTACATGAGTAATTGGATTGATATGATAGTATTTTGGTGAAAATGTGATATTGGTTGTATTGGAATTGGGGTAAATTGTGATTTGTTAGCAAATTGAAGTATGTATTATGGTTATAATATGAGTCTTCTGATATTATTTGAGAAACTTGGTGGTAATTGATGGTTTTTGAGGTACTTCTGGGACTTATATGCACATTTTAGGGAATTATGGAGTCCGGTATTATCAAGATATTTTAAGCTTTTCTGGGTGCCTTATTCTTATTTTCAGTTTTTTTTGCCTTGTATTTTCACATCATTTTTCTTTTTATCTCATTGATTAGGCATTACTCCTTTTTCTTGCACCCAGAACACCCCTTTTGTCTCTTTTTCCAAGTATCACTAACTCCCCCCCCCTCACCCCGTCATTTTGTGTTTATCCTTACACCAGCCACCCTCAACTTAGGCTTTTGGCCCGAGTCGAGGTGCAAAATATCCAACCTAGGAACCAGAGCCACTTTTGGTAGCCACCCTCAACTAATGCTTTTTGCCTTAGTCAAGGTGCGCAATGTTCAAGGAAGGACCAGGGCCAATTTCAGGAATTTACAATTAATAAGGCTAGGTAACTTAAGTTCTGTACAAAGAAAAGGTACAAGTAAGGCTCAAACATTAGGATCAAGGGATATTTCACACATTTGATAGGTTATTTAGCCTTAGTGGACTATTATGAACAACGACCTAAGATCCTTTCTGATCCAACTAACCTACAGTCTAAGTCAGAGTAACATGGAAAATTCTAAATTGTAGCACAATATATGAATTTAGCAAAGTAAGCTTACACTCACATGACATTGGTTACACTATCAATACAGACTCTTAGATCACGCTTTTCATCTCAAGTTTATCCTCACTTATCAGAACAAGCACTGTCATCAATCAAACATGGATGGTTGCTATTGATGTGCTGCCAAAATACAACACATTTGATGCTTAAAAACTAGAAATTTTATATGTTCTCAAAGAGATGTTAGTAGATTTGATATGTTTTTATGTTTGTTCACTATTTTTGGGCTAAGTGTGCAAAACTTGCTGAAGCAGAGGGTTCAGGAGACCTTTATAGGCCGTAGACCATTCTACGGGCCATTGAATTGGTTTCATACACAATTCCAATGAAGGGTGATTTTTTGGAGTTAAGTCTACAAATATGCAGACGAGCCGTAGACTTGGTGTCATACCCTGAGGATCAAAAAGTGGGAGTTGCTGAAAAGTCATCAGACGAAATCCCTTACGGGCTGTAAAAACTTTATACGGTCCATTGGTCCTCGCATATTTTAAATAGGAATTGATCCTTTCATATTTATACAACCTAAAAGTCATTGGTCCACCTAACTTTTATAAAATCTCACACAAAAACTGAATCACTAAGAACGTTTCTAACTTAACTTCACACTAGAGGGTTCGTGTGACCTTATTATCTCTTTCTATATATATTCCCACACTAAAAAAATTGACTTTAATACCTGTTCTGAATTAAGAATCATTGATTGCAATCTTATATCATATGAAGGATGACTCAATCTTAGCTAAAAAAATTGGAATGTTACACCTGTCTTTATAGGCTTGACGTTCATGGGCAAACCTCTGCGTGCACAGAGGTATTGATTCTGCTGAGCTCTACGTTCGTGGAGTAGAAAATCTCTGAAATAGTTTTTAATTTTTAAAGTGATGGATTTCATCATTTTCCATGATTTTTAATATTCTAAAATCGATTTTAGAGAGATTTCTCAAGGATTTTCAAGACAAGGCTTTTGGGTGACGTGTTTCTGACGCATATCTTCAATTTTCATTGATTAAATTTGTGATTTTAACAAGAAAAATCAGAATTTTAATTGGAGAAATTGGAGTTTTCTTGGACATTGATTTTTGATAGAAAAATGGTGATTTTGAGTTCATTTTAACTCCTTTTAAGAAATGATTTTCACTATTAGAATCCTTCTTACTTGGGGAACATTTTCATGTAATTTTTTTTGATTCTGTGAACCTTTTTCAGGATAAAATTTTTGGACCATTTTGCTTTTTTTCACCCAAATTGCTTGATTTTAGTGTCATTGGCTCTGTATTGAGATTTTGAATCCATATTTGACTAGATTATGGCATTTTGAGTGTGTACTCGAGGGGGAAAACTCCGATTTTTGCTTGATTTTGCTATTGATTTAGGCAAAGTTGATTACTAAACCTTGTTAAGTTTACTCGAACACTATATTTCTTTTACTTGTAACTTAGAATGATCGGGGAATTGTTGTTGGTAAGTTGAACTTGTAAATTGTGAGAATTTTTCATTAAATTGTGAAATCCCCTTACGATGTGATAATGAAGGTTAGAGATTGATACTTATTGACTTGTGCTTTGTTATTGGAACCTTTTGTGATATAAAAATGTGGACTGTGGATCCTATATGTTCGATCATATTAGACATTGATTGTTGTTGAATTTCAATTGTGGGTTAGAGAATTAACTATAAGTTTGGAACGGATCAATCATTATACCCTAGTATATTGTGATATTTGACTTGAATTGATGTATATGTTGTAAAGTGGGATCTTACATGCGCTCCTCATTAATGCATCATATGAATATATTTTTGATGTGCATTCTTGACTAAGTTTAACTGATGCGACACTGATATAAAATAGGAAATGGGCCATACAACCCATGGCATATGACACTGATATAAAATAAGAAATGGGCCACACGAGCCGTGGCATGGGATATTGATTATATTAGGAATGGGCCACACAAGTCGTGGAATGAGACAATGATTATACAAGAAACGAGCCTCATGAGTTGGGGTAGGTACATGGACAGATATATGCCCTATGGATTTCGACCTGATTGTATAGATGAATGTGCATCGTAGGACTGATATGCATCATGATTACTTGACATTGGGTTGATTTATTTCACTTCATATCATTTCATTGTATTCTGTATCATCTTATTTTGAGATTGTGGCTTGATTTTGTTAGTTGAAATTGAATATGATATGATTTTACCTAATCTATATTTGTTAAGCATTTGAGATTACCTTGAGGCATTTGTTGTATAATCGAGCTATATATTGAGACCATTTTTGTATATCTAAACTATACCTTGTGACAATTATTGGGAATATTTGTTATTTGTAGTTCGGTGGTATGTGGTTGATGTGGAAAGGGTATTTTGTTCAGTCTTCTTTACTTGTGTTTAGATCTTCTAGTTGAGTGGTTGTTATTTGGTACTCTCCCCTTGGTACTTTTTTTTAGTTAGTGAGCCCCGTCCCTCTTGTTAGATTTTTCCCAGTGTTAGGATCGAGCTTTAGAATTTCTTGAGAGGTAGCCACTTGTCTCTTCGGCAGGCCCTTGAGGATTCTTTATCTTGTTACATTCTATTTAAGGACTATATATTGAGACTTGTATTTTCTTTGAGTGTTATTATTTAGAGGCTTGTAAATGTGACACCAGTTATAGGATGGTTTTTAGTTTAATTTCCTTATGCTTATCTACTATTTTAGTCTTTATTTTTTCCACTTTTAGTATCATGTAATGATTAAGTAGGTTTAGGATGACTTGTTTTGATGGGTTAGACAAGTGTCATCACATCCCCTTTTTGGATCATGACAAATACTTATGATTGTACCATACAAATATTATTCAAATAAGAGACTACTTATCAAAATAAAAGTATAGAACATGAAAAAGGAACAATAAGTTTTTTTATTTGGCAAATGCCTTATTGTAAGTTACACAACAATAGAAATTGACTTTCAATTTTATTTTGGAAGGAAGAAGCAAAGTGTTCCTACTTATAGTATTCCTTTCTATTTCATCACATGAAATTTTGATTCTTCAAGTCATGCTTTCATTAATTTCTTCAATTCGACTTGTTGAAGGCAGAAAGCCACAGTGACACTTTGCGCCATCACAATAAGAGGCTACTATACCCCCACACACTTTTTTACAATCATCATTTGTCTTACAACAACATGAGATAACTTCCTTTGCTTCAATCTTTGGCGAAATACCTATCCAATTAAAAGTAACAATGTTAATTATAAAAAAAATCATATGTGAGCACAAGAAGCTTTACAAAATAAACTTAAAAAATATTATAAAGTAGTACATGATAATTCTTATTAAAAAAAATTAAATCAAGTAAAAGACTTACATAGTTCTATCGTCATAAACATGAGGAAAAGAGTCAACACTTTGAAAGTCATATCTTAATTTTTGTGTATGCTCAATAATTCACTTGATGATGATATTTTGCTTCCTTAGTGTCCTATTTATAACATATTTTGTTTACAATTTTAAAAAGGTCATATTTTGTGAATCTTGTAACAAAGTTCTATTTTTTTTATTGGTCAATTAAACTTAGGTTGACATACTAATATTTAGTTGGTCAGCATATGATGTGTTGACTTTGATTTGACTTTATATGTTTGTCATTTTGACATGTGGCATGATTCAAAAAGAAAAAAAATTATCTAAACTTCTTTTCCTTCCATAACTTTTCCTTATTTTTTTCATCTTTTCTTACAAAACACTTTTCTTCCCGATTATTAAGTAAAACTAGCATTACATGCAAGAGGAAAAATTATGTAATTTTGCCTTTGACTAACATGAAGGAATCATATAATAAATTTAACCATGTATTGGGAAAAAAAATAATATTTTCAATGTAATAATATAATAAAATTAAGAAGCTGAAGTTGACACGTCATATGGCAGCTGCGCGCTTATATATGCAGCTGAAATGGCATGTCGATGATCTCCTGCCAGCTTCACCCCTCAAGTCTCTTTTATATAATAGGATAAAATTTATTTACTTCTTACTTGAATTTTTTTATCCTATGTTTAGTAAAAATTATAAATTTAACAACTTCAAACTAGCAGTACATGCAAGAGGAAAAAAATACAACTACTTAATTTTTCATTTGATTGATGATGGAATCTCTCGCACCCCATCTTTTTCCAAAATGGGATCTACGACGTCGGGACAATTCTTTTGGAATAAAAGAATTAAAGAATCGCTACCTAATGAATAAAGGTGCATTAGGACACCATTCTATCATATATATTAACTAAGGGTCTAAAGCCACCAGAGAATGGGCAATGATTAAAATTAACTCGAAAAGAAGACGTTAGACACTTTTTGAGGTCTATAAATATAGATCCTGACTGTATCTCACATTTTATGTGGGGAGAATTTAGCAAACAAAGGACTATTAATTTATTAAGCTAAGAAATGACTACATTGCTAAAGCATATAAAAACTTTATTTTAAGATAAATAAATAACTAATTATGAATTGGTTATCACTAATTAATACAAATCCATATGATAAAATAATTAAACATGCAAACTTATTTTTTCGTTCAGCAAGTAAAATAAATTTAAACATGTAAAAACAGTTTTTAATCAAAACAATTCTAGTGCTTAATCAAAACAATTCTAGCACTAGATGGTTAGGCATGTGAGTTAATTAAACAATGGATACATACAAAGCCAATGAAGGAACAAAAGTTCATGAATTTAATCAAATAATGTGAGATCTTCGATTATCACCTACATAAAATAAGATACTTGCAAGATTAACTATAAAAGTTGGAGGCTGACCTGATTGCTTCCAATTAATAAAGTGCTTAAGGTATTTGAATAATATAATTAAAAGAAAGACTAATTCAAAATTGAAGTAAAAGTAATGATAAAGAAAAAAGTACAAAATTAAGAACTAACCTGATCGCTTCCAAATCTAATGCTTAAAATATATCGTGCAAAATAAAATTTAAATAATTTGACAACACACGAAGTTAAAATTGAGAGAGAGAGAGTGACACCCTATAGCTCTATTCTTATATGTACCCATGTTTCAATCACATTCTTATATGTTGGAAGTGTATTAGGGCCATAAGAGACCTCTAGTACTTAGTCGAGTTCAAAACTTTCCTATAAATTGAGTTTCTAGTGTTAGAATATACAAGAGTCACTTTAAGTGATCATAACTCTTAGGACACAAAGAACTAGGTGCCCATGACCTACCAAACAAAAGGTCTTTGAATTAGCTTTCCAATGCAACTGATTTCACCTCATTTGGAGTTCAAAGTCAAGGGTTATGGCCGTATTACTAGAGTATGACAGATGCAGAGTGTACCTACAAGACTTATTATGGGTCGTGGATTAAAGTATGGCCCGTATACTAACTCGTGAAAAAATTCCTGAAAATTCATTTTTTTTGTCTTAGAGTTTATGGACCAATCTATGGGTCATAGAAACTTCTATAGGCCATAGATTGGGCTTGTGGAATTGATCCAAAGACCCCAAAAAATTTACGAAAGGGTCCCTATGGGCCGTAGATGGACTCGTAGACGACTTTGACAACTTTTTAAGAAAGGTTCTTTTGATCTTTTCCCACCCTTTCAAAGCCTAAACCTAATGTTCTACACCTAAATAAAGCCCTAAATATGTCGGTACAACCTTTTTATAGTAAAAACACCCTCTCAAACATAGAGGAATGTTTCAAGGGAGAAAATGGCTAGGCTTTGAAAATAATCTTGTGAATTCCTTCAAGCTGGTTTAAGATTCAAAACTCCAGGTATGTAGGCTAAGCAAAACATAGACTGTGTTCTTCTATATACCCCATAACCCAAATTAATGGAGTTGTGAGTGAATTGATCGAGTCTCCCATGAATGTTTCTTGAAGTTTTCTCTAAAATCCTAACGTATTCCTGTATATTACTATTTTTATAATTAAATGCTTGAATTAGGTGATTTTGTTGTCCTACTTAAACCCTAGCATAATATTTTCTTATTTTACACATTTCAATTAAATGGGTATGCATGTGTATAATTTGAGCCTAAAGAGTCTATAAAATTTGCTTTGACTCTACTTTTGATTTTTTGAATGCTATGAGTTAGAATGATGCATGATAGAGTCTTTATGAGTCAAGAGCTGAACTGTCACGCCCCGGGAGGGACACTTGAAGAACCATTGCTGATTCCTGAAGTGAACCACCTGACCTCATTGTCATATCAACTCAAGAGCGGGAAAAAGTACTCAAATAAGAAGACCTCATGAAAATTGATATAACTCTACTAAAACATAGTTTCCACTAAATAAATTTGGAGATACAAAATACTCAACAAATCCTCTACTCAATGTCTATGAAGCCTCTACTCAACAATCAAGATGGTACCATGACAGTCCATGGATACCCCAAATCAAAAAAATAAAATAATACTCAATTGAAATCAAGGAAAAAGGGCCCCTCTGAAAAGCAGGGAGGGCTCATCAAACTCTGGAAATGCACTGAACTGGACCTCAACGATGCGCGGGCTGAAGTCCTCTATTACCTGTATCTGCATCATGAAATGATGCAGGTCTAAATGGACATCAGTATACTGGTATGTAAAATGGCTCAAGGAAGTAAAACTCAACTCACTCACTTCAACTCAACAACTCATACTTAATTAGATATGCAAGTTTAAAATAAATCATGCTTTCAAAATAGACTCAGTAGTGTTTAACTTAGTTTAAAAATATTATGCTCAATCAGTGTTTATCTAGGAGTTTCTCTTAACTAACATCCATTCTCACCACCTTTAGTTTGGTGATGCAATCTCTTTGGTTCTTAACTTGCGAACCTAATGATCAAGGATTTGGAGAGGAATATCCTCATAGCTCAAGCTAGCTTTTACTCCAATAACTCAATAGGCACAACTAACTATGGGTCTCCAAACACTTTTTAGGCATGGAAATATGGAAGACTAGGTGGATGGCCGCTAACTCTGATGGTAACTCTAACTCATAAGTCACATTGCTCACTCTCTTTATGATCTGATAAGGGCTAATATACTTCGGACTTAGCTTTCCCTTTTCCCGGAATCACATTACACCCTTCATATGTGACACTTTCAAATACACCTAATCGTTGACCTCAAACTCTAAGTCTCTTCTCCTAACATCAGTGTAAGAATTCTGTCGACTCTGTTCAGTCTTCAATCTTTCTCAGATGATCTTCAGTTTCTCCATAGTTTGGTGAACCAAGTCTGGTCCAATCAACTCTGCTTCAGCTACCTCCAATCATTCAATCAGTGATCTACATCTCCTTTCATAAAGTGCCTCATATAGGGCCATCTGAAAACTCAAATGGAAGCTGTTGTAAGAAAACTCAATCAAAGGCAAATGGTCATCCCAATCACCTTTAAAGTCAATGAAGCAAGCTCTGAACATATCCTACGAGGTCTAAATAGTGCGTGCTGCTTGGCCATCTGTCTACAAGTGAAAACCAGTGCTAAGGTACACCTTCGTACCCAAACCCTTTTGAAATGATGTCCAAAATTGGGCAGTGAATCGGGATCCTCTATCTAAGATGATGGACAAGGGGACCCCATGCAGTCTAACAATCTTCTTTATGTATAGTCAGGCGTAATCATCTGTAGTGTCAATCATCTTTACTGCCAAAAAGTGAGCAGATTTGGTCATTCTATCAACTGTCACCTAAATAAAATCGTGCTGTTTGTGAGACCTCGATAAACCGGTGATGAAGTCCATATTAGTCATCTCCCATTCACACTTTGGAATCTCAAAATTCTGAGCTTCTCCACATGGCCTTTGATGCTCAACCTTAACTTGCTGGCAATTTGGGCATTTGGAAACGAAGTCAATAATATCTTTCTTCATTCCCCTCCACCAGTAGACTTTTCTCAATTCATGGTACATCTTAGTTGATCCTAGATGGATGGAATATTTAGAATTATGAGCCTCTGCCATGATCCTCTTGAACACCATCAACATCTGGAACACACAATCTGCCTTTGTACCTCAATATTCCATCTCTCCCTTTGGCGAAAGCCATTGCCTTTTGCTTATGCAATCTGCTTTCGATTGTAGCAAGATGGGATTTTGATCTTGTTTCTCCTTCACCTCTACTACTAGAGATGATGCAGACCTGTTATGAACAAGGACTCCTCCTTCGCCCGATTCATCTGATTGAACTCCCAATCGTGCCAGCATGTGAACCTCTTTAGCTAACTCTCTTTTCTCTTTCTCTACATGGGCGGTACTGCCCATGGATAGCCTACTATGAGAATCAACAACTATATTAGCTTTAACTGGATGATAGAGGATGTTCATGTCATAGTCCTTGAGTAGCTCATGTCATCTCCTTTGTCTCAGATTAAGCTCTTTCTGGGTAAAGACATATTGTAGGTTTGTGGTCTATGAATACATCAACATGTGCTCCATATAAGTAGTAGCACCATAGTTTGAGAGAAAACACCACTACTGCCAACTCACAGTCATGAGTGATATGATTCTTCTCATGCACTTTAAGCTGTCTGGAAGCATAGGAAACAACTTTACTTCTCTGCATCAACATACATCCCAATCCCACACTCAAAGCATCACAGTAGATGAAAAATCCATTTGTTCCATAGAAAAGGTCAATGTTGGGGCAGTAGTCAATCTTGTCTTCAGCTCCTAGAAACTTTTCTCACACGCATCAAACTATTGTAACTTGACCTTCTTCTGAGTTAGTTTAGTCAATGATGCAGATATGGTAAGAAATCCTTCAACAAATCTTCGATAGTAGCCAACCAATCCCAGAAAGCTTCTTATATCAGTCAGGGAGGTTGGACTGGGCCAATTCTAAACTGCCTCAATCTTTTGGGTGTCTACTCGAATGCCATCGCCCGAAATTATATAGCCTAAGAATGCCACAGATTTGAGCCAAAACTCACACTTTGAAAACGTCACATATAACTCATTATCTCTGAGCGTCTTCAAAGTTATTCTAAGGTTATTAGCGTGCTCCTCCTCATCTCTAGATTACACCAAAATATCGTCAATAAACATGATCACGAACATGTCAAGATACTGTCTGAATACTCTGTTTATCAAGTTCATTACGGGTGCAGATGCATTTGTCAACCCAAAGGACATAACCAAAAATCAAAGTGATTATATCTGGTTCAAAAAGCCGTCTTTAGGATGTCATACTCTCTCACTTTCAACTGGTGATAGTCTGATCAGAAGTCTATCTTGGAGAAAATAGTGGCACCTTGAAATCGGTCAAACAAGTCATCGATTCTCAGAAAGGGGTACTTATTCTTGACTGTCACCTTATTCAACTGGCGGTAGTCAATATACATTCTGAGGGAACTATCCTTCTTTCGTACAAACAAGACCGAAGCACCCAATGGACGACACTCGATCTTATAAATCCCTTTCTAGAAAATCTCTCAACTTCTTCTTCAACTCTTCCAACTCTGCAAGGGCCATTCTATACCGTGGAATAAAGATAGCTTGGGTCTCAGGATGAACATCAATTTCAAAGTCAATCTCTCTATTAGGAGAGACTTCGGGCAGATACTCAGGAAATACATTAGGAAACTTGCTCATAATTGGCACAGACTCAAGAGTAAGAGGCTCTACATCATCAGACTCAACTCGCACATGGTGATAGATACATCCCTTGGAGATCAGTCTTTAGGCCTTGAGGTAAGAAATAAATTTACCCTTTGGCGCAACAGAATCTCCCTTCCACTCAATAACGGGCTTATTTGGAAACTGGAATTTGACAATTTGGGTTTTGCAATCAACAGTGGCATAACAGGTGTGAAGCCAGTCCATGCCAAGGATCACGTCAAAATCAACAATCTCTAATTCAACCAAATCAACAAGAGTATCACTATGATGGATGGACATCACACAATCTCTATAGATTCTCTTAGCTCAAATGGACAGACCAACAAGAGTAGAAATAGAAAATGTCTCAAGCAATCACTCAGGAAGGATCTCAAATCTACCAGCCACATATGGCGTCACAAGGGAACAAGTCGCACCCGGATCAAGTAAAGCATCACAAGGAAGGGTTAAGACTCAAACCATACCTGTTACAACATCTGGTACAACCCCTTGATCATGTCGATTCCCCACTGCATATAGACGTTTTGTCCCATCGCTTGTCCCTAGTGCAGCATCTCTCTAGTTACCTCTCGCTGGTGGTGCTGTGGTAGAAGACTGGCCTTATTGCCACACATCAGACACTCCCTCTGAAAATGGACTAGATGGACACACTTGTAATAACCATTCCCTCCATCTCTACATTCTCCTAGATGCATCCTGCCACATTTCCAAAAAGGTGGCTTCCCTTTAGAGCCAAGGGTCATATTTGCTTGAGACTATGAATATTGTGGTCGAAAGTTTGGCTGACCTTGGGACTTTTGATCATACTTGTGGCTTGGGGCTGGTGCATTGGCTGAAGATAGTGCATAGCTAGTGGACCTCTTCTAGAAGTAAGACTTATCTCCCTTACTCTGTTTAGTCTGATGAGCTTAGGCCCTGCTGACTTGGCTTTCTTAATTAGATGCTCCTCTCTACCTCTCTTCTTATCCTCCTCGGTTTGCTAGGCATAGACTAAACTCTGGAGATATCCATATATGGGATCAGCAATGCCGCTTTACACTATTTCTTCATATGTCTTCTCAACCCAGGTACAAATTTCCTCATCCTCGCTCTCATATCCTGGACCATTTCTAGGCGTTCCTGGATAACTAGATGGATTTCAGGTTGTACTCTTTAACAGTTAGCCCCTCCTGTTTCAGATTCACGAACTCATCAATCTTGGCCTCTCTAACCTCCTGGGGAAAGAAGTGTCCAAGGAAGGCACTCTCAAACTTATCCCAAAAGAACAGGCTCAACGTCCTCACCTCGACTCTCTTCCTATTGATTGTACCAAACATTAGCTACATCCTTGAGCTGAAAGGCAGCAAGCTCAATTCCCTTAGTCTCGGTCGTATGCATGGCTTTCAACACATTTTACATCCCATCAATAAAGTTTCGAGGGTCCTTCTCAACCGTCCATCCAATGAAGACTAATGGGTTCATCCTTAGAAAGTCTCTCGGTCTGGTAGCAGCTGTTGGCTCTTAAGAGCTAGAACTAGTAGTCTATGAACTCTGGTTCCCACTCTGAGCAGCTACCAGTTGGGTGAGCATAGAGATAGCTCCTCAGAAGTCAGTCTCCGTGGTAGAAGCAGGTAGAGCAGTAGGTGTCTTGAAATACCAGTGGCTTTGGCTGGTCGACCTCAACCCCTTGTTTCTATCTTAGTAAGCAACTCTGAAGTGGGATTCCTAACATTGCTAGCTGAAGCATTTCTTTGGGTCACGGTACACTTAGGAGGCGTGATTTGCAAGCGCGTAACACATGCTTTATGAAGGAGCTTTATAGAGTTTTAATTTTATCACACGAACTCCAAAGATAAGAAATTGTAACAGTTCCTAATGCCCTATAGCCTCCTGCTTATGAACTATGGTGCATAATACACCTATAAACAAGGCTCTACTAGACATGGCTTCATAGACTCCCTAGGATTCTTAAACTCGTTGCTTTGATACCAAGTTTGTCATGCCCCGGGAGAGTACCCTTGGCGTGGCCGACACTTGAAGAACCATAGTTGATTCCCCAAGAGAACTGCCTAGCCTCATTGTCATATTAACTCAACAATGGAAGAAAAATGCTCAAATAAGAAGACCTCATGAGAATAGATATAAATCTACTAAAGCATAATTTCCAATGGATAAGTTTGGAAATACAAAATACTCAACAAATCCTCTACTCAATGTCTATGAAGCCTCTACTCAACAATCTAGATGGTACCATGAAAGGCTATAGATACCCAAAATCAAAGAAATAGAGTAATACTCAATCAAAATCAAGGAAAAAGGCCCCTCAGAAAAGCAAGGAGGGCTCACTAAACTCTAGAAATGCACTGAACTGGACCTCAGTGATACATGGGCTAAAGTTCTCTATCACCTGTATTTGTATCATGAAATGATGCAAGTCCAAATGGACATCAATACATAGAATATATTGGTATATAAAATGTCTTAAGAAAGTAAAACTCTACTCACTCACTTCAACTCAGCAACCCATGCTCAACTCAATTAGATATGCAAGTTTAAAATAAATCATGCTTTTAAAATAGACTCAGTAGTGCTTAACTCAGTTTAAAAACATTATGCTCAATCAGTGTTTGCTTAGGAGTTTCTCTTAAACGACATTCAATCCCACCACCTTCAGTTTGGTGATGCACAAAGGCGACGTCGTCGCCATACCTGTCCTAAATCAAAAGATGATTAACTCTCTCATAGATCCATAGTAATTGTCCATATTTTGGGACAGGGGTCACTAGAATCCTACACTGGCAATGTAGTTCTACGGGATAAAGTAGATATTTACTCGCTCATTGCTTGGTGCTCGATACTCCTCCCAAGACTAAAACATGCTCAACTCATCAATCAACTTAAAGCTCAATAGTACTCACTCAATCAACTCAAGTCTCAACCTCATTAGATTATCTCAACTTAGCTCATCTCAGTGTCTCATCAACTCAGTCAATCAAGAGAAACCCATTCAAACTCATCTCAGACTCAAATGGACATTTCAGACTCACTCAATTAGACTCATCATGAAATGCAAGTAACATGCATCAATAGACATGAAATCATGATACTATATGCTCCTCATGCTTAATTATGCTCAATTGACTTAACTCAGATAATCAAACTCAAACTCAACTCAGTCTATGCGTAGAATTTCATAAACCATGCAATTTGGGTTCATAATGTTAATGCACAAAACTTATACTTCAATCTCATATCAATAGTAGTTTAATGTATCAGTTATTCAGTTCATAATCATGAGAACTCAAAGTAAATGCAGAAAATTTGGTGTTTAGGTTATAGAATTCTCAAGACTCAATTTTGTTTCCTAAATTACGACTCAAGGAAGAAAAGGTCGTTGGAAAGAACGTGCTACAACACTTTAGTAAGCTTTAAATACCTGGAAATAGAAGAACAATCAACATCTCAGAAAATCTCTATGCGGATGCTTGGAACCCTAGATTTCTCCCCTGCCTCGATGCTTTCTAAAATTTCTAAGTAATTTTGAGGAGTAATACCTTTAGGGTACTGATAAATGGTCTAAAACAAGTCCAAAAGGTCATGGGTTTTAATTAAAAAGAGTGGAAAAGGATAGAATTACCCCTAACAAAAAACTACCGAAGTGGACCATGAAACCCTTTTTACGGCCCATGAAAAAGGTTACGGGTTGTGGTCCTCTCTTGTGAAAAGTAGGTCAAATTTGTAATTTCTAAATCTCATTCTACAACCTGTCAGACGGCTTGTGGAACATGTTATGGGTCGTGATCCCTTTCATAGAATCTAGGCCAAAATTATGGGTTTCTGGATCTTATTCTATGACTTGACAAATGACTAGTGGAGCATATTACGGGTCGTGTTCCTTCTCGTAATTTCTCTTCTGTAATTAGCCAAAATTTTCAAATCTGGAACACCTTTTACGACATGGTACACGGGCCGTACTCTAGATTACGGCTTGTAAACCTTCTCGTAGGACCTGATCTAAGGACCTATTTCACTTTCTAAATTTCTGGGTTGTTACATTATCTCCTCCTTGGGATCATTTGTCCTCGAAGAGTCCCCATCCATTTCGCGTTGTGGAGCTGTCATGCACCTTCGAACAACTCTGTACATCTCCAAATAAAATAGTCATAACATTTTACTCCAAACTCCTATAAAGGCAAAATTAGATGTGTCAGAAATCTAATTCAAATTTTTTTAATTTGATATATTATGAGCTACTTAATTCATTATACTTTAGTAGATATGGTCGTTTGAAGTTGACCCTTCTATCAACTCATACAAAAACTTAGTCGGTAGAAATATTTTGGACTTGGCTTGATGTAAAAGATCCTTATGGCTCTAAATCACATCTAATATATTTTAAATACTTAGGAATATACAACCTAAAAGTCATTGGTCCACCTAACTTTTATAAAATGTCACATCAAAACTCAATCACTAAGATAGTTTTTAACTTAACTTCACACTAGAGGGTTCGTGTGACCTTGTTATTTCATCTCTATATACATTCGTACACTAAAAAAATTGACTTTAATACCTGTGCTGAATTAAGAATCATTGATTGCAATCTTATATCATATGAAGGATGACTCAGTCTTAGCTAAAAAAATTAGGATGTTACATGTAAGGACCCGGATTCTCAAATGACTTTATCGGACTTTATAATGTCACCCCATGAGAAAAATTGACCAAGTGTCACTTTATGGGAGGCCCACACGGCTCGTGTGAGGTCAAAGAGACCTTGTGGCCTCCAGTGAAGGGGTACCTGGCAATGATTTCGATAATGTAGACTTGACAGGGAGTTTCGGGCTAAGGCACGTCAGCAGAACCCCAAACGGACTGTATGGTGCTTCACAGGCCGTGTGGTGAGCCATGTGATGGCCTTGAACCTGGAAAACAAAGAAACAATGCAAAGTATGGTCACACAGCCACCCACACGGTCCATGTGGTATGTCACGGGTCAAGTGGCCCACCGTATAACTCATGACGCGAAATTTTTCTAAGTATGGGGTCTTCAAGATCAAGCTAAGTTCACTTTCAAGCCTTCAATTCAAGATTATTTATGTTGATTAAGGCCATCGTAGGTCTCCTGCATCAAGTCAAGTTCAAAGGAATTCCATTAGTTAAAGTTTTTCACAAGTACCGATAGAAGGGTCGACATTAAATAGTCATATCTCTTAGCACAAAAAGAACTGGGTGGCCCACGACCTATCAAATTGAAGCTCTCTGAACTATCTTTCCAACGCATCTAGGCGCACCTTGTTCCAAATTCGGATCAAGACGTTATGCCCTTTTTTGTAGAATCTATCTGGGCTAGACGGGAGGCCTTTACGGACCGTGAAGAGCTTCACGGACCATGAGGCCAACCATGACAAGTTCAGTTTAAAATTTAAAAGGGCGTTTCATTGAGGTATTTTTGATATCTTGACCTATCTCCAAGGCTTTTAAGACCTTTTTAACCCCTTCTATATACCTAAACTTCTCCTACACTAATTCTGAACCCTTATTCAAGACAAACACTTAGTTTATAGAATTAGACCCTCAAATTCTCTCCAAGTCTCATCTTCAAGATTCACGCTAGGAATCAATTAGGGTATCAACTTCAAGCTAAATTCTTCATGAATATTGGTTCATATGGAAATTATGAAGTGGGTTAAAACGCAAACATGTTTATGTATATGCTCCCTTTACTCAATGCATAGATGAGGATAGGTACAACCTTCCCTATACACATGTATGTATGAGCTAAGTGTGTATTGATGAGGACAGGCGCAACCCCCCATTTACATAGTGCATAGATAAGGATAGGTACAACCTTCCCTATGCACATGTATGTATGAGCTAAGTGTATATTGATAAGGACGGACACAACCCTCCTTTTACACAATGCATAGATGAGGATAAGTACAACCTTCTCTATGCACATGTATGTTTGAGCTAAGTATGTATTGATGAGGACGAGCACAACCCTCCCTTTAAACAATGCATAGATGAGGATAGGTACAACCTTCCCTATGCACATGTATGAGCTAAGTGCATATTGATGAGGATGGGTACAACCCTCCCTTTACACAAGGCGTAGACGAGGATAGGTACAACCTTCCCTATGCACATGGTTATATGAGCTAAGTGTGTATTGATGAGGATGGGTACAACCCTCCCTTGACACAATGTATAGATGAGGACAGGTACAACCTTCCTTATATAAAGTCATGTCATGAGCTACATGTGTATTGATGAGGATGGGTACAACTCTCCCTTTACACAATTCAGGCAAGGAGTGACTCATTGAGTGCTAGTATGTGTGGGTCATGGCTACTCTATGGTTTTCATATGACATATTGTGCAGGTTAACATCATCTTTCTTTCACGTTGCATGCCCGCATACTAGTGCATTCAAATATACTAATGCATACTCTATGCCTACATGATTTTACCATGTAGGGGCTGCCTGTTACGATCATCCACCGCTTGATGGGTAGCTCAAATTCAGAGAGTTGATATTGTGGTGAGTCCTATCTTCCAAGGACAAATTACCTTCCATCTACCTATGTTGTTTTCTGTTTATCTTCTTAATTAAGGGTGAGCCCGGGACATGTCTTGGCCCCTGTCCCATCTTATGACTAGAGGCATTGTTGGACATCTTGTTGACTCTCGTAGATTTTCTATGTTATGTGTTATATTTGAAGTTTATGATTTCAGTTATCTATAGGATATGGCTATCATGGATTGATTATGGGAATTATGGTATATATGTATGTTTGATGTGGAAATGTGGAAGATCCTAAGCCCCGTATTGCCCCCATAGAGTGAGTCATACTTAGCGGCCCCTTAGTTCATCGTGCTATGTGCTATGTGAATCTATCCCTTTTTCTTCGATATCCCCATAGCGTGAGTACTACTTTCCTATCCCTTAGAACTATGTGTTTACTTTTTGAATGCGCTTCCGAACTGATGATGTGGATTTGGATATTTTGAGGCTTGTTTGGGGAATCTCGGGTCCCCATTCGCCATGTCAATTCATGGCCCTAGGTCCGAATCGTGATATTACACCTGTCTTCATAGGCTCGACGTTCATAGGCAAACCTCTGCGTTCACGGAGGTATTGATTCTGCTGAGCTCTGCATTCGTGGAGTATAAAATTTCTGAAATAATTTTTAATTTTTAAAGTGATGGATTTCATCATTTCCCATCATTTTTAATATTCTAAGATCGGTTTTAGAGAGATTTCTCAAGGATTTTCAAGACAGAGCTTTTGGGTGACGTGTTTCTGACCCATATCTTCAATTTTCATTGATTAAATTTGTGATTTTAACATGAAAATTGGTAATTTTAATTGGAGAAATTGGAGTTTTCTTGGACATTGAATTTTGATAGAAATATGGTGATTGTGAGTTCATTTTAACTCCTAAGGTATGGGAAAGTAGGTTAAAGTAACCTCAAAATAAAGTAAAAGGACGTTGTTTAGCTTATCCAGAAAGGGTTCGCGATAGGTTTGCGACGCGGATCTTGAGACAACTCTGCAGGTCTTCAATAAAATGATCATAACTTTCTATTCCGAACTCTGATTAAGGCGAAATAAGATGCGTTGGAAGGCTAATTCAAAGATATCTAATTTTATATATTAAGGGTCACCTAACTCATTATACTTTAGGAGATATGGTCATTTGAATTTGACTCTTTTATCAACTCATACGAACACTTAGTCGGTAGAAATTCTTTGGACTTGACTTGATGTAAAAGATCCTTTATAACTCTAAATCACATCTAATATACTTTAAATACTTAGGAATTGATCCTAGCATGTATATACAACCTAAAATTCATTGGTCCATATAACTTTTATAAAATCTTACATTAGAACTGCGACCTTTTATCATCTCCAATTCTATTCCCGCACTAAGAAATTAATTTTAACATCTATGCTCAATTAAAAATTATCAGTTAAAATCGTATATCATATGAAGGATGAATCAATCTTAGTTAAAAAAGTTGGAGTGTTACATTTTTCCTAGTGTCAGGATCGAGCTTTATAATTTCATGAGAGTTAGCCGCGTGTCTCTTCGGCAGATCCTTGAGGATTCTTTACCTTGTTATGTTCTATTTAAGGACTAGACATTGAAACTTGTAAATGTGGCACCACTTATAGGATGGTTTTTAGTTTAGTTTCCTTATGCTTATTTACTATTTTAGTCTTTATTTCTTCCGCTTTTAGTATCACTAGTATAAGTGCCCGTGCGTTGTACGCATATTTAAAAAATATAATAATATTTTTATTTAAAAGTAACTAAGGTATGTTACTATTGAGTAAGAGAAGAGAATGTGTAATCATATACAGTATATTTATTTTATGTAAACACTTGATAATAAAATTTTACCCTAATTAATATGTGGCGAGGATATGATCTTCAAAGACATCAAATATTATTCTAACAACTTATCCTTCTCCTAGTATAATGAAGATTAATAACATGTGGAGTGTGTTGAAGTATTATTACTGCTAATTAATTAAATTTTAAATTAGATCAAATTTGAATCTAGTAATAAAAGTAATGAATCATATATCATACTTAGCAACGTGTATTATGGTACAAAAGTTGTATTGAATTTATAATATATAAACTATATTATGTAATTTTATTTGGCAATCAGTATAAAACATTAAAATGAGTACGAAGCTATTTAGTAGTTTTTTGTTAAGTTCGTATTGTTAAATTTAATTTCTTACGCGTTCAGTTTTTAAATTTTAGACATTAACTAAGTTCACTAATTAGTTTAAGAATGAAAATGAAATTTCCACAAAAAATTTAATTTTAAAAATCTATTGTGACTTTTGAAAATGTATTTAGGTGCACTTTTTTTTCTGGATAAAAATTATTTATTTATTTCAATTGAGAATTTTGAAATTGCAATTAATATTATGTGAAGTTATAAAAATCCCCTTCAATTGAAAATGTGATGGAAAGTTATAAAAATCCCCATTAAATTGGATAGACATTTTTTGAGAAATTATTAAAGATCAATTTTTTTTAAAAAAATTGTTTCTTTAGAAAAAATATTTAGGTTAACAATTTTATTTGCAGAATAAAAATTATTTATTTATTTTTTATATTGAGAAATATTGAAACCATATTTAGTGTAATGGGATTATGGGAAGTTATACTTCCAATTCATTTTCAACATCGAAAGAATAACCTTTATATTAAATTGTGAATTTCAAAAACTTATTTGGGTATACAGGTTTAGGATGACTTATCTTGATAGGTTAGGCAAGTGTCATCACATCCCCTTTTTGGATCATGATAAATACTTATAATTGTACCATGCAAATATTGTCCAAATCAGAGACTACTTATCAAAATAAAAGTATAAAACATGAAAAAGGAACAATAAGTTTTTTTATTTGGCAATGCGTTATTGTAAGTTACATAGGAATAGAAATTGAATTTCAATTTTATTTTGGAAGGAAGAAGCAAAGTGTTCCTACTTATAGTATTCCTTTCTATTTCATCCCATGAAATTTTGATTCTTCAAGTCATGCTTTCATTAGTTTCTTCAATTCGACTTGTTGAAGGCAGAAAGCCACAGTGGCACTTTGCGCCATCACAATAAGAGGCTACTATACCCCCACACACTTTTTTACAATCATCATCTGTCTTACAACAACATGAGATAACTTCCTTTGCTTCAATCTTTGGCGAAATACCTATCCAATTAAAAGTAACAATCTTAATTTAAAAAAATCATATGTGAGCACAAGAAGCTTTACAAAATAAACTTAGAAAATTTCATAAAGTAGTACATGATAATTCTTATTAAAGAAAAATTAAATCAAGTAAAAGACTTACATAGTTCTATCATCATAAACATGAGGAAAAGAGTCAACACTTTGAAAGCCATATCTTAATTTTTGTGTATGCTCAATAATTCACTTGATGATGATATTTTGCTTCCTTGGTGTCCTATTTATAACATATTTAGTTTACAATTTAAAAAAAGTCATATTTTGTGAATCTTGTAACAAAGTTCTCTTTTTTTTATTGGTCAATTAAATTTAAGTTGACATACTAATATTTAGTTGGTCAACCCATATGTTGTGTTGACTTTGATTTGACTTTGTATGTTTGTCATTTTGACACGTGGCATGATTCAAAAAATAATATATCTAAACTTCTTTCCCTTCCATAACTTTTCTTTATTTTTTTTCATCTTTTCTTACAAAACACTTTTCTTCCCGATTATTAAGTAAAACTAGCATTACATGCAAGAGGAAAGATAAATTTATGTAATTTTGCCTTTGACTAATATGATGGAATCATATAATAAATTTAACCATGTATTGGGAAAAAAATAATATTTTCAATATAATAATATAATAAAATTAAGAAGCTGAAGCAGACATGTCATATAGCAGCTGTGCGCTTAAATAGGCAGCTGAAATGGCATGTCGACGGTCTCCTGAGCTTCACCCCTCAAGTCTCTTTTATATAATAGGATAAAATTTATTTACTTCTTACTTGAATTTTTTTATACTATGTTTAGTAAAAAAAATAAATTTAACAAATTCAAACTAGCAGTACATGCAAGAGGAAAAAAAAATATAATTACTTAATTTTGCATTTGATTGATGATGGAATCTCTCGCACCCCCATTTTTTCGCAAAACGGGATCTACGACGTCGGGACAATTCTTTTGGGATAAAAGAATTAAAGAATCGCTACCTAATGAATTAAGGTGCATTAGGACACCATTCTATCCTATATATTAACTAAGGGTCTGAAGCCACCAGAGAATGGGCAAGGATTCAAATTACCTCTAAAGGAAGACGTTATACACATTTTGAGGTCCATAAATATAGGTTCTGACTGTATCTCGCATTTTATGTGGGGAGAATTTAGCAAACAAAGGACTATTAATTTATTAAGCTAAGAAATGACTACATTGATAAAGCATATAAAAACTTTATTTTAAGATAAATAAATAACTAATTATGAATAGGTTATTACTAGTTAATACAAATCTATATGATAAAAGAATTCAACATGCAGACTTATTTTTTCGTTCAGCAAGTAAAATAAATTTAAACATGTAAGATCAGTTTTTAATCAAAACAATTCTAGTGCTTAATCAAAACAATTCTAGCACTAGATGGTTAATTAGGCATGTGAGTTAATTAAACAATGGATACATACAAAGCCAATGAAGCAACAAAAGTTCATGAATTTAATCAAATAATGTGAGATCTTCGATTATCACCTACATAAAATAAGATACTTGCGAGATGAGCATATAATGAATATTTTTGGGAGTATTATTGAGCATCGATATGGGTGAGAGTTATAATAATTCAAACTCATAAACTATGTAGTCAGCGTAGGATAGGATTGTACCAAGAGTACAATTCCTCACTTGCCACTGAGATGACCCAGTTTTGGGATGGATCCACTCCCCTGATTTTCGTCCCTTACCCTGACAAAGTATTGGACGGCTCTGGCAGCGTGGGCAAGACGTTATCATCACGAAGCTCATGCTGATGGTTGTCGGTTAGAGAAATTCCCCAAGAACTAAAGTTTATTATCTTATACACTGAGATTTATTATTTCTTTATTAAAGTACTTCCTTTTCTTATGTTGCATATTCAATTGAGTTGAGCTAATTGTAGAGCTACGCATATGAGTATTTTATTTTTATATATTTAGTTGTACTCGTTAATGCATTAAAGTAAATATTTCTTTTATATTGAGTCGTACCTTTAAATGCGTTTTAAATATATGTTTTACTTGCATGATATATTTTTCTCAATTGACTATATCCAAGTAAAGTTGAGTATCCTGTTCTTAGTATTTTTTGGCCATCTTACATACCATACATTCCACGCACTGACGCCTTTGGCGCTGCATCATTTTATGATGGAGATTCAGATACCCATATTAGTGGATGTTCAGTAAGACAGTCCCCATCAGCAGTCAGTGAGGCCTCTTTGCATCCAGAGGACTCTTAAGAGTCTTTATTTCCTTGTATTTATTTTAGTTGAGATAGCCGTGAGCCTACTCCGGTGCCTAGTTCAGAGTCAGTACTTTAGAGGCTTCATAGACTAGAAAGATATTGTTCAAGTTATTTCGTTGAAGTTGTTTAAAAGATTTTGAGTCAAGTTGTATACATTATTATTTTAAGTTAGAGTTCATGAATTTTAAGCCCATTCTAATTTTATTATGATGTTAATATCTTCCGCTGAGTAAGTTAGCCAGGCCAAGTGGTTCGTTTGGGACTAGAAATGATTTTCGAGTGCTGACCACGTTCAGGGTGTAGGCTTAGGGCGTGACAGTGAAAAAGTAATCTTGGTTGAATTTTTTTACCAACCGGAGCAAAAGATAATTTTTCTAAACAAAAATACAATTTTTAGTGTGCGATAACTCTGCGTCGCAGAAATGCCTCAAAATAGGTCATTCTCACACTTTATACATAAAACTCATTCGGCGAGTGTGATTTATGTGTTACGTAAAAAAATAAACTGTGGTGGAACGAGTACGTGACGCTGACCTGCTCCATCACAGTTCAGAATTATTTTTCTGTCGGCTGAAATCTTAATAAGAGGCACTCCAGATTTTTATCCACTCCTCCTACACTTAATCCACGACTGATATAGGTTTTTTATTTTTGCCTAAAAAGGGTTCCTAACCCTATTCTTAAGTTCATATATGTTCTAAATAAGGAACTAGGGCTAAGAAGAGGAGAAGAGAATTAGGGATTTGAGTGATTGAAGCAAATTCTTGCAAGATTGATTTTCTTCCTTCTTCCTAAGTATGTACAACTAAATTAAAGCATGAAATTATTCTTCCATGTGCCCCTATTAATAAAAATATTGTGAAAGTATTGAGTCTCCATGCATATTTCTTTGAAAGTTCTCTTGTAAACTATATATTCTATGTCTTTTTATATGCTTGATGATTATCATGAACTTGATTTACTAACAAATAATTTTACATAGGTTATTTCATAAACCCTAGATAGTATTTAATAAAAGATTGCATGAATGAGAACCTATAAGGGATTGAGTCTACAACCTTGACAGTATGAACGTGATTGTGATTGTACTATGAGAATGGTGATGATGATATTGATAAAACTAGATGGTCCTGAGAGTTTTCATAATTGAACTCAAATGATTGGTCTAAATTGATAGACCTCTTATATTACTGTCTAATCTACTCTTGAGAGGTTGATGGAATTGATAGATTGATTGACTTGATAAAAATAAATGAATTGATAGAGCCCATGTGAGACTTACTAAGCGGATTGATTGTTTTATGAGCATTTAGTCTTGGGAGGAGTATTGAGCACCGAATTGAGTGAGAGTAACCCCAACTCGAACTTAATAACTACGTCGCCAAACGTAGGAGTGGATCGAATTCGTTAATGTCAGAATGCTTTCCTATTTTTATTATCCTAAATTAATAGGACTTGATTGATTATTGGATCCATGATTGGTTTGATTCATCCTTAATCTTAGCAAAGTATTGGACGGATGTGACAACGACGTTGGCTCGTTGTACGATCATTGGCTCGTAAATGATTGTAATCGGATAAGAGAAACTCCCATATAGGTCTTGAATATACTCTGATTGGATAGGATTGGATTGTATATGATTGGTCATTTTCTAAACTATATTCTTACTTTAGACTTTGACATCCTGGTTGAGTTTCTTACTTCTTGATTTGAGTTATCTGAGTTGATATTGTTCTACCTTTATCTGTTTCATTCTGCCATCTTACGTACTCGTACATTCAAGCATATTCAAGAAAGTAGGAAAAAAATAAATATAATACATGATTAAGAATTAAAACTAGTTTGGTAGCTTTTGCAAAGCCTCACCCAAATAAAGAAGCATATATGAATAATTGAACAGAGAGTTGCACATTATTTAAATAGACCATTAGTTAGACTAGAAGTTTATATGATGACAAAAATATACTCAACTTATAGATAATAAGTTTAAAATTTAAAATTTGAATGTAATTGAGGTTAAATGAAATTCTAACAAAATTATATAAGATAAGTTTCCAGTAAATAACTAAATAATAAAATATTACTAAATCACTAATTATGTTTAATTGTAAAAAAACAAAAAAGAAGAAACAATAATCCAACGTAATAACTTTAAAATTTTCTTGTTCAAACATTTATAAAATAAAACGAAAGATAAACTTTGTACGTAGAACTGTCAATACGGGTTGGCCCATCCCATTCGGCCTAGTCCATACAAACTTTGGAATTTTACGGGCCAAGCCGAGCTAGCCTATTTTTTGTGGGTCAAAAATTAGTTAGCCAGCTCATTAGTACGTGGATTGTGGGCCTTGCGGGTCAGTCCACATTTTTACAAGTATATCTTTCATTAATATTTTAAATTAAATTATAATTTAAAAATATTAAAATAAATAGCAAGACAATATTATATGGTATTAATGTTACTATTACATATTATAAAAACATAAGTTATATCTAAATTTTAATGTTTAAAATTTTAAACGAACATTGAGTTTCGATTCTTATAATTTTTAATACTCTATTTTATTTTTATTTCTACTTATTTTTTAATTCTGCCCACGGGCTGGCACAACCCATATGGCAAAAGTCTCACAAATCAACAAGCTTATTCACGGGTTAGGCAACAGCCCTAGCTCATATTGATAGCTCTATTTGTATGTAACAATTAATAATGATGATGATGATTTTGTAAATTGAGAACGCCAAAATATATAATTTATCGAGTAAAAACTAAATATAATTTTATGCATATAAAAAAAGAAATAAAATTTTAAAAACTAATTAATCAACCAAATAGGTCGGTTAAAATTGAGTGTCAGCAGAGATCATTGCTTAATCAATATATATAATATTTGACCATGTTTCATTGTGAATTTTTTTTAAAAAAAAAATCAAAATAAAAAAAATGATATGTACTTATCAAAAAAATGAGAGACTAGTTATGAAAAGAAAAGTATAGGACATGAAAAAGAAACAATAAGCTTTTTTATTTGGCTAATGCCTTTTAATAAGTTACATAGAAATAGAAATTGTATTTCAATTTATACATGTTGGAAGGAAGAAGCAAAGTGTTCCAACTTATATTGTTCCTTTCTATTTCATCCCATCCCATCAATTTAAGCTTTCATTAGTTTCTGCAATTCGATTTGAAGAAGACAGCCACCCACAGTGACAATTTGCACCATCACAATAATAGGGTTGTATACCCGGACACACTTTTTTACAATCATCATCTGTCTTACAACAACATATGGTAGTGTCCCCTGCTACATTCTTTGATGAAATACCTATCCAAATTAAATGTCAAAATTTATAATTAGTTAAAAAGAAAAAATCATATATGACGACAAAAAGCTTTCCAAAATAAACTTAGAAAATGTTATAGAGAAGTAGATAATCAGGTAAAAGACTTACATAGTCCTATCGCCATAAACATGAGGAAAAGAGTCAACACTTTGAAAGCCATATCTTAATTTTTGTGTATGCTCAATAATTCACTTGATGATGATATTTTGCTTCCCCCGTGTCCTATTTATAACATATTTAGTTTACAATTTTAAAAAAAGTCATATTTTGTGAATTTTGTAATAAAGTTCTCTTTTTTTTTATTGGTCAATTAAATTTAAATTGACATACTAATATTTAGTTGGTTAACAAATATGATGTGTTGATTTTGATTTGACTTTGTATGTTTGTCATTTTGATATGTTTATGATTCAAAAAGAAAAAAAAATAAATCTAAACTTCTCTCCCTTCCATAACTTTTCCTTATTTTTTTTCATCTTTTCTTACGAAACACTTTTCTTTCTGGTTATTAAGTAAACCTAGCATTACATGCAAGTGGAAAAATAAATTTATGTAATTTTGCCTTTGACTAATATGATGGAATCATATAATAAATTTAATCATATATTGGGGAAAAAAATTAATATTTTCAATGTAACAATATAATAAAATTAAGAAGCTAAAACAAACACGTCATATGACAGCTGCACGCTTAAGTAGGCAGCTGAAGTGGCATGTCGACGGTCTCCTACCAGCTTCACCCCTCAAGTCTCTCTTATATAATAGGATAAAATTTATTTACTTCTTACTTGAATTTTTTTATCTTATGTTTAGTCAAAAAATAAATTTAACAAATTCAAACTAGTAGTACATGCAAGAGGAAAAAATACAATTACTTAATTTTGCATTTGATTGATGATGGAATCTGTCGCACCCCATCTTTTCGCAAAATGGGATCTATCACGTCGGGACAATAAACTTAGAAAATATTATAGAGAAGTACATGATAATTCTTACTAAAAAGTTAAATCAAGTAAAAGACTTACATAGTTCTATCGCCATAAACATGAGGAAAAGAGTGAACACTTTGAAAGACATGTCTTAATTTTTATGTATGCTCAATAAGTCACTTGATGATGATGTTTTGCTTCCTCGGTATCCTACTTATATCATATTTAGTTTACAATTTAAGAAAAGTCATAATTTGTGAATCGTGTGACATATCATATTTAGTTTACAATTAAAGAAAAGTCATAATTTGTGAATTGTATAACATAACATATTTAGTTTACAATTTAAGAAAAGTCATAATTTCTGAATGGTGTAACATATCATATTTAGTTTACAATTTAAGAAAAGTCATAATTTGTTAATCTTGTAACAATTTTTTTTTCTTTTTTGGTCAATTTTATTTAAGTTGACAAAATAGCATTCGGTTGGACCAAATAAGTCACTTGCACCTATGGCGTATTGACTTTGACTAGCATTACATGTAAGAAGAAAAATAAATTTATGTAATTTTGCCTTTGACTAATATAATGGAATCACATAATAAATTTAAACATACATTGAAAAAAACAATAATGTTTTCAATGTAATAATATAATAAAATTAAATAGTTGAATCAGACATATTAATTGATAACTACGCGCTTAAATAAATAATTAAAATGAAATATCGACGATCTCCTGCCAGCTTCATCCCTCGAGTCTCTCTCATATAAGAGGAGATAATTTATTTACTTCTTACCTATATTTTTTTTAATCTTATGTTTAGTATACAAATAAATTTTACAAAGTCAAACTAGCATTACATGCAAGAGAGAAATACAATTAATTAATTTTGCATCTGATTGATGATGGAATTATATAATATATGTAAACATATCCTGCAAAATGGTTATTATTTATAAAATAAATTACTCATCTAGAGAATAAAATATTCCACAATCAAATAAAGACAAAATAATTTAAAATTTATAAATTTTGAAAATGTATTTTTTTTAAAACATGTTATAGGTTCTAAACTAAAGTATAGCCTTTATAGATTTTGAAAAGATCATAATATTTAAATACTCCTATAAATTTTTATCAAAAAAGGTATAATTGCTTCAATGAGAAATATATTTTGCAAAATTAATATGTAATCCCTTTATTCTAATTTGTGTTGCGCGGTTGGAATCTTAGGAATCAAAATTTTAAATTTTGACCTTAGATTCTAAAATGGATTTTGTTTGAATTTTTTTGAAATAATTAATATTACTCCCTCCGTTCGAACTTATGTAGCACAATTAAATTTCAAGAATAAAAAAAATTTGATTTGGAATCTTTAAATTTTCTATAATAAAATTTGTACATTTAAAATTTATGTAAAATAACAAAAATCATAATATCGTCAACAACAACAACAATAACATACCTATGGAATCCCACAAGTGGGGTCTGGGGAGGGTAAGATGTACGCAGACCTTACCACTACCACATAGCGGTAGAGAGGTCGTTTTCTGGGAACCCTCGTCACAAAAACCCATCAGCAGGAAAAAAATCATAATATCGTCAATTCAAAATATTTTAAAATCGTATTAAAAGTTATGATAAAAAAATTGTTTGACTTTTGAAACTAGAAAAATATCATAAAATTGGGACAATCCACAAGGTTAACTTATTCAAAACGTAATTTATTTGTATAATTCTACGTTTGTTGATAGTAAATATATGACATCCATGTATGTACAATTGCTCATGCTTAAAAAAAACACCAATAACTCGCTATAAAAATTATATTCAATCTTATATAAGAAAAAATATATAGCTATAAATATATATTTATTTTGCAGTCAAATTTCTCTATAATAGTTTGGATGCAAATATTCTAAGTTGAGATTGTCGCACCCCATTTTTTTGCAAAACAGGATCTACGACGTCGGGATAATTTTTTTGTGATAAAAGAATTGAAGAGTTGTCGCCTAATTAATTAAGATGCATTAGGACACCTAATTAATTAAGATGCAAGAATTGAAGCTTGAATCTTGAAGGTGAAACTTTGAGAGAATTTTGAGAGTTAAATTCTATACACTAAGTGATAGTCTTGAATGAGGGTTTAAAATTAGAGTAGGAGATGTTTAGAAATGTAAAGGGGGGTTTAAAGGTCTTAAAAAGCCTTGGGGACGGGTCAAAATATCAAAAACGCCTCAATAAAATGGCTCATTAAATTTCACCCGGAACTTCTCATGGCTAGCTTCACAGGTCGTGAAGCTTTTCACGATCCGTGAAGCCACTCGTCCCAGCCCAGACAGGTTCTACGAGAAAGGGCATAACTTCTGACTCCGAACTCGAAATGAGGTGAAACTAGATGCGTTGGAAAGATAATTTAAACAACTTTAATTTGATAGGTTTTGGACCATCCAGTTCATTTTGTGCTAAGAGTTATGATCATTTAAAGTTGACCCTTCTATCGGTACTTGTGAATAACTTAGCCTATGGAATTCCTTTTAACTTGGCTTGATGTAGGAGACTCATGACGACCTTTAACAACATAAGTAAGCTTGAGTTGAAGGGTTGAAAGTGAACTTATCTTGAGCTTGAAGATTCCATTCTTAGAAAAATTTGACACCAACACCCATCCGGTTGACTTCACGGGCCATACCAAGGCAAATGGTCCATGTACTACTACGTCCCACTTCACTTAGAAAATCCTTCATGATGAATTTCCGAAACGGTGATCCAACTCTTAGAAAAACTGCACTCCACGTGCCACACGGAAGGGCCTCACAGGCTGTGAGGCATCACACGACCCGTGAGAAGGGGCCATACCGAATGCCTTGGTCCCAAACGGTAGGATTTTAAGAGCAAGGCCACCACATGGACCACCACACAGTCCGTGAAGTATCACACGGGCCGTGAGGGGTCCATGTGTGGTGTGCCTTAGTTGAAATTCCATGTTTAAGAGCCAAACACTCCTCTTAAGGCCAAGGGTCACTCCAAGGAGGCCCTACACGAGCCGTGTGACCTCACACGGACCATGAGGGCTCCCATGGAGAGTCACTTTGGTCTAAACTTTTCAGCAACCAAAATTTCAAACTCCATTGAGGTCGTACAAAGTACGGGTCCTTACAAAGGTGTAAATTCGGAGTGTGACATATTATTTTACAAGGAAAAATTCCATGCAAAATTCCCACTAGGATTATGTAGTCATTTTTTTACCTAATCGTTACTTTGATTTATTAAATAAAATAACTATCCAGATATCTAAATTAAGTATAAACGTTACAGTTAACAAGTATCTAATTCATTAAATAAAAATAGGTAGTTGTTTTTGGAAGAATATATTCACGCATCAAAAGTGTTAATGTTGAAGAAATTCAAAATTAAGTCAAAATATTTTTCCAAAATCAAACTAAACAATGATTGGTATGTGTTTTCTGCGTGTTTTTTGGTATTGATACACAATACTAGGGTTATGCATTCGTTTTTTTTACCTAGTCGTTTTTTTTTTAATATGTCCATTTGATTCTTGGACAACATTTTAGATTATTTGTGTTGTAGATACTTGATACTTGACTCAATGTACGTGAAAAGTATATTTAATACTTGAATTATGATTTTTCAGATTTGGAATCCCCCAACTGCATTTTCACAAATACCTGGTGTGCTTCCGTGTATCAATATGTAAACAACATGAAATATGTGTATCAATTCACAAAATTCATATAGAAAGACACACACAGCAACAAATAGTATAAATTTGATACCTGAAAAAAATGTAAAAGAACCCCCCATAAACAAGTAATGAAAACGGTATCCTACATTATGTTGAAGAATCAAACTTTCGGCAACAAAAGGCAAGTGGTAATGAGTTTTTCCTTTTTCCCCTTTTTTACATGTCATTTTGGGACTTTGAGTTTTGAAGTTGAAACTGTATTCTTGATGACGTCCATCTCTTCTTGGGAATCCTCTTCAATGGACTCATCTTGATGGTGTTGGCATTGTCGCTTATTGTTTGAGAATCCATTGGAAATTTTCGCTGGTCAAATGGACAAAATCAGTTTGGGGAAAACTTTGGAACAAAGAATGAAAAGGAAAGAAATAATTGTGTGAAAATAATTTTGAAAAGGAACGAAAATTTGAAAAGGAAAGAAATAATTGTGTTAAAATTAAGGAATCACCTTTTAATTGTCAGATTTTTTTTTCTTATTTAACGTAATAGATTTAAATTCATATTAAGGTATCAATGACTCCAAAAAAATTGAGATTTTTGATAATTTTTAAAAGAGTCGAAAAAATTAGAAATTATAAATAAACGGTATGATATTTTTGAAACTTATACATAAGAATATAGGAGTGCATTTTTCCAGTTTTTCAAAAGACAATGGTTAGAAGTCCAAATGGCCCAAGTCCATCTTGAACCCTAGTGACGCATAAATCATAATGATATGCTCAACTAGGATCAAACTCTAACATTTTCCAAAATTGAAAAGGAAACTGTCACTTCGACATCAATGTGCAATGCAATTAGATCAACACTTCAAAATTAGCCGTGATGTTATCTTGACATAGTAATTTCATACCTAGAAAATTAACTCGGCGCATGAAGCATCACGCAACCCAATAAATTTGGGAAAAGGTGAATGATGTAGGATATTTTGACATAAGTTATAATAGTTGATTTCATGACTCGAACATGTTATCTATAGATCAGAATAAGAGATGCATTATTTTGTAAACCAAAAAAAGATGAATTCGAAGTTGTGCAACTGTGGTTCGAAAATAGTACGAAAAAAATTTCGTACTATTTTAGGAAAAAAAAACAAATGTGGTTCGCACTTCCTTCAATGTAATCTCTCGATTGATATTTTTCAAAGCTCAAGTTGGGTCAAGCAAGCAACGTCGACTGTGTGAGACCTATCTTCTTCTTATCCCTTTAACAACGCGAAGGAATGCTTCTACATTTGAGCACTTCCTTTCTCCTACTACTATGGGAGAAATACTTGTTCCAAAAATTGAAGTAACTTTTTCACTTTCCCCCCATTTTTCTTTTCTCCATTATCCATTCATTTCCTTGTACCCCCTTAGTATTCAAACAACAATAGAAGCAGTAAACAAAGGAGAGATTAAACGGAATATAAACCAGTCTGAGTCCACAAATTACATTGTGTGTAAGATCTCTTAATTCCTTCTACCTAATCTGGAGTGGATGCACGGAGGATGCTAAGAAAAGACTGAGAAAACTGTAGGAGAAGGTTCACGAGGGCCACTTATGACTCGTAGACAGGTCTACGACTCGTATAATAGGTCTCGTAAAAACCCCAGATGACTTGGTGAAATTTTCTAAATCTGAGGTCTATATACGGGACGGTATTCGACCCGTAAAGTATTCTACGGCTCATAGAGGAGGTTTCGTGACAAATTCCAGTAACTCAAAATTCAGATCCCTTATTTACGAGAGTTAGTTTATGGCCCATAATACATTTTACAGCTTGTAGAAGAGGTCTCGTGCCAATTTTCAGTAACTCAGATTTTCAGACCCCTCATTCACGAGTGGTTGTCTATGGGTCGTAGAATGCTCTACGACCCGTAGACGGGGTCTCGTAGACTCATACGACAGTTTTTTAGAAGGGTATTTTTGTCCATTCTAATCCCTATTTAATTAAATCCTTGGTCATTTTAGGCTTGAATAAAGCCTTAAAACAGAACCCTAGGTGTATTATTCATCATTGTTCACATTCAAGGGTTTCTTGAGAGCACTAGAGGAGATAGAAAAACGTGGGTTCTAATTCAAGTGCAAGGATTTACTGGAGTTTGATTGTTCCTTTCTCTCCTAGGTATGTAAGGCTACCTAAAGCGTCGGATTATGTTCATCCACGCGCCCCTTCGTCTACTTGAGATAAAATTATAAGTATTAATTGCTTATTCTTAATCTTGTGAATCTTGAGGCCCAAATTCTTGTACATGTCTGAGTTTCATGAATATATTTGAGTTAAATTATGAGTTGCATCATTATTAGCATGAAGTATATGAATGTATTTTGAATGTTTGATACTCTAACCCTAAACTTAGTATTTTCTTTGCTTACTAAATTGGAATTATGAACCTAACCTTCTAAACCAAGTAAGTTGAACCTGAGAAGTATGTTTCCTTGGTTCATATATGCATGTAATGAATATCTATTATGTCTGATGTGTTGAGCATAGATGGTATGATGTCACTTGACCATAATTCATGAGAGTCTTGCATGATGTGAGTTACAGTCTTGAGTTACATTGCATGAATGATGGTCCTAAGTTATTGAGTTGCTAAGAGATTGAGTTATGTTACTGAGAACTGAGTTGAGATTGAGTAAATTCTCATGAAACATTTTAGTCTTGGAAGGAGTATTGAGCACCGAGTTGGGTGATTGAGGAACACCCCAGAACTACGTTGCCCACGTAGGATAGTCGTACAGTTAACTCTAGCGGCTTACATCCCAACAGATGGACATTCTCTTTGGATCCAAGAGAGAGAGGTAGAGGTTGACGTCCTAATCCTTAGCAAGTTTAGGACAGGCGTGACAACGACGTCTTTTCGTTATACATCACCAAAGCTCATGGTGGGGTGAAGAGATATGTCTGTTAGAGAAACTTTCAAGCAACACTTGAGTTAATCTATCATGATTTTCGAACTAAGTTGCATTATATATTAAGTCTAGTTCTAAAGCATGATTTCAAACTTTAATTTGCATCAATTACTTGAGTTGAGTTATGAGATGAGGAGTTGAATCTCGAGTCGAGTTGTTTGATTGAGTCTAAGCCTTAATTGTTTCTTGAGCTATTTTACATACCGTACATTCAACGTACTGATGCCACTCGGCGTTGCATCATTTCATGATGCAGATATTAGTGACAAAGGACTTCAGCAGGTGCACCGTTGAGGTTCAGAGTTCTTGAGTTCCAGATTTGGTGAGCGCTCCTTGCTATTAGGAGGAGCCTTCTTTATTTCACTAGTATTTATATTTTCTTTAAGTTGGATAATCATGGCTTGTCATGGTACCATCTAGACATTTAGAGTAGAGGCTTCATAGACCTTGAGCAGAGTATTGTTGAGTATTTCATTTTCTAGATTTGATCTATTCAGGAGACCATTTATGAGGTCTTTATCTTTCACTTAATGCTTGTATTGAGTATTTTTTCTGCTATTGAGTAAGATGTGACGATGAGGCCAGGTGGTTCTCTAGAGGAATCAACAATGGTTCTTCAAGTGCCGGCTACGCCAAAGGTCACATATATGACTAGAAAATAAATATCAAAAGTCAAAGCACACCAAGTATTTTAAATATCAATAACTTAAGCTTCTTCTCATTATTTTTTTCTCCTATCTATTTATTCCCCTAAAAAAACCTGATTCATGAATTTCATATTGGTGAAATTCTAAAATATATTCCATGTTGATGTAATTTCTAGACCATTTCAATATCTTAAACTCAAATACAATGAATTGGGACATTATTTTAAAGAATATATTGTTAGTCAATATGTTTTCATGTAAACAATTGTTATTAATTATGATTTTAAATTTAAAAACAATATAATGTCTACAATCCACTTTTTAGGAAGTATTATCGATATACAAGTTGCAAGTTGTATTTCAAGTCCACGAGAGGGTACCCTTGGCGTGGCCGGCACTCGGAGACTATTGCTAGCCCCAAGCGAACCACCTAGTCTCATCACATCATTCAATCACATACTTCTAGTGACAAGCGGAAATTATATGCAAGTAATGGACACAATTAATCTATAGTTCTCAAGATAATATAGATAAATTAACGAAGGCTAGTAGAAAGAACTAGCTCACAATCTCAACATCAATACTCGACACCTGTCTATGAAGCCTCTATCACTAAATGTTATGGTGCCAATGACAGACCCATGGCTACCCAAAGCAAAATAAGAAGATAGTCCAATCTTAACTCTAAAGCATGATGAAATAAAATAATGGTTCCTCCGGAGTAGGGGAGGCTCACCAAATCAACTTCGGATCTCTGATCTTCAACGGAGCGCCTATTGATGATCTCTAGTACCTGCCTCTACATCATAAAACGATGCAGTCCAGAGTGGACGTTAGTACTTGGAATGTACTGGTATGTAAAATAGCTGAATGAAACAGAAACCGGTAGAAATATGGGAAGTAACATCAAGTCAAAATAAACATCATAATCACATTAACCGCTAGCTTGCCCACCTACGAAAGAGTACAGAGTGGACAAGTGACACATCATTAACTCAAACTCATCAAAAGTCTCAACTCATCGCATGAATCATCTCAGAGGAGTTCACACCCCTCTCATTACATCTCATCTAGACTCAGAGTAAGGTATGAATTTTCCCGGGGGTTTCTCTTAACCGACAATACTCACTTATGAGCCAGTGAATGTACAACAATCACCCTGATGTTGCCACAGTGGTCCCAAACTTGCCAGGTAAGGAACACTGGATCCCATATCAATAAACCTGACATGGAATCAAACTGAACAAATTCTCTATTACTTTCAGGGACCGTTAAACCTCGAGGGAAACCATATGTATGTATGTGATGGTTTAAGTCTCTCCTACATTTGGCGACGTAGTTAATGAGTTCGAGTGGGACTCACTCATGCTCATTTCGGTGCTCAATATTCCTCCCGACTCAATGCTCATAAAATCAACCTCAACCAGTCTCATAGGGATTCACTCCCCGTCAACGGCTGCCAGTCTCATAGGGACCCACTCCCCGTCCACGACTGATATTTCACCGGGACCTTGGCCCCTTTTCATCAATTACCTCATAGGGACTTCCACCATATCATCAACATCTCATAGGGATTTTAACCCTATCATCAACACCTCATCAATAACTCAAAATTATATAACCGTCATTAGGAAACAAGTGAATAAACACATCGGTAGAGTTCATTTATAGAGACTCATACAACAATCAAGATTTCATCAACTCATCATCACAGTCAACAATTCCAATGCAAGGCTCTAGACTCAAGTCTCAAATCATTATGCATGCTCGGCTATAACAGAGTTTCTCTTATTCGTATTAACAGCTACTCTAGGGGGAATGTTTTTATGCGGTGCTAACGATTTAATAACTATCTTTGTAGCCTATGCATATTCCATGAGAGTATTCAATTTAAGAAAACAAATAGTATGATGATCATCAACATAGAAAGCATGTAATTTCAAATATAATTTTCAAGAAAATCCATCGAAGAAATCATGCAGGTAGACTCTTCAATCATCAATTCAACTATGACCTCTATGGGGCACATGAGAGAACAATCTCATGTTTTAGTTTAGCCTTACATACATGTGATGCAACTGTTCAATCGGGTGATGTCGAGGATTCTCTTCTCGTATTTCTCACCCCAAGCCTTTCTCTCCTCTCCTCAAGCCCTAGCCTCATTAGATTTTGGAATAGGACTTAGAATAGGTTTTGTTAGGCTCTTTTCGTGTAGAAATGACCTTACTAGCTGTGTATTAGTGTTTAGGAGGGGTTAGGGATTGACCAGAATGCCCCTCGAAATAAATTAGAAATTTCCAGTTCGGAATATACAGGGTCCGCGACGCGGACCTATCGCAAACTGTGTATTTTTGAAAAAGTGTTTTTAAATGAGTTTTTCCCATCCCGTCGAAAATCTGGAAAAATGTATAAGTGCCCCTCTGTCGCCGACAGTCACTGTTTTGTGACTTGGATCAAAAATTTATCTTTCGATCGGGTCGTCCTAAAATTCGACCTGGACCATTTTCCCACTCCATTTTTCATGCAGATCACGAATCCGGTCTCGGATTTGCCATACGAGCCTCGGAAGATGCGTTACGCGCGTACCCTCACTCTAGGGGCATTTTGATAATTTTACCGGGCGTCACAGAATGTGATTGTGATTGTACTATCAAAATGGTGCTGATGATATTGATAAAACTAAATGGTCCTGAGAGTTTTCATAATTGAACTCAAATGATTGGTCTAAATTGATAGACCTCTTATATTATTGTCTAATCTACTCTTGAGAGGTTGATGGAATTGATAGATTGATTGACTTAATAAAACTAATGAATTGATAGAGTCCATGTGAGACTTACTGAGTGGATTGATTGTTTTATGAGCATTTAATCTTGGGAGGAATATCGAGCACCGAATTGAGTGAGAGTAACCCCAACTCGAACTCAATAACTACGTCGCCAAATATAGGAGTGGATCGAATTCATTAAAGTCAGAATGCTTCCCTATTTTTATTATCCTAAATTAATAGGACTTGATTGATTGTTGGATCCATGATTGGCTGATTCATCCTTTAACTTAGCAAAGTATTGGACGGACGTGACAACGACATCGGCTCGTTGTACGATCATTGGCTCATAAGTGATCGTAATCGGATAAGAGAAACTCCTAAATAGGCCTTGAACATACTCTGATTGGATTGGATTGGATTGGATTGTATATGATTGGTCATTTTCTAAACTATATTCTTACTTTAGACTTTGACATCCTAGTTGAGTTTCTTACTTCTTGATTTGAGTTATCTGAGTTGATGTTATTTTACCTTTATTTATTTCATTCTGTCATCTTACGTACTCGTACATTCAAGCATAATCAAGCAAGTAGGAAAAAAATAATATAATACATGATTAAGAATTAAAACTAGTTTGGTAGCTTTTGCAAAGCCTCACCCAAATAAAGAAGCATATATGAATAATTGAACACAGAGTTGCACATTGTTTAAATAGACCATTAGTTACTCGAGAAGTTTATATGATGACAATAATATGCTCAGCTTATAGATAATAACAGGACTAATAAACATATTTACTACTCAATTATATATCTGTGAAATCATAAAGATGTCATAACAATGTCAAAAAGTTCCTTTCACTTGCATCTTTTTAAAATTGGATTGAGTCTATTCCAAACCTGTCTGGGGAGGGATTTTTTTTTTTTTGAGTGAGTACAATTTCTCACTTGCCACTGAGATAATCCAGTTTTGGGATGGATCCACTCCCCTGGTTTTCGTCCCTTACCCTGACAAAGTATTGGACGGCTCTGGCAGCGTGGGCAAGACGTTATCATCACGAAGCTCATGCTGATGGTTGTCGGTTAGAGAAATTCCCTAAGAACTAAAGTTTATTACCTTATACACTGAGATTTATTATTTCTTTATTAAATTACTTCCTTTTCTTATGTTGCATATTCAATTGAGTTGAGATAATTGTAGAGCTACGCATATGAGTATTTTACTTTTATATATTTAGTTGTGCTCATTAATGCATTAAAGTAAATATTTCTTTTATATTGAGTGGTACCTTTAAATGCGTTTTAAATATATGTTTTACTTGCATGACATATTTTTCTCAATTGACTATATTCAAGTAAAGTTGAGTATCTTGTTCTTATCACATTTTGGTCATCTTACACACCATACATTCTACGCACTGACGTCTTTGGCGCTGCATCATTTTATGATGGAGATTCAGATACCCATGTTAGTGAATGTTCAGTAAGACAGTCCCCATCAGCAGTCAGTGAGGCCTCTTTGCATCCAGAGGACTCTTAAGAGTCTTTATTTCCTTGTATTTATTTTAGTTGAGGTGGCCGTGAGTCTACTTCGGTGCCGAGTTCAGAGTCAGTACTTTAGAGGCTTCATAGACTAGAAAGATATTGTTCAAGTTATTTCCTTGAAGTTGTTTAAAAGATTTTGAGTCAATTGTATACCTTATTATTTTAAGTTTGAGTTCATGAATTTTGAGCCCATTCTAATTTTATTATGATGTTAATATCTTCCGCTGAGTAAGTTCGCCAGGCCAAGTGGTTTGTTTGGGACTAGAAATGATTTTCGAGTGCTGACCACGTCTAGGGTGTAGGCTTAGGGCGTGACAATGGAAAAGTAATCTTGGTTGAAATTTTTACCAACCGGAGCAAAAGATAATTTTTCTAAACAAAAATACAATTTTCAGTGTGCGATAACTCTGCGTCGCAGAGATGCCTCAAAATAGGTCATTCTCACACTTTATAGATAAAACTCATTCGGCGAGTGTGATTTATGTGTTACATAAAAAAAACTATGGTGGAACAAGTCCGTGATGCTGACCTGCTCCATCACAGTTCAGAATTATTTTTCTTTTGGCTGAAATCTTAATAAGAGGCACTCCAAATTTTTATCTACTCCTCCTACACTTAATCCATGACTGATATAGGTTTTTTTCCGCCTAAAAAGGGTTCCTAACCCCATTCTTAAGTTCATATATGTTCTAAATAAGGAACTAGGGCTAAGAAGAGGGGAAGAGAATTAGGGATTTGAGTGATTGAAGCAAATTCTTGCAAGATTGATTTTCTTCCTTCTTCCTGAGTATGTACAGCTAAATTAAAGCATGAAATTGTTCTTTCATGTGCCCCTATTAATAAAAATATTGTGAAAGCATTGAGTCTACATGCATATCTCTTTGAAAGTTTTCTTGTAACCTATATATTCTATGTCTTTTTATATGCTTGATGATTATCATGAACTTGATTTACTAACAAATATTTTTACATAGGTTATTTCATAAACCCTAGATAGTATTTAATAAAAGATTGCATGAATGAACCTATAAGGGATTGAGTCTAGAACCTTGACAGTATGAATGTGATCGTGATTGTACTATGAGAATGGTGATGATGATATTGATAAAACTAGATGGTCTTGAGAGTTTTTATAATTGAACTCAAATGATTGGTCTAAATTGATAGACCTCTTATATTACTGTCTAATCTACTCTTGAGAGGTTGATGGAATTGATAGATTGATTGACTTGATAAAACTAATGAATTGATAGAGTCCATGTGAGACTTACTAAGCGGATTGATTGTTTTATGAGCATTTAGTCTTGGGAGGAGTATTGAGCACCGAATTGAGTGAGAGTAACCCCAACTCGAACTCAATAACTACGTCGCCAAATGTAGCAGTGGATCGAATTCGTTAAAGTCAGAATGCTTTCCTATTTTTATTATCCTAAATTAATAGGACTTGATTGATTATTGGATCCATGATTGGTTTGATTCATCCTTAGTCTTAGCAAAGTATTGGACGGACGTGACAATGACGTTGGCTCGTTGTATGATCATTGGCTCATAAGTGATCGTAATCGAATAAGAGAAACTCCTAAATAGGTCTTGAATATACTCTGATTAGATAGGATTGGATTGTATATGATTGGTCATTTTCTAAACTATATTCTTACTTTAGACTTTAACATCGTGGTTGAGTTTCTTACTTCTTGATTTGAGTTATCCGAGTTGATACTATTCTACCTTTATCTATTTCATTCTGCCATTTTACGTACTCGTACATTCAAGCATATTCAAGAAAGTAGGAAAAAAAAATATAATGCATGATTAAGAATTAAAACTAGTTTGGTAGCTTTTGCAAAGCCTCACCCAAATAAAGAAGCATATATGAATAATTGAACACAGAGTTGCACATTGTTTAAATAGACCATTAGTTACTCGAGAAGTTTATATGATGACAATAATATGCTCAGCTTATAGATAATAACAGGACTAATAAACATATTTACTACTCAATTCTATATCTGTAAAATCATAAAGATGTCACAACAATGTCAAAAAGTTCCTTTCACTTGCATCTTTTTAAAATTGGATTGAGTCTCTTCCAAACCTCTCCGGGGAGGGTTTTTTTTTTTTTTTAGAAAAAAGAAAAAAAAAGAGCACTAAAATAAAACAAAATCAGCAAGTTAACAATTAAGAAGAAAAAAAAGAAAAAGAAAAAAATGTTAGAATACATGCTTGACTGGAACATGAAATATGGGAAATCACTATTGGAAAGAAAATATAAAAGAAAATATGGAAAAGGATCAATTAAAATGAGAGTAATATTGTTTTCTTATTTTTGGAAAGATAATACTTTACATGTGATAAAAAAAAATTGAGAATCTTTTTAAATGTGAAAAAATTTGACCAAGTTTAAAATTTAAAATTTGAATGTGATTGAGGTTAAATAAAATTCTAACAAAAATATATAAGATAAGTTTCTACTAAATAACTAAATAATAAAATATTACTAAATCACTAATTATGTTTTATTGTAAAAAAACAAAAAAGAAGAAACAATAATCCAACGTAATAACTTGTAAAATTTTCTTGTTCATACATTTATAAAATATAACAAAAGATAAATATCTAAAGAAAGTGAATAAATACGTTTGTATGTAGAGCTGTCAATACGGGTTGATCCATTTCATTCGGACTAGTTCATACAAACTTTGGAATTTTACGGGCCAAGCTGAGCTAGCCTATTTTTTGTGGGCCAAAAATTAGTTAGCCCAGCTCATTAGTACGTAGATTGCAGGCCTTGTGGGTCAGTCCACATTTTTACAAGTATATCTTTCATTAATATTTTAAATTAAATTATAATTTAAAAATATTAAAATAAATAGCAAGACAATATTACATGGTATTTATGTTACTATTACATATTATAACAACTACATATTATAACAACACAATTTTTATCTAAATTTTAATATTTAAAATTTTAAATGAACATTGAGTTTGGATTCTTATAATTTTTAATACTCTATTTTATTTTTATTTTTAATTATTTTTTAATTCTGCCCACGGGCTGGCACAACCCATATTGCAAAAGTATCACAAATCAACAGGCTTATATATTCACGGGTTAGGCAACAACTCTAGCTCATATTGACAGCTCTATTTGTATGTAATAATTATTAATGACGATGATGATTTTGTAAATTGAGAACGCTAAAATATATAATTTATCGAGTAAAAACTAAATATAATTTATGCATATAATAAAAGAAATAAAATTTTAAAAACTACTTAATTAATCAAATAGATCGGTTAAAATTGAGTGTCAGCAGAGATCATTGCTTAAATATATATAATATTTGATCATGTTTCATTATGAAATTTAAAAAAAAAAAAGTTCAAAATAAAAAAAATGATATGTACTTCTAAAAAAAATGAGAGACTACTTATCAAAAGAAAAGTATAGGACATGAAAAAGAAACAATAAGCTTTTTTATTTGGCTAATGCCTCATAATAAGTTACATAGAAATAGAAATTGAATTTCAATTTATACATTCTGGAAGGAAGAAGCAAAGTGTTCCAACTTATAGTATTCCTTTCTATTGCATCCCATGAAATTTTGATTCATCAATTTACGCTTTCATTAGTTTTCGCAGTTCGGCTTGAAGAAGGCAGCCACCCGCAGTGGCAATTTGCACCATCACAATAATAGGGTTGTGTACCCGTACACACTTTTTTACAATCATCATCCGTCTTACAACAACATTGGATAGTGTCCCCTGCTACATTCTTTGACGAAATACCTATTCAATTAAATGTCATAATCTATAATTAATTAAAATAATTCATATGTGACCACTGACCACAAAAAGCTTTACACAATAAACTTAGAAAATATTATAGAGAAGTACATGATAATTCTTACTAAGAAGTTAAATCAAGTAAAAGACTTACATAGTCCTATCGCCATAAACATGAGAAAAAGAGTCAACACTTTAAAAGCCATATCTAAATTTTTGTGTATGCTCAATAATTCACTTGATGATGATATTTTGCTTCCTTGGTGTCCTATTTATAACATATTTAGTTTACAATTTAAGAAAAGTCATATTTTGTGAATCTTGTAACAAAGTTCTCTTTTTTTTATTGGTCAATTAAATTTATATTGACATACTAATATTTAGTTGGTCAGCACATATGATGTGTTGACTTTGATTTGACTATGTATGTTTGTCATTTTGACATGTTCATGATTCAAAAAGAAAAAAAAAATCTAAACTTCTCTCCCTTCCATAACTTTTCCTTATTCTTTTCATCTTTTCTTACGAAATACTTTTCTTCCCGGTTATTAAGTAAAACTAGCATTACATGCAAGAGAAAAAATAAATTTATGTAATTTTGCCTTTGACTAATATGATGGAATCATATAATAAATTTAACCATGTATTGGGAAAAATATTAATATTTTCAATGTAATAATATAATAAAATTAAGAAGCTGAAGCTGAAGCAGACACATCATATGTCAGTTGCGCGCTTAAGTAGGTAGCTGAAGTGGCATGTCGACGGTCTCCTACCAGCATCACCCCTCAAGTCTCTCTTATATAATAGGATAAAATTTATTTACTTCTTACTTGAATTTTTTTATCTTATGTTTAGTCAAAAAATAAATTTAACAAATTCAAACTAGCAGTACATGCAAGAGGAAAAAATACAATTACTTAATTTTGCATTTGATTGATGATGGAATCTCTCGCACCCCATCTTTTCGCAAAATGGGATCTATAACGTCGGGACAATAAACTTAGAAAATATTATAAAGAAGTACATGATAATTTTTACTAAAAAGTTAAATCAAGTAAAAGACTTACATAGTCCTATCGCCATAAACATGAGGAAAAGAGTCAACACTTTGAAAGACATATCTTAATTTTTATGTATGCTCAATAAGTCACTTGATGATGATGTTTTGCTTCCTCGGTATCCTATTTATATCATATTTAGTTTACAATTTAAGAAAAATCATAATTTGTGAATCGTGTGACATATCATATTTAGTTTACAATTTAAGAAAAGTCATAATTTGTGAATCGTGTAACATAACATATTTATTTGACAATTTAAGAAAAGTCATAATTTGTGAATCGTGTAACATAACATATTTAGTTTACAATTTAAGAAAAGTCAGAATTTGTGAATCGTGTAACATATCATATTTAGTTTACAATTTAAGAAAAGTCATAATTTGTGAATTTTGTAACAAAATTTTCTTTTTCTTTTTTGGTCAATTTTATTTAAGTTGACAAAATAGCATTCAGTTGGACCAAATAAGTCGCTTGCACGTATGACGTATTGACTTTGACTAGCATTACATGTAAGAAGAAAAATAAGTTTATGTAATTTTGCCTTTGATTAATATAATGGAATCACATAATAAATTTAAACATACATTGAAAAAAAACAATAATGTTTTCAATGTAATAATATAATAAAATTAAATATCTGGATCAGATACGTCGATTGATAATTATGCATTTAAATAGACAATTAAAATGACATATCAACGATCTCCTACCAGCTTCACCTTTCAAGTCTCTCTCATATAAGATGAGATAATTTATTTACTTCTTACCAATAATTTTTTTATCTTATGTTTAGTATATAAAATAAATTTTACAAAGTCAAACTAGCATTACATGCAAGAGAAAAATACAATTAATTAATTTTGCATCTGATTGATGATGGAATTATATAATATATATATAAACATATCTTGCAAAATGGTTATTATTTATAAAATAAATTACTCATCTAGAGAATAAAATATTCCACAATCAAATAAAGACAAAATAATTTAAAATTTATAAATTTTGAAAATGTATTTTTTTTAAACATGTTATAGGTTCTAAACTAAAGTATAGCCTTTATAGATTTTTAAAAGATCACAATATTTAAATACTCCTATAAATTTTTATTAAAAAAAGTATAATTGCTTCAATGAGAAATATATTTTGCAAAATTAATATTTATTCCCTTTATTCTAATTTGTGTCGCGCTATTCGAATCTTAGGAATCAAAATTTTAAATTTTGACCTCAGATTCTAAAATAGATTGTCACGCCCCGGGAGGGTACCCTTGGTATGGCCGGCACTCGAAGACTATTGCTAGCCCCCGAGCGAACCACCTAGTCTCATCACATCATTCAATCACATACCTCTAATGATCAGCGGAAATTATATGCAAGTAATGGACACAATTCGTCTAAAGTTCTCAATATAATAAAGATAATATAACGAAGGCTAGTAGAAAGAACTAGCTCACAAACACAATCTCAACATCAATACTCGACACCTGTCTATGAAGCCTCTATCACTAAATCATGTGGTGCCAATGACAGACCCATGGCAACCCAAAGCAAAATAAGAAGATAGTCCAATCCTAACTCTAAAGCATGATGAAATAAAATAATGGTTCCTCCGGAGTTGGGGAGTCTCACCAAATCATCTTCGGATCTCTGATCTTCAACGGAGCGCCTGTTGATGATCTCTAGTACCTGCCTCTACATCATAAGACGATGCAGTCCAGAGTGGACGTCAGTACTTGGAATGTACTGGTATGTAAAATAGCTGAATGAAACAGAAACCGGTAGAAAATAGGGGAAGTAACATCAAGTTAAAATAAACATCATAATCACATTAACCGCTAGCTTGCCCATCTACGAAAGAGTACAGAGTGAACAAGTGACACATCATTATCTCAGATTCATCAAAAGTCTCAACTCATCACATGGATTATCTCAGAGGAGTTCACCCCCTCTCATCACATCTCATCTAGACTCAGAGTAAGGTACGAATTTTCCCGGAAGTTTCTCTTAACCGACAACACTCACTTATGAGCTAGTGAATGTACAACAATCACCCTGATGTTGCCACAGTGGTCCCAAACTTGCCAGGTAAGGAACACTGGATCCCATATCAATATACCCAACATGGAATCAAACTGAACAGATCCTCTATTGCTTTCAGGGACTGTTAAACCTCGAGGGAAACCATATATATGTATGTGATGGTTTAAGCCTCTCCTACGTTTGGCGATGTAGTTAATGAGTTCGAGTGGGACTCACTCCTGCTCATTTCGGTGCTCGATACTCCTCCTGACTCAATGCTCATAAAATTAACCTCAACCAGTCTCATAGGGATTCACTCCCCGTCAACGACTGCCAGTCTCATAGGGACCCACTCCCCGTCCACGACTGATATTTCACCGGGACCTTGGCCCTTTCATCAATTATCTCATAGGGACTTCCACCCTATCATCAACATATCATAGGGATTTTAACCCTATCATCAACACCTCCTCAATGTCTCAAGATTATATGACCATCATTAGGAAACAAGTGAATAAACACAACGGTAGAGTTCATTAATAGAGACTCATATAACTATCAAGATTTCATCAACACATCATCACAGTCAACAATCCCAATGCAAGGCTCTAGACTCAAGTCTCAAGTTCATTATGCATGCTCTTCAAAATAGTCATGTAGGGTTATGCATATTCTCATGAAAATATTCGATTTAAGAAAACAATTAATATGATGATCATCAACATAGAAAACATATAATTGCAAGTAAAATTATCAAGAATATCCATCAAGAAATCATGCATGTAGACTCTTAAATCATCGATTCACTATGACCCCTATGGGGCACATGAGAGAAAAATCTCATGTTTTAGTTTAGCCTTACATACCTGTGATGCAACTGTTCAACCGGGTGATGTCGAGGATCTCTTCTCGTATTCCTCACCCCAAGCCTTTCTCTCCTCTCCTTAAGCCCTAGCCTTCTTAGATTTTGGAACATGACTTAGAATAGGTTTTGTTAGACCCTTTTCATGTAGAAACGACCTTACTAGCCATGTATTAGTGTTTAGGAGGGGTTAGGGATTGACCGGAATGCCCCTCAAAATAAATTAGAAATTTCCAGCTCGGAATATACACGGTCCGCGATGCGGACCTATCGCGAACTGTGTATTTTTGGAAAAGTGTTTTTAAACGAGTTTTCTCCATCCCGTCGAAAATTTGAAAAAATATATAAGTGCCCCTTCGCGGCAGGTTCGCGTCGCGCCTCTGTCGCGGACAGTCACTGTTTTGTGACTTGGATCAACAATTTATCTTTCGATCGGGACGTCCTAAAATTCGACCCGGACCATTTTCCCACTCCATTTTTCATGCTGATCACGAATCCGGTCTCGGATTTGTCATACGAGCCCCGAAAGATGTGTTACGCGCGTACCCTCACTCTAGGGGCATTTTGGTAATTTTACCGGGCGTCACATGGATTTTGTTTAAAATTTTTTTGAAATAATTGATATTACTCCCTCTGTTCGAACTTATGTAGCACAATTAAATTTCAAAAATAAAAAATTTTTTGATTTGAAATCTTTAAATTTTCAATAATAAAATTTGTACATTTAAAATTTATGTAAAATCACAAAAATCATAATATCGTCAATTCAAAATATTTCAAAATCGTATTAAAAGTTATGGTAAAAAAATTGTTAAGAATTTTGAAACTAGAAAATATCATAAAATTGGGACAATCCACAAGGTTAGCTTATTCTTTTGAAACTAGAAAATATCATAAAATGGTATATAATAGTTTGGATGCAAATATTTTAAGTTGAGAATGTTGCACCCCAATTTTTTGCAAAACGGGATCTACGACGTCGAGACAAGTCTTTTGTGATAAAAAAATTGAAGAGTTGTCACCTAATTAATTAAGATGCAAGAATTGAAGCTTGAATCTTGAAGGTGAGACTTTCAGAGAATTTTGAGAGTTAAATTCTAGACACTAAGTTTTTTTTTTTTTTTTTGTTTTTTTGTTTGAATGAGGGTTTAAAATTAGTGCAGGAGATGTTTAGAAATGTAAAAGGGGGTTTAAAGGTTTTAAAAAGCCTTGGGAATGGGTCAAAATATCAAAAACACCTCAATAAAATGGCCCATTAAATTTCACCCGAAACTTCTCATGGCTAGCTTCACGGGTCGTGAAGCTCTTCACGGTCCGTGAAGGCACCCGTCCCAGCCCAGACAGGTTATACGAGAAAGGGCATAACTTCTGACTCCGAACTCGAAATGAGGTGAAACTAGATGCGTTGGAAAGATAATTTAAACGGCTTCAATTTGATAGGTTTTGGACCACCTTTTTAATTTTGTGCTAAGAGTTATGATCATTTAAAGTTGACCCTTCTATCGATACTTGTGAAATATTAGCCAATAGAATTCCTTTGAACTTGGATTGATGTAGGAGACTCATGATGGCCTTAAACTACGTAAATAAGCATGAATTGATGGCTTGAAAGTGAACTTATCTTGAGCTTGAAGATTCCATACTTAGAAAAATTTGATGCCAACACCCATCTAGTTGACTCACGGACCGTACCTAGGCAAATGGCCCGTGTACTCCTCCGTCCCACTTCACTTAGAAAATCCTTCATGACAAATTTCCGAAACGGTGATCCAACTCTTAGAAAAATTGCACTCCACGAGCCACACGGAAGGGCCTCATGGGCCGTGAGGCACCACACGGTCCGTGAGAGGGGGTCGTACCAAATGCCTTGGTCCCAAACGGTAGGATTTTAAGAGCAAGGCCACCACACGGCCCACCACACAATCCGTGAAGTATCACACGGGCCGTGAGGGGTCCATGTGTGGTATGCCTTAGTTGAAATTCCACGCTTAAGAGCCAAACACTCCTCTTAAGGCCAAGGGTCACTCCAAGGAGGCCCTACACGAGCCGTGTGACCTCACACGGATCGTGAGGGCTCCCATGGAGCATCATTTTGGTCTAAACTTTTCCGCAACCAAAATTTCAAGCTCCATTAAGGTCGTACAAAATCTGGGTCCTTACAAGGGTGTAGATTCAGAGTGTGACATATTATTTTACAAGGAATAGTATATCACATTAGTATACACGCGCGCACATATATATTATTTTATAAGAGATCAAATACTATACATATATATATTAATGGAGTCATGACTTCATCAGTACAACATTTTGTATGCTACATATATGAAGTTGGTTCTCTACAAGTTATGGCTATTAACCTTAATTAGATCCTTAGCATGTATGTACACTTTCTTTACTATTGAGTCATGAGTTCATGACGCATTGAAGTTATTAAGTGACTCAAATATAATATCTTCTTGTTTACCCCCTCAAAAAAAGAAAAATAGAAGAAGTTATTAGGGTGACTACGTGATCCATTATTAATATAATATGGGTTATCTTGTGGTAAATATATTTGTTGTCGATGAGATGATTTTATATGTTGTAAGTTTGAAATAAAGTTGATGGGAGCTAATCGTCAATTATACTTCATGCTAAATTTGTGGTTTCTATGTGTCGCGTGATTTAATCTTAATCAACCTATGGTGCTTATCACTACGAATAAGCACCATCTTCGAGGAAGGTGACGAAGAGGATGTGTTGGATCACTGTTTTGCAAATGCAGCCAGGGATGCAGATATTTATCCTAGGCAATAACACAATAACAAAAAGAAGCATGGAAGAAAGAATAGTTGGGATGGTAAGGTGATTGAGGAGTCTGTTCCAAGGTATCTACCAATGCGATTGGCGAAGTAGAATCATATGATAGTATCAACAAATTCAGTAAGATCTAATATTAACACGAAGAATTAATGAACTATCAAGCGTTGTTAGACAGATTTCAAGAAGAAGATAAAAGGAATATACTTCAGGTTACTTTAGAACAGCACTCTATCTTTTTTAGCTCATGCATCTGTAAAAGAAAGTTTGAGGTTGATAACTTAACTTTCTTCTTTGATTTTTTAATTTTGCATTACTTACAAAGCATTCTCATATGTAATATCGTCACAGAGTGTATAATAAACTATGTGATGATAATAGATACCTAGTGCTCTCTAGCTCTTACTTTCTTCATGGTTATTAATTAATTGAGGTTTGTTACCTCATTAGGACTGATAAGCTAAGGTCTAGCCCTCCTTGCTTGTACTCATTCCCATTGAGGAATTTATTATTTTTTAATTATTAATAAAAGACTACTAGATATATTGTCTAGTGGTAAAACAAATTAAAAAAAGAACTTAATGAAATTAGGTAAGTTAGGGATGAATAGATCTCTCAAGAGTGAGACAACTTACCTTGATGCATTAGAGCACGAGATAACGAGAACTTTGTATTTATCTTGCACTTGGAACATTCTAATAGAATAGGGAAACTAACATAAATATACTATATTAAAAAAATATTTATCATTTATAGTAATAACAATTTTTTTTCATTGAATACTTATAACACACATATAATACAATTTTAATACATATTATAGAGAACTATTTATAAAACAAATATAATATAAGTTTTATTGATGAATTATAAAGTTTCATAAAACTATATAGTAGTAAAGTAATACGAAAGAATTATAATTTTTATATTAAAAACTTGAAAATGATACTCAACTCTATAAATGATTGCACAACTTTTTCAATATTTTAGAAGTTTAAAATCAAAGTATCTAAAGTTTATAACCTATGGCTAAGTTTTTTGATAACAAGAACCATTGTATTGTATTGCAAATATTATTTATATTTTATTAATTTGAATGAACTTTTGTCAAGTTATATAATATGATATTAATTTTTTACCTATAAAACAATAAGCTAAGTGCATGCCTGAATGACTAGTTATATAATAAAATTGATATCTTTTGAAGATTTAAACTTTTGGAGGCCTAAAACAGATGTTAACCTTTAATATTGATCCAATCTAATGAGAAAAAAAAATACTTATTTTTTTTACAAAAGTTTAATATCAAAATTAGCCGTGATGTTGTCTTGACATAGTAATTTCATACCTAGAAAATTAACTTGGCACATGAAGCATCACGCAACCCAATAAATTTGGGAAAAGGTGAATGATGTAGGATATTTTGACATAAGTTATAATAGTTGATTTCATGACTCGAACATGTTATCTATAGATCAGAATAAGAGATGCATTATTTTGTAAACCAAAAAAGATGAATTCGAAGCGAGAAATAACCTAAATTCCAGCCCACCCTTGGCAAAATCTGTTGAGACAACATTCTATATATTCGTTGCCCCATCTCTACAAAATTCAAGACTAACTTTAAGAACATGTTTAACGTTTTCACCATTAAATGATGTGTCCAAATCATCTGTATAATTCATTCACACTGGGAAAATTGAGGACATTTCCAATTTTCAATCTTGACAAAGGTATGACGTGGATGTTGAGCTTTGATCCATTTTAAGAAGTCCAAATCATCTCTATAATTCAATCATACTCATATATTATAATGCATTGATGAAAACTTTGACCTTCTGCTATTCATCAAACTTTATCTTTGGGAAGAATCTGTTATTAGTAGCAGATGCTATATAGTATTTCCACAAGGAAATTATTTATGAAATATTTTATGAACTTACCTGATGACTACAAATCACACTTGAGTTTTTAAGAAAATTAAAAAGATTAGAAATTTGAAAATTTCGTACTATTTTAGAAAAGACAAAAAAAAAAATGTGGTTGGGACTTCCTTCAATATAATCTCTCGATTGATATTTTTCAAAGCTAAGTTGGGTCAAGCAAGCAACTTCGACTATGTGAGACCTCTCTTCTTCTTAACCCTTTAACAACGCGAATGAATGCTTCTATATTTGAGCACTTCCTTTCTCCTACTATTATGGGAGAAATACTTGTTCCAAAAATTAAAGTAACTTTTTCACTTTCCCCCCATTTTTCTTTTCTCCATTTTCCATTCATTTCCTGTACCCCCTTAGTATTCAAACAACAACAGAAGCAGTAAATAAAGAAAAAATTAAACGAAATATAAACCAATTTGAGCCCACAGATTACATTGTATGTAACACCCCCTAATTTCTTCTACCTAAACTGGAGTTGATGCACAGAGGATGCTAAGAAAAGACTGAGAAAAACCGTAGGAGAAGGTTCACGAGGGCCACTTATAACTCGTAGACAGGTCTACGACTCGTATAATAGGTCTCGTAAAACCCCCTGGATGACTTGGTGAAATTTTCTAAATCTGAGGTCTATATACGAGACGGTATTCGGCCCGTAAAGTATTCTACGGCTCGTAGAGGAGGTTTCGTGACAAATTCCAAAAACTCAAAATTAGAACCCTTTATTTACGAGAGTTAGTTTGCGGTCCGTAAAACATTTTACAGCTTGTAGAAGAGGTCTCGTGCCAATTTTCAGTAAATCAGATTTTCAGACCCCTCATTCACGAGTGGTTGTCTACGGCCCGTAGAATCCTCTACGACCCATAGACGGGGTCTCGTAGACTCATACGATAGTTTTTAAGAAGGGTATTTTTGTCCATTCTAATCCCTATTTAATTAAATCCTTGGTTATTTTAGGCTTGAATAAAGCCTTAAAACAGAACCCTAGGTGTATTATTCACCATTGTTCACATTCAAGGGTTTCTTGAGAGCAGTAGAGGAGACAGAAAAGCGTGGGTTCTAATTCAAGTGCAAGGATCTACTAGAGTTTGATTGTTCCTTTCTCTCCCGGGTATGTAAGGCTACCTAAAGCGTCGGATTATGTTCATCCACGCGCCCCTTCATCTACGTGAGATAAGATTATAAGTATTAATTGCTTATTCTTAATCTTGTGAATCTTGAGGCCCAAATTCTTGTACATGTCTGAGTTTCATGAATATATTTGAGTTAAATTATGAGTTGCATCATTATTAGCATGAAGTATATGAATGTATGTTGAATGTTTGATATCTAACCCTAAACTTAGTATTTTCTTTGCTTACTAAATTGGAATTATGAACCTAACCTTCTAAACCAAGTAAGTTGAACCCGAGAAGTATGTTTCCTTGGTTCATATATGATATGTACTTCTAAAAAAATGAGAGACTACTTATCAAAAGAAAAGTATAGGACATGAAAAAGAAACAATAAGCTTTTTTATTTGGCTAATGCCTCATAATAAGTTACATAGAAATAGAAATTGAATTTCAATTTATATATTCTGGAAGGAAGAAGCAAAGTGTTCCAACTTATATTATTCCTTTCTATTGCATCCCATGAAATTTTGATTCATCAATTTACGCTTTCATTAGTTTCTGCAATTCGACTTGGAAAAGGCAACCACCCGCAGTGGCAATTTGCACCATCACAAAAATAGGGTTGTGTACCCGTACACACTTTTTTACAATCATCATCCGTCTTACAACAACATTGGATAGTGTCCCCTGCTACATTCTTTGACGAAATACCTATTCAATTAAATGTCATAATCTATAATTAATTAAAAAAATTCAAATGTGACCACTGACCACAAAAAGCTTTACAAAATAAACTTAGAAAATATTATAGAGAAGAAGTACATGATAATTCTTACTAAAAAGTTAAATCAAGTAAAAGACTTACATAGTCCTATCGCCATAAACATGAGAAAAAGAGTCAACACTTTGAAAGCCATATCTAAATTTTTGTGTATGCTCAATAATTCACTTGATGATGATATTTTGCTTCCTTGGTGTCCTATTTATAACATATTTAGTTTACAATTTAAGAAAAGTCATATTTTGTGAATCTTGTAACAAAGTTCTCTTTTTTTTTATTGGCCAATTAAATTTAAGTTGACATACTGATATTTAGTTGGTCAACACATATGATGTGTTGACTTTGATTTGACTATATATGTTTGTCATTTTGACATGTTCATGATTCAAAAAGAAAAAAAAAATCTAAACTTCTCTCCCTTCCATAACTTTTCCTTATTCTTTTCATCTTTTCTTACGAAATACTTTTCTTCCCAGTTATTAAGTAAAACTAGTATTACATGCAAGAGGAAAAAATTTTTTATGTAATTTTGCCTTTGACTAATATGATGGAATCATATAATAAATTTAACCATGTATTGGGAAAAAAATTAATATTTTCAATGTAATAATATAATAAAATTAAGAAGCTGAAGCAGAAGCAGACACGTCATATGTCAGTTGCGCGCTTAAGTAGACAGCTGAAGTGGCATGTCGACGGTCTCCTACCAGCTTCACCCCTCAAGTCTCTCTTATATAATAGGATAAAATTTATTTACTTCTTACTTGAATTTTTTTATCTTATGTTTAGTCAAAAAATAAATTTAACAAATTCAAACTAACAGTACATGCAAGAGGAAAAAATACAATTACTTAATTTTGCATTTGATTGATGATGGAATCTCTCGCACCCCATCTTTTCACAAAATGGGATCTATAACGTCGAGACAATAAACTTAGAAAATAATATAGAAAAGTACATGATAATTCTTACTAAGAAGTTAAATCAAGTAAAAGACTTACATAGTCCTATCGCCATAAACACGAGGAAAAGAGTCAACACTTTGAAAGACATATCTTAATTTTTATGTATGCTCAATAAGTCACTTGATGATGATGTTTTGCTTCCTTGGTATCCTACTTATACCATATTTAGTTTACAATTTAAGAAAAGTCATAATTTGTGAATTGTGTAACATATCATATTTAGTTTACACTTTAAGAAAAGTCATAATTTCTGAATAGTGTAACATATCATATTTAGTTTAAAATTTAAGAAAAGTCATAATTTGTGAATTTTGTAACAATTTTTTCTTTTTCTTTTTTGGTCAATTTTATTTAAGTTGACAAAATAGCATTCAGTTGGACCAGATAAGTCACTTGCACGTATGATATATTGATTTTGACTAGCATTACATGTAAGAAGAAAAATAAATTTATGTAATTTTGCCATTGACTAATATGATGGAATCATATAATAAATTTAAACATACAGTGAAAAATAATAATGTTTTCAATGTAATAATATAATAAAATTAAACAGTTGAATCAGACACATCAATTGATAACTACGCGCTTAAATAGACAGTTGAAGCGACATATCGACGATCTCCTGCCAGCTTCACCCCTCAAGTCTCTTTTATATAAGAGGAGATAATTTATTACTTCTTATCTATATTTTTTTTATATCTTATGTTCAGTATACAAAATAAATTTTACAAAGTCAAACTAGCATTACATGCAAGAGAGAAATACAATTAATTACTTTTGCATCTGATTGATGATCGAATTATATAATATATGTAAACATATATCTTGCAAAATGGTTATTATTTATGAAATAAATTACTCAACTAGAGAATAAAATATTCCACAATCAATCAAAGACAAAATAATTTAAAATTTATAAATTCTGAAAATGTATTTTTCTTAAAACATGTTATAGGTTCTAAACTAAAGTATAGCCTTTATAGATTTTGAAAAGATCATAATATTTAAAAACTCCTATAAATTTTTATTAAAAAAAGTATAATTGCTTCAATGAGAAATATATTTTGCAAAATTAATATTTATTCCCTTTATTCTAATTTGTGTCGCGCTATTCGAATCTTAGGAATCAAAATTTTAAATTTTGACCTTAGATTCTAAAATGAATTTTGTTTAAGTTTTTTTTTAAATAATTAATATTACTCCCTCCGTTCGAACTTATGTAGCACAATTAAATTTCAAGACAAATGGTCAGTGTACTACTCCGTCCCACTTCACTTAGAAAATCCTTCATGATGAATTTCTGAAACAGTGATCCAACTCTTAGAAAAATTGCATTCCACGTGCCACACGGAAGGGCCTCACAGGCCGTGAGGTACCACACGATCCGTGAGAGGGGGCCATACCAAATGCCTTGGTCCCAAACGGTAGGATTTTAAGAGCAAGGCCACTACACGACCCACCACACAGTCCGTGAAGTATCACAGGGGCCATGAGGGGTCCATGTGCGGTGTGCCTTAGTTGAAATTCCATGTTTAAGAGCCAAACACTCCTCTTAAGGCCAAGGGTCACTCTAAGGAGGCCCTACACGAGCCGTGTGACCTCACACGGACCGTGAGGGCTCCCATGGAGAGTCACTTTGGTCTAAACTTTTCCGCAACCAAAATTTCAAGCTCCATTAAGGTCGTACAAAGTCCGGATCCTTACAAAGGTGTAGATTCAGAGTGTGACATATTATTTTACAAGGAAAATTTCCATGCAAAATTCCCACTAGGATTATGTAGTCATTTTTTTACCTAATCGTTACTTTGATTTATTAAATAAAATAACTATCCAGGTATCTAAATTAAGTATAAACGTTACAATTAACAAGTATCTAATTCATTAAATAAAAATAGGTAGTTGTTTTTGGAAGAATAAATTCACGCATCAAAAGTGTTAATGTTGAAGAAATTCAAAATCAAGTCAAAATATTTTTCCAAAATCAAACTAAACAATGATTGGTATGTGTTTTCTGCGCGTTTTTTGGTATTGATACACAATACTAGGGTTATGCATTCGTTTTTTTTACCTAGTCATTTTTATATTTGATATTTGAATTTATGTACTTAATTTAAGGTTTTGATACTTGAATAAGTCCATTTGATTTTTGGACAACATTTTAGATTATTTGTGTTGTAGATACTTGATACTTGACTCAATGTACGTGAAAAGTATATTTAATACTTGAATTATGATTTTTCAGATTTGGAATCCCCCAACTGCATTTTCACAAATACCTGGTGTGCTTCCGTGTATCAATATGTAAACAACATAAAATATGTGTATCAATTCACAAAATTCATATAGAAAGACACACACAGCAACAAATAGTATAAATTTGATACCTGAAAAAAATGTAAAAGAACCCCCCATAAACAAGTAATGAAAACGGTATCCTACATTATGTTGAAGAATCAAACTTTCGGCAACAAAAGGCAAGTGGTAATGAGTTTTTCCTTTTTCCCCTTTTTTACATGTCATTTTGGGACTTTGAGTTTTGAAGTTGAAACTATATTCTTGATGACGTCCATCTCTTCTTGGGAATCCTCTTCAATGGACTCATCTTGATGGTGTTGGCATTGTCGCTTATTGTTTGAGAATCCATTGGAAATTTTCGCTGGTCAAATGGACAAAATCAGTTTGGGGAAAACTTTGGAACAAAGAATGAAAAGGAAAGAAATAATTGTGTGAAAATAATTTTGAAAAGGAACGAAAATTTGAAAAGGAAAGAAATAATTGTGTTAAAATTAAGGAATCACCTTTTAATTGTCAGATTTTTTTTTCTTATTTAACGTAATAGATTTAAATTCATATTAAGGTATCAATGACTCCAAAAAAATTGAGATTTTTGATAATTTTTAAAAGAGTCGAAAAAATTAGAAATTATAAATAAACGGTATGATATTTTTGAAACTTATACATAAGAATATAGGAGTGCATTTTTCCAGTTTTTCAAAAGACAATGGTTAGAAGTCCAAATGGCCCAAGTCCATCTTGAACCCTAGTGACGCATAAATCATAATGATATGCTCAACTAGGATCAAACTCTAACATTTTCCAAAATTGAAAAGGAAACTGTCACTTCGACATCAATGTGCAATGCAATTAGATCAACACTTCAAAATTAGCCGTGATGTTATCTTGACATAGTAATTTCATACCTAGAAAATTAACTCGGCGCATGAAGCATCACGCAACCCAATAAATTTGGGAAAAGGTGAATGATGTAGGATATTTTGACATAAGTTATAATAGTTGATTTCATGACTCGAACATGTTATCTATAGATCAGAATAAGAGATGCATTATTTTGTAAACCAAAAAAAGATGAATTCGAAGTTGTGCAACTGTGGTTCGAAAATAGTACGAAAAAAATTTCGTACTATTTTAGGAAAAAAAAACAAATGTGGTTCGCACTTCCTTCAATGTAATCTCTCGATTGATGTTTTTCAAAGCTCAAGTTGGGTCAAGCAAGCAACGCCGACTGTGTGAGACCTATCTTCTTCTTATCCCTTTAACAACGCGAAGGAATGCTTCTACATTTGAGCACTTCCTTTCTCCTACTACTATGGGAGAAATACTTGTTCCAAAAATTGAAGTAACTTTTTCACTTTCCCCCCATTTTTCTTTTCTCCATTATCCATTCATTTCCTTGTACCCCCTTAGTATTCAAACAACAATAGAAGCAGTAAACAAAGGAGAGATTAAACGGAATATAAACCAGTCTGAGTCCACAAATTACATTGTGTGTAAGATCTCTTAATTCCTTCTACCTAATCTGGAGTGGATGCACGGAGGATGCTAAGAAAAGACTGAGAAAACTGTAGGAGAAGGTTCACGAGGGCCACTTATGACTCGTAGACAGGTCTACGACTCGTATAATAGGTCTCGTAAAAACCCCAGATGACTTGGTGAAATTTTCTAAATCTGAGGTCTATATACGGGACGGTATTCGACCCGTAAAGTATTCTACGGCTCATAGAGGAGGTTTCGTGACAAATTCCAGTAACTCAAAATTCAGATCCCTTATTTACGAGAGTTAGTTTATGGCCCATAATACATTTTACAGCTTGTAGAAGAGGTCTCGTGCCAATTTTCAGTAACTCAGATTTTCAGACCCCTCATTCACGAGTGGTTGTCTATGGGTCGTAGAATGCTCTACGACCCGTAGACGGGGTCTCGTAGACTCATACGACAGTTTTTTAGAAGGGTATTTTTGTCCATTCTAATCCCTATTTAATTAAATCCTTGGTCATTTTAGGCTTGAATAAAGCCTTAAAACAGAACCCTAGGTGTATTATTCATCATTGTTCACATTCAAGGGTTTCTTGAGAGCACTAGAGGAGACAGAAAAACGTGGGTTCTAATTCAAGCGCAAGGATTTACTGGAGTTTGATTGTTCCTTTCTCTCCTAGGTATGTAAGGCTACCTAAAGCGTCGGATTATGTTCATCCACGCGCCCCTTCGTCTACTTGAGATAAAATTATAAGTATTAATTGCTTATTCTTAATCTTGTGAATCTTGAGGCCCAAATTCTTGTACATGTCTGAGTTTCATGAATATATTTGAGTTAAATTATGAGTTGCATCATTATTAGCATGAAGTATATGAATGTATTTTGAATGTTTGATACTCTAACTCTAAACTTAGTATTTTCTTTGCTTACTAAATTGGAATTATGAACCTAACCTTCTAAACCAAGTAAGTTGAACCTGAGAAGTATGTTTCCTTGGTTCATATATGCATGTAATGAATATCTATTATGTCTGATGTGTTGAGCATAGATGGTATGATGTCACTTGACCATAATTCATGAGAGTCTTGCATGATGTGAGTTACAGTCTTGAGTTACATTGCATGAATGATGGTCCTAAGTTATTGAGTTGCTAAGAGATTGAGTTATGTTACTGAGAACTGAGTTGAGATTGAGTAAATTCTCATGAAACATTTTAGTCTTGGAAGGAGTATTGAGCACCGAGTTGGGTGATTGAGGAACACCCCAGAACTACGTTGCCCACGTAGGATAGTCGTACAGTTAACTCTAGCGGCTTACATCCCAACAGATGGACATTCTCTTTGGATCCAAGAGAGAGAGGTAGAGGTTGACGTCCTAATCCTTAGCAAGTTTAGGACAGGCGTGACAACGACGTCTTTTCGTTATACATCACCAAAGCTCATGGTGGGGTGAAGAGATATGTCTGTTAGAGAAACTTTCAAGCAACACTTGAGTTAATCTATCATGATTTTCGAACTAAGTTGCATTATATATTAAGTCTAGTTCTAAAGCATGATTTCAAACTTTAATTTGCATCAATTACTTGAGTTGAGTTATGAGATGAGGAGTTGAATCTCGAGTCGAGTTGTTTGATTGAGTCTAAGCCTTAATTGTTTCTTGAGCTATTTTACATACCGTACATTCAACGTACTGATGCCACTCGGCGTTGCATCATTTCATGATGCAGATATTAGTGACAAAGGACTTCAGCAGGTGCACCGTTGAGGTTCAGAGTTCTTGAGTTCCAGATTTGGTGAGCGCTCCTTGCTATTAGGAGGAGCCTTCTTTATTTCACTAGTATTTATATTTTCTTTAAGTTGGATAATCATGGCTTGTCATGGTACCATCTAGACATTTAGAGTAGAGGCTTCATAGACCTTGAGCAGAGTATTGTTGAGTATTTCATTTTCTAGATTTGATCTATTCAGGAGACCATTTATGAGGTCTTTATCTTTCACTTAATGCTTGTATTGAGTATTTTTTCTGCTATTGAGTAAGATGTGACGATGAGGCCAGGTGGTTCTCTAGAGGAATCAACAATGGTTCTTCAAGTGCCGGCTACGCCAAAGGTCACATATATGACTAGAAAATAAATATCAAAAGTCAAAGCACACCAAGTATTTTAAATATCAATAACTTAAGCTTCTTCTCATTATTTTTTTCTCCTATCTATTTATTCCCCTAAAAAAACCTGATTCATGAATTTCATATTGGTGAAATTCTAAAATATATTCCATGTTGATGTAATTTCTAGACCATTTCAATATCTTAAACTCAAATACAATGAATTGGGACATTATTTTAAAGAATATATTGTTAGTCAATATGTTTTCATGTAAACAATTGTTATTAATTATGATTTTAAATTTAAAAACAATATAATGTCTACAATCCACTTTTTAGGAAGTATTATCGATATACAAGTTGCAAGTTGTATTTCAAGTCCACGAGAGGGTACCCTTGGCGTGGCCGGCACTCGGAGACTATTGCTAGCCCCAAGCGAACCACCTAGTCTCATCACATCATTCAATCACATACTTCTAGTGACAAGCGGAAATTATATGCAAGTAATGGACACAATTAATCTATAGTTCTCAAGATAATATAGATAAATTAACGAAGGCTAGTAGAAAGAACTAGCTCACAATCTCAACATCAATACTCGACACCTGTCTATGAAGCCTCTATCACTAAATGTTATGGTGCCAATGACAGACCCATGGCTACCCAAAGCAAAATAAGAAGATAGTCCAATCTTAACTCTAAAGCATGATGAAATAAAATAATCACTGCAAGAAATGTGATATTCAGCTACGAAATTATTAAGTACAAAATAAAATTCGTCACTAATTATTCACTTTTTGTGACAAAAATAACATTTCGTATTTAAATATATGAGCAAAATACTTTTAGTGACGAAACATATAATTTCGTAGCAAAGTTTTGTCCATTAAAATTTTCCACCAAAAAATAATTTGGCGCCATTTATTAAGTAGCATTAGTGACGAATTTTAAATTATTAATGACACATTATTTTGTCTGTAATAATGCATACAATTTATGACAAACTATTATTTGTCTTAAATTAGGTATAATTTTAGGCACGAAGAAATTTCGTCACTAAAAATAAGTTACTACAATAGCGACAAATTACAGTTCGTATATAAATGTTGTAAGTTTTAGCGACAAAATTTAATATTTAATTGTGACCTTAATATTTTGTCACTAATGATGTTCCCAGTCAGTGACAAATCTTTTTTCGTCCCTAATTTAGTTAAATTTTGGATACAAAAAAATTTTGTCGCAAAACATATATTGATATATTAGTGACAAATCATTTTTTGTCCTTACATTAGTTAAATTTTGTATACGAAAAATTTTTGTCACAAAAAATATATTGATACATTAGTGACAAACCATTTTTTGTCCTTAAATTAGTTAAATTGTGTATACGAAAAATTTTTGTCACAAAAAATATATTTTTTTTGTTAGAGACAAATCATTTTTATACCAAAATTTTTTTTGTCATAAAGTCATACATTGTTACATTATTGAAAAATCACTATTTTATGCTAGAAGTAGTTAGTTTTGGATATGAAAAACTTTATCAAAAAAAAATATTATGTATAAGCAACAAACTAGAATTTGTCGTTAATCATTGTGAATTTTAGCTGCAAATTTTTATATTCAATTGTAACCTTAATTTTTTTCACTAATAATTCAAACAATTAATGACAAATTTATTATTATCTCTATTAAACCTACAATTTAGTTACAACGGAATTTTGTCACAGAATAAATATTATTTTTCATAGAAAAAACATCTGCTCAAATGGCTACGATCTAAATTTCGAAGTTGAATACTACAATTATTGACGATGAAAAAGATTCATAGTTACAAATTATAAGATGATTCATTTTAAACATATTTTTAACCAACACACAAAAATTTTTAGGAAAAGATTACATATTATGCACCATATAATCAATTTTTTTAAAAAAAACATTAGATCATACTGCAAAAAATCGATAGAGACCACATGATATAATAAAAAAAGATCCTTCGAGATGAGTCTAATTTGATTGATGAGGGTGATTGTTTGATGGGTCACTTGTCTACTCTTTATTCTTGCTTTAGATAGACATTTGATATTTTGATTGGTTATTATTCCGAGCTGATATTGTTCCATATTATTCTACTTGTTTCTATTTCATTCAACTATTTTACATATCTTACATTCCACGTATTGACGCCACTCGGCGTTGCATCATTTCATGATGTAGATACAGGATTTAGAGATCGTCAACAGGCGCATTACTGAAACTGTCGAAATTTCAATTTGAACTTCCAAACTCCGAATGTTGACCAAAGTCAAACTATAATCCAAATTCAACTGAAAATGCAACTTTGGGCCTAAAATTTTCATTTCAACTCCAAATTCAGTTCTGTAAGTTCTCCTAGACTAGATTTTGCATTCCGGAGTTGATGGAATCGACAAAATTACATTCCGACATATAAATGTCATTTTGGCTCAAGCCATTTTAAGTTCTGAGAGTCGGAATTCAATTCTGTCAATTCCATCAGCTCTGGAATGTCGAATCTGGTCTTACAAAACTTGCAGAACTGAATTTTGAGTTAAAATTGAGATTGTAGGTCCAAAGTTGCATTTTTAGTTATTAAATGTTGGAATATTTGAGTTTTCCAGCCGTTTTGAGTTCTGACCGTCGGAATTTGGTTTTGTCGAATCCACCAGCTCCGAAATGTAGAATCCGGTCTAGGAGAACATGCAAAACTGAATTTTGAGTTAAAATGGAGATTTTAGGTCCAAAGTTGCATTTTTAGTTCTTTAAAATTGGAAAATTGGAGTTTTCCAGCCGTTTTGAGTTCTGAGAGTCGGAATTCAATTCTGTCAATTCCATCACCTCCGTAATACCGAATCTTGTCTAGTAGAACTTGCAGAACTGGATTTGGAGTTAAAATGGAGATTTTAGGCAAAAAGCTGCATTTTTAGTTCTTTAAAGTTGGAGAATTTGAGTTTTCTAGCTGTTTTGAGTTATGCCCGTCGGAATTTGGTTCTGTCGAATCCATCAGCTCCGGAATGCCGAATTTGGTCTAGGAGACGTTGCAAAACTGAATTTTGAGTTAAAATGGAGATTTTAGGTCCAAAGTTGCATTTTTAGTTCTTTAATTATAATTAATAAGTTCATATTTTCTATTATAATATAATTCAAATAATAAAATATCTACTTACCATTTATTATTTTTATTTGAGTTTTAGCTAGAGAACGAACATAGTAATTTCATAACTTGGGTCATATACTTGAACACTATAATTTATGTTGACTACCAATTTATAATTCCCTTCAATAGGGGCTATATAGTCATATTCCAAAAGTTCCTTCAATTTTTAAGAAAACACATATATTCCTTTTAAGCAAGCATCTATACAAATAAAAAATGAAGTCAATAAAAGTGCACACAAATTATCAGCCACATACATATAAATTACGGGATAATATAATATTATGAAAGAAAAAAAAATATTATTACCTCTAAACCCATTGATATATAAGTGTGTTGATTTGACGTGAAGATAGATTTACTCTTTATACAAATGATATGTGTTTTAGCATTATTGTTTAATTGGGATTAGTACTGGCTTATAGAATTTTATATTTCATGTGCTAGTTTGTTTCAGTCCTAAATATTAGGTAAATTGTTAGTAGAAAATTTTGACCTTTTTTTTTTACTTTTTTATTTATTTTTGTTTTGAGACATTTCTTTTTTAAAAAAATAAAAAAAAAAACTTTTTGATTATTATTTTGAAATTGTTTTTTTGATTAATTTTTGTTTGGATCAAGTCTATTTTCTGAAACTTTTTGCCTATTTTCTTGAACGATTTTTAAGCTTGTATCCTTTTCCTGGTCATTTTTCATATTTATTATTTCCTTCATTTTAATTTAATTTAATTTATTTTTTTAATTTGTTTGATAAAGAATTTCTCATTTTTTTTCTGGTCACTTTTAATTCTAATTTTTCACGTGATATATTTAAACTAGAAGATTAAAATATTTTGATATATTATATAAGATTCAAAAATTTTGTTTACTCTTCTTAAATTTACATCAAGTCAAAATGCTGATAAAATTTTTCATTTTCTTAAATTTATTGTCAAGTCAAAATCATTAAAAATATTATTTTCTTAAATTTTATGTTAAATAAGAATAAAATAAAAAATATTGCTAAAATTTTATGTCAAACTAAAATAAGATAAAATTATTTACTAAAATCAAATGAACAAATGAAAAGAAAGGAAATATTATTTTCCAAATTGGAAAAATTTAGGCGGCAACCCTCCCCTCTTTTTTATTCTCCACAAATCACCTTTTTTTAGTTATTATCCACCTTTATCCTTTTATCTCCCCCACGTAACACCTCTCTCCCACTATCTCTATTGTATTTTTTATTTTTGTTGAATTTTCAGTGATATATCATTGCAAATGATTCAATTGAAGGACACCATGTTGTTGTTGCTCAAGGTGCACTTCCACGCCATGATGCTGTTAATCTGTACTTTTCATCTCCGAAAACTCATATGCCTTGGATTTGAACACAATGTTCTTTTGAAAATGTGGATCTCCGGTGGGTTTTTCAAGTTATTTCAATTTTTGAATTTTGTCTTCCCCTTCGTAATTGTTCTTGTTTAAAAAATAGTATATAATTTCAACTACAAATTTCTTTTATTTAGCCTATGAATTTATTCCCTGTTAGAGACTTCTACGCACTTTTTAAAAATATGATCTAATTTTTTTTTTACTGCTCTATGTATTGAGAACATTTCTTTATCTTAATTCTTGATTATTATTATTTTTGCAGATAAAGCTCAATGTTTGTGCCTTGAGAAAAGAAATGAATGGCAATTTTATTGTGTAATTTGGATAAGTATTTTTTCTATTTATTTCTTATTCTGATATCAAATCTATGATTACATTTTAACAAGATATCATGTTTAGCTCATGATAATTATTTTTTTTCCTTTTTACACAGGTACAAGAATGTAAAAATTTAATTAAGAGTAAAGTTATTTGATAAGTGGCCTATATTACCATATGAGGAATAACATTTTGTCCTTTTTTTTAAAAAAAAAGGATACAACTAACATTCATATATTTTCATTAGCTTAATATAAGAAGCTTGTAATGCAATATTATCTCAATATTATTTTAATTCTAGATTATATAATCTTGTCTGACACTTTTTATTATTATCTTAAATCTTTTATAATGTTATGTCCAATTTATATCATTCCATGATGCATGCTAAGTTTAAAAATAAATTTGATACTGGCCATTAAGTCAATATAATAAATCTTCATGTTACTTACTGCAACCTTTTACATTGATGAATTATCTTATCTCGTAAAATATGAAAAAATTTGTTGATGTTCATATATTATTGAATTAACACGAAACTTATGAAATAACACCATTTACAAATTTGATCGTAATCAAATATTTGTTGTTTTAGTTATTTTAAAATGTATGATAATGAATAAATATTATTATTATTATTATTATTATTATTATTATTAGCAACGACTAAATTAAACTTTTCAAAATATATTTTTGCCAAAAAAAATTAATTCATCATAAATTGACTATATTTGGTGACAATTATATCATGTCGACAAAAAAAAAAATACTTTAAGTGACAAAATGATAGATTTAACTACAAATTTATTAATCTTTTTAATGATGATAAATTTGTCCCTAAATTTATATATTTTAGGACGAAATAATTTTTTGTACATAAAAAACAATCATTAGTGACGAAATTATATTATTCAACTACGAAATACATATAACATTAGAGACAATTAGTGTCATCACTGATTGAACTAAATAATTAGTGGCAATGTAATTTTGTTACTGATTATATCTTTTTTTAGTGATAAAATAATACAATCAACTACAAAAAAATTATACTTTTTATGACAAATAAATTCGTCACAAATATTGACACATTTAGGGACAATTTTTCTTTTTGTAGTTAATATAGCTTTTTTTAGTGACGACACACTAAATCGTCTTTGTATAATTTTAGCGACCCACGTTTAAGGACGATAGATTGACGAAATTTTTTTTGTTGCATAAAAGTTTTGGTGACGAAATATGATTTATAAGTGACGAAACCATTTGTCCCTAATAATCAAATTTGTTGTAGTGAATGGTTCCTCCGGAGTAGGGGAGGCTCACCAAATCAACTTCGGATCTCTGATCTTCAACGGAGCGCCTATTGATGATCTCTAGTACCTGCCTCTACATCATAAAACGATGCAGTCCAGAGTGGACGTTAGTACTTGGAATGTACTGGTATGTAAAATAGCTGAATGAAACAGAAACCGGTAGAAATATGGGAAGTAACATCAAGTCAAAATAAACATCATAATCACATTAACCGCTAGCTTGCCCACCTACGAAAGAGTACAGAGTGGACAAGTGACACATCATTAACTCAAACTCATCAAAAGTCTCAACTCATCGCATGAATCATCTCAGAGGAGTTCACACCCCTCTCATTACATCTCATCTAGACTCAGAGTAAGGTATGAATTTTCCCGGGGGTTTCTCTTAACCGACAATACTCACTTATGAGCCAGTGAATGTACAACAATCACCCTGATGTTGCCACAGTGGTCCCAAACTTGCCAGGTAAGGAACACTGGATCCCATATCAATAAACCTGACATGGAATCAAACTGAACAAATTCTCTATTACTTTCAGGGACCGTTAAACCTCGAGGGAAACCATATGTATGTATGTGATGGTTTAAGTCTCTCCTACATTTGGCGACGTAGTTAATGAGTTCGAGTGGGACTCACTCATGCTCATTTCGGTGCTCAATATTCCTCCCGACTCAATGCTCATAAAATCAACCTCAACCAGTCTCATAGGGATTCACTCCCCGTCAACGGCTGCCAGTCTCATAGGGACCCACTCCCCGTCCACGACTGATATTTCACCGGGACCTTGGCCCCTTTTCATCAATTACCTCATAGGGACTTCCACCATATCATCAACATCTCATAGGGATTTTAACCCTATCATCAACACCTCATCAATAACTCAAAATTATATAACCGTCATTAGGAAACAAGTGAATAAACACATCGGTAGAGTTCATTTATAGAGACTCATACAACAATCAAGATTTCATCAACTCATCATCACAGTCAACAATCCCAATGCAAGGCTCTAGACTCAAGTCTCAAATCATTATGCATGCTCGGCTATAACAGAGTTTCTCTTATTCGTATTAACAGCTACTCTAGGGGGAATGTTTTTATGCGGTGCTAACGATTTAATAACTATCTTTGTAGCCTATGCATATTCCATGAGAGTATTCAATTTAAGAAAACAAATAGTATGATGATCATCAACATAGAAAGCATGTAATTTCAAATATAATTTTCAAGAAAATCCATCGAAGAAATCATGCAGGTAGACTCTTCAATCATCAATTCAACTATGACCTCTATGGGGCACATGAGAGAACAATCTCATGTTTTAGTTTAGCCTTACATACATGTGATGCAACTGTTCAATCGGGTGATGTCGAGGATTCTCTTCTCGTATTTCTCACCCCAAGCCTTTCTCTCCTCTCCTCAAGCCCTAGCCTCATTAGATTTTGGAATAGGACTTAGAATAGGTTTTGTTAGGCTCTTTTCGTGTAGAAATGACCTTACTAGCTGTGTATTAGTGTTTAGGAGGGGTTAGGGATTGACCAGAATGCCCCTCGAAATAAATTAGAAATTTCCAGTTCGGAATATACAGGGTCCGCGACGCGGACCTATCGCAAACTGTGTATTTTTGAAAAAGTGTTTTTAAATGAGTTTTTCCCATCCCGTCGAAAATCTGGAAAAATGTATAAGTGCCCCTCTGTCGCCGACAGTCACTGTTTTGTGACTTGGATCAAAAATTTATCTTTCGATCGGGTCGTCCTAAAATTCGACCTGGACCATTTTCCCACTCCATTTTTCATGCAGATCACGAATCCGGTCTCGGATTTGCCATACGAGCCTCGGAAGATGCGTTACGCGCGTACCCTCACTCTAGGGGCATTTTGATAATTTTACCGGGCGTCACAGAATGTGATTGTGATTGTACTATCAAAATGGTGCTGATGATATTGATAAAACTAAATGGTCCTGAGAGTTTTCATAATTGAACTCAAATGATTGGTCTAAATTGATAGACCTCTTATATTATTGTCTAATCTACTCTTGAGAGGTTGATGGAATTGATAGATTGATTGACTTAATAAAACTAATGAATTGATAGAGTCCATGTGAGACTTACTGAGTGGATTGATTGTTTTATGAGCATTTAATCTTGGGAGGAGTATCGAGCACCGAATTGAGTGAGAGTAACCCCAACTCGAACTCAATAACTACGTCGCCAAATATAGGAGTGGATCGAATTCATTAAAGTCAGAATGCTTCCCTATTTTTATTATCCTAAATTAATAGGACTTGATTGATTGTTGGATCCATGATTGGCTGATTCATCCTTTAACTTAGCAAAGTATTGGACGGACGTGACAACGACATCGGCTCGTTGTACGATCATTGGCTCATAAGTGATCGTAATCGGATAAGAGAAACTCCTAAATAGGCCTTGAACATACTCTGATTGGATTGGATTGGATTGGATTGTATATGATTGGTCATTTTCTAAACTATATTCTTACTTTAGACTTTGACATCCTAGTTGAGTTTCTTACTTCTTGATTTGAGTTATCTGAGTTGATGTTATTTTACCTTTATTTATTTCATTCTGTCATCTTACGTACTCGTACATTCAAGCATAATCAAGCAAGTAGGAAAAAAATAATATAATACATGATTAAGAATTAAAACTAGTTTGGTAGCTTTTGCAAAGCCTCACCCAAATAAAGAAGCATATATGAATAATTGAACACAGAGTTGCACATTGTTTAAATAGACCATTAGTTACTCGAGAAGTTTATATGATGACAATAATATGCTCAGCTTATAGATAATAACAGGACTAATAAACATATTTACTACTCAATTATATATCTGTGAAATCATAAAGATGTCATAACAATGTCAAAAAGTTCCTTTCACTTGCATCTTTTTAAAATTGGATTGAGTCTATTCCAAACCTGTCTGGGGAGGGATTTTTTTTTTTGAGTGAGTACAATTTCTCACTTGCCACTGAGATAATCCAGTTTTGGGATGGATCCACTCCCCTGGTTTTCGTCCCTTACCCTGACAAAGTATTGGACGGCTCTGGCAGCGTGGGCAAGACGTTATCATCACGAAGCTCATGCTGATGGTTGTCGGTTAGAGAAATTCCCTAAGAACTAAAGTTTATTACCTTATACACTGAGATTTATTATTTCTTTATTAAATTACTTCCTTTTCTTATGTTGCATATTCAATTGAGTTGAGATAATTGTAGAGCTACGCATATGAGTATTTTACTTTTATATATTTAGTTGTGCTCATTAATGCATTAAAGTAAATATTTCTTTTATATTGAGTGGTACCTTTAAATGCGTTTTAAATATATGTTTTACTTGCATGACATATTTTTCTCAATTGACTATATTCAAGTAAAGTTGAGTATCTTGTTCTTATCACATTTTGGTCATCTTACACACCATACATTCTACGCACTGACGTCTTTGGCGCTGCATCATTTTATGATGGAGATTCAGATACCCATGTTAGTGGATGTTCAGTAAGACAGTCCCCATCAGCAGTCAGTGAGGCCTCTTTGCATCCAGAGGACTCTTAAGAGTCTTTATTTCCTTGTATTTATTTTAGTTGAGGTGGCCGTGAGTCTACTTCGGTGCCGAGTTCAGAGTCAGTACTTTAGAGGCTTCATAGACTAGAAAGATATTGTTCAAGTTATTTCCTTGAAGTTGTTTAAAAGATTTTGAGTCAATTGTATACCTTATTATTTTAAGTTTGAGTTCATGAATTTTGAGCCCATTCTAATTTTATTATGATGTTAATATCTTCCGCTGAGTAAGTTCGCCAGGCCAAGTGGTTTGTTTGGGACTAGAAATGATTTTCGAGTGCTGACCACGTCTAGGGTGTAGGCTTAGGGCGTGACAATGGAAAAGTAATCTTGGTTGAAATTTTTACCAACCGGAGCAAAAGATAATTTTTCTAAACAAAAATACAATTTTCAGTGTGCGATAACTCTGCGTCGCAGAGATGCCTCAAAATAGGTCATTCTCACACTTTATAGATAAAACTCATTCGGCGAGTGTGATTTATGTGTTACATAAAAAAAACTATGGTGGAACAAGTCCGTGATGCTGACCTGCTCCATCACAGTTCAGAATTATTTTTCTTTTGGCTGAAATCTTAATAAGAGGCACTCCAAATTTTTATCTACTCCTCCTACACTTAATCCATGACTGATATAGGTTTTTTTCCGCCTAAAAAGGGTTCCTAACCCCATTCTTAAGTTCATATATGTTCTAAATAAGGAACTAGGGCTAAGAAGAGGGGAAGAGAATTAGGGATTTGAGTGATTGAAGCAAATTCTTGCAAGATTGATTTTTTTCCTTCTTCCTGAGTATGTACAGCTAAATTAAAGCATGAAATTGTTCTTTCATGTGCCCCTATTAATAAAAATATTGTGAAAGCATTGAGTCTACATGCATATCTCTTTGAAAGTTTTCTTGTAACCTATATATTCTATGTCTTTTTATATGCTTGATGATTATCATGAACTTGATTTACTAACAAATATTTTTACATAGGTTATTTCATAAACCCTAGATAGTATTTAATAAAAGATTGCATGAATGAACCTATAAGGGATTGAGTCTAGAACCTTGACAGTATGAATGTGATCGTGATTGTACTATGAGAATGGTGATGATGATATTGATAAAACTAGATGGTCTTGAGAGTTTTTATAATTGAACTCAAATGATTGGTCTAAATTGATAGACCTCTTATATTACTGTCTAATCTACTCTTGAGAGGTTGATGGAATTGATAGATTGATTGACTTGATAAAACTAATGAATTGATAGAGTCCATGTGAGACTTACTAAGCGGATTGATTGTTTTATGAGCATTTAGTCTTGGGAGGAGTATTGAGCACCGAATTGAGTGAGAGTAACCCCAACTCAAACTCAATAACTACGTCGCCAAATGTAGCAGTGGATCGAATTCGTTAAAGTCAGAATGCTTTCCTATTTTTATTATCCTAAATTAATAGGACTTGATTGATTATTGGATCCATGATTGGTTTGATTCATCCTTAGTCTTAGCAAAGTATTGGACGGACGTGACAATGACGTTGGCTCGTTGTACGATCATTGGCTCATAAGTGATCGTAATCGAATAAGAGAAACTCCTAAATAGGTCTTGAATATACTCTGATTAGATAGGATTGGATTGTATATGATTGGTCATTTTCTAAACTATATTCTTACTTTAGACTTTAACATCGTGGTTGAGTTTCTTACTTCTTGATTTGAGTTATCCGAGTTGATACTATTCTACCTTTATCTATTTCATTCTGCCATTTTACGTACTCGTACATTCAAGCATATTCAAGAAAGTAGGAAAAAAAAAATATAATGCATGATTAAGAATTAAAACTAGTTTGGTAGCTTTTGCAAAGCCTCACCCAAATAAAGAAGCATATATGAATAATTGAACACAGAGTTGCACATTGTTTAAATAGACCATTAGTTACTCGAGAAGTTTATATGATGACAATAATATGCTCAGCTTATAGATAATAACAGGACTAATAAACATATTTACTACTCAATTCTATATCTGTAAAATCATAAAGATGTCACAACAATGTCAAAAAGTTCCTTTCACTTGCATCTTTTTAAAATTGGATTGAGTCTCTTCCAAACCTCTCCGGGGAGGGTTTTTTTTTTTTTTTTAGAAAAAAGAAAAAAAAAGAGCACTAAAATAAAACAAAATCAGCAAGTTAACAATTAAGAAGAAAAAAAAGAAAAAGAAAAAAATGTTAGAATACATGCTTGACTGGAACATGAAATATGGGAAATCACTATTGGAAAGAAAATATAAAAGAAAATATGGAAAAGGATCAATTAAAATGAGAGTAATATTGTTTTCTTATTTTTGGAAAGATAATACTTTACATGTGATAAAAAAAAATTGAGAATCTTTTTAAATGTGAAAAAATTTGACCAAGTTTAAAATTTAAAATTTGAATGTGATTGAGGTTAAATAAAATTCTAACAAAAATATATAAGATAAGTTTCTACTAAATAACTAAATAATAAAATATTACTAAATCACTAATTATGTTTTATTGTAAAAAAACAAAAAAGAAGAAACAATAATCCAACGTAATAACTTGTAAAATTTTCTTGTTCATACATTTATAAAATATAACAAAAGATAAATATCTAAAGAAAGTGAATAAATACGTTTGTATGTAGAGCTGTCAATACGGGTTGATCCATTTCATTCGGACTAGTTCATACAAACTTTGGAATTTTACGGGCCAAGCTGAGCTAGCCTATTTTTTGTGGGCCAAAAATTAGTTAGCCCAGCTCATTAGTACGTAGATTGCAGGCCTTGTGGGTCAGTCCACATTTTTACAAGTATATCTTTCATTAATATTTTAAATTAAATTATAATTTAAAAATATTAAAATAAATAGCAAGACAATATTACATGGTATTTATGTTACTATTACATATTATAACAACTACATATTATAACAACACAATTTTTATCTAAATTTTAATATTTAAAATTTTAAATGAACATTGAGTTTGGATTCTTATAATTTTTAATACTCTATTTTATTTTTATTTTTAATTATTTTTTAATTCTGCCCACGGGCTGGCACAACCCATATTGCAAAAGTATCACAAATCAACAGGCTTATATATTCACGGGTTAGGCAACAACTCTAGCTCATATTGACAGCTCTATTTGTATGTAATAATTATTAATGACGATGATGATTTTGTAAATTGAGAACGCTAAAATATATAATTTATCGAGTAAAAACTAAATATAATTTATGCATATAATAAAAGAAATAAAATTTTAAAAACTACTTAATTAATCAAATAGATCGGTTAAAATTGAGTGTCAGCAGAGATCATTGCTTAAATATATATAATATTTGATCATGTTTCATTATGAAATTTAAAAAAAAAAAAGTTCAAAATAAAAAAAATGATATGTACTTCTAAAAAAAATGAGAGACTACTTATCAAAAGAAAAGTATAGGACATGAAAAAGAAACAATAAGCTTTTTTATTTGGCTAATGCCTCATAATAAGTTACATAGAAATAGAAATTGAATTTCAATTTATACATTCTGGAAGGAAGAAGCAAAGTGTTCCAACTTATAGTATTCCTTTCTATTGCATCCCATGAAATTTTGATTCATCAATTTACGCTTTCATTAGTTTTCGCAGTTCGGCTTGAAGAAGGCAGCCACCCGCAGTGGCAATTTGCACCATCACAATAATAGGGTTGTGTACCCGTACACACTTTTTTACAATCATCATCCGTCTTACAACAACATTGGATAGTGTCCCCTGCTACATTCTTTGACGAAATACCTATTCAATTAAATGTCATAATCTATAATTAATTAAAATAATTCATATGTGACCACTGACCACAAAAAGCTTTACACAATAAACTTAGAAAATATTATAGAGAAGTACATGATAATTCTTACTAAGAAGTTAAATCAAGTAAAAGACTTACATAGTCCTATCGCCATAAACATGAGAAAAAGAGTCAACACTTTAAAAGCCATATCTAAATTTTTGTGTATGCTCAATAATTCACTTGATGATGATATTTTGCTTCCTTGGTGTCCTATTTATAACATATTTAGTTTACAATTTAAGAAAAGTCATATTTTGTGAATCTTGTAACAAAGTTCTCTTTTTTTTATTGGTCAATTAAATTTATATTGACATACTAATATTTAGTTGGTCAGCACATATGATGTGTTGACTTTGATTTGACTATGTATGTTTGTCATTTTGACATGTTCATGATTCAAAAAGAAAAAAAAAATCTAAACTTCTCTCCCTTCCATAACTTTTCCTTATTCTTTTCATCTTTTCTTACGAAATACTTTTCTTCCCGGTTATTAAGTAAAACTAGCATTACATGCAAGAGAAAAAATAAATTTATGTAATTTTGCCTTTGACTAATATGATGGAATCATATAATAAATTTAACCATGTATTGGGAAAAATATTAATATTTTCAATGTAATAATATAATAAAATTAAGAAGCTGAAGCTGAAGCAGACACATCATATGTCAGTTGCGCGCTTAAGTAGGTAGCTGAAGTGGCATGTCGACGGTCTCCTACCAGCATCACCCCTCAAGTCTCTCTTATATAATAGGATAAAATTTATTTACTTCTTACTTGAATTTTTTTATCTTATGTTTAGTCAAAAAATAAATTTAACAAATTCAAACTAGCAGTACATGCAAGAGGAAAAAATACAATTACTTAATTTTGCATTTGATTGATGATGGAATCTCTCGCACCCCATCTTTTCGCAAAATGGGATCTATAACGTCGGGACAATAAACTTAGAAAATATTATAAAGAAGTACATGATAATTTTTACTAAAAAGTTAAATCAAGTAAAAGACTTACATAGTCCTATCGCCATAAACATGAGGAAAAGAGTCAACACTTTGAAAGACATATCTTAATTTTTATGTATGCTCAATAAGTCACTTGATGATGATGTTTTGCTTCCTCGGTATCCTATTTATATCATATTTAGTTTACAATTTAAGAAAAATCATAATTTGTGAATCGTGTGACATATCATATTTAGTTTACAATTTAAGAAAAGTCATAATTTGTGAATCGTGTAACATAACATATTTATTTGACAATTTAAGAAAAGTCATAATTTGTGAATCGTGTAACATAACATATTTAGTTTACAATTTAAGAAAAGTCAGAATTTGTGAATCGTGTAACATATCATATTTAGTTTACAATTTAAGAAAAGTCATAATTTGTGAATTTTGTAACAAATTTTTCTTTTTCTTTTTTGGTCAATTTTATTTAAGTTGACAAAATAGCATTCAGTTGGACCAAATAAGTCGCTTGCACGTATGACGTATTGACTTTGACTAGCATTACATGTAAGAAGAAAAATAAGTTTATGTAATTTTGCCTTTGATTAATATAATGGAATCACATAATAAATTTAAACATACATTGAAAAAAAACAATAATGTTTTCAATGTAATAATATAATAAAATTAAATATCTGGATCAGATACGTCGATTGATAATTATGCATTTAAATAGACAATTAAAATGACATATCAACGATCTCCTACCAGCTTCACCTTTCAAGTCTCTCTCATATAAGATGAGATAATTTATTTACTTCTTACCAATAATTTTTTTATCTTATGTTTAGTATATAAAATAAATTTTACAAAGTCAAACTAGCATTACATGCAAGAGAAAAATACAATTAATTAATTTTGCATCTGATTGATGATGGAATTATATAATATATATATAAACATATCTTGCAAAATGGTTATTATTTATAAAATAAATTACTCATCTAGAGAATAAAATATTCCACAATCAAATAAAGACAAAATAATTTAAAATTTATAAATTTTGAAAATGTATTTTTTTTAAACATGTTATAGGTTCTAAACTAAAGTATAGCCTTTATAGATTTTTAAAAGATCACAATATTTAAATACTCCTATAAATTTTTATTAAAAAAAGTATAATTGCTTCAATGAGAAATATATTTTGCAAAATTAATATTTATTCCCTTTATTCTAATTTGTGTCGCGCTATTCGAATCTTAGGAATCAAAATTTTAAATTTTGACCTCAGATTCTAAAATAGATTGTCACGCCCCGGGAGGGTACCCTTGGTATGGCCGGCACTCGAAGACTATTGCTAGCCCTCGAGCGAACCACCTAGTCTCATCACATCATTCAATCACATACCTCTAATGATCAGCGGAAATTATATGCAAGTAATGGACACAATTCGTCTAAAGTTCTCAATATAATAAAGATAATATAACGAAGGCTAGTAGAAAGAACTAGCTCACAAACACAATCTCAACATCAATACTCGACACCTGTCTATGAAGCCTCTATCACTAAATCATGTGGTGCCAATGACAGACCCATGGCAACCCAAAGCAAAATAAGAAGATAGTCCAATCCTAACTCTAAAGCATGATGAAATAAAATAATGGTTCCTCCGGAGTTGGGGAGTCTCACCAAATCATCTTCGGATCTCTGATCTTCAACGGAGCGCCTGTTGGTGATCTCTAGTACCTGCCTCTACATCATAAGACGATGCAGTCCAGAGTGGACGTCAGTACTTGGAATGTACTGGTATGTAAAATAGCTGAATGAAACAGAAACCGGTAGAAAATAGGGGAAGTAACATCAAGTTAAAATAAACATCATAATCACATTAACCGCTAGCTTGCCCATCTACGAAAGAGTACAGAGTGAACAAGTGACACATCATTATCTCAGATTCATCAAAAGTCTCAACTCATCACATGGATTATCTCAGAGGAGTTCACCCCCTCTCATCACATCTCATCTAGACTCAGAGTAAGGTACGAATTTTCCCGGAAGTTTCTCTTAACCGACAACACTCACTTATGAGCTAGTGAATGTACAACAATCACCCTGATGTTGCCACAGTGGTCCCAAACTTGCCAGGTAAGGAACACTGGATCCCATATCAATATACCCAACATGGAATCAAACTGAACAGATCCTCTATTGCTTTCAGGGACTGTTAAACCTCGAGGGAAACCATATATATGTATGTGATGGTTTAAGCCTCTCCTACGTTTGGCGATGTAGTTAATGAGTTCGAGTGGGACTCACTCCTGCTCATTTCGGTGCTCGATACTCCTCCTGACTCAATGCTCATAAAATTAACCTCAACCAGTCTCATAGGGATTCACTCCCCGTCAACGACTGCCAGTCTCATAGGGACCCACTCCCCGTCCACGACTGATATTTCACCGGGACCTTGGCCCTTTCATCAATTATCTCATAGGGACTTCCACCCTATCATCAACATATCATAGGGATTTTAACCCTATCATCAACACCTCCTCAATGTCTCAAGATTATATGACCATCATTAGGAAACAAGTGAATAAACACAACGGTAGAGTTCATTAATAGAGACTCATATAACTATCAAGATTTCATCAACACATCATCACAGTAAACAATCCCAATGCAAGGCTCTAGACTCAAGTCTCAAGTTCATTATGCATGCTCTTCAAAATAGTCATGTAGGGTTATGCATATTCTCATGAAAATATTCGATTTAAGAAAACAATTAATATGATGATCATCAACATAGAAAACATATAATTGCAAGTAAAATTATCAAGAATATCCATCAAGAAATCATGCATGTAGACTCTTAAATCATCGATTCACTATGACCCCTATGGGGCACATGAGAGAAAAATCTCATGTTTTAGTTTAGCCTTACATACCTGTGATGCAACTGTTCAACCGGGTGATGTCGAGGATCTCTTCTCGTATTCCTCACCCCAAGCCTTTCTCTCCTCTCCTTAAGCCCTAGCCTTCTTAGATTTTGGAACATGACTTAGAATAGGTTTTGTTAGACCCTTTTCATGTAGAAACGACCTTACTAGCCATGTATTAGTGTTTAGGAGGGGTTAGGGATTGACCGGAATGCCCCTCAAAATAAATTAGAAATTTCCAGCTCGGAATATACACGGTCCGCGATGCGGACCTATCGCGAACTGTGTATTTTTGGAAAAGTGTTTGTAAACGAGTTTTCTCCATCCCGTCGAAAATTTGAAAAAATATATAAGTGCCCCTTCGCGGCAGGTTCGCGTCGCGCCTCTGTCGCGGACAGTCACTGTTTTGTGACTTGGATCAACAATTTATCTTTCGATCGGGACGTCCTAAAATTCGACCCGGACCATTTTCCCACTCCATTTTTCATGCTGATCACGAATCCGGTCTCGGATTTGTCATACGAGCCCCGAAAGATGTGTTACGCGCGTACCCTCACTCTAGGGGCATTTTGGTAATTTTACCGGGCGTCACATGGATTTTGTTTAAAATTTTTTTGAAATAATTAATATTACTCCCTCTGTTCGAACTTATGTAGCACAATTAAATTTCAAAAATAAAAAATTTTTTGATTTGAAATCTTTAAATTTTCAATAATAAAATTTGTACATTTAAAATTTATGTAAAATCACAAAAATCATAATATCGTCAATTCAAAATATTTCAAAATCGTATTAAAAGTTATGGTAAAAAAATTGTTAAGAATTTTGAAACTAGAAAATATCATAAAATTGGGACAATCCACAAGGTTAGCTTATTCTTTTGAAACTAGAAAATATCATAAAATGGTATATAATAGTTTGGATGCAAATATTTTAAGTTGAGAATGTTGCACCCCAATTTTTTGCAAAACGGGATCTACGACGTCGAGACAAGTCTTTTGTGATAAAAAAATTGAAGAGTTGTCACCTAATTAATTAAGATGCAAGAATTGAAGCTTGAATCTTGAAGGTGAGACTTTCAGAGAATTTTGAGAGTTAAATTCTAGACACTAAGTTTTTTTTTTTTTTTTTTTTTTTGTTTGAATGAGGGTTTAAAATTAGTGCAGGAGATGTTTAGAAATGTAAAAGGGGGTTTAAAGGTTTTAAAAAGCCTTGGGAATGGGTCAAAATATCAAAAACACCTCAATAAAATGGCCCATTAAATTTCACCCGAAACTTCTCATGGCTAGCTTCACGGGTCGTGAAGCTCTTCACGGTCCGTGAAGGCACCCGTCCCAGCCCAGACAGGTTATACGAGAAAGGGCATAACTTCTGACTCCGAACTCGAAATGAGGTGAAACTAGATGCGTTGGAAAGATAATTTAAACGGCTTCAATTTGATAGGTTTTGGACCACCTTTTTAATTTTGTGCTAAGAGTTATGATCATTTAAAGTTGACCCTTCTATCGATACTTGTGAAATATTAGCCAATAGAATTCCTTTGAACTTGGATTGATGTAGGAGACTCATGATGGCCTTAAACTACGTAAATAAGCATGAATTGATGGCTTGAAAGTGAACTTATCTTGAGCTTGAAGATTCCATACTTAGAAAAATTTGATGCCAACACCCATCTAGTTGACTCACGGACCGTACCTAGGCAAATGGCCCGTGTACTCCTCCGTCCCACTTCACTTAGAAAATCCTTCATGACAAATTTCCGAAACGGTGATCCAACTCTTAGAAAAATTGCACTCCACGAGCCACACGGAAGGGCCTCATGGGCCGTGAGGCACCACACGGTCCGTGAGAGGGGGTCGTACCAAATGCCTTGGTCCCAAACGGTAGGATTTTAAGAGCAAGGCCACCACACGGCCCACCACACAATCCGTGAAGTATCACACGGGCCGTGAGGGGTCCATGTGTGGTATGCCTTAGTTGAAATTCCACGCTTAAGAGCCAAACACTCCTCTTAAGGCCAAGGGTCACTCCAAGGAGGCCCTACACGAGCCGTGTGACCTCACACGGATCGTGAGGGCTCCCATGGAGCATCATTTTGGTCTAAACTTTTCCGCAACCAAAATTTCAAGCTCCATTAAGGTCGTACAAAATCTGGGTCCTTACAAGGGTGTAGATTCAGAGTGTGACATATTATTTTACAAGGAATAGTATATCACATTAGTATACACGCGCGCACATATATATTATTTTATAAGAGATCAAATACTATACATATATATATTAATGGAGTCATGACTTCATCAGTACAACATTTTGTATGCTACATATATGAAGTTGGTTCTCTACAAGTTATGGCTATTAACCTTAATTAGATCCTTAGCATGTATGTACACTTTCTTTACTATTGAGTCATGAGTTCATGACGCATTGAAGTTATTAAGTGACTCAAATATAATATCTTCTTGTTTACCCCCTCAAAAAAAGAAAAATAGAAGAAGTTATTAGGGTGACTACGTGATCCATTATTAATATAATATGGGTTATCTTGTGGTAAATATATTTGTTGTCGATGAGATGATTTTATATGTTGTAAGTTTGAAATAAAGTTGATGGGAGCTAATCGTCAATTATACTTCATGCTAAATTTGTGGTTTCTATGTGTCGCGTGATTTAATCTTAATCAACCTATGGTGCTTATCACTACGAATAAGCACCATCTTCGAGGAAGGTGACGAAGAGGATGTGTTGGATCACTGTTTTGCAAATGCAGCCAGGGATGCAGATATTTATCCTAGGCAATAACACAATAACAAAAAGAAGCATGGAAGAAAGAATAGTTGGGATGGTAAGGTGATTGAGGAGTCTGTTCCAAGGTATCTACCAATGCGATTGGCGAAGTAGAATCATATGATAGTATCAACAAATTCAGTAAGATCTAATATTAACACGAAGAATTAATGAACTATCAAGCGTTGTTAGACAGATTTCAAGAAGAAGATAAAAGGAATATACTTCAGGTTACTTTAGAACAGCACTCTATCTTTTTTAGCTCATGCATCTGTAAAAGAAAGTTTGAGGTTGATAACTTAACTTTCTTCTTTGATTTTTTAATTTTGCATTACTTACAAAGCATTCTCATATGTAATATCGTCACAGAGTGTATAATAAACTATGTGATGATAATAGATACCTAGTGCTCTCTAGCTCTTACTTTCTTCATGGTTATTAATTAATTGAGGTTTGTTACCTCATTAGGACTGATAAGCTAAGGTCTAGCCCTCCTTGCTTGTACTCATTCCCATTGAGGAATTTATTATTTTTTAATTATTAATAAAAGACTACTAGATATATTGTCTAGTGGTAAAACAAATTAAAAAAAGAACTTAATGAAATTAGGTAAGTTAGGGATGAATAGATCTCTCAAGAGTGAGACAACTTACCTTGATGCATTAGAGCACGAGATAACGAGAACTTTGTATTTATCTTGCACTTGGAACATTCTAATAGAATAGGGAAACTAACATAAATATACTATATTAAAAAAATATTTATCATTTATAGTAATAACAATTTTTTTCCATTGAATACTTATAACACACATATAATACAATTTTAATACATATTATAGAGAACTATTTATAAAACAAATATAATATAAGTTTTATTGATGAATTATAAAGTTTCATAAAACTATATAGTAGTAAAGTAATACGAAAGAATTATAATTTTTATATTAAAAACTTGAAAATGATACTCAACTCTATAAATGATTGCACAACTTTTTCAATATTTTAGAAGTTTAAAATCAAAGTATCTAAAGTTTATAACCTATGGCTAAGTTTTTTGATAACAAGAACCATTGTATTGTATTGCAAATATTATTTATATTTTATTAATTTGAATGAACTTTTGTCAAGTTATATAATATGATATTAATTTTTTACCTATAAAACAATAAGCTAAGTGCATGCCTGAATGACTAGTTATATAATAAAATTGATATCTTTTGAAGATTTAAACTTTTGGAGGCCTAAAACAGATGTTAACCTTTAATATTGATCCAATCTAATGAGAAAAAAAAATACTTATTTTTTTTACAAAAGTTTAATATCAAAATTAGCCGTGATGTTGTCTTGACATAGTAATTTCATACCTAGAAAATTAACTTGGCACATGAAGCATCACGCAACCCAATAAATTTGGGAAAAGGTGAATGATGTAGGATATTTTGACATAAGTTATAATAGTTGATTTCATGACTCGAACATGTTATCTATAGATCAGAATAAGAGATGCATTATTTTGTAAACCAAAAAAGATGAATTCGAAGCGAGAAATAACCTAAATTCCAGCCCACCCTTGGCAAAATCTGTTGAGACAACATTCTATATATTCGTTGCCCCATCTCTACAAAATTCAAGACTAACTTTAAGAACATGTTTAACGTTTTCACCATTAAATGATGTGTCCAAATCATCTGTATAATTCATTCACACTGGGAAAATTGAGGACATTTCCAATTTTCAATCTTGACAAAGGTATGACGTGGATGTTGAGCTTTGATCCATTTTAAGAAGTCCAAATCATCTCTATAATTCAATCATACTCATATATTATAATGCATTGATGAAAACTTTGACCTTCTGCTATTCATCAAACTTTATCTTTGGGAAGAATCTGTTATTAGTAGCAGATGCTATATAGTATTTCCACAAGGAAATTATTTATGAAATATTTTATGAACTTACCTGATGACTACAAATCACACTTGAGTTTTTAAGAAAATTAAAAAGATTAGAAATTTGAAAATTTCGTACTATTTTAGAAAAGACAAAAAAAAATGTGGTTGGGACTTCCTTCAATATAATCTCTCGATTGATATTTTTCAAAGCTAAGTTGGGTCAAGCAAGCAACTTCGACTATGTGAGACCTCTCTTCTTCTTAACCCTTTAACAACACGAATGAATGCTTCTATATTTGAGCACTTCCTTTCTCCTACTATTATGGGAGAAATACGTGTTCCAAAAATTAAAGTAACTTTTTCACTTTCCCCCCATTTTTCTTTTCTCCATTTTCCATTCATTTCCTGTACCCCCTTAGTATTCAAACAACAACAGAAGCAGTAAATAAAGAAAAAATTAAACGAAATATAAACCAATTTGAGTCCACAGATTACATTGTATGTAACACCCCCTAATTTCTTCTACCTAAACTGGAGTTGATGCACAGAGGATGCTAAGAAAAGACTGAGAAAAACCGTAGGAGAAGGTTCACGAGGGCCACTTATAACTCGTAGACAGGTCTACGACTCGTATAATAGGTCTCGTAAAACCCCCTGGATGACTTGGTGAAATTTTCTAAATCTGAGGTCTATATACGAGACGGTATTCGGCCCGTAAAGTATTCTACGGCTCGTAGAGGAGGTTTCGTGACAAATTCCAAAAACTCAAAATTAGAACCCTTTATTTACGAGAGTTAGTTTGCGGTCCGTAAAACATTTTACAGCTTGTAGAAGAGGTCTCGTGCCAATTTTCAGTAAATCAGATTTTCAGACCCCTCATTCACGAGTGGTTGTCTACGGCCCGTAGAATCCTCTACGACCCATAGACGGGGTCTCGTAGACTCATACGATAGTTTTTAAGAAGGGTATTTTTGTCCATTCTAATCCCTATTTAATTAAATCCTTGGTTATTTTAGGCTTGAATAAAGCCTTAAAACAGAACCCTAGGTGTATTATTCACCATTGTTCACATTCAAGGGTTTCTTGAGAGCAGTAGAGGAGACAGAAAAGCGTGGGTTCTAATTCAAGTGCAAGGATCTACTAGAGTTTGATTGTTCCTTTCTCTCCCGGGTATGTAAGGCTACCTAAAGCGTCGGATTATGTTCATCCACGCGCCCCTTCATCTACGTGAGATAAGATTATAAGTATTAATTGCTTATTCTTAATCTTGTGAATCTTGAGGCCCAAATTCTTGTACATGTCTGAGTTTCATGAATATATTTGAGTTAAATTATGAGTTGCATCATTATTAGCATGAAGTATATGAATGTATGTTGAATGTTTGATATCTAACCCTAAACTTAGTATTTTCTTTGCTTACTAAATTGGAATTATGAACCTAACCTTCTAAACCAAGTAAGTTGAACCCGAGAAGTATGTTTCCTTGGTTCATATATGATATGTACTTCTAAAAAAATGAGAGACTACTTATCAAAAGAAAAGTATAGGACATGAAAAAGAAACAATAAGCTTTTTTATTTGGCTAATGCCTCATAATAAGTTACATAGAAATAGAAATTGAATTTCAATTTATATATTCTGGAAGGAAGAAGCAAAGTGTTCCAACTTATATTATTCCTTTCTATTGCATCCCATGAAATTTTGATTCATCAATTTACGCTTTCATTAGTTTCTGCAATTCGACTTGGAAAAGGCAACCACCCGCAGTGGCAATTTGCACCATCACAAAAATAGGGTTGTGTACCCGTACACACTTTTTTACAATCATCATCCGTCTTACAACAACATTGGATAGTGTCCCCTGCTACATTCTTTGACGAAATACCTATTCAATTAAATGTCATAATCTATAATTAATTAAAAAAATTCAAATGTGACCACTGACCACAAAAAGCTTTACAAAATAAACTTAGAAAATATTATAGAGAAGAAGTACATGATAATTCTTACTAAAAAGTTAAATCAAGTAAAAGACTTACATAGTCCTATCGCCATAAACATGAGAAAAAGAGTCAACACTTTGAAAGCCATATCTAAATTTTTGTGTATGCTCAATAATTCACTTGATGATGATATTTTGCTTCCTTGGTGTCCTATTTATAACATATTTAGTTTACAATTTAAGAAAAGTCATATTTTGTGAATCTTGTAACAAAGTTCTCTTTTTTTTTATTGGCCAATTAAATTTAAGTTGACATACTGATATTTAGTTGGTCAACACATATGATGTGTTGACTTTGATTTGACTATATATGTTTGTCATTTTGACATGTTCATGATTCAAAAAGAAAAAAAAAATCTAAACTTCTCTCCCTTCCATAACTTTTCCTTATTCTTTTCATCTTTTCTTACGAAATACTTTTCTTCCCAGTTATTAAGTAAAACTAGTATTACATGCAAGAGGAAAAAATTTTTTATGTAATTTTGCCTTTGACTAATATGATGGAATCATATAATAAATTTAACCATGTATTGGGAAAAAAATTAATATTTTCAATGTAATAATATAATAAAATTAAGAAGCTGAAGCAGAAGCAGACACGTCATATGTCAGTTGCGCGCTTAAGTAGGCAGCTGAAGTGGCATGTCGACGGTCTCCTACCAGCTTCACCCCTCAAGTCTCTCTTCTATAATAGGATAAAATTTATTTACTTCTTACTTGAATTTTTTTATCTTATGTTTAGTCAAAAAATAAATTTAACAAATTCAAACTAGCAGTACATGCAAGAGGAAAAAATACAATTACTTAATTTTGCATTTGATTGATGATGGAATCTCTCGCACCCCATCTTTTTACAAAATGAGATCTATAACGTTGGGACAATAAACTTAGAAAATATTATAGAGAAGTACATGATAATTTTTACTAAAAAGTTAAATCAAGTAAAAGACTTACATAGTCCTATCACCATAAACATGAGGAAAAGAGTCAACACTTTGAAAGACATCTTAATTTTTATGTATGCTCAATAAGTCACTTGATGATGATGTTTTGCTTCCTCGGTATCCTACTTATATCATATTTAGTTTACAATTTAAGAAAAATCATAATTTGTGAATCGTGTGACATATCATATTTAGTTTACAATTTAAGAAAAGTCATAATTTGTGAATCGTGTAACATAACATATTTAATTTACAATTTAAGAAAAGTCATAATTTGTGAATCGTGTAACATATCATATTTAGTTTACAATTTAAGAAAAGTCATAATTTGTGAATGGTGTAACATATCATATTTAGCTTACAATTTAAGAAAAGTCATAATTTGTGAATCGTGTAACATAACATATTTAGTTTACAATTTAAGAAAAGTCATAATTTGTGAATCGTGTAACATATCATATTTAGTTTATAATTTAAGAAAAGTCATAATTTGTGAATTTTGTAACAAATTTTTCTTTTTCTTTTTTGGTCAATTTTATTTAAGTTGACAAAATAGATTCAGTTGGACCAAATAAGTCACTTGCACGTATGACATATTGACTTTGACTAGCATTACATGTAAGAAGAAAAATAAATTTATGTAATTTTATCTTTGACTAATATGATGGAATCACATAATAAATTTAAACATATTGAAAAAACATAATATTTTCAATGTAATAAGATAATAAAATTAAACAGCTGAATCAGACACGTCGATTGATAGCTACGCATTTAAATAGATAGTTGAAGCGACATATTGACGATCTCCTGCCAGCTTCACCTCTCAAGTCTCTCTCATATAAGAGGAGATAATTTATTTACTTCTTAACTATATTTTTTAAATATACAACTTTGGGCACAAAATTATACGCCCTACCGAATTCTTTGAAAATACCAAAAAAGTACACTCATTCATTTTTTTTTCATTTCCCAACACTATTATATCACATCACACACCACAATAATCACACTCAAAATACCAAAAATCCTAAATTTGTAAATAAAGTTGGTATTTTACATGGTATTTTTCAAAGAGTTCGATAGGGCATGTAATTTTATCCCCAAAGTTGTATAAAAATCCCCTATTTTTTTTAATCTTATGTTCAGTATACAGAATAAATTTTAAAAAATCAAACTAGCATTACATGCAAAGGAGAAATATAATTAATTAATTTTGCATCTGATTGATGATGGAATTATATAATATATGTAAACATATCTTGCAAAATGGTTATTATTTATAAAATAAATTACTCATGTAGAGAATAAAATATTCCACAATCAAACAAAGACAAAATAATTTAAAATTTATAAATTTTGAAAATGTATTTTTTTTAAAACATGTTATAGGTTCTAAACTAAAGTATAGCCTTTATAGATTTTGAAAAGATCATAATATTTAAATACTCCTATAAATTTTATTAAAAAAAAGTATAATTGCTTCAATGAGAAATATATTTTTCAAAATTAATATTTAATCCCTATATTCTAATTTGTGTGGCGCTATTGGAATCGTAGGAATCAAAATTTTAAATTTTGACCTTAGATTCTAAAGTGGATTTTGTTTAAGTTTTTTTGAAATAATTAATATTACTCCCTCCGTTCGAACTTATGTAGCACAATTAAATTTCAAGAATTAAAAAAAAAAGATTGATTTGAAATCTTTAAATTTTCTATAATAAAATTTGTACATTTAAAATTTATGTAAAATAACAAAAATCATAATATCGTCGACAACAACAACATACCCAGTGGAATCCCATAAGTGGGGTCTGGGGAGGGTAAGATGTCACGCCCCGGGAGGGTACCCTTGGCGTGGCTGGCACTCAGAGACTATTGCTAGTCCCCAAGCGAACCACTTAGCCTCAACACATCATTCAATCACATAAACTCTACTGAACAGCGGAAAATATAAGTATGTAATGGACACATCTCATCTAAAGTCTCAAAAGAATATATATAATACAACGAAGGCTAGTAGAAAGAACTAGCTCACAATCTCAACATCAACACTCGACCATTATCTATGAAGCCCCTATCACTAATCATGTGGTGCCAATGAAAAATCCATGGCTAACCAAATAAAATAAAAGTAATAATCCAATCTAACTCTAAAGCATGATGAAATAAAAGTAGTGGATCCTCCGGAGTAGGGGAGGCTCACCAAATTAGCTTCGAATCTCAGATCTTCAACGGAGCGCATGTCGATGATCTCTAGTACCTGCCTCTACATCATAAAATGATGCAGTCCAGAGTGGACGTCAGTACTTGGAATGTACTGGTATATAAAATAGCTGAATGAAACCGAAACAGGTAGAATAATATGGAAAAAAACATCAACTCAAAATAAATATCATAATCACATCAAAACAGTCAATTGTCTATCTATGAAAGAATAAAGAGTAGACAAGTGACACATCATTAACTCAGACTCATCATTAGTCTCAACTCATCTCATGGATCATCTCAGAGGAGCTCACCCCCTCTCATCTCATCTAGACTCGGAGTACGGTAAGAATTTTCCTGGGAGTTTCTCTTAACCGACAGCACTCACTTATGAGCCAGTGAATGTACAACAATCACCCTGATGTTGCCACAGTGGTCCCAAACTTGCCAGGTAAGGAACACTGGATCCCATATCAATATACCCAACATGGAATCAAACCGAACAGATCCTCTATTGCTTTCAGGGACTGTTAAACCTCGAGGGAAACCATATATATGTATGTGATGGTTTAAGGCTCTCCTACGTTTGGCGACGTAGTTAATGAGTTCGAGTGGGACTCACTCCTGCTCATTTCGGTGCTCGATACTCCTCCCGACTCAGTGCTCATAAAATCAACCTCAACCAGTCTCATAGGGATTCACTCCCCGTCAACGACTGCCAGTCTCATAGGGACCCACTCCCCGTCCACGACTGATATTTCACCGGGACCTTGGCCCTTTCATCAATTATCTCATAGGGACTTTCACCCTATCATCAAACATCTCATAGGGATTTTAACCCTATCATCAATATCTCATCAATGACTCAGGATTGTATAACAATCATTAGGAAACAAGTGAATATACACATCGGTAGAGTTCATTTATGGAGACTCATAAAACAATCAAAATTTCATCAACTCATCATCACAATCAACAATCCCAGCTCAAGGCTCTAGACTCAAGTCTCAAGTACATTATGCATGCATTTTCAAATTAGTCATCAAGATTCCATCAACTCATCATTACAATCAACCATCTCAATTCAAGGCTCTAGACTCAAGTCTCAAGTGCAATGTACATGCTTTGGAAATTAGTCATGAAGGGTTATGCAAATTCCATGAAAGTATTCAATTTAAGAAAACAAATAGTATGATGATCATCAACATAGAGAACATGTAGTTTCAAATATAATTTTCAAGAAAATCCATCAAAGAATTCATGCATGTAGATTCTTCAATCATCAATTCATCTATGACCTCTATGGGGCACATGAGAGAACAATCCCATGTTTTAGTTTAGCCTTACATACCTGGAAATTTGATATTACAAATCAAAACTTGATGAATACTCGTTTCTTGGAGAAAATCCTCGATCTTGGTAGTTCTTTTAGAGTGGAAGAGCTTGGAAAGACATTGCTTGAAGGGATCATCTTTGATTCTTGGATTCTTGACTTAGAATCTTTAGAGTTCTTGATGAAGAACCCTAATTCTTGAAAAAGAAGAATCAATGAATCCTCTCTTAGGATTCTTGAATTCGTTTTCTTGAAACCCTAGGTTATGATTTGAGATTCTATTAGGGATTCATGAATAGATGAAGAAATTTGGATTGGATAGATTGAAATTCATGAATAGTAGCTTACCTAGATGATGAATCTTGGAAGCTATCCTTAACTTGATGATTTTCTTGATGATTCTTGAGTAATTATGTTTAGGAGTGAAGGAGAGGGTTTTAATTATGAAAACTGACGTTTTATGCGTTTTTAGACCTTAAATAGACCCCCAAAGGGTTTAGGATAAAAGTACCCTCAAAATAAAATAAAAGGACATCGTTTAGCTTATCCAGAGAGGGTCCGCGATATATCCGCGACGCGGAGCCGTCGCGGATCTTTAGACAGCTCTGCAGGTCTCCAGTAAAATGGTCATAACTCTCTACTCCGAATTCGGATTAAGGCGAAATAAGATGCGTTGGAAAGATAATTCAAAGATCTTTAATTTGGTATAATATGGGTCACCTAAATCATTATACTTTAAGAGATATGGTCATTTTAAGTTGACCCTTCTATCAACTCACACAAAAACTTAGTCGGTAGAAATTCTTTGGACTCGACTTGATGTAAAAGATCATTTATCAGCTCCAATTTTATTCTCACTCTAGGAAATTAACTTTAACATCTATGCTCAATTAAGAATCATCAATTAAATCCTATATCATATGAAGGATGACTCGGTCTTAGCTTAGAAAAAAAAATTGGGGTGTTACATAAGATGTGTGCAGACCTTACCCTCATCACAAAAACCCATCAGCAGAAAAAAAAAATCATAATATCGTCAATTCAAAAATATTTCAAAATCGTATTAAGAGATTGTTGCACCCCATTTTTTTGCAAAACAGGATCTACGACGTCGGGATAATTTTTTTGTGATAAAAGAATTGAAGAGTTATCACCTAATTAATTAAGATGCATTAGGGCACCTAATTAATTAAGATGCAAGAATTGAAGCTTGAATCTTGAAGGTGAAACTTTGAGAGAATTTTGAGAGTTAAATTCTATACACTAAGTGATAGTCTTGAATGAGGGTTTAAAATTAGAGTAGGAGATGTTTAGAAATGTAAAGGGGGGTTTAAAGGTCTTAAAAAGCCTTGAGGATGGGTCAAAATATCAAAAACGCCTCAATAAAATGGCCCATTAAATTTCACCCGGAACTTCTCATGGCTAGCTTCACGGGTCGTGAAGCTCTTCACGATCCGTGAAGGCACTCGTCCCAGCCCAGACAGGTTCTATGAGAAAGGGCATAACTTCTGATTTCAAACTCGAAATGAGGTGAAACTAGATGCGTTGGAAAGATAATTTAAACAACTTCAATTTGATAGGTTTTGGACCATCCAGTTCATTTTTTGCTAAGAGTTATGATCATTTAAAGTTGACCCTTCTATCGGTACTTGTGAAAAACTTAGCCTATGGAATTCCTTTGAACTTGGCTTGATGTAGGAGACTCATGATGACCTTAAACAACATAAGTAAGCTTGAGTTGAAGGGTTGAAAGTGAACTTATCTTGAGCTTGAAGATTCCATACTTAGAAAAATTTGACACCAACACCCATCCGGTTGACTTCACGGGCCATACCAAGGCAAATGGTCCGTGTACTACTCTGTCCCACTTCACTTAGAAAATCCTTCATGATGAATTTCCAAAACAGTGATCCAACTCTTAGAAAATTTGCACTCCACGTGCCACACGGAAGGGCCTCACAGGCCGTGAGGCACCACACGATCCGTGAGAGGGGGCCATACCAAATGCCTTGGTCCCAAACGGTAGGATTTTAAGAGCAAGGCCACCACACGGCCCACCACACAGTCCGTGAAGTATCACACGGGCCATGAGGGGTCCATGTGCGGTGTGCCTTAGTTGAAATTCCATGTTTAAGAGCCAAACACTCCTCTTAAGGCCAAGGGTCACTCCAAGGAGGCCCTACACGAGCCGTGTGACCTCACACGGACCGTGAGGGCTCCCATGGAGAGTCACTTTGGTCTAAACTTTTCCGCAACCAAAATTTCAAGCTCCATTAAGGTCGTACAAAGTCCGGGTCCTTACAAAGGTGTAAATTCAGAGTGTGACATATTATTTTACAAGGAAAATTTTCATGCAAAATTCCCATTAGGATTATGTAGTCGTTTTTTTTACCTAATCGTTACTTTGATTTATCAAATAAAATAACTATCCAGGTATCTAAATTAAGTATAAACGTTACAATTAACAAGTATCTAATTCATTAAATAAAAATAGGTAGTTGTTTTGGAAGAATAAATTCACGCATCAAAAGTGTTAATATTGAAGAAATTCAAAATCAAGTCAAAATATTTTTCCAAAATCAAACTAAACAATGATTGGTATGTGTTTTCTAGGCGTTTTTTGGTATTGATACACAATACTAGGGTTATGCAGTCATTTTTTTTACCTAGTCGTTTTTATATTTGATACTTGAATTTATGTACTTAATTTAAGGTTTTGATACTTGAATCTGTCTATTTGATTCTTGGACAACATTTTAGATTATTTATGTTGTAGATACTTGATACTTGACTCAATGTACGTGAAAAGTATATTTGATACTTGAATTGTGATTTTTCAGATTTGGAATCCCCCAACTGCATTTTCACAAATACCTGGTGTGCTTTCGTGTATCAATCAATATGTAAACAACATGAAATATGTGTATCAATTCACAAAATTCATATAGAAAGACACACACAACAACAAATAGTATAAATTTGATACATGAAAAAAATATAAAAGAACCCCCCACAAACAAGTAATGAAAACGGTATCCTACATTATTTCAACAATGAAGAAATTATAAAAACTATGTTGAAGAATCAAACTTTCGGCAACAAAAGGCAAGTGGTAATGAGTTTTTCCTTTTTCCCCTTTTTTACATGTCATTTTGGGACTTTGAGTTTTGAAGTTGAAACTATATTCTTGATGACCTCCATCTCTTCTTGGGAATCCTCTTCAATGGACTCATCTTGATGGTGTTAGCATTGTCGCTTATTGTTTGAGAATCCATTGGAAGTTTTCGCTAGTCAAATGGACAAAATCTATTTGGGAAAAACTTTGGAACAAAGAATGAAAAGGAAGTTTTGAAAAAGGAAAGAAATAATTGTGTGAAAATAATTTTGAAAAGGAATGAAAATTTGAAAAGGAAAGAAATAATTGTGTTAAAATTAAGGAATCACCTTTTAATTGTCAGATTTTTTTTCTTATTTAACGTAACAGATTTAAATTCATATTAAGGTATCAATGACACCAAAAAAATTGAGATTTTTAGTAATTTTTAAAAGAGTCAAAAAAACTAAAAATTATGAATAAACAGTATGGTATTTATGAAACTTATACATAAGAATATAGGAGTGCATTTTTCCAGTTTTTCAAAAGACAATGTTAGAAGTCCAAATGGCCCAAGTCCATCTTGAACCCTAATGACACATACACCTTAGACATAAATCATAATGATATGCTCAACTAGGATCAAACTCTTTAACATTTTTCAAGATTGAAAAGGAAACTGTCACTTCGACATCAATGTGCAATGCAATTAGATCAACACTTCAAAATTAGCCGTGATGTTGTCTTGACATAGTAATTTCATACCTAGAAAATTAACTCGGCGCATGAAGCATCACGCAACCCAATAAATTTGGGAAAAGGTGAATGATGTAGGATATTTTGACATAAGTTATAATAGTTGATTTCATGACTCGAACATGTTATCTATAGATCAGAATAAGAGATGCATTATTTCGTAAACCAAAAAAGATGAATTCGAAGCGAGGAATAACCTAAATTTCATCCCACCCTTGGCAAAATCTGTTGAAACAACATTCTATATATTCGTTGTCCCATCTCTACAAAATTCAAGACTAACTTTAAGAACTTGTTTAACGTTTTCACCATTAAATTATGTGTCCAAATCATCTGTATAATTCATTCACACTAGGAAAATTGAGGACATTTCCAATTTTCAATCTTGACAGAGGTATGAAGTGGATGTTGAGCTTTGATCCATTTTAAGAAGTCCAAATCATCTCTATAATTCAATCATACTCATATATTATAATGCATTGATGAAAACTTTGACCTTCTGCTATTCATCAAACTTTATCTTTGGGAAGAATCTGTTATTAGTAGCAGATGCTATATAGTATTTCCACAAGGAAATTATTTATGAAATATTTTTTGAACTTACCTGATGACTACAAATCACACTTGAGTTTTTAAGAAAATTAAAAAGATTAGAAATTTGAAAATTTCGTACTATTTTAGAAAAGACAAAAAAAAATGTGGTTGGGACTTCCTTCAATGTAATCTCTCGATTGATATTTTTCAAAGCTAAGTTGGGTCAAGCAAGCAACTTCGACTATGTGAGACCTCTCTTCTTCTTAACCCTTTAACAACGCGAAGGAATGCTTCTATACTTGAGCACTTCCTTTCTCCTACTATTATGGGAGAAATACTTGTTAATTTCAAAAATTAAAGTAACTTTTTCACTTTCTCTCCATTTTTCTTTTCTCCATTTTCCATTCATTTCCTGTACCCCCTTAGTATTCAAACAACAACAGAAGCAGTAAATAAAGAAAAAATTAAATGAAATATAAACCAATTTGAGTCCACAGATTACATTGTATGTAACAACCCCTAATTCCTTCTACCTAAACTGGAGCGGATGCACAGAGGATGCTAAGAAAAGACTGAGAAAAACTGTAGGAGAAGGTTCACGAGGGCCACTTATAACTCGTAGACAGGTCTACGACTCGTAGAATGGGTCTCGTAAAACCTCCTGGATGACTTGGTGAAATTTTCTAAATCTGAGGTCTATATACGAGACAGTATTCGGCCCGTAAAGTATTCTACGGCTCGTAGAGGAGGTTTTGTGACAAATTCCAGTAACTCAAAATTTAGATCCCTTATTTACGAGAGTTAGTTTACGACACATAAAATATTTTACAGCTTGTAGAAGAGGCCTCGTGCCAATTTTCAGTAACTCAGATTTTCAGACCCCTCATTCACGAGTGGTTGTCTATGGGTCATAGAATGCTCTACGACCCGTAGAAGGGGTCTCGTAGACTCATACGATAATTTTTAAGAAGGGTATTTTTGTCCATTCTAATCCCTATTTAATTAATCCTTGGTTATTTTAGGCTTGAATAAAGCCTTAAAACAGAACCCTAGGTGTAATATTCACCATTGTTAACATTCAAGGGTTTCTTGAGAGCAGTAGAGGAGACAGAAAAGCGTGGGTTCTAATTCAAGTGCAAGGATCTACTAGAGTTTGATTGTTCCTTTCTCTCCCGGGTATGTAAGGCTACCTAAAGCGTAGGATTATGTTCATCCACGAGCCCCTTCATCTATGTGAGATAAGATTATAAGTATTAATTGCTTATTCATAATCTTGTGAATCTTGAGGCCCAAATTCTTGTACATGTCTGAGTTTCATGAATATATTTGAGTTAAATTATGAGTTTCATCATTATTAGCATGAAGTATATGAATGTATGTTGAATGTTTGATACCTAACCTTAAACTTAGTATTTTCTTTGCTTACTAAATTGGAATTATGAACCTAACCTTCTAAACCAAGTAAGTTGAACCTGAGAAGTATGTTTCCTTGGTTCATATATACATGTAATGAATATCTATTATGTCTAATGTGTTGAGCATGGATGGTATGATGTCACTTGACCATAATTCGTGAGAGTCTTGCATGATGTGAGTTAGAGTCTTGAGCTGCATTGCATGAATGATGGTCCTAAGTTCTTGAGTTGCTAAGAGATTGAGTTATGTTACTAAGAACTGAGTTGAGCTTGAGTAAATTCTCATGAAACGTTTTAGTCTTGGAAGGAGTATTGAGCACCGAGTTGGGTGATTGAGGAACACCCCAGAACTACGTTGCCCACGTAGGGTAGTCGTACAGTTAACTCTAGCGGCTTACATCCCAATAGATGACATTCTCTTTGGATCCAAGAGAGAGAGGTAGAGGTTGATGTCCTACTCCTTAGCAAGTTTAGGACAGGCGTGACAACGACGTCATTTCGTTGTACATCACCCAAGCTCATGGTGGGGTGGAGAGGTATGTCTGTCAGAGAAACTTCCAAGCAACACTTGAGTTAACCTATCATGATTTTCGAACTAAGTTGCATTACATATTAAATCTAGTTCTGAAGCATGATTTCAAACTTTAATTTGCATCAATTACTTGAGTTGAGTTATGAGATGAGGAGTTGAATCTCGAGTCGAGTTGTTTGATTGAGTCTAAGCCTTAATTGTTTCTTGAGCTATTTTACATACCGTATATTCAACATACTGATGCCACTCGGCGCTGCATCGTTTCATGATGCAGATACTGGTGACAAAGGACTTCAGCAGGCGCACTATTGAGGTTCAGAATTCTTGAGTTCCAGATTTGGTAAGCGCTCCTTGCTATTAGGAGGAGCCTTCTTTATTTCACTAGTATTTCTATTTTTTTTAAGTTGGATAATCATGGCTTGTCATGGTACCATCTAGACATTTAGAGTAGAGGCTTCATAGACCTTGAGCAGAATATTGTTGAGTATTTCATTTTCTAGATTTGATCTATTTTGGAGACCATTTACGAGATCTTTATCTTTCACTTAATGCTTGTATTGAGTATTTCTTCTGCTATTGAGTAAGATGTGATGATGAAGCCAGGTGGTTCTCTTGAGGAATCAACAATGGTTCTTCAAGTGCCGGCTACGCGAAGGGCACCCACCCGGGGCGTGACATTGTGTGTCCTTAAGGAATTTAATCTCCTCACTATACCCCAGGTTATGGATTATTTCCTCCCAAGATAAAACAGAATAACAACTATAGAATAGTGGTACCTCAAATTCTTGTAGTTTTTTCAGCAAATTCAAGAACTAGCAATGGCTTTTACACAGATTCGAATATTACTTTGTAAGAAAATTTATGTAGAAGAAGAAGAATTATTTTCTATATCTGAAAAAATGTAAAAGGGTCTCTATTTATAGGAAACATCAGGTGTGATTCCACCTGTTCAAAACGGACTCATCTGCTCTGAACATGCATGGTACAATTTGGGAACAATTATGTTTGTTCAAAGGAAATTTATGCGCGAAAATTGAAAGTTTGTTAAACTAACTAATTTCGCGCATTAACTTAATTAATAATTCATAAAAGAAAATAAACTATCAGAAAAGTCAATTGTAGCCGAGCGAGTGACGATGACACAAGGGGAACACTTTTACTTGACTCTTTAAGAGTTAGAGTGAGTGTTTCCTAATATAAGAACAACAATTTTCCTCTATTTTATAGATGAGGGAGAAATGACTCTTCATTTCTCTTTACTTGATTAACTCCACATTTTTCTTATTCTTTCAACCTTCATTTTCCAATTCACAATTATTACTTAAACCCAACATTTCCAACATTAGAACCCAAAGGACCATACACTAATGTATTATATTGATGTAAAGCTAAAATCTTTTGTATCTCTTTTACCCTGAGCATATTATTATTATTATATTGTTATTCCTAATTTAATTTGCTTGATAAAAACATCAAATGCACCTGAAAAGTTGTCTGGAATCACCAAAGGATGTGGTGCAGGGGATGAGACTGCTCCTCCTTTAATCAGAGGTCTCGGGTTCGAGGTTTGGAAATGGAAAAACCCTTGGTAGGGAGTGTTTCTTCCCAAATGAGGCCCTACACGGCACGAATCTAGATATAATCAAGCTCCAATGCAAGCACCGGATACCAAATGAGAAACCAAAAAAAAAAAGTTGTTTGGATACGTCAAGTACACACTCCAACTAATCAAACGACCTATTACTCCCCATTAGTTGGAAAGTACATTCGACTTATCTAAATAAAAATATAAGTACTCTATAAATAGGCAAATTGTTCCTCATACGAATCTTTTCTTATTCTCAACGTATGCTTCATACTAGTTGAGTGCTGAGAAAATATGTAGAACAGAAAATTGCAATTGAAAACTAGATCTATCTAATCCAAATACATGGCTAATTGTATGAAAAGTTGATATGTTATGGTAAAATTGTTAGAAATTTCTATTTTATGGACTCACATAACAATATATATGTAGATATGCTATCATTTAAGCAACCATTGCATGATCTAATAAACTTTAGAAGTTTTGGGCCTTAAGGTTAAATATTTATTTTATGGGTTTAATTTAGATAATTTGAAAACCTATAAACCTTTTTTTAAGTGTGATGGAGGCTTATTGAAAAGGTACCTGCTAAACCTGAAAAGGTACCTAACAGGTTATATAAGGATCTGGTCCCTAAGTCAATATTACGATCTTTCTTTTTTACCCCATCTATGAGAAGAAATAAATTAAGAGCAGTATCAAGACGTAGAATATCTTATCTTCTTAAATCAAGTATTTTGCAATAGAAAATGTTAGTATCCTTTTAATTCTTATGAATTTAAATTTATGTCTAATGATTTACTTGTGATCCTGAATGAATTTCTTTAAAGTTTTCCAACAAAAATGTCAAGTCCCAAAATTGGAGTAGGTTTTAACCGTTAACTTGGCTAGCTTAAAGTTGTAGTACTTAATTAATAGTCTTCTAAGGAAAAAGAAAGATGGAGTTTATAAGCTCAACTTGTTTGTCTTATTATATACTTTGGAGTTTGGTGTAATTAGGTGAAGCATTGGGTGATGAACAAATTAAATACCTTTCGTTTCAATTTATTTATTTTAACTTGATATATATAGAGTTGATGATAACTCAATATAAAATTAATTAAGAAAGTAAAAAATATTATTAAATCTTTTGATATTAAATTAAAAATATATTGAATTTACAAAAATATTTTTTAATTTTTTTTATTGGATGTGCGAATAAGAATCTTATATTGATAATCATCTTTCATAAAATGATTTCCTATGCGATTGGTGCTTCAAAAGAAGAATTACTTGATCATAAATTTGCAATGTCTCTACGATAGGAACTTTTGGCCTTTTGATTAGGGTAGGAGTCATGCGAGAGCAGAGCATATCTCCATGCCATAGTCATGAGTCTATTTATGGTCGTAACTATTATCATAGTCAACAAGATTCGAGAAATTTGAAAACGACGATATCACTATGTTAAGAGTATTTCTTTTTAGTTGATTTAGCCCAACAAATCTTGTGATCTAGAACACGTCACACAGAAAGTTAAAATTAAAGAGTTACTCCCAGCTCTATTCTATATTAACTGGATTTTGCGGCAATGCGCACATAGTAAGAAAAACATTTTAAGAGATAATTTGAACCATAATTTTCATTGTTGTCATTTGTAAAATCATAAATTTAACTTTATAGATAGTGTGATATATCATGTAGAAAATATAAAGTTTCAACAAAATGAAAGGACAAATATGAAATTAATTTCAATCATTCATCTTGAACTTTAAACAATTTAATTATTTTGAAAATAAGAAAAAACTCATAAATTCACTTAATATGAAACAAAAATAATACCAAACAATGAAAAAACACATAATATTTTTATGATCTTAAAATAAAAATATATTGAATATACAATATATCTATTGTTGGTGTATTATACCACAAATAGAATAAATTTCAGTTAAAAAAACAAAATTACAAAATTGAATGGAAATTCATTCAGGCTGAGACGCGGATATCTCGCTCTCTTTAAGGAGATTCAAGTCCACTGCGGAATAATTTAGACTGATCCAGTAGTACATCTCTTGACTTGTCTCCTCTAGGATACAACAGCCCAACAAAGTTGTATGACTCAAACAACTCTAGATTAGTTGAAGAGTCCAAAGCTCCACACCAAAAACACCTTCCTTCAACATACAAATACTCTCTTTTATATAGTGAATATAGCTGAAGACTTAGAATATTTTCTTTGTCTCAACTCTCTCTTTCACTATTGTACACTTCACCACACATTACAATATTTTATCCACACTTCACATTTTTTCTCTCCTCCTATCACACCTTCATAAAGGAAGAAACATCATTATTTATAGGTGAGAATTCATCCTTGTCTTGAATAGGATTAATGTGCATAGTAATGTAGGTATATGAATGGAGGAATCATGTCTTGGAGGTTACATGAGTTACAAGACACTAATGGGTAGAACATGGGTTAGTGGTTTCATGAGTTACAAGAAATAATGAGGTAGAATAATGGGCAAATAAAGAGTTAGAGATTATAGGAGTTACATAGGAACCTATTGTCACATTCTACCACTAACTCATGATAAAAAATTAATACTATTATTTTAATATTAAAATGTATTATGTACCAACATCTACTAAACATATTACGTGGGCAAAAAAGGAAAGGGCGAGTACAGTGCACTAAAGCTCCCACTATATTTAAGATTTGAAGAAAATTCTAACTATAAAAATTTATTATTGTTAGAACTGCGCACCTTAATTTTGCCTACTTGTTTGGAACAGGTTTAGATGACCTGTTTCAATCGTACAGAATTAACGCTTTAGACACAATGATTTTACGTGGAAACACCTAGCTCACGATAGGTGTAAAAACCACGACCTGTACCACTACAGGAATTTCTCCAAATTTATTAAAATCAACGTGAGCCTTCAAAAAGTTAATTACAACTCGTAATAACCTTACTTCTATACCTTCACCTACAAACTACTCACAATCCTCCCAAGGATTATGTTTCAACTTATCTTCTTGTTACCTCTAACTTGAAGATAAACTACTCTCAGTTATGAACTCTGAGATTTACAACTTTCCTATGAAACAAAAGAAAACCCTAGACTCGATTTTATTGTTCTTTCTTATGCTTCATTTTTTCTCTCTCTTTTCTGCACCCCTTTGTTGTGAATCTTGAATCTGGTTTTATAGCTGTAAGAAAGTTCCTTCTCCAACTTCTTTTCGAATTCCTTTTTGCAATCCACATCTCACGCTTTTTGACAAACTTTCCTTCTTTGGAACCTTCTTCTTCTAGGAGTTCAACTTGGAATAATTTTCCTTGTTATCCTCCTTATTTCATGCTTCTCCCCTTTTTTCATGCTTCTTGAAAAATATTTCCTTCTTTGTAACCTTCTTCTTTTAGGAGTTTTAGTTGAGATAATGTTCCTTGTTTTCCTCCTTATTTCCAGTGCCAGGTATTGTCTGTTTGCAATAGTACATTGCACTTTCTTGTTGCTGTGTCGTGTTGCACTTTTCTGTGTCGTCTTTCTATCTGTAGAATGAACCTGATGAATTTTCCTGTTTCATCTACCTGTTTCATTTATTTTGTTAATCATCAAAAGTCCTTGTCTCAACAAATTCCCCCTTTTTGATGATGACAAATTTTCTGAGTTGACACCATCCTTGTTCATAACAATGAACCAGGTTAACTTGTTCGCAACAATGAAACAGGTTAAACAAGGTTAAACTATATGCATTTCAACTCATCTTCCCCCTTTGGACATCATCGAAAAGAAAAGTGATAAGTATAAGCAAGGAGAACCAACATGTATAACCAGCAGTAGAACAGAACAGAGAATGTATATTTATATACGAGAGTACACAACATAAGCAACAATAAAGGAACAAAAGATCTACCACCAGTCAAACCACCTGCCATGCAAAAAAGAAAAAGAGACAAACAACTTAAACAAGGCACAAAAAGGAAGAGAGGACACAAAGGCTGGAAAGAGAGGTCGGAGTTAAGAGATGAGCTTGGTAAGGGCATGAACAATATCGGTGTGTTTAGCTTGCTCCTTCACGAGAGTCTCCTCTAGTTCCGTAATTTTGAGAGTGAGGGCCTGTTTTTCTAGCTGAAACCTTTCTCGTTCCTGGGCCAATTCTGCATCCTTAGCATTGAGAGTCATCTGAAGACGATGCAGAGGAGTGCCTGGTCGCTGTATTGAACCAGGTAAAACCTGATGGTCCACCTGTCCTATCACATCTTTAGTGGTCTGCATGGTCCAGACCTGGACTGGGACGGAAGAGGCCTCAACAATGGTAGCCAACCAAAATCCGTAGGGAAGAGCATGTCCCTTTTTAACCTGAACAAGAACCCTCTGCAGCATGAGAGCAGGAAGGTTGATTGGAACACCTTCATCGAGTAGTTCCATCAGTGTTAGGTCCAAATAGGTCGCTTCAGAGCGATGCTCTTGTCGTGGAATGATGATCTTATGAACCACATCAAATATAGCTTGTGAAGAGGCGACATTTCCTTGCGTTGGACACGTCTATGGTGGGTGAGAGAGGGCTCCCCAGCAAATTTCCGGGTGATTTCCAAAGCAGATGGCAATTGGTCTAGAGGAGGCCACTCGTGACGGACATAGTGCGCCCAGCCAACAGCAGGAATTTGTAGAAGACGGCCAAGATCAGAGGAAGAGAGGCGGAGAGAAACCCCTCGAACAGTTGTGCAAAGAACAGAGTCACACACACTTCCTTGTGCGTAAAATTCGAGTATTTCAGTTTTGGCTTGTGGTGGGGGGGAAATGATGAATGAAACAAGTTGATGAATGAAACAAGTTGAATGTGCCTGGTTTAAATATTTGACTCAATAATAAGTATAATTTTGCACAGCAAGTGTTACCTGGTAAATTGACCTGTTCCAATCGTTGATGCCTGTTGCGACAATACTCCGGCATATAAGACCACGTCCTCATGTTAACCTCTACAAGATGAAGGGATATACATGAGATAAATAATTATCTAAAGCACTCCAAAACTTATAAAACATATCATGATATTTTGAGTAAGTCAAGGAGGGTTTTATGTAATTTTGACCATCCCCAAGTCTAGCCTGATTTGTTCAAACCGCTCTCTACTTAGTGCCTTAGTAAAAATATCAGCAATTTGATTTTCAGTGGGGCAAAACATGATCGATACCATCCCTTTGTCTACACAGTCACGAAGAAAGTGATGCCTTATGTCAATATGTTTGGTCCGTTTGTGTTGGACAGGATTCTTTGCAATGTTGATGGCGCTTGTATTGTCACACAAGATTGGAACTGTTCCAACATCGATTCCAAAATCGAGTAATTGTTGTTTAATCCAGAGCAATTGAGCACAACACGAACTTGCTGCTACGTATTCAGCTTCAGCTGTGGATAGTGCGACAGAGTTCTGCTTCTTGGTGGACCAGGAAACTAAACACGTTCCAATGAAGTGGGCCATACCAGATGTGCTTTTGCGATCCACGAGGTGACCAGCATAATCAGCATCAGTGTATCCCATGAGATTGAAATTGCTACCTTTGGAGTACCATAACCCCAGATCAGAGGTGCCCTTGAGATATCGAAAGATCCTTTTCACCGCTTTGAGATGTGATTCTTTCGGATTGGCTTGAAAACGAGCACAAAGACCTACGCTAAAAACAATGTCAGGTCTACTAGCAGTAAGATATAATAAGGAACCAATCATACCTCGATAGAGCTTTTGCTCAACAGTTGAACCTGTGTCATCTATCTCCAGCTTTGTGGCAGTGGCAATAGGCGTATCAGTTTCCTTGGCATCTTCTAGTTTGAACCTTTTGAGGAGTTCCTTCACATATTTACTTTGGTGAATCATAGTTCCAGAGGGGGTTTGTTTGAATTGAAGGCCCAAGAAAAAGTTTAGTTCTCCCATCATGCTCATTTCAAATTCTCCATTCATTAGTTTTACAAATTCTTGAGTCATGACCTCACTTGTGGACCCAAAAATGATGTCATCTACATAAACTTGAACAATGAGGAGATCAGGGCCTTGAGTTTTTAGGAATAGGGTATTATCAATTTTTCCTCTAGTGTGACCATGGTTGAGGAGAAATTTTGATAGCCTTTCATACCATGCTCGTGGGGCCTGTTTCAGTCCATACAAGGCCTTATCTAGTTTAAAGACATAGTCAGGATGCTCCATACTCTCAAATCCCGGAGGTTGTTTCACATAGACTTCCTCTTTTAAGTATCCGTTTAAAAATGCACTTTTTACATCCATCTGATATAGTGTGATTTCTTTGAAGACAGCGAAGGCTATGAGGAGCCTAATGGCTTCAAGCCTTGCAACAGGTGCAAAGGTCTCATCGTAGTCTATTCCTTCTTCCTGATTGTATCCTTGGACCACTAGTCTTGCCTTGTTCCTTGTAACTGTTCCATGTTCATCTAGTTTGTTTCGAAAGACCCACTTAGTGCCAATAATAGTTCTTCCTGCTGGTTTAGGTACTAAGTGCCATACTTTGCATCGTTCGAACTGATTAAGTTCCTCTTGCATGGCAAGAATCCATTTCTCATCTTGGAGGGCTTCCCCAATTCGTTTTGGTTCTATGAGTGAGACAAAGGCTTGAAAGGCACATAGGTTTCTTATTCCAGATCTTGTAGTAATTCCGGAAGTCAGGTCTGTGAGAAGGTTATCAAGAGGATGTGAGTCTTGATATTTGTAGTTTCTTATCACCAATCCCTGGTTCTGTTCATTTTGTGACTGGGCTGAGGAATTGGAGGTTGACTCTGCCTGTTGACTTTCGGATTCTACTGTTGTTCCCCCTGTCTGTAAGCTCTCGTCCTTTTCAGTAGATGAAACAGGTAAATTGACCTGTTCTATTGACCGGAGTTCACGTTCATCAGTATCCTGCAAGTTATCCTCAGGAACACAGAGAGTTTCGTCAAATTTAACATGTATACTTTCCTCAATACAATTTGTTCGTTTATTTAGGATTCTATAGGCCTTACTGTGTAAAGAGTATCCTAAGAAAATTCCTTCATCACTCCTAGCATCAAATTTTTCTAAATTATCTTTACCATTGTTGTGAACATAGCATTTGCAACCAAAAGTTCTAAAGTGAGAGATGTTGGGTTTTCTTCCTTTGAGTAATTCATAGGGTGTTTTATTTAACAAGGGTCTAAGCATACATCTGTTGAGTATGTAGACAGCAGTGTTTACTGCTTCAGCCCAGAGGTTTCTAGCTACATTGCTAGCTATCATCATTGTTCTTGCCATGTCCTCTATGGTTCTATTCTTTCTCTCTACTACTCCATTTTGTTGAGGGGTTCTTGGGGCAGAGAAGTTGTGATCAATACCAACTTTTGAACAAAATTCTAGGAATTTTATATTTTCAAATTCAGTTCCATGGTCTGATCTTATGGATTTTAGGGAAGTTTCTAATTTTTTCTCCATTTTCTTGATGAAAATTGAGAAGACATCAAAGGATTCATCTTTAGAAGCCAAGAAAAAGGTCCAGGTATATCTAGAGTAATCATCAACAATAACAAACATATATCTTTTACCTCCTCTGCTTTTTACCCTCATAGGTCCACATAAGTCCATATGGACCAGTTCCAAACACTTGGTTGTACTTACCTGGTTCTTTGATTTGAAGGATGTTCTAACCTGCTTCCCTTTAGCGCAAGCACTGCATACCTTTTCTCCTCTGAATCTGATTTTTGGTAACCCATCAACCATGTTCTTGGATGAGAGTGTATTTAGTTGTTTCAAGCTAGCATGTCCAAGTCGTTTGTGCCATAGCAATGGATCCTCTGTTATTGCACTGAGACATTTTAATTTCACTCCACCCATACCTATGATGTCGGCTTTGTATACATTCTTGTATCTATTTGCTGTTAGGACCACTTCTTTTGTCTTTAGATTTTTGACCTTGCAACTCTCAGAGGTGAAGATGACCTCGTTACCTTTGTCGCATAATTGGGAGATGCTTAGGAGATTGTGTTTTAGTCCGTCTACATGATAGACATCTTCTACAGCTTTGGATTCTTCTCGTCCAATCTTTCCAATGCCCACGACTGTCCCCTTCTTGCCATCGCCGAAGGAGACCTTTCCACCTTTTAATGGTGTTAGTGAAAGGAATTTGAGTCTGTCTCCCGTCATGTGTCTCGAACAAGCACTGTCCATATACCAATGCTTGCTTCCTTTCACTGTGGCCTCAGGTTGAGTTTCATCCTCTGCGTCTGAGTCTTCAGCAGCCATGAGAGCCGTCTCATCAGCATCCTCAGTATCAGATTCTTCTATTTCTGATCCCCATGCAGCCATCATTGCATAGTTTTCCTTCTCCTTTTGTTTAGCAGCCTTTTCTTTGATTTCTTTTTCAGCCCTTTCTTTTCTCCACTCAATTTCCCATAGAGGACATTGTTTAATGTGATGATCAGTTTTACCACATTTAAAACATCCGGAGTTGCCTTTGTCATCGGACCACTTCCTGCTACCTGTGTCATCGGACCACTTCCTGTTACCTGTTTCTTTCTTATCCTTCCCTTTTCTGTTCCTTAGGAATTTTTTGAAATTCTTTGCAAGGAAGGCAATTTGGTCTTCCTCCATGTCTGATTCTTCGTCATCAGAGGTAACCTTTAGAGCCAGTGTCCTTTCATCCACCTTTGTTTGTTTCTTTGAATCTTCCATATTCATCTCATAGGTTCTGAGATTTCCAACTAGTTCGTTTAGGGTCATGGTTTCAATATCCTTTGCTTCCCTGATTGCAGTAACCTTGACATCCCACTTGGCTTTTGGAAGGATTCTAAGAACCTTGTCAACCTGTTCTTCAGGGGTGAGAGTCTTTCCCAGTGATGCTAACTCATTTATGAGCAGGGTAAGTCGAGCCATCATCTCGTTCAGTGTTTCATTCTCCTTCATCTTGAAGGTTTCATATTCAGTAAACAGCATGGCGACTCTGAATTTTCTAACCTGAGCAGTTCCCTCATGAGCAATCGTGAGGGCATCCCAAATCTCTTTGGCAGATGAGCAATTTGAAATTCTGTTATATTCTTCAGGTCCTAGACCACAGACCAATAGGTTCTTGGCTTTGGCATTCTTTCTCATGGCTGTTAGATCGTCGGCATTGAATTCACTCCTTTCTTTTGGAACTAGTCTGCCTTCTACAGTTCGCGTGGGAATGGTTGGACCCATGATGATTCTATCCCAGAGTTCATAATCTTCTCCTTGGATAAAATCTTCCATACGGGCCTTCCACCATGCGAAGTGTGTTCCGTTGAAGAGCGGGGGTCTAACGGCGGACTGTCCTTCTCCATGTCCAAGCGGTGGTGCGGTGTTCATGATGATCGTTTCTTAGGTATTAACCTTTAACAAGAAACCCTGCTCTGATACCACTTGTTAGAACTGCGCACCTTAATTTTGCCTACTTGTTTGGAACAGGTTTAGATGACCTGTTTCAATCGTACAGAATTAACGCTTTAGACACAATGATTTTACGTGGAAACACCTAGCTCACGATAGGTGTAAAAACCACGACCTGTACCACTACAGGAATTTCTCCAAATTTATTAAAATCAACGTGAGCCTTCAAAAAGTTAATTACAACTCGTAATAACCTTACTTCTATACCTTCACCTACAAGCTACTCACAATCCTCCCAAGGATTATGTTTCAACTTATCTTCTTGTTACCTCTAACTTGAAGATAAACTACTCTCAGTTATGAACTCTGAGATTTACAACTTTCCTATGAAACAAAAGAAAACCCTAGACTCGATTTTATTGTTCTTTCTTATGCTTCATTTTTTCTCTCTCTTTTCTGCACCCCTTTGTTGTGAATCTTGAATCTGGTTTTATAGCTGTAAGAAAGTTCCTTCTCCAACTTCTTTTCGAATTCCTTTTTGCAATCCACATCTCACGCTTTTTGACAAACTTTCCTTCTTTGGAACCTTCTTCTTCTAGGAGTTCAACTTGGAATAATATTCCTTGTTATCCTCCTTATTTCATGCTTCTCCCCTTTTTTCATGCTTCTTGAAAAATATTTCCTTCTTTGTAACCTTCTTCTTTTAGGAGTTTTAGTTGAGATAATGTTCCTTGTTTTCCTCCTTATTTCCAGTGCCAGGTATTGTCTGTTTGCAATAGTACATTGCACTTTCTTGTTGCTGTGTCGTGTTGCACTTTTCTGTGTCGTCTTTCTATCTGTAGAATGAACCTGATGAATTTTCCTGTTTCATCTACCTGTTTCATTTATTTTGTTAATCATCAAAAGTCCTTGTCTCAACAATTATACATAATCTTATCTTCCATTTCTGCGAGAGGCCTCAGGTATATATACACGAAGTCTAAAGTGATACACAGTAAGAGTAGCTGAAGATTTGCAGTAGCAATAAATAGGGAAGTGAATACGTTATAAGTGCTAGCTATCTTGAATTAATACTTAGCTTCAAGGTAGTTGTGGGTGGCACTCTTCCCAATTTAATGCATTTTGTCTTTCCTAGGACTAGTACAACAATATAATCTTATTCTTTATAAATGCTCTACTAATATGATTACTTTAATTTTATAAAGTACTTATGTTATTTATTAATATAAAATTGATGAGGGAATGTGACAAAATAAAGGTGTATATATTTTCTTCATCATTTTAATAGAATTTGTGAGGTGATGTATAAAATATTTATCGATAAAATTTATATTATATTTTTCATTATTATCCTTTGTAAAATCATAAATATGTAGTGTAATATATATTCTATAAAACATAAAATTTCAATAAATGAAATGACAAATATGTGAAAAGTTCAAACATTCACCTTGAACTCTGAACAATTTAAATATTCTGAACATAAAAAAAAATGTCTAAAAAATTTAATTAATTTGAGAGAAAGAAAGTATCGTTATTCTTAAATTCACTTTCTATGAATAACGTTTAAATAAAACAACAGTTTGATGCATAAAATATATATTAATATAGATAATTTTATCATCTTTTCGAGTCTCCCCTAAAATGATAAAATACAGGATAATTTGGTATATAAAATATTATACATCCATGTAAAAGAAAATGAATATATAGGCAGTTTAATTACTTCAGTTATTTAAAATAAACATCAGGAACTATTTTTTATGGGTCAAATTTTATTTAACCTATAAACTATATACTAGAAATTATTTTCATTTTTTCATGCTTATCCCCTTTCTACTAATATGACAAAATAATTCTCCAAAAATTAAATCACTAATGTTCTAAGCAGAATTTAGTAGTACTGTTTTAAAACAATTTCTTTTTCTGTTGCAATTATGTGATATATACTTCCTCTATTCATGTTTGGTTGTTCATATATGTTGAATTTACATATATTATTAAAATATAATAAATAATAATAATTTCACTAAATCACGCCCAATTATTATAAATCATCTCACTTGTTAAAAAATGAAATAAAAATATTTAATAATTATTTCTTTTTTAAATTTTATATCATGTATATAATTCCTTTATTTACTTTTATTTCTTCATCATATTAAAAATATTATTTTTCATATTTTATTTTTATTATTAATTAATTATTCTCTAAATTGTTTTTTTAAGTCTTAAAACTAATATCAAATCGACCGAGTAAAATACTTGTATACAAATTGACCAATTTGTATTCGTGTACATAATGAAGGGACTATAACCTCGAATTGTTACCCCCGAGTTCACACTCTGGGCGTGGCCGGCACCCAGAATCATTTCTAGTCCCGAGCGAATCACTTGATCTGGCTACTTTACCTAGTGAAAGACTTAAATAATAAAGGAAAGGATTAAATATAATAAGCTAAAGTTACTGCAATATCTGAATACACTGAATAGTGGAAATATCTCAACAACAACTGAAAATAAGATCTGAAAATTCTGATATACAGTCTATGGAACCTCTAACTAGAACAATTTGAATAACTGCTAAAAGGAAACGTAGTCAAAGACTCCAAAGCCTCAAACTGGTAAGAGGCCTCACCAATGGCTCGACGAATAGCTAGTCCTCAATGGAGCGTCTGTTGAGGAACTCTGTCACCTGCGTCTGCATCATAAAACGATGCAGGTCCAAAGGACGTCAGTACGTGGAATGTATGGTATGTAAAATAGCCAAAATCGGGAACTCAAGATAAGGCACTATACTCAAAGTAATTAATACATGTCTCAAAATAGGATAGCATAAGTAATAGTTAAAGTGCATGCTGAGAGTTAAAACATATGTTGAAACATTGTATATAGAAACTAGCTTACTTTAGCTTGGGGAGTTTCTCTAACCGACAACCATCACTATGAGCTTCATTATGATACAACGTCTTGTCCACGCTGCCAGAGCCGTCCGATATTTTGCCAGGGTAAGGGACGAAAACTAGGGGAGTGGATCCATCCCAAAACTGGGTCATCTCAGTGGTAAGTGAGGAGTTGTATCCTTGGTACACCCCTATCCTACACCGGCTACGTAATTTATGAGTTCAAGTTATTATTACTCTCACTCATATTGATGCTCAATACTACTCCCAAAATAACTTTTATAATGCTCCTAACTTTAAGAGTAAAAGTTCTCAAAATGTCTCTTTAGTCTTTTGGGACTTAATCCAACTTTAGCTTTTCTTAAATTTTTCTCAACTTGTCTCTTTTCTTTGTCTGAAAGTTGTATCAATGCCAAGTGTCTCAAATCATAACTTTGTTACTCAGCTATCTTTGTAAATATAGAAGCTGTAAGTACTCCATAAACTTAACTCAAAATTGTGAATATAATAGCTTTTCATGAAATATACATAGGGTTCTCATAATTACAACAATAACTGTAAATCTTGTCTCAATAGCTTAACTTAGTACTAGAATCAATAAAGGCGATGCATTTTATCAAAAAAAATGCATGAACAAGTATTTTGATGAAATCAACTGGTAATAGAGAAAAACTGATCTCAACTCATAAGCTTGATCTTGGGTAGAGACTAGTAGTTAAAGATGCTAAAACATATGTAGGATAACTTTTGGAAGGCCTTACATACCTGGGGAATGAGTTTCTCGAAGAATTGGAGGAAGTTCTTGAAAGCCCTAGCTTTTGCCCCTTTAAAACTACGTTTTGAGTTCTTGAAGTGCTTTGAAGTTAATGATATGAATAAGTATGTTCTAGGGGTTTAATTAGGTGAAAACTGACAAGTTTAGGCTTAAAAGGGTGAGAAAAGACGAAAACACCCCTCTTTAAAATTGCAGGTCGGGTCGTCTACGAGACCCTCTATGGCCCGTAGAGAATTTTTCGTAAACTTTTGGGCAAATTTTTGGGGTCTCTGGATCACTTTACAAGCCCCATTCTACGACCCGTAGAGTGTGCTACGACCCATAGATTGGTCCGTAAAGTCTGGGACCAAAAATGTGAAGTTTCTGGACTTTTGCCACGATTTAGCAGATGGGTCATACTTTGATTTACGGCCCGTAAAGTTGTTTCGTAGAATGCACTCTGCTCAGGCAGTCTTCAGTAAAACGGTCATAACTTTTGACTCCGAACTCCAAATGAGGTGAAATCAGTTGTGTTGTAAAGAAAATTCAAAAGGCTTTCATTTGGTATACCATGAGCCATCTAATTCTTTTTGTGCTAAGAGTTATGATCATTTAAATTGGACTCTTGCATAATTTAAGAGTAGAAACTCAACTTATAGGAAAGTTTTGAACTCGACTATGTACTAGAAGTCTCTCATGACCCTAATACGCTTCCTACATATAAGAGTGAGGCTTAAAACATAGGTACATGTGAGGATAGAGTTATGAGGTGTCACGCGAATTTCTCTACTGTTTATTGCCACCGTTTTGTATTTGTGTGTTTCAAAGTTAAATTCCTTTACATAAACTTAAAGAGTTGTTTAGCTGAGAATAAATTGTTTCAGTATTAATTATTTTGAAATTTTTAAAATTAGTTATTCATTATATATGTGAAATAATTTATTTTATTTTTGTAATATAAATAATGAAATAAGTTATTCTAAATTTGACAATTTAAATAAAATATTAAAATTTTATCTTTAAATTATTTTCTTATTTCAATATTATTTATTTTTATCACTCGCACCAACCAACTCCTCAAGCAGTTATAGCTTACAACATTGAGCTGCCAAAAAATTCTTTCTATATTGTTTCCCCCCTTTTTAGAAAAGTATACAGTATAAATAGGTCATATATATGTTATGTAAACAAAATTTCTGTACTGTATCACGCAAATTTTGCTTTCAGTTTTCTTGATTAAAGTATCTTTATCTATGGCCTTTACCAAAAATGAAACAAACTCCTAATAAAAGGACAAAGATGAAATAAAGCTTTTTAACAGTTTCTTTGTGCTGCCTGTTTCATCTCGTCAGTGTAATATATCATAAATATAATAAATTATAATAAAAAATAAATAAATAATTAATCTATGCTAAGACACGAATATTTTGCTCTTTTTTTATAGCCAATATAGTTAAAAATTTAGAATAATTTTTTCATCTCAGTTCCTCTTTCACTATTATACACTATAATATTTTTCACACTTATATTTCATCTCTTTCTTGCATGCACTTCACAAAGAAAGAAACGCCACTATTTTATAGGTGAAGAATTTTTTCTTGCCTTAAATAAGAATAAAGTGATTAATAATGTAGACAGATAAATGGAAAAATTATGCATTGATGGTTGCATGAGTTACAAGATATAATGAGGTAGAGCTTAACTTAGTGATTACATAATTACTTTTAAATATTTTTTTTTTAAAGTGTTTGGATAAACATAAAAAAAAAAATTAAGCTCTTTTTAAATTGAAAAAGTATATTAAAAGAGAAGTTACAAAGTCAAAAGTTGAAGAGTATCACCTTATGACTTTTGGATTTTACTTCTCCCATCGCATTTTCTATTTTATACGATGATTGAAAAAATATTAATACACTAATTAACTTTATTATTTCGTCTTTTATTTATATCAATGCACATTAAATTTTTGAGTTTTTAAATTTAATTAAAATTCCCAAAGATCATATTAATGGTAGGAGTAAAATAAAAAAAATTTATTAATTCTATCCTAATTTAATAAGTGATCATAAAATATCACACAAATATTTATAATAAAATGCCCATATTATAATATGGGACAAAAAAAGTAACTTATAAATCACTTAAAAAAGGTCAACTCAAACATCTTATAATTTCAATATGTCATTAATAAAATTAATTTAATAAATTATAAAAAATTTCTTAAAACATCATGACATTAATGAGGTCAAGTATATTAGCCTAATAATGCCAATATACTAATATTAGGAGGTGCCAAACATGCCCCCATACTCACATGAAAAACAATACACTTTCTATCCATCAGTTATTTCACTTTTTGACCTTTACTCTACTAAATTCTCCATAAATTCTCCAACACCTAACCAAGAAACACAGGGAAAAAAAATGAGGTTCTTAAAATGTGTTGTAATATTTCTTGTTGTGGTTTTTTATGTAGCAAATGGAGATCCTTTAGTTCCAGCATTGAACATATTTGGAGACTCTGTAGTTGATGTTGGAAATAACAACAATTTAAGTACTCTTATCAAGGCTAATTTTCTTCCTTATGGAAGGGATTTTGTTACTCACAGACCTACTGGAAGATTCTGTAATGGAAAGCTGGCTACTGACTTCACTGGTAACATGTTAATGTTCAGAGTCGAATTCAAAATTTATATTTTATTAGTTTACATTCAAAATTTTATCATGTCCTGTCTAATATACTTAGATTTCGAAATCTACTATTTGTACTAAATTTTTTATTTTTTTAAAAAAATATATTATAAGTCTTGACAAAGATATTGAGTTTGGATGGAGTTGTAGTCATAGGTTCTTCACTAGGTTCACCAACTTTTCTCTATTCTTTTTTACAAGATTTTGAGTTCAGAATTTAATACAACAACAATATACCCAGTGAAATCCCACAAAATGTACGCAGACCTTACCAAACTAACTCATAAAAATAGAGAGGTTGTTTCTGAAAAACCATTGTCACAAATATTTTCTTTAAATATATTTATGTTTTGCGTCGAAAATACTATATCTGTTGTCTGATTATTTGCATGTGTTAATTATTTGCAGCTGAATATCTTGGGTTCACTACATACCCACCAGCTTACCTTAGCCCAGAGGCAAGAGGAAGAAATATACTGACTGGTGTCAACTTTGCCTCTGCTGCTTCTGGTTATTATGAAAGGACTCCTCAGCTTTATGTTAGTTTCTTTATTCTCCTTTTCAATTTTGTGTGTTAATTTTAGGCATGGATATTCAACTTTAAGCTTTAGCTATTACTAGTATAATACTCTCTTCCTAAGTTGCTCGGACTCTGGTGTCGCACCCGTGTCGACATGACAGGGGTGTGGGTGTGGGTGTGAGATCCGTGTCTGATTTGGTTAACTGGTTTTGGATACTTTGACCAAAATCGATAAGGAAAGTTTGGATAGTTTTAATGATTTCTGACAAAAGCTAAGGTGAAATTGAAGAAAATAGAATACCTTTTATGTAGAAATTTCTATGTCACGCCTTTTTCTTTAATCTCCTTGTAGGATTTTCTTCAAGTTCTCCACATAATATCTCATAATTTAGGTTTTATCACTCTATTTTTAGATATTTTAATTATTTTTAGGCGAATCCCCGCACCCATATTCATACATGGATCCATATCCCCGAATCATAAAAATTAGATCATGAAGGATCCAACATCTAGATCCGCACCTTATCGGACACCCGCGCCGAGTCCGTGCAACTTAGCTCTCTTCGACTATTTGACTTGGTACGATATTAGAAAAAATATTATTTCACTCAACATAAAAAGAGAATTTCAAAGTTATATATATATATATATATATATATATATAGTAAGGTGATGGTCTAGTTTCTGTAAGACTTACATTTTCATGATCATTTGAATGAGGTACAGAGACAAGTATATCTATTCCAACACCACACAAGTTTTAATATTACTACATATATTTTGGTCAAGCTTTTTACAATTATAAAGGAATAGGGATGATGTGCTCCTCATAACTTTGCGATTTAGAGATTGTAGAGTTACAAAAGCGACACACATATATATCCTTATCGTTGAAAAATTCATGTAAGAGCATATATGATTAATTTAGGCTATTTGTGTAGCAGTAGAGATATATGTGAGTCACTTTTGTAACTAGGGTATATCAGCTTTAAATCGCAAAGTTGAGGGATATATGAGACCATTCTCGCTAATTATACTCACTCTGTCTCATTTTATATGTCACTCTTTTGCAGCGTGCACTTACATTGAGACAGCAGCTACAATATTACAGGGAATGGCAAGGAAAAGTAGTGAATTTAGTAGGGAGGACACAGGCTAATAACATATTCTCAGGAGGAATCCATCTATTAAGTGCTGGCAGCAGTGATTTTATCCAGAATTACTATGTTAATCCAATGCTCAACAGGTTCCTCTCACCTGATAGATTTTCCGACATGCTAATGCAATCTTATACTACGTTCGTTCAGGTATTAAAAGTACTTTTGTAATTAACAGATCGAAATAATAGATCCATCTCAGATGTCAAACCATATCGATTTTTAGTTCAATATTTACCTCTAACGCGACACATTTCCTCTGAATTATATGATCAACACTGTTAGTCGTCTAGAAATTGGGGCTATTCGTCTAAGAAGTTTTTTTCTCATCCTTACCCCTGGTTCCGAGTCAAACATTGTCATATAAAATGAAATGCAATCTAACTAACATATGTTCTATTTCATTTTTTGATTTAAATGCAATCAATATTTTTAACATCAGCAGCAATGTGTGAACACAGAACCTTTATGGTATGGGAGCAAGGAAGATTGGAGTAACAACTCTGCCGCCAACAGGTTGTTTGCCAGCAGCAATCACTTTGTTTGGTAGAGGAAGCAATCAATGTGTTGCAAGATTGAACCAAGATGCTATTTTCTTCAACGAAAAGCTGAACCGGACATCAGAAAATTTGAAGAGCAGACTCCCAGGCCTCAAACTTGTGGTCTTCGATATCTATCAGCCTCTCTTTGATATGATCACTAAACCTGCAGATAGTGGTAATTCCCTGAAACACATTTTCTTTTTGTATTTTTACTATACTGATCTATTATAATCAATCAGGGTCGAAATTACTCTTTATGCGATGTTGCATCCCCTTGGCATATTCTATTTCTTTATATTTTGAATCTCCTTGGTGAAATTTCAAGCTTTATTAGTGTTTCGTTGTACATTGGTCAAGTACTTCGGCTACTTAAAAAAGAGATGAGAGTCTGAAGTTAAATACATATAAGTAGTTCGTTGTTCACTTTCTTAATTGTTAACATCAACTTTTTTGTGTATGCCACTCAGGGAGGTAGTCAAAGTTCCTAAAGTGTCTATTATAAACCAAATAGAGACTAAAATTTAAATGCAGCTATATCTTTCTTTCTTTCTAAGGATTAACTGTCTCGTCGTTCAGTCTCAAAAAGGACAATGCATCACATTTTCTGTTGACAGTCTGCATTTCTTAATCCTCTGCAGGTTTCTTTGAATCGAGGAGGGCTTGTTGTGGGACTGGTACGATAGAAACATCGTTCCTTTGCAACGTGAGGTCAATAGGGACATGCTCCAACGCCACACAGTACGTCTTCTGGGATGGATTCCATCCCTCTGAAGCAGCTAATGAGAAATTAGCTCAAAGTCTACTGGAGCAGGGCTTTGATCTCATCTCTTAATTTTAAGTGTTATATGGTTGCAAAAAGTTAAGTTCATTCAAGTATAAGCTTATATATTACTAGTAAATCTATGTGGTAAAGTAGTTATAGAATTATTTGAAGGTTACTTCATTATATGTGTTTGCCAAGATTTCACCTACTGTATGTTACATAATAATCAGCAGAAAGATTATATATGTTACAAGAGTTTCCATATTACACTCTTGTCTATTCATATCATTGAAGCAAACCAATCAAAGAAATGTACATTCATCTACTAGAATTTATCTCTATCTCGGTGTTTATATTGAAAAGCGGATTCAGAATTTGAACTTTATGGATTCTGAAGTTTAATATTTGTACATACTAATTTTAACCTGCCCGTTGGGGACTTGGCTTCATGCATCTACATTGAAGAGTCTGTGCCGCGCAAGCTGGTCATGTTATCCAATAGGGAAAGGGGTCAAAAATACCCCTGAACTATTTGAAATAGAGCAAATATACTCCTTCGTTACGTCTTGGCTCAAAAATACCCCTCAATTAAATTTTTGGCTCAAAAATACCCCCTCTCTAACGGAAATAAAAAAGGGTCAAAAAATTTTGGTTCAAAAATACCCCTCCCTTAAAATTTTGCAAAAAAAAATAAAAAAATTACCCTTTGTCTAATAGAAATAACACCATGCATATTATGTGGACAAAAAAGACACATGATCAGTCCACGTGAAACCCCATTTAGGGACCCAAGAGGTTTTCTTCTCCAATATTAGGTCCAAGACTAGCCGTTTCATGTCAAAAGAGACTGTTATTCACTTGCAAACGTCTCAAAAAGTAGATCTCTGAATGATAACATTTATTCATCCTCGTTATAATCGTTGTCTCCTCCTACAATCAGTTTCTCGAGTTCAATCGAATCCTATTCTTCAATTTTTTTTCAAGCCTACGAATCTTGTAAAGAAATTATTTTTCTCATGTTAGCAATGTAACATAATTAAATTAATATAAGTTATCATTTTCAAGAGATAATTCAGCTGCAATTATAAATAAAAACTTTTTTTTTTAATATAAGTAAGAATCTGGACTACTCAAAGTCAGATATAAATTGATTTGAAGATGGGTTGAAGTTGAATTTTTAATAGAAGAAGGATATTTTTAATAATAACTTTAAAATTTCAATGGAGGGGTATTTTTTAGCCGAAACTAAGGAATGATTTTTTTGCTCCATTTCGAGCTAAGGTAATATTCAATATTTGAGGGTTAGCTTTGCGTTATTTTGCAATTATTCATCCACATATAGGTGTCTCAATTGGTTACTGCAAATAAAACATAAATAAAGATTAATTCCATAAGTGGTGTTTGCGAGGGTGGTATCTACGCCCTACCTTTATGAGAGAGGTAGACTGTTTCCGAGTTCAATGATAAATCATATTACAAAAAAAAGAGAGTTACTACAACAAATGAGTTGAAGTAGAATTAGCATACAGAACTACAATATCATCTGCATTTGAATCAAGATAGATGCAAAAATGAACTGTGTGTAGCCTATTGTGGAAATTATGCAAAGTCTTCCCTTAACCAAACAACTATGTTGCTCAGATTCTCCAAAAATGTCAATGGTTTCATTTAGATACGATAGTCATACACTTTTTGCTAAAATCGCAAATCATATTGTAAAAATGAGTGTTACGACATTAAAAGGGTTGAAGTGCAATGCAAAATTATCTGCACCTGAATTAAGGTAAGCTGTGAATATGAACTATAGGTGTGTCCTAATATCTCCTAAATGCAGAATGATGCTCGAACTTTCATTAACCAAATAGTTTTGTGGCTCATCTGCACGTCAGATTCTCTAAAAACGCATTTTATTCAGAGAATCCATCACTGAGTATGACGATAAATATTTTTGTAGAATCCGAGCAACATGGCCAAATGATACAGTATAGTTATCGTGAATCAGTCGTCCATCCTTAGTGGACTTGAATGTTGAGCCTTCTAAGCCAAATGGAATGAAGAATCATATGAAAAACATCGTATCTCCTTGGAGGAAAATTTACCTCAAAATGCCGTCTAACTTGAAGGCCTCTTTTCTGCATTCTGATGTACTGTTTTTGAGATATTGATATCAAGATGTTCTTCAGATAAGGTATATCAGTTGAATTCATTTCAACAGCAAAACTTTTCCAGTTCAAAACATCGTTAAAAGGCGCTACATAATGATCCTTCAAGAGTACCGGTACACACCCCATATAAAGTGCCTCAACCATTCTCGGGCTAGCCACTTCATAACCACTCGGGCAAATACAGAACTTGCTCTTTCTAATCATGCCATAGTATGAAATGTTCTTCGGAAGGTACTCGTGAATTTGCACGTCAGAATCAACGTTCTTTCCCCAGTGCTCCATAAGCACTTGTCTTATGTAGCCATGGATTCCTCCCGCGTAGAATACTAGAACAGAACGATGGGATGGAGACGGCCCTCCAATTAAGCCGTCCATTTTACCTCGAGGAAGATAGATTTCTGGCAAGGATACATCCTTGGTAGGATCAAATCTTTCAGAGGTATTTGCGTTGCATAGTACTCGTATCGAGTTCTTATACAAGTAAGGAACCGCAAAGGAAATTTTAGGAGCCTGCAGTATGGGAATTACATAAGAAGAAGCATTGTCTCCCATAGACATCAAACAAGGCAACCTCAAAGTAATTGAAGATTTGTAACGAAAATTTTGCATAACAAGATATCACGAGTCACGATTCTTAGCATAAGCGAATCCAGGATTTAAAGTTTATGGACTCCTAAGGTAATCATTTCTACCTAAAATGTTGGATCCGCCCTGATTCTTATGCCATTTACATTATTCTTTTAACTCTCTTTTCAGTTTCTTTTTAACAGACATAAACATATACATGAAAATTACCTAAAATTTCAACACATATTAAATTTTTAAACAGATTTCACACCATAATCATAACGGCAAGAACATAAGGCTGAACATATCAAGTTTAAATTCTAAATTTGTCTCTATTTCGAGGAAACATAGTTAATGGAAATTTGTGTTTCTTACCCAATCATGGCAAGCAAGCATGAAGTGATCAGCTCCAAGGCTTCTGTTCCAATAAGGGTATTTTCTTGATATACCATCAATATAATCTGCTGCTGTATTCTGCATAGGACCCCATGCCCGAGAATTGACAACATAAACATAGCTTACAATCGATAAGACACTGAATGGGAGGAAATAAACATGGGCTTTTTCAGGATCATTCGTCCGAAACTTGCTAATCTCAATCTGATGAATCAGAATTCCTTCAATTCCCAGGATTCCTTGACTAGCACTATAGTGAAATACAGGGGGCTCACCTTCCTCGTATACGTAAATCTTGAAATGTTTCTCCATTTCCAAGTAACTCCTGCAAACCCCAAAAAATAATCCTTAATTCCATTGTCAAAATTTCAAGAACCTATGCTCCAGCTCAATTCCATAGTTAGAAGTTCAAGAATCTTTGCTCCAGTTCATCCTACTCCCTCTATCCCATTTATATGACAATTTTTTGTTTTCCATTCTCGAGGTTCAAACTACATGCACTTCTAGTTTTTCATCATATTGACGTGAGGAAAATACCAACCTATAGTACTGTTCGTATAATTTTTAAAATTCTTCAAAAAATTTATTTTACAAAATTGATTATTTAATCCAATTTAGTTTCAAAGATCACGATACTAGAAACAAACAATGGTTTTTCCCACTTGGAACCCGTGAAAATTGTGTTGTGAAACATGATTTTTCCACTCATTTTTCAGCGAATCAACTAACTATAAAAACGAATGATGAAATACAGATTCTCGATGGAACTGCGAGAAACTTCCTAATTTTTCGTTACGAAAACATTACTTTCTATTTTTTTCTTTTCCCTACCTATTTAATCTAAATATCTGTGGGGGTAGCCACATAACATTTTTTCACCATACAATAACAACATATTCAGTGAAATTCCATAAATGGGGTCCAAAGAGGATAGAATGTACGCAAATTTTACCACTATCTCATAGCGGTTGAGAGGCTATTTCCTGGCATTTTTTCAGTGTGAAAAACAGTAGTTTTTAGTCGTCACTCATATACTGCTGCAACAACATAACAGTGGAATCCCAACAAGTGGGGTCTGGGCAGGATAAAATGTACGCAGAGTCTCATGAATCGGGATGGAGAGAGTATAATGAGAAGTTGAAGAATCTTTGGTCCATTCAATTCTATAAGGAAAAAGATGAAATCTTTATGAGTTATACTACTATTTATACCTGTGAAAAGCAGTGGGGTTCCAGTAAATTGGACCATTAGGAACATAATCAGGATCATCAAATGTTTGATTTTTACTTTGAGCTTCTTTTATAGCAACTCTGACTCTAACAAGGCTACCTTCAACCTTGCTTAACATCAACTTCTTTTCTAATTGAGGAATTGGTGGATTAATATTCTCATGATTCTTGGAAGAAACATAACTTGTTGAACTTTCTAGGCCAAAATATAGAGACACTAAAATCAAGGGAATTGCAATTAACCACAAAACCCTGCTACTACTACTAGAAGAACAAGAAGAAGAATCCATATCAATTTTTTTTAAAATTTCTGTAACTCTTTGGCCAAACTTTGTGTAGAAATTGGAGAGTTGCAAGTATTTTTTTTCTTTTAATAAAAAAGAATGGAAAAAAAAAGGAAAGAGATTGCTTTTAGAAAGTTGGAAGTGTTTCACCATACCTTTGTATAGCTAATACTAGTTACGAAAGTCAGTTCCAGCACGGGCTCAATAAAATTATTTTTTTATTTTAATTTATATGATAATAATAGATTTTTTTATATGTTTTAAAAAATTTAATTTCTTAATTATTGAGATGTATAGAATATTTTATTTATTATCTATTTCGTTTTAATTTATGTTGCACATATAAAATTTTGAGAATTTTTTAAAGTAGTTTCTTTTTTAACACAAATATAATCATTTAAAGATTATTAATATAATTCTTTAATTTTGTTTATCCAGCTTAAAAAAGAAGACTCAATTTTTAATTGTATATTTATTTATTTATTTAATTTTAATATTTATATGCTTAAAATAATTTATTAGAATGATATAGTAAAATCATAATTGAAGCAGTAGAAAAATATTTTATTAGGGATAATATTGTAAAATCATAGTTGAAGCAACTGAATATTGATCTCACATAATAAAGGAACAAAGCAAGCAGATGAAACAGACGGGACAACTAGAAACTGTTCAAGCAGGTAGCATGATGGGAAGCTCCTGCTAATATGTCTTTTTCAAAGAAAAGAAAAAGCAAAAATAAGAATTTTAAGTATTTTTGGAATATTCACCAAGCAAATGGTACTAGTTTTATATATTGACATAAGCAATTTTTAAATTAATTAGCCGAATATAAATAATAAATTGATATTCTGTAAATATTATTTGTTTAAAATAGACTTTTGATAAAATGTAATTTTTGGAATAAGTAAATTTTAAAAGAAAGGGCATAAAAAGAAAAATATGTCGTAATTAATTTTTTATTTTTACAGAATGTACTTAAAATATCAAATATAGAAATGTGAAAGTGGCATGAAGCTAGAGGTGGCATCTGAAACACACAAGATGAGGGAAGTGAGACTGTGATGGTTCGAACATGTGTAGAGAAGGAGTTACACGGAGGGGTAGAGGTAGACCAAAGAAATATTGGGGGAGGTGATTAGGCAAGATCTGGTGAAACTTGATCTCACCGAAGACATGACCTTAGATTGGAAGGAGTGGAGATCGCGAATTAGAGTAGCAGGCTAGGTTAGATAGGAAGGAATTGTTAATTGTATGTCTTTTATATGTTATATATCTGCCTTTTGTATGTTAATTGTCCCGTATTTACTTCTTGTGCACTTTCTCTTTCTTTCATGTTTATCATATCTAGCTTATTCTGCTCATGAATTTTTGTGACGAGAGTTCCAAGGAAACAGCCTCTCTACCGTTATGAGGTAATAGTAAGGTCTGCGTACATTCTACCCTCCCAGACCTCACTTGTGAGATTTCACTGAGTATGTTGTTGTTGAAAGTGGCATGAACCAACAACTTTGTCAAAACGAAAAGGAGGCAAAACATAACATGTGTTTTTTTCTCAATAGTGTCTGATATTTACAATGAAGCTTGACTATATTCGAATTTCTTCTATTTCCAAAACTCAAATTCGAGACCTCTGATTAAGAGTTTTATGGTGTGAGGTATTCATTAGACTATAATAACTTGTTGATATTGAGTTATTGAATTCGTCATTAATAAATGAATTAAAATTATATAGGTAGTAATTTATTGGTGTAGAGAGATATTAAAAAATATTATGCTATCTAAATTTAGCCGGAGCTCCAGAAACCGAAAAAAAAAAGGAAAACGGAGGAAGCGGCCACATTATTGGGATTCATATAAACCATGACGTACGTTCCCTGCCATGCGTCTTTTTTTCCTTGATTTTATTCACATTCTCCATGAAAAAAATTCATATTATATTAGAAGTTGTTCAATTTAAAATAATTTTTTTTAGATATATGTTATTCTATTGAATATAGTATTATATCATATAAGATTCAGATAAAAAAATTATTATATTTTTTATATACTTTATAAATATTTGAATTATTAATTATGTGACTTATTAAGAAAACTTTAGTGTATAAATAATTATTTTAAAAATTTAAATATTTTATGTTTGAATTTACTATAGTTGACTTTTAAAATTTATACTATGACATATAAAATGAAATCGAAAAAATAAATAATCATGTCCCAATTTCAATTAATAATAAATAATATTATTTAATAACAATTACTTTGGATCCCAAAATCCTCTTTGTCGTCTTATCTACAGATTTTGGGCATCCTCCACATGTAGACCAATTGATACTTACTAGGGCTTTTTAATTAAGGGTGACAAAGTTGTTTGGAAATTAAAAAAAAGTGACACTAGTTTTAACAATTAAGTGTAGGTGATAAAAATTTAATTAATGGTTAATGATTTAAGTCAATGTTCAAAAAGGTCCCCAAATTCAATTTTATACACTTTAACCCTCCAATAGAAAATACCCAAAATGCCCCCAAACCCTCCCATCTTTCACCCAGTTCCCGCGACCCCAACGAAACCCATTTCCCGCGAGATCTTTTTCCCCCATTTGCATCGGTTCCTTTGGTTTTCTTGTTGTTATAGTTGTTCTTCTTCTTCTTCTTCTTGTTCTTGTTCTCCTCCTTCTTCTTCTTGTTGTTGTTGTTGTTGTTAGTATTTTCCCAACACAAGATTTGAGCTTCAAATTTGGGTGAAAAGAAATCAATTTTTTTGGGGCTTTTGTTTGGGTAGGCTTTGAAAGTACTTGAAAGGTAAGTTTCCATCCTTATTATGACTGATAAAAGTGTATTTGGTGCTATTTATTTGTGTTTTGTGGTTTTGTTGATTTTTCGGCCATTGTTGCCATTTCTGCACTGTTGGGTCGTTTTGGGGAAGACGCAGTAGCTGCTGCACACAGTTCAGCAGCTGCTGGACTGAGTGCAGCAGCTGCTGGACTAACAAAGTTGGTTTCATATGATGAAGTAGTTGCAATTGTTGTATTTCTGTACACTTTTCTCATGTTGTGCTTTTAACTGTTACTCATATAGGTACCTTGAAGATCATCCATGGGAGACAAAATAGTATTAGGAGTTGATTGTCGTGGTGAATGAGTTGATTCGAACAATCGTTTTATTTGGCGTTGGAAAGACAAAGAAATGATCGAGACGATAGCAATGATTGTGAATCGAGATATCTCGTATGAGGATTTTGTAAATCAAATTATTTGTAGCTGTGAATCAAATTGTGAGCCGGATGATATCGTCATCATAATGTACAACAGCTGCTGGGAAATGTACAGCAGATGCTGCACCCGACCTTTGATTTTTCGTTAGTATCTATAGGAAGATGACTATAAGGTGATGGTGTCAGCCATATGTAGTGATAAGATGAGTTTTGTTACTCCGACTTCAAATAAAATATACAATCAACTTATGTAACTAATTGTACATGTAAGTGATGGTAACTATTGAGCAGTCTATTGAGCAATTGCATATGTAAGTGCTAGTGACTAAGTAAATTGAGTATTACTTGATTGCGTCAATATGTTTTATAATATACAATCCATATGTTTTATAATATATTGCGTCAATATGGCGGTAGTAAACATTTTGTTAGAACTTGTTGTAGCAAGTTGGCAAGCTGCTGGATTATTCTCAGCAGCTGCTGGGAAATGTACAACAGCTGCTGGGAAATGTACAGCAGCTGCTGTATTATTCCCAGCAGCTGCTGGACTCGACCTTTGATTTTTCGTTAGTACCTATAGGAAGATGACTACAAGGTGATGATATATGTAGTGATAAGTTGAGTTTTGTTACTCCGACTTCAAATAAAATGCTAAATTCATGAGTGATCTTATACATTGCCTTTGCTTACTCACAAGTAATAAACAATCTATTGAACAATTGCATATGTAAGTGATGGTGACTAAGTAAAGTGACTATTACTTGGTTGCGTCGATACATTTTGTAATACATTACTACTTATCTTATGCGTTGAGGTGGAATCAGTAGTGATCTTATACATTGAGATAGTACTTACACAAACAATACGATGGCAGATCTAAATCAGACTTATTTCAGTGGCTTTTTCCATTAATTAGTCCATGTGTTCATCGTTACAAATGAATATAAGGAATTTAGTCCAATTCAACAATAGAAATAACTCGATGGAAAACATTTTGTTAGAACTTGTTGTAGCAAGTTGGCAAGCTGCTGGATTATTCTCAGCAGCTGCTGGGAAATGTACAGCAGCTGCTGGGAAATGTATAGCAGCTGCTGGGAAATGTACAGCAGCTGCTGTATTATTCCCAGCAGCTGCTGGACCCGACCTTTGATTTTTCGTTAGTACCTATAGGAAGATGACTATAAGGTGATGATATCAGCCATATGTAGTGATAAGTTGAGTTTTGTTACTTTGACTTCAAATAAAATGTTAAATTCACGAGTGATCTTATACATTGCCTTCGCTTACTCACAAGTAATAAACTATCTATTGAGCAATTGCACATGTAAGTGATGGTGACTAAGTAAAGTAACTATTACTTGGTTGCGTCGATACGTTTTGTAATAAATTACTACTTATCTTATGCGTTGAGGTGGAATTAGTAGTGATCTTATACATTGAGATAGTACTTACACAAACAATACGATGGTAGATCTAAATCAGACTTATTTCGGTGGCTTTTTCCATTAATTAGTCCATGTGCTCATCGTTACAGACGAATATAAGGAATTTAGTCCAATTCAACAATAGAAATAACTCGATGGAAAACATTTTGTTAGAACTTGTTATAGCAAGTTGGCAAGTTGCTGGATTATTCGCAGCAGCTGCTGGGAAATGTACAACATTTGCTGGGAAATGTACAGCAGCTGCTGTATTATTTCCAGCAGCTGCTGGGAATTTCGTAGCAGGTGCGCGACACCTCTGTGACGCGGACATGTCGCGGAGGGTCACTGTTTTCGTGCCCCAAAATTTTTACAGCAGTTGCTGTATTATTTCCAGCAGCTGCTGGGAATTTCGTAGCAGGTGCGCGACACCTCCGCGACGCGGACATGTCGCGGAGGGTCACTGTTTTCGTGCCCCAAAATTTTGAATTTTTCACTACGGGCCCCGAAAAATTCACTGACCACCTATACATCCTTCAGAATATTAAGACATGTTGATTTAGCAAAAAAAACTCCCGGGTCAAATGAAAAATGACGGAACATTTTCTCCACAGAAAATACGCAGGTGCGCGACATCTCCGCGACGCGGACATGTCGCGGAGGGTCACTATTTTCGTGCCCTAAAATTTTGGAATTTTTCGCTACGGGCCCCAAAAATTCACCGACCACCTACACATCCTTCAAAATGTTAAGACATGTTGGTTTAGCAAAAAAAAAACTCTCAAAAAAACTCTCGGGTCAAACGAAAAAGGACGAAACATTTTCTCCACAGTAAATAGGCAGGTGCGCGACGCCTCCGCGACGGGGATATATCGCGGAGGGTCACTGTTTTCGTGCCCTAAAATTTTGGGATTTTTCGCTACGGGCCCCGAAAAATTCACCGGCCACCTACACATCCTTCAAAATGTTAAGACATGTTGGTTTAGCAAAAAAAACTCTCAAAAAAAACTCTCGGGTCAAACGAAAAATGACGAAATATTTTCTCTACAGAAAATAAGCAGGTGCGCGACGCGGAGACGTCGCGGAGGGTCACTGTTTCGGGCAAATTATTTTTAAAAATTTTTAGATAAAGGCTCCGAAAAATTCCCCGAACAATGGACTACGCTTCAAAACAACAATATTTGTTATTTTAACCAAACAAATGACAAAAACAAACCCCGAATTTTGGAAAAAAATGATGCTACAATTTTGGACCAAGAACAGTTCATCAACTGTGTCCGCGCGACGAGTCCGCGACGCGGACGTGTCGCGGAGAGTCCAAAATCTCCCGACTGGATTTTTTTTTAAAAAAAAAATATATTAATTTTTTTTAACAGATGGGTTCCAAAAGTTTTAAAACTTTACACTTACACCCATCATTAACTTAATCACAACATTAACTTAACTAATGACAAGTTTGACCGGTCAAGGTCAAACTTGTCACCAATACTAATTTCAACACTTTTTTGTCACCACCCTCTCAACTATACTAATTTTTCAGTTTCAAAATTTATTTATTTAATTTCAAATAAAATAAAAATTTTAGAAAATAAGAAATTTTTTCAATGTTATTGTCCTAAATTACAATAGTGTTCAATATATTAAGATATTTTTTTAATCTAATGATTTTAAACATATCACATAGAAAGTTAAAAATTAAAAAGTTATTAAAAAAATAAATATTAAATTTTAAATAATTTTTTAAATAAAAAGACAAACAAATTACGGCAAATGGAATATATCATAGTAAATAAATGGAATATATTTACATTGGGGCAGGTTAATGTTGGGACAAATTTTAAATTAGGCACAGATTGTCTATTATTTAAATTAATTTTAAATAATTACATTGTAACCGATAAGGGGTCGCCACATGTTTAAAAATTAATTAAAATATGTAATTAAAAGAAAAAGATATTTTGAATCCAAAGGTGAATGACAAGGACATTTTAGGCCCAATAGGTGAATGAGAAGTATTTTAGTACTATTTTCAATAATTCGAGGGAATTTTAGATAAAGGACAAACGTGCAAAATACGTTTCCAGAAACTAGCTATGAAGAAAGACAAATGCATGCTTTAATTTTACTTTTTAAAAAGTTGAAATTTTATCAAAAGTAATATTTTTACCTTTAAAATATAAAAATAAAGTCTACATATACAACACCCTCTTTAGACATAACTTGTCAAACAACATTGAGTATGTTGTCTTTCTTGATTGTGTCAGAGTTGAACAGCTGAATAATCATGTTACAGCATCATGCTGTAGTACCATGAGTGAGTTTGAAGAAGATAGTGTGTACGTAACCTTAACCCTAACTTATAAAGATAGAAAGACTGTTTTTGATAAACAATCCGCTCAAATAACACAATGATCATATTATTAAAGAAATAATATAATACACTAACTTGCTAAGATTTTCAGGTAATATGTGGTGCCATGATATGACTTAACTATACATGGCTTAATGAATTAAGACACAACATAAGAATATACCAGTACTATACTTCAATATATACTTGATTTCTTAGTGAGATGAACTGGTTAAAGCTTCTGTGGAAATATCACACCTTGACTAAGGAACTTTGACAATTTTATAGTCCTAGTTAATAGCCATATTCCCCATTCTCACCTCCATTGCCTCTTTCTTTTCCTTGTCTCTCTTAATGTGCTCAGAGTTTACGCTATCAGCGGCTTTAGATGATGAATCAGGCACGCGAGGTTCCAAATTGTTGGGACTTGCGTTGATCCATGGATGAAGAAGACACTGAGCTGCAGTTGGCCGTTTCTCTGGATCAAAATCAAGTATTGGGATCAGGAAATCAGCCATGTCCTTTGCATCTTGCTCACTGAATTCGTATTTCTCTACCAGGACCTTATCTAAAGGCCAAAAGCGTAACCGTCTGATATGCCTCAAGTCACCGTGTCTATTGAAGAACTCACGTGAATAACGGCCACCCAAGGCAATCTGGAAAAGACATAACATGTTCATAAAATGGCTGCTGCATACAAGAGTAAGAACTTTGAAGTGGTTAAAGGTACTTTCTCTTACTTTTCGGGGCATTGTTCCCATAAGCTCCATCATTAGTGCTAGGTGATCCTGCCAAACCCAAGAAAGTTTTAGTAAATATATGTTGTCTATGCTTAGTGTTATATCAAGTATTAAATCACAATAACAATTTTTTTGCACACGAAACCCAAAAAATAAAGAATTGTAAATTTATATCCAGAAAGAAACTAGAAATTCATCATAAAATGAATCGAGTTATGAGTCGAAACAGATAAAGATCATCTGTGCATTAGGCCAAGTTAAATTTTGATCCCACGTCTTGCAATTTGAAGACACAATCCATTAAGAGATAACATAGTCTTATTCTCGAGCAATCTAAGAAATAACTTGGTCTATTTGTCGAACTCGCCTTCCCTCTTTGACAACTTTTAAGCATCATTGTGCACTTAACCCTCTGCACTGAAAGACGCTCACCCCAAGACTGAAACATATATTCTCATCCAAAATCCAGAATAAGAAAAAGCTGCCTACTATCCCCCATTTAAAATAGTTACTTTTCAAGTCTATTTCAAAACTCTTTTGTTCATTGCCAATCTCTTAAGTTCCTAGACAACATTGTCATCATCGATATCAGCTAGTTTATCCCTGTTCTCATCCGACTGAAGAAGACACATAGCTTCAAGTTTTATTGAATTATCTCAACATTGATGAAAAGTTGAATCCAATTATCAAGTTTCTCTTTACTCATTTGTTATATTTCAAATAAATGTCCATTGAAAGACAATGTAAGAGAGAAATGAAACAAAAGTGATGATTATCCAAATTATGGATAAGATGGATCAGAGAAGTCAAAAGGGGAGATATTCTAAGCAGTGCAGGAAAATCAAAGTAAAAGCATAACTTTGATTATAGCTCATGAAAGCATGTACTTTTTGTCAATGAGATTTTATATACAATCCTTCAAATGAATAGCAAAGACACAACTTCTTATATTTTGCTCTTCTTTTGTCTATTTGCTAGCCAAAATTTGGGATATCCAAAAGATTATAAGGTCTGTAATTTGAGCTTGATGTGGATTCCTGCAGAGAAAAATGGCCATCTATATACTAAATTCCAAGAAAACAATAACGGATGCAACAAGATCCTGGGATTATTGCTAGAACTCTGGATATTTAAATCACTTTTTACAAGGCTCCAAGTGGTAATGTAATGCACAAACAGAAGACTCTAGGCTAACTGTTGAACCCAGCGTATCTTCCATCTCCATAAATGCAGCTATTGGAACAAAGATTTATCTTTTCTAATTATAACAGCACTACCATCAGATTTTCTTAGAGCATATTAATTTTCTCATTCAACTTTCAACACCTGAACTGCTGAGTTGACCTGACTTAGAGCATAAATGTTTGATATATTTGACAATAGAAGACATCACACAAAGAAGCAAGAAAATTGCATATTAGGCCACCCCCTTTTTTTTTTTTTGATAACAAGGGGAACCCGCTACACAAATAACTACTGGCTTGTGCAAATACCTAATGCATTAAGGAATGTTACTCAAATATGTAAAGCTGACAAAATTACATACACCTTATCCAAATAAAAAAGACACATAAAATTGAATATGTATCAGGCCATAGCAAATTATCTTCAACAAGAACGATTAAACAACTATGTATGGGCAGTGTCTATAAACTAAAGAGGCGAACAGTTTTCTAACCCATTTTTAGCCATAAGATGGTTAATCTCCCATCTCTTTAAATAATCATGCTACAGGAAGAAATCAGATGAACTATAAACAAACAAGTAGCTCTGGACAATAGATTACTAGTATATCCTTGTTAGATGAAGTACTAGGAAGTATGGAAGAAGCAGTGCATTCATAATTTCGTACCTCATCTCTATCGAAGTTCTCACCACTGTGAGGATCGAACAATACATCACCAGTCGCAAGCTCAAAACAGATGCAAGCAAAGGACCAAAGATCTGCTGAGGTTGAATATTTAGACCCAAGGATAATTTCAGGGCACCTATACTGCCTTGTCTGAATGTTATCTGTGAACTGTTTATATGTCCAACAAGCATTCCCAAAATCAACCAATTTGCACTTTAGGTCCAGAGACTCTAATGTCTTCCTTCTTCTAGAACCACTGCCTCTCTTAGGACCCACATGTTCTTTCCCACTGGATGTTGCAGCATCTGAGTTAGACAATCTATTAACATTATAAGAACCAGCAAGCGAATCATTTGGCAAATCTGCGTTCGATTTTGTATTGAGAAACGACTCAACAGCTGTCTTCTCTGCAGAACCTTGAGCTATTTCTTTAGGCTTTCTTCTGACCTTCTTTTGATTATTAGTTAAATTCCCATAGAATGTTACACGTCCCTTTACAGTACCAGATTCCAGTGACGCGTTGTCCATATTACTAGGAAGAATAAGAGGAGCTCCTGATTTTCTGGGATCCTTAGACGGATCAATCGTGGAACAAAGTAGCACATTTTCAGGTTTCAGATCAGTGTGTATGATAGAAAGCTGTCTGTGCAAATAATCCAAACCCACTAAAACATGCAAACAAAGTTTTTTAACCATGTGAATAGGCAGTCCTCGGTAATCAGTATACTTAATAAGTGACAAGAGATTGTCACCCAAATACTCAAAAACCATACACACATGTTGGCCATTTGGACCTGAGTGCTTAAAATGATCCAGTAACTTCACTACACACTTTTCCCCCTCAGGGTCACCTTCTGCAATCTGCTTTAGAATCGTAATCTCATCCAATGCTGCCTCCGTATAGTGCTGTGCACTCTTTTGTACTTTCAATGCTACAAACTGCTGCATTTTTGAAAAGATGCATACACAAAAGTTAACTACTTACCTTGATAGAATCAATAACGGAACAAAACTAAGTCGCTAGCAATTCAAAAATACAAACCTTAGTCCTCCTAACAAGTACTTTGTTAGGTTACATGCTTATGCAGAATTAGGTGAGTAAGTCAAAAAATCTAACTCAACAGAGCACTTAACAGACAAATATTACAATAATAGATCAAAGAAGTAGATATAGAATCCAATCAAAAACGATACACGTTAGTAAATAACAAGTAATCAAAGTTAAACGGATTTATTCAGCTACTGCTCATTAACACAAAAGCTCACAACAACTACTATTATCCTACTGATAATACAATGCCTCATAGTTCCAAATATGTAAGCTGAAAATATTTCAACATTGGAATAGTGGATGTAGTTTTAAAATCTCAATTTGGGTCTTCATAATTTCTTCCACAATTCCACAATCCCCACCATTAACAGATGAAAACAAATCGACTACACCTAAAAGATGAGTAAAAAAGAGACGGGTCTGGGGGGAAAACGTACGGACATGAGAGTATCCCAAGCAAGCCATACAGTAGAGAAATGACCCCAACCCAGCTTGCTCTGGACAACATATCGACCCCCTTTGAAAGTATCGCCTACACGGACGGCATGATAACCTCCTCTCCGGTAATCATCGGTTCCTTCGTCTTCCGAAGTACAATCTTCACTGCTCTCCTCAATCATCGCCTCCTCCTCCTTCAACCGATGATCCTCACCAAACCCCTCCATTTATCTCCAATCAATCACTCAATTGACAATCTGGGTCGATAAATAAAGTGGATTTACTAAGTGGATTGTCGTAATTTGTGAAGAAAGTTCTCTTTCTTTTCCAACTAATTATCCTCTCTACTTTGTCAAGAAGCGTTCTTGAAATTGTAGGGTCGTTGGGACTTTCGCAATAAAGGGGAAAAGTGCATACACATAGGTAAACGAGTATTTAGGAGTCTTGTTAAATAATTAGTGTGTTAAGTTTCTGAAACAGAGGGCTGCGATGAAGACGATGAACCCAAGTCTCAAAATTAAAAAAAGATAAGTCTTGTAATTAAAAATTAATCTTGATTAAGTTAATACGGGACCAAAGAAAATATTTTTAAAATTTAACAACTATTTCTTCTTTTAAAAAAAATTATATAACTTAAAAAGAAAAATTTAAAAATATTCTTCCATTCAATTCAAAATCAAATTAAACTCTTTTCTTTCACTTCATTCCCCTCACCCGTCGTTTCTTTCTTCATCTTCTTCTTCTAGGCGCGAAAAAGTTAGGATTTTCAAATCAAAGTCGACCTCCTCCTCCTCCTCCTCCTCTTCTTCTTCTTCTTCGTCCCTTCCGTTTCCTCTTCTTCGTCGCCATCCCTTCACTGCCATTGTTTTTGGTCGTTGGTAAGATTTTTTTATTTTTTCATTGCTATGCTTTTATTTTTTGTTATACATATGATTATTTAAATTTAGGAAGATGAAAAGGTATGTATTTTGTTATTGCATACTCTAATTTCAAGTTGGTGTTGTTTGATTTGTTGTTGTACTCTTTGAAGAAGATAATTTCGAGTATGGGTGTTGTTATTTTTATAGTCATTTTGAGAAATATGTTCGGTTGGTTGCTTGATTTCGGATGTGGGTTTTGTGTTGTTGGTGTTGTTTGATTTTTGTTGAAAGTTGAGTTGGTTGGGTGATTGAAGGGTAAGGGTATTGTTGTTGTTATTTGATTTTTGTTGTTGTAGTCATTGCGAGCAAAATGTTGAGTTGGTTTGGTTGATTTCGAGTAGGGTTCACAACAATTATTGAAGTATTACAACAACGCATAATTGGGTATGGGTGTTGTTTGTTGTTTGATTTTTGTTGTTGTACTACTTTTTGAGAAAAAATATTGGTCGTTTTTAAAGTATTGGCAGCAACTGTTGAACTAACTAGAACAATTGTTGTGGTTGTTGTTTTTGGTTGTTATGTTTTTGTTATTGTTGTTTGATTTGTTGGACTCTTTGAGAATACACTTTCAGAAATGTGGTTTGGTTGTTGTTGTTGTTGTACTTTTTTGTGAAAAAAGAAGGCATATTGTTCATGTAAAGAGGTTCTTAAGCATTGATTTTTCTTGTGCTTATTGAGAGTAATTGAACCAAACCTATAGATAATCTCTATTTTATGACAAGACTATCTACGTAAATGGCAAGACCAACAATAACAACATACCCAGTGGGACCCCACAAGTGGGGTCTAGGAAGGATAGAATGTACGCAGACCTTACCACTACCTCATAAAAGTAGAAAGACATTTAAATGGCAAGACCAAAAAAAAAAAAATCGTGAACCCGACAATGCTCCTTCTAGATTTTCCAGGAGGCTCATTATATCGAAAAATGAACTAGAGGATGATCAGTCACAACAACAACTGGCACATCTTATTGAAGAACTCAGTGCTCAAGCTGTTGTTGGTGCAAGTCTAGCCACCACTAATTTTTTTTTAGATGCCTGGGTTTTTGAATCGAAGTGAGAGCAGTGATTAAGGAATAAAATCTGAACTTGGGAAACCACAATTTCTGATTTTTAAAAAATTGTAGTAAAGGAAGACTTGGATGGCTACTTTAACAGCTTGTTTGGATGGTGGTTTGCCATGGTTTCATAATGTATGGTATTGTATGGTATGGTATGGTATGGTATCGTACAGTACAATACCATACAATGTTTGGATAGACTGTATGGGTTGCTACTGTTTAATGATAATTTGTTATTTGATTTGACAGTATGGTACTGTATCGTAACTTATAGAATTTACAAAAATGTCCTTAATTAATATAAATATTAAATTTATCAATATTTTTAATAATTATTTTTTAAAAAAAATACATAGAATCAAGTAAGGAAACATACAAGCTAATATATCTCAAACCATACAAACAACGTAAGAAAAAAAAGTAAGAACTTTTTTTTAAAAAAAAAAACTCGAAAAATAGGTTAAAACGTGAAAGAAAAAATGGAGGCGAAAAAAAGTTTCAAAAGTTGATGCAGAGAAAAATAAGTAAATCAAAAATAATACATATATTAAGGTAAAGTTTAATAAAGAATAAAGGATAAATTAGAACTATTTAGATTTGAATAAGGATATAATTGGAAAAAAAATAAGGAAACCATGGGATACCACCAAATTGGTGGTTTCAAAAAGTGAGGGGTTTCATGGTTACAGAACCATGAAACTAAACCATACCATACCATATAATTAATGAAACAATCAAAACAAACGTCGTTCTCTTAGTAACCCTACCATACCATACCATGTAAAACCACCATCCAAACAAGTTGTAAGTCTACGGGTTGAAACTGAGGATAGGATTAAAATTGGGTTCAATTTAAGATTCATTGAGCCCAATCCATAAAATTTGGATGAATTACCTAGGATTCGACTCATTTTTTACATCCTTACTTGGCAACTAGCTAAATTTAATTTCCACAAAGTTATTATACTATTCTTAATATGGAGAAGTGTTACTATATCAAAGATGTTTTTAATATGTTTGGCCCAACTTTTCAAACTTTAGCACACAAAAAGTGTCAAGAATTGCAAAAATATCACATAAAACCATTCATACATCAACTCCAACTTTTCTCATTATGTGGAAAATCTATTTGGCAATTCTCAAGTTTTTTCTTTCCCACTACATTCCATCGCATGATTGCTAAACTGCATAATTTCATTATTTCTCATTATTTATATTGATCTTGTATAAATATTTATGTGACATATATCTACTATATCATATTGTATAAATATGTATAAACTTGTATTGCTATTGTATAAATAGTTATGCAATATAACAATATTGTATAAATCGTGCATTAATATGTATCAATATTATATAAATAATATATAAATATGTATCAATGTTATATAAATTATATATAAACGTGTATTGATATCATATAAACATAGGTATATAATGCATTACCACTATATAAATAATGCATAATCGTACAATATTGATATATATTTGACTATCATGCATTCTCACCATAATAAATAAAAGAATGAGCAAAAAATAATGAGACATAAATATTTATTTTTCACCAAAGAAGTGAAACAATTATAAGAAATTTTTTCTTTAAATAGCACAACAAAAATAATAATGAAAGTTTTTTTTTTCAATTAATGAGAAAAAAAAAATGATCAGAAATTTCCGGCCTCCAAAACGGCAAATGACCAATTTGGTAACAGCCGAGCGGCCGGTTATTGCAGCAACATCGGCTGTTTTAGGTTAAAAAAAAAAAGTGAGCTATTTTTTGTATAAATAATTTTCGCAATTCAACGACTACTGAGTGTAATTATCCCCTTAAATGAAGCAAATACAGAAAGTAACATCTAAAAGCTAATAACTGGTAGAATATTTAAAGCAGCAGAGCTGATGTTAGTATATTCATAAATAGTGGAGTATAAAATGGATTTGTTGTGGTATTAAGATAGTAAAGAGACGTGATACCAGCTCATTCAAAGTTTACACAGAGGGAGTGCGTGGATCAAAGTTCTTGATGAAGCTGAAGGTTCTCATCAAAGCTCAGATTCACCATTTGAGACCCCAGAAATGGGACTAACATTATTTTCTGAGGATGCTGAATAGGAGAAGCTCCAGACAGAAACACAATTTTCGTCGCCTAAACAAGTAAAACACAATCATATTTAGAACTTCTCATGTTAACAGGACATGACTTGTTTTGTAATCATTAAAATAACAAAGAACATTTCGTAGAAAAAAAATGTGATCAATGACTTGACAAAGCAGATGATTTGAGCATTTCAGTGTCAAGGAAGGGAAGCATATAGCACCAAGTGGTATGGCAACAAAGGGATGAGGAATCGACAGAACGAAGCATATAAGGAGAAGATATGAGATGAGCATTGAAAATAATTTACTTCAGACGAATACAGAAGCTTTAACACTGTACTTGAGCAATGTTCCAACAATGTGGGCGCAATGAATTTACCATTAAGGAGCATATCCTCGTGAGAGTCATCTAAAACTCCGAATCTCCGGTGGCCTGATGAAGTGGCAGCCATAGGCAGGAAAGGATGAAATGAAAAACCATTAACTGTATCTGAAACAGGATAAGCTGAGTAAGAAATAGAAGAAACTAGGTGAGAATTTCTCCCAACTTATTCTTCTAATGAACACAATGAAGTACCTGATGCAGCTCGGAAGCTGGATACCCACTGTCCAGTTCGAAGATTATAAATGTGAATTGAGCCATCCTAGAAAGGCAAATAAGTATGGAAGATGAGATCTTGAATTTCATCCTGTCACAGAATGTAATTTTGAGCTAAGCATAAGATTACCTGTCCTCCAGAGCCGAGATGCTGACCTCGAGGTTCAATATCAAAATATATCCGCTGATTGGTGGTTTCTGATGATCTGTACATCCTAATTAAATGAAATCAAAAAGGGAACTTTAGTTGATCACCAAAGCACTCAGTCACAATAAATTCAAACTTTACAGAAGTATCATTCTAGCTAAGTACTGCATCCATGCAAATTAAATTTTTCAACAGGGCTAATTCGAGAAACAGTGAAATATTGGCTGGAGGTTTGCTAAAATGAACTACCAAGATAAGATCTATCATTCTCGTTTTATAAATGGTTCGGCATGTAGACCAATGTTTTGGAAGACTTATGGAGTAACAAGTGTTTTCTGCATGACTTTTCCATGTGTAGGTGCTTTTAATTTGTAGAGAGGTGGAGTGAAAGACTTCCAAGTAGATGGACAAGTTTGAGTTGTGAAAACTCCCTTTCCCCAAAAATTAAGGCACCATTTGAAAAGACAATTTACCTACAACTGAATTATAAGATTAAACTTCTGTTAAAGCTTTATATCAAATCTGCTTCACTTAGCACCAAGTCAAACTGCTTGTACTTCTTTTAGAACAACTTTCTTCTAAAAAAAGAGCATCTTAACAAGTAACAAACTCCAAAATTGGGCCTTAGCTAATTCACAGACAGAAGAATAACTTATTTTTCTTTCTTTTTTAGATAAAACAAGTGATTTCGGTAATACTACTGCAAAATGATGTTGTTTATACAGAGCTTTAAAAAAAAAGAAGGAAAGAAAACACATCAACATTTCCAAAAAATGATCCAACCATCCACACAGGTGATATTTCCCGTTCACACCAAAAGGACAAGAAAGAACAACATAACTTTCTTTGGATACTAGCCACCAAATTCTCAACTTTCCAAAAATCCTACCCGGATTTGTCAGAAAATATAAAATGTGTAAGTGCTTAATTTCTTCATAGCATCTAATTTGCATAATTTCTAGCTGTCCAATTCATCCGCATCAAAGTTTGATTGAACACAATGAAAAATAAAAGTTGAGCATATCAACTCCCATAACTGTGAAAGTAAAATCACAATAAATCGTAGATCACATTACTTCTTACATGAATCATGCCAACCAATATGTGCCTTCTCCTCCTCAGGTAATCTACAGTCAAAATGGCTCCCCATGCACCACATCAGAATGCAACCTTTGGTGGGGTCCTTGATTTTGATAATTTCTCAACAAAGATCTAGGATCTTTTCCATTAGAAATGACACGGGAGAAAAATTATCGAAGATGATTCCTTCCACACTTCATATGCCTAAAAACATTCTATGATTGTACAATCTCAGCAGGAATGGTTACACCTCATGAAATGCCTACTACTGTAGAGATCTTCTAAAGATACACCTATTATAACTGATAACCATCTTCTTTAGAACCTCAAATATTGTGATCACCTCCAATAAAAATACAATAGGAAAATCATCTTTACGAGTATTTCTTTTCTGCACCATAAATCCCACCAAAATCAATCTTCTACATCCAACTGCTACAAAGCCTGAGAATTTTCTGATTCTTTTTATTCCCTTCATGAGTACTTTCCAAGACGTCGCGCCATAAGAGGAAATCTCTTTAGTGTAATAATATATTGATTGTTTCTGCATTTCACATTGATAATTTGATTTGATTTTCTACATTTTAATATTCAGATTTTGTAACAACCCATCTTGAGATGAGATGTCCCACATCGGCAAAACACAGGAGAGATGTTGGGTATTTAAGTAAAGGCTTGAATCTAATACTGTGAGGCGCCTTTTGGGGTGAGCCCAAAGGGACAAATCCGTGATGGGCTAGGCCCAAGAGCGGACAATACTTCACAGTGTTGGGCCAGGGTCGTTACAGGTGGTATCAGAGCCACTCCTGTGTCAGCCTTGTCGATGTGGAGCTAGAGTTCGAGTGAGTTTAGGCAAATCCCGGTGACGCGAGGCAAACCTCGGTGCTAACTGAGTTTAGGCAAATCCCGGTGACGCGGGGCAAACCTCAGTGCTGAGTCTAGGCAAATCCCATACGGTGGGCCAAACCTCAGCGAGGACGCTGAGTCTATAGAGGGGGTGTATGTAACAACCCATCTTGAGATGAGATGTCCCACATCGGCAAAACACAGGAGAGATGTTGGGTATTTAAGTAAAGGCTTGAATCTAATACTGTGAGGCGCCTTTTGGGGTGAGCCCAAAGGGACAAATCCGTGATGGGCTAGGCCCAAGAGCGGACAATACTTCACAGTGTTGGGTCAGGGTCGTTACAGATTTCACCTAATCCAGGGTGAGGTAGCATAAGTGAGACCAACATAACACCAAAACAAGAGAGGCAGATATCTAAATTAGTTTCCAGATAATGGTTTTCCGGAAACAACCTCTCTATCTCTATGAGATAGTGGTAAGGTCTGCGTACATTTTACCCTCCCCAGACCCCACTTGTGGGATCCACTGGGTATGTTGTTGCTGTTGTAGTTTCCAGATAATGCAATTATGCAAACAGTAAATTTAGTGAGTTCATCACTTTTCATGTATACATTATGTATATAAAAGTAAAGACACTCAAACAACATGGTACCAACTTCCTCTAAACAAGTTACAAGCCTAAGGGCTAGAGGAAAGGAAAATTTGAGCAGCATGGATGTTACTTTATAGGACAAGGGAACTGCTAAACACTTTTCATATCAACATATATAGTCCCCCTTCATCCCCCATTAAACAAAATAGACCACTTCAGTTATAAAAGTCCCCCTCAAGGAAAAACATCATATGAACATATATAGTGTTATTCTATAGGACAAGGAAATTGCTAAAGAATTATCATGTTTCTAGTAGGAGAGTGAGACGTCTCCGACTTGTCAAATGCATTTTTTTAAAGAGGAATGCATTTCATAAGCTTCTTTACTGAACAAAAACAAAACTATCGAGCCAATCATTCCAATTTTCCTGTTCCCTGAGTGTCCAAACAGTAGAAAGAAACTTACTTGTAAACAATGTCAGCAGTCTTCCGAATGTCCCAGCACAGTATGTAAGGGTCCTAAAAGAAAGTTTGAGGTGAACTTGGTCAAACATATGTTTAACACAACATGTAAGCATAACATATACTAGCATACATGTGACGATAGCCAAGAATTGACTCCGAAAAGGGAAGGGTCAAATTTTAGATCATAAATAGACTAGTGGAGGAAATCAACAAGTAGCTAACATGCCTTTTTCAGTCCAACAGGCACAAAGTTTATATTTCTCTGGGTGATGAAGGAAATGAAACAGATCTTATTTTAAAATTATTGCTTGCAAACGATCAACTTAAAAGTCAAGGTAGAAATTGAATAGATTGAACTACATGAAAAGGTCTCAAATACCTGACATAGTTGACATCTAGTCAAAGTTTATTATGGAATGTATATGAGGGTCATCTAGAGAGTGGCATGGACCTCCTTTCCCTAAACCAGAAAATACCTGAGAGCTTTGGAGTGGGTCGATGCATATATTTGCACTCACAAACGAAAACATTTTTTTTATCAAGATCAAGAGACAAACGAATACATAAACTGAATTATAAGAACCAAACCAGTGATCTCAAGATTTATGAAACCCACTAAACTTTGTAATGAAGAGAGAGAGAGAGAAGGGAGAAGGAGACCTATTAAGTCGATACTTGAGCTATTCAAGTTGTTAGATGTTAAAGTGAATCTTTTAACCTCTATGGGGCCAAGTGGTCAATTATACATTCGCCTGGAGTCAAGGCTGTTCAGAGTTCATTTTTATAGGTATCCTATGAGGAGAATGCTGTGGGCTTGGAAGAACTGGGAGCAAAAAAAAAAAGACGCGAACATCAAACGCGCCAACTTTTGTTACATTCTCCCAACAAACATCTTTTAGGCACTAACTCTATGGTAGAACTAAAGTCATAAACTGCTTTCCAGGCCTCATCTAAACTATCAACTGAATAGGAGAAAAAATAAAAGGAAAAACAAAGTAAAAGAAGAGATAAGACAGAAGAGGAGGTCAATAAACAGCAAGTATCCAAGTCCAAAATATGGTTACCATTAAATATTGATGAATAATCAAAACTCGTTCTCTTCCATTAATGTTGATCGTGCGAAAGCATTTCTCTGTTTAGTAATAATTTGCAAATAAAGCTAATGAGGTTGTTATATTTAACTTTTGCGAAAGCATAGTTGAAAAAAGTAATTGAACTTCAATAATTTTGTAAAATCATTGATCAATAATCGACCTTAAGATTTTCTTGACTGTCTTTTTCAAGTTAAGAAAAGGTCATATTATGTGGAGTTTTTACAACCTTAATGACTTTCCTGAAGAATTAAGGCAACTACAGTGATTTATGTATTATGTTGTTAAGCCAAAGATATTTCCAAACTATTTTAGTTAATTGTTTATTGTTTAGCAATTAAACATGGTTACTTGATCGCATGAATCGCAAGGGATTCGAGGATCAAGTGACTGATTTCAGGAAGATAGACTTCGAGAAGATCAGCTAAAGAGAAATAGATTGAGAGAAAAGAGAGATAGATTCTAAAAAGAAGTTTGTATTTCATTACCCTTGTAATAGAGTGAATTACAACTATATATTGAATACAATTGGACTAAGCTTCTAACTGATTTTGTTATCTTGAGTAAGCTTCTAACTGATTTTGTTATCTTGAGTACTGTGCCTAACTGCTTGTAACTAACTTCCTCTAACAACATTTGAACTAATCAACTGTCAATTGGAATTTATTTTTTTTATTTGCATGGGGTGTCAAGTGTACAACATGATCTTCCATAGTTCCATTGTAGATTAAAATATCATCAAAGAAAACAAGCACATGTCTCCTGAGATATTTCTGATAGACAGAATTCATCAGACCTCCGAAGGTAGCTGGAGCATTTGAAAAGCCAAATGGCATCACCAAATATTCAAAAATGTCCTGAATGGGTCCTGAAAGCAGTCTTGGGTATATCATATGATGTTCTCAATTGATGATATCCACACCTCAAGTCTATCTTGGAAAATATCGTGGAACCCCCCAATTCATCTAAAAGATCCTCTACAATGGGAATGGGAAACTTGTTCTTCACAGTAAATTTATTCAAATCTCTATAGTCGACACAAAGTCTCCGTGAACCATCCTTCTAACCTACCAACACCACTGGAGATGCAAAAGGACTGCCACTAGGTTGAATAATCCCTTGATCTAGCATTTGTTTAAGTAAATTCTCTGTGATATCCTTTTTAACTGAGGGATATCTATAAGGTCTCTTGTTCACAGGTTCAGTTCCAGTTTGCAACACAATTCTATGATCAAAAACACCTCTTGAAGGTGGTAAACTAACAGGCTCTTCAAATAATTTGCTAAATTCGGACAACAATGCTAAGAGACTAGGATCACCTTCAGTGTTCTTCACATTAGTTGTTTCATGTGCTTTAACTCCCTCACTTCCTGCTGGCATTACTTGAATCATACAGAGCTGAGACTGATTACCTGAATGTCTTGCTAATTTCCTAGCACTAGCAGTTAGTACCTGGTTGCCAGCTCCCCTGAGTAAATGCTTCCTTCCTTTGAACCAAAATTCCATGGTGAGCTTCCTGAAATTCAGCTTGATATCTCCCAAAGTTAGTAACCATTGGATTTGGACCCCCAAAACTACTCCACAGCACCCAAGTGGCAGAAGTAAGAAATCAGCTGAAAATTCAGCTCCCTGTAATAACCAAGTAATAGTCGTCATCTTGTCCACTTTCATGTTGCCATTTGCTACAGCAACCAACTGAGGTGGAGTTGACCTGATTGCACATCCTAGTTGACTAGCCAACTCAGGATCAATGAAGTTGTGAGAACTACCAGTGTCTATCAAGATATTTAACGCCTTCTTTGAGTGGTAACCAGTCACTTTCATAGTTATATAACCTAATGAGTGGTAACCAGTCACTTTCATAGTTATATAACCTAATGAGCCATTTATTGCATGCATAGAGATCTCCATGTGCTCCACGGGTGGTCCTAACTCTAGTTGTTCATTTTGCATCTCTCGAAATTCTCCACCTTGTTCTGTTGAATCCTGCTCTTCTTCCAATTCTTCTACTTCTAACAGATACAACTGCTTGAGATTATTACACTTATGCCCAGGTATGTACTTCTCAGTGCAAAATAACACAACCCTTTTGCCCTTTTTTCATTCATCTCCTCCATACTCAAAGTTCTTCTGTTTACTCCTTTAGAAAAACTAGGAGTATTGGTACTAGGTGTAGGCAACAGAGGTTTATTCTTTAGGTCCATGAATCTTCTTGCACCCATATGAGGTTGATTAGATACTGGCTGTCTTACAACAGCTAAGTATGCCTCTTGCATTCTTGCACTCTTGTATACCTGAGATAGAGAAGTGGGATTGGTGATCCTGACAGCAATATACAATTCAGGTTTCAATCCCCCAATAAAGCAACTAATAGCATTTTCTTGTGATAGATTTACTCGTCAAATTCCTCTCAAAAATTGTTTGATACTCCCTTACACTGCCAACCTGCTTGATTTTCTTAATTTCTTCCATTGGATCATCAAAATCAGTCCCAAATCTCTCAACTAAAGCCCTCACATATTCATTCCAACTAGCTGGTTGTGAATAATGTCTATATCTCATGAAAGCAAATGCCATTGAATGGCTTCCCCTTCCAGTTGCATGGCTGCTACTGTCACTTTCTCTTCAACTGACACATTTTCCATAGAAAAAAATTGCTCAATCTTAAACAACCACGATCTAAGATCTTCCCCACAAAATCTCAGATACTCCGTTCTCAACCATCGATTGAAATTCGACTGATGGAAATGAGAAGTGTTACCAGTATTAGGACTCCTTTCTCTTTCTCTGTGAACCCCTATCACTTCATTTCGATTAGGGATTTCTTCTTGTCCCCATGGAATAGCATTCCTTTGACTTTCTCCAGCTAATTGATTCCTCAATTTCATTACTGTATGATCCAATTTCTCCAGAGATGCAACCTTACCTGCTAATTTTCCAACCTCTGTTACAAGACTGCATCATTTCTCGTAAATCCCCAATTTCTACAGTAGAATTTTCAGTGTTTTGACTCTCCAGATGCTCAGGTTCCTTTCACCATGGTTGCCAAGAAACGCCTTGCTCTGATACCAATGATACCAATGTTACCTGATCGAAGGAATTGCAAGGGATTCGAGGATCAAGTGATTGATTTCGGGAAGATAGACTTCGAAAAGATCAGCTAAAGAGAAATAAATTGAGAGAGAAGAGAGAGATTCTAAGAAGAAGATTGTATTTTATTACCCTTGTAAAAGAATGAATTACAATTATATATTGAATACAATTGGACTGAGCTTCTAACTGATTTTGTTCTCTTGAGTACTGTGCCTACTGCTTGTAACTAACTTCCTCTAACAACATTTGAACTAATCAACTGTCAATTGGAATTGGCTAACTAACTTCTACCTAATTTCTCAACAACTGACTAACAAATGGAAATAAGCTCCCATCTCTTATTTCATGTAACAAACAGATACTGGGTTCCACTGTCCAACCCTATCCCAACCAAATTAAAAATTTCAAAATTGAAAACTTGCACAAATGAATAAAAGCGACTCAAATGGATAATGTTGTGGTCCCTTGTTTTGACTCATTGACTCTCTATCCATTCTGGTTTCTTATCTGCTAGAGATTAGAAAACCGGAAACTGTTTATGGTGGCAAGTTCAGTGTTCCATTATTTATGATGGATATAATGAACTTATAGATCCACCATTCTCTTTGCAAGGGAAGGACCAACAAAAGGCCAATTCAATGTTAAATCGGCATTGAAATTAATGAACAGTAATGTATCATCATTCTTACCTTCCGGCCACCAGTGTACAAGTAGTTTCCGTCTTTTGAGAATTGGACCTGATAAGTGAATGTTATGGTTGAAGAATCATTTGAGGATCTGACTATAGTAAAAAAATTGAATGACAACTCTACCAACTTACATGTGTAACCCCACCTTCTTGACCATGCAAGACGTAGAGAAGTTCCATGTTATCTTCCCTATGTATGGCAGTAGTCTGGCTATAGGAACCTGTTGCCAGCAATCCTGAATGGCTTGGACAGAAAGCAATTGAGGATATAATGCCTAAACAGATAAAAGAAAAGGTGTCAGAATAATAAATGTATAATGAGGATATAAAGCCTGAACAGATAAGAGAAAAGGTGTCAGAACAATAAATGTATAATGAAGAATAACGTTGGCATCAGAAGTAGGAGAAATAGTTATCTTTAACTGAACTTTCTAGTTTCACAGATAACTATCAGGTTGATGTGTTTGACACAGATGATTGTTAGCTTATTGTGTTTTCTATAGAGTCAATTGCTAAAAAGGTGATCATAAAGAGAAGCAGCTAGCTGAACGTACCTGATTGCCCTTCTTTATTTCCTTGAAGGGTGGAGTGCTGGGTAAAATCTCTGCCAGGCCGATGAATATCAAATATTCTTATGGATTTGTTGTAACCAGCAAATATCCTAATTCATGAAGAATGAAGAAACAATGAAGACTTTCTCATACACGTAGCATATTAACGGCTGAAGTACATAAATAAAGAAAATAAAGCGAATCACAATACCACATAAGAAGTTAGTATTACAGTGCATATTAAGTAAGAAGATACTACAAGAAAAACTGAAAATGCATTAGTCTTAAAGTCCTCAAAAATAAAATGGAAAATGAAAAAGAAAAAACGATCTTTTGTGAGGACAAGAGTGTCAAAATTGGCAACCACCTAAAATTGACAACTAGGCCTCATTACTGTCAATCTAATCATGCTGTCAGAAAATATGGTTATATTACTTTTTCAATAAATCAAAAGAGTTCATGTTTTACCTCTCCTTAAAAAACTACTAAGAACTATTGAAGAAAAAATGAACCAGGTGCCTCTACATGAACAGTAACCACAACAGCAAGGAAGAAGACAAACACTCTGATAAAGAAAGAATGCTTACTTAGTCCCTGCGGGATTGAAGGCAATTGAAAAGGCAGCAGTGATCTCATCCATGGCATCATAAGCACGGTATGTACATCGTAACTGCAACCATTCAAGAAAAGATAATACAACAACATATCCAGTGAAATCACACAAGTGGGGTTTAGGGAGGGTACAGTGTATGCAGACCTTATCACTACCTCATAGAGATAGAGAGGTTGCTTCCGAAAGATTATCGGCTCAAATGTATCAGCCCCAATAAAAGAAGAAAAACATTAAATATAGAGAAGCGGCAAACGAAGAGACATGCCAATTCTACAAGAAAAAACAATAAAAGTAGCAAAATAATCGAAGAACAATAACAATGTGACTATAATGACATGACTAATCATATGACAAACCTTAAACTGTCAGAAGGCAAGACAACATCCTATCCTTACTCGTCTTTTATCCTAATACGCGACCTCCACTTCTTTCTATCTAACATCATATCCTTAGTGATATAAAGCTGAGTCAAATCTTGTCTTATCACCTCCCCTCAATACTTTTTCGATCTATCCCTACCCCTCCGCGTAACCCTTAAATCCAGCCTCTCGCGCCTCTTAACTGGAGCATCGACACACCTCCTCCACACATGCCCAATCCATCTCTGTCTCGCTTCTCTCATCTTGTCTGCCACAAAGGCAACTCTCACCTTCTCCCAAATAACCTCATTACTAATCTTATCACTCCTAGTATGTCCACATATCTATCTCAACATCCTCATCTCCGAACATGCATCTTCTAAACATGTGAGTTTTTGACCAACCAACACTCCAGCCCATATAACAAAGACAGTCTAACCACCATTTTATAAAACTTACCTTTAAGTTTAAGTGGTACCTTTTTATCACACAATACTCCAGAGGTAAGTTGTCATTGCATCCATGTTGACCCAATGCGATATGTGACATCATCGTCGATGTCTCCACTACTCTGAATGACGGACCCAAGAAGATTGAGTACACTCACCACCCCCCGCTCCCATCGGCAACTTCCAATGCTCCGTTAGAAGCATTAAAAAAAGAAAAAAAAGAGTTGAATGCATGGAAACCCTTTGAAACAATATGTAACAAACCATCCAACCGAGTTGTTAATAATACACTCAAACAACAACAAACATAACCAATGTATCCCACAAGAGAGGTCCAATAATTTCAATGCAATGATTGAAAATAATCCAAAAAGGCATGTTTGGATGACAATTTTATTTTTTTCTTTTCTTTTATTTCAGAGGGCTATTGATTTTATAATTATCAATGGAGATCACTGGCATAGCAGAGGGGCAACCACCCTTTATGGAAAATCCCAATCTCTATGATGCCTCATTCTTCATCCTTTCAAGGCTATGATCAAATGTAAGTTGATAGTAAACAAATATGGTGATACATTAGGACTGCAAGATGATTCACAGCTTGTAGGATAAAATTGCAGGTTCAACATATTCCAAAATTGAATCATGGAGAAGTTTCTTTTTCTCTCTTTCAAGAAAGATAACTAGGGAAGAATATCTTTCTAGCTAAGCTTGTTGAGCAGCGACAAGTCATGGGCTGCTAGCAACCTATCAAAGAGCAGTGACAGGAAAAAGCATCTGTAGCAACAGCTTTAAAGATGATGATGCACCTGTCCAGTAGTAGCATCCCAGAGATGAATAGGGTGATCACGGGTAGTACTTGCAAAAACACATGTCTCTGGACCTGGGTCATTAAAGCAAACTCTAGTCAATTTTTTTCCAATCACCATCAGCGTTACCACAGTTAACAAGACAACTAACATACTCGAAGAAGACATATAGGGATACCAGCAATAGTCATATACAGACTCCCCGTCACTCATGACAAGACTTGCAGCATAAGAATCTGTAAATAATTAGTCAGTCTTAAACACAATAAACAAAAACATGAGATAGGAAATCATATCAAGTGCAACGCTGAATACACATGATCGACAAATTTACACATCGAAAGTAATTACTATAGCATACTTCCACAATGTTGCTTCACATTCAAACGTAAATAAACTAAAATAGCATATGTTACCTGTATCAGCAGCTGAAGAGGAAAAATCAGCAAGCCATCCACTTTCATCATATGGCCTATCAACAACGGAGCCAAATCAACAGAGCAACTCAAGGACAATGGAAATACTAGAATAACTATCATTTTCTACTATGTCCCGCATAGTCTTCCTTACAATAGCAGCAAATACCATCTGTCAATCAATTAATTGTGTCTCAATCACAAACTCCTTGGGGACGTCTCTATGAATTCTCTTTATCCATTCCCCTCTATGTTCAGATGTTTCGTCATATCATGACTATTTTAATGCTAGTTGTCAACCTTCCACAGCCTTTCTCCCTATATTCAGGCTTTGACCGGAAAGCTAAGCTCACTCAGGCAGAGTCAAATGAAACTCTCATTTGTCAATAAATATTAAGCCCCGCATATTCAATCAACAAAAAATGTTACAAGAAAGTTATTCATCTATGCTTAAAGGTTATTTGAGACTTTAAACTTAAAAATCTCCTAGGAAGAAATTATCATTGTTCATAGTCATTGAGTATAAAACATACAACAATTCAAAAACTTACAAGTTATACAAACAAAATGTATTATCATCAGAGCAAGTGAGGAAGCCAGAACCATCTGGGGACCTATAATTCCACAAACAAAAAAAAGATAGTCATGAGACTACATGGGAAAAACAGAGAAACAAGGCATAAAAGAAATTGGGGGGAGGGGGGACATACCATTTGACACCCTTTAAGAAATTGTTAGGGTTTGAAGGCTTCCTGAACTGGTTGAAGAAATGATAAGTTCGATACGGCTGAACATCGTACTGAATAACCGGCCAAGGGTAAGGTTCTTCTGATGGTTTGTCTTCTACAACTTCAGTTGGGGTTTCCAACTGCTCTACAGCATCTTCATCCATGGATTCTCTAACAAATTGCTGCTCTGAAGCTTCTTCCCCCATTGATTCACTGTGAACTGTGCAAGCGGTGGGGGGGGTTTTAGCATTGGCTGTTTAAGAAAGAGTCTGCCGCTATAAATTTGCCAAATGGTCAAAATTATAATATTTAACTTATTGACACATTTTATCTCTCAATTGATCATTTATTTTAATATTCACCGGTCCAATTATTAAATATCTTACTACTATTTTTTATTTTTTCGATCATTTCACGAGTACTTGTTAGCTCTTACCAATATCATCATCTCGAATAACTAAGTACGTAAAGATTGCTACTGTTTCAAAAGACTTGTTCTGTCCAATTTTGCACTATTTAGTCATGGTGAATCAATGAGATTCCCTTTAACATGTCTCAATTGCAAATTTGCATGGACCAAAAAGGAAGAAATTTATGAGGCAACTCTATTTGTTAACTATAAACTATGTTACTAGTTTACTTCAGCCAGGTGTAAACAGATATTCCATATTAGATTTCCTAATAACAAAAAGGAATGATTAGAAATCATTTGTATTTTTTTAATCTTTTTCACACTAATTAAAAATTTTATTTTAGGTGTAAAAGTAATTATTATTTTTTTTTGTGAAAAGAACACAACTAAAAATAAATTTGTAAAAATGTTACAAAACCAAGCATGCCCACCCTGCGTAGACTTTTCACTGAATTGGAAGATCACAGGAAATGTCATTGATGCATAGAAGGATGCAATCTACAATGTGCACCAGGTTGCATGCTTCCAAATTATTAACAGCCAGAAAACAGAGATTTTTTCCCGGTGTTCGGTGCCTTCATTGGAACTCAACTAATCTGAATTGGCTTTCATACTCAAGACTCGAACCCAAAACCTCTGGAAAGAGCAGTCCCATCCATTACACCACATCCTTTGGTGGTAGAAAACAAGAGATTCATCAACATTTATGCTGACAAATGATACTTCCCAATCACAAATGTCAAAGGCAGAAAATTCACATAAATAGGTCCATGTTTTGTACTTTAAAAAAATTGGCCAAATTAGGGCCAACACTTATGACACCTGAACTTGAAATTCAGAGTCCAAGGAACCTGCACTTGAACTCTTTACCATAGGCTGATACCCCCTGGAAATGCTTAGCCTACTTTATAACCACAAGCTAGTTCTTTTACTTCCGTATAGCTATACATTCAATTTTTCTCTTTTTTTGTTTTTGGTATAGAGCATTCCATGCAATAAATGAGATGTCTATTGTTTACAATTCTGAGGAAGCAGAGAAAGATGCAATCCCCGACAATGAACTTCAAGGCTTCAATGATCAGTTTGCCTGATACGAAGAGATTTTAAGGTACGGATCGTCCTTGTACTTCAAGTATTGAGGAAGTTCGAGAGCTCTTTCTGCAATCTTCCTGTCCTCGTGAATTTTTGCTATCAAGGCTTCAAGTGATGGAAAGTTCGCCTGCAATATTGTAAATAGACAGTAATATCAGCAAATGATATAAGAGAGAAAAAGGGAAAATAAGGGTAACTAGGCCACAATACCTCTGGCCGTATGTAGCCCACAACAACTAGATGCAATTCCTCACCATAAAAGTCGTCATTGAAGTCATGAAGCAACCATGGTTCCTAAGAGGAAAGTTGTCTTTCAACAAACCCAAAAAAGTCTAGAATAAAAAAGAAACACAAGTCACGACACACTTACAATTGTCTTCTCAGTGTTATTGAAGTAAGGATTCCAACCAATGCTCATAACCATCTTGTAGACACCTCGACCTGATAGTCCTGCCCATCCAAAATATACACCCGCCGGATGTTCTGAAAGAATGGCTGAATAACCTTCCGGGGATAAATTAGCTGAAAAGAACATGTGACCTCATAAGAATAGAAAAACACATCACTGTTGAGTCATACGAGGCAAGAAACTAATCTTCCATGCCCCACCAACTGTTGGAGGTGTTCGAATCCAAATAACGAGTTGACATAAAATCAAAATTTCTGATTTGACAGGCTCACAAGAAACTGAAATTCCAATAACAAACTTCTGAGAAATTCTGACAGTCATTCCAAGTGAACATAGCTAACGAGTCACGCATTTACATAAGCCATTCAGCAGACAGAATAAAGAAGACATCATACCTGTGGGGATCCCGAGAACCTTTGAGCCGCGCCCAAATCCTTTGATGACAGGACCACCAATACACCAAGGTTCTAAAGGCAAAGTACCTTCTATCCCTGCATATGCTTCCAGTCAAATATTGAAAGAAAAATCAAATACCATCATATAAGTAAAGTAGTCATAAAGACTTACAATCTTCAAATGCAGGTAGTCCCCACTTTTCTAGTTGCAAATCTAGAAGAGAATTGATCACTTCATCAGCAGAAGTATAAAGATGAGACTGCTTTGCAAGAGATGGTACAGCAACTACTGCCATTCCAGCAGCCTTACCAGCAGTAACACCTGGTCTAACATATGTATCTGGTTGAGATACTTTCACTAAGTTATGAGATAAAAATAATTTACATCCAACTCAAAATTAATATGGTCTTGGGAGAGAAAAAGGTCATATTCAGCCTAGAAAACTCAAAGCAATGACAAGGAATTTTAACTCAAAATAAATCTAATAAATCGAGAAATTGTAAATTACAATGTCAAAATTTAGTAGCTAATATCACTCAGTCAACCATGCTGCTTATCCATCTTAACATGTGTAAATTTGAGTCGAGAATGACAAAAACAGAACCCTCAACATCTTTAGAGGAGAAAACCTAGCTGACAGGTACCCTTCTTCTTCCTGCTTTTGACCAGTAGTTAGATTTTCCAACATGACCCTATGCTTCTGAGTGGATATATTGCTACATAATTTTTGAAGATAAAAACTCACATTGAATCTTCAATGACGAGAAAGCTGGATGGATCCATGTTGAGTCTTTTAGCTGCTTCAAGAAATCTAACAATATATTAAGTTAATTTAACATCCAGAATACCAGATTATGAAATGAGGACAAAGATAAACAATTCATCCAGATTTACATTTCCGGAGATGGCTTTCCAGCTTTCACTTCATCTCCTCCAACAATTGCTAAGAAGGATTCTTTCCATCCTGAAAACAAAAAAGACTATCCCAATCAAAGCACCAAGCATAAATGCCATCTTATGTACTGGACTGGCGCAAAGTACCTTCCTAAGGAAAGAAATACCTCTCTATCAATATATGTTAAAACCCTACCTGCATGATGAAAAATTTTGGCTTCTATGTTAGATCTCGAAGAATTTGACGCCAACGCCATGGGTACACCATGACCCTTCAAATGGTTAATCAATCGATTGGCACCTGGAAGAGCTTTGATATTGCGCCACCTATATCAAATTGATTAACAAATTTTTATAAGAACTTTGAACTGGCATGCATTTGCAGAAAACAATAGATATACAAGACCAGTAATTATACATCACAAGATCTCGCAAACAATCGGAAGATAATCAGAGTTTTACTAGCTCAAAGAAAAGTAAATGGTACCACCAATCAAACATTGCTCTCAGCAAGATCCAACTACGAAATTAGCTTAAACCAACAATACCATCGATGAGTATATCACTCTTATACCTTCTAGGGCTTCTACCCCTCCCCCTCCTCTCCCCACCCCAAAACAAAAGAGAAGAACAAAAGAAAAAGGGATAACTACACTCCATCTAAATCTTAAAAAACTATTTTGATATACAAGACACGCAGATGATCAACTAATAAACAAAATGTAGTCAGCTCTTTTTGATAAGTTAATGTAGTTCCATTATTGCTAGCCTCTTTTTTCCTTTTTTCTTTTTCGGTGATCTATTTTTAATAATAATAATAATAAGATGAATATCACCAAAAGCAAAGAAGATAAAAGAAAGAAAGTAACCATTTTCTGAGTTGGGATCAAAATGTGTGGTTCCCCTTTAGTAATTCTCCACGGTTTTAATTACCATCCAGAACCTATGTACTTCTTTACTAAGGGTTTTGAGCAAAACAAACACTGCAGAACTATGTTCTCTACTAACTAGCTTGCAATTTATCACCATGCTCCAGCTATAAAAGACCAGAAGCCTTTTACTTTGTAAATCTCTCCTTTAACATCCATTAATAGGATTTTCAGGAAAAGAGTCGGCTTAATAATATTTTAAGGTGAATAATCATCCAACAGTCTATTCAATTTCAGTTTGTATAAGATAAATCAATAAACAAAAAAGAAATAAAACTATGTTTCTTACTGGTTAGACAGCATTGTGTAAAAATGCGAAAGAAATTCATCTGTTGACAATGGTAGCCCATAATCTTGAACAACTGCAGCTGCAGCTTCTGTTGGGGTTTTTCCTACTATGTTAGGAGCTTCTCTCCCGTCCCATTGCTTTCCATACTTAACTAAGAAAGTCTTTAAAATCTCACTTACAACACCATCTGTCAGAACAAAGAGATCAAATTAACATTGGAAAACCTGAGACTAAAAAGAAACACAAGCACACACAAGGAAGACAATGGCAATATAAAGATTGATACTATGCTGCTATTAACTCGACAACAGAATGCGTAGATCCAAATGTTCTTTTGTACAAAAAGGACTTCATAGTTGTAAATCATCCATACTTGAGACGTGAGAGCCAAAATACATCTCAAGTTTGGGTATCAAAGTTTAAAATAGCTACTGGCCCACTAAACTTACAGGAACTTCGTATTAAGTATGTCCTCAGACGAAATAATTTGATTAGAGAATTTCTAGAGTATAAAATAATTATACTACAATGATACAATCTACACTTAAAATAAAGATTAGTCCAATAAGAAAATGAAATTGTAAATATCTTCATCCAAAATTTCAAATGTTTCTGGTCATTTCATATTTTTATTGTATATGTAAAAATTGGAAGGAACTAAAAGGAACTCTAGTGAATGCTTTTGAATGCTAAAGTAATAGTTCCTCAAGAACTAATACCATGAATGATTTAGGTGAACGGCAAAAAATATGATACGAAAAGTGTAAAGTCAAACAAGAAGAGTATTACCGACCTGTATTAAGAAGTGTACCATCTAAATCAAGGATGACACCAGAAACTAGCTTCTTCAAAGTCCGTTCAACAGACATGGAGAGCAATATCTACCATGCAGAAAACAGAAACTATATTCGCATTATGTGAATATGAGATACACTTGCACAATAATAAATCTAAAATACAAGAATTTAACCTTTTGATGAAGAATATAATAATTTAATCTTGAAGTCAAATGTAAACCATAAATCAATATACAATATCAATTGATCATGATTCAAGTAAGGAAGATTATCATTAGACAATAATAAAAATATAAAATACCATTAGCATCAAGCTAACCATCCCGACTATTAGAATGAAACTGATTACTATGAATTACAACAGAACTGAAACTATTATTACTTGAATTTCATTTTAAGTTTCCTAGTCATCAAAATTGTATAAATCCATTGTATTAGTTTTTCATTCTCATGTTTAAAGGGGGAAACCAGACTTTTAGTTTTGCCATAGAGGGTTGAGGTCCTCTCAACTATAAAAAGTTTTGAGATGTGTTTATCATTCTGAAAATGAAACACTTTTACCGACTACGTGGTTGAGTGTGTGCTTTCTGAAATCCTCACGGAGTTTTCATCCTTCTAGACAACTTGCTTGGAGATTCTATGATGCTAAATTGGGGGTCATTGTTCTCAAACTTCATAGATATAGTAACTTGCCATTACAAATGTGAAGAATCATGTCAAAGTAATAAACATAGATAAGTGCACAAACTAAAACTCATGCTAGGGATGTCAAAGGGGCCAATAAATCAAACTTGGACCGGTTAAAACAAATTTTTGAACAATTATGATCCAAAGCACCCAAAGTTGAATCAGGTCAATACTAATTCATTGGTTGGTTAACCTGGACTCAATAAAGGAGCATAAGCCAGCCCAACCAACACAAGAGTCTAAAAACTACTAAGCTGAAATTTATAAAATTTAATGTAACAACCTTCTCTTTGGTCATAGCGAAACAACCTAGGCTGGGAAGTTAACGACCGTCGACCCCGCAAGATCGACTCACTTCGTCAGGGTACCCCGATGGAAATTTTGGATTAAACGACTGCGACCCACATAACCATCATTTTAGTGGAAAATAAAAAATGCCAAGTGGTGGAGTATGTCATGCATGATATGACATTTAAATAATTGAAACTTAAACTATGACATTTAAATAATTAAAACTCAAACAAATAAAACACAAGCAAACAAATATTCAAATAAAACAATTAATAAAGTTAGTCCAAATTCCTAATCTAGTAGTTAGAACCTAATTTATCTCCCCAGCGGAGTCGCCATTTCTGTTATTTCGGAAAATGACTTGGAATTTTGAAAATTCAATTTATTACTTAATTGATTTAAGTCAACCGAATCTTCAAAATTTTGAAAGTCACCACTTAATTTTTTACGGAAAAATCAAGAAAACCAATTAAGCTATTTTAAAAAGACTTAAATAGAACAGATCTTTTTAAAATCCAAAAAAAGGGTTCGGGTTCATATTTCCACTTCAAGAAGGTTTTACGCACTTGAAATAGCCGCTAACACGCAGTTATCCGACGATTAGATAATTTTGACTAACTTTAAAAAATAATTAATTGAAATTAATAACTAGGAAAAGGTTTAAATGAAATGTTTAAAAATGATCAAGGAAAATAAAACATTTAAAATCTACTCACATTTACTTAATACTAACAAAATTAGCAAATAAGACTAGGAGATTTAGAGTTTTTTTCTTTCTTTTTTTTTAAAAAAAAAAAACGACCACTAAAATATCTAAGTGTTAAAAGAGAAGAAAACATTCATGGATTATTTCAAGGAAAAATACTTGAAGTATTTTAAAGAAAGTTCATGAAGGTCTAATTTCCTAAAAAAAAAGATTTTATCGTCAAAAATATTCAAAGACATTGAAAATTAACATAAATGGTTGACTTTTGGGGGAAATCAATTAGATTAAAAACACATAAAACCGCTGGTATACACTCGTTGTATATCGATGTATACAGAATGTATACGACCTGCTCCCCGACTTCCCATGACTCAAAAAAGACCGAAATGCGAGGGTGAATTCCCGAAAGGGCTCGGAGAGTGATTACATGCAATAACAGAGGGATAAAGGAATTAATCAAGCAAGCAACCCACTTAAGATAAAAATAAGAATATAGGAACACCCTAATTCAAATGACCAAGGCTTGAGACAACTACTGTAAATTGGCAAACAATTTAGCGAGAGACAAACGAGAAAATGATGATACTTCATACCATAAACATCTATCATGGCAACTGACAAAAAATCCAAAATGCAGTAAAATAAATCAAATTCTTGAAAAGAAAGTCAACTACATTGACAATTCTTTTTATGACTCTAAAGCTAAGTTAAAACAATGAAGTAGCGTGTAATAGATATCAACCTATTCTATTCCTAGACACTAAACAATGTAACAGTGAGGCACCAACAACTCTTCCAAAAATAAAACTGGAAACAGGGGCATGACTAAAAGTTTAAGATCATGTAATAGCTAAGAAGTTGGAGGATGAGATAAATGTAATAGCTAAGAAGTAGGAATCACATGGGCAACTAATAGATCTAAGCTAAAGAGAAATGAAACCCGACAAAGCCACCACTAGACATTTGAGAATCTAAGGAAACAAGACATAAATTATACCTAAGCAATCGTCCGAGTGTAAGCATTTCGAAGCAAAACAAAACACCTTCGACGGATGAGTAAACCACACATATAGAATTAATCAATGCAGCTGGTTAACACAACATTAAGCAGTGACCATATTTCGAAACCAAAACAGGTGTTAAAGAAATCAAGTCATAGGATAAGGAAAGATTATCTTGAACTAATAGCTTAAACTAAAAATTGACATCGTATTCAAAAATAAAATAGAATGAAATCAAACTTGGGTAACTTGACTGCACTGACAGCTTCCTTTTATACTTAAGGAAGTCACATTGCAGATGAAAATGGATGCAAATAAACATGAAAGATCATGCTAATCCTCCAGTAAACTAATCACCCACTTCCATGCTTCAAAAGTTGTTACTTGTATTTCTATCATTAACCATGTATGAAGTTGAAGAAATAACAAGAAAAATCAAGAATAGATGAAAGGAAATAGGCATCCGGCAACCATTTTGAAACTGGAAACAGAAAGAGAGCAGGACAAGAAACCGAGAAGGTTAAAAAAGAGTGTGCAAACTCTCTGATGTAGATTCAAGAATAAGCAACTAACGGGCTAAGTTGTTCAAAGCCAAACAGAGACTAACTTTACAGCATATATTCATAGATTCGAAGACAGATTTACATCTATTTAGACACGTTAAACAGAGTTTCGAAATCAATAGAAGCGACTAGCCAACGACTCAACTTCGCACCAAGATCAATAGGCTAGGAAAAACACAGCTGGAAGAAGACTGAAATCAAATGACAATCACAGTCTAAGACCTTTACCAGATGCGAGATGATGCCAAGAAATACGAGAGAAAAAAAAAATCAACGATACACACCCAACTTAACTTGCAACAGTCAAACAAAATTCATCAATCTAAATGAACTATTCACCAGACAAAAACAAGCATTTAGCTACCTCATCATCCAGAAAACCAAATAAAGAAGTAAGACGGGAGTGATAATACCTTTTTTGGTGCAGCGAACTGAGCCGAGACGAACCTAGAAGAAAGCTTTCACCACCAAACGAAATCCTGTTTTCAAAACTTGAAGCTTCCGGCTTCAGGAACTCCTTCGAGATAGAATCAGTTTCTGGAAAATTACCCCGTAAATGAAAATTTTATGTGCTTTTTGTGAGCAAAGTCGACCGCCCCCAATAGTGAGCAACAATGGGGATTTTTGGGTCCTTTTTCGCCGATTCCTCTCTTTTTTCCTTTTGCTGAAAAATTTTGGGTATTTATAGGAGAATAATTAAGGCGTGATTCTCGGGAGAAGAGATGAAATTTGAGGTTTTGAATTCGAGATTTTCAACGCGGCGTTGGGCTGTTTAAAGATGCCGCGCCATTGATGTTACTGACAGCGCTGTTGTTGAGTTTTTGAGGCTTCAAGAGAGAAGACGCAGGGTCGTTTGGCTGGGATTCGCCGGGGTAAGAAAGGGAAATGAGTGTGGGTGTGTGCGCTTGAGGGAGGAAGAAGAAGAGGGAGAGGATAGGGAGTATATTTATTAGGATTTGGGCCGGGTTAGGGGGTTTGGGCTAGGATAGGGAGGAATTGGGTCGGGTCAGGTAGGCAATTGGGTTAGCTAATTTGGGCTGGGGATTGGGTTTTGGGTTTGAGGAATTGGACCTGGGGAAGGGAGAAAGAATGGGCTCAGATTGGTTTTGGGATTTGGGTTTAATTTAGAATTGGGTTTAATTTAGAATTGGGTTTTGGGATTAGGATTTGGGTCGAAACTAAAGGTTCAAAGAATGGGTTGAGAAAATTTTAAAAATTAGTCACTTTTACAAATATGATCAATTTAAAATATGATCAATTTGAAATCAATTGATTAATTTGACCGCGAGATGAATTAATATAAATTGATTAAAAAGCTTTTAATATTACCAACTTAAAATAATTAGATTTAGTACGGGTAACTAAAGCAAAAGTGATTAAAGATAAAATCTATTTGAGAATTTTTGAAAAATTAACGAAAATATCTTGAAATAAATATATATAATATGTAATATATAAACATAATTAAAATTCAAAAATTTAAAACCTAAAAATCACTTGAAAAAATACTTTTCGCATTTTTGAAAGCTAATTATTTCAAAAGAATATAATTCTTGATCATTTACTTCAATCCAGGGAATTCACTATTTAACCATGCAACCAAATTTAAAATTTAAAACTTACCTTAATAATTTTAGAAGTTAACCACAATAACAATAGAAGATAATGTAAAAATAATCTTGTAATTGCTATTAGAAAGGAGTAAAAAAGTGTGATTTTCTCGTTTGTAATGACAATATTTAGTGGATTTGCAAATAAATTTATTTTTATTTACAATTTATTCTAATTTTGTTGATTTTATTAATTTCTTTTTAAATCAGTTTTAGAGATTGTGCGTAAGAGTAGGGGTGGGTTCGGTTTTTGCGGTTCGGTTTTTCCCTAAAACCAAAGACCGAACGGAAGGCGATTTGGCGGTTCGGTTCGGTTCGGTTTTGCCCCAAAAAAAAGTAAACCATTGGTTTTTCGGTTCGATTTTTTTCGGTTCGGTTTTCGGTTTTTTTCGGTTTTTCGGTTTTTAAAAATAATTTTTTAAAGTAAAATAATATGTTGGGTAGAGACGTATCATCGTATAGATATGCTAAACAATTGGTAAAGAGTAAAGTTTGGATTAGTACAAGTATCACAATATAAGAACTACAATTATCACCAAGAAAATTGCAAACATATGTTCTAGAAAAACAAGTATCAAATACTCCTTGGAAGGTTCAAGTCAATTGATGTTGAAGTATATAGTTAAAAGAAAAGACATAATTTATATAATTAACTTATCTACCTAATAAATATTTATGAGCATACACACATAATATATTTTTTAAATATCAGGCAAAATATATAAAAAGATTAAAATAATATTTTATCATTTGTTCGGATGGTCTATTGGAGCAAATTATGATTCAACCATTATCTAAATAAAATTTTCTTGCAAATTTTACAGAATGTTGATATATTCATTTACCTATAAATCACATTCATATATTAATTTTACTAGAATGACGAGGTAAATAAATATCATAAAATTACAGTGCTAAATTAAGTTATATCGAGAAATTTAAAAGCGATTTTATGCATTTTCCCTTGGTAGAATTCCATAGACATCAAAGTTTATCTCTATTTTTCATTTTGATATTGCAACTTATTCTTTGTTTGGATGATTATTATGTGTTATTTTGTATTATTTCAATGAATATAATATTTTGATGGATTATATCATTCGTTGTTGTTATATAATGTGGGCATATTCATAATTTGAATGATAAATATATAAGAAATTGTTGGATATGGGATGGAGCTATTATGAAAAGGTAGGATAAATAATAACACAAAATTATTAAATAGTAATAAGTAAAGACAAAATAAGAAAAAATATTAAAGCAACGATGCAATCACACCAAATAGATTGTTGAACAAAATATATCTTTTCGTCTTACTTAATGATAACTTTAAATTATATGATGTAGTAGAATTTAAGTAAAGCAAAACAAATCGGTTTTTGACGGTTCGGTTCGGTTTTAGAAGACCAAAACCGAAACCGAAACCGCACAAAATCGGTTCGGTTCGGTTTTTTGTGTTCGGTTTCGGTTTTTTACGGTGCGGTTTTTTTTTTGGTATTTTTCGATCGGTTTCGGTTCGGTTTTCGGTTTTTGGTTTTACGGACCCACCCCTACGTAAGAGGGAATGTAATTGAAATTTTAAAACTCCCCATTTAAATTCTAATTGCAATTAAAAAATAGTTTTAGGGAAAAATAAACGTGGTAATATTTAGTTATTTACTCAATTTTTATATTCACATTTTATTTATATGAAGAATTTAAAATTTACTACAATTTTAATCATAAAAATCGTTCAAACTTTTAATTTTTTTTATTTTTATCGTTGTATAAACTTAAAATATTAATTAGTGTTTATTTTTCATTGTCGACATTTGATTTTTCATGCAATTTACATTTTTTTAACATTTTCTCTAATAAATTTTAAATAATGACTCTGGTATTTTTAAAATATATTTTATTATTTCATATTAATCATGGTGACATGTTTAATGTTTTTCAAATTATTATTTTTTATAATAATTTCTTAAAATATTCCTTTTAGATAAATATTCAGATTAAATATGGTGTGGTCACGTATAATATTTTCTTATTTATTAATTTTTTGTTACATCATAATATGATATTCTATTTGATCTTTCAAATACACATGATTTAGGAGCATTTTATTATCGTATAGGTGTAGATAATTGGCTTAACTCAGAGACATTTAAACTTGTCTTCATTTTTATTTAGACACCTAAACTAAGACAAGTTCTTAATAGACACCTCAACTGCTCAAATTTGATCTCATTAAACACTTTTATCCTACTTGGCACTCTCCGGTACTGTTTTTTTAATTTTTCAGCCAAAAATAATTAGTTGCGATCCAAAAAAAAAAATTTTCTTCATAAAAGTAGGTTCTCAAAATTCTCAGTTATCCAAAAAAAAAAATCCATAAAAGTAGGTTCTCAAAATTCTCCGTTAACCATATGCGAAAAAAAATTATTACAATTTTAAATAACAATTTTTTGCACATGGTTAATTGAGAATTTTGAGAATCTACTTTTATGAAAAAAAAAATTTTTGGACAGCAACTATTTATTTTTGGCTGAAAAATTAAAAAAAAGTACCGGAGAGTGCCAAGTAGGATAAAAGTGTTTAATGGGATCAAATCTGAGCAGTTGAGGTGTCTATTAGGAACTTGTCTTAGTTTAGGTGTCTAAGTGAAAAATGAGGACAAATTTAGGTGTCTTTTTATGTATTTGGCCTAGATAATTCAGTTGTTATTTTAAGGTATTCTTATAATGCAAGAGTACTTTTTAAGAAAGAGTTAGTGGGAATATAGAGGGGCAAGGGACAGGCAATTTACTTTTCTCTTTTTTTGTTTAATTTAAAAAAACTTATCGATATATACTTTATGTTTTAAACTAAATAATAAGTACAAGTTTATACTTAATATTTTAAATATATACTTTATTTTTAAACATCATAGGTAGATGATAGGTGGCTTGTCCTTCGAAGATAGGACTCACTATAATAAGTAAAATTTGAGATCGAGCTAAACGTCGTACGGTGGATAGAGTACTCCTCGATCCCTATATGGTGAGATCATGTAGGCAAAAGTATATGTTAGTACGGTTGAATGTACTAAGTATGCGGGCATGCAATGCGTATGACTTATAAATCCTGCATTTCAATGTCGGATGACAAGGGCACATAATATAGAAGAAGCATATATCTAAGAATAATAGTATAACGATATGCCATGAAATTCATGATGCATGAAATGTAATAATGCTCATATATAGTGGGGATGTGACCTCAACCGACAAGAGTAAGACCAAACAAGGTGGTCTACTTGCCAAAGGTAAACTATACTTCACGTTATGGGAACATCACCTATTTCGTATGAAGTAACCCCATTACGGGAACATCACCCATTTCAGATAGGATTTCCATATAGCATATCATATCACATAATACTTCACCTTACGAGAACATCACCCATTTCGTATGAAGCAACCTTCCTTACGGGAACATCACCCATTTCGAATAGGATTCTCATAACCTATGTTAGACACATAGTTCAAGGAAAGAGAGAGAACCTCAATGGGTGCTAAGTTGACATCCCACAAGAGTACATATACGTGTATATATATATATGCTTTCAAGGAGGCAATAGTTATTTTAAATCCGTTCCATGCACATTTAGGCTCAAATATCAAACCATAATTCATAATCATGATACTCATGCATAAGAATAACTCATTCAAATATACGAGATGGTGCAAGCACCCAAGATGCTTAAAGAGCCATAACCATAGGCATATATGTGATCACATTCTTGTCATAATCAATACATTATCAAAATCATATCATAAAACATAATTGGGCTTAACCCACTTTATAATTTCCATAAAAACCAATGTTCATAAATGCATATGCCATGGATGATGTGGGAATAGCATGGGTAATTAATTGAGATTCAATCTAAAATCAATAATATAATATGAAATTGAAGTAAATTCATAATCAAATCCACATTTAAAACATAATATAAATCACCCATGCCTAAATCAAGTTTTAAAGGGGACATGCATGTTCATAACTTCAATGTAAATCATCATAATAGGGATTAAAGTAACTTAAAATCATAGATGAGGTACAACCCATACATCAATTGAATTTAATAAATCATATAATGAAAACCCCACATTTAAAGTAAGCTTAATTTCATGAAAATCAACTGAAAAGAGTTTGGATCTTCTAAGTTGAAAGGGACCAAGAATCAATCTCATATACCTTGATTAGGAAGAGAAATTTGAGAAAAATTGAGCTTAAAGTTGAACTCCAATTAAATCCTAGCTTGAGTCTTGAAAGAAGGGCTTGGAGAGAATTTTGAAAGAGTTAAGATGTGAGGAGTAAATTTAGAGTATTATAAATATGATTTAGGGCATTAGGGAGTCCTTAGATAGCATAGGAAGTATTAAAAGACCATTAGGATAAATCAAATTTACAAAAACATCATTAATGAAACGGATGGAAAAATTGCACGTTGTCACTTCACTGTAGGGTTACACGGCCGGTGTGATGTCACACGGTCCGTGACATGGGCCGTGTCCCAACACTTAGAAAAATTTTTCGTGATCAAGTTACGAGACGGTGATTCCTTACTTAGAAAATTTTCACACCCGAAGCCTTACGGCTCACCATACGGCTCGTGAGCCTTCACACGGCCCGTGAAGGTGGCCGTGTGACCTCACTTAGCCTCAATTGTTGGTGTTCCAAGCTCAAGGCCATCACACGGTCTGTGAAGTGTCACACGGCCCGTGTGGGGTCCAAGTGTGACGTACCTTAGTCCAAAACTCCACACCAAGGCCACGCACCAAGAATTAAGGCCAAGTGTCGCTCCACTGGAGGCCACACGAGCCGTGTGACCTCACACGGACCGTGTAGTCTCACTTGAGACAACGTTTGGTCGAATTCTTGCCCAGACGACATTTTCAAGTTCCGATGAAGTCGTACAAAGTCCGGGTCATTACACCTGCATCTTCTGAATATGTGAGTTTTTTATTGGTCAGCGCTCCACCCCATATAGCAAAGATGGTCTAACCACCATTTTGTTAAACTTAACTTTAAGTTTAGTGGTATCTTTTTATCACATAATACTCCAGATGCAAGCCTCCATTCGTCCATGCTACCCCAACACGATATGTGACATCATCGTCGATATCGCCACTACTCTGGATGATGGACCTAAGATATTTAAAGTTTCCTCTCTTGAGAATAGATTCAGTGGCAAATCTCACTTCAATGTCTGCTTCATCCCTCGCAACACTGAATTTATACTCCAAGTATTCTATTTTGGTCCTGCTCAATGAACCCTTTGGATTCCAAAATACATCTCCAAACCTCTCATCTATTATTAACTTTAGCCCGAGTCTCATCAATTAGTAATATATCATCCACGAATAGCATACACCACATAACCTCCTCTTGAATAGATTGTGTCAGCTCATCTATTACCAAGGCAAAAAAAGAAAAGAGTATTATAGTAATTTAACTTTAAACTAGAGAGTGTTCTTAATTGAGGATATTATAATAAATTTAGCATTAAAGTTAGAAAGTTTAGATAAATAGATATAGATAGATTATCTAATCAAACTATAGTCAATAGTTAAAGGCAATTTGCACCAAAACATTTTATCATAGCCAATGTCATGATTCATGATCTATTTTTGTTGGTGCACTTAACCAAAAGTCTCTGTTTCGAGCGGGTATAAAAAATAAATACTTGATAGGAAGTGTTCCACTCAAATGAACCTTATTTGGTACAAATTAGAATTGATCAAAGTGTCACGACCTGCCACTTGACCATCTAGAAGAAGAAAGAATATAGAGTTAAGGAGAGATCTAAGAAAGACTTAAGAACGTTGTACAAAAGTATAGAGTCAAGGGGAGGTTTATGAAAGACTTTAGAATATTGTAGATAAAACTTGACTATCTCTAGAAAACTCTAGATGTATAGAGTCTTCTAGAGTAGAGATTAATTTGTAAATATTGGGGGACTTATAAAGTAAATATTATTTACACTTTGGTCCCTAGTGAGTAGTATAAATATGAGGATCATTTCTTTGTAAGACAACCAAGATAATTGTAAGCAATCTTCCAAAACAATATACAAATCTTCTCTTAAAAGCTCTCTTTCGTGAAAGAGTCGTAGCCATTGCTAGGTTGTTATAGCAAAGCACACCTCGCTATAGCAATGTTGCTATAGCGGCCACAGAAGTCTTAATCAAATTCTAAAGCCGTAACAAAAGGCTCCGATAAGAGTAACACATAAAATGAGAAACCGACAAATATAAACCAGCTAAATGATTCAAAAGAGTACAACATGAAACGGAAAATGATGAAAAACTTTTCGAGTACAATTAGCTAATTCAGTTCTTGCTGCTAACATGCTGCATCAACATACTGAGTTATATTTCCAGAAATAGCAAAATCTTTCTCTCGAGCTTGCTTAATATAGAACAAGCAAGAGAAAATCAAGAGTTAGTTTTTGAACAAAATCACAACATTCTTTGAGCATCTACAAGCGCTTGATAAACTTTTAGCCACAAACTCATCTGAGGCATCACGAATTGAGTTCTTATGTCCAGATGTCCATTCGATAACCATCATCTCAAGGTTAGCAGATATAAAAAGAAGATCACGCAGAAATAGAACTTCTTGGCTAGATTGCATTCCTTCAAAGCCACAAACTCTAATCTTTTTAAGGTTTATACTCCAATCTTTAGAAAGCTCAGACAGTTGACACCTTTCTCCAACAAAGTGAACATCATTTACACCTGGAATAAAGCAAGTCTAAAAATGGAAATTTATTAGAAATAGAGAGCAAAGATCATGAGTCCATATTACGAGCTAAACATGGGTTAAGAAAAATCATCATTTCTTTTTTGATCGTTGAGTTAAGAAAAATATCTTCTAATGTTTGATTTCAAACCATAAGTACTTTATTTACCATCCAGCCAAAGCAACACAGGGACTAATATATGACTAATTGGCAAGATCAAGAACAACCTTTTTGACAACTATTATAGTCCATTCATGGATCAAGGTCTAAACTTCATGTGTTCAAGAGTCATAATTCCTTGAGAATATGAATTCACAATTTATAATATTTTAGTTAACACAAATATTTATGCCATAAGCCTTAAGCGGTTGGTTTGATTGAACCCCTATTCAAAATTATATGCCTGCCAAGCCTGATTAAATATTTTCAAAATGGAAAACCACAAACATGTGCTCAGTATATAAGGAGACATATTTTGAATATATCTGTTACTACTTACAAATTGAGTAAAAACATTGTCTAAATAAGTGAAAAAACAATAGCTCATAAGCAAACCTCGAACTCAAAATAGGGTCGGGCCATATGTATGATTAGCGTCCGAAGGTTAAATGAACTTTGTAATAAGCGTATAATTCCAGGGAGATATCGCTTCTGTATGGGAGTATGCAATGTTAAACATTCACAGTTGATCATGGAAAATGGCAAGTATGTCATGTCCCAAGATGCCATAACCTTCAAGGCGGAAGAAACACGAAACCAAATCCAATTAGCTAAATATGCAACCATCCCACAAAAACATAATAGTCTTTCAGTAACTCCAAGCATAAAAAGTAAACAAATACATATTCAACCTTCTGCTTTATTAGAAACAGCTTCTCTATCTTTATGAGATAGTCATAAGGTCTGCATATATTTTACCCTTCCCAGACCCCACTTATGTGATTTCACTGAGTATTTTGTTGTTGTTCTATGACCAAAGAATATAGTATTACACCTGTCCCAAAAGGATTTTGCAACACAAAAGATACTAACAAGCAAAACAAATAAGTCATGATAAATTAACAATCCAAATATTACAAGTATCACAAGTCAGAAAACTAAGTATAGAAAGGAGAATATGGATTCAGACAATATGAACCAAATAATATAGCTTCCAACATAAGGATTATGTTAAATTTGCAAACATTATACAAGATGGGTGTGGAAATGATCCTAAAATCAGAAACACACAATTATACCAACTCTACTCAACAACAACAACAACAACATACCCAATGGAATCCCACAAGTGGGGTCTGGGGAGGGTAGAATGTACGCAGACCTTACCATTACCTCATAGAGGTAGAGAGGTTGTTTCCTGGGAACCCTCGTCACAAAAACCCATCAGCAGAATAAGCTAGATATGATAAACATGCAAAAAGAGAAAGAGAAAGTGTACAGGAAGAGCAATTAATAACAACTCTACTCGTGGATAAAAATTGTAAGAACCATTCAATAAAAACAAATAGCACAAACCTCAATGCACCATGTCCCTAACATAACATCTTTGACATGCCTTAAACTCCCAAACATGGCCATCAACATATGCCTTTGCTGTTCATAGAAGTTGTTACGCTCCTCGTCCTTAGGGGTGTTAAAGTGAAAATCAAGTTTCACGGACACACAATTGATCACATTCTTCAACTGAATATTCATTGTAATACAACCCTTTAACTCCAATACCTTAACACAAGGTGCTTCAATTTCCAGCTCAAGATCCAACAACTGTTTCACTTCCTTACATCCATTCACCACCAACTTACTCACATTTCCTCCCACCAAATCCAAACGCCCAAAACCCCAACAATTATCCAACTCCAATAACTCCAAACACAGACTACCAACAATGATTTTCCTGATCATGTCATCTCGCAATTCCATCGACCCAATTCTTAATTCCCTCAAAGAATCCCATTTGACAGCCTCAACTCTGTAAAATCTACAAGAAACCCAATTGGCTTTTTCCAGAAACGGATTGGATAATAATCTCTTAGGAAGATTGTATAGATCACCGTCATCATTAGAGAGAACCAAATTGAGTTCTTTGACTTGATGAGTGATGGCAAAAAGAACCCAGACAGTAACATCGGATGAAAAACAATGTTTGAAGGGGAAATCAAAGTGAAGCTTTGAGACACTGTGATAGTTACCTTGCAAGTTTATAAGGGATTTATCAACAAAAGAAATGAACTTGCGTAAATAAAATAAGTCCTTGGCGTTGGAACGGTGAATGAAATTGAGGGTGCTAGAGAAGGACCAGAGAGTTCTCCATTGCTTGCAGAGACGGGAGGTCGGAACGACATCATCGAAGGGAAGAAAGGAGAGTATATGAAGCAGAATTGAGTCCGGCAAGGAAGATAATCGGTCTGAAGCTACTCCCATTTTTCGTTTTCAAATTTTCTTTTTTGGGGCTTCCTAAGAGCATGCCACACTACATTTATATGGGTCGGTGGGGTCGGGTCAGACGGGGAATTGAGAAGGTTGAGTTAAATTTGGACGAGATAAATTGGATCAAAACAGCTGATAGAGTAAGATGCAATTCAATTTGATTTGCTTGAATCAAAATGAGTTCGATCAAAAGAAATTGGATACTGAGTTATAGATCGAATCAAGATTCAACCCAGTTCAGTTTTTATTACTTTATTTATTTTTTGTGTTCTTTGTAATATTTTAGTAAGTGATAAAATTATATTTTTCATTATTATGATTATATAGAATAAATCAAACTGGAAAAAGAAAATTAAAAATATATTGACAATATTTCGCTTGAGTTAATTTAGTTGCATATCAACTTAATTTTCAATGATTTGAGTGGATCGAGCTAATAAATGAACACGTTATTAACTATTCAAATTTAAACGGGTTGGACGAATTGAACAGGTTGGATTTGATTTTGTCATCCTTAAATTCGTCCTAAATTTATTTAGGGACTATAATCTCGAAATAAATTGTGAAATTATTTTGGGCCTAGTGCATAAATTACAGGGGTTATTTGCACATTTTATGTTTATCCTTCTAATCGAAATTAAAAAGGAAAGATAACGTAATTAGGCAAACATATGATATGTATTTACATTATACAACTATAATTTGAAAAAAAATAACAATTTATAGCTATAGTTAGGGTTTTATTGTTATTTTCTCTCTTCCTCTTCCTCTTCCTCTCTCGTCTCTTCTCGCTCCTCTGCAATTTATTGTCAAATATACAATTACATATGTATACTAACTGCATATATACAATTATTTTGATAGATATACATAGTCAATTCGACAGATATACATATATAATTCGCCTCTCTCCACTCTTTGCCCTCTCTCGCTCGCCTCTCTCCTCCGTCTCTTGATCTCGCTCGCCTCTCTCTTTCCTCCCCCAATCGCTCTTGCCAGATATTCAAATACATATGTATATTAGTTACACATATATAATTATTTGATAAATATACATATACAATTTAACAAATATACATATACATTTTGCCTCTCTCCTCCCCCTCTCGATCTCGCTCGCCTCTCTCCTCCCCCTCTCGATCTTGCTCGCCTCTCTCCTCCCCTCCAGGTCATATAGCCGTGGTTATGTCATGTAATTATATAAAATATAACTATTTGATCATATTATATTTCAAGCCTGTCGCAAACAAAGATTTTCAGCACATTCTTCGTGTGCAAAACACAAATGTTGATGGAAAGCAGAAGATCATGTTCACCTTCATCAAAGGTATCGGTCGACGTTTTGCTAACATTGCCTGCAAAAAAGCCGATAGGACAGATAAAAACAGGACAAAACTCATTTGTTGTGGTTCTTCTTCTTCATAGAAAACGTTGTCTCTTCTACCTAATTTCAATATCGAGCAGCTTCACTTGAAAACTGTCATTGAGTGAATGTATAGGCTTATTATATAAGTGAATGTATACGCTAGCTAAAATGATAATAAGATGAAACTTCTTACTCTTGCTTTCACATGCTAATATTGTTGCAAAATGAGCTTTGCAACCTGATACAGACAAGAATCTTTCACGAAGGAAGAGAAATGAGAGTAATTGACATCAAGATCATCCACTGACTAACAGATTTGATTTCGGTAAGCACTTTTTATAACGTTTACCTACATTTTATCGGTTCAAAATTTCAGATTATATCCAAAACAAATCCCTCTATAAGTTAGAGAATGGGAACAAATATTGAAAGGAATGAATCTCTCTATAAATTCAATTATGTTGTGGGTTTGAGGGATTTCAAAATTGTCAACTAAATATCGTATTAATCTTATATATGAATAACTTATTTCTTACCTATCAATCATCGTATAAATTATATGAAAATTAATATACGAATAATTTATTTCTTGTTAAGGTACCAAACTTCCCTCATACAATATTTGTATGCATCAGTTGTCAAAAGTACATCTCAGACAACATTTATGCATTGCAATTTTTTGCTAGTAATTAATATTCAATTTGGGGAATTGTTCTTTTTCAACATAGCAATTGTGCATTTAGGTGAATTGTTTCTATATTATTGTCTGTTTTCATACATCAATTAATAAAAGATTTTGAAAATAACTCCAATTACTCATCATATCCTTTTGTTATGTCTTAATCGAGGTTCTAAACTTGCCAATAAATTTATGAATTTTCTTGATTTCAATGCCCTAAAAATAAATCTTGTTTATATAGGTTTATTTGACTAACACAATCATAATCTTCATTTAGAAGGAATTTTTGACTAAAAGTTCTTGAAATATATTAACAATGTCAAAATTTCTAATTTTAAATATTCTTAATATCTTCAATTTTTTAAATTTTAATTATTTGAATTTGTAAGTATAACGAGGTCAATTTTAATTGCGCAAAAGCACGAATAAATTATCTAGTTCAAATAAATTGATAAAGTTAGAGCTTTAATTACTTAAAAGGGAATGTAGGGAGTTATCAAGGTTTTGTATAAGAGTTATACTAATTTTATCTATACCTCTAACTAAATATTTAATAAAATTGTTCCTAAAATTTGATTGTTGAATTTCTTTTTTGGAATATTGAAATGAGGCACATGTCATGAAGTAAGAATAATTACATCCAATTAAATTCACGCGGGTGACCCGAGTTCGATCCCCGACAGCGGCGAAACAAATTTTTATTTTTCCAAATAATTAGTTCCTAGCCTCATCTTCAATGGCTGTATGACAATGACAATTTATATGCTTGTTCTGTACATGTAAATATGAAGTATGAAGAATAAATGACCATGGCAGCCATGTAGCTCGGACTTTCCAAATATGTTGTTGTTGGTCTCGTGTCAGATTCTCCGAAAATGTCCTACAGTTGGAGGATCTGACAAGCACCAGTCCGACATAAGACATTTAACTTTTTCATCTTCCACACCATATCTTTGAACCTTTCCCCCTTTCACAGTGTCCTAGTTGCTTTATCGTCACTTTTGCCTCCCGCAATTTATTCTTGTAATCTTTCTTCCATGCTTCGAATCTAATCTTCAGCTTCTGGAGCTCATCATTAGGCCTGAGGGTGGAAGCCTCCTCCCCTGATTTACATTGATCGTGGACGACAAAATTTTGATAGTGATTGACCATGTCCATCACATGGTGGTTATTACACTGGTTCTTGGGATTTGATCTGCCACTTGGTTGTGGTTGTGTGTCATATACCTCTTCGGGAAGATTCAATGCACTCGTTCTAAGAGTCGTAGTTCTTGGGAATCCGTTATGCACATATTCATCTTGATCATGAAGTATCAGTAGTCTGAGTTCTCCCTTAGTTTTTTTGTCCCCGCGTTTTTCCCTTTCTGCAGCCAGACTTATCTGCAAGATGCACAATGTCTTCTGGTTAAAGCAAAAATTATACTAAGCAAGCTCACTGATGTTATGTAAGAAACTAGACGAATATGTAGCCACTTATCGAACAAATAAAGTAATCTGAAGACACGGTATGCTCACTTGTATAGACGTTAACTGATCTTGCCACATCTTCTCCATAGCTTTCATCTTCGATTCATACTGATTCCACCGTTTCTCATAATGCTGAATATGTAGCCTCAAAGCCGCATTTTCCTCTTTCTTTCTCTCCAGAGCTGCCTCTGTCTTCAGAATATGCCTCTGAAGATCACGTAGAACTGAACGCGCTATCTGAAGGGAGTTACATCCAAGCAACCAAAGTGGTAAGGATAAATCATTGTTGACCACTTATAACATATTGTCAAAGAAATAAAGCGCACCTTAGTTTCTTGTTCCTTCTTGTCAAGGTCATCATTTTCTCTAATGTTCTGACCACAAGTTGGCTTTCCCTTACCCAAAAGATTGAACTTCTTTCGAGTCAACCAACCTCGAAGAACTGTAGAATGCATAGAGAAGCTGAGGACTATCTTCAAAAGCCATATTTCCAGAATTTTGAAATAAGATCAGTTCTACAATCTTACCAGATTGCAAACATATAGCTGCAGTTCGCTGTCGTTCTGTTCTTTTACGATGATGCTCCTTTATGTGTTTCTGTATAACAATAGTTGCTGTTAACCTCCTAGTGAGACCCTGATAATACTTCCTGTCAATTTCACCACGCACAACTGCACAAATCGACGATCATCAAAATTGTGAAGGAAAATGTTATGCGTGCTGAAGTTCTTTGCCCTTGAGGCCTATGTTTTTAAGTGCTGTTTAATATGATTGACTGAAGGTTGGACTTAGTATTATAGCATATGAAGTTTTGATAAAAAAATTGGATATTGTGAATTACATGATTGCAGAGCTACTGCTCCAGTTTTAAGCTCATGATAGTACCGGCGGGCTTGGTAGCCACGAAAGCATCTCTGAATTTGCAGTGCTCCACTTAATTCAGCTCCTCCTCTCAGATCAACCATCAAACATATCTGTCATATAAATTCAGTAATTTATAATCTGACAAACAGTTGAAATTATGAGAAATATGACCATGATTCAATTTGTATAAACACTGAATGCCTTAATAAATAAACAGATGGTGTCATTCATTAATCTAAGAGCTAATCACATTTGCCAATTGGTAAAGATAAAATTTGCACCAGACATGTTGTTGTTGAAAATATTTAATTGTTCTACTTCTCTTGATACTCTCAGAGAACAGTTCTTGAATAATCCTATCAACACATAGGTAATGATCATATAGTAAATTTTTCATGAACCAATGAGAACTTAGAAAGTGGAAGATCCTTCGCAACAATTTAACAACATTAACGCACCCAAAAGTGTGGCCTAATGATCAACAAAGTGAGAATAAATCATCAACAAACGCTCAAATTCTAGCAAAGAGTCAAAAATAGCTAGGTGACTTCTTCCATTCTACGTGAACCTTAGTTTGGTAGAGTTAAGCAGTACCTTTGTTGATGGAAGGTAATTCTAGCAGAGCCAAAAAATAGCTAGATAATTTTCTTTCGTCAGTATAAATGCTGACGGAATAAAGAAAAGTATGGAACAGTCGAGGTACGTGCAAATTAACAAAAATTATTACTTTGTGAAAAAGAGATTCAAAGGTGCCCCATGTTTTCCCTCAAAGCACATAATAAGCTTTATTTCATTCTCATTTACCTTATCTGTCATTTCTGCAGAATCCCTCTCTTCTGAAGTACTCCATTGATCAACAAATGCATTTTGTTGAACCCTAATGTCTTCAAGATTCCTCTTTTCTTTACCAAATGTTGTCAATTTCCTTCTCCCCTTAGGCAACCTAGCCTTAATAACTGGCCTAACAGGCAAAGGTGGTGGCAAATCATTTGTTTCTTCCTCTTCTTGCTGAAGTTCCTCCAACATAAGCTCCAGTGTACTAAGACTCTTCATCTGATAATTAGTTGTCACCATCACAGAAGACATAACTTACAGTTCTATCTATACCTCTAACATAAGACACAAACAAACAAATAATACAAGAACTGAGAGTTTGAATCTAATAAGAATTTGATGAAAAGGCTGCAGTTTGGCTTTACTTGAGATGCCCAAAATTTAAGCATGTCTGAGGAATAATAAGAGAGTGCATGTGAAAATGGTCAGAAAGATTTGCTTTTTCTCAGCTTTTGCTTTGTTTGAAAGAAGTATAGTACTTGAAGGTTCATGTAGGTCCATTTTCTTTTATAATATCAGAGGACAATTATTTGTATCAATTCTTGGAAGACAAAATGGATACTTTAATAACTGATTGAGGCCACAACTATGAACTCATTGGGTTGCTGGATGATGAAGAAATGGAAAACAAGAATGGTTGGTATAATTACTTCTTGGGACATCCCAATAGATTTTATAAGACTTTATAAGTGATGTGCGGATCAATTTACGCTCACATTGATTAATTACACTAGATACATGTCATTTTTTACTATTAATAAGTATCAGATAGCTTTATCCATCAAGGTTAGAACAGACGAGAAAAAAAATCGCCTAACGTTTTTCGTGTCCATTTTCGAAGTTATATATGTAATTTTGCTAATATGTATTATTAAATTTTTCAAAATATATTTATAGTCAATTGTTTTTATTATAATGTGAAACTAGTAATTTTGTATTTTTCTTCTTAGAATTTTTTCTCGTACCTTGTCTCATTCCAAACAGCTCTAACTTAGAAGTGCTGTCTTTTTTCTCACTTTAAAGTGACCTAAATTGACTTCAAAGTAATATTTGGCATCAGTCTCCAAAATTTAGAGAAGTATAATAAGCATTTAATCAAATTATATACTTTTCTAGTCCTATGTAAAAATGAGCACACCAATATATAATTATGCTCCACAGTTATAGTTTCGATAATTACATTTAGTAACTATAGTTATAACAGTGTTTATATACATTTGTATAATTTGCTATACAATTCGCAGTTTTTGTATAACATTTGTATATTTCGTTATACAATTCGTGCACAACGTTTGTATAATTTGCTATACAATTCACCATGTTTATATATTTCAATATACAATTTGATTCGCGTACAACTTTTATTTAATCGAGCACAATGTTTGCATAAATCACGCGAATTATACAAAAATCAAACTGTAATTACAGCCAGATGTTTGCCGTGAGCCATAATTAATTCAAACTATAACAATGTTAGCTAATTAATTAACTAGTATATATTTGCTTATCCGCATGATTTTTTCTATAAATATTGTTAGTTTTATGTTTTCTTTATAAATTATGTTAGTTCAATCATTTCCTCTCTAAAAATTGGGCTAGTCAAAACCTTTGAATTTTACATAAAATCTTAGCAAGATCCCAATTAGCTTTATATGATTAAATTAAATAGGATTTCATGGCCTAATCCTATCTAGGGAATTTAGAATTTATTAGATGATTAGATCCAATGCATGGTTAATTAGTACTTAAGTTGGTGAAATTATTGGGATATGAAGAAACTACTACAACCAATACTAAAAGAAGTTAATTAATTGTGTTGCAACTTGAAGGAGAGTCTTGAAATAACCGGTAAAGTTGCTAGTCACAGGTTCAAGCCTTGTAAACAATCTTTGGTAGAAATGCAAGATAAGACTATGTATAATAGACTCTTATGATCGGACTCTTCCTCGAATCTTGCGCATAGCAGGAGTTTTAGTGGATCAGATTTTTTTTTTATATTATTATTACTATTATTATTGCAACTTGCATGTTGTATGCCTAATAAGAGTTTGAAGGAGAAAGTGGGGGAAATGATTAAGGGTTATGAATTATGATCAATGTACCTCGAGCTCCTGAATTTTGTCTATTAAAATTGGACAAATATGAATACTTTGGCACTTGGATATTATTGATTTTTAAGCATTGGTTTCATATGATGAGACACAAAAGGCAATTGGTTAAAGAAATACATGGAAAGATGTAAACCCCACTAATTAAACATCTCTAAAAAAAGAAAATCTATGACAAAAAATTGGGATAGTTCAATGTCAATGAATAATCACAACTAGGGTTCTAGAGATTGGTGGAGCCAAAATAATTAAGTAATCCTTTTGCTATGGTAAAAACTTGATGGATAAAATTATTTGATGTTTTATGATGGTAGGAAATCATTTATTTTTGATAAAACAACTTGATCTACTCTAAATCTTATTGCCACTAGTAATAGAAAAAAAAGGTTTCTACATGGGTTCAAGTCCTAAATGCGTTCTTATTCATAAAACTATTGTTGTTAGTTGAACATCTATTGGCGATCGCTTCTCATGTGAAAATAGTTAAATAAATAAATTAAAACGAATGAATTCTTATAAAGTGCATACTTTGTGAACTAGGCCCTACATATTTCCATGAGCTATTGAGCAATTAGTCCCTTTTCAAAATTTCTTTAAAAAAATGAAGAAAAAAAAAATATAGCCAAGCAATCAAAAGTTGTATCCACTCTAAAAAAAAATTGATACGATAACTTGACCCGTTTTCTTTTTTTCATATTAGTTGTCCACATTACAAAAAGTAAACATTTTAAATTACTTATCAATTTCCAAATTAAGATAAAATCAAGTTTTTTTTAATCATTTTATCCTTTAATCATTTTTTTTAAAATATGCAAACAAATTTGTAAGATTCCAAATAAAATAAAAAATTCCGAGGAATAAATTAGATAAACTTTTTTTATGATTTCTTTAAGGGCATTTGATTAAAAAATTAGACAACTAATTAATATGAATTAAGGCAGTATTTGTTTTACACTAGGGACCCTAATCTTTGATTATCTCTCTGATGTTAATTTGCTTATTCATAAAAAAATTATTTATGACCATGATTAATCATATATATCAAAATGAGGAATGAGATCAATTATGAGCTTTCGAAATTTGGGAAAATTTTACAGTTTTTTTTTTATTAATAATAGCAATTAATGGTGGATTTATTTGATTAGACGAGATAATTGATTAAAATGGTTTTGAAATTAATGAAGAAAAGGAAGAAAAAAGGAACGCTATATATCAGAATAGAGGAAATTATAATAACTTTTACATAAAATGGACAAATTTATGCATAACTAGATGAAAAAAAATAATTAAAATTCACAGTTGAAATGATGTTGTTCAAATTTTTTCTATACAAGTTTGAAGTTTGAGACTACCCTACTTTACTCCAGACAAGAATAATCGATATTGTTAAGTCAGATTTCAGAAAAAATATCTAAATTTAGTATGTATAAGCAAATATGTAAAATTCTAACTACTTTATTTGATGTTTATAATTTGAAACTCGAATATTTTTAATAGCTTAAATAGTAATCCTCCAATCAACTATATGCACCTAATCGCCAAATAACTTTCTAATATTAAGGACTCGTATTATCAGACACCTACTTTGAAAATAATAAAGGGAAAATATGAATTACAAAATCATTTGACCCTCGATCTAATTATTTAATTTATTTGTGGACAAATTGCTTGCTTTGTTGATTTCTTAGTAATTGGTATTTTAAATTTTAACCATTTTCTTTAAACAACGAAAATGTATATCCAATGACTTTAACAATAGATTGTGATATTACCAATGTATTCATTGAAAATGATTAATTAAAGCTCTTAACATATTAATTCAAGGGAAAATCATACTTAAATCTTCGGAAGGGAAAATATTTATTCTTAAATGCCTCATTATTTTCATACTCCCTTTTATTTTAAAATGACATAAATTCATTTTAAGATTTGTGCGTTGATGTCATGGTGACATCAACATCCACCCTATATGATATAGAGTATTAATATATAGAGAAAGTATCAGAAAGGATGTCAATAAGTCATCAATATACTGACAGAGTATCACAAAGGATACCGATAGTTATCAATAAACAGACGGAGTATCGAAAGAGGATTAAGCTCGGACTTATATAATACCAATACGTATCAATATACCGACAGAGTATGACACATAATATATTTTCTACTAATTTAGAGTTCAATAAATAAGATTGTGACTTTAGTAATTTTTCTCTTAACTGTTTCTTATTTATTTCTTAAAAAAAATCCTACATGATATCGATAGGGTAACAATATATCAAATAGATATATAATAACGATATAATATCGATATACCAACAGGAGTATGACAGAGGATCAATTCATATTAGCGATGCTGATATTATGCATGAAATTAAAAGGAAAAACATGGGGTAAGAGGGTAAATATTTGATCCATTAAGGTAAAAAATTTAGATTGAGTCCAATTTAAACAAATAATTTCACAATTAATATATTTTGTATAGTTTTTCTTAATTCTAATAAAACTTATGTCCTCCTATAAATATAATTAAGATTCAATGTAAGAGATGGAAATAAATAGATAATCACTTTGAAAGAATACAATGTTAATTTCTTAATTAAAGAAATTGAGGAAATCAGATAAATGAAAGTAATAACACAGAAGAAAAGAAGATAAAATACAAAGAATAGAACTCACCAATTTTAAAATTTTATAAAATTAAGTAATTAATGTAGTCATATTATATTACTTTATAATTTACACCTCTTCCTATGATCTCATGATTCCACCTAGTTAATCATATTTGTTCTTGAATATTAAATTTAAGCCTAAAATTATCCTTCATTTAAAAAAAAAGTTGAAGTTAAATATATTGACTTTATAAAGGCACATCAGACATAGCATATACACGATTGAAGTTAAAAATTTGTGTATGACTTTGAATATTTTTGCCTGAATTTGGCTTTGTGAAGGCCAAATATTATAAAGAAAAGAACAATAATACAACAACAACATACCAGTGAAATCCCAAAAGTGGGATCTGGGGAGGGTAAGATATACGCAGACTTTACGACTACCACATCAGCAGAATAGGTAGAGAGATTGTTTCCTGGAAACCCTCGTCAGAAAAGAACAATAATGAAGATGATAAAGATGATGAAGGCTCTTTCATTACTTGTTACTTCTCCATTATATCTTTTATATTTTTTTAATGACAAATATTTTATCATAACAAACCCCTTTACACATTTGTCTAAGTAATACTACATGAAGAAGTCATCTATTACAAGAAATCCAATCAATTAAATCACACTGGTATGGGGAAATACTACTATTGGACTTCTAACAGAATGTCTATTAGAAGACCAAATTATGTATCCTTGCGAATGTCCTGTAAGATTTGATGACTTAATTGTTACATTATAAGATGCCTTCTGATTCAATGCTGTAAACTTCAAGATTTTGGGATTAACAGTCACCTCAACGCCTTTGAGCCCAAACACTTTCATGGTGTACGTTGAAATTGCTTCTCCGACGTTAGTCACAGTCCTCGTATATGTTTGAGCACTTGATTTTGTAGGAATAGAAAATGACGGATAGTTCAACTCTGACTGAGGTATGCTTGACGTGCAATGTACCTTCTTTTTCACAATGGCACTGACTTGATCATCTGTATAGTTCAATCCACATAAGTATGGGATGTAATCTTCGGGCTGGATGTCATAAACGAGTCCTGGATCATTTGCTCTTGATGGATTCACATGCCCTGATCCGATTGCAAATAGATCAGCAGGTTCAAGTGTCTCGTCTTGAATTGGATTTTTTCCAAGGTTGACGAGGTCAGCTGTGGTCATGATTGCAGATTTGATTGCAGCTGGAGACCAATTTGGACGTTCGCTCTTTAACAATGCTGCAACTCCTGCAAGGTGAGGGCAAGACATTGATGTTCCAGAAAGGATGTTAAATTTCACTATCTTGCTCGCTATAGGGATTGGTGGCCATGCTGCGAGGATGTTCACTCCAGGGCCAATAATGTCGGGCTTTAGTATGCCCTGGCTCGGCTTAAATGGTCCCCTGGAAGAAAAGTAAGCAACAGTTGGTGCGTGCTTGTCTCCAATTCTTGTTCCCCTGAATGATATCGTTGCAACTGGTGTTGATGTTGATTTCATATAGTTTATAATCTCTTGTCCATCTTTGTAACTAACATGTGTTGTAGGAAGAACATCATACTCTGACAATGTTGTAGAGCCACGATATTTTTCGTTCATGAGAATCATGCCAGCACCACCAGCCTTTTTCACTACTCCTCCTTGATCAGTTCTATATGTGTAACTACTTGTATTACACAACACTATTTTACCCTTGACGTCGCTTGCATTCAACATCATACAAGCATTACCATTCACGAGTGGTAACAATCTTCGCGAAAAATTTGTTGGTTGAAAGGCTGATTCACCTTCGTATTTAGCTCCGTTACCCAAAATTGCAACCGCACTTATCTTTCTATCTGTTGTGCTAGCACCAACGGTGAGAATCCACGGAGCCCCATTTGTCACACTGCCATCATCCGGTCCACTATTTCCTGCAGAGCAACTCACAAAAATCCCCTTCTCCACCGCGCTATACGCGCCAATAGCTATATTATCACTATATAAAGGAGGAACGTCTTTTAATCCAAGTGAAATTGAAATCACATCCACACCGTCTCCAATTGCGGCATCAAGACCAGCTAAGACATTAACTTCTTGACAAAATACATGACAGACTTTGTACATTGCCACATGGGCTCGAGGCGCAATGCCAACCGCCATGCCATTAGCATTATCAAAAAAATTGGCACCACCCACAAAGTTCCCCGCAGCTGTGCTTGAAGTATGTGTCCCATGTCCATCTTCGTCCCAAGTGGAAAAACCTGGCATCGCAAGATTTCTTGCTCCAATAAGCTTTTTGTTACAACGGTATGTATCATTGAACTCACATTTGCCTTTCCATTTAAGAGGTGGATTAGGCATTCCATTATCATTAAATGAAGGTTGTTCAGGATCAATACCACTATCTAATAAACCAATGATCACACCTTTACCTGAATTTGATGCATTCCACAAGCCAACATTCTGGTGCAAGCCAAGGAAACTTGGACTGTGTGTGGTGTGCATCTGAAGTACCCGTTGGGGACGCGCTGACACAAAACCAGGCTTCTTTTCCATCTCTTTCACTTCATCTGATGACAACTTAGCAGCAAAACCATTGAACACATGGCGATAAGAATACAAAATGCGTGATGAGTGATTTGAATTTTTAGGTAAAAATGATTGATGCAAGAGATGTAAATCTTTTGAATTTGAGAAAAGTAGATCATGAACTTCAAGATGTACTATATAAGTTTCTAATTCGTTTTGATTTGTGAAATGGTCACCAAATGTTTTTGATGAATGAAGCAGGACAAAACAAAGAAAGGTTGAAATGAACTTCAGATCCATGTTTTTTCCAGGTGACTATCACATTTAGCCAGATGTGCTTATATAATAATTAGCATATAATTATTATGGTCATATTTAATTTATTATAGTCAGTAATTCAGCTTGTGCAAAATTATCCATATTAACTTAGTCAAACTGAAACATGATCTTGAATTGAAAAATAATAATATGGCAATCTATTATTATTAAGTTGACCGAAAATAGAAATAGCAAGATTTACCGAGGCTGCATTCGATACAAGGTGCCAAGCTAATTTTAGCCTCGCTAAATATGAGAAAGGAGACTCTCATCAAATATCAAAAGAATCACTTGCTCATCTATTGGTTTGACTTGACACGAAGTTTAAAAAACAAGAAGACTTTTCAATATTATGGTCCTAAACTAAAGTTATGTTAAATGTACCAAAATGCCATATGGAAAGTTGAAATTAAACTTTAGCTAAAAAAAATAAAAATGGGTAATTCTATTTTAAACAAATAAAAAAGGTAAGTAACTTGTGAAAATTGGGTGGAAGGTGACAAAAAAGAGTGTAAATTAGAATTGGTGACAAGTTTGACCAAGACCGGTCAAACTTGTCATTAGTTAAGTTAATTATGTGATTAAGTTAATGATGGGTGTAAGTGTAAAGTTTTAAAACTTTTGGAACCCATATGTAAAAAAAAAATTTTTTTCTTAAAAAAAAAATATAAATTATTTTTTTTAAAAAAAAATTTTAAATTTTTTTTAAAAAAAAATATCCAGGCGGGTGATTTCGCACGGTCCGCGACGCGGACCGCGTACACAGTTAATAAACTGTTCTTGGTCCAAACTTGTAGCATCATTTTTTTCCGGAATCCATGGTTTGTTTTTGTCATTTGTTTGGTTGAAATAACAAATATTGTTGTTTTGAAGCGTAGTCCATTGTCCGAGGAATTTTTTGGAGCCTTGATCTAAAAATTTTTAAAAATAATTTGCCCAAAACAGTGATCGTCCGCGACGTCTCCGCGTCGCGGACGTATCGCGTAGAAGCCTATAACTGAGACCCGCAGGAGATAAATTTTTGAAGTGTCGGTACGCGATCGTACCGCGTCGCGCAATTGTCGCGCAGTAGTGTAAATTTTTCCTCGTTTTTCGCATGACCCTAGAACTATATAAAGTCCCTTAGCCGTTTTTAGGGTTTTTTTTATGTTCCTTAGCCGTTTTCGTCCGTTTCCTCTCATCTCTCTCAATGTTTTTGCCCTATTCTTCAAGTTTTCAAACTCCTACGCGACGCAAACTCATCTAATCTTCAAGTAAAGTAAGTATTTTCTTGTACATGTCAAATTTGTGTTAGTTTTTGTTCTTGGATTTGGTTATTGTATCATTTGAAGTATAGGTGTTGTTGTTTTTGTTATTAACTTGGAAAAATATGTTAGATTTGTTGTTTGAGTTATATTATTTCAAGAATTTGTGATGATTGACATATAAAAGAATTTGTTAGGGTTTTGTTTTTACTCTTTGCTTTTGTAAGTGGTTATTGTGATATTTCAAGTATGGCTGTTGTTGTTATAGATACTAGATTTGTTGGCTGATTTAGTCTATTTCAAGAAATTGTGTTGATGCTTTACGTTTAAAAGAATTTGTGATGCAATGAAGAAGATTTTTATTTTGGTGAACTTGTTTTGTTGTAGTTATCAATGGCTTCTAGGGCAAGACGTACAGGGCAACCCAGTGGAGTTGCGGCCTCTAGCCGCAGGCGGCGTACCAGGGAAGTCCCAAAGGTACCCCCAGCCCCGTCGCGCACTGGCCAACGCCGTATATATGGGATCCGGGCAGTCAACAGAGAGGGACACAGGTGGTACTGGGCTCATGATGAGACGAAGTACTTCCCCGATGTTCCTATTGATGCGGACTCCCTGGCACGCGAGTTCCCGCACATCTATCAAAGGTGCATGGAGTATCAGTTGATGTTCCTCTTCAACGATCCCCTACCATGCAACCTCAGCATGGTTAGGGAATTCTATGCAAATATGAAGAAGGAACCTCGCCCGCAGGTGATTATTGTGCGGGGAGTTGAAGTAAACATAGGCCCCGTTGCCATAAATGGCATTCTGGGCACTGCAGATGTTTCTTCTGAGCCTTTCAGTGATATGCAAGTGCAGCCCCCGTACCATCTCATCCGGCACACACTTGCGGGAGTTAACTCCACGGCAAGATGGATAAGGCACGCTGGACGAGGATACCACCAAAGCTTCCCCTTTGCCCACATGAATCGGGAAGCTCGGGTGTGGCTCAAAATTGTTATGCATTCCTTCTTTCCGGGGCAACACTTTACTGCCGTGACCCGAGACCGAACTTGCTTGGTATATGCCCTCATGACGGGCATAGAGCTTAACTTTGGGGCAATTCTCAAGTCCTCCATGAGAAAGGCTAGAGTCCATCGTGGTCGCAGGTACGCTTTCGGGGGCCTCATTACTGAATTGTGCACTCGTGCAGGTGTCCCGAGTGAAGAGGCGGACTATTGGCCCCAGATCCAGGCCCCACCCTATAATGTGACCAACATTAAGGGGGCAGAGGAGTCTACTGGGCCAATCCTCACCACTGCTGAGCGGACCATCGGGATGAGCTCATTATGGCTCGCATGTACGGGCTTGAGATGCTGAGGCATAGGACGGGCGGTCGCGCATCTACGGAGCAGGAGTTGGCAGAAGTTGCGACCCGCTACCCTCTCAACGACCTGGCAAATGCTGTGCTGGGCATCGGGCCTACCTTCGTGGAGCCCGTTGATGATGATATCCCCACGGACCCCGAGGCAGGAACAATGGGATCCGACAGTGATGAGGATGATGTTGAGGACGAGGTGCCATTAGCCACAGGAGGGGACCCAATCTTGCCTGATCATGATGAGTAGTATAGTAGTTGGTTGTTTAATTCAGACATTGGGTGTGTATAATTCAGACAGTGATTATGTAATTTAAATCGTATTTTTAAGACATATATCGTTGTTTTTATTAATTTCATTGCCATCAATTAATCTTGGATACCAATTGCTTTTTAGACATATATCGTTGGTACGTTGCAATAGTAGGTATCGCGAACGATAGTATGCGTATTAGGATGTAACATATAATATAAATATTGACAAATGTCATGTAAATTTGAGTTTTTTTTGGCGAACAAGAACGTCTTTACATTTTGAAGGATGTGTAGGTGGTCGTTTAATTTTTCGGGGCCCATAGCAAAAAATTCCAAAAATGTGAAATTTTTTCGAGCCCCGTAACGACCCGGGGAGTTATTTTGGGAGTTTTTTTTGGTGAACCAACATGTCTTAACAATTTGAAGGATGTGTAGGTGTTGGGTGATTTTTTCGGGCCCCGTAACGAAAAATCCCAAAAATTTGGGACACAAAAACAGTGAGCCTTCGCGACCTCACCGCGTCGCGGAGGCGTCGCGCAATAGCACATTTCCAGTAGTGAAATGTTGCGTCGTTTTCCGATCGACCCGGGAGTTTTTTTGGGAGTTTTTTTTGGTGAACCAACATGTCTTAACATATTGAAGGATGTGTAGGTGTTGGGTGAATTTTTCGGGCCCCGTAACGAAAATTTTCAAAAATTTGGGACACAAAAACAGTGAGCCTCCGCGACCTCACCGCGTCGCGGAGGCGTCGCGCAATAGCACATTTCCAGTAGTGAAATGTTGCGTCGTTTTTCGACCGACTCGGGAGTTTTTTTGGGTGAACCAACATGTCTTAACATATTGAAGGATGTGTAGGTGTTGGGTGAATTTTTCGGGCCCCGTAACGAAAATTCCCAAAAATTTGGGACACAAAAACAGTGAGCCTCCGCGACCTCACCGCGTCGCGTATGTGTCGCGGAGGTGCTCATTTTCATTTTTTTGGGAGTTATTTTAGGGAGTATTTTTGTCGCAACAATTGCTGTGAATAAAACAACTTAATAATTGGAGATATGTCGTTTAGTAAAAATATTCATCTTCAACATTTCAAAAAAGTATGAAAAATAACAAAATACATACGTTTAACAAAAAATTATCCCTGATGAACATCACCATAAAGTGTATAAAATTACAAACAACAAAAATTAGTCCCTCCATCTTTACCCATAAGAATCACATGGAAAAAGTAAACTAGACAGAGGGACTTCTTCACACTCCTCGTCACCTCACTTGACTGCAAAAGGTCAAGTATCTCCTTTGTTTTGCAATGCGTCTTCCCCATTGCTTCACAAATTCTTTTATAGGTATTTTTAGTCTTTTTTGAAAAGAAGGGAGGAGGAGGTGGGACGTGACAGTTCAAGCCAATAACAATGCAAAACTCTCTTAGCCCAAAACAAACTGCATTCCACAAAAATTTACCCAGAAGTCATTCTGGCTACTAATCCACCGACGAATAAGCTGATACATCAGCTTCATTTGAAATCGGGGGATGTTTCCCTCACCTATGTCTAGGTATAATTTCCCAAATACCGTAGACCTAAAGTACCCTTCTAAGTCTTGCTTCACTAAAATACTTTTAAAATCCGAATATGGTTTCCCAAGTTCAGATTTTATCCCTATATCCCCTCCCTCATGACGATTTAGAAACCCCGGGATGTCAAATCCATAATCGTCATACCTGAATGCCACAATTGTGGCAGCGTCTGAAGCGGGTGATGGACTCCCGACATCAGTTGAGGGTGTTTCTGCAGCAGGTGAGGAAGAGCTTGCAGCAGCTGCTGGGCTTTGTGGAGCATCTGAGGAAGAGCTTGCAGCAGCTGCTGGGCTCTGTGGAGCATTTGAGGAAGCCTGACCAGCAGCTGCTGGGCTCTGTGGAGCATCTGCTTGACTGGAACCAATACCAGCGTCAGCACACACTGCGTCAACGAGCCGATCAAGTTGTTGTTGTTGTGTTTGATCATCGTCTTCCAATATAATCACCCTTCTAGTACGTCTAGAAGGAGCAGCGTCGGGCCCAACATTTTTTCGCTTTGGTCTTGCCATTTAGTATAGCCCTACCAAAAATTAATAGCAACTTCAACAAGAGAGGGAAAAAAGGAAGGAAGTCATTTTTCATTACTTGTTGCAAATTTACCCAAAATAAAAATTAAGCAAAGAACAATAACACCCAATAAAAATCAACAAACAAATCGAACATATTTGACAAAATTACTACGAAAATAATAACACCCATAAATCAAAGTGCAATGATAAGTACTAAACCAACAACGCACTCACACTTACCAAAAACCTTAAGAATAATGGATGGTGAGATGAGTCAGATGATTGAAAATTTGAAGCGTAGAGGGAAAATACTTACTTGAGTTGATGGTGAAATGAGTGTGCGTCGCGTAGGAGTTTGAAAACTTGAAAAATGAGGGAAAAAATTTGAGTTTGGAGGAGTAGAGGGCCGAAAATCGGGTGGGGTTTTGATAAAAAAGCCCTAAAAAAACGAAGGGGCCTTTATATAGTGGTGGGTCCACACGGAAATCGAGGCCCGAAATACACTGCTCCGCGACAGGTCCGCGACGCGGACCTATCACGCACACACACTTGTCCAGGGAAATTATTCGGGCCTCACCAAATGACCTTCTCCGCGACGCCCCCGCGACGCGTACATGTCGCGGAGGTTCACTTACTCAAAAGTAATAAACAATCAATTGATCAATTGCACATGTAAGTAATGGTGACAAAGTAAAGTGACTATTTCTTGGTTGCGTCAATACGTTTTGTAATACATTAGTAGTTATAACTCGATGGAAAACATTTTGTTATAAGTTGTTGTAGCAAGTTGCCAAGTTGCTGGGAAATTCTCAGCAGCTGCTGGGAATTATACAGCGTCTACGCGACACAACCGCGACGCTGTAAGGTCGCAGAGGCTCACTGTTTTTGTGTCCCAATTTTTTGGGATTTTTCGCTACGGAGCCCGAAAAATTCACCGCACACCTACACATCCTTCAATATCTTAAGACATGTTGGTTCACCAAAAAAAACTCCCAAAAAAACTCCCGGGTCGATCGAAAAATGACGCAACATTTCACTACTGGAAATGTACTATTGCGCGACGCCTCCGCGACGCGGACACGTCGCGGAGGCTCACTGTTTTTGTGTCCCAAATTTTTGGGATTTTTCGTTGCGGGGCCCGAAAAATTCACCCAACACGTACACATCCTTCAATATCTTAAGACATGTTGGTTCACCAAAAAAAACTCCCAAAAAACTCCCGAGTCGATCGGAAAATGACGCAACATTTCACTACTGGAAATGTACTATTGCGCAATGCCTCCGCGACGCGGACACGTCGCGGAGGCTCACTGTTTTTGTGTCCCAAATTTTTGGGATTTTTCGTTGCGGGGCCCACACGTACACATCCTTCAATATCTTAAGACATGTTGGTTCACAAAAAAAAACTCCCAAAAAAACTCCCGGGTCGATCGGTGAAAACGACGCAACATTTCACTACTGGAAATGTACTATTACGCGATGCCTCCGTGACGCGGACATGTCGCGGAGGCTCACTGTTTTTGTGTCCCAAATTTTTGGGAATTTTCGTTACGGGGCCCGAAAAATTCACCCAACACCTACACATCCTTCAATATGTTAAGATATGTTGGTTCACCAAAAAAAACTCCCAAAATAACTCCCGGGTCGATCGGAGAACGCCAAAACATTTCAACCACGGGGTTAAGTCCTATTGCGCGACGCCTCCGCGACGCGGAGAGGTCGCGGAGGCTCACTATTTTGTGTCCCACATTTTTGGGATTTTTTGCTACACAATTGCACAAGTAATATATAATGTATTGAGCAATAATAAATTGAGTAAAAATGTATTGAGCAATAATACAAGTAATATACAATGTACAATGTATTAAATAACAATAAATGTTAATTGTTCCATACTTAACATGCATAATGAAAGACGTTTACAAACACCAAATAAAATAGAGTGTTCTTATGAAACATTCCGCTTATAGCAAGTAGTTCTCTTGTGCCCAACCCTTTTGCAGATGGAACATCTATTCTTCTTGCTTGGCAGTGATTGTCCGATACTTGGATGCCGCTTATTTGCTCTTCTTCCCACCTTTCCCGTCGCAACATGTGGAGGAAGTATTTCACTTTCTAAAATCTCCCTAGGAACCTCCCAAAATTCTTCAGACGGCACGGGATTGATTTCCTCCGCGTATGCAAGGATGTATGTCTCTACCTTATAGTATTCAGAAGAATACTCATAAATACACCTTCCATAATCTTCACCATATTGATTTTGAAGCGCGGCCATCGCATGAGGACAAGGAATTTTATCAAGATCGAACACTCTACAACTGCAAGATTTGCAATGAAGATCAACAATTGCCACTGCATCATGTCCGGAGACAGCATATCTATAGTTGGCAATTGGATGCACCAATAGCTTGTTCCCTATAATAGTATTTTTGGAGATCACCTCCTCTATCGAAGGGACCAAGATGGTTGATGCATTGATGAACTCCATTCTTCTTTGGTGAAATTTTTCCCCAAAGTTCTTGATTATCGCATCAAATAGAGCAGGAATTGGAAATTCTCTTTCAACAACAAAAAGAGAATTAATCGACTCAGCTATGTTTGATGTCATAATACCGAACCTGTAAATGTTGCAACAGATATTATAGACTGCTAACTACCATTATTAAGAATAGAGAATTCTACAACAGTAATTACACATACCTATTTCCAGGAAAAAATGCCCTGCTCCATCTATGAAATCCAATTTCTTGCAGATGTGCGGCAACCTGTGGAACCATATCTCTTATTTGATTGAAGTGATCATCAAACTCACTTACATTGTATGCTTGTGCAGCCTGGTAAAAATGATATATGATTCTTCCATTGTGAAATTAGGTTCGAATATTTTCACCAAGGTGCCACATGCAACAACCATAATGAGTAGAAGGGTAGATAATTGACACCATTTTTTTAATGCTTGGATGCCTATCAGAAATTATGCACAATTCCGGAGTATCATCTACAAAACTTCTCATTTGGTCAAAAAAATAACGATAAGCCGCATCACATTCAGAGTCAACAACACAGAATGCGACAGGAAAAATATGTTTCTCAGCATCCTGTGCAACAGCAGACAACAAGACGCCACCATACTTCCCTTTTAAAAATGTTCCATCTACGGCTATGACTTTTCTCATATGCCTAAAACTAAGAATCCAGGCTCCTACGGCCACAAAAAAATACTTAAATTTACCATTTTCATCTACCTCCAACGCCGTTTTGGTGCCCGGATTCACAGTGCTAAGCATATGGCGATATGCGTCAAGCACCGCATATCCATGCTCGTGTGTTCCCCTTATCAAAGATTTGACAATTTCACTGCCCTTCCAGAGTTTCCAGTAACTAACCTTGCATCCCAATTCAACCCGCAGTGAGGTTCGCATATCTCTGGTAGACGGCCCTTTACCCTCGGGGAACTTATCTTTGAAGTATGCGCCAATTACCTTGGCCATAGCATGGGGATTGTGGCTAGTTAGATGCTGAGAACCACAAGTGTGAAACTTTTCATACTTTCTGATGTAAAATCTATCAGAACTTTCGAGCTTCACCGCTCTCAACCACCACTTGCACTCGGGATGCACACACTTGACGCAATACACATTTCGCGAGTTAATCACTTTTTTTATTCTAAAATCTTTCTTCAAACAGGCCATTTTCAATGAAATATCTAAATCTTTCTTATTCTTAAAGGTCATACCATTATGAAAACTTGTTTCATCATCTTGGAGGTGATTCGACTGTGTCGATTGTGTATTTGCTAGTGTGTTGCTCCCAACTTCTGGGGTCGGCGTCAACTCACCTCTACTTGCTCTATCTGGAATGTTCATAGCCATCAAAGGATATTCCTCATTCACAATTTCGAGATTTTACTGAGAATTTTGGTTCTCCAATGCCCTTTCAACCATGTATTACCGTAGAATGGGTCTTCCTTCATCTTCCAGATAAATCCGTAAACTCACTTGATTTTTTATTCGAAAAGGAGCCACTCTCTGTTTTTCACCACAAGAATGCATGTAAGTGATGACGATATCTTCCGGCTCACAATTTAATTCACAACTACAAATAATTTGATTTACAAAATCATCGTACGAGATATCTCGATTCACAATCATCGCTATCGTCTCGGCCATTTCTTTGCCTTTCCAACGCCAAATAAAACGATTGTTCGACTCAACCCATTCACCGTGACAATCAACTCCTAATACTATTCTGTCTCCCATGTATGATCTTCAAGCTACCTATATGAATAACCGTTAAAAGCGCAACATCAGAAAACTGTACAGAAATACAACAATTGCAGCTACTTCATCATATGAAACCAACTAATTCAGTCATGCTGCACTCAGTCCAGCAGCTGCTGAATTCAGTTCAGCAGCTGTTGAATTTAGTCCAGCAGCTGCTGCGTCTTCCCCAAAACGACCCCACTGTGCAGAAATGGCAACAATGGCCGAAAATTCAACAAAACCATAAAGCACAAATAAATGGCACCAAATACACTTTTATCAGTCATAATGAGGATGAAAACTTATCTTTCAAGTACTTTCAAAGCCTACCCAAACAAATGCCCCAAATAAATTGATTTCTTTTCACCCTAATTTGAAGCTCAAATATTGTGTTGGGAAAATACTAACAACAACAACAACAAGAAGAAGAAGAAGGAGGAGAACAAGAACAAGAAGAAGAAGAAGAACAACAACTACAACAACAACAAAACCAAAGGAACCGATGCAAATGGGGAGAAAAAAGTCGCGGGAAATGGGAGTTTTGCGTCGCGGGAGGGAGCTGGGAGAAGATGGGAGGGTTTGGGGGTATTTTGGGTATTTTGTATTGGTGGGTTAAAGTGTAAAAAATTGAACTTGGGGACCTTTTTGAAAATTCACTTAAATCATTAACCCTTAATTAATCTTTTGTCACCTACACCTAATTCTTAAAACTAGAGTCACTTTTTTTTAATTTTCAAACAATTTTGTCACCCTTAATTAAAAATCCCAAGTAAGTTATTATTTTAAAATGGAAAAGATAATAATATAGTGAGGACTTTCTCAATATATCAAACGTACTAATATGAAAGAAAAAGTAATAAAACTATCTTGATTTGCAAAAATAGGTAAGAAAATTGAAATATTTATTATTATATGGATAGAGTAAAAATGAAAGACAGGAAGTATATCATATTGATGTAATGCTTACTTAGGGACGATCATCGATATATTAAAGTTAATAAAACAATTATCGAGTGGTATGTAACATTTGATACCATCAATATATAGAGTTTTTATTTACATAATTAAGTTGATTTACAGTAAGAAATAATTATGTATAAAAATTTAAGAAATAGAGTAAGAACTTAGAGATGTCTCTAAGCAAATCATTATTGAGAATCAGTTGAAAAGGAAAAGAAGACCATGGAGGAAAAGAGAAGGTTTCAAGTCAAAAATCCAAATGAAAAGTTTACAACACTGCATAAATTTCCAACTAGGAGTTGAAGTATCAAAAGAGGACATATTCATCATTTGACACATTCTTTAGCAGAAATCAGAAGCGGCTCAAGCACATTAGTGACCTAAGATGAAAATCGAATAGAGGCCTTAAATTTTAAAAAAATAAATTAATATATTTTGCTATGAATTTTATTCGTCTATCTCTATGAGATGCAAAATTGTTTAAAAAAAATTATAATTGGATTTCATTGAGTAATTCTTTTCAATTGATCATATAATCATACTCCAGACCTGTCAAACTTATTCTAATAATTTTCTTTTTATGTGAAATAAAAAATAATCTTTACTCTAAATAGTACATAGTATTTTTTCTAAAAAAAATCTATAACCTATTATTACTAAGATAAAAATTGAGGCTCCTCCAATTTGAGGGCTTAAGGTACTTGCCTTTTTTCTAACACTGTCGAGCCATCCCTAGCAAAAATCATCATCAAACCATCATATATATATATATATAGTGATCACTATAAGATTGAGAGGTATATTTATGTAAGTTAGATATAGAACAAGAATATAAGATTGACTTTTAGCTTTTTGTTTGCATTCATGGCAACTGATGAGCGTGGCCCTGGCTACCAGACTCAATGAAGAAAGAAAACATTAAATAAGAGGGTCTCCTCCGAATAGCAAGGAGGCTCACCAATGCTGGAACTCGCAATCTCTGACCTCAATGGTGCGTCTACTAAAGTCCTCTTACTCATGTATCTGCATTATAAAATAGTGCAGCACCGAATGGCGTCAGTACGTGGAATGTACTGGCATGTAAAATAGCTGAATAACAACGTAAGTATAGTATAACAGTATAAAGATAACATCAGCTCGACATCATACTCCATCAGAATGTCAAGAGTCTATCTAAGGCAAGAGATTAGAATAGACAATTGACCCATCAATCTCTCATCTCAATATCATCATCACATCAAACTCATCTCAAGGAAATTCAACTCAAATCACTAAAGAGACCTCAACGTCACCTCAACTCAGGTAACATCAACATCGACTCAACTCAAGGAACATCGACTCAGAACATCACATCAACATAAAAAACAGAGTTCTATCAAAAGGAACCTAACTGGGAGTTTCTCTAACCGACAACCATCACCTATGAGCCAATGGTGATACAACGAAGCGATGCCGTTGCCACATCCATCCAGTACCCTGCCCAGGGTAAAGGACATCAACCTCAGTGGATCCACAAGAAAAACCTCAGTCCTCATTTGGGACAAGAAAGGAGCCATCCGCATTGAGGTTCAATCCCCTCTTCCTACGCAGGCCACATAGTTAATGGGTTCAAGTGGGACTCACTCTTACCCATTTCGGTGCTCAATACTCCTCTCAGAACTCGATATGCTCATAAAACCTCAACCTCATCAGTCACATAGGGAGATAATACCTCATCATCAGTCCCATAGGGACATAACATAATACCTCAACATCAACATCAGTCTCGTAGGGACATAACATAATACCTCAACATCAACATCACCTCACCTCATAACATCAACATCAACATCATGGACTTACGATACTATTTTTAGAATTTAGTTTCAAGTTTTAAGACTCATGAACATCATTCTCATCAACATCATTATCAGGACTCTCATCAAATGTGAAATACAATCACAACATCATCATCATCAAGACTCTAGACACATCCCCTAACTTCATCATGCATGCTTTTCAAATAAAATAATTATAGGGTTTTAAAATACACTCATGAAAATGAATTGTGATACATGATAGACTAGTGATGACCATCAATTTATGCAAGAAATTATTTATACATAAATAACATCAATTATATATGCATCAAACCCTTCACATTAACCTCATCATGTCAAGACACAAATCTCTTTACTAGAAAGGGCACATGGAAGAACATTCCCATGTTTTAGGTTATACTTACATACCTAGAATGATTTGCTAACACAATTATGCACCACCTCCTCAACCTCAAGTCCCCTCAAGCCCTGACTTAGTGACTTCTAGGAAGAACACTTTAGAATTGGGTTTTTGAAATCCTTTTCTTAGAAACCGACCTTTATTGGTCATAGGGGTAGGTTTAGGATTGATAGGAATGGACTAAAATGCCCTCCATAATTTAAAAAAAATTTTCCCCGACCTGAAATAACACAGTCCGCGACGCGGACCTATCACGGACAGTGTATTTTCGGAAAATTCAACTCCGTCGAAAGATCACAGGAAAACATAAGTGTGGCTCTGCGACAGGTCCGCGACGTGGTTCCATCGCGCAGTCACACTGTTTTTCGTTTTGGAACGAAAAATTATCTTTTGACTCGGTCGCTCTAAATATTGTACCAGTAAGTCATTTTAAAATCTAGAATTAATCTAGAAAATATTTATGTAGTGTAGAGCAGCTCCAACAGTGACGGTTATGAGCTTAATCTTAAGATATCAAAATATATATGGAGTATAAAAGTTATATGTTAAAGAAATTTTTTTTAAAAAAATTCATTTGGTGTCTGATATTTGCATTCAAGCTCAACTAATTCAAGATTTGTGCCTTATAGAGCCTTATTTCGGGAAAAAGAACTCCCTAGCTACCAAAGTTTCTTGACGTATCCATGACTCGAATTCGATACCTCTAATTAGGAAAAAGAACAACCCCATTTGGTAGTGCATATGTTAGAATTATTTCTAACACCACTTACACTAGATTGAAATTTATTGAATAAGTTTTTCAATATATATTATTGTATTATTCATTTTAACAAAAAACACATTGAAAGTATAAAATTTCACATTACTCTTAATGAATGAACCTTTTTCTCTTCTATTGCCATGCTCTAAATTCGCTTCTTGCTAAACATGTGCGATTTATTTTTATGTATGTCGCTTCTATCATTTTGTTACTTTTATTTTCTACTTTTTATTGTGCTACTATTATTATATGTCAATTTTAGCTACTAAGTGTTTTCAGTTCAATATTGATACGTTAAACTTACTTTTGACAAGTTTGGTGTTCCTGAAGTTGTTTCCTCATCTATTTTCCAAGTTATTATCTTAAGAGTATTTAATATGCATTAGTCAAATTGAAGCAACCTAAGCCCTTAGTGCTTGTGATACATATTTTATCACATAGGTAAATTCTTGTCAAGAGAAATATTCCATGATCCAATATCAAGAATCTTTGATCTCTTTGAGTGGTATTCCTTAGATTAGTATTGCTTATAAGTAATACGATATTTATAATCCATCAACAGGATGAGTTTCATTTGGTTCTCTTTGAGATGATAAATGACCAACTTAACTCAGTGGTTAGAGTACTGCTTTCATATGGCGGGAGTCATTGGTTCAAATCCAATAGTAGGTAAAACTTATTAGATCCGTTGACTCTGGTATCTAATAAGGTTTAGCACCCACCTTTTATCATATCTACGTCTTTATCTACTTAAATTGATAAGTTTTTTTAGCAATGACTTGATTAGTGTTTTATTGACATATAAGTATTTGATGAGATGTAGTAAGTATTTTTCTTCTGTCTCCTTGGTAGAACAATGCAACTATAAAGATAGTACCTTTACAACTTTAAACACATAGATTATTGTACAAAATGAACTTGTAATTTTCATAGTTGCATTTTCTATTACTCATTATACTAAAATTCAAATACAAACTATGTATAGTGTAGAATAACTATACAGACCAAGAGTGAAGGCAGCAAACCAAGACATTAACAAAATTAAAAGGCAACATGAATATTACTATCTTGCACTTTTGTTGGATCACCGATATATCTTATTGTATGAATTATTAGTTCTTCGTCTCTTCATTCAATATTCAAGTCATTCAACATTTGTCAAAGGAATATGACGTTCGTTGAGAAGTTTAAATATTAATGGATTTACAGGGTGAAAGAAAAGAAGAAAGAAAGTAGAAGTAAAAAGTTTTTGTACAAGTATTGACATGAAACTACAACACACTAAATATATTTTACCACACAAGCTTTTCTTGTCCTCTCCCTTCTTTTTCAGTAGAGCAATTTGAATTTATAAGAGGAATGTATTGGTAAAGAACAACCCTAGTTGTGGGTTTAAATTATCGAACTTGCAAGAATTGAAACAAGAATCATGTTGAAATTCATGGTTAAATCACTTACAAGGAAGGATAGATCAAGTCTTGAAGTCACACGAAGAAACGAGAGACGAAAACTTGATTGACACTTCAAATGATAACCAAAACCACAACTAAAGTTGCTGGTGATTTACTCACTGTCCAGAGTGTTATTCCAAAGGGAAAATCTGGAAAATTGAATGTTTTTATCGTGACTCAGCAGCCCCCAAACGTGGGGTACCAGCCCTCTTAAAATAAGAGTAAAACAATCCTTATATAGTACTTAAACCTAAGCCTAAAACTAGTAGGAAAAGTAATCATAAACGGACCAGGAAAAGTATCCTAATACATGTAGGATTCCCGATGGAATGAGGCTTCACGGACTGGACCACAGCCTGAGGTCATTTTCACGCCCAAGAATGGCCGTCCACGGTGTTTAACATGTCCTGGAAACTTTCCAAAACTTGTTCACTTCACAAGGGTTCTTCATGGATCGTGAAGAGGACCATGATCCGTGAACTTGGACGTGGTGACTACCTTTTTTCTGGAAACTGTCTAGTGAACTTTGGTGCCCTTCACGAGCACCTTCACAGCTCGTGGAGTGAACCATAAGTCGTGAAAGGGTTCATGGTAAGGCTCTTGGACTGAAAGACAACCTTCACCTGGACGACCATGCTCACGATCCGTCAAGTTCATCACGGGCCGTGAATGGATCCATGTGCTTGTTTGTTCCTTTTTTTCCCGGCTTATTTTATGTACTCCTGGATCACTTAGCTACTGATTCTCCTTGTCTTCACACCACCACATGATTTGAATAACTGGACATGGACAGTGCATAACTCAAAGTACAACATCTTCAATTAACTCCACAATAAGAAGCTCTAATTTCTTCGGAGATGTCTTAGTTTTTGTCCTTTTTAGTTTTGTTGCTGCTTTATTTTGATTTCCAGCCACATACATGTATATCCTGTGGTGTGTCCAGATCATCCACCAGCAGTGTTCTTCCACGATTTATCCAATTTTAACTCCAAATCAGTCTGGCATTCATAATTATATGAAATTCTCCTTTTCCTACAAAACAAACATAAAACATATATTAAACTAACAAAAAGCGCTTAAGAACTCACAATAATCCTATGTATTAAGCATCGAAAAAGTCATATTTTCACGACTTATCAAAACTACTGCTCTATATATCCCGCACCCTTAATCCTTTTTAGTCCATCATCCGTCCAAAAAAGAATGTCACCTAATTAGAATTAGAAATAATTAAACTTTAAAATTCTCATTTTACCCTTAGTGAAATAATTTTCAACCACGCAAATATCTATTGAAGATTTTAGACCACAAATTTCAATAGTCTTTTTTTCTCTCTTTAACCCCGTGCTAAATCAAAATGTCACATAAAATGGGACGAGGGAGTAGAGTATCTATATTGATTTTTTAGTTTTACAGTATTTATGTCCACCACTAATTGTGGGTCCATCTTGTTTTAGATTCGATGTTGGATTCATCTTCAGAAATTATAATTTTGGTGTCAAAACGTTCGTATTAATGTGGAGATCAACATTTTGATAGCGTGGAGATATTCAGAGGTGTTTTGGACACAGATAACTATCATAAAGTAAATTTGGAGTGTGCTTGATCGTCTTTGAGATAGGCAGCGGTCTCCATCCTTAACTAGGATCTTCTTGATAATGCGTAGCATAAATTTCATACTAATTTGGGTCATATTTGCCCAATATTCCATTTCTTTCCATTCTATCATGTTTTCGTGATTTTTGGGCGAGCTTAGACTAGTATTGTCCTTTGGAGACCTTAGTTTGGGCTTGGAGTTGCGTTATGTCATGATTTGGGACAGAATGTCCTTTTTAATAGATATGTGGGCAGCCTTAGACTAGGTTTGAGCCTTAGTTGCTTCGTTATGAACTTTATTACTATTATAGCTAGTTGTGGCTTTCGATAAAGCTTATTTATGGTAATGTGCTTTGAGCTAGTGCCCGAGACTCAGGTGTCTATGTTTGACTTATCTGCGCTCAATTCTGGGCTAGAGCTTATGATTTTGGGGTAAGACATTGATCCTAGTGATATTTCTCCCCTTTGCTTGATTATGAGATGTTGAGAATGCGTAGTAGTGTACTTAGTTGTCGGATGGTGCTATCTTATTGGAGTATATTTATTCTATATTGTTGGACCCGAGGCCATATTTGAGGAGATATTGGACCCTAATTACGCTCATCCTTCATCTTTATAGAGGTGGTGGCATGGCTTTCTAGCTTGTATGTATTATTTGGATACTGGAACGATATGCATTGCATTGGTTGTTCATTCATACTGATTTTGTCGTACGATCACAATCATGCATTGATTCATCATTCATGCATGTAGAATAAGAGAGAATGGTTTTCACTGACACTGGTTTCTAGGTTGTTGATATTACATTAGTTTAAAACTAGCTTTTAATGTGATTCGTACCACCTGGATCACATGACTTTCTAGATTTGATACTTCTGAGGCATCGAGGATTTTTCTACTTGAGACTGTGGAGGCATCTGGAATGTGTCGTGTTGATTTCCTTTTCTGCATTATGGCTACTACTATTCCTCCAATATCATCGATGGAGATGATGATTATGATAAGTCATGATGTGGCCTAAGACAGTGTGTATGGGTTGTTCGAGCCTTCGTGGGACTTAGTACCATTGTTTTGGGTGGAGGTAATGCACGAGTTTTACCTTTCTAGCTGGGCTAGGGTAGGTCATATAACACTTGTAGATATGTGTTGCGGAGAGATTTCATGCATTGCATTGACATGCATCGGCATTACCAGTACATTTTTTGTTGCTTGGTCCCTCGATAGTATAGGACGTCGGTTAAGGTTATGTTTGTTGATTGCACTGTCAATGATATGGGATGCCAGTTGGTTATTATTTGCTCATATCTGCACATGCCCGTGTTACTTTGTTAGATTATGACTTATTTCTTCATTTATTGAATATGTATCCTTTTAGGCTGGTTTGGATTAGTTCCTAGGTTGTTATAGACTCTTGATGTTTTCCTTGACCTTGCTAAGTAGCCTTTATAGCCTATCTTTCATGCCAATAGATGATAGATTTGATTCTTCCAAGTATGCTTCTCTCCTTCTCCTCTTTATCTCGTATATCTCAATTATTATTTATTCTATCTATATATTATCCTGCTACTATTATTGTACTTCCTTGTTTTTATGTTATATATATACTTACTTTATCTGTGGAACTCAGTCAACGTACACTTATTAAGTACTATTTGTTTGTCACTCATATTTTACTTCTTCCCCCTCCGGATCATAATGTAAGTCCCCTTATTGATTTTTTTTTTATGCATAGCTGTTATTGATTCTTGAGATTGGGATGAACTTTAGGCGTTCGGAGTTGCCGATTTTTAGCCTGTGTTGTTATTGTTTTATGTAAAAGCCTTGTACTCATATTTTGTGTACTAGAAGCTTGATTATTAACTGATGACAGGTCTTGGGGTGGGTTCCCGTATATTATTTCTTCAGTCTTATATTTCTTCTCCTAATTTTGACCACTTTTACTTCTTGTGGTTGCGTTCCCTGGGATAGTCCATTGCCTCTGGTTTCAGGCTATGCGTTAAGCTTACCTACCAATGAGTTGGGGTTGGTGCCATGATGGCCTAAGAGATCGGATGGTGCTAGAAAATAAAGACAAAACCCTTCAGGAAAGATTATCTGGGTGTGTAGGCAAGTTAATGATTGACACATTCTATTAGAAAGAAAACTTTGCGAGCAAAGAAAGTTGAAAGTTATCTTCAATTGTTTTAGCTTATGACACAAATATTCTTTAGAATTTTTAAAGGCATCATCTGGTCCACTGATCTGAGTTTAAGAGTGGCAACTTGAAATCCTTTCAATTGGCTATAGTAGTTCTAGAAGAATTGAAGATTGTGCCTAAAGTAACCAAGAAACTGGACATTTCATCTTTAAGCAATACCACAAAGGCAAGGACCCCCAACCAAAAATCAAACAACTTAACCCTCTGTTTGGAGTTGTGTTCATAAGCATATAATTTCTTGCTAATCATGATTATTTGACCCTCAAAAGTGTCACAAAACTCAATTACATCAACAAATTGTCATATTATCTTTCCTAGAAAAAGAATGTCTTATCATCTATATTGGTACAACAATAACAACATACCCAGTGGAATCCCACAAGTGGGGTCTGGGAGGGTAGAATGTACACGGACCTTGCCACTAACTCATAGAGGTAGAGAGGTTATTTTCTAGGAACCCTTGTCACAAAAACCCATAAGCAGAATAAGCTAGATATGGAAAACAGGATAGGAAGAGACAGAGAAAGTGAACAGGATGAGCGATTAATAACGAAAAACATATGATAACAAGTAAATACGAGACAAGTCACATATATAAGGCAGATAAATACGACATCGGGCAACTCCTACCTATCTAACCTATTAGTCTGCTACTCTAATTCGCGTCCTCCACTCCTTCCTATCTAAGGTCATGTCCTCGGTGAGATCAAGTTTTACTATATCTTGTTTGATCACCTCCCCCATGGTTCGGACATGTGCATAGAATTGTAATCTTCTTCTCCACTTTTCTCTTCCTTTCTTTTCCTTTCTCTCAACTATAACAAATGTTTGTTCTAATTTCATTAGCTGCTATGGAAGATTTGGTGTACAAAAAAATTAACAAAAACTCGGGTAATATCATCCTCTCACTAATTTCTACCATTTTTTTGGAATACTTTTTAATTAACCCTCAAAATCAGATAAAAAATGTAGGTAAAATATTCACAAACCAACTTAAATTTTAATTATTTATTAGTATTTTCTTAATTTTCTCATAAAATTTGACATAGAAATTTGCTATTGAGAGTGTTTCTATGGAATTAGGAGTAACAATATCTTTGCTACCAAAAAGATTGCTAATAGTAAAAATTAAGGATGTCTCTTCTATTAGTTCCTTACTTTTAAAGAATTTATCAAATTTTCGTATGGCAATTCTCAAGATTCTTCTATTTAGGCTCTTCTATCAACTAACTTTTAAAGCTCTCACTTTTGATCATCTTGAAAGAGAAAATAAAGCTAGACAAACCGTATCTTTTAGTGACTACATTAAAAGTGAAGCCCTCAATGTTTCAAATATAAGGCAAGCAAAATGGGATTTCCTTGACTAGGCAAACATTTTTCCATTTTGAACAAGAAATAGGTCTCTTGCAATCACATAAGATTCCAATATTCTGAAAGCATTTTATAAATGCAATCCGTCCAATTACAAGAATAGAAAAAAACAAGAACATACATTCCATTTCAATAAGATATAACACTTACAACCACGACTCCAACTTATGCTAGTCTCCCAAAACACAAATGGGTGTTCCACTAATATCTCAATCATAAATGAGAAGACAAAATGTGAAAGCACAATAACAAAAGATGAATATCTCATTAAGAACAGACATAATCTTATAAATCAATAACAAACAAAATAAAAATGAAGACATACAACAGATAACTAAGTATAAGAATTTCACTTGTAAACTTAAAACCAACTGATTTTATGGCCGATCTAAAGTAGAATAAATAACACAGATGTGCCCACTAGAACAAACAACACAGTTATGACCTAAATTAGAACAAATAACACAGATACGACCTAAAATATCAAACTTTTAATTATTTTTTTAAAAAACTATATGAAAACTTTGAAATATTGGACAACAAACAGAGAGAACTTAAAAATAGTACCTTATTATATGCAAAAGACCACTGAAGCTTCACATTGTAGAAAACCTTAGTATCACCATTGACCACTGGAGAAGAGAACAAGCTTTCAGACAAGGGGAGCTTTACCGATCCAAAGAGAGCTTTCCTGAAAGATGTTCAAAATCCTTTAATGGAATTTCAGATTTTGAAAAATATAGTACATGCATTACAAATTAGATATTTTGGGGACTTAGAAATCAAGAAATAGGCAGAGAAATAAAAAATAGAACCACTGGAAGTTTATTGAAATTTCTGATTTTGAAAAATAGTACATGCACTACAAATTAAAGATTGTGGGGACTTAGAAATCAAGAAATAGCTAGAGAAATAAACAAATCTTACCAGTGGAGGTTTAGATTCTTGTCTGAGATGCCGACCCGCCTTGAACGCTTTCAGCTCCATCAACAAATCTAGCTAGATGTAGTGAAGATTAAACCTCAAATGATCTTAAAAATAAAATACACAGAGAGAAATCACAGCTTTGATCTTCAAGAAACCTTCGCTCAGCTTCTTGTATAGAGAGTAAAAGTTTTGGGAAATAATGAATAAAGACACAGCTTCGCGGGTTATAAAAGTTAGTAGAGGGAAATATAATAAATTATTTTGGGGAAAATAGAAGTTTCCCGGGTTTGTCTAGAAAACCGTCGCCATAAGTACTCTATTGCTATGGTTAAAATAACTGTCGCAATAAAATATATATAGCTATGGTTTAAGGGATAATACCACGGTTTATTTTAATAATCTTCCAATCAGCACCATATATATATTACTACGGTTATAACTGTAGAGATAGATCATCTATTGCTACGGTTGAATAACCGTCGCCAATTAAGCGTGGCAATAGATCAAATTTCTAGTAGTAGGCGATTCTTGTTTACATATAGTTAAATTTGTTCTTGCTTCTTTATATTCTTCTTATATTTTATCAAATTAAGTGACATAAACAAACAACAATGTCGGGCACAACACATCTAGTCTACCCATATAAGTGTAAGTTACTTCGGAAGACGAAGAGTATTACAGTAAAATTGAGGCTCTTAACTTTCAAGGTGTAATAAGGAAAGACAACCACCTTGACATGACTATCCTTCTTCACTCTTCCTGGGCTGTTTTCTTCTTACTCCTCGTTATAATTTACTCAATTCTTTTTTGTTAAATCGGGAGCCATTATTTTCTCTCGCTGCCTATGTATTAAACCGGCCTGCTTCTCTCTCTGATAGTTAATCCAGGGGAGAAAAATCTGTGGTAAGTTCTCCGTTCTCCCTCCTCACCAGTTTTTTCTCTACTTTGTCCCTTAAATTCATTTGTGTGGAATAAAAAGTTATTCTCTCTCTCTTTGCCTAAAAACCATTAATCTTCTTCTCTACTTTTCCTTTTCCTCTCTTTTTCTTTCTCTCAACAATGACAGATATTTATTCTGATATCATGCTTTCATTAATTTCTACCATTTTTCTTGAATACATTTTAATTAACCCTCAAAATCAGATGAAAAATGTGGGTAAAATATTCAAAAACCAACTTAAATTTTAATTATTTATTAGTATTTTCTTAATTTTCTCATAAAATTTGACATAGAAATTTGCTGTTGAGAGTGTTTCTGTGGAATTAGGAGTAACAATATCTTTGCTACCAAAAAGATTGTAAATAGTAAAAATTAAGGATATCTCTTCTATTAATTCCTTACTTTTAAAGAGTTTATCAAATTTTCTTATGGCAATTTTCAAGATTCTTCTATTTTCGCTCTTCTATCAACTAACTTTTAAAGCTCTCACTTTTGATCATCTTGAAATAGAAAATAAAGCTAGACAACCCGTAGCTTTTAATATAAGGCAAGTAAAATGGGATTTCCTTGACTAGTGTAGTGCCAATATGCCAATTGTAGCTACATGTTGTCACGCTTTGGAGAGTATTTTAGACTTGGCTGGCACTTAAAAACCACTTGGCCTAATCATATCACGAAGACTAAATTCAAAAGTATAAATAACAATCTAGTGGGCTAATCAACCAGCACTAAATGGAATAATGATTTAAACTGACAATCTAATTCCAAGTGAATACCCTATCATAATAATAATTCGACATGGGACAAGTCAAGTAAATAAGAACATCAATCAATCCATCTCTCTATGAAGCCTCTAACTCTTATATCTAACATAAGGGCAATAGCAGGTTCATTGTTACCTTCAAGAAAAAAAGTACTCTAGAAAATAATAAAGATATAATAGAAAAATAGAATGCCTCTGAAAGTTAAGAGGTCTCACCACTGTTGGGAATGGAATGGATCTCAACGGAGTGCTTATTGATGATTCTAGCACATGTATCTGCATCATAAAACGATGATATGCCAAGTGATATTAGTATATGAAATGTACTGTATGTAAAATAGCTGAAAAATAGTAAGCTCAAAATGAACTCAACTCAGATACTCAACTCAAGATGACAATGAAACTTAGTAAAACATCACAAATCTAAAGTAATAATGTTTTAGAATATACTCAAGGGTATACGATGCAATCCAATCATATCGAGTATTAGTATGTCCTAATTTAGGAGTTTCTCTAATCAACAACTATCACCTATGAGTTGGTAATGATACAACGAAGCGATGTTATTACCATATTCATCCAATACGTTGCCAGAGTAAAAGACATCATGTTAATGAATCCATAATTAATCACATCAAGTCCTCTTATGGGACTATGGAAAAAATATTTTATTTTATAGTTCAATCCTCTCCTATGGTGGCTATGCAATTATTTAGTTTGAGTTATTATTTACTTTTACTCAATTTGGTGCTCGATACTCCTCCGAAGATTCAACATGCTCATAAAAGTCCAATCAATCCCTTAGGTTAACTCATTTAATTAGTCTCATTGGACTCTTATCAAATTCAGTCGTTTCACATCAATCCTTTCAACCAACTATACTATCATCCCAATCACATATTTTTAGAGTAGTTTAAAGGTATGCATTTATGAATGACATTTTAATTTTTTTTCCAGAAAATATGAAAGAAACCTAGGGGACTTATGAACTCTCAACTCCTCTATGACCATCTATGGGGCACATGAGAGAACAATCTCATGCTTTAGTTTAGCCTTACATACCTGGTGTGAAGCTTTCAACAATCAACTCTCAAGAATCCTCCTCGAACTTCTCAATTTTACACTCCTCTTCTCTTTTCTTTAGCCCTAGTCTCTTTCAAGAACATAGAAAGGACTTAGAATTGGGTATATAACTTTTTTTTATACTCAAATTGACCTATTTTGATCGTGTTTTGAGTTTAGGAGGGGTTGAAAAATGTCTAGAATGCTCCTCACGAATTAAAGAAAAAAGTTCCGATTCAGGAAAGGCGGACTGGGCGCGCCTGTGTGTATTTTTTCGAAAATTTTAAAAACGAGTTTTCCAAATCCCGTAGATTTTTTTAAAAAATAAATAAGTGTGGTCCATGATAGGGGTGCGTCGTGCCTCTGTCGTACACTTTCACTATTTTATTTTTTTGCATAAAAAAATTATCTTTTGATCCAGTTACTCTAAAAATCAACTGAGACCATTCTCCCGCTCAATTTTTCATGTTGTGAGCATTACGCATTTTCCCATGCTCCGATGGAAAATCCGAGGCCGAATATGCGATCCGCTTGAAGAGTTGAGTGGGAAAGTGGTCTCGGTTTATTTTTAGAGCAACCAGGTTAAAAAATAATTTTTCAATGCGAAAACATTTTCGGTGAGGGTACGCGACAGGTGTGGACGCAACCATTTATTATATACTCCACCAGCGTATAATGTAAAACTTTCATTTTATTGGTGAGGATGCGCGACACGTGTATACATTTATTGCTTGATCTATTTCTCTATAATTTACAAAATAAAAAACTTAATAGAATAAGAATTAAAAAAGTATACATTTGTAACATATATATATAAAAAGTCATTTTAGATAGTATTATAATTATTATTAATTAATAAAATAAGATAAAATATAAAAAAGTATGACGATAACCGATGATAATGATTATGAGCGATTAGTAATAATGCTCATGACTCGCTGAAGTTGACAGTAATTGGACAAAATTCACGGCGGATAAGAATGATCGGTGGCAATAAAGGCGACTAATGTTGGAATGAAGAATAGTATTATAGTGTTTCAAATTCCATAAAAGGAATTGACAAGAAAATGATCTTACATTCTCAACTTGAAAATAGTAAATCGGAGAACGAAGACTTTACAAACGACCACCTGAAAATTTTTATAGTTGAATGTAGCATAACAAGGACATGTAGGTCTTATTTATAGTGTCTAAAACTTAACTTTTTTACTTTATTTGTAAATTACTTTTTCCATGATCTGATTGCGTTAATAAATTAAAATTAAATTAGATGGAATGAAATTAATGATAGTCAACTTTGCAATACTGTTAAATGTTCTTATTTTTAAAATGGTCAAAAATAATTTATTTCTAAAATTGAAATTATGTCTATATTACTGAAATTCTTTTTTTGAAAAAATACTGTAATGATTCGAACTGTCCGTAATGATTCCGTCGGTCATTTTCGAGTTTATCTGTTGAAGTTACTGTTTTGCTTTTTCCTAAGTTGCTTTGGATCTACTTTGGATCATCTGTGTTGTTGGAACTAGAACAAGTATTTAAAAAGTGGAAACTATGAGTTTTGGCATTTTTGGAAGCTTAAGTTGCTGAAAAAGTGAGTTTTTGTACCATTTGGAGTTTCGAGTGTCGGAACGAAAATCCATCGATTCCATCAGTTCCAGAACATCAAATTGGTCTAGGAGAAGTGACATAATTGAATTTGGAGTTAAAGCGAAGATTTTAGACCCAACCTTGCATTTTTGGTTGATTTCGAATGATAGTTTGACTTTGGTTAGCATTTGAAGTTTGGAAGCTCTAATCATGAACCTGGGTGGTGCAATAGATAAACCCGTAAGCTGTGGCCCAGAACTCGACTGATGAGGCTGAGGCAGAATAACAGAAACCATGGGGGGATTCACTGGAGCTGATGAAGGACTAACAAGTACTATAGGTGGATCAATTAAAGTTGTAGATGAGTCGGTCAGCACTATAGGTGCCAGCACATCGAGAATAAAATTTATATTTTTGAAGGTATAAATTGGAGAAAAGAAATTTGTGGGTGAAAATCCCATTGAAAACGAGTTCAAATTGAAGGGGAATTCATCACTTAAACTCTCCAATCACAGACTATAAAAAAACTCAACTTTTGGTGTTCAATATCATGAAATTCAAGACAAAATTAAGAAAAAGTAATTGGAATTGATAAGTTTGAAGATAAAAACACTTACCCATAGGTTTGACTGGAAAATCTTTGAAGAATTACTCTAAGATCGAACTCGGAATATTAAAAATGGTGAAACTCGTTACTTTAAAACATTAAAACTGTTCAGGTAAAAAGCTCTCCACGAACGCTGATAGGTCTCTGCGTACACAGAGCTCAAGGCTATGCATACCTCCGCGAACACGAATTGGGGTCTGCGAACGCGGAGGTCCACTTACTCGCACTCCGCAACGCAGAGGCTAGGTCCGCGAACATGGAGGTCATAGCACAATGGCCTCAGTGAACCTTGGTCCCAATCCCGCGAACGCGGAGATCAAAGGATGTTGCACCAGATTCATCAAAAATCAGCTCTATTCAAACTCGGAACGGACCCCCGAGGTTCGTTCGGAACTCGATACACACAAACCAAATATATAATCCTACCAGAAATGATATTTCGGACTCAATGAAATTATCACAATTTGATTACGAGGTCTCCTTGAACCCGAAACCCAAAAAAGCGCATTAAAACTAGTCAAAAGCTCAAATATCCAAAATTACCTTGGGAACTTCAAAAATTACTCCGAGACCATTTCTAGCATTAGTTTCACCATCCGGAACCACTGGAACTGCCGAAATTTCGATTAGATCTTCTGAACTCTAAATGGTGACCAAAGTCAAACTTTGATCCGGAAATGCAACTTTGGATCCAAAAATCTTCGTTTTAACTCTAAATTTGATTTCGTCACTTCTCCTAGACCAATTCGACGTTCTGAAACTAATGGAATCCACAGATTTTTGTTTAGACACCCAAAACTCAAATGTTACAAAAACTCATTTTTTCAATAACTTAAGTTTTTAAAAATGCCAAAACTCACATTTTCCACTTTTGAAACACAAGTTCTTAGTTCCGACAACACAAATGATCTAAAGTAAGTCCGAAGCAACTTACGAAGAAACAAAACATTAACTCTACAAATAAACTCGAAAATGACCGGCTAGGTCATTATAGTCGGTCTGAGTCGTATTTCTTTTAAAAAAAAGAATTTCGGTAATGTAGACATAATTTCAATATTAGAAATAATATTTTTTGAAAATAAGAATATTTAACAGTAATGCAGAGTTGACTATCATTAATTTCATTCCATCTGATTTAATTTTAATTTATTAAAGCAATCAGATCATGGAAAAAGGAATTTACAAATAAAGTAAAAGTTAAGTTTCAGACACTATAAATAAGACCTACATGACCTTGTTACGCTACATTCAGCTATAAAAATTTTCAGGTGGCCGTTTGTAAAGTCTTCGTTCTCCGATTTGCTATTTTCAAGTTGAGAATGTAAGATCATTTTCTTGTCAATTCCTTTTATGTAATTTGAAGCACTATAATACTATTTCCCATTCCAACACCAGTCGCCTTTATTGCCACCGATCATCCTTATCCGCCGTGAATTTTGTACAATTACTGTTAACTTCAACAAGTCATGAGCATTTTTACTAATCGCTCACAATCATTATCATCGGTTATCGTCATACTTTTTATATTTTATTTTATTTTTATTAATAAATAATAATTATAATACTGTCTAAAATGACTTTTTTTTTTTATAGTGGCTCTAAAAAAGCCGGGATATCGAACCCAAAGGACTTATCAATTAATTATTTACTAAATTATATTAATTCTAGTTATTTATTAAAGTGTACAATTAACTAAGAGAAGTGTATTTTTGGCCTAACTTCGTCACCCCACACTTAAACTTTTGCTCATCCTCGAGCAACCATTAAAGCTCATCATAAAAATTAAATAGGACCACACTTTGGTTAATACAAACAATATAGGTCATCCAATAAAATTCAAAACATCATGTACATTTCCCAATCATTATAAAAGATATACAAATAAACAACAAACTTTTGACCTCCTTGCCTCAAGGAAGGACTCTAACTCATCCAATTTAAATTTGTTCACCTACTCTCTTAAGAAAGGTTAATAACAACACCTATCTATCATGAAACAAGTGCCCTCACATGAAGTAATAGTACACACGCTCAATTCAAAAGATTGAATATAAATTAAGGGCTTCGCATTAAGGAACAACTCTCACACTCACAAAAAATTCACATGTATGCCCAAAGAACCATAGGCTTACCCGTTATGTACATCTACACTAATTAAGCATGCTTGAATAGAATCAAATAAGACTTTGATGAGTTGTAATATAGGCTAAGGGACAAGTAGGAAAACTATATAATAATGGCTTACGCTTTGCTAAGCACTTTGCACTTTTAGACTTTATCACCTATTATCTTCTTCTCTTTATTTTTTCTTCAACCCTTTCTTCAATAATTATTTCACTAGAAATTTCATCTCATCAAGAATGTTTCACTTTTTATTTTCAAATAATTTTTTTCTTTTTTTACATGGCACATTCTTTCAAAGAGGGTTTTTTTTATCACCATGTAGCTATCATTGATCACCTTTTACCACTTAATCATCCTTTTTTTTGAAATTTAACAATTATAATAAGTCTATGCTACAGTGTTTAAGGAAGCAAGATGCAATAACTAGGGATTCAATAAAATTGGATCAAGGTAAAAATATGGCTACCAATAAAAGGCTACAAGCTCAAAAGGGCTAACTAGTGATATAATATCTGAAAATGCAAAAATTTTACAAGACAAATCAAGGAAAACCTATTATCATCTCATAAACAAAGCAGTACTTTTTATTTCGCTTCAATAACATGCAAGGCAAGTTCTAGACTATGATGCAAAACATGGAATAACCAAACTCTCACTACACGTGGCACAAGTATCAATCGAGATGGATCATTTCCACTTTTAAGAGAGATAAGGTCATAACAAACTACAAAATAGAACAAGCTACATATAAAGTCACAACCATGAACCTATATGTCAAATAATTTGCAATTTAATTAACAATCAAGTATTCATAGGAAAGTACTACTAAAAAGTAGGCCTAAATAGCAAGTATCAAAGAAGTCAAAAGGTCTTTTCTTTTCTCTCCAAAAAATAAAATAAATAACAATGAATATTTACTTCCTAAAAATAAAAATAAAAAAATAAAAGATACTCGGTTCAAAGGGGCCCCCTCGAAAAAGAACCGAAAAGAAAAACCAAGGGACAGACTAATCATGCTTCTACTAATGAATTTTTTTTTTATAAAAATAAATAAATGAAAATATTTTTGTAATTTTTTTAATTTTTTTTGTTTTTAACTATTTAATTTTTCTTTTTGATGAATAAACCCTAAAGCATGCTTAATCCTAAACAATATATTTGAAAGAATTCCTACTCCACACTCGAAAAGACGCTATGTCCTCAAAATATCAATTAAAATTTAAAACAAGGGTTAAGAAAACTTCCTGAGGCCTTTAGACCTAGCTAGAAGCATCTTTTCTCAATATCCACTGAGGATTGTACGCACCCCACACTTAAACTCAAACGTGCTCCTTTGCTTCAAATTTTGGGTACTCAGACTTCCCTTACTCTGCAAAAAAAAAAAAAAAAATTAAGAACACACAAAAACTAAAAAAAAAGTGACACTAAAATATAAAAATAAAAGATAAAAGATAAAAACTTAAATAAAGAAAAAGAAAAAAAATATCACCTAGAAAAAATAATTAATTTCTAAGCCCCGGCAACAGAGCCAAAAACTTGTTGCTTCCCTAGCACACGCAAGTGTACGTGTTCAATCCAATAATATAGTGGCTCTAAAAGAGCCTGAATATCAAACCCAAAGGACTTGTCTATTAATTATTTACTAAATTATATTATTCTAAATATTTATTTAAGCAGCGAACAATTAACCAAGAGAAGAGATATTTTTACGCAATCAACTAATGAATCAATCTTAGATTATGGTTTAGCTAATAATCATGTTTAATATCAATTCCATTAAGTTATTTAATTATCTAGTTGCCGATTCACAGGATTTAATTTACCTAAGCAGGGTTGCACGCCTCTACCAGCCTACTATTATTGACAGCTTAACTACATCGTTGAGTAGGAATAGACACTATCAATGAAAATGCATTAAAGAACTCTTCCTGTATCTGAACCAAACAGGGTGGATGGGTAGGTGTCACAAGTCTCTCATACACGAATCATCTAGTCTCCTAGACAAAAAAGCTCCTATACCCTGATTTCTATTCATTCCAACATCTCTCGAATTTAGAGCAGACAATAGATTTATTCCATGATTGGTCAGACTATGAAATATAGATAAAAGAAATATGATAAACAAATATTTCAAATTAATAAATTAATAATAACTAAACAACTATATTATTAGCTACCATAATCTTAGAACGAGAAGTTTAACTCCACATAGACACAAAGAAATTACCACAAATCATTCAAAGATAAATATAATAATAAACAATAATGGAAAAAGAAAGATGAAACCAAAATTCTCCGGCCTCCATGGCGGCTTCTATTTCTCTATAGGTCAAAAGTTATGTAAAACCTAATTTTAGGGAATATTTATAGGGGTAAAAAAGATCTCAAATAAGAATGGAAATTGGGATTTTACTGGGTATATTAATTTATAGGGTACAGTTGTGGAACTTTACTGGGTATATTGTTGTTTTGTTGTTGTAAGAGTTTTCCTTTCACCAAAAGGAGGAAAATAAGTTTAGCTATCTTCCTTCTTAAAAAATTAAAAAAAAAAAGTTTAGCCACCTTCACTAAGAATCCACAAAGTTTAGCCACCTTCCAAGAACTAGTGAAAATCTTAATACATCTAAATCACTCTAGGATGCAAAAGAGGATTGGTAATGCATCGAACAGTCAAGAACTCTATTTACTATTCAAACCCTAGCTTGTTTTTGCCTAATTCAGAACTCCATTTACTATTCAAACCCTAGCTTGTTTTTGCCTAATTCAGAACTCCATTTACTATTCAAACCCTAGCTTATTTTTTCACTAAAATTAATGAACTCCACAATAGAATGGGCAATTTAATAAAGAGAATAGAAGTGAAACTAAAGAGGTTTCCTTACTTGCGGAAATGGCGAGAACCTGAAGCTGCGCTAAAGTTGGCAGAAGCTGCGGCGAATTAGCTTCTGCTTGTATTTCAAATTGTTTTAAAGCTTTAGAAAAAGGTTAAAGATATCCACGTACTTGTGGGTTAAGCACATGGGCTGTAAAATTAAACTAATTAGTTGAATTCAACTAATTAGTTGAAGTTTGTGTGTGTCAATAATCCACTCATTTATTAACTCAATTCATTTCAATTTATTTAAAATTGGGTTGATATGCAACGCGAATGGACTCGAAAAAGATCTTGTCAAAATATTTTTAAACCACTTTTTTTTTTAATTTGATATGTTTTATACAACCAAAATAAAGAAAAATATAATTTAATTAAGTACTAAAATATTGAAAAGGAATAAAGAAAATAAGAAAAGTTGGGTCTTGGCCTGCTCTTAAACTCATTACTAAACCCATTTTGACCCCAACCCAATTTAACCCAAGCAAATTTTGGTTGGATTGGGTCTTGACCCGTTTGTTGTCTTGATCTATTATAACCCGCTCAACTTTGACCCAACCCGCCCAATTGTCACCCCTTATTAAATATACTCCTTCAATTATATTTTCAGTTCAAATATGCCCTTTAATCATGATTTTAATTCAAATATACTTCTCCCGTTAATACTTCGATTAAAAAGTATCCTTAAATATACTTTCAGTTTAAATATACCCTTCTTATTATGCTTTGGCACATATTTGCCCTTAATTTTGATAAAGAGACACGCCAAGTACATAAGTAAATAACTTACGTCCAATTTTAGATATTTAAATCTTTTAGAAACTCATGTGAATGGTGTTAATTTACATATTTTTTTCTAGTCTCATTTGGTTCTAAGAGTCTCTCTCTATAAGTCAAGTCTCATTTTGGTCACCATTTTTTCATCCTTTGAACGTCCGCATTTTAAAATCTCAAAAAAAATTGGGAAACCCAAAATCGAATTGAAATTGGGCCTTCACTTGCGCGAAGGTCACTGTACCGCCTTCAACAATTGAGTCTGGTCAATCATTAGCTACCACGTGGCAGCTTTCCTTCCAATTGCAATTAAATTGCAATCTTCAAGCCTTTATACGAATGTACTAATATATATTATTATATTCACGTTAATTCATGAAGTTGCTTGCTTGATTTTTCTTCTTTAATCTTTTCTTTTTAATTTATTTGAGCTCCAAATCTTTTTATTTTCGCGCCAATTTAATCCTATAAATAAAATACACAATTTATCACAATTCTTAAAATTTATGCTCAAAACGAATAAATAAAAATATTAAATATGAGATGAATAATGATTAAAGATATGTATTTTTGACATAACATCATCACCGTCCCATTCCAGTTCTATTTGACACAGGATCTACCTAATCATATGTATCAACTTATTTTGCCACGACCCTTGGTATTAAGTGTGAGCCCCTTGCCAAGTCTATATGCGTTTTCACCCTGGTAGGTGAGTCTTCAGTGGTGAATCGGGTGTACTAGGGTTGTATGGTTACCTTCTTGGGGGAGAGAGACTATTGCTGATTTGATATTACTTAATATGGTTGATTTAGATGTGATATTGGGTATGAACTGGTTATCACCTTATCATTGCCTTCTCGATTGCCATGTAAAGAATGTGACTTTATCTTGTCCTGATTTTCCTCGGTTAATGTAGATTGACGTGTCTAGTTCTTATCCCAAAGGGTGGATCTCTTAGATGCATGCTTGTAGGTTGATGGATAAGGGGTGTTTATCGTATTTGGCTCATGTTCGAACTTGTTCTTAAGAGTCACCATCATTGGAGACCACCAAAGTTGTGAGAGAGTTTATGGATATATTTTCGACAAATTTGCCAGGAGTTCCTCCAGATCGTGACATTGATTTCGCTACCCATGTGGAGCCGGGCACTAAGCCCATTTCTATTGCCCCTACAATGTGGCTCCAACTGAGTTGAAGGAGCTAAAGGATCAATTGCAGGATTTATTGAAAAATGAGTTTATTCGTCCGAATGTATCTCTAACCTCAATGGTGCGCCTACTAAAGTCCTCTTACTCCTGTATCTGCATTATAAAATGGTGCAGCACCGAATGGCGTCAGTACGTGGAATGTACTGACATGTAAAATAGCTGAATAACAACGTAAGAGGTTTCCTTACTTGCGGAAATGGCGAGAACCTGAAGCTGCGCTAAAGTTGCAGAAGCTGCCGCTAATTAGCTTCTGCTTGTATTTCAAATTGTTTTAAAGCTTTAGAAATAGGTTAAATATATCCACGTACTTGTGGGTTAAGCACATGGGCTTTAGAAATAGGTTAAAGATATCCACGTAATTTGATAGAAAAATATAATTTAATTAAGTACTAAATATTGAAAAAGAATAAATAAAACAAGAAAAGTGGGTTAAGCACATGGACTGTAAAATTAAACCCAACCCGTTCAATTCATCCAACTCGTTGAAGTTTGGGTATGTCAATAATCCACTCATTTATTAGCTCAACTCATTTCAGCTAAATTCATTTCAATTTATTTAAAATTGGGTTGATATGCAACGCGAATGGACTCGAAAGAGATTTTGTCAAAATATTTTTAAACCACTTTTTTTTTTAATTTGATATGTTTTAAATAACCTAAATAAAGAAAAATATAATTTAATTAAGTACTAAATATTGATAAAGAATAAATAAAATAAGAAAAGTTGGGTCTTGGCCTGCTCTATAACTCATTACTAAACCCGTTTTGACCCCAACGTCCCAATTTGACCCAAGCAAATTTTGGTTGGATTAGGTCTTGACCCGTTTGTTGTCTTGATCCATTATAACCCGCTCAAATTTGACCCAACCCGTCCAATTGTCACCCCTTATTAAATATACTCCTTCAATTATATTTTCAGTTCAAATATGCCCATCAATCATGATTTTAATTCAAATATACTTCTCTCATTAATACTTCGATTAAAAAGTATCCTTAAATATACTTTCAATTTAAATATACCCTTCTTATTATGCTTTGGCACATATTTGCCCTTAATTTTGATAAAGAGACACGCCAAGTACATAAGTAAATAACTTACGTCCAATTTTAGATATTTGAACCTTTTAAAAACTCATGTGAATGGTGTTAATTTACATATTTTTTTCTAGTCTCATTTGGTTCTAAGAGTCTCTCTCTATAAGTCGACTCTCATTTTAGTCACCATTTTCTCATCCTTTGAACGTCCGCATTTTAAAATCTCAAAATAAATTGAGAAACCCAAAATCGAAAGGAAATTGGGCCTTCACTTGCACGAAGGTCACTGTACCGCCTTCAACAATTGAGTCTGGTCAATCAGCTTTCCTTCCAATTGCAATTAAATTGCAATCTTCAAACCTTTATACGTATGTACTAATATATATTATTATATTCATGTTTATTCATGAAGCTGCTTGCTTGATTTTCCTTCTTTAATCTTTTCTTTTTAATTCATTTGAGCTCCAAATCTCTTTATTTTCGCGCCAATTTAATCCTATAAATAAAATATATAATTGATCACAATTCATAAAATTTATGCTCAAAATGGATAAATAAAAATATTAAATATGAGATGAATAATGATTAAAGATATGTATTTTTGACATAACATCATCACCGTCCCGCTTCAGTTCTATTTAACACAGGATCTACCTAATCATATGTATCAACTTATTTTGCCACGGCCCTTGGTATTAAGTGTGAGCCCCTTGCCAAGTCTATATGCGTTTTCACCCTGGTAGGTGAGTCTTCAGTGGTGAATCGGGTGTACTAGGGTTGTATGGTTACCTTCTGGGGGGAGAGAGACTATTGCTGATTTGATATTACTTAATATATTGATTTAGATGTGATATTAGGTATGAACTGGTTATCACCTTATCATTGCATTCTCGATTGCCATGCAAAGAATGTGACTTTATCTTGTCCTGATTTTCCTCGGTTAATGTGGATTGACGTGTCTAGTTCTTATCCCAAAGGGTGGATCTCTTAGATGCATGCTTGTAGGTTGATGGATATGGGGTGTTTATCGTATTTGGCTCATGTTCGAGCTTGTTCTTAAGAGTCACCATCATTGGAGACCACCAGAGTTGTGAGGGAGTTTATGGATATATTTTCGACAAATTTGCCAGGAGTTCCTCCAGATCATGACATTGATTTCGCTACCCATGTGGAGCCGGGCACTAAGCCCATTTCTATTGCCCCTACAATGTGGCTCCAACTGAGTTGAAGGAGCTAAAGGATCAATTGCAGGATTTATTGAAAAATGAGTTTATTCATCCGAGTGTATCCCTTTGGGTGCTCCTTTTTTTTCGTAAAAAAAAGATGGCACTATGCGGATATATATTGAATATCGCCAGTTGAATAAAAAAGCTATCAAAATAAGTATCATTTGCCTCATCTTGATGATTTATTCGACTAGTTGTCAGGTGTTTTAGTGTTTTCCAAGATCGATTTGAGATCTGGATATCACCAGTTGAGAGTCTTATATCCCGAAGACAGCCTTCAGGACCGGCTATGGCCATTATGGGTTTGTGGTTATGTCTTTCGGGTTAACTAATGCCCTAACCACTTTCATGGAGTTAATGAACCGGATGTTCAGACCTTATTTGGATATATTTGTGATTGTATTTATTGATGACATAACTTCAAAAATGAGTTCGACCATGTGCAACATTTGAGAATTTTACTTTAGAGGTTGAGAGAAGAAGAATTATATGCCAAGTTTTCAAAATATGAGTTCTGGATCGAGTCGATAGCTTTCCCTGAGCATGTGGTGATGAAAGATGGCATTATGGTAGATCCAGCTAAAGTAGCGGCAGTTCGTGAGGGGGCTAGGCTGACATCAGTGACAGAGATCCAGAATTTTATTGGCTTAGCGGGGTACTATCGGCGCGTTTTGCAGGGATTCTCTTCCATTGCAGCCCCCATTGACTAGACTCGCTAAAAAAGATGTGTCTTTTTAGTGGTCAGAGAAGTGCAAGGCGAGCTTTTAAAAGCTCAAAGAATTATTGACCTTGATACCTGTGTTCTTACTTTGTCCAAGGAGGGAATGCCTTTTGTGGTGCATTGTGATGACTCTAAAGTATGTTTGGGTGGGGTGTTGACGCAAAAGGAGAGAGTGATAGCATATGCATCTCGACAGTTGAAGGTGCATGAGAGGAATTACCCTACCAATGATTCAGAGTTAGCTACAGTGGTCTTTGTATTGAAGTTGTGTTGATATTATCTCTAGGGAGTGCATTGTGAGATCTTTACCAATTATTGGAATATCAAATATATTTTTTTGCAGCCTAATTTGAACATGAGGCAACTTATGTGGTTAGAGTTGTTGAAAGACTATGACATCTCGATTCTATTTCACCCCGGCAAGGTGAAAGTGGTTGTGGATGTCTTGAGCCGAAAGACCTCTAGCATGGGGAGTTTGGCATTCCTGAGAGCGGAGGAGAGACTCTTAGCTTTGGAGGTTCAGTCACTTGCTCGACAGCTTGTTCGATTAGATATTTCTCTTCCTCATAGCATTTTAGCCTTTGTGGAGGCCATGTCTTCACTACTTGATCAGGTGTGTGCTCACCAGTTTGATGATGCTAGATTATGCTTTATTTGTGATAAGGTGTTGAGGGGCAAAGCGAAAATAAGTACTGTTGACTCAGAGGGTGTTTTTAGGATTAATGGAGGGGTTTTTGTTCCTAAGGTGGGAGATTAGGTGAGACTGATATTGGAGGAGGCTCATTGTTTTAGATACTCTATCCATCCCAATGTGGCAAAGATGTATCATGATTTGAAACAACATTATTGGAGGTGCAGGATGAAGAGAGACATTGCTGAGTTTGTGGTATTAAATGCTTGAACTATCAACAAGTCAAATACGAGCACCAAAGGCTTGGGGGTTCAATGCAAAGGATGCTCATTCCCGAGTGGAAGTGGGAGCACATTACTTTGGATTTTGTTATTGGTTTTCCCTTTGCTTTGGGCAAGTTTGACTTCGTTTGGGTGATTGTAGATAGATTGACTAAGTCAGCTCACTTTCTTCCAGTGAAAACTAGCTATAGTGCAGAGCAATTAGCTAGGTTGTATATCTGGAATATTGTTATATTGCACGGGCTGCCGGTGTCACGCCTCGAGAGGGTACCCTAGACGTGGCCGACACTCAGAGATTATTGCTAGCCCCTGAGCGAACCACTTGCTCTCAGGACAGTCAATTAACATCAACGTAGCGGAAGTAAAGCAGTTAACTACTTTAATAAAAAGGCCAAAGGTCAACATCTGTCTCAACATCAACCAAGTAAGTAAAAGTACTACTCAGTTCATAAGGAAAACATCAACATCAACCTCGACATCATGTCTACGAAGTCTCTAACCTGACTCAACTTTCTAAGATGGTACCATGATAGACCCTGGCTACCAGACTCAATGAAGAAAGGAAACATTAAATAAGAGGGTCTCCTCCGAATAGCAAAGAGGCTCACCAATGCTGGAACTCGCAATCTCTGACCTTAATGGTGCGTCTACTAAAGTCCTCCAACTCCTGTATCTGCATCATAAAACGGTGCAACGCCGAATGACGTCAGTACGTGGAATGTACTGGCATGTAAAATAGCTGAATAATAACGTAAGTATAGTATAACAGTATAAAGATAACATCAGCTCGACATCATACTCCATCAGAATGTCAAGAGTCTATCTAAGGCAAGAGATTAGAATAGACAATTGACCCATCAATCTCTCATCTCAATATCATCATCACATCAAACTCATCTCAAGGAAATTCAACTCAAATCACTAAAGAGACCTCAACGTCACCTCAACTCAGGGAACATCAACATCGACTCAACTCAAGGAACATCGACTCAGAACATCACATCAACATAAAAAAGAGAGTTCTATCAAAAGGAACCTAACTGGGAGTTTCTCTAACCGACAACCATCACCTATGAGCCAGTGATAGTACAACGAAGCGATGCCGTTGCCACATCCATCCAGTATCCTGCCCGGGGTAAAGGACATCAACCTCAGTGGATCCACAAGAAAAACCTCAGTCCTCATTTGGGACAAGAAAGGAGCCATCCGCATTGAGGTTCAATCCCCTCTTCCTACGCATGCCACATAGTTAATGGGTTCAAGTGGGACTCACTCTTACTCATTTCGGTGCTCAATACTCCCCTCAGAACTCGATATGCTCATAAAACCTCAACCTCATCAGTCACATAGGGACATAATACCTCATCATCAGTCCCATAGGGACATAACATAATACCTCAACATCAACATCAGTCTCGTAGGGACATAATATAATACCTCAACATCAACATCACCTCACCTCATAACATCAACATCAACATCATGGACTTACGATACTCTTTTTAGAATTTAGTTTCAAGTTTTAAGACTCATGAACATCATTCTCATCAACATCATTATTAGGACTCTCATCAAATGTGAAATACAATCACAACATCATCATCATCAAGATTCTAGACACATCCCCTAACTTCGTCATGCATGCTTTTCAAATAAAATAATTATAGGGTTTTAAAATACACTCATGAAAATGAATTGTGATACATGATAGACTAGTGATGACCATCAATTTATGCAAGAAATTATTTATACATAAAATAACATCAATTATATATGCATCAAACCCTTCACATTAACCTCATCATGTCAAGACACAAATCTCTTTACTAGAAAGGGCACATGGAAGAACATTCCCATGTTTTAGGTTATACTTACATACCTAGAATGATTTGCTAACACAATTATGCACCACCTCCTCAACCTCAAGTCCCCTCAAGCCCTGACTTAGTGACTTCTAGGAAGAACGCTTTAGAATTGGCTTTTTGAAATCCTTTTCTTAGAAACCGACCTTTATTGGTCATAGGGGTAGGTTTAGGATTGATAGGAATGGACTAAAATGTCCTCCGTAATTTAAAAGAATTTTTCCCCGACCTGAAATAACACAGTCCGCGACGCGGACCTATCACGGACAGTGTATTTTCGGAAAATTCAACTCCGTCGAAAAATCACAGGAAAACATAAGTGTGGCTCTGCGACAGGTCCGCGACGTGGTTCCATCGTGCAGTCACACTGTTTTTCGTTTTGGAACGAAAAATTATCTTTTGACTCGGTTGCTCTAAATATTGTACCAGTAAGTCATTTTAAAATCTAGAATTAATCTAGAAAATATTTATGTAGTGTAGAGCAGCTCCAACAGTGACGGTTATGAGCTTAATCTTAAGATATCAAAATATATATGGAGTATAAAAGTTATATGTTAAAGAAATTTTTTTAAAAAAAATTCATTTGGTGTCTGATATTTGCATTCAAGCTCAACTAATTCAAGATTTGTGCCTTATAGAGCCTTATTTCGGGAAAAAGAACTCCCTAGCTACCAAAGTTTCTTGACGTATCCATGACTCGAATTCGATACCTCTAATTAGGAAAAAGAACAACCCCATTTGGTAGTGCATATGTTAGAATTATTTCTAACACCACTTACACTAGATTGAAATTTATTGAATAAGTTTTTCAATATATATTATTGTATTATTCATTTTAACAAAAAACAAATTGAAAGTATAAAATTTCACATTACTCTTAATGAATGAACCTTTTTCTCTTCTATTGCCATGCTCTAAATTCGCTTCTTGCTAAGCATGTGCGATTTATTTTTATGTATGTCGCTTCTATCATTTTGTTACTTTTATTTTCTACTTTTTATTGTGCTACTATTATTATATGTCAATTTAGCTACTAAGTGTTTTCAGTTCAATATGGATACGTTAAACTTACTTTTGACAAGTTTGGTGTTCCTGAAGTTGTTTCCTCATCTATTTTCCAAGTTATTATCTTAAGAGTATTTAATATGCATTAGTCAAATTGAAGTAACCTAAGCCCTTAGTGCTTGTGATACATATTTTATCACACAGGTAAATTCTTGTCAAGAGAAATATTCCATGATCCAATATCAAGAATCTTTGATCTCTTTGAGTGGTATTCCTTAGATTAGTATTGCTTATAAGTAATATGATATTTATAATCCATCGACATGATGAGTTTCATTTGGTTCTCTTTGGGATGATAAAATGACCAACTTAACTCAGTGGTTAGAGTACTGCTTTCATACGGCGGTAGTCATTGGTTCAAATCCAATAGAAGGTAAAACTTATTAGATCCATTGACTCTGGTATCTAATAAGGTTTAACACCCACCTTTTATCACATCTACGTCTTTATCTACTTAAATTGATAAGTTTTTTTAGCAATGACTTGATTAGTGTTCTATTTGATGAGATGTAGTAAGTATTTTTCTTCGGTCTCCTTGGTAGAACAATGCAACTAAAAAGATAGTACCTTTACAACTTTAAACACATAGATTATTGTACAAAATGAACTTGTAATTTTCATAGTTGCATTTTCTATTACTCATTATACTAAATTTCAAAGACAAACTATGTATAGTGTAGAATAACTATACAGACCAAGAGTGAAGGCAGCAAACCAAGACATTAACAAAATTAAAAGGCAACAGGAATACTACTATCTTGCACTTTTGTTGGATCACCGATATATCATATTGTATGAATTATTAGTTCTTCGTCTCTTCATTCAATATTCAAGTCATTCAACATTTGTCAAAGGAATATGACGTTCGTTGAGAAGTTTAAATATTAATGGATTTACAGGGTGAAAGAAAAGAAGAAAGAAAGTAGAAGTAAAAAGTTTTTGTACAAATATTGACATGAAACTACAACACACTAAATATATTTTACCACACAAGCTTTTCTTGTCCTCTCCCTTCTTTTTCACTAGAGCAATTTGAATTTATAAGAGGAATGTATTGGTAAAGAACAACCCTAGTTGTGGGTTTAAATTATCGAACTTGCAAGAATTGAAACAAGAATCATGTTGAAATTCATGGTTAAATCACTTATAAGGAAGGATAGATCAAGTCTTGAAGTCACACGAAGAAACGAGAGGCGAAAACTTGATTGACACTTCAAATGATAACCAAAACCACAACTAACGTTGCTGGAGATTTACTCACTGTCCAGAGTGTTCTTCCAAAGGGAAAATCTGGAAAATTGAATGTTTTTATCGTGACTCAGCAGCCCCCAAACGTGGGGTACCAGCCCTCTTAAAATAAGAGTAAAACAATCCTTATATAGTACTTAAACCTAAGCCTAAAACTAGTAGGAAAAGTAATCATAAACGGACCAGGAAAAGTATCCTAATACATGTAGGATTCCCAATGGAATGAGGCTTCACGGACTGGACCACGGCCTGAGGTCATTTTCACGCCCAAGAATGGCCGTCCACGGTGTTTAACATGTCCTGGAAACTTTCCAAAACTTGTTCACTTCACAAGGGTTCTTCATGGATCGATCGTGAAGAGGACCATGATCTGTGAACTTGGCTGTGGTGACTACCTTTTTTTCTGGAAACTGTCTAGTGAACTTTGGTGCCTTTCACGAGCACCTTCACAGCTCGTGGAGTGAACCATAAGTCGTGAAAGGGCTCATGGTAAGGCTCTTGGACACGAGAAAGACAACCTTCACCTGGACGACCATGCTCACGATCCGTCAAGTTCATCACGGGCCGTGAATGGATCCGTGTGCTTGTTTGTTCTTTTTTTGTCCCGGCTTAGGACGACCATGCTCACGATCCGTCAAGTTCATCACGGGCCGTGAATGGATCCGTGTGCTTGTTTGTTCTTTTTTGTCCCGGCTTATTTTATGTACTCCTGGATCACTTAGCTACTGATTCTCCTTGTCTTCACACCACCACATGATTTGAATAACTGGACATGGACAGTGCATAACTCAAAGTACAACATCTTCAATTAACTCCACAATAAGAAGCTCTAATTTCTTCGGAGATGTCTTAGTTTTTGTCCTTTTTAGCTTTGTTGCTGCTTTATTTTGATTTCCAGCCACATACATGTATATCCTGTGATGTTTCCAGATCATCCACCAGCAGTGCTCTTCTAGGATTTATCCAATTTTAGCTCCAAATCAGTCTGACATTCATAATTATATGAAATTCTCCTTTTCCTACAAAACAAACATAAAACATATATTAAACTAACCAAAGCGCTTAAGAACTCATAATAATCCTATGTATTAAGCATTGAAAAAGTCATATTTTCACGACTTATCAAAACTACTGCTCTACATATCCCGCACCCTTAATCCTTTTTAGTCCATCATCCATCCAAAAAAGAATGTCACCTAATTAGAATTAGAAATAATTAAACTTTAAAATTCTCATTTTACCCTTAGTGAAATAATTTTCAACCACGCAAATATCTATTGAAGATTTCAGACCACAAATTTCAATAGTCTTTTTTTCTCTCTTTAACCCCATGCAAAATCAAAATGTCACATAAAATGGGACGAGGGAGTAGAGTATCTATATTTGATTTTTTAGTTTTACAGTATTTGTGTCCACCACTAATTGTGGGTCCATCTTGTTTTAGATTCGATGTTGGATTCATCTTCAGAAATTATAATTTTGATGTCAAAACGTTCGTATTAATGTGGAGATCAACATTTTGATAGCGTGGAGATATTCAGAGGTGTTTTGGGCACGGATAACTATCATAAAGTAAATTTGGAGTGTGCTTGATCGTCTTTGAGATAGGCAACGGTCTCCATCTTTAACTAGGATCTTCTTTATAATGCTTGATCGTCTTTGAGATAGGCAATGGTCTCCATCCTTAACTAGGATCTTCTTGATAATGCTTAGCATAAATTTCATATTAATTTGGGCCGTATTTGCCCAATATTCCATTTCTTTCCATTCTATCATGTTTTCGTGATTCTCGGGCGAGCTTAGACTAGTATTGTCCTTTGGAGACCTTAGTTTGGGCTTGGAGTTGCGTTATGTCATGATTTGGGACAGAATATCCTTTTTAATAGATATGTGGGCGGCCTTAGACTAGGTTTGAGCCTTAGTTGCTTCGTTATGAACTTTATTACTATTATAGCTAGTTGTGGCTTTCGACAAAACTTATTTATGGTAATGTGCTTTGAGCTAGTGCTCGAGACTCAGGTGTCTATGTTTGACTTATCTACGCTCAATTCTAGGCTAGAGCTTATGATTTTGGGGTAAGACATTGATCCTAGTGATATTTCTTCCCCTTGCTTGATTATGAGATGTTGAGAATGCGTAGTAGTGTACTTAGTTGTCGGATGGTGCTATCTTATTGGAGTATATTTATTCTATATTATTGGACCCGAGGCCCTATTTGAGGAGATATTGGACCCTAATTACGCTCAGCCTTCATCTTTATAGAGGTGGTGGCATGGCTTTCTAGCTTGTATGTATTATTTGGATACTGGAACGATATGCATTGCATTGGTTGTTCATTCATATTGATTTTGTCGTACGATCACAATCATGCATTGACTCATCATTCATGCATGTAGAATAAGAGAGAATAGTTTTCACTGACACTGGTTTCTAGGTTGTTAATATTACATTAGTTTAAAACTAGTTTTTAATGTAATTCCACTTGAGACTGTGGAGGCATCTAGAATATGTCGCGTTGATGTCCTTTTCTGCATTATGGCTACTACTATTCCTCCAATATCATCGATGGAGATGATGATTATGATAACTCATGATGTGGCCCAAGACAGTGTGTATTGGTTTTTCGAGCCTTCGTGGGACTTAGTACCATTGTTTTGGGTGGAGGTAATGCACGAGTTTTACCTTGCTATTTGGGCTAGGGTAGGTCATATAACACTTGTAGATATGTGTTGCGGAGAGATTTCATGCATTGCATTGTTATGCATCGGCATTACTAGTACATTTTTTGTTGCTTGGTCCCTCGATAGTATAGGACGTCGGTTAAGGTTCTGTTTGCTGATTGCACTGTCGATGATATGGGATGCCAGTTGGTTATTATTTGCTCATATCTGTACTTGCCTGTGTTACTTTGTTAGATTATGACTTATTTCTTCATTTATTGAATATGTACCCTTTTAGGCTGGTTTGGATTAGTTCCTAGGTTGTTATAGACTCTTGATGTTTTCCTTGACCTTGCTAAGTAGCCTTTATAGCCTATCTTTCATGCCAATAGATGATAGATTTGATTCTTCCAAGTATGCTTCTCTCCTTCTCCTCTTTATCTCGTATATCTCAATTATTATTTATTCTATCTACATATTATCCTGCTAATATTATTGTACTTCCTTTGTTTTTATGTTATATATATACTTACTTTATTTGTGTCAACGTATACATATTGAGTACTATTTGTTTGCCACTCATATTTTACTTCTTCCCCCTCCTGATCATAATGTAAGTCCCCTTATTGACTTTTTTTTATGCATAGCTGTTATTGATTTTTGAGATTGGGATGAACTTTAGGCGTTCGGAGTTGCCGATTTTTAGCCTGTATTGTTATTGTTTTATGTAAAAGCCTTGTACTCATATTTTGTTTACTACAAGCTTGATTATTAACTGATGTCAGGTTTTGGGGTGGGTTCCCGTATATTATTTCTTCAGTCTTATATTTCTTCTCCTAGTTTTGACCACTTTTACTTCTTGTGGTTGCGTTCCGTGGGATAGTCCATTGCCTCTGGTTTCAGGCTATGCGTTAAGCTTACCTACCAGTGCGTTGGGGTTGGTGCCATGATGGCCTAAGAGATCGGATGGTGCTATAAAATAAAGACAAAACCCTTCAGGAAGGATTATCTGGGTGTATAGGCAAGTTAATGATTGACACATTCTATTAGAAAGAAAACTTTGCAAGCAAAGAAAGTTATCTTCAATTGTTTTAGCTTATGACACAAATATTCTTTAGAATTTTTAAAGGCATCATCTGGTCCACTGATCTGAGTTTAAGAGTGGCAACTTGAGATCCTTTCAATTGGCTATAGTAGTTCTAGAAGAATTGAAGATTGTGCCTAAAGTCACCAAGAAACTGGACATCTCATCTTTAAGCAATACCACAAAGGCAAGGACCCCCAACCAAAAATCAAACAACTTAACCCTCTGTTTGGAGTTGTGTTCATAAGCATATAATTTCTTGCTAATCATGTATTATTTGACCCTCAAAAGTGTCACAAAACTCAATTACATTATTAAATTGTCATATTATCTTTCCTAGAAAAAGAATGTCTTATCATCTATATTGGTACAACAATAACAACATACCCAGTGGAATCCCACAAGTGGGGTCTGGGGAGGGTAGAATGTACGCGGACCTTGCCACTAACTCATAGAGGTAGAGAGGTTATTTTCTAGGAACCCTTGTCACAAAAATCCATAAGCAGAATAAGCTAGATATGGAAAACAGGATAGGAAGAGACAGAGAAAGTGAACAGGAAGAGCGATTAATAACGAAAAACACATGATAACAAGTAAATACGAGACAAGTCACATATATAAGGCAGATAAATACGACATCAGGCAACTCCTACCTATCTAACCTATTAGCCTGCTACTCTAATTCGTGTCCTCCACTCCTTCCTATCTAAGGTCATGTCCTCGGTGAGATCAAGTTTCACGATATCTTGTTTGATCACCTAACCCGATGGTTCGGACATGAGCAGAGAATAGTAATCTTCTTCTCTACTTTTCCTCTTCCTCTCTTTTCCTTTCTCTCAACAATAACAGATGTTTATTCTAATTTCCTTAGCTGCTATGGCAGATTTGGTGTACAAAAAAATTAACAAAATTAGATGAAAAATTAACAAAAACTCGGGTAATATCATCCTCTCACTAATTTCTACCATTTTTCTTGAATACTTTTTAATTAACCCTCAAAATCAGATGAAAAATGTAGGTAAAATATTCACAAACCAACTTAAATTTTAATTATTTATTAGTATTTTCTTAATTTTCTCATAAAATTTGACATAGAAATTTGCTATTGAGAGTGTTTCTATGGAATTAGGAGTAACAATATCTTTGCTACCAAAAAGATTGCTAATAGTAAAAATTAAGGATGTCTCTTCTATTAATTCCTTACTTTTAAAGAATTTATCAAATTTTCTTATGGCAATTCTCAAGATTCTTCTATTTTGGCTCTTCTATCAACTAACTTTTGAAGCTCTCACTTTTGATCATCTTGAAAGAGAAAATAAAGCTAGACAAACCGTAGCTTTTAGTGACTACATTAAAAGTGAAGCCCTCAATGTTTCAAATATAAGGCAAGCAAAATGGGATTTCCTTGACTAGTGCAGTGCCAATATGCCAATTGTAACTACATATTGTCATGCCTTGGAGGGTATTTTAGACGTGGCTGACACTTAAAAATCATTTATAGTTTCTCAAGCAAAATTGTGCCATCCTCCTTCTTTTGACGCCAGGAAACATTTTTCCATTTTGAACAAGAAATAGGTCTCTTGCAATCACATAAGATTCCAATATTCTGAAAGCATTTTATAAATGCAATCCGTCCAATTACAAGAATAGAAAAAAACAAGAACCTACATTCCATTTCAATAAGATATAACAATTACAACCACGACTCCCCCAAAACACAAATGGGTGTTCCACTAATATCTCAATCATAAATGAGAAGACAAAATGTGAAAGCACAATACCAAAAGATGAGTATCTCATTAAGAACAGACATAATCTTATAAATCAATAAAAGACAAAATAAAAATGAAGACATACAGCAGATAACTAAATATAAGAATTTCACTTGTAAACTTAAAACCAACTGATTTTATGGCCGACCTAAAGTAGAACAAATAACACAGATGTGCCCACTAGAACAAACAACACAGGTATGACCTAAATTAAAACAAATAACACAGATACGACCCAAAATATCAAACTTTTATTTATTTTTTTAAAAAAACTATATGAAAACTTTGAAATATTGGACGACAAACAGGGAGAACTTAAAAATAGTACCTTATATGCAAAAGACCACTGAAGCTTCACATTGTAGAAAACCTTGGTATCACCATTGACCACCGGAGAAGAGAACAAGCTTTCCGACAAGGGGAGCTTTACCGATCCAAAGAGAGCTTTCCTGAAAGATGTTCAAAACCCTTTAATGGAATTTCAGATTTTGAAAAATATAGTACATGCACTACAAATTAGAGATTTTGGGGACTTAGAAATCAAGAAATAGGCAGAGAAATAAAAAATAGTACCACTGGAAGTTTATTGAAATTTTTGATTTTGAAAAATAGTACATGCACTACAAATTAAAGATTGTGGGGACTTAGAAATCAAGAAATAGCTAGAGAAATAAACAAATCTTACCAGTGGAGGTTTAGATTCTTGTCTGAGATGCCGACCCGCCTTGAACACTGTTAGCTCCATCAACAAATCTAGCTAGATGTAGTGAAGATTAAACCTCAAATGATCTTAAAAATCAAAAAACACAGAGAGAAATCACAGCTTTGATCTTCAAGAAACCTTCGCTTAGCTTCATGTATAGAGAGTAAAAGTTTTGGGAAATAATGAATAAAGACACAGCTTCGCGGGCTATAAAAGTTAGTGGAGGGAAATATAATAAATTATTTTGGGGACAATAGAAGTTTCCCGGGTTTGTCTAGGAAACCGTCGCTATAAGTACTCTATTGCTATGGATAAAATAACTGTCGCAATAAAAAATATATAGCTACGGTTTAAGGGATAATACCACGGTTTATTTTAATAATCTTCCAATTAGCACCAAATATATATTACTACGGTTATAACTGTAGAGATAGACCATCTATTGCTACGGTTGAATAACCGTCGCCAATTAAGCGTGGCAATAGATCAAATTTCTAGTAGTAAGCGATTCTTGTTTACATATAGTTAAATTTGTTCTTGCTTCGTTATATTCTTCTTATATTTTATCAAATTAAGTGACATAAACAAACAACAATGTCGGGCACAACACATCTAGTCTATCCATATAAGTGTGAGTTACTTCGGAAGACGAAGAGTATTACAGTAAAATTGAGGCTCTTAACTTTCAAGGTGTAATAAGGAAAGACAACCACCTGGACATGACTTTCCTTCTTCACTCTTCCTGGGTTGTTTTCTTCTTACTCCTCGTTATCTTTTACTCAATTCTTTTTTTTTAAATCGGGAGCCATTATTTTCTCTCGCTGCCTATGTATTAAGCCAGCCTGCTTTTCTCTCCGATAGTTAATCCACCGAAGAAAAATCTGTGATAAGTTCTCTGTTCTCTCTCCTCACCAGTTTTTTCTCTACTTTGTCCCTTAAATTCATTTGTGTGGAATAAAAAGTTATTCTCTCTCTTTGCCTAAAAACCATTAATCTTCTTCTCTACTTTTCCTTTTCCTCTCTTTTTCTTTCTCTCAACAATGACAGATATTTATTCTAATATCACTAATTTCTACCATTTTTCTTGAATACTTTTTAATTAACCCTCAAATCAGATGAAAAATGTAGGTAAAATATTCAAAAACCAACTTAAATTTTAATTATTTATTAGTATTTTCTAAATTTTCTCATAAAATTTGACATAGAAATTTGCTGTTGAGAGTGTTTCTGTGGAATTAGGAGTAACAATATCTTTGCTACCAAAAAGATTGTTAATAGTAAAAATTAAGGATATCTCTTCTATTAATTCCTTACTTTTAAAGAATTTATCAAATTTTCTTATGGCAATTCTCAAGATTCTTCTATTTTGGCTCTTCTATCAACTAACTTTTAAAGCTCTCACTTTTGATCATCTTGAAAGAGAAAATAAAGCTAGACAACCCGTAGCTTTTAATATAAGGCAAGTAAAATGGGATTTCCTTGACTAGTGCAGTGCCAATATGCCAATTGTAACTACATGTTATCATGCTTTGGAGAGTATTTTAGACGTGGCTGGCACTTAAAAACCACTTGGCCTAATCATATCACGAAGACTCAATTCAAAAGTATAAGTAACAATCTAGTGGGCTAATCAACCAGCACTAAATGGAATAATGATTTAAACTGACAATCTAATTCCAAGTGAATACCCTATCATAATAATAATTCGACATGGGACAAGTCAAGTAAATAAGAACATAAAATCAATCCATCTCTCTCTATGAAGCCTCTAACTCTTATGTCTAGATGATGCCAATAGCAGGTTCATTGTTACCTTCAAGAAAAAAAGTACTCTAGAAAATAGTAAAAACATAATAGAAAAATAGAATGCCTCTGAAAGTTAAAAGGTCTCACCACTGTTGGGAATGGAATGGATCTCAACGGAGTGCTTATTGATGATTTCTAGCACATGTATTTGCATCATAAAACGATGATATGCCAAGTGATATCAGTATATGGAATGTATTGTATGTAAAATAGCTGAAAAATAGTAAGCTCAAAATGAACTCAACTCAGATTCTCAACTCAAGATGACAATGAAACTCAGTAAAACATCACAAGTCTAAAGTAATAATGTTTTAGAATATACTCAAGGGTATACGATGCAATCCAATCATATCGAGTATTAGTATGTCCTAATTTGGGAGTTTCTCTAATCAACAACTATCACCTATGAGTTGGTAATGATACAACGAAGTGATGTTCTTACCATATTCATCCAATACGTTACCAGAGTAAAGGACATCATGTTAATGAATCCATAATTAATCACATCAAGTCCTCTTATGGGACTATAGAAAAAATATTCTATTTTATAGTTCAATCCTCTCCTATGGTGGCTATGCAATTATTTAGTTTGAGTTATTATTTACTTTTACTCAATTTGGTGCTCGATACTTCTCCGAAGATTCAACAGGCTCATAAAAGTCCAATCAATCCCTTAGGTTAACTCATTTAATTAGTCTCCTTGGACTCATATCAAATTCAGTCGTTTCACATCAATCCTTTCAACCAACTATACCATCATCCCAATCACATATTTTAGAGTAGTTTAAAGATATGCATTTATGAATGACATTTTAATATTTTTTTTTCCAGAAAATATGAAAGAAACCTAGGGGACTTATGAACTCTCAACTCCTCTATGACCATCTATCGGACACATGAGAGAACAATCTCATTCTTTAGTTTAGCCTTACATACCTGGTGTGAAGCTTTCAACAATCAACTCTCAAGAATCCTCCTCGAACTTCTCAATTTTACGCTCCTCTTCTCTTTTCTTTAGCCCTAGTCTCTTTCAAGAACATAGAAAGGACTTAGAATGGGGTATAAAACTCTTTTTATACTCAAATTGACCTATTTTGATCGTGTTTTGAGTTTAGGAGGGGTTGAAAAATGTCTAGAATGCTCATCACGAATTAAAGAAAAAAGTTCCGGTTCGGAAAAATGCGGACTTGGCGCGCCTATGTGTATTTTTTCGAAAATTTTAAAAATGAGTTTTCCAAATCCCGTAGATTTTTTTAAAAAATAAATAAGTGTGGTTCGTGACAGGGGTACGTCGTGCCTCTGTCGCACACTTTCACTATTTTGTTTTTTCGCATCGAAAAATTATCTTTTGATCCGATTACTCTAAAAATCAACTGAGACCATTCTCCCACTCAATTTTTCATGTTGTGCGCATAACGCATTTTCCCATGCTCCGATGGAAAATTCGAGGCCGAATATGCGATCCGCTTGAAGAGTTGAGTGGGAAAGTGGTCTCGGTTTATTTTTAGAGCAACCATGTTAAAATATAATTTTTCAATGCGAAAATATTTTCGGTGAGGGTGCGCGACAGGTATGGACGCAACCATTTATTATATACTCCACCAGCGTAAAATATATAACTTTCATTTTATTGGTGAGGATGCGCGACAGGTGTGCGCTACGTGTATACATTTATTGCTTGATCTATTTCTTTATAATTTACAAAATAAAAAACTTAATAGAATAAGAATTAAAAAGGTATACATTTGTAACATATATATAAAAAAAAGTCATTTTAGATAGTATTATAATTATTATTTATTAATAAAATAAAATAAAATATAAAAAAGTATGATGATAACCGATGATAATGATTGTGAGCGATTAGTAATAATGCTCATGACTCGCTGAAGTTGACAGTAATTGTACAAAATTCACGACGGATAAGGATGATCGGTGGCAATAAAGGCGACTGATGTTGGAGTGGAGAATAGTATTATAGTGTTTCAAATTACATAAAAGGAATTGACAAGAAAATGATCTTACATTCTCAACTTGAAAATAGCAAATCAGAGAACGAAGACTTTACAAACGGCCACCTGGAAATTTTTATAGTTGAATGTAGCATAACAAGGTCATGTAGGTCTTATTTATAGTGTCTAAAACTTAACTTTTACTTTATTTGTAAATTACTTTTTCCATGATCTGATTGCGTTAATAAATTAAAATTAAATTAGATGGAATGAAATTAATGATAGTCAACTCTGCATTACTGTTAAATATTATAAGAATATTTTTAAAAATAAGAATATTTAACAGTAATGCAGAGTTGACTCTCATTAATTTCATTCCATCTGATTTAATTTTAATTTATTAAAGCAATCAGATCATGGAAAAAGTAATTTACAAAAAAAGTAAAAGTTAAGTTTCAGACACTATAAATAAGACCTACATGACCTTGTTATGCTACATTCAGCTATAAAAATTTTCAGGTGGCCGTTTGTAAAGTCTTCGTTCTCCGATTTGCTATTTTCAAGTTGAGAATGTAAGATCATTTTCTTGTCAATTCCTTTTATGTAATTTGAAACACTGTAATACTACTTTCCATTCCAACACCAGTCGCCTTTATTGCCATCGATCATCCTTATTCGCCATGAATTTTGTACAATTACTGTTAACTTCAACAAGTCATGAGCATTTTTACTAATCGCTCACAATCATTATCATCAGTTATCGTCATACTTTTTTATATTTTATTTTATTTTTATTAATAAATAATAATTATAATACCGTCTAAAATGACTTATTTTTATAGTGGGTCTAAAAAAGCCAGGATATCGAACCCAAAGGACTTATCAATTAATTATTTACTAAATTATATTAATTATAGTTATTTATTAAAGTGAACAATTAACTAAGAGAAGTGTATTTTTGGCCTAACTTCGTCACCCCACACTTAAACTTTTGCTCATCCTTGAGCAACCATTAAAGCTCATAAAAATAAATAAATAGGACCACTCTTTGGTTAATACAAACAATATAGGTCATCCAATGAAATTCAAAACATCATGTACATTTCCCAATCATTATACAAGATATATAAATAAACAACAAACTTTTGACCTCCTTGCCTCAAGGAAGGACTCTAACTCATCCAATTTAAATTTGTTCACCTACTCTCTTAAGAAAGGTTAATAACAACACCTATCTATCATGAAACAAGTGCGCTCACATGAAGTAATAGTACACACGCTCAATTCAAAAGGTTGAATATAAATTAAGGACTTCGCATTAAGGAACAACTCTCACACTCACAAAAAATTCACATGTATGCCCAAAGAACCATAGGCTTACCCGTTATGTACATCTACACTAATTAAGCATGCTTGAATAGAATCAAATAGGACTTTGATGAGTTGTAATATAGGCTAAGGGACAAGTAGGAAAACTATATAATAATGGCTTACACTTCTCTAAGCACTTTGCACTTTTAGACTTTATCACCCATTATCTTCTTCTCTTTATTTTTTCTTCAACCCTTTCTTCAATAATTATTTCACTAGAAATTTCATCTCATCAAGAATGTTTCACTTTTTATTTTCAAAGAATTTTTTTCTTTTTTTTCATGGCACATTCTTTCAAAGAGGGTTTTTTTTATCACCATGTAGCTATTATTGATCACCTTTTACCACTTCAACAACAACAACAACATACCCAGTGAAATCCCTCAGGTGTGGTCTGGGGAGGGTAAGATGTACGCAGACCTTACCACTACCACACAGGTAGAGAGGCTGTTTCCTGGAAACCCTCATCACAAAAATCCATCAGCAGAATAAGCTAGATATGGTAAACAGGCAAGAAAGAGAAAAACACATGATAATACGTAGATACAGGATAGTAGCATATAAAGGCAGATAAATAACATATAAAGGCAGACAATTACCACCCCTTCCTATCTACCCTATTATCCTGCTACTCTAATTCTCAACCTCCATTCCTTCCTGTCTAAGGTCATGTCCTTGGTGAGATCAAGTTTCACCATATCATATCTAATCAACTCCCCCTAATATTTTTTTGGTCTACCTCTACCCCTCCTAGTAGCTCCCAAATCTAGCCTCTCACACCTTCTAACATGGGCATCGGTACTCCTTCTCTGTACATGTCCAAACCATCGCAGTCTCGCTTCCCTCATCTTGTCAGCTACAGGGGCCACCTCTAGCTTCTCCCGAATGACCTCGTTCCTAATCTTATCACTCCTGGTGTGACCACACATCCATCTTAACATCCTCAATTCTGCGACCTGCATCTTCTGAACATGTACATTTTTTATTGGCCAACACTCTACCCCATACAACAAAGATGGTCTAACCACCATTCTGTAGAACTTACCTTTGAGTTTAGGTGGTATATTCTTATCACACAATACTCCAGAGGCCAACCTCCACTTTGTCCAAGCCGCCCCAATACGATGAGTGACATCATCGTCAATATCCCCACTGCTCTGGATGATAGACCCAAGATACTTAAAGCTTTCCTTCTTGGGGATAAGGTGAGCCGCCAGTCTCACATCAATGTCTGCTTCATCCCTCGCAACACTGAATTTGCACTCCAAGTATTCTGTTTTGGTCCTGCTCAGTTTGAATCCTTTAGTCTCCAAAGCGTGTCTCCAAACCTCCAACCTATCATTAACTTTGGTCCGGGTCTCATCAATCAGTACTATATCATCTGCAAATAACATACACCATGGGACTTCCTCCTGGATAGATCGCGTCAGCTCATCCATCACTAAGGCAAATAAAAAAGGGCTCAACACAGACCCTTGATGAAGTCCCATCTGAATAGGAAAATATTCAGAGTCTCCTCTCACCGTTCTTACCCGAGTTATGGCCCCGTCGTACATGTCCTTTATCACTCTAATATATGCCATTGGAACGCCTTTCATCTCCAAACGCCTTCATAGGACATCCCTTGGGACTTTGTCATAGGCCTTCTCAAGATCAATGAATTGAACACCATATGAAGGTCCTTCTTACTTTCCCTGTATTTCTCCACTAATCTCCAAACAAGGTGGATCGCTTCAGTAGTCGACCGTCCTGGCATGAATCCAAACTTGTTTTCTGAGATAGAAACTACTTTTCTCACCCTCATCTCCACCACTCTCTCCCATGCCTTCATATTATGACTCAACAATATGATACCCCTGTAATTATTACAGTTTTGAATATCACCTTTGTTCTTATACAGTGGGACCATTGTGCTCCTCCTCCATTCATTCGGTATCTTGGCCGTCTTCATGATAGTATTAAACAGTCTAGTCAGCCACTCTATGCCATCCTTAACCATACTCTTCCAAAAATCTATCGAAATCTCATCCGGTCCGAGTGCCCTCCCTCTCTTCATCCTACTAATAGCCCTTCTAACCTCCTCAACTCTGAACCGCCTACAATAACCAAAGTCTCGGTGACTTTCGGAATGTGCCAACTTGCCCAGCTCAATATTACTATCTCCCTTTTCATTTAAAAGTTTATGAAAGTAAGCTTGCCACCTTTGTTTAATGGAAGTCACATCCACTAATACCTCACCCTTCTCATCCTTGATGCACTTCACTTGATCCAAATAGCGAGCTTTCTTTTTAATCATCCTTTTTCTTGAAATTTAACAATTATAATAAGTCTATGCTACAGTGTTTAAGGAAGCAAGATGCAATAACTAGGGATTCAACAAAATTGGATCAAGGTAAAAATATGGCTACCAATAAAAGGCTACAAGCTCAAAAGGGCTAACTAGTGATATAATATCTGAAAATGCAAAAATTTTACAAAACAAATCAAAGAAAACCTATTATCATCTCATAAACAAAGCAGTACTTTTTATTTCGCTTCAATAACATGCAAGACAAGTTCTAGACTATGATGCAAAACATGGAATAACCAAACTCTCACTACACGTGGCACAAGTATCAATCAAGATGGATCATTTCCACTTTTAAGAGAGATAAGGTCATAACAAACTACAAAATAGAACAAGCTACATATAAAGTCACAACCATGAACCTATATGTCAAATAATTTGCAATTTAATTAACAATCAAGTATTCATAGGAAAGTACTACTAAAAAGTAGGCCTAAATAACAAGTATCAAAGAAGTCAAAAGGTCTTTTCTTTTCTCTCCAAAAAATAAAATAAATAACAATGAATATTTAATTATCTAGTTGCCGATTTACAGGATTTAATTTACCTAAGCAGGGTTGTACGCCTCTACCAGCCTACTATCATTGACAGCTTAACTACATCGTTGAGTAGGAATAGACATTATCAATGAAAATGCATTAAAGAACTCTTCCTGTATCTGAACCAAACAGGGTAGATGGGTAGGTTTCACAAGTCTCTCATACACGAATCATCTAGTCTCCTAGACAAACAAGCTCCTATACCCTGAGTTCTATTCGCTCCAACATCTCTCGAATTTAGAGCAGACAATAGATTTATTTCACGATTGGTCAGACTATGAAAAAAGTTTGGCCACCTTCACTAAGAATCCACAACTTACAATCTGGTGGTTTTCCAATTGGATATTTGGCCACCTTCACTAAGAATCCACAAAGTTTAGCCACCTTCCAAGAACTAGTGAAAATCTTAATGCATCTTAATCACTCTAGGATGCAAAAGAGGATTGGTAATGCATCCAACAGTTAAGAACTCTATTTACTATTCAAACCCTAGCTTGTTTTTGCCTAATTCAGAACTCTATTTACTATTCAAACCCTAGCTTATTTTTGCACTAAAATTAATGAACTCCACAATAGAATGGGCAATTTAATAAAGAGAATAGAAGTGAAACTAAAGAGGTTTCCTTACTTGCGGAAATGGCGAGAACCTGAAGCTGCGCTAAAGTTGCAGAAGCTGCCGCTAATTAGCTTCTGCTTGTATTTCAAATTGTTTTAAAGCTTTAGAAATAGGTTAAATATATCCACGTACTTGTGGGTTAAGCACATGGGCTTTAGAAATAGGTTAAAGATATCCACGTAATTTGATAGAAAAATATAATTTAATTAAGTACTAAATATTGAAAAAGAATAAATAAAACAAGAAAAGTGGGTTAAGCACATGGACTGTAAAATTAAACCCAACCCGTTCAATTCATCCAACTCGTTGAAGTTTGGGTATGTCAATAATCCACTCATTTATTAGCTCAACTCATTTCAGCTAAATTCATTTCAATTTATTTAAAATTGGGTTGATATGCAACGCGAATGGACTCGAAAGAGATTTTGTCAAAATATTTTTAAACCACTTTTTTTTTTAATTTGATATGTTTTAAATAACCTAAATAAAGAAAAATATAATTTAATTAAGTACTAAATATTGATAAAGAATAAATAAAATAAAAAAAGTTAGGTCTTGGCCTGCTCTATAACTCATTACTAAACCCGTTTTGACCCCAACGTCCCAATTTGACCCAAGCAAATTTTGGTTGGATTAGGTCTTGACCCGTTTGTTGTCTTGATCCATTATAACCCGCTCAAATTTGACCCAACCCGTCCAATTGTCACCCCTTATTAAATATACTCCTTCAATTATATTTTCAGTTCAAATATGCCCATCAATCATGATTTTAATTCAAATATACTTCTCTCATTAATACTTCGATTAAAAAGTATCCTTAAATATACTTTCAATTTAAATATACCCTTCTTATTATGCTTTGGCACATATTTGCCCTTAATTTTGATAAAGAGACACGCCAAGTACATAAGTAAATAACTTACGTCCAATTTTAGATATTTGAACCTTTTAAAAACTCATGTGAATGGTGTTAATTTACATATTTTTTTCTAGTCTCATTTGGTTCTAAGAGTCTCTCTCTATAAGTCGACTCTCATTTTAGTCACCATTTTCTCATCCTTTGAACGTCCGCATTTTAAAATCTCAAAATAAATTGAGAAACCCAAAATCGAAAGGAAATTGGGCCTTCACTTGCACGAAGGTCACTGTACCGCCTTCAACAATTGAGTCTGGTCAATCAGCTTTCCTTCCAATTGCAATTAAATTGCAATCTTCAAACCTTTATACGTATGTACTAATATATATTATTATATTCACGTTTATTCATGAAGCTGCTTGCTTGATTTTCCTTCTTTAATCTTTTCTTTTTAATTCATTTGAGCTCCAAATCTCTTTATTTTCGCGCCAATTTAATCCTATAAATAAAATATATAATTGATCACAATTCATAAAATTTATGCTCAAAATGGATAAATAAAAATATTAAATATGAGATGAATAATGATTAAAGATATGTATTTTTGACATAACATCATCACCGTCCCGCTTCAGTTCTATTTAACACAGGATCTACCTAATCATATGTATCAACTTATTTTGCCACGGCCCTTGGTATTAAGTGTGAGCCCCTTGCCAAGTCTATATGCGTTTTCACCCTGGTAGGTGAGTCTTCAGTGGTGAATCGGGTGTACTAGGGTTGTATGGTTACCTTCTGGGGGGAGAGAGACTATTGCTGATTTGATATTACTTAATATATTGATTTAGATGTGATATTAGGTATGAACTGGTTATCACCTTATCATTGCATTCTCGATTGCCATGCAAAGAATGTGACTTTATCTTGTCCTGATTTTCCTCGGTTAATGTGGATTGACGTGTCTAGTTCTTATCCCAAAGGGTGGATCTCTTAGATGCATGCTTGTAGGTTGATGGATATGGGGTGTTTATCGTATTTGGCTCATGTTCGAGCTTGTTCTTAAGAGTCACCATCATTGGAGACCACCAGAGTTGTGAGGGAGTTTATGGATATATTTTCGACAAATTTGCCAGGAGTTCCTCCAGATCATGACATTGATTTCGCTACCCATGTGGAGCCGGGCACTAAGCCCATTTCTATTGCCCCTACAATGTGGCTCCAACTGAGTTGAAGGAGCTAAAGGATCAATTGCAGGATTTATTGAAAAATGAGTTTATTCATCTGAGTGTATCCCTTTGGGTGCTCCTTTTTTTTCGTAAAAAAAAGATGGCACTATGCGGATATATATTGAATATCGCCAGTTGAATAAAAAAGCTATCAAAATAAGTATCATTTGCCTCATCTTGATGATTTATTCGACTAGTTGTCGGGTGTTTTAGTGTTTTCCAAGATCGATTTGAGATCTGGATATCACCAGTTGAGAGTCTTATATCCCGAAGACAGCCTTCAGGACCGGCTATGGCCATTATGGGTTTGTGGTTATGTCTTTCGGGTTAACTAATGCCCTAACCACTTTCATGGAGTTAATGAACCGGATGTTCAGACCTTATTTGGATATATTTGTGATTGTATTTATTGATGACATAACTTCAAAAATGAGTTCGACCATGTGCAACATTTGAGAATTTTACTTTAGAGGTTGAGAGAAGAAGAATTATATGCCAAGTTTTCAAAATATGAGTTCTGGATCGAGTCGATAGCTTTCCCTGAGCATGTGGTGATGAAAGATGGCATTATGGTAGATCCAGCTAAAGGAGCGGCAGTTCGTGAGGGGGCTAGGCTGACATCAGTGACAGAGATCCAGAATTTTATTGGCTTAGCGGGGTACTATCGGCGCGTTTTGCAGGGATTCTCTTCCATTGCAGCCCCCATTGACTAGACTCGCTAAAAAAGATGTGTCTTTTTAGTGGTCAGAGAAGTGCAAGGCGAGCTTTTAAAAGCTCAAAGAATTATTGACCTTGATACCTGTGTTCTTACTTTGTCCAAGGAGGGAATGCCTTTTGTGGTGCATTGTGATGACTCTAAAGTATGTTTGGGTGGGGTGTTGACGCAAAAGGAGAGAGTGATAGCATATGCATCTCGACAGTTGAAGGTGCATGAGAGGAATTACCCTACCAATGATTCAGAGTTAGTTACAGTGGTCTTTGTATTGAAGTTGTGTTGATATTATCTCTAGGGAGTGCATTGTGAGATCTTTACCAATTATTGGAATATCAAATATATTTTTTTGCAGCCTAATTTGAACATGAGGCAACTTATGTGGTTAGAGTTGTTGAAAGACTATGACATCTCGATTCTATTTCACCCCGGCAAGGTGAAAGTGGTTGTGGATGTCTTGAGCCGAAAGACCTCTAGCATGGGGAGTTTGGCATTCCTGAGAGCGGAGGAGAGACTCTTAGCTTTGGAGGTTCAGTCACTTGCTCGACAGCTTGTTCGATTAGATATTTCTCTTCCTCATAGCATTTTAGCCTTTGTGGAGGCCATGTCTTCACTACTTGATCAGGTGTGTGCTCACCAGTTTGATGATGCTAGATTATGCTTTATTTGTGATAAGGTGTTGAGGGGCAAAGCGAAAATAAGTACTGTTGACTCAGAGGGTGTTTTTAGGATTAATGGAGGGGTTTTTGTTCCTAAGGTGGGAGATTAGGTGAGACTGATATTGGAGGAGGCTCATTGTTTTAGATACTCTATCCATCCCAATGTGGCAAAGATGTATCATGATTTGAAACAACATTATTGGAGGTGCAGGATGAAGAGAGACATTGCTGAGTTTGTGGTATTAAATGCTTGAACTATCAACAAGTCAAATACGAGCACCAAAGGCTTGGGGGTTCAATGCAAAGGATGCTCATTCCCGAGTGGAAGTGGGAGCACATTACTTTGGATTTTGTTATTGGTTTTCCCTTTGCTTTGGGCAAGTTTGACTTCGTTTGGGTGATTGTAGATAGATTGACTAAGTCAGCTCACTTTCTTCCAGTGAAAACTAGCTATAGTGCAGAGCAATTAGCTAGGTTGTATATCTGGAATATTGTTATATTGCACGGGCTGCCGGTGTCACGCCTCGAGAGGGTACCCTAGACGTGGCCGACACTCAGAGATTATTGCTAGCCCCTGAGCGAACCACTTGCTCTCAGGACAGTCAATTAACATCAACGTAGCGGAAGTAAAGCAGTAAACTACTTTAATAAAAAGGCCAAAGGTCAACATCTGTCTCAACATCAACCAAGTAAGTAAAAGTACTACTCAGTTCATAAGGAAAACATCAACATCAACCTCGACATCATGTCTACGAAGTCTCTAACCTGACTCAACTTTCTAAGATGGTACCATGATAGACCCTGGCTACCAGACTCAATGAAGAAAGGAAACATTAAATAAGAGGGTCTCCTCCGAATAGCAAAGAGGCTCACCAATGCTGGAACTCGCAATCTCTGACCTTAATGGTGCGTCTACTAAAGTCCTCCAACTCCTGTATCTGCATCATAAAACGGTGCAACGCCGAATGACGTCAGTACGTGGAATGTACTGGCATGTAAAATAGCTGAATAATAACGTAAGTATAGTATAACAGCATAAAGATAACATTAGCTCGACATCATACTTCATCAGAATGTCAAGAGTCTATCTAAGGCAAGAGATTAGAATAGACAATTAACTCATCAATCTCTCATCTCAATATCATCATCACATCAAACTCATCTCAAGGAAATTCGACTCAACTCACTCAAGAGACCTCAACGTCACCTCAACTCAGGGAACATCAACATCGATTCAACTCAAGGAACATCGACTCAGAACATCACATCAACATCAAAAACAGAGTTCTATCAAAAAGAACCTAACTGGGAGTTTCTCTAACCGACAACCATCACCTATGAGCCAGTGATGATACAACGAAGCAATGCCGTTGCCACATCCATCCAGTACCCTGCCCGTGGTAAAGGACATCAACCTCAGTGGATCCACAAGAAAAACCTCAGTCCTCATTTGGGACAAGAAAGGAGCCATCCGCATTGCGGTTCAATCCCCTCTTCCTACGCAGGCCACATAGTTAATGGGTTCAAGTGGGACTCACTCTTGCCCATTTCGGTGCTCAATACTCCTCTTAGAACTCAATATGCTCATAAAACCTCAACCTCATCAGTCCCATAGGGAAATAACACCTCATCATCAGTCCCATAGGGACATAACATAATACCTCAACATCAACATCAGTCCCGTAGGGACATAATATAATACCTCAACATCAACATCAACATCATGGACTTACGATACTCTTTTTAGAATTTAGTTTCAAGTATTAAGACTCATGAACATCATTCTCATCAACATCATTATCAGGACTTTCATCAAATGTGAAATACAATCACAACATCACAACTTCATCATCATCATGACTCTAGACACATCCCCTAACTTCATCATGCATGCTTCAAATAAAATAATTATAGGATTTTAAAATACACTCATGAAAATGAATTGTGATACATGATAGACTAGTGATGACCATCAAATTATGCAAGAAATTATTTATACATAAAATAGCATCAATTATATATGCATCAAACCCTTCACATTAACCTCATCATGTCAAGACACAAATCTCTTTACTAGAAAGGGCACATGGAAGACATTCCCATGTTTTAGGTTAGCCTTACATACCTGGAATGATTTGCTAACACAATTATGCACCACCTCCTCTTGATCTCCTCAACCTCAACTCCCCTCAAGCCCTGACTTAGTGACTTCTAGGAAGAACGCTTTAGAATTGGGTTTTTGAAATCCTTTTCTTAGAAACCGACCTTTATTGGTCGTAGGGGTAGGTTTAGGATTGATAGGAATGGACTAAAATGCCCTCCGTAATTTAAAAGAATTTTTCCCCGACCTGAAATAACACAGTCCGCGACGCGGACCTATCACGGACAGTGTATTTTCGAAAAATTCAACTCCGTTGAAAAATCACAGGAAAACATAAGTGTGGCTCTGCGACAGGTCCGCGACGCGGTTCCATCGCGCAGTCACACTGTTTTTCGTTTTGGAACGAAAAATTATCTTTTGACTCGGTCGCTCTAAAAATTGTACCAGTAAGTCATTTTAAAATCTAGAATTAATCTAGAAAATATTTATGTAGTGTAGAGCAGCTCCAACAGTGAAGGTTATGAGCTTAATCTTAAGATATCAAAATATATATGGAGTATAAAAGTTATATGTTAAAGAAATTTAAAAAAAAAAAAATTCGTTTGGTGTCTGATATTTGCATTCAAGCTCAACTAATTCAAGATTTGTGCCTTATAGAGCCTTATTTCGGGAAAAAGAGCTCCCTAGCTACCAAAGTTTCTTGATGTATCCATGACTTCGAATTCAATACCTCTAATTAGGAAAAAGAACAACCCCATTTGGTAGTGCATATGTTAGAATTATTTCTAACACCGCTTACACTAGATTGAAATTTATTGAATAAGTTTTTCAATATATATTATTGTATTATTCATTTTCACAATAAACACATTGAAAGTATAAAATTTCACATTACTCTTAATGAACGAACCTTTATCTCTTTTGCTGCCATGCTTTAAATTCGCTTCTTGCTAAACATATGCGATTTATTTTTATGTATGTCGCTTCCATCATTTTGTTACTTTTGTTTTCTACTTTTTATTATGCTATTATATTATTATATGTCAATTTAGCTACTAAGTGTTTTCAGTTTAATATTATGAAACTTACTCTTGACAAGTTTGGTGTTCCTGAAGTTGTTTCCTCATCTATTTTCCAAGTTATTATCATAAGAGTATTTAATATGCATTAGTCAAATTGAAGCAACCTAAGCCCTTCGTGCTTGTGATACATATTTTATCATACAGGTGAATTTTTATCAAGAGAAATATTTCATGATCCAACATCAAGAATCTTTGATCTCTTTGAGTAGTATTCCTTAGATTAGTATTGCTTATAAGTAATACGATATTTATAATCCATCAACAGGATGAGTTTCATTTGGTTCTCTTTGGGATGATAAATGACCTACTTAACTCAGTGGTGAGAGTACTGCTTTCATACGGCGGGAGTCATTGATTCAAATCCAATAGTAGGTAAAACTTATTAGATCCATTGACTCTGGTATCTAATAAGGTTTAACACCCACCTTTTATCACATCTACGTCTTTATCTACTTAAATTGATAAGTTTTTTTTAGCAATGACTTGATTAGTGTTTTATTGACATATAACTATTTGATGAGATGTGGTAAGTATTTTTCTTCGATCTCCGTGGTAGAACAATGCAACTATAAAGATAGTACCTTTACAACTTTAAACACATAGATTATTGTACAAAATGAACTTGTAATTTTCATAGTTGCATTTTCTATTACTCATTATACTAAATTTCAAATACAAACTATGTATAGTGTAGAATAACTATACAGACCAAGAGTGAAGGCAGCAAACCAAGACATTAACAAAATTAAAAGGCAACAGGAATACTACTATCTTGCACTTTTGTTGGATCACCGATATATCATATTGTATGAATTATTAGTTCTTCGTCTCTTCATTCAATATTCAAGTCATTCAACATTTGTCAAAGGAATATGACGTTCGTTGAGAAGTTTAAATATTAATGGATTTACAGGGTGAAAGAAAAGAAGAAAGAAAGTAGAAGTAAAAAGTTTTTGTACAAGTATTGACATGAAACTACAACACACTAAATATATTTTACCACACAAGCTTTTCTTGTCGTCTCCCTTCTTTTTCACTAGAGCAATTTGAATTTATAAGAGGAATGTATTGGTAAAGAATAACCCTAGTTGTGGGTTTAAATTATCGAACTTGCAAGAATTGAAAGAAGAATCATGTTGAAATTCATGGTTAAATCACTTACAAGGAAGGATAGATCAAGTCTTGAAGTCACACGAAGAAACGAGAGGCGAAAACTTGATTGACACTTCAAATGATAACCAAAACCACAACTAACGTTGCTGGAGATTTACTCACTGTCCAGAGTGTTCTTCCAAAGGGAAAATCTGGAAAATTGAATGTTTTTATCGTGACTCAGCAGCCCCCAAACGTGGGGTACCAGCCCTCTTAAAATAAGAGTAAAACAATCCTTATATAGTACTTAAGCCTAAGCCTAAAACTAGTAGGAAAAGTAATCATAAACGGACCAGGAAAAGTATCCTAATACATGTAGGATTCCCATTGGAATGAGGCTTCACGGACTGGACCACGGCCTGAGGTCATTTTCACGTCCAAGAATGGCCGTCCACGGTGTTTAACATGTCCTGGAAACTTTCCAAAACTTGTTCACTTCACAAGGGTTCTTCATGGATCGTGAAGAGGACCATGATCCGTGAACTTGGATGTGGTGACTACCTTTTTTCTGGAAACTGTCTAGTGAACTTTGGTGCCCTTCACGAGCACCTTTACAGCTCGTGGAGTGAACCATAAGTCGTGAAAGGGCTCATGGTAAGGCTCTTGGACTCGAGAAAGACAACCTTCACCTGGACGACCATGCTCACGATCCATCAAGTTCATCACGGGCCGTGAATGGATCTGTGTGCTTGTTTGTTCCTTTTTGCCCCGGCTTATTTTATGTACTCCTGGATCACTTAGCTACTGATTTTCCTTGTCTTCACACCACCACATGATTTGAATAACTGGACATGGACAATGCATAACTCAAAGTACAACATCTTCAATTAACTCCACAATAAGAAGCTCTAATTTCTTCGGAGATGTCTTAGTTTTTGTCCTTTTTAGCTTTGTTGCTGCTTTATTTTGATTTCCAGCCACATACATGTATATCCTGTGGTGTGTCCAGATCATCCACCAGCAGTGCTCTTCTACGATTTATCCAATTTTAGCTCCAAATCAGTCTGGCATTCATAATTATATGAAATTCTCCTTTTCCTACAAAACAAACATAAAATATATATTAAACTAACAAAAGCGCTTAAGAACTCACAATAATCCTATGTATTAAGCATCGAAAAAGTCATATTTTCACGACTTATCAAAACTACTGCTCTATATATCCCGCACCCTTAATCCTTTTTAGTCCATCATCCATCCAAAAAAGAATGTCACCTAATTAGAATTAAACATAATTAAACTTTAAAATTCTCATTTTACCCTTAGTGAAATAATTTTCAACCACGCAAACATCTATTGAAGATTTTAGACCACAAATTTCAATAGTCTTTTTTTCTCTCTTTAACCCCGTGCTAAATCAAAACGTCACATAAAATGGGATGAGGGAGTAGAGTATCTATATTTGATTTTTTAGTTTTACAGTATTTATGTCCACCACTAATTGTGGGTCCATCTTGTTTTAGATTCGATGTTGGATTCATCTTCAGAAATTATAATTTTGGTGTCAAAACGTTCGTATTAATGTAAAGGTCAACATTTTGATAGCGTGGAGATATTCAGAGGTGTTTTGGGCACGGATAACTATCATAAAGTAAATCTGGAGTGTGCTTGATCGTCTTTGAGATAGGCAGCGGTCTCCATCCTTAACTAGGATCTTCTTGATAATGCTTAGCATAAATTTCATATTAATTTGGGTAGTATTTGCCCAATATTCCATTTCTTTCCATTCTATCACGTTTTCGTGATTTTCGGGCGAGCTTAGACTAGTATTGTCCTTTGGAGACCTTAGTTTGGGCTTGGAGTTGCGTTATGTCATGATTTGGGACAGAATATCCTTTTTAATAGATATGTGGGCGGCCTTAGACTAGGTTTGAGCCATAGTTGCTTCGTTATGAACTTTATTACTATTATAGCTAGTTGTGGCTTTCGATAAAGCTTATTTATGGTAATGTGCTTTGAACTAGTGCCCGAGACTCAGGTGTCTATGTTTGACTTATCTGCGCACAATTCTGGGCTAGAGCTTATGATTTTGGGGTAAGACATTGATCCTAGTGATATTTCTCCCCCTTGCTTGATTATGAGATGTTGAGAATGCGTAATAGTGTACTTAGTTGTCGGATGGTGCTATCTTATTGGAGTATATTTATTCTATATTGTTGGACCCGATGCCATATTTGAGGAGATATTGGACCCCAATTACGCTCAGCCTTCATCTTTATAGAGGTGGTGGCATGGCTTTCTAGCTTGTATGTATTATTTGGATACTAGAACGATATGCATTGCATTGGTTGTTCATTCATACTGATTTTGTCGTACGATCACAATCATGCATTGACTCATCATTCATGCATGTAGAGTAAGAGAGAATGGTTTTCACTGACACTGGTTTCTAGGTTGTTGATATTACATTAGTTTAAAACTAGTTTTTAATGTGATTCGTACCACCTGGATCACATGACTTTCTAGATTTGATACTTCTGAGGCATCGAGGATTTTTCTACTTGAGACTGTGGAGGCATCTGGAATGTGTTGCGTTGATGTCCTTTTCTGCATTATGGCTACTACTATTCCTCCAATATCATCGATGTAGATGATGATTATGATAAGTCATGATGTGGCCCAAGACAATGTGTATGGGTTTTTCGAGCCTTTTTGGGACTTAGTACCATTGTTTTGGGTGGAGGTAATGCACGAGTTTTACCTTGCTAGCTGGGCTAGGGTAGGTCATATAACACTTGTAGATATGTGTTGCAGAGAGATTTCATGCATTGCATTGACACGCATCGATATTACCAGTACATTTTTTGTTGTTTGGTCCCTCGATAGTATAGGACGTCGGTTAAGATTCTGTTTGCTGATTGCACTGTCGATGATATGGGATGCCAGTTGGTTATTATTTGTTCATATCTGCACTTGCCTGTGTTACTTTGTTAGATTATGACTTATTTCTTCATTTATTGAATATGTACCCTTTTAGGCTGGTTTGGATTAGTTCCTAGGTTGTTATAGACTCTTGATGTTTTCCTTGACCTTGCTAAGTAGCCTTTATAGCCTATCTTTCATGCCAATAGATGATAGATTTGATTCTTCCAAGTATGCTTCTCTCCTTCTCCTCTTTATCTCGCATATCTCAATTATTATTTATTCTATCTATATATTATCCTGCTACTATTATTGTACTTCCTTGTTTTCATGTTATATATATACTTACTTTATCTGTGGAACTCAGTCAACGTATACTTATTGAGTACTATTTGTTTTCCCCTCATATTTTACTTCTTCCCCCTCCAGATCATAATGTAAGTCCCCTTATTGACTTTTTTTATGCATAGCTGTTATTGATTTTTGAGATTGGGATGAACTTTAGGCGTTCAGAGTTGTCAATTTTTAGCCTGTATTGTTATTGTTTTATGTAAAAGCCTTGTACTCATATTTTGTGCACTAGAAGCTTGATTATTAACTGATGTTAGGTCTTGGGGTGGGTTCCTATATATTATTTCTTCAGTCTTATATTTCTTCTCCTAATTTTGACCACTTTTACTTCTTGTGGTTGCGTTCCGTGGGATAGTCCATTGCCTTTGGTTTCAGGCTATGCGTTAAGCTTACCTACCAGTGAGTTAGGGTTGGTGCCATGATGGCCTAAGAGATCGAATGGTGCTAGAAAATAAAGAGAAAACCCTTCAGGAAGGATTATCTGGGTGTATAGGTAAGTTAATGATTGACATACTCTATTAGAAAGAAAACTTTGCGAGCAAAGAAAGTTGAAAGTTATCTTCAATTGTTTTAGCTTATGACACAAATATTCTTTAGAATTTTTTAAGGCATCATCTGGTCCACTGATCTGAGTTTAAGAGTGGTAACTTGAAATCCTTTCAATTGGATATAGTAGTTCTAGAAGAATTGAAGATTGTGCCTAAAGTAACCAAGAAACTGAACATTTCATCTTTAAGCAATACCACAAAGGCAAGGACCCCCAACCAAAAATCAAACAACTTAACCCTCTGTTTGGAGTTGTGTTCATAAGCATATAATTTCTTGCTAATCATGATTATTTGACCCTCAAAAGTGTCACAAAACTCAATTACATTAACAAATTGTCATATTATCTTTCCTAGAAAAAGAATGTCTTACCATCTATATTTGCACAACAATAACATCATACCCAGTGGAATCCCACTAGTGGGGTCTGGAGAGGGTAGAATGTACGCAGACCTTGCCACTAACTCATAGAGGTAGAGAGGTTATTTTCTAGGAACCCTTGTCGCAAAATCCCATAAGCAGAATAAGCTAGATATGGAAAACAGGATAGGAAGAGACAGAGAAAGTGAACAGGAAGAGCGATTAATAACGAAAAACACATGATAACAAGTAAATACGAGACAAGTCACATATATAAGGCAGATAAATACGACATCGGGCAACTCCTACCTATCTAACCTATTAGCCTGCTACTCTAATTCGCCTCCTCCACTCCTTCCTATCTAAGGTCATGTCCTCGGTGAGATCAAGTTCCACTATATCTTGTTTGATCACCTCCCCCGATGGTTCGGACATGTGCAGAGAATAATAATCTTCTTCTCTACTTTTCCTCTTCCTCTCTTTTCCTTTCTCTCAACAATAACAGATGTTTATTCTAATTTCATTAGCTGCTATGGCAGATTTGGTGTACAAAAAAATTAACAAAATTAGATGAAAAATTAACAAAATTAGATGAAAAATTAACAAAAACTCGGGTAATATCATCCTCTCACTAATTTCTACCATTTTTCTTGAATACCTTTTAATTAACCCTCAAAATCAGATGAAAAATGTAGGTAAAATATTCACAAACCAACTTAAATTTTAATTATTTCTTAGTATTTTCTTAATTTTCTCATAAAATTTGACATAGAAATTTGCTATATTGAGAGTGTTTCTATGGAATTAGGAGTAACAATATCTTTGCTACCAAAAAGATTGCTAATAGTAAAAATTAAGGATGTCTCTTCTATTAATTCCTTACTTTTAAAGAATTTATCAAATTTTCTTATGGCAATTCTCAAGATTCTTCTATTTTGGCTCTTCTATCAGCTAACTTTTAAAGCTCTCACTTTTGATCATCTTGAAAGAGAAAATAAAGCTAGACAAACCGTAGCTTTTAGTGTTTACATTAAAAGTGAATTCCTCAATGTTTCAAATATAAGGCAAGCAAAATGGGATTTCCTTGACTAGTGCAGTGCCAATATGCCAATTGTAACTACATATTGTCATGCCTTGATGTGGCTGACACTTAAAAATCATTTATAGTTTCTCAAGCAAAATTGTGCCATCCTCCTTCTTTTGACGCCAGGAAACATTTTTCCATTTTGAACAAGAAATATATCTCTTGCAATCACATAAGATTCCAATATTCTGAAAGCATTTTATAAATACAATCCGTCCAATTACAAGAATAGAAAAAAACAAGAACATACATTCCATTTCAATAAGATATAACACTTACAACTACGACTCCAACTTATGCTAGTCTCCCAAAACACAAATGGGTGTTCCACTAATATCTCAATCATAAATGAGAAGACAAAATGTGAAAGCACAATAACAAAAGATGAATATCTCATTAAGAACAGACATAATCTTATAAATCAATAACAAACAAAATAAAAATAAAGACATACAACAGATAACTAAATATAAGAATTTCACTTGTAAACTTAAAACCAACTGATTTTATGGCCGACCTAAAGTAGAACAAATAACACAGATGTGCCCACTAGAACAAATAACACAGGTATGACCTAAATTAGAACAAATAACACAGATACGACCTAAAATATCAAACTTTTAATTATTTTTTTAAAAAACTATATGAAAACTTTGAAATATTGGACGACAAACAGAGAGAACTTAAAAATAGTACCTTATATGCAAAAGACCACTGAAGCTTCACATTGTAGAAAACCTTGGTATCACCATTGACCACTGGAGAAGAGAACAAGCTTTCCGACAAGGGGACCTTTACCGATCCAAAGAGAGCTTTCCTGAAAGATGTTCAAAACCCTTTAATGGAATTTCAGATTTTGAAAAATATAGTACATGCACTACAAATTAGATATTTTGGGGACTTAGAAATCAAGAAATAGGCAGAGAAATAAAAAATAGTACCACTGGAAGTTTATTGAAATTTCTGATTTTGAAAAATAGTACATGCACTACAAATTAAAGATTGTGGGGACTTAGAAATCAAGAAATAGCTAGAGAAATAAACAAATCTTACCAGTGGAGGTTCAGATTCTTGTCTGAGATGCCGACCCGCCTTGAACACTTTCAGCTCCATCAACAAATCTAGCTAGATGTAGTGAAGATTAAACCTCAAATGATCTTAAAAATAAAAAAACACAGAGAGAAATCACAGCTTTGATCTTCAAGAAACCTTCGCTTAGCGTCTTGTATAGAGAGTAAAAGTTTTGGGAAATAATGAATAAAGACACAGCTTCACGGGTTATAAAAGTTAGTGGAGGGAAATATAATAAATTATTTTGGGGAAAATAGAAGTTTCCCGGGTTTGTCTAGAAAACCGTCGCCATAAGTACTCTATTGCTATGGTTAAAATAACTGTCGCAATAAGAAATATATAGCTACGTTTTAAGGGATAATACCACGGTTTATTTTAATAATCTTCCAATCAGCACCAAATATATATTACTACGGTTATAACTGTAGAGATAGATCATCTATTGCTACGGTTGAATAACCATCGCCAATTAAGCGTGGCAATAGATCAAATTTCTAGTAGTAGGCGATTCTTGTTTACATATAGTTAAATTTGTTCTTGCTTCTTTATATTCTTCTTATATTTTATCAAATTAAGTGACATAAACAAACAACAATGTCGGGCACAACACATCTAGTCTATCCATATAAGTGTGAGTTACTTCGGAAGACGAAGAGTATTACCGTAAAATTGAGGCTCTTAACTTTCTAGGTGTAATAAGGAAAGACAACCACCTTGACATGACTTTCCTTCTTCACTCTTCCTGGGTTGTTTTCTTCTTACTCCTCGTTATCTTTTACTCAATTCTTTTTTGTTAAATCGGGAGCCATTATTTTCTCTCGCTACCTATGTATTAAACCGGCCTGCTTCTCTCTCTGATAATTAATCCACCGAAGAAAAATCTGTGGTAAGTTCTTCGTTCTCCCTCCTCAACAGTTTTTTCTCTACTTTGTCCCTTAAATTCATTTGTGTGGAATAAAAAGTTATTCTCTCTCTTTGCCTAAAAGCCATTAATCTTCTTCTCTACTTTTCCTTTTCCTCTCTTTTTCTTTCTCTCAACAATAACAGATATTTATTCTAATATCATGCTTTCACTAATTTCTACCATTTTTCTTGAATATTTTTTAATTAACCCTCAAAATCAGATGAAAAATGTAGGTAAAATATTCAAAAACCAACTTAAATTTTAATTATTTATTAGTATTTTCTTAATTTTCTCATAAAATTTGACATAGAAATTTGCTGTTGAGAGTGTTTCTGTGGAATTAGGAGTAACAATATATTTGCTACCAAAAAGATTGTTAATAGTAAAAATTAAGGATATCTCTTCTATTAATTCCTTACTTTTAAAGAATTTATCAAATTTTCTTATGGCAATTCTCAAGATTCTTCTATTTTGGCTCTTCTATCAACTAACTTTTAAAGCTCTCACTTTTGATCATCTTGAAAGAGAAAATAAAGCTAGACAACCCGTAGCTTTTAATATAAGGCAAGTAAAATGGGATTTCCTTGACTAGTGCAGTGCCAATATGCCAATTGTAGCTACATGTTGTCACGCTTTGGAGAGTATTCTAGACGTGGCTGGCACTTAAAAACTACTTGGCCTAATCATATCACGAAGACTCATTTCAAAAGTATAAATAACAATCTAGTGGGCTATTCAACCAGCACTAAATGGAATAATGATTTAAACTGACAATCTAATTCCAAGTGAATACCCTATCATAATAATAATTCGACATGGGACAAGTCAAGTAAATAAGAACATCAAATCAATCCATCTCTCTATGAAGCCTCTAACTCTTATATCTAGATGATGCCAATAGCAGGTTCATTGTTACCTTCAAGAAAAAAAGTACTCTAGAAAATAGTAAAGACATAATAGAAAAATAGAATGCCTCTGAAAGTTAAGAGGTCTCACCACTGTTGGGAATGGAATGGATCTCAACGGAGTGCTTATTGATGATTTCTAGCACATGTATCTGCATCATAAAACGATGATATGCCAAGTGATATTAGTATATGAAATGTACTGTATGTAAAATAGTTTAAAAATAGTAAGCTCAAAATGAACTCAACTCAGATACTCAACTCAAGGTGACAATGAAACTCAGTAAAACATCACAAGTCTAAAGTAATAATGTTTTAGAATATACTCAAGGGTATACGATGCAATCCAATCATATCGAGTATTAGTATGTCCTAATTTAGGAGTTTCTCTAATCAACAACTATCACCTATGAGTTGGTAATGATACAACGAAGCGATGTTATTACCATATTCATCCAATACGTAACCAGAGTAAAGGACATCATGTTAATGAATCCATAATTAATCACATCAAGTCCTCTTATGGGACTATAGAAAAAATATTCTATTTTATAGTTCAATCCTCTCCTATGCTGGCTATGCAATTATTTAGTTTGAGTTATTATCTACTTTTACTCAATTTGGTGCTCGATACTCCTCCGAAGATTCAACATGCTCATAAAAGTCCAATCAATCCCTTAGGTTAACTCATTTAATTAGTCTCATTGGACTCTTATCAAATTCAGTCGTTTCACATCAAACCTTTCAACCAACTATGCTATCATCCCAATCACATATTTTTAGAGTAGTTTAAAGATATGCATTTATGAATGACATTTTAATTTTTTTTTCCAGAAAATATGAAAGAAACCTAGGGGACTTATGAACTCTCAACTCCTCTATGACCATCTATGGGGCACATGAGAGAACAATCTCATGCTTTAGTTTAGCCTTACATACCTGGTGTGAAGCTTTCAACAATCAACTCTCAAGAATCCTCCTCGAACTTCTCAATTTTACACTCCTCTTCTCTTTTCTTTAGCCCTAGTCTCTTTCAAGAACATAGAAAGGACTTAGAATGGGGTATATAACTCTTTTTTATACTCAAATTGACCTATTTTGATTGTGTTTTGAGTTTAGGAGGGGTTGAAAAATGTCTAGAATGCTCCTCACGAATTAAAGAAAAAAGTTCCAATTTGGGAAAGGCGGACTGGGCGCGCCTGTGTGTATTTTTTCGATAATTTTAAAAACGAGTTTCCCAAATCCCGTAGATTTTTTTTAAAAAAATAAATAAGTGTGGTCTGTGATAGGGGTGCGTCATGCCTCTGTCGCACACTTTCACTATTTTGTTTTTTCGCATCAAAAAATTATCTTTTGATCCGGTTACTCTAAAAATCAACTGAGGCCATTCTCCCGCTTAATTTTTCTGTTGTGCGCATAACGCATCTTCCCATGCTCCGATGGAAAATCCGAGGCCGCATATGTGATCCGCTTGAAGAGTTGAGTGGGAAAGTGGTCTCGGTTTATTTTTAGGGCAACCAGGTTCAAAGACAATTTTTCAATGCGAAAACATTTTCGGTGAAGGTGCGCGACAGGTGTGGACGCAACCATTTATTATATACTCCACCAGCGTATAATGTAAAACTTTCATTTTATTGGTGAGGATGCGCGACAGATGTGCGCCACATGTATACATTTATTGCTTGATCTATTTCTTTATAATTTACAAAATAAAAAACTTAATAGAATAAGAATTAAAGAGGTATACATTTGTAACATATATATAAAAAAAGTCATTTTAGATAGTATTATAATTATTATTTATTAATAAAATAAAATAAAATATAAAAAAGTATGAAGATAACCGATGATAATGATTGTGAGCGATTAGTAATAATGCTCATGACTCGCAGAAGTTGACAGTAATTGTACAAAATTCACGGCGGATAAGGATGATCGGTGACAATAAAGGCGACTAATGTTGGAATGGAGAATAGTGTTATAGTGTTTCAAATTACATAAAAGGAATTGACAAGAAAATGATCTTACATTCTCAACTTGAAAATAGTAAATCGGAGAACGAAGACTTTACAAACGGCCACCTGAAAGTTTTTATAGTTGAATGTAACATAACAAGGTCATGTAGGTCTTATTTATAGTGTCTGAAACTTAACTTTAACTTTATTTGTAAATTACTTTTTCCATGATCTGATTGCATTAATAAATTAAAATTAAATTAGATGGAATGAAATTAATGATAGTCTACTTTGCATTACTGTTAAATATTGTTAAAATAAGAATATTTAACAGTAATGCAGAGTTGACTATCATTAATTTCATTCCATCTGATTTATTTTTAATTTATTAAAGCAATCGGATCATGGAAAAAGTAATTTACAAATAAAGTAAAAGTTAAGTTTTAGACACTATAAATAAGACCAACATGGCCTTGTTATGCTAATTTTTAGGTGGCCGTTTGTAAAGACTTCGTTCTCCGATTTGCTATTTTCAAGTTGAGAATGTAGGATCATTTTCTTGTCAATTCCTTTTATGTAATTTGAAGCACTATAATACTACTTTCCGTTCCAACACCAGTCGCCTTTATTGCCACCGATCATCCTTATCCGCCGTGAATTTTGTACAATTACTGTTAACTTCAACAAGTCATGAGCATTTTTGCTAATCGCTCACAATCATTATCATCGGTTATCGTCATACTTTTTTATATTTTATTTTTATTAATAAATAATAATTATAATACCGTCTAAAATGACTTTTTTTTATAGTGGCTCTAAAAAAGCCGGGATATCGAACCCAAAGGACTTATCAATTAATTATTTATATTAATTCTAGTTATTTATTAAAGTGAACAATTAACTAAGAGAAGTGTATTTTTGGCCTAACTTCGTCACCCCACACTTAAACTTTTGCTCATCCTCGAGCAACCATTAAAGCTCATCATAAAAATTAAATAGGACCACGCTTTGGTTAATACAAACAATATAGGTCATCCAATAAAATTCAAAACATCATGTACATTTCCCAATCATTATACAAGATATACAAATAAACAACAAACTTTTGACCTCCTTGCCTCAAGGAAGGACTTTAACTCATCCAATTAAAATTTGTTCACCTACTCTCTTAAGAAATGTTAATAACAACACCTATCTATCATGAAACAAGTGCCCTCACATGAAGTAACAGTACACACGCTCAATTCAAAAGATTGAATATAAATTAAGGGCTTCACATTAAGGAACAACTCTCACACTCACAAAAAGTTCACATCTATTAAACTTTTTTAAAAATAGATCATTTAATTATAAAATAGAAAAATAAATGCAATTTAATAGTACTAAAAGATGGATGCATTATTGACATTGTACGACGTGGATAACTAGCCAACATTTATTTACATTAAAAAAATAAACTATTATTAATATTCCATAGAAAAGAAAGTTAAATATTCAACAACAATAATAATAATATAATTTGCCACCACATACCTTTGGTTTGCTATTGAAGTTCACATTCTTTTCCTATACCAAAAATAAATAATTGATACTCTAATAAAATGAATAAAATAAATATATAATAAAAGAAAAGAAAAAGAAAGTCAAAGAAATGTACCTTCGAAAGTTCAACAGGCACACATCTAAGTAAAAAATTTCATGTAAATATAAATTTGTATACAATGGTTCATGTTATACTGTGTACAAGTCCAATAATACTATATTAAATGTTTAAAATGTATAAATTTTTTAATTAAAAGAAATTCATCATCCTGTTGGTCAAAATTATTAACTTAAAATTAAAGTAAAAAAATATCTTTTTTTCTTTTCAAGTCACATTAATTAGCATGAATTGGCTTTTTAAAAAACTTATAAGTGTTGACCATAATTCTTCTACTATTACTTTGTACATTTATTTAATGATAAAAGTACTATTAAATAAAAATAAATACACTAGTCTAGATTTGTCGAAATAGATATATAAATAATAAAATGATTAAATAATAAAAAACACCTTCTAATTCAACATTATTTCAGAAACACACATGTTGCAACATGCGTTCTGTTCAGGGGCGGAGCCAACATACAGTGAGGGGTTCATCTGAATTCCCTTCGTCAAAAAATTTATATTATTTATACAAAATTAAAATAATTTGTTATGTATATATATTAGATATCGAACCCCCTTCAACTGGTTGTATTTACTTTTTTAAATTTTGAACCCGTTAATTAAAATGATGACTCTATTACTGATGCTCTTCCTTTTTTTTTTTTTGTAAGTAACATAATGGAATCTCGAAATATTTACAATGTTGATGCATTAAAAACACAATTTTCTATAAATAAATATCTCATGTAAATAAAATTATTTGTATAAGGAAGCAAATAATTAATACCTGCTTGACATGAGAGCTTCCAGAGTTTGATGATTTTTTGAAGCATCTCCGTTGAGATCTAATAATTAATCATTAAACAAAATTAAAATTATTAATCTTGATAAATGTAGGCCTCGTGTATACTCAAAGTGATTATATCAAAATGTAAAAATTAATAGTAATTGTAAAAAATTCATGGCGGATAAGGATGATTGGGGGCGATAAAGGCGACTGGTGTTGAAGGATTATCGGTGACGATAAAGGCAACTGGTATTGAAGGATGATCGACGGCGATAAAGGTGACTGGTGTTGAAGGATTATCGGCGGCGATAAAGGCGACCGGTGTTGAAGGATTATCAGTGACGATAAATGCAACTTGTGTTGAAGGATGATCGATGGCGATAAAGGCAACTGGTGTTGAAGGATGATCGGCGGCGATAAAGACGACTGGTATTGAAGGATGACCGGCGGCGATAAAGATGACTGGTGTTGGAATGGAAAACAGTATATAATGTTTCAATTTACATAAAAGGAATTGACAGAAAATGATCTTACATTCTCAGCTTGAAAATAGCAAATCGGAGAGTAAAGATTTTACGGACGGCCACCTGAGAATTCTTATAGCTGAAATTAGGATAAAAAGGTCATGTAGGTTGTCTTATTTATAGTGTCTAAACTTAAACTGTTACTTTATTTGTAAATTATTTTTTTAATGAACTGATTACTTTAATAAATGAAAATAAACCAGATGGAATCAAATTAATCATGGTCAACTCTACATTACTGTTAAATGTTCTTCTTTTTAAAATGGTAAAAAAAAAATTATTTCTAATATTGAAATTACGTCTATGTTATTGAATTTTTTTATAAAAAAAATACTGTAACAACTCGGACCGTCTGTAATGACCTTAACGGTCATTTTTGAGATTATCTGTAGAAGTTACTGTTTAGCTTTTTCATAAGTTACATTGGACCTACTTTGGATCATCTATGTTGTTGGAACCGGGAACTTGTGGTTAAGAAGTGGAAAATGTGAGATTTGGCATTTTTGAAAGCTTAAGTTGTTGAAAAGTGAGTTTTTGTACCATTTGGAGTTTTGGGTGCCGAAACGAAATCCATCGATTCCATTTGTTTCAGAATATTGAATAGTGACAGAATTGAATTTGGAGTTAAAACGAAGATTTTGGACCCAAAGTTGTATTTTTGGTTAATTTCGGATCATAGTTTGACTTGGGTCAATATTTAGAGTTCGAAAGCTCTAATCGGAATTTTGACAATTCCAGTGGTTCTGAATGGTGAAACTAATGCTAGAAATGGTCTCGGTATATTTTTTGGAGTTTCAAAGGTCATTTTGAATATTTGAGTTTTAACGAGCTTTTTTGAGTTCTGGGTTCAACAAGACCTCGGAATCAAATTGTGATAATTTCATTGAATCTGAAATGTCATTTTTGGTAGGTTTATACATTTGGTTTGTGTGTATCAAGTTCCGAACGAACCTTGGGAGTCTGCTCTAAATTTGAATAGAGTTGATTTTCGCTGAATCTGGTGCAACATCCTTTGTTCTCCATGTTCGCGGGATTGGGACTCACTTTCGCAGAGGCCATTTTGCTATGACCTCCACGTTCGTGGACCCAGCCTTTGCATTCGCGGAGTTTGAGTAAGTGGGACATCTGCGTTCGCAGACCCCAATATGTGTTCGCGAAGGTATGCGCAGCCTTGAGCTCTGTATTTGTGGAGCCCTATTGGAGTTCACGGAGTGCTTTTTCCCTAAACAATTTTAAGTGATGGGTTTCACTATTTTAATATTCTGAGCTCGATGTTAGAGTAATTCTTCAAAGATTTTCAAGTCAAACCTTTGGGTAAGTATTTCTATCTTCAAACTTATCAATTCCCATTATTTTCTCTTAATTTTGTATTGAATTTCATGATTTGAACACCAAAAATTGAGCTTTTCATAATCTATGATTGGAGACTTTAAATGATGAATTCTCCTTCAATTTAACTCATTCTCGATGAGATTTTCACCCACAAGTTTCTTTTCTCGTATAGAATGATAATTTCCAATTTATTTCCAGATTTATGTGTTGACATCCAATTTTTACCTTCTAAAATATAAATTTTATTCTCGATGCACCGGCACCTGTAGTGCCGAATGGCCCTTCTACAACTCCAGTTGATCCACCTATAACACTTGTTGGTCCATCATCAGCTCCACTAAATCCCCCTATGGTTTCTGTTATTCAACCTCAGCCTGATCAGCCAAGTTCTGAGCCATAGCTTCCAGATTTATCTATTGCACCACCCAGGTTCATGTTACAACAAGCTTCTACCAGGATTGCTATGTCTATCATCGAGCAGAAGAGTTTTGAAAGGTTTGTCCTACTGGCTCCTCCCAGATTTGATTGTCACCAGGGCTTATGACTTTCTATCAGAGTGTCAGGATCAGCTGTGCAATTTGGCTATTTTGGAGACTCACGAAGTTGCTTACACTTTCTACCAGTTCAACAGCTTGGCCAAGGAGTAATGGAGGTCAGTTTTAGCCCGCATACCTACTGGATCACCAACTATGACATGGAATCGTTTTACTAAGGTGTTCTTAGAGAGGTTTGTACCTAGTCTCCAGGACAATAGACGAGATGAGTTTGACCGATTCCAGCAGGGATCTATGACATTATCTAATTATGAGGCTAATATCATGAACTTTCCAGGTATGCCTTATCTAGCATTCCCAGCGAGTTTGAGAGGATCTGGTATTTCTCCAAGGGGTTAATGGGATATCTTCAAGAGAATACAACTTCACTAGTCCTGGCAGGTGGTACTTTTCAGAGTGTGGTGCAATACGTTCATATGATCGAGCATATCAGGCATGATCGTCAGGGTGGCGGGAAGATATTCTGCCAGTATGGTCAGTTCGGCGGGCACCCACTGCGAGATATGGAGTTTCACAGATAGGGTCACTAGTGCAGAGTAGTACATGCAGCTATTCCAACCGCTAATAGTGTTGATAGATCTAGACCTATTCAAACATGTCGCGATAGCTCTTGGGGTACAGCTAGGCGTGGTGGTTTCTTGAGGTAGTCATCTCAGAGATGGGATCCTAGGGCTTGTTTTGTTTGTGACGAGGTTGGGCACTTGGCCAACCATTGTCCTCACCGAGCACCTCCTGCTTAGTCATCAAGGACCCAGCTAACCTATCCTACCCAAGCATCAGCAGCGAGGGACACTCCTTATGGCATGAGGGGTGGTACTAGAGGAGGTAGAGGTAGTGTGAGAGGTGGAGCTCGTACTAGTGGAGGACACAGGGTATGTTATGTAGTCCCAGACCGGGGCGAGGCAAAGGCCTTCGATGCTGTATAATAGGTATGATTCCTATGTGCCACTGTCCTGCTTCAGTTCTATTTGATCCAGGCTCTACCTATTCATATGTATCAACTTATTTTTCCATGGACTTTGGTATTATGTGCGAGTCCCTTGCCAAGTCTATATGCATTTTCACCCCGATAGGTGAGTCTTTAGTGGTGAATCGGGTGTACCGGGGTTGTATGGTCACCTTCTTGGGGAGGAAGATTATTGTCGATATGAGATTACTTAATATGGTTGATTTAGATGTGATATTGGGTATAGACTGGTTATCACCTTATCATGGCATTCTCGATTGACATGCAAAGACTATGACTTTATCTTGTCCTAATTTGCCCCATTTAGTGTGGATTGGCGTGTCTAGTTCTTATCCGAAGGGGGTGTAGATATATTCTTGTATGTTGATGGATAAGGGATGTTTATCGTATTTGGCTCATGTTCGAGCTTGTTCTCAGGAGTCACCATCATTGGAGACCACCAGAGTTGTGAGAGTCTTATTTAGGTGTATCAATTAAAGTTGTAGATGAGTCGGTCAGCACTAGGTGCCGGCACATCGAGAATAAAATTTATATTTTGGAAGGTATAAATTGGAGAAAAGAAATTTGTGGGTGAAAATCCCATTGAAAACGAGTTCAAATTGAAGGGGAATTCATCACTTGAACTCTCCAATCACAAACTATAAAGAAAAACTCAACTTTTGGTGTTCAATATCATGAAATTCAAGACAAAATTAAGAAAAAGTAATGGGAATTGATAAGTTTGAAGATAAAAACACTTACCCATAGGTTTGACTTGAAAATCTTTGGAGAATTACTCTAACATCCAACTCGGAATATTAAAAATGGTGAAACTCGTTATTTTATAACATTAAAATTGTTCAGCTAAAAAGCACTCCATGAACGCTGATAGGTCTCTGAGTACACAGAGCTCAAGGCTATGCATACCTCCGCGAACACGAATTGGGGTCTGCGAACGCGGAGGTCCACTTACTCGCACTCCGCGACGTAGAGGCTAGGTCCGCAAACATGGAGGTCATAGCACAATGGCCTCAGTGAACCTTGGTCCCAATCCCGCGAACGCGGAGATCAAAGGATGTTGCACCAGATTTATCAAAAATCAGCTCTATTCAAACTTGGAACGGACCCCCGGGGTTCGTTCGGAACTCGATTCACACAAACCAAATATATAATCTACCAGAAATGATATTTTGGACTCAAGAAAATTATCACAATTTGATTACGAGGTCTCCTTGAACCCGAAACCCGAAAAAGCTCATTAAAACTAGTCAAAAACTCAAATATCTAAAATTGCCTTGGAAACTTCAAAAATTACACCAAAACAATTTCTAGCATTTGTTTCACCATCCGGAACCACTGGAACTGTCGAAATTTCGATTAGATCTTCTGAACTCTAAAAAATGGTGACCAAAGTCAAACTTTGATCCGAAAATGCAACTTTGGATCCAAAAATCTTCGTTTTAACTCTAAATTTGATTTCCTCACTTCTCCTAGACTGATTTGACGTTCTGGGACTAATGGAATCGACAGAGTTTTGTTTAGACACCCAAAACTCCAAATGGTACAAAAACTCACTTTTTCAATAACTTAAGTTTTTAAAAATGCCTAAACTCACATTTTCCACTTTTGAAACACAAGTTCTTAGTTCCGACAACACAAGTGATCTAAAGTAAGTCCAAAGCAACTTAAGAAATAACAAAACATTAACTCTACAAATAAACTCGAAAATGACCGGCTAGGTCATTATAGTCGGTCTGAGTCGTATTTCTTTAAAAAAAAAGAATTTCGGTAATGTAGACATAATTTCAATATTAGAAATAATTTTTTTTGAAAATAAGAATATTTAACAGTAATGCAGAGTTGACTATTATTAATTTCATTCCATCTGATTTAATATTAATTTATTAAAGCAATCAGGTCATGGAAAAAATAATTTACAAATAAAGTAAAAGTTAAGTTTCAGACACTATAAATAAGACCTACATGACCTTGTTATGCTACATTCAGCTATAAAAATTTTCAGGTGGCAGTTTGTAAAGTCTTCGTTCTTCGATTTGCTATTTTCAAGTTGAGAATGTAAGATCATTTTCTTGTCAATTCCTTTTATGTAATTTGAAGCACTATAATACTATTTTTCATTCCAACACCAGTCGCCTTTATTGCCACCGATCATCCTTATCCGTCGTGAATTTTGTACAATTACTGTTAACTTCAACAAGTCATGAGCATTTTTACTAATCGCTCACAATCATTATCATCGGTTATCGTCATACTTTTGTATATTTTATTTTATTTTTATTAATAACTAATAATTATAATACCGTCTAAAATGACTTTTTTTTATAGTGGCTCTAAAAAAGTCGGGATATCGAACCCAAAGGACTTATCAATTAATTATTTACTAAATTATATTAATTCTAGTTATTTATTAAAGTGAACAATTAACTAAGAGAAGTGTATTTTTGGCCTAACTTCGTCACCCCACACATAAACTTTTGCTCATCCTCGAGCAACCATTAAAGCTCATCAAAAAAATTAAATAGGACCACACTTTGGTTAATACAAACAATATAGGTCATCCAATAAAATTCAAAACATCATGTACATTTCCCAATCATTATACAAGATATACAAATAAACAACAAACTTTTGACCTCCTTGCCTGAAGGAAGGACTCTAACTCATCCAATTTAAATTTGTTCACCTACTCTCTTAAGAAAGGTTAATAACAACACCTATCTATCATGAAACAAGTGCCCTCACATGAAGTAATAGTACACACGCTCAATTCAAAAGATTGAATATAAATTAAGGACTTCGCATTAAGGAACAACTCTCACACTCACAAAAAATTTACATGTATGCCCAAAGAACCATAGGCTTACCCGTTATGTACATCTACACTAATTAAGCATGCTTGAATAGAATCAAATAGGACTTTGATGAGTTGTAATATAGGCTAGGGGACAAGTGGGAAAACTATATAATAATGGCTTACACTTCCCTAAGCACTTTGCACTTTTAGACTTTATCACCCATTATCTTCTTCTCTTTATTTTTTCTTCAACCCTTTCTTCAATAACTATTTCACTAGAAATTTCATCTCATCAAGAATGTTTCACTTTTTATTTTCAAATAATTTTTTTCTTTTTTTTCATGGCACATTCTTTCAAAGAGGGTTTTTTCTATCACCATGTAGCTATCATTGATCACCTTTTACCACTTAATCATCCCTTTTCTTGAAATTTAACATTATAATAAGTCTATACTACAGTGTTTAAGGAAGCAAGATGCAATAACTAGGGATTCAACAAAATTGGATCAAGGTAAAAATATGGCTACCAATAAAAGGCTACAAGCTCAAAAGGGCTAACTAGTGATATAATATCTGAAAATGCAAAAATTTTACAAGACAAATCAAAGAAAACCTATTATCATCTCATAAACAAAGCAGTACTTTTCATTTCGCTTCAATAACATGCAAGGCAAGTTCTAGACTATGATGCAAAACATGGAATAACCAAACTCTCACTACACGTGGCACAAGTATCAATCGAGATGGATCATTTCCACTTTTAAGAGAGATAAGGTCATAACAAACAACAAAATAGAACAAGCTACATATAAAGTCACAACCATGAACCTATATGTCAAATAATTTGCAATTTAATTAATAATCAAGTATTCATAGGAAAGTATTACTAAAAAGTAGGCCTAAATAGCAAGTATCAAAGAAGTCAAAAGGTTTTTTCTTTTCTCTCCAAAAAATAAAATAAATAACAATGAATATTTACTTCCTAAAAATAAAAAAATAAATAAAAGATACTCGGTTCAAAGGGGCCCCCTCGGAAAAGAACCGAAAAGAAAAACCAAGGGACAGACTAATCATGGTTCTACTAATGATTTTTTTTTTATAAAAATAAATAAATGAAAATATTTTTGTAATTTTTTTAATTTTTTTTGTTTTTAACTATTTAATTTTTCTTTTTGATGAATAAACCCTAAAGCACGCTTAATCCTAAACAATATATTTGAAAGAATTCCTACTCCACACTCGAAAAGACGCTATGTCCTCGTAACATCAATTAAAATTTAAAACAAGGGTTAAGAAAACTTCCTGAGGCCTTTAGACCTAGCTAGAAGCATCTTCTCTCAATATCCACCGAGGATTGTACGCACCCCACACTTAAGCTCAAACGTACTCCTTTGCTTCAAATTTTGGGTACTCAGACTTCCCTTAATCTGCAGGAAAAAAAATATTAAGAACACACAAAAACTAAAAAAAAAAGTGACACTAAAATATAAAAATAAAAGATAAAAGATAAAAACTTAAATAAAGAAAAAGAAAAAAAAAATATCACCTAGAAAAAATAATTAATTTCTAAGCCCCGGCAACAGAGCCAAAAACTTGTTGCTTCCCTAGCACACGCAAGTGTACGTGTTCAACCCAATAATATAGTGGCTCTAAAAGAGCCGGGATGTCAAACCCAAAGGACTTGTCTATTAATTATTTACTAAATTATATTATTCTAGTTATTTATTTAAGCAGTGAACAATTAACCAAGAGAAGAAATATTTTTACGCAATCAACTAATGAATCGATCTAAGATTATGGTTTAGCTAATAATCATGTTTAGTATCAATTCCATTAAGTTATTTAATTATCTAGTTGCCAATTCACAGGATTTAATTTACCTAAGTAGGGTTGCACGCCTCTACCAGCCTACTATTGTTGACAGCTTAACTACATCGTTGAGTAGGAACAGATATTATCAATGAAAATGCATTAAAGAACTCTTCCTGTATCTGAACCAAACAAGGTGGATGGGTAGGTGTCACAAGTCTCTCATACAAGAATCATCTAGTCTCCTAGACAAACAAGCTCCTATACCCTGAGTTTTATTCACTCCAACATCTCTTGAATTCAGAGCAGACAATAGATTTATTCCACGATTGATCAGACTATGAAATATAGATAAAAGAAATATGATAAACAAATATTTCAAATTAATAAATTAATAATAACTAAAAAATTATATTATTAGCTACTATAATCTTAGAACTAGAAGTTTAACTCCACATAGACACGAAGAAATTACCACAAATCTTTCAAAGATAAATATAATAATAAATAATAATAGAGAAGGAAAGATGAAACCGAAATTCTCCGACCTCCATGGCGACTTCTATTTCTCTATAGGTCAAAAGTTATGTAAAACCTAATTTTAGGGAATATTTATAGGTGTAAAAAAAATCTCAAATAAGAATGGAAATTGGGATTTTACTGGGTATATTTATTAGGGTATACTTGTCAGAATTTACTGGGTATATTGTTGTTTTGTTGTTGTAAGAGTTTTCCTTTCACCAAAAGGAGGAAAATAAGTTTAGCTACCTTCCTTCTTAGAAAATTAAAAAAAAAAAAAAAGTTTAGCCACCTTCACTAAGAATCCACAAAGTTTAGCCACCTTCCAAGAACTAGTGAAAATCTTAATACATCAAGGATGCAAAAGAGGATTGGTAATGCATCCAACAGTTAAGAACTCTATTTACTATTCAAACCCTATTTACTATTCAAACCCTAGCTTGTTTTTGCCTAATTCAGAACTCTATTTACTATTCAAACCCTAGCTTATTTTTGCACTAAAATTAATGAACTCCACAATAGAAGTGAAACTAAAGAGGTTTCCTTACTTGCGGAAATGGCGAGAACCTGAAGCTGCGCTAAAGTTGCAGAAGCTGCCGCTAATTAGCTTCTGCTTGTATTTCAAATTGTTTTAAAGCTTTAGAAATAGGTTAAATATATCCACGTACTTGTGGGTTAAGCACATGGGCTTTAGAAATAGGTTAAAGATATCCACGTAATTTGATAGAAAAATATAATTTAATTAAGTACTACATATTGAAAAAGAATAAATAAAACAAGAAAAGTGGGTTAAGCACATGGACTGTAAAATTAAACCCAACCCGTTCAATTCATCCAACTCGTTGAAGTTTGGGTATGTCAATAATCCTCTCATTTATTAGCTCAACTCATTTCAGCTAAATTCATTTCAATTTATTTAAAATTGAGTTGATATGCAACACGAATGGACTCGAAAGAGATCTTGTCAAAATATTTTTAAACCACTTTTTTTTTAATTTGATATCTTTACAACCAAAATAAAAAAATATATAATTTAATTAAGTACTAAGATATTGAAAAAGAAAAAATAAAATGTTAGGTTTTGCACCCCCTACGGATTTGCCTAATCGTTGGAACAGGTTTAACCGACGTGTTTCAATGACGCAGAAATAACAGGACGCAGCAGTTTTACGTGGAAAACTCCCGGCTCAAAAAGGGTGAAAAACCACGACCTGTACTCTACAGGATTTAACTTCAACTTCACTACTTCAAAAGAGCCTTCAACAAACGATTACAATTCCTAGTAATCTAAACTTCAAAACTACTTCAACAACTTCCTAACTTCACATAAACCTCCCTAGGCTTATGTTCCCCACGTCTTCGAGTTACCCCCAACTTGAAGACTAGAATTTAATCTCAGTTATAGACTCTGAGAGATTACACAATTTGTTCAAGATTACAAAGAGAAAACAAATCTTCCTTAGTCCTATGCTATCACGCCGTGCTTCTCTTTTTCTTCGTCTGTCTCTCTCTTTTTTCTGTGTGTCTTAATCTCTAATTTTTCTGTGATGTCCTTCCTTGCTTTATAGTAATCAATTGGAGTTTTATTTGCTCTAGACCTCTTTTAATGATAACCACCAGTAGAGTCCTTTTTCACATAGAACTTCTTCTTCACATAGAATTCCTCTTTTTAAGCATCCTGTTGAATTAGAACTCCTTCTTCTTATTAAACTCCTTCTTCTCATAGAATTCCTCTTTTTAAGCATCCTGTTGAATTAGAACTCCTTCTTCTTATTAAACTCCTTCTTCTCATAGAATTCCTCTTTTTAAGCTTCCTGTTGAATTATCTTTTGTCAGCCATCAAAACTTTACTACTCCAACATAAAATAAGAAAAATTGGGTCTTGACCTGCTCTATAACTCATTACTAAACCCGTTTTGACCCAAGCAAATTTTGGTTGGATTAGGTCTTGACCCGTTTGTTGTCTTGATCTATTATAATCCGCTCAAATTTGACCCAACCCGCCCAATTGTCACCCCTTATTAAATATACTCCTTCAATTATATTTTCAGTACAAATATGCCCTTCAATCATGATTTTAATTCAAATATACTTCTCTCATTAATACTTCGATTAAAAAGTATCCTTAAATATACTTTCAGTTTAAATATACCCTTCTTATTATGCTTTGGCACATATTTGCCCTTAATTTTGATAAAGAGACACGCCAAGTACATAAGTAAATAACTTAAGTCCAATTTTAGATATTTGAATCTTTTAGAAACTCATGTGAATGGTGTTAACTTACATATATTTTTCTAGTCTCATTTGGTTCTAAGAGTCTCTCTCTATAAGTCAAGTCTCATTTTAGTCACCATTTTCTCATCCTTTGAACGTCCGCACTTTAAAATCTCAAAACAAATTGAGAAACCCAAAATCGAAAGGAAATTGGGCCTTCACTTGCGCGAAGGTCACTGTACCGCCTTCAACAATTGAGTTTGGTCAATCATTAGCTGCCACGTGGCAGCTTTCCTTCCAATTGCAATTAAATTGCAATCTTCAAACCTTTATACGTATGTACTAATATATATTATTATATTCACGTTAATTCATGAAGCTGCTTGCTTGATTTTCTTTCTTTAATCTTTTCTTATTAATTCATTTGAGCTCCAAATCTCTTTATTTTTGCGCCAATTTAATCCTATAAATAAAATACATAATTTGTCACAATTCATAAAATTTATGCTCAAAATGGATAAATAAAAATATTAAATATGAGATGATTAATGATTAAAGATATGTATTTTTGACATAACATCATCACCGTCCCGCTTCAGTTCTATTTGACACAGGATCTACCTAATCATATGTATCAACTTATTTTGCCACGGCCCTTGGTATTAAGTGTGAGCCCCTATCCAAGTCTATATGCGTTTTCACCCTGGCAGGTGAGTCTTCAGTGGTGAATCGGGTGTACCAGGGTTGTATGGTTACCTTCTTGGGGAGAGAGACTATTGCTGATTTGATATTACTTAATATGGTTGATTTAGATGTGATATTGGGTATGGACTGGTTATCACCTTATCATTGCATTCTCGACTGCCATGCAAAGAATGTGACTTTATCTTGTCCCGATTTTCCTCGGTTAATGTGGATTGACGCGTCTAGTTCTTATCCCAACGGGTGGATCTCTTAGATGCATGCTTTTAGATTGATGGATAAAGGGTGTTTATCGTATTTGGCTCGTGTTCGAGCTTGTTCTTAAGAGTCACCATCATTGGAGACCACCAGAGTTGTGAAAGAGTTTATGGATGTATTTTCGACAGATTTGCCAGGAGTTCCTCCAGATCGTGACATTGATTTCGCTATCCATGAGGAGCCGGGCACTAAGCCCATTTCTATTGCCCCTACAATGTGGCTCCAACTGAGTTGAAGGAGCTAAAGGATCAATTGCAGGATTTATTGAAAAATGAGTTTATTCGTCCGAGTGTATCCCTTTGGATGCTCCTGTTTTGTTCGTAAAAAAAAATGTCACTATGCGGATATGTATTGAATATCGCCAGTTGAATAAAGTGGCTATAAAAAATAAGTATCATTTGCCTCATATTGATGATTTATTCGACTAGTTGTCGGGTGTTTTAGTGTTTTCCAAGATCGATTTGAGATCTGGATATCACCAGTTGAGAGTCTTATATCCCGAAGACAGCCTTTAGGACCGACTATGGCCATTATGGGTTTGTGGTTATGTTTTTCGGGTTAACTAATGACCCAACCACTTTCATGGAGTTAATGAACCGGATGTTCAGACCTTATTTGGATATATTTGTGATTGTATTTATTGATGACATAACTTCAAAAATGACTTTGACCATTTGCAACATTTGAGGATTGTACTTCAAAGGTTGAGAGAAGAAAACTTATAGGCTAAGTTTTCAAAATGTGAGTTCTGGATCGAGTCGGTAGCATTCCTTGAGCATGTGGTGATGAAAGATGGCATCATGGTAGATCCGACTAAGGCAGCGACAGTTTGTGAGTGGGCTAGGTTCACATAGGTGACAAAGATCCAGAATTTTATTGGCTTAGCGGGGTACTATCGGCGCGTTTTGCAGGGATTCTCTTCCATTGCAGCTCCCATTGACTAGACTCACTAAAAAGATGTGTCTTTTTAGTGGCCAGAGAAGTGCAAGGCGAGCTTTTAAAAGCTCAAAGAATTATTGACCACGACACCTATATTCTTACTTTGTCCAAGGAGGGAATGCCTTTTGTGGTGCATTGTGATGACTCCAAAGTAGGTTTGGATGGGGTGTTGATGTAAAAGGAGAGAGTGATAGCATATGCATCTCGGCAGTTGAAGGTGCATGAGAGGAATTACCCTACCCATGATTCAGAGTTAGTTGCGATGGTCTTTTTATTGAAGTTATGGCGATATTATCTCTATAGAGCGCATTGTGAGATCTTTACCAATCACTGGAGTCTCAAATATAATTTTCACAGCCTAATTTGAACATGAGGCAACGTAGGTGATTAGAGTTGTTGAAAGACTATGACATCTCGATTTTAAAAAATCACCTACTTTTTAATTAGGGGTGGGCATTCAGTATTTGGTTCAAAATTTCTAAATTTTTTATTCAAGAATTGACCGTTAAAGGTAGATATCAATTATCAAATTTTTAAAAGTTTGTTTCACTAATTCAGTAAATCAAACTTCAGTATAGTGTGGTATTCAATAATACTGTATTGAAGTTGTAACTTGTAGCCCATTAAATTATAAAGTTAATATTATTGCTCCGATTATTTCTTTTTTTTATGTGAATGGACGATATAACAGAATATATATCAAGTAAGGAGACATCAAGAAAACAAATTGATACAACTAAAAGACATAAAGCTACCAAAAATAGCATAATTTTTGACTCCCGGTGATGAAACGAAAGAGGTAGCTAGGCTTGAATTTTGTTAATTGAGACTTTCTTAAGCTAGTATCTCTTCTCCCTTTTTTCCCAAGCTTAGAGCAACTTTTTTTAGGATTTTTAAGGCATCGTTTGTCTATTTTGGGCATTCTAGGGGGGAAAAGGGTAATTAAAGAGTCACCTCTTTTAATTTTGATCCATCAATCTTGCTATGGGAGGGGGGGGGGGCGCAACTGGCCATGGCGGCAGCACTATGGCGGGTCGATGCCAGTCCAGGGAAGATTAAAAGTTGCGAAATTGATCCAACAAATATCAACGATGTCACGATCCAAAATTGGATCGCAACTAAAGGAACGAAGACTAAGATAAAATAACCACAACACTTAGATTAAAATCCAAAAAACTGGAGTTATGAGTGCAAGAGCTTCTAAGTATGAAAGAGTATACACAAGCCCGTTGATAAAATAAGCACAAAGTTTGGAACAAAATCCAACTAGAATTGTCTCAACAGTACAACGACAATTTGAGATCTAAGCCTCACCGTTGTGATCTGGGGAAAGATAGGTAGGGTCGTCTCAAGCACTAGGTCACTAAAGCCATTGTTTGGGGCCCTCATATAAAAAAAATAAGTACTTATACATACTATTAAAAAACTTATATGTATTTTTTAAATTTTAAAAAATGTGTAAAAGTTTAAAAAGATAAAAAAAGTTGTTAGTATTTTCTCACTTCAATAAGGAAATGAAATAATATTTGGGACTAACTTCCTAACATAGGAAATTGTACTTTCTTAAATGTCTCCTAATAATTTAATCCTATATTATTATTTACCTTATACTCATCTCAATTATTCTCTATTTTATTATTTTATTCTCAATATTAAACTCTCTCCTACAAAATTATTTAATTTATTGTTATTTATAAGTTACAAAAGAACTATTTTTTGGTGTTTCTTTAAAATTTCAAGAAGTGCAACAAACTATCATTATATTGAAGTAACTCAACACTATTTCAATATTGTTATATCAACTTATCAAATTCATAAATCAGGCTTTAGCATCCTAACTTTATTTTATATTTTGTCTTGAAAATTTGTTATTGTTGATATCCTTAGCTCATAAGTATGCATATTCTTGTTTCAATTATTATTAAAATTTATTTAATTAAAATATGTCAACTAATAATATGATTTCAATTTTACAAAAGAGTAAAAAATCTCAAATAAAAATGATATGGATCAAGTGAATAAGTAACTAATAAAATTGAAAGTATTAAAAGAAATAATACAAATAGAAGATAATAATCTAATGACAATACTCAGTCAAATAAAAAAAGTTGATTCTTTTTCATTTGTTGCCCTTTTTCCACTAATGCCTTTTTGATTTGTTGCCCTTTTTCCACTAGAAGAGATTTAGTGTATTTGGTCTATGAGAGCTATATATTCTCTTTGCTGAGAGTTCTGTTGAAAACATTATCATTTATGAATATGCATAATCAGAAATTGACTTCGAAATTTCTTTTCCTTCTATGAAATTCATGAGTATTCACACATTTGGTTGGCTTTATATGCATTTTTTCCATCATTTATACTTTATCCTAGCTGAACAAAATTTATTATTATATAGCAACTCTTCTTGAGATAAGAAGTCTCAGTCGGCAAACAGAAGAGATGATGAATATATAAGCAAGCAGGCCTTACTTACTACTAATGCATTTTAAAGTTGTATGAGCTTAGGCCCAAAGCGGACAACATCACTAAAGAGTTGGGCAGTTGCAGATGGTATTACAGCCACTCTTGTGTCAGCCTTGTTGATGTGGGTCAAAGTTCAACTGAATTTACGTAAATCTCAGTAAGGCGAGGCAAACCTCAGTGCTGAGTTTAGGCAAATCTCATACAGTGGGGCAAATCTTATCGAGGACGTTGAATCACCCTTCTTAACATTATAAGTTCTACATAATGAAGTAAATCATAATCAAGAATGTTGGAGTAAGAAACATGATGTTTTTATGCAAACTTAAAATGTTTTACCAACAAAATATGTTCCGCTAATAAACTTAAGAATGACAATAAATTATAAAAACAAATGCTAAATTTCAATTTAAAAAAGTTCAATACTTTTTACCTATGAAATTGAAAGGACTAAAATGAAAAACAACAAGAAGAACATTAAGAATGTTCCAAAATATTCTTATATGAGAATTTATTCAATCGCATTTCTTGAGCTACTAAAATATGATGTCCCACATCAGCACAACATTCCTCAATTGTTTAAATCTATCACCATTTTGCCCTTGCCCTTAACATCACGCTTGCCTTCAATTTTCAGTGGCATAATAAAAATCAATTAGAACAAACACATATACAAGTCTATATTATTTTGGTTTGTTTTATAATTATAAGAATTAATAAGTATTAAAACTTTAACTTACAAAAGTCTGGATTTTCCTTAAGCATACGCAAGTGAGGATCCACTGGTAGACCTTTGGCAGCAAAGCTTGGATCATACAGGCGATTTTCAGTTGGGCTAAATTTCAAATGAACAATTATTATTAGTATTTGCACGATTGAATTATTGTATTTTCATGTCGTCCAGATTAAATTCATGACTTTAATTTTTTTTTTTGTAACTCATTGAATTTTCACAAGTTGTCACATAATTAGTAAAAAAAAATGTTTATGTAAGCTTTAGATATATTTTTGAAAATAAAAATTAATTTTTTCAATTTTGAAAAAACTTTACCAAGAAGGATGCACAGGAGGTGGCATCATCAACAATGGATGCACAGGAGGTGGCATCATCAACCATGGATGCACTCTCCTGCTTAGCAACTTCTCCCTGTAATAATCTCATTAAAATTGAAAATTACATAATATTATATTAGTTTTAAAACGTAATAATATTAAACTTTTTTAAAAATAGATCATTTAATTATAAAATAGAAAAATAAATGCAATTTTATAGTACTAAAAGATGGATGCATTATTGACATTCTACGACGTGGATAACTAGCCAACATTTATTTACATAAAAAAAATAAACTATTATTAATATTCCATAGAAAAGAAAGTTAAATATTCAACAATAATAATAATAATATAATTTGCCACCACATACCTTTGGTTTGCTATTGAAGTTCGCATTCTTTTCCTATACCAAAAATAAAGACGACTAGTATTGAAGGATGACCGGCGGCGATAAAGATGACTGGTGTTGGAATGGAAAATAGTATATAATGTTTCAATTTACATAAAAGGAATTGACAGAAAATGATCTTACATTCTCAGCTTGAAAATAGCAAATCGAAGAGTAAAAATTTTACAGACGGCCACCTGAGAATTCTTATAGCTGAAATTAGGATAAAAAGGTCATGTAGGTTGTCTTATTTTATAGTGTCTAAACTTAAACTGTTACTTTATTTGTAAATTATTTTTTTAATGAACTGATTACTTTAATAAATGAAAATAAACCAGATGGAATCAAATTAATCATGGTCAACTCTACATTACTGTTAAATGTTCTTCTTTTTAAAATGGTAAAAAAAAATTATTTCTAATATTGAAATTATGTCTATGTTATTGAATTTTTTTTTAAAAAAATACTGTAACAACTTGGACCGTCTGTAATGACTTTGCCGGTCATTTTTGAGTTTATCTGTAGAAGTTACCGTTTAGCTTTTTCATAAGTACTTTGGACCTACTTTGGATCATATATGTTGTTGGAACTGGGAGCTTGTGGTTAAGAAGTGGAAAATGTGAGATTTGGCATTTTTGAAAGCGTAAGTTGTTGAAAAGTGAGTTTTTGAAAGCACTCCACGAACGCTGATAGGTCTCTGCGTACACAGAGCTCAAGGCTATGCATACCTCCGCGAACACGAATCGGGGTCTGCGAACGCGGAGGTCCACTTACTCGCACTCCGCAACGCAGAGGCTAGGTTCGCAAACATGGAGGTCATAGCACAATGGCCTCAGTGAACCTTGGTCCCAATCCTGCGAACGCGGAGATCAAAGGATGTTGCACCAGATTCATCAAAAATCAGCTCTATTCAAACTCGGAAAGGACCCCCGGGGTTCGTTCGAAACTCGATACACACAAACCAAATATATAATCTACCAGAAATGATATTTCGGACTCAAGAAAATTATCACAATTTGATTACGAGGTCTCTTTGAACCCGAAACCCGAAAAAGCTCATTAAAACTAGTCAAAAACTCAAATATCCAAAATTACCTTGGAAACTTCAAAAATTACACCGAAACCATTTCTAGCATTTGTTTCACCATCCAGAACCACTGAAACTGTCGAAATTTCGATTAGATCTTCTGAACTCTAAATGGTGACCAAAGTCAAACTTTGATCCGAAAATGCAACTTTGGATCCAAAAATCTTCGTTTTAACTCTAAATTTGATTTCCTCACTTCTCCTAGACCGATTTGACGTTCTGGAACTAATGGAATCGACAAAGTTTTGTTTAGACACCCAAAACTCCAAATGGTACAAAAACTCACTTTTTCAATAACTTAAGTTTTTAAAAATGCCTAAACTCACATTTTCCACTTTTGAAACACAAGTGCTTAGTTCTGACAACACAAATGATCTAAAGTAAGTCCAAAGCAACTTACGAAAAAACAAAAACATTAACTCTACAAATAAACTCGAAAATGACCGGCAAGGTCATTATAGTCGGTCTGAGTCGTATTTCTTTAAAAAAAAGAATTTCGGTAATGTAGACATAATTTCAATATTAGAAATAATTGTTTTTGAAAATAAGAATATTTAACAGTAATGCAGAGTTGACTATCATTATTTTCATTCCATCTGATTTAATTTTAATTTATTAAAGCAATCAGATCATGGAAAAAATAATTTACAAATAAAGTAAAAGTTAAGTTTCAGACACTATAAATAAGACCTACATGACCTTGTTATGCTACATTCAGCTATAAAAATTTTCAGGTGGCCGTTTGTAAAGTCTTCGTTCTCCGATTTGCTATTTTCAAGTTGAGAATGGAAGATCATTTTCTTGTCAATTCCTTTTATGTAATTTGAAGCACTATAATACTAGTTTCCATTCCAACACAGTCGCCTTTATTGTCACCGATCATCCTTATCCGCCGTGAATTTTGTACAATTACTGTTAACTTCAACAAGTCATGAGCATTTTTACTAATCGCTCACAATCATTATCATCGGTTATCGTCATACTTTTTTATATTTTATTTTATTTTTATTAATAAATAATAATTATAATACCGTCTAAAATGACATTTTTTTATAGTGGCTCTAAAAAAGCCGGGATATCAAACCCAAAGGACTTATCAATTAATTATTTACTAAATTATATTAATTCTAGTTATTTATTAAAGTGAACAATTAACTAAGAGAAGTGTATTTTTGGCCTAACTTCGTCACCCCCCACATAAACTTTTGCTCATCCTCGAGCAACCATTAAAGCTCATCACAAAAATTAAATAGGACCACGCTTTGGTTAATACAAACAATATAGGTCATCCAATAAAATTCAAAACATCATGTACATTTCCCAATCATTATACAAGATATACAAATAAACAACAAACTTTTGACCTCCTTGCCTCAAGGAAGGACTCTAACTCATCCAATTTAAATTTGTTCACCTACTCTCTTAAGAAAGGTTAATAACAACACCTATCTATCATGAAACAAGTGCCCTCACATGAAGTAATAGTACACACGCTCAATTCAAAAGATTGAATATAAATTAAGGACTTCGCATTAAGGAACAACTCTCACACTCACAAAAAATTTACATGTATGCCCAAAGAACCATAGGCTTACCCGTTATGTACATCTACACTAATTAAGCATGCTTGAATAGAATCAAATAGGACTTTGATGAGTTGTAATATAGGCTAGGGGACAAGTAGGAAAACTATATAATAATGGCTTACACTTCCCTAAGCACTTTGCACTTTTAGACTTTGTCACCCATTATCTTCTTCTCTTTATTTTTTCTTCAACCCTTTCTTCAATAATTATTTCACTAGAAATTTCATCTCATCAAGAATGTGTCACTTTTTATTTTCAAATAATTTTTTTCTTTTTTTTCATGGCACATTCTTTCAAAGAGGGTTTTTTCTATCACCATGTAGCTATCATTGATCACCTTTTACCACTTAATCATCCCTTTTCTTGAAATTTAACAATTATAATAAGTCTATACTACAGTGTTTAACGAAGCAAGATGCAATAACTAGGGATTCAACAAAATTGGATCAAGGTAAAAATATGGCTACCAATAAAAGGCTACAAGCTCAAAAGGGCTAACTAGTGATATAATATCTGAAAATGCAAAAATTTTACAAGACAAATCAAAGAAAACCTATTATCATCTCATAAACAAAGCAGTACTTTTTATTTCGCTTCAATAACATGCAAGGCAAGTTCTAGACTATGATGCAAAACATGGAATAACCAAACTCTCACTACACGTGGCACAAGTATCAATCATGATGGATCATTTTCACTTTTAAGAGAGATAAGGTCATAACAAACTACAAAATAGAACAAGCTACATATAAAGTCACAACCATGAACCTATATGTCAAATAATTTGCAATTTAATTAACAATCAAGTATTCATAGGAAAGTACTACTAAAAAGTAGGCCTAAATAGCAAGTATCAAAGAAGTCAAAAGGTCTTTTCTTTTCTCTCCAAAAAATAAAATAAATAACAATGAATATTTACTTCCTAAAAATAAATATAAAAAATAAAAGATACTCGGTTCAAAGGGGCCCCCTCGGAAAAGAACCGAAAAGAAAAACCAAGGGACGGACTAATCATGCTTCTACTAATAAATTTTTTTTTATATAAAAATAAATAAATGAAAATATTTTTGTATTTTTTTTATTTTTTATTTTTTATTTTTTGTTTTTAACTATTTAATTTTTCTTTTTGATGAATAAACCCTAAAGCACACCTAATCTTAAACAATATATTTGAAAGAATTCCTACTCCACACTCGAAAAGACGCTATGTCCTCATAACATCAATTAAAATTTAAAACAAGGGTTAAGAAAACTTCCTGAGGCCTTTAGACCTAGCTAGAAGCATCTTCTCTCAATATCCACCGAGGATTGTACGCACCCCACACTTAAGCTCAAACGTACTCCTTTGCTTCAAATTTTGGGTACTCAGACTTCCCTTACTCTGCAAAAAAAAAAAAATATATTAAGAACACACAAAAACTAAAAAAAAAAGTGACACTAAAATATAAAAATAAAAGATAAAAGATAAAAACTTAAATAAAGAAAAAGAAAAAAAAATATCACCTAGAAAAAATAATTAATTTCTAACCCCGGCAACAGAGCCAAAAACTTGTTGCTTCTCTAGCACACGCAAGTGTACGTGTTCAACCCAATAATATAGTGGCTCTAAATGAGCCGGGATGTCAAACCCAAAGGACTTGTCTATTAATTATTTACTAAATTATATTATTCTAGTTATTTATTTAAGCAATGAACAATTAACCAAGAGAAGAAATATTTTTACGCAATCAACTAATGAATCGATCTAAGATTATGGTTTAGCTAATAATCATGTTTAGTATCAATTCCATTAAGTTATTTAATTATCTAGTTGCCGATTCACAGGATTTATTTTACCTAAGTAGGGTTGCACGCCTCTACCAGCCTACTATTGTTGACAGCTTAACTACATCGTTGAGTAGGAACAGACATTATCAATGAAAATGCATTAAAGAACTCTTCCTGTATCTGAACCAAACAAGGTGGATGGGTAGGTGTCACAAGTCTCTCATACAAGAATCATCTAGTCTCCTAGACAAACAAGCTCCTATACCCTGAGTTTTATTCACTCCAACATCTCTTGAATTCAGAGCAGACAATAGATTTATTCCACGATTGATCAGACTATGAAATATAGATAAAAGAAATATGATAAACACTCTAGGATGCAAAAGAGAATTGGTAATGCATTAGAATCCACTAAGAATCCATAAAGTTTAGCCACCTTTCAAGAACTAGTGAAAATCTTAATACATCTAAATCACTCTAGGATGCAAAAGAGAATTGGTAATGCATCGAACAGTTAAGAACTCTATTTGCTATTCAAACCCTAGCTTGTTTTTGCCTAATTCAGAACTCTATTTACTATTCAAACCCTAGCTTGTTTTTGCACTAAAATTAATGAACTCCACAATAGAATGGGCAATTTAATAAAGAGAATAGAAGTGAAACTAAAGAGGTTTCCTTACTTGCGGAAATGGCGAGAACCTGAAGCTGCGCTAAAGTTGCAGAAGCTGCCGCTAATTAGCTTCTGCTTGTATTTCAAATTGTTGTAAAGCTTTAGAAATAGGTTAAAGATATCCACGTTCTTGTGGGTTAAGCACATGGGCTTTAGAAATAGGTTAAAGATATCCACGTAATTTGATAGAAAAATATAATTTAATTAAGTACTAAATATTGAAAAAGAATAAATAAAACAAGAAAAGTGGGTTAAGCACATGGACTGTAAAATTAAACCCAACCCGTTCAATTCATCCAACTCGTTGAAGTTTGGGTATGTCAATAATCCACTCATTTATTAGCTCAACTCATTTCAGCTAAATTCATTTCAATTTATTTAAAATTGAGTTGATATGCAACACGAATGGACTCGAAAGAGATCTTGTCAAAATATTTTTAAACCACTTTTTTTTTAATTTGATATCTTTACAACCAAAATAAAAAAATATATAATTTAATTAAGTACTAAAATATTGAAAAAGAAAAAATAAAATGTTAGGTTTTGCACCCCCTACGGATTTGCCTAATCGTTGGAACAGGTTTAACCGACGTGTTTCAATGACGCAGAAATAACAGGACGCAGCAGTTTTACGTGGAAAACTCCCGGCTCAAAAAGGGTGAAAAACCACGACCTGTGCTCTACAGGATTTAACTTCAACTTCACTACTTCAAAAGAGCCTTCAACAAACGATTACAATTCCTAGTAATCTAAACTTCAAAACTACTTCAACAACTTCCTAACTTCACATAAACCTCCCTAGGCTTATGTTCCCCACGTCTTCGAGTTACCCCCAACTTGAAGACTAGAATCTAATCTCAGTTATAGACTCTGAGAGATTACACAATTTGTTCAAGATTACAAAGAGAAAACAAATCTTCCTTAGTCCTATGCTATCACGCCTTGCTTCTCTTTTTCTTCGTCTGTCTCTCTCTTTTTTCTGTGTGTCTTAATCTCTAATTTTTCTGTGATGTCCTTCCTTGCTTTATAGTAATCAATTGGAGTTTTATTTGCTCTAGACCTCTTTTAATGATAACCACCAGTAGAGTCCTTTTTCACATAGAACTTCTTCTTCACATAGAATTCCTCTTTTTAAGCATCCTGTTGAATTAGAACTCCTTCTTATTAAACTCCTTCTTCTCATAGAATTCCTCTTTTTAAGCATCCTGTTGAATTAGAACTCCTTCTTCTTATTAAACTCCTTCTTCTCATAGAATTCCTCTTTTTAAGCTTCCTGTTGAATTATCTTTTGTCAGCCATCAAAACTTTACTACTCCAACATAAAATAAGAAAAATTGGGTCTTGGCCTGCTCTATAACTCATTACTAAACCCGTTTTGACCCAAGCAAATTTTCGTTGGATTGGGTCTTGACCCGTTTGTTGTCTTGATCTATTATAATCCGCTCAAATTTGACCCAACCCGCCCAATTGTCACCCCTTATTAAATATACTCCTTCAATTATATTTTCAGTACAAATATGCCCTTCAATCATGATTTTAATTCAAATATACTTCTCTCGTTAATACTTCGATTAAAAAGTATCCTTAAATATACTTTCAGTTTAAATATACCCTTCTTATTATGCTTTGGCACATATTTGCCCTTAATTTTGATAAAGAGACACGCCAAGTGCATAAGTAAATAACTTAAGTCCAATTTTAGATATTTGAATCTTTTAGAAACTCATGTGAATGGTGTTAACTTACATATATTTTTCTAGTCTCATTTGGTTCTAAGAGTCTCTCTCTATAAGTCAAGTCTCATTTTAGTCACCATTTTCTCATCCTTTGAACGTCCGCATTTTAAAATCTCAAAACAAATTGGGAAACCCAAAATCGAAAGGAAATTAGGCCTTCACTTGCGCGAAGGTCACTGTACCGCCTTCAACAATTGAGTTTGGTCAATCATTAGCTGCCACGTGGCAGCTTTCCTTCCAATTGCAATTAAATTGCAATCTTCAAACCTTTATACGTATGTACTAATATATATTATTATATTCACGTTAATTCATGAAGCTGCTTGCTTGATTTTCTTTCTTTAATCTTTTCTTATTAATTCATTTGAGCTCCAAATCTCTTTATTTTTGCGCCAATTTAATCATATAAATAAAATACATAATTTGTCACAATTCATAAAATTTATGCTCAAAACAGATAAATAAAAATATTAAATATGAGATGATTAATGATTAAAGATATGTATTTTTGACATAACATCATCACCGTCCCGCTTCAGTTCTATTTGACACAGGATCTATGTTGGAGCAGTAAAGTTTTGATGGCTGACAAAAGATAATGAAACAGGTTGGACTACCCGGTTCTTTCAGCGTACTATTTCTGTGGCAAAACTGCACACGCTGCACACAATAAAAATGGAATAAAGGGTGCTGGAAATAAGGCGTATAAAAAGGAATACTACTCCAAGCTGTCAAAAAGAAGGAGGATTTAAAAAGGAATACTAATACAACTCCAACTCTAACAAGATGCATAAAAGAAGGAGGAAAAGAAGGAGAAAAAGAAGGAGAAGGTTGATTAGAAGAAGGAGTTCTAAAGGAAAAAGGATTCCACTAATAATTGGTGTTATCCTTAAAGAGGTGGAGAGCAATTAAATCTCCAATCAACAACTATAAAACCAGAAAAGAATTCATAGAAGACAGAGCGCAGAAAAAAAAGAAAGAAGGGCGCAGGAAAAAGAGAGAGACGAAGAAGAAGAGAAACGCGACAACTTGACGTAGGGTTTAGAAGTTTTGTTTTCTCTTTGTAATTCTGAACAATTGTGTAATCTCTCAGAGTCTATAACTGAGATTAGATTCTAGTCTTCAAGTTGGGGCAACTCGAAGACATTGGTAACATAAGCCTAGGGAGGTTTATGTGAAGTTAGGAAGTTGTTTTGAAGTTTAGATTACTAGGAATTGTAATCGTTTGTTGAAGGCTCATATTGAAGTAGTAAAGTTGGAGTAAATTCTGTAGAGGTACAGGTCGTGGTTTTTTTCACCTTTTGTGAGCCGGGTGTTTCCACGTAAAATTGCTGCATTCCAGTTTATTTCTGCATCATTGAAACACGTCGGTTAACCTGTTCCAACGATTAGGCAAATCCGTAGGGGGTGAAAAACCTAACAAGTGGTATCAGAGCAGGTTTTCTTATTAAAGGCTAGTATCCAAGAATTGATCCAGATGAATACTGCACCGCCCTTTGGACATGGAGAAGGACAATCATCTGTGAGACCTCCTCTTTTCAATGGAACACATTTCGGTTGGTGGAAGGCTAGGATGGAGGACTTCATTCAAGGAGAAGACTACGAACTCTGGGATAGAATTAGTATAGGGCCTACTATTCCTATGAAAAAAGTGGCGGACCAACAAGTGCCGAAAGAGAGAAGGGAGTTCAACGCTAAGGATTTGTTGGCCATGAGGAAAAATGCCAGAGCTAAAAATATTTTGATTTGTGGTCTTGGTCCAGAAGAGTATAATAGAATTTCAAATTGCTCCACTGCAAAAGAAATCTGGGATGCTCTTACAATTGCTCACGAGGGAACTGCTCAGGTTAGGAAGTTCAGGGTTGCCATGTTATTTACTGAATATGAGACCTTCAAGATGAAAGAGAATGAGACATTGCAAGAGATGATGGCAAGGCTCACACTACTTATTAATGAGCTAGCTTCTCTAGGAAAAGTGCTTACCTCTGAAGAACAGGTAGACAAGGTTCTGAGAATTTTACCAAAAGCTAAGTGGGATGTAAAAGTTACTACCATTAGGGAAGCTAAGGATATTGAAACCATGACATTGAATGAGCTGGTTGAAAATCTCAGAACATATGAGATGAACATGGAAGAGCAAAAGGAAGAAGTGGGAATGGATGAAAAGTCACTCGCTCTTAGAGCAGCTTCTGATGATGAGGGATCAGATCTTGATGAAGATCAGATATTATTTTTAGCTAAAAAATTCAAAAAGTTTCTAAGGAACAGGAAAGGGAAGGATAAGAAAGAAACAGGTAACCAGAAGTGGTCCGATGACACTGGTAACAGGAAGTGGTCCAATGACAAAAGCAACTCTGGATGTTACAAATGTGAAAAAACTGATCATCACATCAAACAATGTCCTCTATGGGAGATTGAGTGGAGAAAAGAAAGGGCTGAAAAAGAAATCAAAGAAAAAGCTGCTAAGCAAAAGGAAAAGGAGACCTATGCCATGATGGCCGCTTGGGGATCAGGTCTGGAAGATTCTGATACTGAAAATATTGATGAAACTGCTTTCATGGCTGCTGGAGATTCAGATATAGAAGAAGATGACAGATCTGAGGTAAGTATTTCTGAATTGAAAGAAAAGTTGCATCTCTTTTCAAAAAGGAAGCTAATCTTCTTGATGAATGAATTGATAGACGATTTTCAAGAAGTAGCAAATGGAAAGGATCAACTAATTAAAGATTTTTCAGATCAAAAATTTGAAAATCTTGAGATAAAAAACTGTCTGGATAAAGCAAAAGAAATAAATGACAAGTTGAAGAAACAGGTTAAACAACTTGATTCACTTGTGTTGAACCTAAAGTCAGAAATCCGAAAGTTAACTGTTGCTGATAAGGGTGAAAGTACGACGAGTGAAGAGCTTCAGAAGGTAGAAACTAAGTTGAAAGAATGCAAAATTGAGTTTTTCTGTGAGAAAGAAAAAGTGAGAAAATTGACCCAGGAAAACTCCATTTTAAAATTGGATTTAGAAAAGGCAAACAAATGGACTCAGTCATCAAGAATAGTGAACCATCTAGGAAGCAGGAGTCACAATGAGAAAGCTGGAATAGGGTTCTTTCAGGAGAATGTTACTACTACTGATTTGTGCTACCTCTGTGGAAAAATTGGACATCCAACTACTTAGTGTCCAATTGCAAACAATGTTAGAAGTAGAAACACATATCATGTGCACAAAAGGAGGCATGAAAATGATAAAAGAAACAGGTCAAGGAACATGTTGCTTACTTGGGCAAGAAGGGATCTCATTCATCTGTTTTACAACTGGAAAGGACCTAAGCTAGTCTGGGTTCCTAAAACTAACCCTTGATCTATCTTACAGGTTGCAGTGAAAGAAAGCAAGCATTGGTACATGGATAGCGCTTGCTCAAGGCACATGACTGGTTATAGGCACAAGTTTCTTTCACTTGCACCTTTTTAAAAAAAAAGAGGAGGACAGGATGACTATGAGCTGGATTAGAGGAACACGTCAGGTTACCTGGTCCATCCACCGGACAAGCAGAGGGCACACAGTCAGGGGGAACTATGGAAAGTTGGATCAGAGGAACAAGTCAGGCTATCTGGTCTATCCACTGGACAAGCAGAGGGCATACAGTCAGGGGGAACTATGGAAAGCTGAAAATAAATCAGAAAAGATGAATAGACCTGACACTCAGAAAGTTTGTCATCATCAAAAAGGGGGAATTTGTTGGAGCAGTAAAGTTTTGATGGCTGACAAAAGATAATGAAACAGGTTGGACTACCCGGTTCTTTCAGCGTACTATTTCTGTGGCAAAACTGCACACGCTGCACACAATAAAAATGGAATAAAGGGTGCTGGAAATAAGGCGTATAAAAAGGAATACTACTCCAAGCTGTCAAAAAGAAGGAGGATTTAAAAAGGAATACTAATACAACTCCAACTCTAACAAGATGCATAAAAGAAGGAGGAAAAGAAGGAGAAAAAGAAGGAGAAGGTTGATTAGAAGAAGGAGTTCTAAAGGAAAAAGGATTCCACTAATAATTGGTGTTATCCTTAAAGAGGTGGAGAGCAATTAAATCTCCAATCAACAACTATAAAACCAGAACAGAATTCATAGAAGACAGAGCGCAGAAAAAAAAGAAAGAAGGGCGCAGGAAAAAGAGAGAGACGAAGAAGAAGAGAAACGCGACAACTTGACGTAGGGTTTAGAAGTTTTGTTTTCTCTTTGTAATTCTGAACAATTGTGTAATCTCTCAGAGTCTATAACTGAGATTAGATTCTAGTCTTCAAGTTGGGGGCAACTCGAAGACATTGGTAACATAAGCCTAGGGAGGTTTATGTGAAGTTAGGAAGTTGTTTTGAAGTTTAGATTACTAGGAATTGTAATCGTTTGTTGAAGGCTCATATTGAAGTAGTGAAGTTGGAGTAAATTCTGTAGAGGTACAGGTCGTGGTTTTTTTCACCTTTTGTGAGCCGGGTGTTTCCACGTAAAATTGCTGCATTCCAGTTTATTTCTGCATCATTGAAACACGTCGGTTAACCTGTTCCAATGATTAGGCAAATCCGTAGGGGGTGCAAAACCTAACAATCTACCTAATCATATGTATCAACTTATTTTGCCACGGCCCTTGGTATTAAGTGTGAGCCCCTATCCAAGTCTATATGCGTTTTCACCCTGGCAGGTGAGTCTTCAGTGGTGAATCGGGTGTACCAGGGTTGTATGGTTACCTTCTTGGGGAGAGAGACTATTGCTGATTTGATATTACTTAATATGGTTGATTTAGATGTGATATTGGGTATGGACTGGTTATCACCTTATCATTGCATTCTCGACTGCCATGCAAAGAATGTGACTTTATCTTGTCCCGATTTTCCTCGGTTAATGTGGATTGACGCGTCTAGTTCTTATCCCAACGGGTGGATCTCTTAGATGCATGCTTTTAGATTGATGGATAAAGGGTGTTTATCGTATTTGGCTCGTGTTCGAGCTTGTTCTTAAGAGTCACCATCATTGGAGACCACCAGAGTTGTGAAAGAGTTTATGGATGTATTTTCGACAGATTTTCCAGGAGTTCCTCCAGATCGTGACATTGATTTCGCTATCCATGAGGAGCCGGGCACTAAGCCCATTTCTATTGCCCCTACAATGTGGCTCCAACTGAGTTGAAGGAGCTAAAGGATCAATTGCAGGATTTATTGAAAAATGAGTTTATTCGTCCGACTTTATCCCTTTGGGTGCTCCTGTTTTGTTCGTAAAAAAAAAAGATGGCACTATGCGGATATGTATTGAATATCGCCAGTAGAATAAAGTGGCTATCAAAAATAAATATCATTTGCCTCATATTGATGATTTATTCGACTAGTTGTCGGGTGTTTTAGTGTTTTCCAAGATCGATTTGAGATCTGGATATCACCAGTTGAGAGTCTTATATCCCGAAGATAGCCTTCAGGACCGGCCATGGCCATTATGGGTTTGTGGTTATGTCTTTCGGGTTAACTAATGCCCCAACCACTTTTATGAAGTTAATGAACCAGATATTCAGACCTTATTTGGATATATTTGTGATTGTATTTATTGATGACATAACTTCAAAAATGACTTTGACCATTTGCAACATTTGAGGATTGTACTTCAAAGGTTGAGAGAAGAAAAATTATATGCTAAGTTTTCAAAATGTGAGCTCTGGATCGAGTCTTTCCTTGAGCATGTGGTGATGAAAGATGGCATTATGCTAGATCCGACTAAGGCAGCGGCAGTTCGTGAGTGGGCTAGGCTCACATAGGTGACAAAGATCCAGAATTTTATTGGCTTAGCGGGGTACTATCGGCGCGTTTTGCAGGGATTCTCTTCCATTGCAACCCCCATTGACTAGACTCACTCAAAAAGATGTGTCTTTTTAGTGGTCAAAGAAGTGCAAGGCGAGCTTTTAAAAGCTCAAAGAATTATTGACCACGACACCTATATTCTTACTTTGTCCAAGGAGGGAATGCCTTTTGTGGTGCATTGTGATGACTCCAAAGTAGGTTTGGGTGGGGTGTTGATGCAAAAGGAGAGAGTGATAGCATATGCATCTCGGCAGTTGAAGGTGCATGAGAGGAATTACCCTAACCATGATTCAGAGTTAGTTGCGATGGTCTTCGTATTGAAGTTGTGGTGATATTATCTCTATAGAGCGCATTTTGAGATCTTTACCAATCACTGGAGTCTCAAATATAATTTTCGCAGCCTAATTTGAACTTGAGGCAACGCAGGTGATTAGAGTTGTTGAAAGACTATGACATCTCGATTTTAAAAAATCACCTACTTTTTAATTAGGGGTGGGCATCCAATATTTGGTTCAAAATTTTTGAATTTTTTATTCAATAATTGACAGTTAAAGGTAGATATCAATTATCAAATTTTTAAATTTTGTTTCACTAATTCAGTAAATCAAACTTCAGTACAGTGTGGTATTCAATAATATTGTATTGAAGTTGTAGCCCATTAAATTATAAAGTTAATATTATTGCTCCAATTATTTCTTTTTTTTATGTGAGTGGACGATATAACAGAATATATATCAAGTAAGGAGACATCAAGAAAACGAATTGATACAACTAAAAGACATGTACATTTGGGTCGTTTATCTCTTTAAACTTGGACTAATGGGTAATGGACATTTTATATATGATCTTCATTAAGTAAATAATTCAGCATTCGAAAAATATCGAGTACCAAATATTACTAATGTCTCGCACTAATTCTAAACTCAAATACCATAATTCTAAAAATTTACTCTCGAATACCATATCAAATACCAAATTATCGAATACCAAGTTAACTAAAATTTTAATTCAATTTTCTATATTATTACATCTCACAAATTTAATAGCTATAACTTTAGTTGGTAGATGATCTCTATTTGACGTTATAGCTTATAACTTATTTTCATGGATGAAAACTTTGACGTAAAATCTTTTTTGTATTATAAAAATAAACATCTTTTATTTATATTTTTGGATAATAAACTGTATTCCCTCCGTCTATCTTTACTTGTGTTTTGTTGACATAGCATATGGATTAAGACGCCGTTAATGATGGAGGTTATTTTACCAAATCATTCTTTAAATATAATAAATACAATATCTTGAAAAATATTGTAGGAAAATAACTATGATTAATTATAAGGGTAAGTTGCAATGTCTTGAAAAACATAATAGGAAAGTGACTATAATTAACGATAGAGGTAAATTGGGAACTAAGTATGAAATTATAGTTTGATTTCATCAAGCAGGCGTTGAATATCCCAAAATAGTATAATGAGCAAGTAAAGATAATGACTTTCTTTAGTTACAAAGTAGAGTGAAAATTAGTAATGTTATTTTTTAAAGATAATCTCACAGTTGAAACTTTCTTTTTTATTTAATAAATTTCTTAACTATAGATGCTCCTACCCAATCGAAAGTTGTATGCTTCCAGCATAATTTTTGACTCCCGGTGATGAAACAATAGAGGTACGCTTGAATTTCGTTAGTTGAGACTTTCTTAAGCTAGTATCTCTTCTCCCTTTTTTCCCGAGCTTAGAGCAACTTTTTTAGGATTTTTAAGGCATCATTTGTCTATTTTGGGCATTCTAGGGGGAAAAGGATAATTAAAGAGTCACCTCTTTTAATTTTGATCTATCAATCTTGCTAGGGGGGGGGGCAATCTGGCCATGGCGGCAGCACTATGGCGGGTCGATGCCAGTCCAGGGAAGATTAAAAGTCGCGAAATTGGTCCAACAAATATCAACGATGTCACGATCCTAAATTGGATCGCAACTAAAGGAACGAAGACTAAGATAAAACAACCACAACACTTAGATTAAAATCCAAAAACCTGGAGTTATGAGTGCAAGAGCTTCTAAGTATGAAAGAGTATATACAAGCCCGTTGATAAAATAAGCACAAAGTTTGGAACAAAATCCAACTAGAATTGTCTCAACAGTACAACGACGATTTGAGATCTAAGCCTCACCGCTGTGATCTGGGGAAAGATAGGCAGGGTCGTCTCAAGCACTAGGCCACTAAAGCCATGTTAAACTCTCTCCTACAAAAACTTTTAATTTATTGTTGTTTATAAGTTACAAAAGAACTATTTTTGGTGTTTCTTTAAAATTTCAAGAAGTGCAACAAGCTATCATTATATTGAAGGAACTCAACACTATTTCTATATTGTTATATCAACTTATCAAATTCATAAATCAAGCTTTAGCATCCTAACTTTATTTTATATTTTGTCTTCAAAATTTATTATTTTTGATATCCTTAGTTCATAAGTATGCATATTCTTGTTTCAGTTATTATTAAAATTTATTTAACTAAAATATGTCAACTAAATAATATGATTTCAATTCTACAAAAGAGTGAAAAATCTTGAAGAATTAAATAAATCTAAAAAAAGAGCCCTTGATAATTTTTTAACAAATAATAAAAATCTCGAATAGAAAAGATATGGATCAAGTGAATAAGTAACTAATAAAATTGAAAGTATTAAAAGAAATAATACAAGTAGAAGATAATAATCTAATGAGAATACTCAATCAAATAAAAAGACTTGATTCTTTTTCAAGTATGTATATTGCTTATAAAATAATGTTTAACAATTCTTATAACCGTTGCCTCGGCTAAAAAAATTTTTTTGAAACCAAAATTGATAAAATTTTGGTTTTAGATAAAAATTTTAATGATTATCTCCAAAAGATAGAATAGTTAATTTTAATTTTTGAAAACTCTAAGAATCTATAATTGTGCTTATTTGGATTTTGAGCTAAATTTAATTTTAATTTGTGTTTATCATTGTTGGCTCTTAGTTTGGGTGATGAGTTCTATCCAATGGCGGATCTAGGATTTCAACTCAGGGGTTTGAAATATAAAAATATAAATATATGAATAAACCAATAAAATATAATTTCCAAAGGAAATAGTAATACATAGTCTAATATTATTTCATTACTTTGAAAAAAAAAAAGTGGAATATTGGGATGGGTTCCCAAAGCCGAAATTAAATGAAAAAGAATAATTAAAAGAAGCTAAAAAGTAATGCTTTAAGTGAGATTTGGACCCTAAGCATGAGGGTTTATTTAAAAGGAGACTTATCACTATGCTAGACTTTGCTTATTGTTTAGAGAGTTCAAATTTAATATATATACAAAAATATAGAAAATTTACCTTATATATACAATGTAATTTATCGAGGGGGTTCAGATCCCCCTCCCACACCCTAGGTCCCACCCTAGGTCCGCCCCTGGTTCTATCAGAAATGTAATGCTTATAGACAAAGACTATTTCTTTCTTTTTATTATGTCGTATCGAGGTCATCTTGAATTTTGAAGTCATCCTTATTTTTTCAATAAAAAGAATATGTACATTTTATTTATTTTAGAACTTGTCAGTACCATTTTGACGTTGCCAATAAGTAAATGTAAAACAAATATACATGTACAAATAATCGCATATTAATCTATTTTAAACTAATACTTTGTAATGTTTAACAAACCATAGTTCAAATCTCACATTCAATGAACAAAAGTAGTTGTTGAAATAAAAAATAACCTTCTGAAAAAGTAATAAAATCATCAAAATTTTAAAAAATGACCCTTTAGTGAGTTTCGTCGATCAAATCAGCAGTCTAAAGATCTTATTGACGAACCATTCAATGAACTGCCGAATAGGGGCTTTAGATCGCCTGAAATTACCGATTTTGGAGTTTTTTTGGTCGGAACGCAGACTCAATCGGTGATGTACCGAATGTATTCGGCGAGTTGCCGAATTGTCATTCAGCTCGTCGAATAATGCTTCAGTAAAATGATCATAACTTTAATTTTTACTATAAACTCGAAATGAGGCAAAATTGATGGTGTTGGAAAGAAGACTCAAAGAGCTATAATTTGGTAGTTGATAGGCCACCTAACTCCTTATGTGCTGAGATATATAGCCATTTGAAATTGACCCTTATACGAACTAATATTGAAACTTAGCCAATAGAAATGTTCTTAAACTTGGCTTGACTTTGGAGGTTTCATGTGACCTTAAACCACATTCGATACACTTCAAATACTTAGGAAAGGACCTTAACATACATTCAAAACTTAAAAGCTATTGGATCACCTAACTTCATAAAATCTCATGTGAAGACTCAATCGATAAGGAAGGTTTCAGCCCAACTTTGTGCTAAGGAATTTTTGTGACATTAGTTCATCTCAAATCCATTATCCCCCTAAAGAATTGGCCTTAAACCTTCACGCACAATTTGTGCCAATTCCAGTTTTGAACTACCGCAGACTTGTTTCATAGTTTTCAACTAAGCGGTTCTCCCGAGATGAAACAAAAGATTGGCAATTTGTCTTTTCAGAGCTATCGCCCCAATTAAAAAAATATCATCACCTAGTAAGGTATAATCGGAAAATGGGGTTGTTCTCTTTGGGTATGCACGCTTTACTGCCAACCACACTATGTAGTGGTAGTTCCACAGCTCAGGGAGAAAGTTCCATGATGAAATTGTTAATAGATAGAAGGGGCCCTGACTGATTCTACCATAGAGGCCAACGATAGACAATAACCCCCCATCCTCGGGAGAATGGCCTATGATTCCATATGCATAAGAAGAACGCACTGGATCTTAGGTTAGAAATTTTTCAAGGTGTTACACATGTTAAGTACATTTCCCAGTGAAATGTTAATATTTGTAGATTACTAATGTTCATGTGTTGTGTAAGATGCAACACTAATTTTTATTCTGCAATGAACAGTTCTAATTTTGAATTTAGTAATCTTTTGTAACAATTGCAAATCTGCTATATATGTTTTCTAGACTTGATGTTATTATGCAAACTAAAAAGTTTTACCAACAAAATATGTTCCGCTAATAAACTTAAGAATGACAATAAATTATAACAGCAAATGCTAAATTTCAATTGAAAAAAGTTTTAACACTTTTTACCTACGAAATTGAAAGGACAAAAATGAAAAACAACAAGAAGAACATTATGAATGTTACACAATATTCTCATATGAGAATTTATTCAATCTCATTTCTTGAGCTACTAAAATATGATGTCCAACATCAACACAACACTCCTCAATTGTTTAAATCTATCACCATTTTGCCCCAAGCAAATTTTGGTTGGATTGGGTCTTGACCCGTTTGTTGTCTTGATCTATTATAATCCGCAAAATTTGACCCAACCCGCCCAATTGTCACCCCTTATTAAATATACTCCTTCAATTATATTTTCAGTACAAATATGCCCTTCAATCATGATTTTAATTCAAATATACTTCTCTCGTTAATACTTCGATTAAAAAGTATCCTTAAATATACTTTCAGTTTAAATATACCCTTCTTATTATGCTTTGGCACATATTTGCCCTTAATTTTGATAAAGAGACACGCCAAGTACATAAGTAAATAACTTAAGTCCAATTTTAGATATTTGAATCTTTTAGAAACTCATGTGAATGGTGTTAACTTACATATATTTTTCTAGTCTCATTTGGTTCTAAGAGTCTCTCTCTATAAGTCAAGTCTCATTTTAGTCACCATTTTCTCATCCTTTGAACGTCCGCATTTTAAAATCTCAAAACAAATTGGGAAATCCAAAATCGAAAGGAAATTGGGCCTTCACTTGAGCGAAGGTCACTGTACCGCCTTCAACAATTGAGTTTGGTCAATCATTAGCTGCCACATGGCAGCTTTCCTTCCAATTGCAATTAAATTGCAATCTTCAAACCTTTATACGTATGTACTAATATATATTATTATATTCACGTTAATTCATGAAGCTGCTTGCTTGATTTTCTTTCTTTAATCTTTTCTTATTAATTCATTTGAGCTCCAAATCTCTTTATTTTCGCGCCAATTTAATCCTATAAATAAAATACATAATTGATCACAATTTATAAAATTTATGCTCAAAACGGATAAATAAAAATATTAAATATGAGATGATTAATGATTAAAGATATGTATTTTTGACATAACATCATCACCGTCCCGCTTCAGTTCTATTTGACACAGGATCTACCTAATCATATGTATCAACTTATTTTGCCACGGCCCTTGGTATTAAGTGTGAGCCCCTATCCAAGTCTATATGCGTTTTCACCCTGGCAGGTGAGTCTTCAGTGGTGAATCGGGTGTACCAGGGTTGTATGGTTACCTTCTTGGGGAGAGAGACTATTGCTGATTTGATATTACTTAATATGGTTGATTTAGATGTGATATTGGGTATGGACTGGTTATCACCTTATCATTGCATTCTCGACTGCCATGCAAAGAATGTGACTTTATCTTGTCCCGATTTTCCTCGGTTAATGTGGATTGACGCGTCTAGTTCTTATCCCAACGGGTGGATCTCTTAGATGCATGCTTGTAGGTTGATGGATAAGGGGTGTTTATCGTATTTCACTCATGTTCGAGCTTGTTCTTAAGAGTGTCACCATCATTGGAGACCACCAGAGTTGTGAGAGAGTTTATGGATGTATTTTCGATAGATTTTCCAGGAGTTCCTCCAGATCGTGACATTGATTTCGCTACCCTTGTGGAGCCGGGCACTAAGCCCATTTCTATTGCCTCTACAATGTGGCTCCAACTGAGTTGAAGGAGCTAAAGGATCAATTGCAGGATTTATTGAAAAATGAGTTTATTCGTCCGATTGTATCCCTTTGGATGCTCCTGTTTTGTTCGTAAAAAAAAAAGATAGCGCTATGCGGATATGTATTGAATATCGCCAGTTGAATAAAGTGGCTATAAAAAATAAGTATCATTTGCCTCACATTGATGATTTATTCGACTAGTTGTCGGGTGTTTTAGTGTTTTCCAAGATCGATTTGAGATCTAGATATCACCAGTTGAGAGTCTTATATCCCGAAGACAGCCTTTAGGACCGGCTATGGCCATTATGTGTGAAACCCCGTGTTCCTCGTCTTCTATATATACATAGGGTGGTGTGTCATATAAGACATACACGAATTTGTATAGAACCTAAGGATAATAAGGTTGTCAATAAGTGGTAATTTCAAGGACCTAAAGTTTTAAGCCAAAGGAATACCCTAAATGCACATTCGGGATTAAAGAAATGACCCAAGTGGCACCTCACCCTTTTCAGAAGGTCTAAATTAGGTTTCACTTTTCAGATGGAATTAAAAGTTTATAACTTGCTAATAATGGATTTCTTTAAGTTGTTTTAACAGCACAAAGGTCATACATTAAGTTTTGGAATCAAGAAAGTTGCAAGATAAAGGTTGGCCAAAGTTACCGTGACTTACTTTAAGAAATCCTTCTTAAATTTGGGTCAAATGTATTGGGTCATATCTCCCAAACTATAAGGAGTTAGAAGGTCCATGACCTATCAAATTGAAGATCTATGAGTCTAGTTTACAACTCACAAAACCGCGCATCAAACCGACCTCAGAATAAAGAGTTATGACCATTTTACCGAGACTGCCCGAGCTGGAAACCGGGTCATGTGTCGGGTCGGGTTGACCCGACTTAAATGTCGGCTATTTTGACTCTTTAAGGCTCAAAATTGAGCCATTTTCGTCCCAAACAAGTTTACAACAGAAGACAAAGCTCCCAAGTGTTCTCTAAGCGATTTAGGTAAGTTTTTCGCATTTTTACCGTTAAAATTCGTCTCCGTGCCTAGAAATGCGTGCCTTACGCTTTGGAATTATTTTTCCCTCATATTAGCTGTGTTTGGAGCTGTTCTTGGGCCGTAAAAAAAGTGGTGTTCTTGCTGGTATTGTTGGTTTGCAGCTGGTGTGTTTAGGTTATAATTGTGGAGCTCTTTTCCGTTAATTTTACGAAGTTTTACGGACATTTCCTCGCGTAAATGCTCCTTGCCGAATCTGGTCATTAATGCTGAAGTTTTGACTGTTTATAGGTGTCTTTAAGCTGCGTATATATAGTCGTTGCGAAGCTTAGGACGTAAGGAACAACTTTGGTGAAGGAACTTTTGGCAATCGAACGTTCGTTGGAGAGGTATGTTAAGGCTAAGCTCCGTCCCTCCTTTTAGTACGAAATCTGGGAAGTTTCCCAAAATGTCAAATGCGATATCTTACTATTTTGTTGTTAGAAAGACCTTCTGTGAAAGGCACTGGGATTACAGCTGAGTTATTTTCACGGTGGTATTAGGTTGAAATTCCATTCATTCATTTAAACCGAACATTCAATTTCTATATATCATTTTGTCGGTCTTCCGGCTACTTATTCATAGGTTAGAGGCGTTTCTCTTCTTGGTGTAGTGTCACTAAAATAAATGTAGAATGCAAGGGAAAACTTGTTAAAAAGGATATGTATAATTCCACGAGCCATATGTATATGTTGTGACAACGATTATGATGTTATGAGAATAAATGTATCAATGAGCCAAGATTGGCTAAATGACAATGACTGTGATGCTATGAGAATAAGTGTACCAAAGAGCCAAGATTTTCTAAGTTCTTGCTATGGCTTACTATGTGCATTCAACATTCATATCATACATTGCACGTTATGCATGGACTTCGAGCTATAATCGAAGGTATGGGTCCTATTTACCCAACTATATATGTATATGGTACAGATGGCCACAGGTTGGCAGATATGATGTCGGTTAGCTACCGGAAAGGACCACCAGTGCTAGCATTTGGTTGGGTATGTCATGCATTTGCATCTATATATATGTATTCACGACATGCGACACTCGAGCATACCATGCACTTTTTTTAATCACTAGGAGGTGGCTTATTAGCCATTAAGGCTACTTGAGTTTTGGTTACAGGTAATATTTCTATTAACCTTTTTACTATGGTTATCTATGATTTTACTTCCTGCCTTACATACCAGTACATGTTTATTCGTACTGACGTCCCTTTGCCTGGGGACGCTGCATTTTATTTCATGCGTGCAGGTTCAGGTAGGGGTTCTGATTTACCCCTCCACTAGGAGCCCATTCAGCTATGAGTTGGTAAGCTCCACCTCTTCCTGGAGCTTTCACAGGATGTTTACTTTTTATTGTACAGTTGGGTATGTCGGGGCCCTGTCTCGACAGTGTTAGTGATTCTTATAGAGGCTATTGTGGACATGATAACTAGTACCCTATTGTTCTAGTTTATCTATCTTGTACATGATATACTGTTGATTAGGTCATGACCTAGAATGTCCAGGCTTAGTCTTTCAGACGTTATGCTGCCTGATTTTCTTTTGGTCCCTAGTTTAGCTAACTAGCATGTTTAGTAGCTTACCCGACCAATAACGGTATCGGGTGTCGGTCGCGCCTCCCCCTCTCTTTGGGGCGTGACAAACATGGTATCAGAGCAGGTCGTGTCCTAGGGAGTCCACAATGCCGTGTCTTGTAGAGTCTTGCTTATGGATGTGTTGTGCACCACACTTATAATCAGGAGGCTACGAGGCATTTAGGGTTGGTTACATATCTTTCACTTAATAGATCGTGCTATAGAGAAAAGCTATAGGAACATATGAAATCTCTATCGTGTTATGTTGTTCTTATTTAATGGGTTACCTATGCTCAGGAGATGGCACAACATGAGATAAGTATGGATCCGAGAGAAGGTACCAATCATGTCTTGCCTGGTGAGGTAGATATATTCCCTATTGAGTCACATAGGGAGCCTCCAATGCCCACAGTTCCAGATTCACCAGTACCTGTTGGGGCCCAAGGAGATCTAGTACCCCAAGCCTTATTAGAGACTGGGGAGCAAGGATGAAGGAGGCTATTCAACTACTAACTAGGATGGCTTCCATTCATGAGAGACAACTAGAGGCAAGAGCAGACATCAGAAGGGATCAAACAGGAAGCTCGAACGTACGAGTGTTTCTTCACTTGGCCCCACTAGTATTTACAAGGTCCAATCCCACTAAGGATCCACAGAAATTTATTGGTCATATGTATAGAGTATTGAGGGTGATTTTAGGCCTCCTTTTCATCGATATCTACCTCCATCAGTGGGTAGTTTCCCGCTATAAATACAGGGCCAACAAATTGATCATTATATTCAATCAGGGCCGGGGCGGAGTTTATACCAGCCTAAGAGCCGTCGACAGGAGCGTTATGCACAAGTGAGACAACTTACTCCCCCATGTACACAATGCGGTAAGCTTCATACTAAGCAGTGTAGAAAGGGTTAAGGTGCATGTTACCATTACGGAAAGATAGGATATTTTATTAACAACTGGCCCTTTAGTCAGTCCCTACTATGAATGAATTCATGATAATATTCCCCGATGAGCTTCCCGGGATCCCCCGAAAGGGATATCAATTTTTCTTTAGATTTTCTCCCTGATATGCAACGTATACCCATTTCTGTCTAAAAAAAAATGGCTCCTGTAGAGCTAAGAGACTTGAAGGAATAACTGAAGGGCTTGTTTGATAAAGACCTTATTAGGCCAAGCACATCTCCATGGGGTTGTCCCGTGCTCTTTGCTTGAAAGAAAGATGGTTCCTTATGAATGTGTATCGGTTACAGATAGCTAAATAAGTTCACTATCAGGAATAAGTATCTTTTTATATAGATTGATGGTTTTTCAAAGATTGACTTGTGACCCGGGTACTACCAGCTACGAGTCAGGGATGTTGATATTCCAAAGGTAATATTTAGGATGAATCAAGAGTTGAGCATGTAGACCACTTGCGAGTTATATTATAGACACTCGAGGACAACAAGTTATATGATGAATTCTCCAAATGTGAATTTTCGTTAAGTTCTATAGCTTTTCGTGGACATGTTATTACTAGCGATAATATCAAAGTCAATGGCCAGAGGATTGAAACCGTAATGGCCTGGACGAGACCATTAAATCCGACAGAGGTCCATAGTTATTTGGGCTTGGCAGGATATTATAGGAGGTTTATTGAGGGATTCTCCTCTATCTCTGCGCCACTAACGAGATTGACACATAAAGCAGCTAAGTTTCAATAGGCTGAAGCATGTGAGCAGAGTCTTCAAGAGTTAAAAAAAAAGTTACCACCGCACCTATCTTGGCCCTCCCGGATGGAACTGAAGGCTACGTTGTATATTGTGATGCCTCGAAAATTGGCCTAGGTTGTGTTCTTATACAACATGGTAGAGTTATTGCATATGCTTCTAGACAGTTGCAAAAGCATGAACAAAATCATCCCACCCATGATCTTGAACTCGCTGCGGTTGTATTTGCCCTAAAGATTTGGCGGCATTATCTATACGAAGTTCATGTTGATATTTTTACCGACCACTAGAGCCTCCAATATTTATTCAAGCAGAAAGAGTTGAACCTATGACAAAGAAGGTGGCTAGAATTACTAAAAGATTATGATGTTGACATTTTGTACCATCCCGGTAAAGCTAATCTTGTTACGGATGCACTTAGCTGAAAGTCCATGGGAAGTCTAAGTCTTGTTAAAGCTAATAAGATTGAAATGACAAAAGATTTACGTCAGGTAATTAGTTTGCAAGTGTTATTAGCAGATGCAACAGGTTAAGGTGTGATTGTTGAAAATACAATTAAATCCTCCATTGATACTAAAGTAAAAGAGCAACAACGTGAGGATCCTAAGCTTATGATATCGAGGGAAAGTGTTCCACAGTGATATCCTCTAATTGAGCTAACTTGAGATGGAATCCTTCAGTACCGGGGCTCTTATGTATGCCAAACATCGGAGGGCTCCATGCCAAGATTCATTTTGAGACTTATTATCCTAGATATTCGTCTCAACCTGGGGCAGTAAAAAAAAAGCGGGGGTATTGAAACCTATGAAAGATCTATTGGTGGAATGGCATGAAAAAGATATTCCAAGGATGGTAGCCAATGCCCTAACTACTAGCATGTTAAAACAGAACATCAGAGACCTGAAGGCCTAGCTAAGTATATTGATTTTACGTTTTGGAAATGGGACATGATAAATATGGGCTTCATCACTAGGTTGCTTCACACTCCATACAGATGACTCTATTTGGGTAATCATTGATAGGTTGATAAAATCTGTTTATTTCTTGCCAGTAAGAACGACATATTCAGCGGAGTATTATGATAAGCTTTACATTCAAGAGATTGTTTGCCTTCATGGAGTTCCATTATCTATTATCTCTGATCGAAGGGCTCAATTTACCGTACATTTTGGAAGTCTTTTCAAAAGGGTTTGGGCATTCAGGTGAATCTCAAAACTGCATTCCATCCAAAAACTGATGGGCAAGCAGGGTGTACCATCCAGACCGTTGAGGATATGTTATGCGCCTATATACTAGACTTTAAAGGAAATCGGGATGACCATCTACCTCTTATTGAATTTGCTTATAATAATAGCTTCCAAGCTAGTATTCAAATGGCGCCTTATGAAGCACTATATGGGAGAAGATGTAGGTCGCCGATCGGTTGGTTTGAGGTTTGGGAGGCAAAATTGCTATGCCCTAATCTAGTTCAGCAAGCGATGGACAAAGTGAGACTTATTAGAGACTGATTGCAAACTGCCCAGAGTCGACAAAAGTCTTATACAGATGTTCGACGACGAGACTTAGAATTTGATGTAGAAGATTGGGTTTTCTTGAAGGTATCACCCATGAAGGGAATCATGCAGTTCGGGAAGACAAAAAAGCTCAGTCCTAGATATGTTGGACCGTATAAGATTATTCGAAAGATTGGCAAGGTCGCATACGAGCTTGATTTGCCTTTAGAATTGGGGACAGTCCATCCGGTGTTTCATGTATCGATGTTACGGAAGTGCATTGAAGATCCATCGCGTATTACCAATATTGAAAATGTCCACATTAATGAAGACTTGTCTTATGATGAGGTGCCAGTGGCTATTTTAGACCGACAAGTAAGAAAGCTTCGGAATAAAGAAGTGGCCTCCGTGAAAGTAATGTGGCGGAACAACAATATTGAGGAAATGACTTGGGAAGCAGAAGAGGAAATGAAGAAGAGGCACCCCCAGCTATTTACAAATTAAGGTAAGTCATATTTTAAAAGTTGGCAGTCATCTTTCTACAGTAACTTAAGTTTTAAATGAGTTGGGGGCATACTTTATATGGATCGTCGGGAGATAGCTATACAAAGCTTATAATTAGAATTCTCTTTTTCTTTCAAAGTTGATTTATGGAATGGAAAAAAAATAATATATCCCCAAAAGTTACATTTCAAGAGTTAATAGTGCAACCAAGCCGTTGTTTAGATACATTCGCGGTCGAATGTTCTTAGGGGGGGGAGACTGTGAAACCCCGTGTTCCTCGTCTTCTATATATACATAGGGTGGTGTGTCATATAAGACATACATGAATTTGTATAGAACCTAAGGATAATAAGGTTGTCAATAAGTGGTAATTTCAAGGACCTAAAGTTTTAAGCCAAAGGAATACCCTAAATGCACATTCGGGATTAAAGAAATGACCCCAAGTGGCACCTCGCCCTTTTCAGAAGGTCTAAATTAGGTTTCACTTTTCAGATGAAATTAAAAGTTTATAATTTGCTAATAATGGATTTCTTTAAGTTATTTTAACAGCACAAAGGTCATACATTAAGTTTTGGAATCAAGAAAGTTGCAAGATAAAGGTTGGCCAAAGTTACCGTGACTTACTTTAAGAAATCCTTCTTAAATTTGGGTCAAATGTATTGGGTCATATCTCCCAAACTATAAGGAGTTAGAAGGTCCATGACCTATCAAATTGAAGATCTATGAGTCTAGTTTACAACGCACAAAACTGCGCATCAAACCGACCTCAGAATAAAGAGTTATGACCATTTTACCGAGACTGCCCGAGCTGGAAACCGGGTCATGTGTCGGGTCGGGTTGACCCGACTTAAATGTCGGCTATTTTGACTCTTTAAGGCTCAAAATTGAGCCATTTTCGTCCCAAACAAGTTTACAACAGAAGACAAAGCTCCCAAGGGTTCTCTAAGTGATTTAGGTAAGTTTTTCGCATTTTTACCGTTAAAATTCGTCTTCGTGCCTAGAAATGCATGCCTTACTCTTTGGAATTGTTTTTCCCTCATATTAGCTGTGTTTGGAGCTGTTCTTGGGCTGTAAAAAAAGTGGTGTTCTTGCTGGTATTGTTGGTTTGCAGCTGGTGTGTTTAGGTTATAATTGTGGAGCTCTTTTCCGTTAATTTTACGAAGTTTTACGGACATTTCCTCGCGTAAATGCTCCTTGCCGAATCTGGTCATTAATGCTGAAGTTTTGACTGTTTATAGGTGTCTTTAAGCTGCGTATATATAGTCGTTGCGAAGCTTAGGACGTAAGGAACAACTTTGGTGAAGGAACTTTTGGCAATCGAACGTTCGTTGGAGAGGTATGTTAAGGCTAAGCTCCGTCCCTCCTTTTAGCACGAAACCTGGGAAGTTTCCCAAAATGTCAAATGCGATATCTTACTATTCTGTTGTTAGAAAGACCTTCTGTGAAAGGCACTGGGATTACAGCTGAGTTATTTTCACGGTGGTATTAGGTTGAAATTCCATTCGTTCATTTAAACCGAACATTCAATTTCTATATATTATTTTGTCGGTCTTCCGGCTACCTATTCATAGGTTAGAGGCGTTTCTCTTCTTGGTGTAGTGTCACTAAAATAAATGTAGAATGCAAGGGAAAACTTGTTAAAAAGGATATGTATAATTCCACGAGCCATATGTATATGTTGTGACAACGATTATGATGTTATGAGAATAAATGTATCAATGAGCCAAGATTGGCTAAATGACAATGACTGTGATGCTATGAGAATAAGTGTACCAAAGAGCCAAGATTTTCTAAGTTCTTGCTATGGCTTACAATGTGCATTCAACATTCATATCATACATTGCACGTTATGCATGGACTTCGAGCTATAATCGAAGGTATGGGGCCTATTTGCCCAACTATATATGTATATGGTACAGATGGCCACAGGTTGGCAGATATGATGCCGGTTAGCTACCGGAAAGGACCACCAGTGCTAGCATTTGGTTGGGTATGTCATGCATTTGCATCTATATATATGTATTCACGACATGCGACACTCGAGCATACCATGCACTTTTTTAATCACTAGGAGGTGGCTTATTAGCCATTAAGGCTACTTGAGTTTTGGTTACAGGTAATATTTCTATTAACCTTTTTACTATGGTTATCTATGATTTTACTTCCTGCCTTACATACCAGTACATGTTTATTCGTACTGACGTCCCTTTGCCTGGGGACGCTGCATTTTATTTCGTGCGTGCAGGTTCAGGTAGGGGTTCTGATTTACCCCTCCACTAGGAGCCCATTCAGCTATGAGTTGGTAAGCTCCACCTCTTCCTGGAGCTTTCATAGGATGTTTACTTTTTATTGTACAGTTGGGTATGTCAGGGCCCTGTCTCGACAGTGTTAGTGATTCTTATAGAGGCTATTGTGGACATGTTATTGTGGGTTGGTTCTTTTGTGCCTTTCAGTCTTCGGTCATTAGATTGACATGTATATATAGTGTGTGCCCGTACCTCTATTGTTACAGCCTTGTCGGCTAACTAGTACCCTATTGTTCTAGTTTATCTATCTTGTACATGATTTACTGTTGATTAGGTCATGACCTAGAATGTCCAGGCTTAGTATTTCAGACGTTATGCTGCCTGATTTTCTTTTGGTCCCTAGTTTAGCTAACTAGCATGTTTAGTGGCTTACCCGACCAATAACGGTATCGGGTGCCGGTCGCGCCTCCCCCTCTCTTTGGGGCGTGACATTATGGGTTTGTGGTTATGTCTTTCGGGTTAACTAATGCCCCAACCACTTTCATGGAGTTAATGAACAGGATGTTCAGACCTTATTTGGATATATTTGTGATTGTATTTATTGATGACATAACTTCAAAAATGACTTTGACCATTTGCAACATTTGAGGATTGTACTTCAAAGGTTGAGAGAAGAAAACTTATAGGCTAAGTTTTCAAAATGTGAGTTCTGGATCGAGTCGGTAGCTTTCCTTGAGCATGTGGTGATGAAAGATGGCATCATGGTAGATCCGACTAAGGCAGCGACAGTTCGTGAGTGGGCTAGGCTCACATAGGTGACAAAGATCCAGAATTTTATTAGCTTAGCGGGGTAGTATCGGCGCGTTTTGCAGGGATTCTCTTCCATTGCAGCTCCCATTGACTAGACTCACTAAAAAAGATGTGTCTTTTTAGTGGGCAGAGAAGTGCAAGGCGAGCTTTTAAAAGCTCAAAGAATTATTGACCACGACACCTATATTCTTACTTTGTCCAAGGAGGGAATGCCTTTTGTGGTGCATTGTGATGACTCCAAAGTAGGTTTGGGTGGGGTGTTGATGTAAAAGGAGAGAGTGATAGCATATGCATCTCGGCAGTTGAAGGTGCATGAGAGGAATTACCCTACCCATGATTCAGAGTTAGTTGCGATGGTCTTTGTATTGAAGTTATGGCGATATTATCTCTATAGAGCGCATTGTGAGATCTTTACCAATCATTGGAGTCTCAAATATAATTTTCACAGCCTAATTTGAACATGAGGCAACGTAGGTGATTAGAGTTGTTGAAAGACTATGACATCTCGATTTTAAAAAATCACCTACTTTTTAATTAGGGGTGGGCATCCAGTATTTGGTTCAAAATTTCTAAATTTTTTATTCAATAATTGACCGTTAAAGGTAGATATCAATTATCAAATTTTTAAAAGTTTGTTTCACTAATTCAGTAAATCAAACTTCAGTACAGTGTGGTATTCAATAATACTGTATTGAAGTTGTAGCCCATTAAATTATAAAGTTAATATTATTGCTCCAATTATTTCTTTTTTTTATGTGAATGGACGATATAACAGAATATATATCAAGTAAGGAGACATCAAGAAAACAAATTGATACAACTAAAAGACATAAAGCTACCAAAAATAGCATAATTTTTTACTCCCGGTGATGAAACGAATAGAGGTAGCTAGGCTTGAATTTTGTTATATTAATTGAGACTTTCTTAAGCTAGTGTCTCTTCTCCCTTTTTTCCCAAGCTTAGAGCAACTTTTTTTAGGATTTTTAAGGCATCGTTTGTCTATTTTGGGCATTCTAGGGGGAAAGGGGTAATTAAAGAGTCACCTCTTTTAATTTTGATCCATCAATCTTGCTGGGGGGGGGGGGGGGGTTGCAACTGGCCATGGCAGCAGCACTATGGCGGGTCGATGCCAGTCCAGGGAAGATTAAAAGTCGCGAAATTGATCCAACAAATATCAACGATGTCACGATCCAAAATTGGATCGCAACTAAAGGAACGAAGACTAAGATAAAACAACCACAACACTTAGATTAAAATCCAAAAAACTGGAGTTATTAATGCAAGAGCTTCTAAGTATGAAAGAGTATATACAAGCCCGTTGATAAAATAAGCACAAAGTTTGGAACAAAATCCAACTAGAATTGTCTCAACAGTACAACGACGATTTGAGATCTAAGCCTCACCGCTGTGATCTGGGGAAAGATAGGCAGGGTCGTCTCAAGCACTAGGTCACTAAAGCCATTGTTTGGGGCCCCTATATAAAAAAAATAAGTACTTATACATACTATTAAAAAACTTATATGTATTTTTTAAATTTTAAAAAATGTGTAAAAGTTTAAAAAGATAAAAAAAGTTGTTAGTATTTTCTCACTTCAATAAGGAAATGAAATAATATTTGGGACTAACTTCCTAACATAGGAAATTGTACTTTCTTAAATGTCTCCTAATAATTTAATCCTATATTATTATTTACCTTATACTCATCTCAATTATTCTCTATTTTATTATTTTATTCTCAATATTAAACTCTCTCCTACAAAATTATTTAATTTATTGTTATTTATAAGTTACAAAAGAACTATTTTTTGGTGTTTCTTTAAAATTTCAAGAAGTGCAACAAACTATCATTATATTGAAGTAACTCAACACTATTTCAATATTGTTATATCAACTTATCAAATTCATAAATCAGGCTTTAGCATCCTAACTTTATTTTATATTTTGTCTTGAAAATTTGTTATTGTTGATATCCTTAGCTCATAAGTATGCATATTCTTGTTTCAATTATTATTAAAATTTATTTAATTAAAATATGTCAACTAATAATATGATTTCAATTTTACAAAAGAGTAAAAAATCTCAAATAAAAATGATATGGATCAAGTGAATAAGTAACTAATAAAATTGAAAGTATTAAAAGAAATAATACAAATAGAAGATAATAATCTAATGACAATACTCAGTCAAATAAAAAAAGTTGATTCTTTTTCATTTGTTGCCCTTTTTCCACTAATGCCTTTTTGATTTGTTGCCCTTTTTCCACTAGAAGAGATTTAGTGTATTTGGTCTATGAGAGCTATATATTCTCTTTGCTGAGAGTTCTGTTGAAAACATTATCATTTATGAATATGCATAATCAGAAATTGACTTCGAAATTTCTTTTCCTTCTATGAAATTCATGAGTATTCACACATTTGGTTGGCTTTATATGCATTTTTTCCATCATTTATACTTTATCCTAGTTGAACAAAATTTATTATTATATAGCAACTCTTCTTGAGATAAGAAGTCTCAGTCGGCAAACAGAAGAGATGATGAATATATAAGCAAGCAGGCCTTACTTACTACTAATGCATTTTAAAGTTGTATGAGCTTAGGCCCAAAGCGGACAACATCACTAAAGAGTTGGGCAGTTGCAGATGGTATTACAGCCACTCTTGTGTCAGCCTTGTTGATGTGGGTCAAAGTTCAACTGAATTTACGTAAATCTCAGTAAGGCGAGGCAAACCTCAGTGCTGAGTTTAGGCAAATCTCATACAGTGGGGCAAATCTTATCGAGGACGTTGAATCACCCTTCTTAACATTATAAGTTCTACATAATGAAGTAAATCATAATCAAGAATGTTGGAGTAAGAAACATGATGTTTTTATGCAAACTTAAAATGTTTTACCAACAAAATATGTTCCGCTAATAAACTTAAGAATGACAATAAATTATAACAACAAATGCTAAATTTCAATTTAAAAAAGTTCAATACTTTTTACCTATGAAATTGAAAGGACTAAAATGAAAAACAACAAGAAGAACATTAAGAATGTTCCAAAATATTCTTATATGAGAATTTATTCAATCGCATTTCTTGAGCTACTAAATTATGATGTCCCACATTAGCACAACATTCCTCAATTGTTTAAATCTATCACCATTTTGCCCTTGCCCTTAACATCACACTTGCCTTCAATTTTCAGTGGCATAAATAAAAATCAATTAGAACAAACACATATACAAGTCTATATTATTTTGGTTTGTTTTATAATTATAAGAATTAATAAGTATTAAAACTTTAACTTACAAAAGTCTGGATTTTCCTTAAGCATACGCAAGTGAGGATCCACTGGTAGACCTTTGGCAGCAAAGCTTGGATCATACAGGCGATTTTCAGTTGGGCTAAATTTCAAATGAACAATTATTATTAGTATTTGCACGATTGAATTATTGTATTTTCATGTCGTCCAGATTAAATTCATGACTTTAATTTTTTTTTTTGTAACTCATTGAATTTTCACAAGTTGTCACATAATTAGTAAAAAAAAATGTTTATGTAAGCTTTAGATATATTTTTGAAAATAAAAATTAATTTTTTCAATTTTGAAAAAACTTTACCAAGAAGGATGCACAGGAGGTGGCATCATCAACAATGGATGCACAGGAGGTGGCATCATCAACCATGGATGCACTCTCCTGCTTAGCAACTTCTCCCTGTAATAATCTCATTAAAATTGAAAATTACATAATATTATATTAGTTTTAAAACGTAATAATATTAAACTTTTTTAAAAATAGATCATTTAATTATAAAATAGAAAAATAAATGCAATTTTATAGTACTAAAAGATGGATGCATTATTGACATTCTACGACGTGGATAACTAGCCAACATTTATTTACATAAAAAAAATAAACTATTATTAATATTCCATAGAAAAGAAAGTTAAATATTCAACAATAATAATAATAATATAATTTGCCACCACATACCTTTGGTTTGCTATTGAAGTTCGCATTCTTTTCCTATACCAAAAATAAAGATGACTGGTATTGAAGGTTGACCGGCGGCGATAAAGATGACTGGTGTTAGAATGGAAAATAGTATATAATGTTTCAATTTACATAAAAGGAATTGACAGAAAATGATCTTACATTCTCAGCTTGAAAATAGCAAATCGAAGAGTAAAGATTTTACAGACGGCCACCTGAGAATTCTTATAGCTGAAATTAGGATAAAAAGGTCATGTAGGTTGTCTTATTTATAGTGTCTAAACTTAAACTGTTACTTTATTTGTAAATTATTTTTTTAATGAACTGATTACTTTAATAAATGAAAATAAACCAGATGGAATCAAATTAATCATGGTCAACCCTACATTACTGTTAAATGTTCTTCTTTTTAAAATGGTAAAAAAAAAATTATTTCTAATATTGAAATTATGTCTATGTTATTGAATTTTTTAAAAAAAAAATACTATAACAACTCGGACCGTCTGTAATGACTTTGCCGGTCATTTTTGAGTTTATCTGTAGAAGTTACTGTTTAGCTTTTTCATAAGTTACTTTGGACCTACTTTGGATCATATATGTTGTTGGAACTGGGAACTTGTGGTTAAGAAGTGGAAAATGTGAGATTTGGCATTTTTGAAAGCGTAAGTTGTTGAAAAGTGAGTTTTTGAAAGCACTCCACGAACGCTGATAGGTCTCTGCGTACACAGAGCTCAAGGCTATGCATACCTCCGCGAACACGAATCGGGGTCTGCGAACGCGGAGGTCCACTTACTCTCACTCCGCAACGCAGAGGCTAGGTTCGCAAACATGGAGGTCATAGCACAATGGCCTCAGTGAACCTTGGTCCCAATCCTGCGAACGCGGAGATCAAAGGATGTTGCACCAGATTCATCAAAAATCAGCTCTATTCAAACTCGGAAAGGACCCCTGGGGTTCGTTCGGAACTCGATACACACAAACCAAATATATAATCTACCAGAAATGATATTTCGGACTCAAGAAAATTATCACAATTTGATTACGAGGTCTCTTTGAACCCGAAACCCGAAAAAGCTCATTAAAACTAGTCAAAAACTCAAATATCCAAAATTACCTTGGAAACTTCAAAAATTACACCGAAACCATTTCTAGCATTTGTTTCACCATCCGGAACCACTGAAACTGTCGAAATTTCGATTAGATCTTCTGAACTCTAAATGGTGACCAAAGTCAAACTTTGATCCGAAAATGCAACTTTGGATCCAAAAATCTTCGTTTTAACTCTAAATTTGATTTCCTCACTTCTCCTAGACCGATTTGACGTTCTGGAACTAATGGAATCGACAAAGTTTTGTTTAGACACCCAAAACTCCAAATGGTACAAAAACTCACTTTTTCAATAACTTAAGTTTTTAAAAATGCCTAAACTCACATTTTCCACTTTTGAAACACAAGTGCTTAGTTCTGACAACACAAATGATCTAAAGTAAGTCCAAAGCAACTTACGAAAAAACAAAAACATTAACTCTACAAATAAACTCGAAAATGACCGGCAAGGTCATTATAGTCGGTCTGAGTCGTATTTCTTTAAAAAAAAGAATTTCGGTAATGTAGACATAATTTCAATATTAGAAATAATTGTTTTTGAAAATAAGAATATTTAACAGTAATGCAGAGTTGACTATCATTAATTTCATTCCATCTGATTTAATTTTAATTTATTAAAGCAATCAGATCATGGAAAAAATAATTTACAAATAAAGTAAAAGTTAAGTTTCAGACACTATAAATAAGACCTACATGACCTTGTTATGCTACATTCAGCTATAAAAATTTTCAGGTGGCCATTTGTAAAGTCTTCGTTCTCCGATTTGCTATTTTCAAGTTGAGAATGTAAGATCATTTTCTTGTCAATTCCTTTTATGTAATTTGAAGCACTATAATACTAGTTTCCATTCCAACACCAGTCGCCTTTATTGTCACCGATCATCCTTATCCGCCGTGAATTTTGTACAATTACTGTTAACTTCAACAAGTCATGAGCATTTTTACTAATCGCTCACAATCATTATCATCGGTTATCGTCATACTTTTTTATATTTTATTGTATTTTTATTAATAAATAATAATTATAATACCGTCTAAAATGACTTTTTTTATAGTGGCTCTAAAAAAGCCGGGATATCAAACCCAAAGGACTTATCAATTAATTATTTACTAAATTATATTAATTCTAGTTATTTATTAAAGTGAACAATTAACTAAGAGAAGTGTATTTTTGGCCTAACTTCGTCACCCCACACATAAACTTTTGCTCATCCTCGAGCAACCATTAAAGCTCATCAAAAAAATTAAATAGGACCACGCTTTGGTTAATACAAACAATATAGGTCATCCAATAAAATTCAAAACATCATGTACATTTCCCAATCATTATACAAGATATACAAATAAACAACAAACTTTTGACCTCCTTGCCTCAAGGAAGGACTCTAACTCATCCAATTTAAATTTGTTCACCTACTCTCTTAAGAAAGGTTAATAACAACACCTATCTATCATGAAACAAGTGCCCTCACATGAAGTAATAGTACACACGCTCAATTCAAAAGATTGAATATAAATTAAGGACTTCGCATTAAGGAACAACTCTCACACTCACAAAAAATTTACATGTATGCCCAAAGAACCATAGGCTTACCCGTTATGTACATCTACACTAATTAAGCATGCTTGAATAGAATCAAATAGGATTTTGATGAGTTGTAATATAGGCTAGGGGACAAGTAGGAAAACTATATAATAATGGCTTACACTTCCCTAAGCACTTTGCACTTTTAGACTTTATCACCCATTATCTTCTTCTCTTTATTTTTTCTTCAACCCTTTCTTCAATAATTATTTCACTAGAAATTTCATCTCATCAAGAATGTGTCACTTTTTATTTTCAAATAATTTTTTTCTTTTTTTTCATGGCACATTCTTTCAAAGAGGGTTTTTTCTATCACCATGTAGCTATCATTGATCACCTTTTACCACTTAATCATCCCTTTTCTTGAAATTTAACAATTATAATAAGTCTATACTACAGTGTTTAAGGAAGCAAGATGCAATAACTAGGGATTCAACAAAATTGGATCAAGGTAAAAATATGGCTACCAATAAAAGGCTACAAGCTCAAAAGGGCTAACTAGTGATATAATATCTGAAAATGCAAAAATTTTACAAGACAAATCAAAGAAAACCTATTATCATCTCATAAACAAAGCAGTACTTTTTATTTCGCTTTAATAACATGCAAGGCAAGTTCTAGACTATGATGCAAAACATGGAATAACCAAACTCTCACTACACGTGGCACAAGTATCACTCAAGATGGATCATTTTCACTTTTAAGAGAGATAAGGTCATAACAAACTACAAAATAGAACAAGCTACATATAAAGTCACAACCATGAACCTATATGTCAAATAATTTGCAATTTAATTAACAATCAAGTATTCATAGGAAAGTACTACTAAAAAGTAGGCCTAAATAGCAAGTATCAAAGAAGTCAAAAGGTCTTTTCTTTTCTCTCCAAAAAATAAAATAAATAACAATGAATATTTACTTCCTAAAAAAAAAAAAAAAAAGATACTCGGTTCAAAGGGGCCCCCTCGGAAAAGAACCGAAAAGAAAAACCAAGGGACGGACTAATCATGCTTCTACTAATGAATTTTTTTTTTATAAAAATAAATAAATGAAAATATTTTTGTAATTTTTTTATTTTTTTTTTTTTGTTTTTAACTATTTAATTTTTCTTTTTGATGAATAAACCCTAAAGCACACTTAATCTTAAACAATATATTTGAAAGAATTCCTACACCACACTCGAAAAGACGCTATGTCCTCAAAACATCAATTAAAATTTAAAACAAGGGTTAAGAAAACTTCCTGAGGCCTTTAGACCTAGCTAGAAGCATCTTCTCTCAATATCCACCTAGGATTGTACGCACCCCACACTTAAGCTCAAACGTACTCCTTTGCTTCAAATTTTGGGTACATCAGACTTCCCTTACTCTGCAGAAAAAAAAAATATTAAGAACACACAAAAACTAAAAAAAAAAAGTGACACTAAAATATAAAAATAAAAGATAAAAGATAAAAACTTAAATAAAGAAAAAGAAAAAAAAATATCACCTAGAAAAAATAATTAATTTCTAAGCCCCGGCAACAGAGCCAAAAACTTGTTGCTTCCCTAGCACACGCAAGTGTACGTGTTCAACCCAATAATATAGTGGCTCTAAAAGAGCCCGGATGTCAAACCCAAAGGACTTGTCTATTAATTATTTACTAAATTATATTATTCTAGTTATTTATTTAAGCAGTGAACAATTAACCAAGAGAAGAAATATTTTTACGCAATCAACTAATGAATCGATCTAAGATTATGGTTTAGCTAATAATCATGTTTAGTATCAATTCCATTAAGTTATTTAATTATCTAGTTGCCAATTCACAGGATTTAATTTACCTAAGTAGGGTTGCACGCCTCTACCAGCCTACTATTGTTGACAGCTTAACTACATCGTTGAGTAGGAACAGACATTATCAATGAAAATGCATTAAAGAACTCTTCCTGTATCTGAACCAAACAAGGTGGATGGGTAGGTGTCACAAGTCTCTCATACAAGAATCATCTAGTCTCCTAGACAAACAAGCTCCTATACCCTGAGTTTTATTCACTCCAACATCTCTTGAATTCAGAGCAGACAATAGATTTATTCCACGATTGATCAGACTATGAAATATAGATAAAAGAAATATGATAAACACTCTAGGATGCAAAAGAGAATTGGTAATGCATTAGAATCCACTAAGAATCCATAAAGTTTAGCCACCTTTCAAGAACTAGTGAAAATCTTAATACATCTAAATCACTCTAGGATGCAAAAGAGAATTGGTAATGCATCGAACAGTTAAGAACTCTATTTGCTATTCAAACCCTAGCTTGTTTTTGCCTAATTCAGAACTCTATTTACTATTCAAACCCTAGCTTGTTTTTGCACTAAAATTAATGAACTCCACAATAGAATGGGCAATTTAATAAAGAGAATAGAAGTGAAACTAAAGAGGTTTCCTTACTTGCGGAAATGGCGAGAACCTGAAGCTGCGCTAAAGTTGCAGAAGCTGCCGCTAATTAGCTTCTGCTTGTATTTCAAATTGTTGTAAAGCTTTAGAAATAGGTTAAAGATATCCACGTTCTTGTGGGTTAAGCACATGGGCTTTAGAAATAGGTTAAAGATATCCACGTAATTTGATAGAAAAATATAATTTAATTAAGTACTAAATATTGAAAAAGAATAAATAAAACAAGAAAAGTGGGTTAAGCACATGGACTGTAAAATTAAACCCAACCCGTTCAATTCATCCAACTCGTTGAAGTTTGGGTATGTCAATAATCCACTCATTTATTAGCTCAACTCATTTCAGCTAAATTCATTTCAATTTATTTAAAATTGGGTTGATATGCAACGCGAATGGACTCGAAAGAGATTTTGTCAAAATATTTTTAAACCACTTTTATTTTTTTAATTTGATATGTTTTAAATAACCTAAATAAAGAAAAATATAATTTAATTAAGTACTAAAATATTGAAAAAGAAAAAATAAAATGTTAGGTTTTGCACCCCCTACGGATTTGTCTAATCGTTGGAACAGGTTTAACCGACGTGTTTCAATGACGCAGAAATAACAGGACGCAACAGTTTTACGTGGAAAACTCCCGGCTCAAAAAGGGTGAAAAACCACGACCTGTACTCTACAGGATTTAACTTCAACTTCACTACTTCAAAAGAGCCTTCAACAAACGATTACAATTCCTAGTAATCTAAACTTCAAAACTACTTCAACAACTTCCTAACTTCACATAAACCTCCCTAGGCTTATGTTCCCCACGTCTTCGAGTTACCTCCAACTTGAAGACTAGAATCTAATCTCAGTTATAGACTCTGAGAGATTACACAATTTGTTCAAGATTACAAAGAGAAAACAAATCTTCCTTAGCCTATGCTATCTCTAATTTTTCTGTGATGTCCTTCCTTGCTTTATAGTAATCAATTGGAGTTTTATTTGCTCTAGACCTCTTTTAATGATAACCACCAGTAGAGTCCTTTTTCACATAGAACTTCTTCTTCACATAGAATTCCTCTTTTTAAGCATCCTGTTGAATTAGAACTCCTTCTTCTTATTAAACTCCTTCTTCTCATAGAATTCCTCTTTTTAAGCATCCTGTTGAATTAGAACTCCTTCTTCTCATAGAATTCCTCTTTTTAAGCTTCCTGTTGAATTATCTTTTGTCAGCCATCAAAACTTTACTACTCCAACATAAAATAAGAAAAATTGGGTCTTGGCCTGCTCTATAACTCATTACTAAACCCGTTTTGACCCAAGCAAATTTTGGTTGGATTGGGTCTTGACCCGTTTGTTGTCTTGATCTATTATAATCCGCTCAAATTTGACCCAACCCGCCCAATTGTCACCCCTTATTAAATATACTCCTTCAATTATATTTTCAGTACAAATATGCCCTTCAATCATGATTTTAATTCAAATATACTTCTCTCGTTAATACTTCGATTAAAAAGTATCCTTAAATATACTTTCAGTTTAAATATACCCTTCTTATTATGCTTTGGCACATATTTGCCCTTAATTTTGATAAAGAGACACGCCAAGTACATAAGTAAATAACTTAAGTCCAATTTTAGATATTTGAATCTTTTAGAAACTCATGTGAATGGTGTTAACTTACATATATTTTTCTAGTCTCATTTGGTTCTAAGAGTCTCTCTATAAGTCAAGTCTCATTTTAGTCACCATTTTCTCATCCTTTGAACGTCCGCATTTTAAAATCTCAAAACAAATTGGGAAACCCAAAATCGAAAGGAAATTGGGCCTTCACTTGCGCGAAGGTCACTGTACCGCCTTCAACAATTGAGTTTGGTCAATCATTAGCTGCCACGTGGCAGCTTTCCTTCCAATTGCAATTAAATTGCAATCTTCAAACCTTTAAACGTATGTACTAATATATATTATTATATTCACGTTAATTCATGAAGCTGCTTGCTTGATTTTCTTTCTTTAATCTTTTCTTATTAATTCATTTGAGCTCAAAATCTCTTTATTTTCGCGCCAATTTAATCCTATAAATAAAATACATAATTGATCACAATTCATAAAATTTATGCTCAAAATGGATAAATAAAAATATTAAATATGAGATGAATAATGATTAAAGATATGTATTTTTGACATAACATCATCACCGTCCCGCTTCAGTTCTATTTGACACAGGATCTACCTAATCATATGTATCAACTTATTTTGCCACGGCCCTTGGTATTAAGTGTGAGCCCCTATCCAAGTCTATATGCGTTTTCACCCTGGTAGGTGAGTCTTCAGTGGTGAATCGGGTGTACCAGGGTTGTATGGTTACCTTCTTGGGGAGAGAGACTATTGCTGATTTGATATTACTTAATATGGTTGATTTAGATGTGATATTGGGTATGGACTGGTTATCACCTTATCATTGCATTCTCGATTGCCATACAAAGAATGTGACTTTATCTTGTCCCGATTTTCCTCGGTTAATGTGGATTGACGCGTCTAGTTCTTATCCCAACGGGTGGATCTCTTAGATGCATGCTTGTAGGTTGATGGATAAGGGGTGTTTATCGTATTTCACTCATGTTCGAGCTTGTTCTTAAGAGTGTCACCATCATTGGAGACCACCAGAGTTGTGAGAGAGTTTATGGATGTATTTTCGATAGATTTGCCAGGAGTTCCTCCAGATCGTGACATTGATTTCGCTACCCTTGTGGAGCCGGGCACTAAGCCCATTTCTATTGCCTCTACAATGTGGCTCCAACTGAGTTGAAGGAGCTAAAGGATCAATTGCAGGAATTATTGAAAAATGAGTTTATTCGTCCGAGTGTATCCCTTTGGATGCTCCTGTTTTGTTCGTAAAAAAAATGGCACTATGCGGATATGTATTGAATATCGCCAGTTGAATAAAGTGGCTATAAAAAATAAGTATCATTTGCCTCATATTGATGATTTATTCGACTAGTTGTCGGGTGTTTTAGTGTTTTCCAAGATCGATTTGAGATTTGGATATCACCAGTTGAGAGTCTTATATCCCGAAGACAGCCTTTAGGACCAACTATGACCATTATGGGTTTGTGGTTATGTTTTTCGGGTTAACTAATGCCCCAACCACTTTCATGGAGTTAATGAACCGGATGTTCAGACCTTATTTGGATATATTTGTGATTGTATTTATTGATGACATAACTTCAAAAATGACTTTGACCATTTGCAACATTTGAGGATTGTACTTCAAAGGTTGAGAGAAGAAAACTTATAGGCTAAGTTTTCAAAATGTGAGTTCTGGATCGAGTCGGTAGCATTCCTTGAGCATGTGGTGATGAAAGATGGCATCATGGTAGATCCGACTAAGGCAGCGACAGTTTGTGAGTGGGCTAGGCTCACATAGGTGACAAAGATCCAGAATTTTATTGGCTTAGCGGGGTATTATCGGCGCGTTTTGCAGGGATTCTCTTCCATTGCAGCTCCCATTGACTAGACTCACTAAAAAGATGTGTCTTTTTAGTGGCCAGAGAAGTGCAAGGCGAGCTTTTAAAAGCTCAAAGAATTATTGACCACGACACCTATATTCTTACTTTGTCCAAGGAGGGAATGCCTTTTGTGGTGCATTGTGATGACTCCAAAGTAGGTTTGGATGGGGTGTTGATGTAAAAGGAGAGAGTGATAGCATATGCATCTCGGTAGTTGAAGGTGCATGAGAGGAATTACCCTACCCATAATTCAGAGTTAGTTGCGATGGTCTTTGTATTGAAGTTATGGCGATATTATCTCTATAGAGCGCATTGTGAGATCTTTACCAATCACTGGAGTCTCAAATATAATTTTCACAGCCTAATTTGAACATGAGGCAACGTAGGTGATTAGAGTTGTTGAAAGACTATGATATCTCAATTTTAAAAAATCACCTACTTTTTAATTAGGGGTGGGCATCCAGTATTTGGTTCAAAATTTCTAAATTTTTTATTCAAGAATTGACTGTTAAAGGTAGATATCAATTATCAAATTTTTAAAAGTTTGTTTCACTAATTCAGTAAATCAAACTTCAGTATAGTGTGGTATTCAATAATACTGTATTGAAGTTGTAGCTAGGGCTGGGCATTATTTGGTTCGAACCGAAAAAATCGACCGAACCGAATTTTTTTAAATTTCGGTTTCGGTTAATCGGTTTATTCAGTCGGTTTCGATTTTAAATTTTAAAATATTGATAATTCGGTTTGGTTATCGGTTTTAATTTTTTTTATTTCGGTTAACCGAAAAACTGAATTTTTTTTTATGTCCAAACAAACTTCTTCTTTGAAAAAAAATAAAAATGTTATTTAACAACCTTTGGAAGAGTGTCCTTGTATATATAAAGGATATACAGACATCCTAAGATAATATGTCTTAGAAATATCACAGCTACAGTGGCAAAATAGCTAATCTTTCTCGACAAGTCCAAAAAATATGAATACATACATGCATACATATGTATGTATATATATATATATATATATATATATATATATATATATATATATATATATATATATATATACATATATATATATATATGGATTCTTGCTATACCTTCTTGGCTAGAAATGAGATGATATTGTGGTTAAGTTCACTGAGATGATATTATGGTTAAGTTCACTGAGAATATTACAGTAGCTCCAGAGAACTCAATTCTGCTTGACTACCTATTAGTTTTGGCTGCTTACATATGTTATAACTTATAAATTATAATACATATAGTATAGGCCCAACATGAACTGGTAAATTCCCAAGCCCAACTGGGCAACATATACTTTACTGAACGCCCAATTTCAGTTCCAAATAATATTACTTTACTTTAGTGAAAAATAAAATTCCTAAATCCTAATTGCTAACCTGGAACATATATGTTAAGGAATGAAGGAATCAAATGGTAGACTTTTGATTTATAGGTTATGGCACTTCAAATAGTAATTCAATACATGTAACTGTTCACATTTTTAAATAATGGCTTCATTAATTGGTTACTAATATAGAGTATCTTATCTTTATAGAGTTGTAGTAATGTTTTCTTGTATGTAATCAATTACTTTTCATCGAAAAAAAAAAGTCAGAAATAATATTCAAATCAAAAAATTAAACCGAAATAAACCGAACCGAAATTGCAAAAACCGAACTAAACCGAATTTATTTCAGTTCAGTTTCGGTTTATATTTTTCTTAAACCGAAAACCGAAAAACCAAACCGAATTTCACAAGCCGAACCAAACCGACCGAATGCCCAGCCCTAATTGTAGCCCATTAAATTATAAAGTTAATATTATTGCTCCGATTATTTCTTTTTTTATGTGAATGGACGATATAACAGAATATATATCAAGTAAGGAGACATCAAGAAAACAAATTGATACAACTAAAAGACATAAAGCTACCAAAAATAGCATAATTTTTGACTCCCGGTGATGAAACGAAAGAGGTAGCTAGGCTTGAATTTTGTTAATTGAGACTTTCTTAAGCTAGTATCTCTTCTCCCTTTTTTCCCAAGCTTAGAGCAACTTTTTTTTAGGATTTTTAAGGCATCGTTTGTCTATTTTGGGCATTCTAGGGGGGAAAAGGGTAATTAAAGAGTCACCTCTTTTAATTTTGATCCATCAATCTTGCTATGGGGGGGGGGGGGGGCGCAACTGGCCATGGCGGCAGCACTATGGCGGGTCGATGCCAGTCCAGGGAAGATTAAAAGTTGCGAAATTGATCCAACAAATATCAACGATGTCACGATCCAAAATTGGATCGCAACTAAAGGAACGATGACTAAGATAAAACAACCACAACACTTAGATTAAAATCCAAAAAACTGGAGTTATGAGTGCAAGAGCTTCTAAGTATGAAAGAGTATACACAAGCCCGTTGATAAAATAAGCACAAAGTTTGGAACAAAATCCAACTAGAATTGTCTCAACAGTACAACGACGATTTGAGATCTAAGCCTCACCATTGTGATCTGGAGAAAGATAGGCAGGGTCGTCTCAAGCACTAGGTCACTAAAGCCATTGTTTGGGGCCCCCATATAAAAAAAAAATAAGTACTTATACATACTATTAAAAAACTTATATGTATTTTTTAAATTTTAAAAAATGTGTAAAAGTTTAAAAAGATAAAAAAAGTTGTTAGTATTTTCTCACTTCAATAAGGAAATGAAATAATATTTGGGACTAACTTCCTAACATAGGAAATTGTACTTTCTTAAATGTCTCCTAATAATTTAATCCTATATTATTATTTACCTTATACTCATCTCAATTATTCTCTATTTTATTATTTTATTCTCAATATTAAACTCTCTCCTACAAAATTATTTAATTTATTGTTATTTATAAATTACAAAAGAACTATTTTTTGGTGTTTCTTTAAAATTTCAAGAAGTGCAACAAACTATCATTATATTGAAGTAACTCAACACTATTTCAATATTGTTATATCAACTTATCAAATTCATAAATCAGGCTTTAGCATCCTAACTTTATTTTATATTTTGTCTTGAAAATTTGTTATTGTTGATATCCTTAGCTCATAAGTATGCATATTCTTGTTTCAATTATTATTAAAATTTATTTAATTAAAATATGTCAACTAATAATATGATTTCAATTTTACAAAAGAGTAAAAAATCTCGAATAAAAAAGATATGGATCAAGTGAATAAGTAACTAATAAAATTGAAAGTATTAAAAGAAATAATACAAATAGAAGATAATAATCTAATGACAATACTCAGTCAAATAAAAAAAGTTGACTCTTTTTCATTTGTTGCCCTTTTTCCACTAATGCCTTTTTGATTTGTTGCCCTTTTTCCACTAGAAGAGATTTAGTGTATTTGGTCTATGAGAGCTATATATTCTCTTTGCTGAGAGTTCTGTTGAAAACATTATCATTTATGAATATGCATAATCAGAAATTGACTTCGAAATTTCTTTTCCTTCTATGAAATTCATGAGTATTCACACATTTGGTTGGCTATATATGCATTTTTTCCATCATTTATACTTTATCCTAGCTGAACAAAATTTATTATTATATAGCAACTCTTCTTGAGATAAGAAGTCTCAGTCGGCAAACATAAGAGATGATGAATATATAAGCAAGCAGGCCTTACTTACTACTAATGCATTTTAAAGTTGTATGAGCTTAGGCCCAAAGCGGACAACATCACTAAAGAGTTGGGCAGTTGCAGATGGTATTACAGCCACTCTTGTGTCAGCCTTGTTGATGTGGGTCAAAGTTCAACTGAATTTACGTAAATCTCAGTAAGGCGAGGCAAACCTCAGTGCTGAGTTTAGGCAAATCTCATACAGTGGGGCAAATCTTATCGAGGACGTTGAATCACCCTTCTTAACATTATAAGTTCTACATAATGAAGTAAATCATAATCAAGAATGTTGGAGTAAGAAACATGATGTTTTTATGCAAACTTAAAATGTTTTACCAACAAAATATGTTCCGCTAATAAACTTAAGAATGACAATAAATTATAACAACAAATGCTAAATTTCAATTTAAAAAAGTTCAATACTTTTTACCTATGAAATTGAAAGGACTAAAATGAAAAACAACAAGAAGAACATTAAGAATGTTCCAAAATATTCTTATATGAGAATTTATTCAATCGCATTTCTTGAGCTACTAAAATATGATGTCCCACATCAGCACAACATTCCTCAATTGTTTAAATCTATCACCATTTTGCCCTTGCCCTTAACATCACGCTTGCCTTCAATTTTCAGTGGCATAAATAAAAATCAATTAGAACAAACACATATACAAGTCTAAATTATTTTGGTTTGTTTTATAATTATAAGAATTAATAAGTATTAAAACTTTAACTTACAAAAGTCTGGATTTTCCTTAAGCATACGCAAGTGAGGATCCACTGGTAGACCTTTGGCAGCAAAGCTTGGATCATACAGGCGATTTTCAGTTGGGCTAAATTTCAAATGAACAATTATTATTAGTATTTTCACGATTGAATTATTGTATTTTCATGTCGTCCAGATTAAATTCATGACTTTAATTTTTTTTTTTTTGTAACTCATTGAATTTTCACAAGTTGTCACATAATTAGTAAAAACAAATGGTTATGTAAGCTTTAGATATATTTTTGAAAATAAAAATTAATTTTTTCAATTTTGAAAAAACTTTACCAAGAAGGATGCACAGGAGGTGGCATCATCAACAATGGATGCACAGGAGGTGGCATCATCAACCATGGATGCACTCTCTTGCTTAGCAACTTCTTCCTGTAATAATCTCATTAAAATTGAAAATTACATAATATTATATTAGTTTTAAAACGTAATAATATTAAACTTTTTTAAAAATAGATCATTTAATTATAAAATAGAAAAATAAATGCAATTTTATAGTACTAAAAGATGGATGCATTATTGACATTCTACGACGTGGATAACTAGCCAACATTTATTTACATAAAAAAAATAAACTATTATTAATATTCCATAGAAAAGAAAGTTAAATATTCAACAATAATAATAATAATATAATTTGCCACCACATACATTTGGTTTGCTATTGAAGTTCGCATTCTTTTCCTATACCAAAAATAAAGACGACTGGTATTGAAGGATGACCGGCGGCGATAAAGATGACTGGTGTTGGAATGGAAAATAGTATATAATGTTTCAATTTACATAAAAGGAATTGACAGAAAATGATCTTACATTCTCAGCTTGAAAATAGCAAATCGAAGAGTAAAAATTTTACAGACGGCCACCTGAGAATTCTTATAGCTGAAATTAGGATAAAAAGGTCATGTAGGTTGTCTTATTTATAGTGTCTAAACTTAAACTGTTACTTTATTTGTAAATTATTTTTTTAATGAACTGATTACTTTAATAAATGAAAATAAACCAGATGGAATCAAATTAATCATGGTCAACTCTACATTACTGTTAAATGTTCTTCTTTTTAAAATGGTAAAAAAAAATTATTTCTAATATTGAAATTATGTCTATGTTATTGATTTTTTTTTTAAAAAAATACTGTAACAACTCGGACCGTCTGTAATGACTTTGCCGGTCATTTTTGAGTTTATCTGTAGAAGTTACTGTTTAGCTTTTTCATAAGTTACTTTGGACCTACTTTGGATCATATATGTTGTTGGAACTGGGAACTTGTGGTTAAGAAGTGGAAAATGTGAGATTTGGCATTTTTGAAAGCGTAAGTTGTTGAAAAGTGAGTTTTTGAAAGCACTCCACGAACGCTGATAGGTCTCTGCGTACACAGAGCTCAAGGCTATGCATACCTTCGCGAACACGAATCGGGGTCTGCGAACGCGGAGGTCCACTTACTCGCACTCCGCAACGCAGAGGCTAGGTTCGCAAACATGGAGGTCATAGCACAATGGCCTCAGTGAACCTTGGTCCCAATCCTGCGAACGCGGAGATCAAAGGATGTTGCACCAGATTCATCAAAAATCAGCTCTATTCAAACTCGGAAAGGACCCCCGGGGTTCGTTCGGAACTCGATACACACAAACCAAATATATAATCTACCAGAAATGATATTTCGGACTCAAGAAAATTATCACAATTTGATTACGAGGTCTCTTTGAACCCGAAACCCGAAAAAGCTCATTAAAACTAGTCAAAAACTCAAATATCCAAAATTACCTTGGAAACTTCAAAAATTACACCGAAACCATTTCTAGCATTTGTTTCACCATCCGGAACCACTGAAAAACTGTCGAAATTTCGATTAGATCTTCTGAACTCTAAATGGTGACCAAAGCCAAACTTTGATCCGAAAATGCAACTTTGGATCCAAAAATCTTCGTTTTAACTCTAAATTTGATTTCCTCACTTCTCCTAGACCGATTTGACGTTCTGGAACTAATGGAATCGACAAAGTTTTGTTTAGACACCCAAAACTCCAAATGGTACAAAAACTCACTTTTTCAATAACTTAAGTTTTTAAAAATGCCTAAACTCACATTTTCCACTTTTGAAACACAAGTGCTTAGTTCTGACAACACAAATGATCTAAAGTAAGTCCAAAGCAACTTACGAAAAAACAAAAACATTAACTCTACAAATAAACTCGAAAATGACCGGCAAGGTCATTATAGTCGGTCTGAGTCGTATTTCTTTAAAAAAAAGAATTTCGGTAATGTAGACATAATTTCAATATTAGAAATAATTGTTTTTGAAAATAAGAATATTTAACAGTAATGCAGAGTTGACTATCATTAATTTCATTCTATCTGATTTAATTTTAATTTATTAAAGCAACCAGATCATGGAAAAAATAATTTACAAATAAAGTAAAAGTTAAGTTTCAGACACTATAAATAAGACCTACATGACCTTGTTATGCTACATTCAGCTATAAAAATTTTCAGGTGGCCGTTTGTAAAGTCTTCGTTCTCCGATTTGCTATTTTCAAGTTGAGAATGTAAGATCATTTTCTTCTCAATTCCTTTTATGTAATTTGAAGCACTATAATACTAGTTTCCATTCCAACACCAGTCGCCTTTATTGTCACCGATCATCCTTATCCGCCGTGAATTTTGTACAATTACTGTTAACTTCAACAAGTCATGAGCATTTTTACTAATCGCTCACAATCATTATCATCGGTTATCGTCATACTTTTTTATATTTTATTTTATTTTTATTAATAAATAATAATTATAATACCGTCTAAAATGACATTTTTTTGTAGTGGCTCTAAAAAAGCCGGGATATCAAACCCAAAGGACTTATCAATTAATTATTTACTAAATTATATTAATTCTAGTTATTTATTAAAGTGAACAATTAACTAAGAGAAAAGTATTTTTGGCCTAACTTCGTCACCCCACACATAAACTTTTGCTCATCCTCGAGCAACCATTAAAGCTCATCAAAAAAATTAAATAGGACCACGCTTTGGTTAATACAAACAATATAGGTCATCCAATAAAATTCAAAACATCATGTACATTTCCCAATCATTATACAAGATATACAAATAAACAACAAACTTTTGACCTCCTTGCCTCAAGGAAGGACTCTAACTCATCCAATTTAAATTTGTTCACCTACTCTCTTAAGAAAGGTTAATAACAACACCTATCTATCATGAAACAAGTGCCCTCACATGAAGTAATAGTACACACGCTCAATTCAAAAGATTGAATATAAATTAAGGACTTCGCATTAAGGAACAACTCTCACACTCACAAAAAATTTACATGTATGCCCAAAGAACCATAGGCTTACCCGTTATGTACATCTACACTAATTAAGCATGCTTGAATAGAATCAAATAGGACTTTGATGAGTTGTAATATAGGCTAGGGGACAAGTAGGAAAACTATATAATAATGGCTTACACTTCCCTAAGCACTTTGCACTTTTAGACTTTATCACCCATTATCTTCTTCTCTTTATTTTTTCTTCAACCCTTTCTTCAATAATTATTTCACTAGAAATTTCATCTCATTAAGAATGTGTCACTTTTTATTTTCAAATAATTTTTTTCTTTTTTTTCATGGCACATTCTTTCAAAGAGGGTTTTTTCTATCACCATGTAGCTATCATTGATCACCTTTTACCACTTAATCATCCCTTTTCTTGAAATTTAACAATTATAATAAGTCTATACTACAGTGTTTAAGGAAGCAAGATGCAATAACTAGGGATTCAACAAAATTGGATCAAGGTAAAAATATGGCTACCAATAAAAGGCTACAAGCTCAAAAGGGCTAACTAGTGATATAATATCTGAAAATGCAAAAATTTTACAAGACAAATCAAAGAAAACCTATTATCATCTCATAAACAAAACAGTACTTTTTATTTCGCTTCAATAACATGCAAGGCAAGTTCTAGACTATGATGCAAAACATGGAATAACCAAACTCTCACTACACGTGGCACAAGTATCAATCAAGATGGATCATTTTCACTTTTATGAGAGATAAGGTCATAACAAACTACAAAATAGAACAAGCTACATATAAAGTCACAACCATGAACCTATATGTCAAATAATTTGCAATTTAATGAACAATCAAGTATTCATAGGAAAGTACTACTAAAAAGTAGGCCTAAATAGCAAGTATCAAAGAAGTCAAAAGGTCTTTTCTTTTCTCTCCAAAAAATAAAATAAATAACAATGAATATTTACTTCCTAAAAAAAAAAAAAAAAAAAAAAGATACTCGGTTCAAAGGGGCCCCCTCGGAAAAGAACCGAAAAGAAAAACCAAGGGACGGACTAATCATGCTTCTACTAATGAATTTTTTTTTATAAAAATAAATAAATGAAAATATTTTTGTAATTTTTTTATTTTTTTTGTTTTTAACTATTTAATTTTTCTTTTTGATGAATAAACACTAAAGCACACTTAATCTTAAACAATATATTTGAAAGAATTCCTACACCACACTCGAAAAGACGCTATGTCCTCAAAACATCAATTAAAATTTAAAACAAGGGTTAAGAAAACTTCCTGAGACCTTTAGACCTAGCTAGAAGCATCTTCTCTCAATATCCACCGAGGATTGTACGCACCCCACACTTAAGCTCAAACGTACTCCTTTGCTTCAAATTTTGGGTACTCAGACTTTCCTTACTCTGCAGAAAAAAAAAATATTAAGAACACACAAAAACTAAAAAAAAAAAAGTGACACTAAAATATAAAAATAAAAGATAAAAGATAAAAACTTAAATAAAGAAAAAGAAAAAAAATATCACCTAGAAAAAATAATTAATTTCTAAGCCCCGGCAACAGAGCCAAAAACTTGTTGCTTCCCTAGCACACGCAAGTGTACGTGTTCAACCCAATAATATAGTGGCTCTAAAAGAGCCCGGATGTCAAACCCAAAGGATTGTCTATTAATTATTTACTAAATTATATTATTCTAGTTATTTATTTAAGCAGTGAACAATTAACCAAGAGAAGAAATATTTTTACGCAATCAACTAATGAATCGATCTAAGATTATGGTTTAGCTAATAATCATGTTTAGTATCAATTCCATTAAGTTATTTAATTATCTAGTTGCCAATTCACAGGATTTAATTTACCTAAGTAGGGTTGCACGCCTCTACCAGCCTACTATTGTTGACAGCTTAACTACATCGTTGAGTAGGAACAGACATTATCAATGAAAATGCATTAAAGAACTCTTCCTGTATCTGAACCAAACAAGGTGGATGGGTAGGTGTCACAAGTCTCTCATACAAGAATCATCTAGTCTCCTAGACAAACAAGCTCCTATACCCTGAGTTTTATTCACTCCAACATCTCTTGAATTCAGAGCAGACAATAGATTTATTCCACGATTGATCAGACTATGAAATATAGATAAAAGAAATATGATAAACAAATATTTCAAATTTATAAATTAATAATAACTAAAAAATTATATTATTAGCTACTATAATCTTAGAACGAGAAGTTTAACTCCACATAGACACAAAGAAAATTACCACAAATCTTTCAAAGATAAATATAATAATAAATAATAATAGAGAAGGAAAGATGAAATCGAAATTCTCCGGCCTCCATGGCAGCTTCTATTTCTCTATAGGTCAAAAGTTATATAAAACCTAATTTTAGGGAATATTTATTGGTGTAAAAAAAAATCTCAAATAAGAATGGAAATTGGGATTTTATTGGGTATATTTATAGGGTACATTTGTGGAATTTTACTGGGTATATCATTGTTTTGTTGTTGTAAGAGTTTTCCTTTCACCAAAAGGAGGAAAATAAGTTTAGCTACCTTCACTAAGAATCCACAAAGTTTAGCTACCTTCCAAGAACTAGTGAAAATCTTAATACATCTAAATCATCTAGGATGCAAAAGAGGATTGGTAATGCATCCAACAGTTAAGAACTCTATTTACTATTCAAACCCTAGCTTATTTTTGCCTAATTCAGAACTCTATTTGCTATTCAAACCCTAGCTTATTTTTGCACTAAAATTAATGAACTCCACAATAGAATGGGCAATTCAATAAAGAGAATAGAAGTGAAACTAAAGAGGTTTCCTTACTTGCGGAAATGGCGAGAACCTGAAGCTGCGCTAAAGTTGGCCGAAGCTGCCGCAAATTAGCTTCTGCTTGTATTTCAAATTGTTTTAAAGCTTTAGAAAAAGGTTAAAGATATCCACGTACTTGTGGGTTAAGCACATGGGCTGTAAAATTAAACCCAACCCGTTCAATTCATCTAACTCGTTGAAGTTTTTGTATGTCAATAATCCACTCATTTATTAGCTCAACTCATTTCAGCTAAATTCATTTCAATTTATTTAAAATTGGGTTGATATGCAACGCGAATGGACTCGAAAGAGATTTTGTCAAAATATTTTTAAACCATTTTTTTTTTAATTTGATATGTTTTAAATAACCTAAATAAAGAAAAATATAATTTAATTAAGTACTAAAATATTGAAAAAGAATAAATAAAATAAGAAAAGTTGGATCTTGGCCTGCTCTATTACTCATTACTTAACCCGTTTTGACCCCAACCTAATTTGACCCAAGCAAATTTTGGTTGGATTGGGTCTTGACTCGTTTGTTGTCTTGATCCATTATAACCCGCTCAAATTTGACCCAACCTGCCCAATTGTTACCCTTATTAAATATACTCCTTCAATTATATTTTCAGTTCAAATGTGCCCTTCAATCATGATTTTAATTCAAATATACTTCTCTCGTTAATACTTCGATTAAAAAGTATCCTTAAATATACTTTCAGTTTAAATATGCCCTTCAATCATGATTTTAATTCAAATATACTTCTCTCGTTAATACTTCGATTAAAAAGTATCCTTAAATATACTTTCAGTTTAAATATGCCCTTCTTATTATGCTTTGGCACATATTTGCCCTTAATTTTGATAAAGAGACACGCCAAGTACATAATTAAATAACTTACGTCCAATTTTAGATATTTGAATCTTTTAGAAACTCATGTGAATGGTGTTAATTTACATATTTTTTTCTAGTCTTATTTGATTCTAAGAGTCTCTCTCTATAAGTCAAGTCTCATTTTAATCACCATTTTCTCATCCTTTGAACATCCGCATTTTAAAATTTCAAAACAAATTGAGGAACCCAAAATCGAATGAAAATTGGGCCTTCACTTGCACGAAGGTCACTGTACCGCCTTCAACAATTGAGTCTGGTCAATCATTAGCTGCCACGTGGCAGCTTTCCTTCCAATTGCAATTAAATTGCAATCTTCAAACCTTTATACATATGTATTAATATATATTATTATATTCACGTTAATTCATGAAGCTGCTTGCTTTATTTCCTTCTTTAATCTTTTTTTTAAATTAATTTGAGCTCCAAATCTCTTTATTTTTCGCCAATTTAATCCTATAAATAAAATACATAATTTATCACAATTCATAAAATTTATGCTCAAAACGGATAAATAAAAATATTAAATATGAGATGAATAATGATTAAAGATATGTATTTTTGACATAACGTCATCACCGTCCCGCTCCAGTTCTATTTGACACAGGATCTATCTGATCATATGTATCAACTTATTTTTCCACGGCCCTTGGTATTAAATGTGAGCCCCTTGCCAAGTCTATATGCGTTTTCACCCTGGTAGGTGAGTCTTCAGTGGTGAATCGGGTGTACTAGGGTTGAATGGTTACCTTCTTGGGGGAGAGAGACTATTGCTGATTTGATATTACTTAATATGGTTGATTTAGATGTGATATTGGATATGAACTGGTTATCGCCTTATCATTGCATTCTCGATTGCCATGCAAAGAATGTGACTTTATCTTGTCATGATTTTCCTCGGTTAATGTAGATTGACGTGTTTAGTTCTTATCCCAAAGGGTGGATCTCTTAGATGCATGCTTGTAGGTTGATGGATAAGGGGTGTTTATCGTATTTGGCTCATGTTCGAGCTTGTTCTTAAGAGTCACCATCATTGGAGACCACCAGAGTTGTGAGAGAGTTTATGGATATATTTTCGACAAATTTGCCAGGAGTTCCTCCAGATCGTGACATTGATTTCGCTACCCATGTGGAGTCAGGCACTAAGCCCATTTCTATTGCCCCTACAATGTGGCTCCAACTGAGTTGAAGGAGCTAAAGGATCAATTGCAGGATTTACTGAAAAACGAGTTTATTCGTCCGAGTGTATCCTTTTGGGTGCTCCTGTTTTTTTCGTAAAAAAGAAAGATGGCACTATGCGGATATGTATTGAATATCGCCAGTTGAATAAAGTGGCTATCAAAAATAATTATCATTTGCCTCATCTTGATGATTTATTCGACTAGTTGTCGGGTGTTTTAGTGTTTTCCAAGATCGATTTGAGATCTGGATATCACCAGTTGAGAGTCTTATATCCCGAAGACAGCCTTCAGGATCGGCTATGGCCATTATGGGTTTGTTTTTATGTCTTTCGGGTTAACTAATGCCCCAACCACTTTCATGGAGTTAATGAACCGGATGTTCAGACCTTATTTGGATATATTTGTGATTGTATTTATTGATGACATAACTTCAAAAATGAGTTTGACCATGTGCAACATTTGAGAATTTTACTTTAGAGGTTGAGAGAAGAAGAATTATATGCCAAGTTTTCAAAATATGAGTTCTGGATCGAGTCGGTAGCTTTCCTTGAGCATGTGGTGATGAAAGATGGCATTACAGTTGATCCAGCTAAAGCAACGGCAGTTCGTGAGCAGGCTAGGCTGACATCAGTGACAGAGATCCAGAATTTTATTGGCTTAGCGGGGTACTATCGGCGCGTTTTGCAGGGATTCTCTTCCATTGCAGCCCCCATTAACTAGACTCGCTAAAAAAGATGTGTCTTTTTAGTGGTCAGAGAAGTGCAAGGCGAGCTTTTAAAAGCTCAAAGAATTATTGACCTCGACACCTATATTCTTACTTTGTCCAAGGAGGGAATGCCTTTTGTGGTGCATTGTGATGACTCCAAAGTAGGTTTGGGTGGGGTGTTGATGCAAAAGGAGAGAGTGATAGCATATGCATCTCGGCAGTTGAAGGTGCATGAGAGGAATTACCCTACCAATGATTCAGAGTTAGCTGCAGTGGTCTTTGTATTGAAGTTGTGTCGATATTATCTCTAGGGAGTGCATTGTGAGATCTTTACTAATCATTGGAATCTCAAGTATAATTTTTTGCAGCCTAATTTGAACATGAGGCAGCTTATGTGGTTAGAGTTATTGAAAGACTATGACATCTCGATTCTATTTCACCCCGGCAAGGTGAAAGTGGTGGTAGATGTCTTGAGCCGAAAGACCTCTAGCATGGGGAGTTTGGCATTCCTGAGAGCGGAGGAGAGACTCTTAGCTTTGGAGGTTCAGTCACTTGCTCGACAGCTTGTTCGATTAGATATTTCTCTTCCTCATAGCATTTTAGCCTTTGTGGAGGCCATGTCTTCACTACTTGATCAGGTGTGTGCTCACAAATTTGATAATGCTGGTTTATGCTTTATTTGTGATAAGGTGTTGAGGGGCAAAGCGAAAATAACTAGTATTGACTCAGAGGGTGTTTTTAGGATTAATGGAGGGGTTTTTGTTCCTAAGGTGGGAGATTAGGTGAGACTGATATTGGAGGAGGCTCATTGTTTTAGATACTCTATCTATCCCAATGTGGCAAAGATGTATCATGATTTGAAACAACATTATTGATGGTGCCGGATGAAGAGAGACATTGCTGAGTTTGTGGTATTAAATGCTTGAACTATCAACAAGTCAAATATGAGCACCAAAGGCTTGGGGGTTCAATGCAAAGGTTGCTCATTCCCGAGTGGAAGTGGGAGCGCATTACTTTGGATTTTGTTACTGGTTTTCCCTTTGCTTTGGGCAAGTTTGACTTCGTTTGGGTGATTGTAGATAGATTGACTAAGTCAGCTCACTTTCTTCCGGTGAAAACTAGCTATAGTGCGTAGCAGTTAGCTAGGTTGTATATCTGGAATATTGTTATATTGCACGAGATGCCGGTATCATGCCCCGGGAGGGTACTCTAGATGTGGCCGGCACTCTGAGATTATTGCTAGCCCCTGAGAGAACCACTTGCTCTCAGGACAGTCAATTAACATCAACGTAGTGGAAGTAAAGCAGTAAACTATTTTAATAAAAAGGCCAAAGGCCAACATCTGTCTCAACATCAACCAAGTAAGTAAAAAGTACTACTTAGTTCATAAGGAAAACATCAACATCAACTTCGACATCACGTCTACGAAGCCTCTAACCTGACTCAACTGTCTAAGATGGTACCATGACAGGCCCTGGGTACCAGACTTAATGAAGAAAGGAAACATTAAATAAGAGGGTCTCCTCCGAGTAGCAAGGAGGCTCACCAATGCTGGAACTCGCAATCTCTGACCTCAATGGTACGTCTACTAAAGTCCTCTAACTCCTGTATCTGCATCATAAAATGGTGCAGCACCGAATGGCGTCAGTACGTGGAATGTACTGGCATGTAAAATAGATGAATAATAAAGTAAGTTTAGTATAACAGTATAAAGATAACATCAGCTCGACATCATACTCCATCAGAATGTCAAGAGTCTATCTAAGGCAAGAGATTAGAATAGACAATTGACCCATCAATCTCTCATCTCAATATCATCATCACATCAAACTCATCTCAAGGAAATTCGACTCAACTCAGTCAAGAGACCTCAATGTCACCTCAACTCAGGGAACATCAACATCGACTCAACTCAAGGAACATCGACTCAGAATATCACATCAACATCAACAACAGAGTTCTATCAAAATGAACCTAACTGGGAGTTTCTCTAACAGACAACCATCACCTATGAGCCAGTGATGATACAACGAAGCGATATCATTGCCACATCCATCCAGTACCCTGCCCGGAGTAAAGGACATCAACCTCAGTGGATCCACAAGAAAAACCTCAGTCCTCATTTGGGATAAAAAAGGAGCCATCCGCATTGCGGTTCAATCCCCTCTTCCTACGCAGGCCAATAGTTAATGGGTTCAAGTGGGACTCACTCTTACCCATTTCGGTGCTCAATACTCCTCTCAGAACTCGATATGCTCATAAAACCTCAACCTCATCAGTCCCATAGGGACATAACATAATACCACAATATCAACATCAGTCCCGTAGGGACATAATATAATACCTCAACATCAACATCATCTCACCTCATAACATCAACATCTACATCATGGACTTACGATACTCTTTTTAGAATTTAGTTTCAAGTTTTATGACTCATGAACATCATTCTCATCAACATAATTATCAGGATTCTCATGAAATGTGAAATACAATCACAACATCACAACATCATTATCATCAAGACTCTAGACACATCCCCTAACTTCATCATGCATGCTTTTCAAATAAAATAATTATAGGGTTTTAAAATACACTCATGAAAATGAATTGTGATACATGATAGACTAGTGATGACCATCAATTTATGCAAGAAATTATTTATACATAAAATAACATCAATTATATATGCATCAAACCCTTCACATTAACCTCATCATGTCAAGACACAAATCTCTTTACTAAAAAGGGCACATGGAAGAACATTCTCATGTTTTAGGTTAGCCTTACATACCTGGAATGATTTGCTAACACAATTATGCACCACCTCCTCTTGATCTCCTCAACCTCAACTCCCCTCAAGCCCCGACTTAGTGACTTCTAGGAAGAACGCTTTAGAATTGGGTTTTTGAAATCCTTTTCTTAGAAACTGACCTTTATTGGTCGTAGGGGTAGGTTTAGGATTGATAGGAATTGACTAAAATGCCCTCTGTAATTTAAAAAAAATTTCTCCGACCTGAAATAACACAGTCCGCGACGCGGACCTATCACGGACAGTGTATTTTCGAAAAATTCAACTCCGTCGAAAAATCACAGGAAAACAAAAGTGTGGCTCTGCGACAGGTCTGCGACGCGGTTCCATCGCTCAGTCACACTGTTTTTCATTTTGGAACGAAAAATTATCTTTTGACTCGATCGCTCTAAAAATTGTACCAATAAGTCATTTTAAAATCTAGAATTAATCTAGAAAATATTTATGTAGTGTAGAGCAGCTCCAACAGTGAAGGTTATGAGCTTAATCTTAAGATATCAAAATATATATGGAGTATAAAAGTTATATGTTAAAGAATTTTTTTTAAAAAAAATTCATTTGGTATCTGATATTTGCATTCAAGCTCAACTAATTCAAGATTTGTGCCTTATAGAGCCTTATTTTGGGAAAAAGAGCTCCCTAGCTACCAAAGTTTCTTGACGTATCCATGACTCGAATTCGATACCTTTAGAAAAAAGAACAACCCCATTTGGTAGTGATATGTTAGAATTATTTCTAACACCGGTTACACTAGATTGAAATTTATTGAATAAGTTTTTCAATATATATTATTGTATTATTCATTTTCACAATAAACACATTGAAAGTATAAAATTTCACATTACTCTTAATGAATGAACCTTTTCTCTTTTGCTGCCATGCTCTAAATTTGCTTCTTGCTAAACATGTGCGATTTATTTTTATGTATGTCGCTTCCATCATTTTGTTACTTTTGTTTTCTACTTTTTATTATGCTACTCTATTATTATATGTCAATTTAGCTACTAAGTGTTTTCAATTTAATATTGATACGTGAAACTTACTCTTGACAAGTTTGGTGTTGATGAAGTTGTTTCCTCATCTATTTTCCAAGTTATTATAGTATTTAATATGCATTAGTCAAATTGAAGCAACCTAAGCCCTTAGTGCTTGTGATACATATTTTATCATGCAGGTAAATTCTTGTCAAGAGAAATATTCCATGATCCAATATCAAGAATCTTTGATCTCTTTGAGTGGTATTCCTTAGATTAGTATTGCTTATAAGTAATATGATATTTGTAATCCATCAACAGGATGAGTTTCATTTGGTTCTCTTTGGGATGATAAATGACCTACTTAACTTAGTGGTTAGAGTACTGCTTTCATACGGCGGGAGTCATTGGTTCAAATCCAATAGTAGGTAAAACTTATTAGATCCATTGACTCTGGTATCTAATAAGGTTTAGCACCCCCTTTTATCACATCTACGTCTTTATCTACTTAAATTGATAAGTTTTTTTAGCAATGACTTGATTAGTGTTTTATTGACATATAACTATTTGATGAGAGATGTAGTAAGTATTTTTCTTCAGTCTCCGTGGTAGAACAATGCAACTATAAAAGATAGTACCTTTACAACTTTAAACACATAGATTATTGTACACAATGAACTTGTAATTTTCATAGTTGCATTTTCTATTACTCATAATACTAAATTTCAAATACAAACTATGTATAGTGTAGAATAACTATACAGACCAAGAGTGAAGGCAGCAAACCAAGACATTAACAAAATTAAAAGGCAACAAGAATATTACTATCTTTGCACTTTTGTTGGATCACCGATATATCGTATTGGATGAATTATTAGTTCTTCGTCTCTTCATTCAGTATTCAAGTCATTCAACATTTGTCAAAGGAATATGACTTTCGTTGAGAAGTTTAAATATTAATGGATTTACAGGGTGAAAGAAAAGAAGAAAGAAAGTAGAAGAAAAAAGTTTTTGTACAAGTATTGACATGAAACTACAACACTCTAAATATATTTTACCACAAAAGCTTTTCTTGTCCTCTCCCTTCTTTTTCACTAGAGCAATTTGAATTTATTAGAGGAATGTATTGGTAAAGAACAACCCTAGTTGTGGGTTTAAATTATCGAACTTGCAAGAATTGAAACAAGAATCATGTTGAAATTCATGGTTAAATCACTTACAAGGAAGGATAGATCAAGTCTTGAAGTCACACGAAGAAACGAGAGGCGAAAACTTGATTGACACTTCAAATGATAACCAAAACCACAACTAACGTTGCTGGAGATTTACTCACTGTCCAGAGTGTTCTTCCAAAGGGAAAATCTGGAAAGTTGAATGTTTTTATCGTGACTCAGCAGCCCCCAAACGTGGGGTACCAGCCCTCTTAAAATAAGAGTAAAACAATCCTTATATAGTACTTAAACCTAAGCCTAAAACTAGTAGGAAAAGTAATCATAAACGGACCAGGAAAAGTATCCTAATACATGTAGGATTCCCAATGGAATGAGGCTTCACGGACTGGACCACGGCGTGAGGTCATTTTCACGCCCAAGAATGGCCGTCCACGGTGTTTAACATGTCCTGGAAACTTTCCAAAACTTGTTCACTTCATAAGGGTTCTTCATGGATCGTGAAGAGGACCATGATCCGTGAACTTGGACATGGTGACTACCTTTTTTCTGGAAACTGTCTAGTGAACTTTGGTGCCCTTCACGAGCACCTTCACAGCTCGTGGAGTGAACCATCAGTCGTGAAAGGGCTCATGGTAAGGCTCTTGGACACGAGAAAGACAACCTTCACCTGGACGACCATGCTCACGATCCGTCAAGTTCATCACGGGCCGTGAATGGATCCGTGTGCTTGTTTGTTCCTTTTTGTCCCGGCTTATTTCATGTACTCCTGGATCACTTAGCTACTGATTCTCCTTATCTTCACACCACCACATGATTTGAATAACTGGACATGGACAGTGCATAACTCAAAGTACAACATATTCAATTAACTCCACAATAAGAAGCTCTAATTTCTTCGGAGATGTCTTAGTTTTTGTCCTTTTTAGCTTTGTTGCTGCTTTATTTTGATTTCCAGCCACATACATGTATATCCTGTGGTGTGTCCAGATCATCCACCAGCAGTGCTCTTCTATGATTTATCCAATTTTAGCTCCAAATCAGTCTGGCATTCATAATTATATGAAATTCTCCTTATCCTACAAAACAAACATAAAACATATATTAAACTAACAAAAGCGCTTAGGAACTCACAATAATCCTATGTATTAAGCATCGAAATTTCACGACTTATCAAACTACTGCTCTATATATCCCGCACCCTTAATCCTTTTTAGTCCATCATCCATCCAAAAAAGAATGTCACCTAATTAGAATTAGAAATAATTAAACTTTAAAATTCTCATTTTACCCTTAGTGAAATAATTTTCAACCACGCAAATATCTATTGAAGATTTTAGACCACAAATTTCAATAGTCTTTTTTTCTCTCTTTAACCCCGTGCTAAATCAAAATGTCACATAAAATGGGACGAGGGAGTAGAGTATCTATATTTGATTTTTTAGTTTTACAGTATTTATGTCCACCACTAATTGTGGGTCCATCTTGTTTTAGATTCGATGTTGGATTCATCTTCAGAAATTATAATTTTGGTGTCAAAACGTTCAGATTAATGTGGAGATCAACATTTTGATAGCGTGGAGATATTCAGAGGTGTTTTGGGCACGGATAACTATCATAAAGTAAATTTTGAGTGTGCTTGATCGTCTTTGAGATAGGCAGCGGTCTCCATCCTTAACTAGGATCTTCTTGATAATGCTTAGCATAAATTTCATATTAATTTGGGTCGTATTTGCCCAATATTCCATTTCTTTCCATTCTATCATGTTTTCGTGATTTTCGGGCGAGCTTAGACTAGTATTGTTCTTTGGAGACCTTAGTTTGGGCTTGGAGTTGCGTTATGTCATGATTTGGGACAGAATATCCTTTTTAATAGATATGTGGGCGGCCTTAGACTAGGTTTGAGCCTTAGTTGCTTCGTTATGAACTTTATTACTATTATAGCTAGTTGTGGCTTTCGATAAAGCTTATTTATGGTAATGTGCTTTGAGCTAGTGCCCGAGACTCAGGTGTCTATGTTTGACTTATCTACGCTCAATTCTGGGCTAAAGCTTATGATTTTGGGGTGAGACATTGATCCTAGTGATATTTCTCCCCCTTGCTTGATTATGAGATGTTGAGAATGCGTAGTAGTGTACTTAGTTGTCGGATGGTGCTATCTTATTGGAGTATATTTATTCTATATTGTTGGACCCGAGGCCATATTTGAGGAGATATTGGACCCTAATTACGCTCAGCCTTCATCTTTATAGAGGTGGTGGCATGGCTTTCTAGCTTGTATGTATTATTTGGATACTGGAACGATATGCATTGCATTGGTTGTTCATTCATACTGATTTTGTCGTACGATCACAATCATGCATTGACTCATCATTCATGCATGTAGAGTAAGAGAGAATGGTTTTCACTGACACTGGTTTCTAGGTTGTTGATATTACATTAGTTTAAAACTAGTTTTTAATATGATTCGTACCACCTGGATTACATGACTTTCTAGATTTGATACTTTTGAGGCATCGAGGATTTTTCTACTTGAGACTGTGGAGGCATCTGGAATGTGTCACGTTGATGTCCTTTTCTGCATTATGGCTACTACTATTCCTCCAATATCATCGATGGAGATGATAATTATGATAAGTCATGATGTGGCCCAAGACAGTGTTTATGGGTTTTTCGAGCCTTCGTGGGACTTAGTACCATTGTTTTGGGTGGAGGTAATGCACGAGTTTTACCTTGCTAGCTGGGCTAGGGTAGGTCATATAACACTTGTAGATATGTGTTGCGGAGAGATTTCATGCATTGCATTGACATGCATCGGCATTACCAGTACATTTTTTGTTGCTTGGTCCCGCGATAGTATAGGACGTCGGTTATGGTTCTGTTTGCTGATTGCACTGTCGATGATACGGGATGCCAGTTGGTTATTATTTGCTCATATCTGCACTTGCCCATGTTACTTTGTTAGATTATGACTTATTTCTTCATTTATTGAATATACACCCTTTTAGGCTGGTTTGGATTAGTTCCTAGGTTGTTATAGACTCTTGATGTTTTCCTTGACCTTGCTAAGTAGCCTTTATAGCCTATCTTTCATGCCAATAGATGATAGATTTGATTCTTCCAAGTATACTTCTCTCCTTCTCCTCTTTATCTCGTATATCTCAATTATTATTTATTCTATTTATATATTATCCTGCTACTATTATTGTACTTCCTTGTTTTCATGTTATATATATACTTACTTTATCTGTAGAACTCAGTCAACGTATACTTATTGAGTACTATTTGTTTTCCACTCATATTTTACTTCTTCATCCCCCTCCAGATCATAATGTAAGTCCCCTTATTGACTTTTTTTATGCATAGCTGTTATTGATTTTTGAGATTGGGATGAACTTTAGGCGTTCGGAGTTGCCGATTTTTAGCCTGTATTGTTATTGTTTTATGTAAAAGCCTTGTACTCATATTTTGTGTACTAGAAGCTTGATTATTAACTGATGTCAGGCCTTGGGGTGGGTTCCCATATATTATTTCTTCAGTCTTATATTTCTTCTCCTAGTTTTGACCACTTTTACTTCTTGTGGTTGCGTTCCGGGGGATAGACCATTGCCTCTGGTTTCAGGCTATGCGTTAAGCTTACCTACCAGTGCATTGGGGTTGGTGCCATGATGGCCTAAGAGATCGGATGGTGCTAGAAAATAAAGACAAAACCCTTCAGGAAGGATTATCTGGGTGTATAGGCAAGTTAAGAAAGAAAACTTTGCGAGCAAAGAAAGTTGAAAGTTATCTTCTATTGTTTTAGCTTATGACACAAATATTCTTTAGAATTTTTAAAGGCATCATCTGGTCCACTGATCTGAGTTTAAGAGTGGCAACTTGAAATCCTTTCAATTGGCTATAGTAGTTCTAGAAGAATTGAAGATTGTGCTTAAAGTAACCAAGAAACTGGACATTTCATCTTTAAGCAATACCACAAAGGCAAGGACCCCCAACCAAAAATCAAACAATAACAGACATGTGCAGAGAATAGTAATCTTCTTCTCTACTTTTCCTCTTCCTCTCTTTTCCTTTCTCTCAACAATAACAGATGTTTATTCTAATTTCATTAGCTGCTATGGCAGATTTGGTGTACAAAAAAATTAACAAAATTAGATGAAAAATTAACAAAAACTCGGGTAATATCATCCTCACACTAATTTCTACCATTTTTCTTGAATACTTTTTAATTAACCCTCAAAATCAGATGAAACATGTAGGTAAAATATTCACAAACCAACTTAAATTTAATTATTTATTAGTATTTTCTTAATTTTCTCATAAAATTTGACATAGAAATTTGCTATTGAGAGTGTTTCTATGGAATTAGGAGTAACAATATCTTTGCTACCAAAAAGATTGCTAATAGTAAAAATTAAGGATGTCTCTTCTATTAATTCCTCAGTTTTAAAGAATTTATCAAATTTTCTTATGGCAATTCTCAAGATTCTTCTATTTTGGCTCTTCTATCAACTAACTTTTAAAGCTCTCACTTTTGATCATCTTGAAAGAGAAAATAAAGCTAGACAAACCGTAGCTTTTAGTGACTACATTAAAAGTGAAGCCCTCAATGTTTCAAATATAAGGCAAGCAAATGGGATTTCCTTGACTAGTGCAGTGCCAATATGCCAATTGTAACTACATATTGTCATGCCTTGGAGGGTATTTTAGACGTGGCTGACACTTAAAAATCATTTATAATTTCTAAAGCAAAATTGTGCCATCCTCCTCCTTTTGACGCTAGGAAACATTTTTTCACTTTGAACAAGAAATAGGTCTCTTGCTATCACATAAGATTCCAACATTCTGAAAGCATTTTATAAATGCAATCTGTCCAATTACAAGAATAGAAAAAAACAAGAACATACATTCAATTTCACTAAGATATAACACTTACAACCAAGACTCCAACTTATGCTAGTCTCCCAAAACACAAATGGGTGTTCCACTAATATCTCAATCATAAATGAGAAGACAAAATGTGAAAGCACAATAACAAAAGATGAATATCTCATTAAGAACAGACATAATCTTATAAATCAATAACAAGCAAAATAAAAATGAAGACATACAGCAGATAACTAAATATAAGAATTTCACTTATAAACATAAAACCAACTGATTTTATGGCCGACCTAAAGTAGAACAAATAACACAGATGTGCCCACTAGAACAAACAACACATGTATGACCTAAATTAGAACAAATAACACAGATACTACCTAAAATATCAATCTTTTAATTATTTTTTTAAAAAAACTATATGAAAACTTTGAAATATTGGACGACAAACAGAGAGAACTTAAAAATAGTACCTTATATGCAAAAGACTACTGAAGCTTCACATTGTAGAAAACCTTGGTATCACCATTGACCACTGGAGATGCGAACAAGCTTTCCGATAAGGGGAGCTTTACCGATCCAAAGAGAGCTTTCCTGAAAGATGTTCAAAACCCTTTAGTGGAATTTCAGATTTGAAAAATATAGTACATGTACTACAAATTAGAGATTTTGGGGACTTAGAAATCAAGAAATAGGCAGAGAAATAAAAAATAGTACCACTGGTAGTTTATTGAAATTTCTGATTTTGAAAAATAGTACATGCACTACAAATTAAAGATTGTGGGGACTTAGAAATCAAGAAATAGCTAGAGAAATAAACAAATCTTACCAGTGGAGGTTTAGATTCTTGTCTGAGATGCCGACCCGCCTTGAACACTTTCAGCTCCATCAGCAAATCTAGCTAGATGTAGTGAAAATTAAACCTCAAATGATCTTAAAAATAAAAAAACACAGAGAGAAATCACATCTTTGATCTTCAAGAAACCCTTGCTTAGCTTCTTGTATAGAGAGTAAAAGTTTTGGGAAATAATAAGTAAAGACACAGCTTCGCGGGTTATAAAAATTAGTGGAGGGAAATATAATAAATTATTTTGGGGAAAATAGAAGTTTCCCGGGAAATTTGTCTAGAAAACTGTCGCCATAAGTACTCTATTGCTATGGTTAAAATAACTGTCGCAATAAAAAATATATAGCTACAGTTTAAAGGATAATACCACGGTTTATTTTAATAATTTTCCTATCAGCACCAAATATATATTACTACGGTTATAACTGTAGAGATTGACCATCTATTGCTACGGTTGAATAACCATCGCCAATAAAGCGTGACAATAGATCAAATTTCTAGTAGTAAGCGATTCACATATAGTTAAATTTGTTCTTGCTTCTTTATGACTTAAACAAACAACAATGTCGGGCACAACACATCTAGTCTATCCATATAAGTGTGAGTTACTTCAGAAGACGAAGAATATTACAGTAAAATTGAGGCTCTTAACTTTCAAGGTGTAATAAGGAAAGACAACCACCTTGACATGACTTTCCTTCTTCACTCTTCCTGGGTTGTTTTCTTCTTACTCCTCGTTATCTTATACTCAATTCTTTTTTGTTAAATCGGGAGCCATTATTTTCTCTCGCTGCCTATGTATTAAACCCTGCTTCTCTCTCTGATAGTTAATCCATCGGAGAAAAATCTGTGGTAAGTTCTCCGTTCTCCCTCCTCACCAGTTTTTTTTCTAATTTGTCCCTTAAATTCATTTGTGGAGTAAAAAGTTATTCTCTCTCTTTGCCTAGAAACCATTAATCTTCTTCTCTACTTTTCCTCTTCCTCTCTTTTTCTTTCTGTCAGCAGTGACAGATATTTATTCTAATATCACTAATTTCTACCATCTTTCTTGAGTACCTTTTAATTAACCCTCAAAATTAGATGAAAAATGTAGGTAAAATATTCAAAAACCAACTTAAATTCTAATTATTTATTAGTATTTTCTTAATTTTCTCATAAAATTTGACATAGAAATTTGCTGTTGAGAGTGTTTCTGTGGAATTAGGAGTAACAATATCTTTGCTACCAAAAAGATTGTTAATAGTAAAAATTAAGGATAGCTCTTCTATTAATTCCTTACTTTTTGTAATCGAATAGAAGTTGATGCTTTATTTCAATAGGTAAGCAAGATATATATACAATACATTAGGTGCTAATTTAGGAAAGAAAATAAAGAGAGATTCCTAAAGATCAACTAGTAATTACAAAGGATTCCTAAAGATCTTCTAGCTAATTATGACTATGTATATTGCTAAGAATGATGTCTATATACATTTTGTAACACTCCCCCTCAAGTTGGAGCATAGATATTGATCATGCCCAACTTGTTGCAAAGGTAATCAACCTGAGTTCCATTCACTGCCTTTGTAAGCAAATCAGCTACCTGCTCTCTTGTCTTCACATAACTAGTAGAAATCAAGTTCTCTTGAATCTTCTCACGAATAAAGTGGCAGTCAACTTCAATATGTTTAGTTCTTTCATGATACACTGGGTTTGAGGCAATATGAATAGCAGCTTGATTATCACACCAAAGTTTTGCCGGCATATGATGCTTCAACCCAATTTCAGTTAAAAGATGATGTATCCACATGATTTCACTCGTATACTGTGACATAGCTCTATACTCAGATTCTGCACTGGATCGAGATACAACACTTTGCTTCTTACTCCTCCATGATACTAAGTTTCCTCCAACAAAGACACAATAGCCTGTAGTAGATCTTCTGTCAATTTTGGAACCAGCCCAATCGGCATCTGCAAAACACTCAATACAAGTATGGTTGTGATTTCTATACAGTATGCCAAGTCCAGGAGCTCCTTTCAAGTAACATAGGATCTGTTCCAAAGCTGCCCAATGCTTCACCGTAGGTGTAGACATGAATTAACTAACGACACTTACCGCAAAAGCAATATCTGGACGAGTCACTGTGAGGTAGTTTAACTTTCCAACTATCCTCCTATATCTCTCTGGGTTATCAAAAAGCTCGCTATCATGTTTCATAAGATGTACACCGGGAACCATTGGAGTACTGCAAGGTTTCGCTGCCAATTTTCCAGTTTCTGCAAGTAGGTCAAGAATATACTTTCTTTGAGATAGAAGAATTCCCCTCTTGCTTCTATTTACTTCTACTCCCAAAAAGTATTTCAACTGGCCTAAGTCCTTTGTATGGAACCTAGTATGCAAGAAAGACTTAAGGGAAGATATACCCACAGAATCACCTCCTGTGATGACAATGTCATCAACATATACAACAAGAAGGATACTGCCAGCTGCAGATAGTCGGTAGAAGACCGAGTGATCACATTTGCTCATTTTCAGCCCAAACTCCTGAACTACCTCACTAAACTTGCCAAACCAAGCCCGTGGACTCTGCTTCAATCCATACAAGGATTTCTTCAAATGACAGACTTTTCTATACTCCCCCTGAGCAATAAAACCGGGTGGTTGCTCCATATATACTTCCTCTTGAAGATCACCATGAAGAAATGCATTCTTGATATCTAGTTGATGTAAAGGCCAATTCTCAGAAGCAGCTAAAGAAATGAACAAGCGCACAGAAGTGAGTTTGGCGCAGGAGAAAAGGTGTCTGAATAGTCCACTCCATAAGTCTGAGCATATCCTTTAGCCACAAGCCTGGCCTTAAGTCTTGCCACAGAACCATCTGGATTAACTTTCAATGTGAACACCCACTTACATCCTACTGGTTTCTTCCCGTCAGGTAAATCCACCAAATCCCATGTGTGATTTTCCTCTAATGCATGTATTTTCTCAAGCATCGCATTTGACCATTCGGGATGATGCAAAGCCTCTTTCACACTTTTGGGCGTAGAAACAGAGTCTAAAGAAGCAATCAAGGATCTAGATGCAGGAGACAAGCGATCATAGGAAACAAAGTTAGCAATAGAATATGTGGATTTGCAAGTCCGTGTACCTTTACGGAGAGCAATAGGAAGGTCAAGATTTTCTGGAGGGTCTGAAGGAGGAGGATCAGATAAAGGAGGAATTGGTGCATGGCATGTAGCATTAGTCTCTTGTCTCCTTGAATAAACTTGAACAATAGGTGGTCTTGCTGGAACATGTGTTGAAGGCGCAGTAGTCGAGTGGTGCTCAATAGAGTAACTAGGAGATGGAAGAGTAGCATCACTTGATTGCTCAACACGAGTAACCTGATAAACTAACCACTCATGTTCCTCCCCCTGACTTGTAGAATTAGGAGGGTTATAAAAGAAAGGTGTACTCTCTGAAAATATCACATCATTTGACACTAGATATTTGCCAAGTTCAGTAGAATAACATCGATACCCCTTTTGAAGACGAGAATAACCCAAGAAAACACACTTCAATGCCTTAGGGTCCAACTTAGTAACAGATGGCCGTACATCTCGAACATAACAAGTGCTGCCGAATACTTTTGGTTCCACTGGGAATAATGTCTTGTTCGAAAAAAGAACATTATAAGGTGTATTACTAATAAGCACTGTCGATGGCATGCGATTAATCAGAAAACAAGCGGTAGAGACTGCATCGGCCCAAAATTGTTTAGGAACTTTCATTTGGAACAAAAGTGCTCGGGCTGTCTCAAGTAGATGCCTATTCTTCCTCTCAGCAACTCCATTTTGAGATGGTGTATCAACACATGATGACTGATGGAGAATACCATGTTGTCTTATGTAGGATTGAAACAACTCTGACATGTATTATTTTGCATTATCACTCCTTAAAATACGTACTGAAGCATTGAATTAAGTTTTGACTTCAGCACAAAAGGCACAAAAGTGAGTAAACACTTCAGAGCGACTCTTCATAAAATAAATCCAAGTCATCCGAGAGAAATCATCCACAAAAGTGACAAAATACTTATATCCATTTTTAGAAACAACAGGACATGGTCCCCAAACATCATTAGGTGCTAATTTAGGAAAGAAAATAAAGAGAGATTCCTAAAGATCAACTAGTAATTACAAAGGATTCCTAAAGATCTTCTAGCTAATTATGACTATGTATATTGCTAAGAATGATGTCTATATACATTTTGTAACAATTTTAAAGAATTTATCAAATTTTCTTATGGCAATTCTCAAGATTCTTCTATTTTGGCTCTTCTATCAACTAACTTTTAAAGCTCTCACTTTTGATCATCTTGAAAGAGAAAATAAAGCTAGACAACCCGTAGCTTTTAATATAAGGCAAGTAAAAGACTAGTGCAGTGCCAATATGCCAATTGTAACTACATGTTGTCACGCTTTGGAGAGTATTTTAGACGTGGCTAGCACTTAAAAACCACTTGGCCTAATCATATCACGAAGACTCAATTCAAAAGTATAAGTAACAATCTAGTGGGCTAATCAACCAGCACTAAATGGAATAATGATTTAAACTGACAATCTAATTCCAAGTGAATACCCTATCATAATAATAATTCGACATGTGACAAGTCAAGTAAATAAGAACATAAAAGCAATCCATCTCTCTCTATGAAGCCTCTAACTCTTATGTCTAGATGATGCCAATAGCAGGTTCATTGTTACCTTCAAGAAAAAAAGTACTCTAGAAAATAGTAAAGACATAATAGAAAAGTAGAATGCCTCTGAAAGTTAAGAGGTCTCACCACTGTTGGGAATGGAATGGATCTCAACAGAGTGCTTATTGATGATTTCTAGCACATGTATCTGCATCATAAAACGATGATATTCCAAATGATATCAGTATATGGAATGTACTGTATGTAAAATAGCTGAAAAATAGTAAGCTCAAAATGAACTCAACTCAAGATGACAATGAAACTCAGTAAAACATCACAAGTCTAAAGTAATAATGTTTTAGAATATACTCAAGGGTATACGATGCAATCCAATCATATCGAGTATTAGTATGTCCTAATTTGGGAGTTTCTCTAATCAACAACTATCACCTATGAGTTGGTAATGATACAATAAAGCGATGTTCTTACCATATTCATCCAATACGTTACCAGAGTAAAGGACATCATGTTAATGAATCCATAATTAATCACATCAAGTCCTCTTATGGGACTATAGAAAAAATATTCTATTTTATAGTTCAATCCTATCTCCTATGGTGGCTATGCAATTATTTAGTTTGAGTTATTATTTACTTTTACTCAATTTAGTGCTCGATACTTCTCCGAAGATTCAACATGCTCATAAAAGTCCAATCAATCCCTTAGGTTAACTCATTTAATTAGTCTCATTGGACTCTTATCAAATTCAGTCGTTTCACATCAGACCTTTCAACCAACTATACCATCATCCCAATCACATATTTTTAGAGTAGTTTAAAGATATGCATTTATGAATGACATTTTAATTTTTTTTTCAGAAAATATGAAAGAAACCTAGGGGACTTATGAACTCTCAACTCCTCTATGACCATCTATGGGACACATGAGAGAACAATCTCATTCTTTAGTTTAGCCTTACATACCTGGTGTGAAGCTTTCAACAATCAACTCTCAAGAATCCTCCTCGAACTTCTCAATTTTACGCTCCTCTTCTTTTTTCTTTAGCCCTAGTCTCTTTCAAGAACATCGAAAGGACTTAGAATGGGGTATAAAACTCTTTTTTATACTCAAATTGACCTATTTTGATCGTGTTTTGAGTTTAGGAGGGGTTGAAAAATGTCTAGAATGCTCCTCACGAATTAAAGAAAAAAGTTCTGATTTGGGAAAATGCGGACTGGGAGCGCCTATGTGTATTTTTTCAAAAATTTTAAAAATGAGTTTTCCAAATCCCGTAGATTTTTTTAAAAAATAAATAAGTGTGGTCCGTGACTGGGGTGCGTCGTGCCTCTGTCGCACACTTTCACTAATTTGGTTTTTCGCATCGAAAAATTATCTTTTGATCCGGTTATTCTAAAAATCAACTGAGACCATTCTCCCACTCAATTTTTCATGTTGTGCGCATAACGCATTTTCCCATGCTCCGATGGAAAATCCGAGCCCGAATATGCGATCCGCTTGAAGAGTTGAGTGGGAAAGTGGTCTCGGTTTATTTTTAGAGCAACCAGGTTAAAAGATAATTTTTCAATGCGAAAACATTTTCGGTGAGGGTGCGCGACAGGTGTGGACGCAACCATTTATTATATACTCCACCAACGTAAAATGTATAACTTTCATTTTATTGGTGAGGATGCGCGACAGGTGTGCGCCACGTGTATACATTTATTGCTTGATCTATTTCTTTATAATTTACAAAATAAAAAACTTAATAGAATAAGAATTAAAAAGGTATACATTTGTAACATATATATAAAAAAAGTCATTTTAGATAGTATTATAATTATTATTTATTAATAAAATAAAATAAAATATAAAAAAGTATGACGATAACCGATGATAATGATTGTGAGTGATTAGTAATAATGTTCATGACTCGCTGAAGTTGACAGTAATTGTACAAAATTCACGGCGGATAAGGATGATCGGTGGCAATAAAGGCGACTGGTGTTGGAGTGGAGAATAGTATTATCGTGTTTCAAATTACATAAAAGGAATTGACAAGAAAATGATCATACATTCTCAACTTGAAAATAGTAAATCAGAGAACGAAGACTTTACAAACGGCCACCTAAAAATTTTTATAGTTGAATGTAGCATAACAAGGCCATGTAGGTCTTATTTATAGTGTCTAAAACTTAACTTTTACTTTATTAATTTGTAAATTACTTTTTCCATGATCTGATTGCATTAATAAATTAAAATTAAATTAGATGGAATGAAATTAATGATAGTCAACTCTGCAATACTGTTAAAAGTTTTAAAAATAAGAATATTTTTAAAAATAAGAATATTTAACAGTAATGCAGAGTTGACTATCATTAATTTCATTCCATCTGATTTAATTTTAATTTATTAAAGCAATCAGATCATGGAAAAAGTAATTTACAAATAAAGTGAAAGTTAAGTTTCAGACACTATAAATAAGACCTACATGACCTTGTTATGCTACATTCAGCTATAAAAATTTTCAGGTGGCCGTTTGTAAAGTCTTCGTTCTCCGATTTGCTATTTTCAAGTTGAGAATGTAAGATCATTTTCTTGTCAATTCCTTTTATGTAATTTGAAGCACTTTAATACTATTTTCCATTCCAACACCAGTCGCCTTTATTGCCATCGATCATCCTTATTCGCCGTGAATTTTGTACAATTACTGTTAACTTCAACAAGTCATGAGCATTTTTACTAATTGCTCACAATCATTATCATCGGTTATCGTCATACTTTTTTATATTTTATTTTATTTTTATTAATAAATAATAATTATAATATCGTCTAAAATGATTTTTTTTATAGTGGCTCTAAAAAAGCCAGGATATCAAACCCAAAGGACTTATCAATTAATTATTTACTAAATTATATTAATTCTAGTTATTTATTAAAGTGAACAATTAACTAAGAGAAGTGTATTTTTGGCCTAACTTCGTCACCCCACACTTAAACTTTTGCTCATCCTCGAGCAACCATTAAAGCTCATCAAAAAAAAAAAAATAGGACCACGCTTTGGTTAATACAAACAATATAGGTCATCCAATAAAATTCAAAACATCATGTACATTTCCCAATCATTATACAAGATATACAAATAAACAACAAACTTTTGACCTCCTTGCCTCAAGGAAGGACTCTAACTCATCCAATTTAAATTTGTTCACCTGCTCTCTTAAGAAAGGTTAATAACAACACCTATCTATCATGAAACAAGTGCGCTCACATGAAGTAATAGTACACACGCTCAATTCAAAAGATTGGATATAAATTAAGGACTTCGCATTAAGGAACAACTCTCACACTCACAAAAAATTCACATGTATGCCCAAAGAACCATAGGCTTACCTGTTATGTACATCTACACTAATTAAGCATGCTTGAATAGAATCAAATAGGACTTTGATGAGTTGTAATATAGGCTAGGGGACAAGTAGGAAAACTATATAATAATGGCTTACACTTCTCTAAGCACTTTGCACTTTTAGACTTTATCACCCATTATCCTCTTCTCTTTATTTTTTCGTCAACCCTTTCTTCAATAATTATTTCATTAGAAATTTCATCTCATCAAGAATGTTTCACTTTTTATTTTCAAATAATTTTTTTCTTTTTTTTTCATGGCACATTCTTTCAAAGAGGTTTTTTTTAATCACCATGTAGCTATCATTGATCACCTTTTACCACTTAATCATCCTTTTTCTTGAAATTTAATAATTATAATAAGTCTATGCTACAGTGTTTAAGGAAGCAAGATGCAATAACTAGGGATTCAACAAAATTGGATCAAGGTAAAAATATGGCTACCAATAAAAGGCGACAAGCTCAAAATGGCTAACTAGTGATATAATATCTGAAAATGCAAAAATTTTACAAGACAAATCAAAGAAAACCTATTATCATCTCATAAACAAAGCAGTACTTTTTATTTCGATTCAATAACATGCAAGACAAGTTCTAGACTATGATGCAAAACATGGAATAACCAAACTCTCACTACACGTGGCACAAGTATAAATTAAGATGGATCATTTCCACTTTTAAGAGAGATAAGGTCATAACAAACTACAAAATAGAACAAGCTACATATAAAGTCACAACCATGAATCTATATGTCAAATAATTTGCAATTTAATTAACAATCAAGTATTCATAGGAAAGTACTACTAAAAAGTAGGCCTAAATAGCAAGTATCAAAGAAGTCAAAAGGTCTTTTCTTTTCTCTCCAAAAAATAAAATAAATAACAATGAATATTTACTTCCTAAAAATAAAAATAAAAAATAAAAGATACTCAGTTCAAAGGGGCCCCCTCGGAAAAGAACCGAAAAGAAAAACCAAGGGACGGACTAATCATGCTTCTACTAATGATTCCTTTTTAATGAAAATATTTTTGTAATTATTTTAATTTTTTTTTGTTTTTAACTATTTAATTTTTCTTTTTGATGAATAAACCCTAAATCACGCTTAATCCTAAACAATATATTTGAAAGAATTCCTACTCCACACTCGAAAAGACGCTATGTCCTCAAAACATCAATTAAAATTTAAAACAAGGGTTAAGAAAACTTCCTGAGGCCTTTAGACCTAGCTAGAAGCATCTTCTCTCAATATCCACCGAGGATTGTATGCACCCCACACTTAAGCTCAAACGTGCTCCTTTGCTTCAAATTTTGGGTACTCAGACTTCCCTTACTCTGAAAAAAAAAATTTAAGAACACAAAAAAACTAAAAAAAAAAAAAGTGACACTACAATATAAAAACAAAAGATAAAAACTTAAATAAAGAAAAAGAAAAAAAAATATCACCTAGAAAAAATAATTGATTTCTAAGCCCCGGCAACAGAGCCAAAAACTTGTTGCTTCCCTAGCACACACAAGTGTACGTGTTCAACCCAATAATATAGTGGCTCTAAAAGAGCTTGGATATCAAACCCAAAGGACTTATCTATTAATTATTTACTAAATTATATTATTCTAGTTATTTATTTAAGCAGTGAACAATTAACCAAGAGAAGAGATATTTTTACGCAATCAACTAATGAATCGATCTTAGATTATGGTTTAGCTAATAATCATGTTTAGTATCAATTTCATTAAGTTATTTAATTATCTAGTTGCCGATTCACAGGATTTAATTTACCTAAGCAGGGTTGCACGCCTCTACCAGCCTACTATTATTGACAGCTTAACTACATCGTTGAGTAGGAATAGACATTATCAATGAAAATGCATTAAAGAACTCTTCTTGTATCTGAACCAAACAGGGTAGATGGGTAGGTGTCACAAGTCTCTCATACACGAATCATCTAGTCTCCTAGACAAACAAGCTCCTATACCCTGAGTTCTATTCGCTCCAACATCTCTCGAATTTAGAGCAGACAATAGATTTATTCCACGATTGGTCAGACTATGAAAAAAGTTTGGCCACCTTCACTAAGAATCCACAACTTACAATCTGGTGGTTTTCCAATTGGATATTTGGTCATAAGACGTGGAGTGAAGAACTAGTGAAAATCTTAATACATCTTAATCATTCTAGGATGCAAAAGAGGATTGGTAATGCATCCAACAGTTAAGAACTCTATTTACTATTCAAACCCTAGCTTATTTTTGCCTAATTCAGAACTCTATTTACTATTCAAACCCTAGCTTATTTTTGCACTAAAATTAATGAACTCCACAATAGAATGGGCAATTTAATAAAGAGAATAGAAGTGAAACTAAAGAGATTTCTTACTTGTGGAAATGGCGAGAACCTGAAGCTGCCCTAAAGTTGGCAGAAGCTGCCGCAAATTAGCTTCTGCTTGTATTTCAAATTGTTTTAAAGCTTTAGAAAATGGTTAAAGATATCCACGTACTTGTGGGTTAAGTACATGGGCTGAAAAATTAAACCCAACCTATTTAATTCATCCAACTCGTTGAAGTTGGGGTGCGTCAATAATCCACTCATTTATTAGCTCAACTCATTTCAGCTCAATTCATTTCAATTTATTTAAAATTGGTTTGATATTCAACGCGAATGGACTCGAAAAAGATCTTGTCAAAATACTTCTAAACCACTTTTTTTTTAATTTGATATGTTTAATACAACCAAAATAAAGAAAAATATAATTTAATTAATAAAATATTGAAAAAGAATAAATAAAATAAGAAAAGTTGGGTCTTGGCCTGCTCTATAACTCATTACTAAACCCGTTTTGACCCCAACCCAATTTGACCCAAGCAAATTTTGGTTGGATTGGGTCTTGACCCGTTTGTTGTCTTGATCCTGTTGGGATGTGGAGCCTGATTAATATGTAGATGTACTGTTTAATATTTTGTAACAGTGTTATTCTATTAATATAAATACTGCATCACCATGGAGGTTACCTTCAGTGGTGTTACCACGAAATTATTTCTCTCTCTCTCTCTTAGGTTTACCAAAAACTGTCTTGATTCTTGAATTATTCTTCGAAATTCCTAAGTGTTGTTGTAATCGGTCCTAACAGATCCGTTATAACCCGCTCAAATTTGACCCAACCCGCCCAATTGTCACCCCTTATTAAATATATTCCTTCAATTATATTTTCAGTTCAAATATGCCCTTCAATCATGATTTTAATTTAAATATACTTCTCTCGTTAATACTTCGATTAAAAAGTATCCTTAAATATACTTTCAGTTTAAATATACCCTTCTTATTATGCTTTGGCACATATTTGCCCTTAATTTTGATAAAGAGACACGCCAAGTACATAAATAAATAACTTACGTCCAATTTTAGATATTTGAATCTTTTAGAAACTCATGTGAATGGTGTTAATTTACATTTTTTTTCTAGTCTCATTTGGTTCTAAGAGTCTCTCTATAAGTCAAGTCTCATTTTAGTCACCATTTTCTCATCCTTTGAACATCCGCATTTTAAAATCTCAAAACAAATTGGGAAACCCAAAGTCAAGTCTCATTTTAGTCACTGTACCGCCTTCAACAATTAAGTCTGGTTAATCATTAGCTGCCACGTGGCAGCTTACAATTAAATTGCAATCTTCAAACCTTTATACATATGTGCTAATATATATTATTATATTCACGTTAATTCATGAAGTCTTTTCTTTTTAATTCATTTGAGATCCAAATCTCTTTATTTTTGCGCCAATTTAATCCTATAAATAAAATACATAATTTATCACTATTCATAAAATTTATGCTCAAAATGGATAAATAAAAATATTAAATATGAGATGAATAATGATTAAAGATATGTATTTTTGACATAACATCATCACCGTCCCACTTCAGTTCTATTTGACACAGGATCTACCTAATCATATGTATCAACTTATTTTGCCACGACCCTTGGTATTAAGTGCGAGTCCCTTGCCAAGTCTATATGCATTTTCACCCTAGTAGGTGAGTCTTCAGTGGTGAATCGGGTGTACCAGGGTTGTATGGTCACCTTCTTGGGGAGAGAGACTATTGCCGATTTGATATTACTTAATATGGTTGATTTAGATGTGATGTTGGGTATGGATTGATTATCACCTTATCATTGCATTCTCGATTGCCATGTAAAGAATGTGACTTTATCTTGTCCTGATTTTCCTCGGTTAATGTGGATTGACGCGTCTAGTTCTTATCCCAAAGGATGGATCTCTTAGATGCATGCTTGCAGGTTGATGGATAAAGGGTGTTTATCGTATTTGGCTCATGTTTGAGCTTGTTCTCAGGAGTCACCATCATTGGAGACCACCAGAGTTGTGAGAGAGTTTATGGATATATTTTCGATAGATTTGCCAGGAGTTCCTCCAGATCGTGACATTGATTTTTCTATCAATATGGAGCTGGGAACTAAGCCCATTTTTATTGCCAACTACCATATGGATTCAGCTGAATTGAAAGAGCTAAAGAATCAATTGGAGGATTTATTGAAAAAGGAGTTTATTCATCCGATTGTATCCCCTTGGAGTACTCCTATTTTGATTTTGAAAAATAAGGACGATACTATGCGGATGTGTATTGATTATTTTCCAGTTGAACAAAGTGACCATTAAGAATAAGTACTATTTGCCTCATATTGATGATTTATTCAACTAGTTGTAGGGTGCTTCCGGTGTTTTCCTAGATCAATTTGAGATTTAGATCTCACTAGTTGAGAGTTCGGGAGTCTTATATCCAGAAGATAGCATTCAGGACCCGCTATGGCCATTATGAGTTTGTGGTTATGTCTTTCGAGTTAACTAATGCCCCAGATGTTTTCATAGAGTTAATAAACCAGGTTCTAGCCCTTATTTGGATATATTTGTGATTGTATTTATTGATGACATCTTGGTTTACTTCAAAAATGAGTTCGACCATGTGCAACATTTGAGAATTTTACTTTAGAGGTTGAGAGAAGAAGAATTATATGCCAAGTTTTCAAAATGTGAGTTCTGGATCGAGTTGGAAGCTTTCCTTGAGCATGTGGTGATGAAAGATGTCATTATGGTAGATCCAGCTAAAGTAGCGAGAATTCATGAGCGGGCTAGGCTGACATCAGTGACAGAGATCCAGAATTTTATTGGCTTAGCGGGGTACTAGCGGCGCTTTTTGTAGGGATTCTCTTTCATTATAGCCCCATTGACCAGACTCACTAAAAAGATGTGGCTTTTTAGTGGTCAAAGAAGTGCGAGGCAAGCTTTTAAAAGCTCAAACATTTATTGACCTCAGCACCTATTCTTGCTTTGCCCGAGGAGGGGATGCCTTTTGTGGTGTATTGTGATGCCTCTAGAGTAGGTTTTGGGTGGGGTGTTGATGCAAAAGGGGAGAGTGATAGCATATGCATCTCGGCAGTTGAAGGTCCATTAGAGAAATTATCCTACACATGATTTAGAGTTAGATGCAGTGGTCTTTGTATTGAAGTTGTAAATCTCTATGGAGTGCATTGTGAGATCTTTACCAATCATTGGAGTCTCAAATATATTTTTTTGCAGCCTAATTTGAACATGAGGTAGCTTATGTGGTTAGAGTTGTTGAAAGACTATGACATCTCGATTCTGTATCACCCCGGCTAGGCAAATGTGGTGGTAGATGTCTTGAGCCGAAAGGCCTCTAGCATGGGGAGTTTGGCATTCCTGAGAGTGGAGGAGAGACTCTTAGCTTTGGAGGTTTAGTCACTTGCTCGACAGCTTTTTCGGTTAGATATTTGTCTTCCTCACAACATTTTAGCCTTTGTGGAGGCCATGTCTTCACAACTTGATCAGGTGTGTGCTCACCAGTTTGATGATGCTAGATTATGCTTGATTTGTGATAAGGTGTTGAGGGGTAAAGCAAAAACAACTACTATTGACTCAGAGGGTGTTTTTAGGATTAATGGAGGGGTTATTGTTCCTAATGTGGGAGATTAGGTGAGACTGATATTGGAGGAGGCTTATTGTTTTAGATATTCTATCCATCCCAATGTGGCAAAGATGTATCATGATTTGAAACAACATTATTGATGGTGCAGGATGAAGAGATCTATTGCTACGGTTATTTCCAACGATTGCTTTAACCGGCGTAATAAGGGTATCTATGGGGACAGTTCTCTATAGAATTAATTGGCTACGGTTTGTACTATATTAGTATGGTTAACAGCTGTCGCAACGAATTTTATATTTACGGTTCTTTTAACTGTAGCAATAGATATCCCTATTGCTACGATTTTTGCTATAGGAATTCGCGACGGTTTGCACTATATTAGCACGGTTATAAACCATCACAATAGGACTTATAAAATAATTATTTTAACCGTTGCAGTAGAATCTATAAACTCAGTTGGATTAAGCGTCACCATAGGTACTAATATTGCCACGATTTGTAACCGTGGCAGTAGAATCTATAATTTCAGCTTGACTAATTGTAGCCATAGAAATAACTCTTATTGCCACAATTGTGACTAATGCTGTTAATATTGAGTTGTCACAATAATTTTATAATAGAAAATGCAGAAATTGATCATGAAAAGAAACTTTACATTACTAAAATAATAATTCGACAAGATCGATCCATAGTGTTGTTAATAGCGATAAAAGCAAAACACATGTACATAAGTATGTTTTAACTATTACAAAAAGGTGAAAATACATGCACCACATTGTTTTCGATCTTCAAAAATAAAGGACTTTTGGAACATAGGTAAAGTGAGAAACCCAAGTCAGTTCCTAGCTAGCAAAGCACATTGTCTAGGTGAAGTCATCAGCACGCAGCACTTTAATTCATCCATCCCCTTCTTCAATTTCATCACGCTGCACTTTCATTCCCTTCTTCAATTTCATCACGCATCACTATCATCCCCTTCTTCAGTTCCATCATCTATATACAATAAATGGTTGAGAAACAACAATTCATTTCTAATAACCCCAACAGAAAGATAGAGAGGCTAAAGTATATAGAAATCTCACTTAATTGTCTAGAAAAATATTATCAAATTGAGCAAAGGGATGATAGGCCAAGTTGAAGAATTTGTCTGCCACTAATCTGGCCTGCCAACAAAAACAAGTTCAATCCCAAAATAATATGCTACTTGTTTCATGATTCAAGTGAAAAGCAAACAATCATGCTCATTACAATCCCGACAGCCAAATTCAATTTCAAGACGAAACACATGGTTAGGTCCGCTAAATTTTGTTCACAACTCAACCAAGCATCCACCCAAGCAAGAAATACATAATCACAATATATAGTAAAACCAACTTATAGATTTTCTGTAAAAAAGAAGAAAGAACTGCCCCACTCCCCTTTTTCAAATTTCCATTCTTTCACCTTGCCAATGGGATGTCAGTTGTGGCTTTCCTGTACTGTTTTTCTCTTTTTCATTTTTACAAATTTCCATTCTTTCACCTAGAAACTCACTATACCAATGATCTAAGGAAAATAAATGTAAATTTTACTTCATAATTGATCTGATCTAAAGCACACATTTGTGCTAAATTAGTTTCTGGCCATGGTCCACAACACATCTCAAAACAAATCTAGGAATTATCTATGATGACATATGCTCTAGAAAGGCCATAAAAAAAACATGAGATAACAATCAGCATTATGGAATTCTTTCAACACTATTGCCCGACCAGATTTCATCTTTTGCTAAGAAACTCAAATTATTGAAAGTTAAGCTCAAGGAATGGAACATGACTTCTTTTGGACAATTGGAAATTCTTCATCCTTAACAGGATTCAACAGCTACATTCAGCAGTTGTATTTGTCTAATTATATTATTTTAAAACTGGGAATAAAGAAGTTACAAGTTAAATTATCAAAATACTCATTTAACAATATTTTTACCTTTTAATCAAAATCTCCATCTAACTATCATGTACCGACTCCATTCTATAATCAAGATTACAACCCTGTCACTAACAACCAGGGGTCCAGTAAAATAATACATCATAACAACAGAGTCACGGTGCATAGTCAAGAGCACCATCGATAACTACTTTCCTAGAATGTAGCACGTTTCCCCTAGTACCAGACAGCCCAACAGGTATACAAGTAGCCAAGTAGGTATATGTATCAACAGAAGCAATATCGATCATGTTTAGCCATAAACAAGTACATAACAGTAGCAATATTGATCATGTCTAGCCATAAACAAGTACATAATAGTCCGGAACAACTTACAGGCATCTAGGATAACCATAGACAACCCAACAACTAAGTACGACAGGTATCCGGAACACTCAGTATCAATAGAATCATATGAACAGGGTGTAAAAATAGTACGGAATATGGCTAACAATCAGCCCCAAGATATACATATTGCTAGTGCCATACTCCTCTTACAGATAAACAAGAGTCAAGCTAGGTGTATGTATCAGTCACATGGCAAAGAAACTTAAGAGCTGACATTAACATCAAGGAATCTCTTAGCAACAACATCAGGGGTCGCAATAGAAAAATAAACAAGAGGAACATAGAGTCGCAACCAATAAAGAAATAGTGTTCCAAGAAGAAGAAGAAAAAACAGTCAAAATAGAAAATTACTAACACTAACCTTGTTTTGTCGCTTGTGCAGAAGTAGCTTCTCTTTGTGATGGAACAGACAATGCTGCTAGTATGTTAGGGTCAATTAATCATGCATGTTGTAGTTGTGCAATTACATCGATAATAACTTCTTGTCTCATAGTTCTCTTTTGTTTCTCCATTTTTTGGATCCTTTCTTCCATTTGTTTCACTACACCATTTGTCGCATTTAAAGTTGGTTCAGAATTGCCAACTATTTTCTTCAAAGTTGTTTTTGTAACCCCCTCTCCATATAGTCTTAGACGTCCAGGGTGTTCAGGACCCATGACGGCTGAAAATGAATGAACAGAGTGGCCATTTGCACTCGTTTGTGCTTCAAGTTCCTCCATATCAGCCTAACAAAGCATATCCAATAATCAGAGTCTTGTATATAATTCTAAATAAATAATCAATCTCATTATAAATCTATTAATATGCAATATTCATACAATTTTACTAGCAGTGTTTTCATAGTATGCCTTGTACACACGGTTAGGATTCCTCGTTCTTGTGACCACAAAGAGCTCCTTAGATGATACAGTTTCCTTATCTTTTTCCTAGTCACAAAAAAATTGATATAAGAAATTGCTTAAATGATAGATTAATACTAGATAGTAAATAAGAAAACACACCAATCTATTACGGATTACAACAAAACTCTATTTGCAGACAGTGTGTGGATTCAATAGCTTTTTTCGATTCTTAGTATTTGTTTCTGACATCTTCTGCAAATAAATAAATCAGTAATGTTAGTTAAGTGATATGAATTCCATATAATATATTGAAAAAGAACGTATTTGGTTCAGCATTAATGAAAAAATAAAATATTGCAACATCAACAATATCACAGAAGATAACAGGAAAAGAATGAGCTGAAAATTTTAGATTCCGAACTGCATTTTACCAGGAATTTTTCAGACTTCCAATATTTGAGGAGTTCTCTAAGCTAACATTCTGGAATATGGCAAGGCTTTTTTGACATTCGAACTTCATCATTGTCATATGGGTCATAATAAGTTCTCTTCAACTCAGCTCTATGACTTCTCCAAGCATCTCGAATTGTTACCAAAGCCCAAGCTTTTTCAACATCTGGAATATTGTATTTCTCCTACAATTTGGTATCATCAAGTTATCAAAGAAAGTAAAATTGCTTTAAGAATAATTAAATATTGGAAAGTCCAAACCTTGATATAATACCATAAATCTTTTTTACTGTCCATGTCCCTCCAATCAAATATATCAAATGGACAAAGGGTTGCATTTCTTGCCAATGTGCCTAGGAAGCTACTTAGCTCTGTTACGTCGTCTTCAGTAGGACCAACCAGTTGATTAAAAGTATTCAATAGGATCAATTTACGCTCTTGTTGGCTATCTACTTTAGGCATCATCGTTCTACCTCTCGTGTTTTTAGTGGAAACGCCTTCAGCTACAGGAAAATGTAATAACTTAGAAATCGTGACTGAAATAAGTAAGTTCCTAAGCTTATATGTTACCTTGTTCTTCAGGTTGTTCATCCGTTGGAGGACTGATAGAATTCCTTTGCACTTGATCCTCAACAGGTTGTTGCTCAGAAGGATGATCCTCGAAAGTTTATGCCTCGACAGATTGTCCATTTACTTCAGATTGTGGTGTTACCGGTTGTTTTTCAATTAATTTCAGCAGTTGTCCTTTCTCTGACTCTATAGCTTCAACTATTTTATTTGTTATCAATAACCGTCGCTTTTTATTTGCCAAGAATGATAACGATCTAGGTTTAGCATATGCCTTATTTTTTGCTTATTTCTTTTTGAAGACTCTTGTTGACTCATGACTATCAAAACCTGCATAAAAATAAGAGTGATAAGTTAAAATCTAGCAGAGAATAGTTTTTCAATCATTCAACAAAGAAGTTCTAGCTAGGCAAATATAAATAACAAACAAGGGACTCAAGCTGAAATTGATTTCTTAACTTATAGTATTTGAACTAGTTTACAATCTAACTTTATTTATATAGCCACCACACAGTCACACCATCAAGCTGACTCTTCAAGATCAAAGCGTAACATCACCTATGCACCACCAATCAGACGGTCAAGCCTAAAATAAATCTAAAAAAGAAATGCAGATCAGTCCATCAGTGCTAAATACCTCAGGTATCCTATTTAAGAATCTTCTTACAATCCTTACGATATCATTCAGAGCACAATTAAGAAATACCCCTACAAAAATGAAGAAGAGAATGTATTTGAACTAGTTCGGTAGATCCTTTGTCAATCATCGGCCTCCATCCAATCCCAATCAGTATCGTCGAAGTCATCTTCCTCTTCCAATTCTTCCCAAGGTGCATCTTGTGAATGATGTGAGATGGAAGGTGCACTAATGATATCAGCTGGGAGATCTTCTCTCGACCATCTAACATCTACATCAAATAATCTTTCTGAAGTAACAATATCATCATTAGTTTCTCTCCAAAATGTTTCTTTAATGTTAGGACAGTTCTCTTCCTCCAAATCATACAAATCTACGGGAACTTTATTTCTTGCATAATATACATTTTTCTCAATTGGGTCTTCCACATAAAAAACTTGATGTACTTGAGATGCTAGTACAAAAGGATCATCCGTACAACATTTTTTATTGAAGTACACCCAGGTCAAGCCATTTTTATTAACTTCATTATGAAACCATCCACATTTGAAAAGTACAACACTAAAACAACTCCAATAATCAATCTCAATGATGTCCTGATTAATTCATTAATAGATAACCATTCTATCGATAGGATTTTGATCCGTAGCACTAGCAAAACTATCTGTTGTTGCTGACAAAGTCACTCCACTATTTTGAGTTTTGCAAGGAGCATCCCGTGTCTTTGTATGGAAACGATATCCATTAATGAAATATCCTATATATTTTTTAGCCACAAAATTAGGCCCTTTGGCAAGCCATCTTAAATGATTGGACACTTCAATATTGTTAACTTTGTCCCTAAACCAAGCATTGAATTCTCTACTATGGATCTGTGCTTTTACCTAGGCACTTCCTCTGGTACGATTATCAACTAAACTCTTATGTTCCCTGCAAGCATGTATTGGAATTTAATCAATATGTACTTATTAATGAAATTCAAAACACATTAATCATAACATATAAATGAAGTTTCAACACATACTTGATTAATGCGTCAACTATTTCATCACTGGTATTAAACAAAGTGTATCGATGTACTTCAGACCACTCAAGATGCTCCATATTAAAAGTCTTGCCTTTCCTTTTGTTCTTACTTCCGATTGGATTACCTGTCTTAGAAAATAAAGGTGAAACATCATCTTCCGCTATTTGAATGTCCTCATCATCCTCAGTTTGGTACTTACTAAATCTTGTCTTCACCCCATCAGATAGGTATCTAGAACAAAAGCTCAAACACTCTACACCTTTACAACCCTCTATTATTGATCCTTGGGGATTTTTTCGATTACGAACAAGCCCCTTGTATTCACACATATTTCTTTCAGAAGAATACATCCAACGCAAATGAGCCAGACCCTCAAGCTCAATTTTATCTACCAGACGAATAGGCAAATGTGACATTATATCAAAATATGATGGATGAAAAACCGTTTCAAGCTCACATTGTATATCAATGGTCTCAGCCTTCATCTTATCAAGATCACTTCTTCTTATAACCTTATTACATATGCTTTTAAAAAAGTTCCCCAACCTAATCAAGACTAAAGACACATTCTTGGGTAACACTTTCCGGACTACACTCTGGATCAAGTAATGTATGAAATTAAATGAGCATCGTGACTTTTATATCCTGATACTTTCAGCTCTTCCATTTGCACACGATTTGATATATTAGAGGCACACCCTTTCGGCAATTTGGCATCTTTTAAAATAGTGCAAAATAGTCGTTTCTCTTCTGGTTTCATAGAGAAACAAGCTTTAGCCAGATGAATATTTCCAGTATCACAATCTTCCATTGGTTGAAGCTCTCTGTGTATCCCCATATCACGCAAGTCATACCATGAATTTATATGATCTTTGGACTTTCCAAATATATCCAATAAAGTCCCAAGCAAACTATCACAAATATTTTTCTCTATGTGCATTATGAACCATCATTCTTTCTTTTTTTGGGCCCTTCCCAAAAACATTATTGAAATCACGAAGTGCTTCAAGCACTTATACACCCGATAAGGGCATAGGTGCAGATTTATGCTCCTCTTTACCATCAAATAATTTTTTATCTCTTCTAAAAGGATTATCAGGAGGTAAAAATGCATGATGACCCATGTAACACATTTTACGACTATGTTTGAGATATTGGGAACAACTATTATAATTGCAAGTGAGGCATGCCCATCTCCCCTTGGTGCTCCATCCCGAAAGCATTGTCAATGCTGGAAAATCACTAACTGTCCACAGTAAAGTTGCACGCAACATAAATGTTTGGTTAGCTACAACATCATATGTTTTCACTCCCACTTCCCATAGTTCTTTCAACTCCTCAATCAATGGTTATAAGTATACATCAATATCATTTCCAGGAGATGATGGACCTGGAATAATCATTGACAACATTATATATGTACTCTGACTTCATGCAAATCCATGGTGATAAATTGTAATTCATTAACATAACCGGCCATGTGCTATGGAAAATGCTCGTAGTTCGGAATGGATTAAATCCATCACTTGAAAGACCCAATCTAACATTACGAGCATCATTTGCAAAGTCAGGGTGAAGGGAATCAAAATCCTTCCAAGCATCTCCATCAGCAAGATGTCTTAAATTTTCATCTTTGGGTCGCTCGATATAATGCCATCTCATAGCTATAGATGTTTCAGAATACATGAATATTCTCTGAAGCCTAGGCTTTTAAGTAAAGTACCTTAAAACCTTCACCGGGATTTTAGTGACCTTATTTGTTAAGTCATTTCGAACATTCTTCCATCTAGAAGGTCCACACACAGAGCAATTATCTAAATTTGCATTGTCTTTCCAAAATAACATGCAATCATTAGCGCATGCATGAATTTTCTCATAATGAAGACCCAAATCTTCTATCACCTTTTTTGCCTAGTAAAAAGACTAAGTATCTGAGCAAATGAAAATGCCTCTTTTATCAAGTCTAACAAGTCTGAAAAAGCTACATCACTCAATTTGTGAATGCATTAATACAAATACAATCGGATGGTGAAACTCAACTTAGAAAAATTATTACACCCCAGATACAACTCTTGTTTTCCATCCTCTACTGTTTTAAAGAATTGTTTCGCAGCTTCAAATGTTCCCTTTTGAACTCCTTCATGTCTTAGGTGATTTTCTACATTTTGAAAAGTATCATGAAGTAGTTTACCAAAATCATCCTGCATGTTTGAAGTTTCATCATCATTGGTTGTTTGTGGCATATTTCTTGAGGAAAAACCTTCTCCATGAAAAACCCATTTGATGTATCCATGAACAAATCCATGACAAATCAAGTGATCCTCCAGTATATTTATACAATGCCAATTACGATTAAAGCACTTTTTACAAGGACACAATATTTCATTTCCTTGGGAATCTTGTTCAAATGTCTTATCAAGAAAATCATTAACTCCATGAATATATTCATTGGTGGATCTTCGAAGATCCATCCAACTTTTATCTCCAGTATCCATTTACTATCCTACGTACATGACCAAAATATTATAGCCAATAAATTAATCAAAACATAAATGAGTAAGTAATGCACCAAGGATGATTGATAATATGCCTAAAATAGTTCAAGATAAATATGATGCAAAATGATGAGGTGGGGGGATGCACAAGAAGACCTATGTAGTTCAGACTTTAGACCCATAACATATTAAAGCTATTTCGCAGGAATGGACAGAGAAAAATTTGACTACTAATAACAATATAAGGCATATGCTCCAACCTCTTCAGAGCTCTAGAAAGTGCACTGTAGGGATTTCTCAAAAACATGAAACAAAGATTAAGCGAATGAATAAGAATCCTGACAGCAGCCACAAGTATCGAACTACCGACAGATGTGTTTACAGACAGTAGGATGGAAACAAATGCGCTTAATTCTTCTCATTCAGTTCAGGAAAAGATAGATATCATTGACTAATACTCCCTCATAAAATTAGTCAGATCAAAATACAATAGCACCAAAACAGAAAGGGGAAATGACAAGAATAATTAGACATAAGTTCTTCCATTTCACTAGGATATAACAATTAAAGCACAAGCAATGTTTACATACATTGTGCTTAATAAGATCTTAATCTTTTGTTATCGCCAAAATGTGAAATCTATTAATATCCAATTTATAGATAACTTGATAAATAGAGTGTATAAAGCAAAAGAAAGCGAACATCCAAACTAGCAGACATTTGTAGAAGCTAGTGGTAAATGTTACCAGTAAAATGGATATTGGTTTTGGACAATAAGACCATTGTCAATAAACTTTGCCAAATATCTGGATAATTGATTCTTGTTAAAAAGGTAATAGACATCCATAATGACTGTGAAGCTTTAATACCAAAAGTTCTATTCACCACACTGATTTTAGGTGGCATTCAATTTGTTTCTCTTGTTCTCCTAATATCTACCCAGACACTGAAGTCCATAGGATATTCTGTTAGCAATTGAGTTCTTCTTCTCTGAAGAGCCAAAGATGAACAAATTATCAGTGCTTTTCATGGGAAAAATGCAAGAAAAAGAACTGTTACAGCAAACCTCTTAAACCATTCAAAAACATTAACATGGTTGAAACATAGTCCTCATTAACCTTCATTCCCCAAAGAGAAGGAACCATGGTTTTCTTTCTCTCGGTTGGAAGGGCCACCAGAGAAGAAAAGAGAACTTTCTAGAACAGAATAAACTCCGAGATCAAGAAGAAAAGGTGATATGACCCACTGTGTACCTTATTCGCTATTTCCATATATTTAATTATTCATCATTAAATAGTGCCATCCTCCTTCTTTTGACGCCAGGAAACATTTTTCCATTTTGAACAAGAAATAGGTCTCCTGCAATCACATAAGATTCCAACATTCTGAAAGCATTTTATAAATGCAATCCGTCCAATTACAAGAACAGAAAAAAAACAAGAAAATACATTCCATTTAACTAAGATATAATACTTACAATCAAGACTCCAACTTATGCTAGTCTCCCAAAACACAAATGGGTGTTCCACTAATATCTCAATCATAAATGAGAAGATAAAATGTGAAAGCACAATAACAAAAGACGAATATCTCATTAAGAACAGACATAATCATATAAATCAATAACAAGCAAAATAAAAATGAAGACATAGAGCAGATAACTAAAAATAAGAATTTCACTTGTAAAATTAAAATCAACTGATTTTATGGCCGACCTAAATTAGAACAAATAACACAGATGTGCCCACTAGAACAAACAACACAGGTATGACCTAAATTAGAACAAATAACACAAATACGACCTAAAATATCAAACTATTAATTTTTTTAAAAAAAAACTATATGAAAATTTTGAAATATTGGACGACAAACAGAGAGAACTTAAAAATAGTACCTTATATGCAAAAGACCACTGAAGCTTCACATTGTAGAAAACCTTGGTATCACCATTGACCACTGGTGATGCGAACAAGCTTTCCGACAAGGGAGCTTTACCGATCCAAAGAGAGCTTTTCTGAAAGATGTTCAAAACCCTTTAATGGAATTTCAGATTTTGAAAAATATAGTACATGCACTACAAATTAGAGATTTTGGGGACTTAGAAATCAAGAAATAGGCAGAGAAATAAATAGTACCACTGGAAGTTTATTGAAATTTCTGATTTTGAAAAATAGTACATGCACTACAAATTAAAGATTGTGGGGACTTAGAAATCAAGAAATAGCTAGAGAAATAAACAAATTTTACCAGTGGAGGTTTAGATTCTTGTCTAAGATGCCGACCCGCCTTGAACACTTTCAGCTCCATCAGCAAATCTAACTAGATGTAGTGAAGATTTAACCTCAAATGATCTTAAAAATCAAAAAACACATAGAGAAATCACAGCTTTGATCATCAAGAAACCCTCGCTTAACTTCTTGTATAGAGAGTAAAAGTTTTTGGAAATAATAAGTAAAGACACAGCTTCACGGGTTATAAAAGTTAGTGGAGGGAAATATAATAAATTATTTTGGGGAAAATAGAAGTTTCCCGGGTTTGTCTAGAAAGCTGTCGCCATAAGTACTCTATTGCTACGGTTAAAATAATTGTCGCAATAAAAAAATATATAGCTACAGTTTAAGGGATAATACCACGGTTTATTTTAATAATCTTCCTATCAACACCAAATATATATTACTACGGTTATAACTGTAGAGAGATCATCTATTGCTACGGTTGAATAACCATCGCCAATTAAGCGTGGCAATAGATCAAATTTCTAATAGTAGGCGATTCTTGTTTACATATAGTTAAATTTGTTCTTGCTTCTTTATATTCTTCTTATATTTTATCAAATTAAGTGACATAAACAAACAGCAATGTCGGGCACAACACATCTAGTCTATCCATATAAGTGTGAGTTACTTCGGAAGACGAAGAGTATTACAGTAAAATTGAGGCTCTTAACTTTCAAGGTGTAATAAGGAAAGACAACCACCTTGACATGACTTTCCTTCTTCACTCTTCGTGGGTTGTTTTCTTCTTACTCCTTGTTATCTTTTACTCAATTCTTTTTGGTTAAATCGGGAGCCATTATTTTCTCTCGCTGCCTATGTATTAAACCCTGCTTCTCTCTCCGATAGTTAATCCATCAGAGAAAAATCTGTGGTAAGTTCTCCGCTCTCCCTCCTCACCAGTTTTTTCTCTACTTTGTCCCTTAAATTTATTTGTGTGGAATGAAAAGTTATTCTCTCTCTTTTCCTAAAAACCATTAATCTTCTTCTCTACTTTTCCTCTTCCTCTCTTTTTCTTTCTGTCAACAATGACAGATATTTATTCTAATATCATGCTTTCACAAATTTCTACCATTTTTCTTGAATACTTTTTAATTAACCCTCAAAATCAGATGAAAAATGTAGGTAAAATATTCAAAAACCAACTTACATTTTAATTATTTATTAGTATTTTCTTAGTTTTCTCATAAAATTTGACATAGAAATTTGCTATTGAGAGTGTTTCTATGGAATTAGGAGTAACAGTATCTTTACTACCAAAAAGATTGCTAATAGTAAAAATTAAGGATGTCTCTTCTATTAATTCCTTACTTTTAAAGAATTTATCAAATTTTCTTATGGCAATTTCTCAAGAAATCTCCCACTTTGATCATCTTGAAAGAGAAAATAAACCGTAGCGTTTAGTGACTACATTAAAAGTGAAGCTCTCAATGTTTCAAATATAAGGCAAGCAAAATGGGATTTCCTTGACTAGTGCAGTGCCAATATGCCGATTGTAACTACATATTGTCACGCCTTGGAGGGTATTTTAGACGTGGCTGACACTTAAAAATCATTTATAGTTTCTCAAGTGAATCATATCATTAGTCATATAGTGGAAGACTCAATTCAAAAGTATAAGTAACAATCCAGTGGGCTAATCAATCAGCACTAAATGGAATAATGATTTAAACTAACAATCTAATTCCAAGTGAATACCCTATCTTAAGAATTATTTGACATGGGACAAGTCAAGTAAATAAGAACATCAAATCAATCCATCTCTCTCTATGAAACCTCTAACTCTTGTGTCTAGATGATGCCAATAGCAGGTCCATTGTTACCTTCAAGAAAAAAAGTACTCTAGAAAATAGTAAAGACATAATATAAAATAGAATGCCTCTGAAAGTTAAGAGGTCTCACCACTGTCGGGAATGGAATGGATCTCAACGGAGTGCTTATTGATGATTTCTAGCACCTGTATTTGCATCATAAAACGATGTTATGCCAAGTGGTATTAGTATATGGAATGTACTGTATGTAAAATAGCTGAAAATAGTAAGCTCAAAATGAACTCAACTCAGATACTCAACTCAAGATGATAATGAAACTCAGGAAAACATCACAAGTCTAATAAATAATGTTTTAGGGAATATACTCAAGGGTATATGATGCAATCCAATCATATCGAGTATTAGTATGTCCTAATTTGGGAGTTTCTCTAATCAACAACCATCACCTATGAGTTGGTGATGATACAACAAAGCGATGTTATTAACATATTCATCCAATACGTTACCAGAGTAAAGGGACATCATGTTAACGAATCCATAATTAATCACATCAAGTCCTCTTATGTGGAATATAGAAAAATATTCTATTTTACAGTTCAATCCTCTTCTATGCTGGCTATGCAATTATTTAGTTTGAGTTATTATTTACTTTTACTCAATTTGGTGCTTGATACTCCTCCGAAGACTCAACATGCTCATAAAACTCCAATCAATCCCTTATGTTAACTCGTTGAATTAGTCTCATTGTACTCATCCCAATCACATATTTTTGGAGTAGTTTAAAGATATGCATTTATGAACGACATTTAATATTTTTTTAGAAAATATGAAAGAAACCTCGGGGACTCATGGACTCTCAACTCCTCTATGACCATCTATGGGGCACATAAGAGAACAATCACATGTTTTAGTTTAGCCTTACATATCTGGTGTGAAGCTTTCAACAATCAACTCTCAAGAATCCTCCCCGAACTTCTCAATTTTACACTCTTCTTCTCTTTTCTTTAGCCCTAGTCTCTTTCAAAAACATAGAAAGGACTTAGAATGGGGTATAAAACCCTTTTTATACTCAAATTGACCTATTTTGATCGGATTTTGAGTTTAGGAGGGGTTGAAAAATGTCTAAAATGCCCCTCACGAATTAAAGAAAAAAGTTCCAGTTTGGGAAAGCCAGTCTGCAACACGGACTGGGCACGCCTGTATGTATTTTTTCGTAAATTTTAAAAATGAGTTTCCCAAATCCCATAGAATTTTTTAAAAAAATAAATAAGTGTGGTCCATGACAGGGGTGGGTTGCGCCTCTGTCACACACTTTCACTGTTTTGGTTTTTCGCATTCAAAAAATTATCTTTTGATCCGGTTGCTCTAAAAATCAACCGAGACTATTCTCCCACTCAATTTTTCATGTTGTGCGCATAAGGCGTCTTCCCATGCTCCTATGAAAAATTCGAGGCTAAATATGTGATCAACATGAAAAATTGAGTGGGTAAGTGGTATCGGTTGATTTTTAGAGCAACCGTATTAAAAGATAATTTTTCAATACGAAAATATTTTTGGTGAGGGTGCGCGACAGGTGTGCGACGCAACCATTTATTATAAACTCCACCTGCATAAAATGTATAACTTTCATTTTATTGGTGAGAGTGCGCGACAGGTGTGCGCTACGCGTGTACATTTATTGCTTGATCAATACATACATTTTTTTTTATAATTTACTAAATAAAAAACTTAATAGAATAAGAATTAAAAAGGTATACATTTGTAACATATATTAAAAAAATAGGTCATTTAGACGGTATTAATAATTATTATTTATTAATAAAAATAAAAATAAAATAAAATATAAAAAAATATGAAGATAACCGATGATAATGATTGTGAGCGATTAGTAATAATGCTCATGACTTGTTGAAGTTGACAGTAATTGTACAAAATTCACAGCGGATAAGGATGATCGGTGGCAATAAAGGCGACTGATGTTGGAATGGAAAATTGTCACGATCCGGGGTCGGGGCCTAGATGTGACACGGAAAATGGGGACCAGAGAGTCCCCAAACAAGCCTCAAAGTATCAAATTTTCACATCATTGGTTAAAAAAAATATCATTTAAGCACATATAACTAAATGACGGAGATCAAATCTCAAGAATCCATTCATTTATAGTTAAACAAAATGAGAAAGTTTTACAAGTGCCGAACATTTGCCTCTAGTCATATGATGGGACGGGGGCCAAGACATGTCCCGGGCTCACCCTTACTAAGAAGATAAATAGATAATGACATAGGTAGAAGAAAGGTGGCTTGTCCTTGGAAGATAAGACTCACAACAATATCAACTCTCCAAATCTGAGCTACCCGCCAAGTGGTGGATGATCATAACACGCAGTCCCTACATGGTAAAATCATGTAGGCATAGAGTATGCATTAGTATGTTTGAATGTACGAAGTATGCGAGTATGCAATGTATATGGCTTACCAGACCTGCATAATCATGTTAGATGACAAGGGCACATAATATACAAGGACATATAAGTAATAGAATTTTAATATACAAGATGCCATGGAATGCGTGATGCGTGCAATGCGATAATGCTCATATATATATAACGGGGATGGACTATAACGACAAACCCAATCCAAGCAAGCTATTACATGAACCGGACCGATTTGGACCTCCCATCGGCAGGGAGAAGATTACTTGCCAAAGGTAATCTACATCACACCTTACGGGCAACCCCTATTTCGGTGGATGGCCACCTTCCTTACGGGCAACCCCTATTTCGGAAGGGTTTTCATAATCACATCATAACATACATAATGAATAGCCATTCCTTACGGGCAACTCCTTTTACGGTAATGACCTCCTTCCTTACGGGCAACTCCTATTTCGGAAGGGCTCCTATGCTGGCACATAGTTCAAGGAAAGGGAGAGGGACCTTGGGGTTATCCCAACACTCCCAATCCATCGGTGCTAAGTACACATCCCACAAGAATACTTATAAATATATATACATATGCTTATCAAGAGAGAGCTAATATCCATTTCAAAATGTAATTATACAAATAGGCTCAATTACCAAATGCCAAACTATGCCCATAATGCGTATGCAAGGAATAGCTCATCTACACATATACCATAATGGTGCAAGCACCCATATTGCTCAAGGAGCCATAATCATAGATATACCGGTGATCACCTTCTTGTCATATCCCATGCCTTTCCGAAATTCATACCATAATTCCTTTTTAGGACAAAATTGAGCTTAATAAAATTCCAAGATTTCCATGCACTATTGTAACCAAATAGGATGCAATGCACAATGTAGGAATTGCATGGGTAATGTAGAGTATATTAAAACATGATACAATGTAAGACTAGGAAATTCAAATAAAATTTATAGAAATGGTAGTAAATATCACCCATGCATAATAACATAATTAAAGGGACATGCAAGTTCATAGTTTCATAGTCCAAATAGTTCATCATACTTAAACTCATCATAACCAAGTTTTTGAACATAATATAGCACATGCATGGTTCAAAGGTACCAAGATCAAGTAGTAAAATTCACATTTTTAAGTAGACAAATTCATAAATAGTTTAAGAAGGATTTTGGGTCTTCTTGGTTGGAAGAGACCAAGAATCAACACCCACATACCTGACTTGAAGACAAACTTGAGGAGAAGTGGGCTTCAATTGAGAGCCTTGACTTGAATTTCCTAGAGAGAGGTTGGAGAGTCTTGGTGGAGTGAAGCCTTAGTGAGAGGAGTGAAATGAGAGAATGGATGAAATGTGAGGGTGAGAGACTTATATAGGAGGCTTAGGAGGGGTGGGGAAAAGACCAAATTTTCATTTAAAATAATAAAAATTACAAAAATGTCATTAAAGAGACGGACCCCAAAATTGGTTCGTTTGGGCCACACGGTTCAGTAAACGGTCCGTGTAGCTTCACACGCACCGTTTACAGGGCCATAGTGATGGACTTAGAACTTTCAGCAACTATTTCAAGCCAAAGGGCTTCCAACGGAAGGTTATACGGACGGTGTGATGCTTCACGGGCCGTACAAGGGTCCGTATGAAAGTACCAAGGAAAGAAACACACTTAGAACACAATTTGGCAAGAAAATCGTGACTAACTTCAGCCTCACGGACTGTTTGCTTCCACACAGTCCGTGTGACTGGCCGTATGGCTTGCCTGCACGGACAGGCTGAACGAAAATAGGCATAACTCCTTGGTCCGAGCTCGGAATTAGGTGAAACCAAGTGCGTCGGAAAGCTAACTCAAAGAGCTTTAATTTGATATATTGTAGGACACCTAATTCTGTTTGTGCTAAGAGATAGGACTATTTAAAGTTGACCCTTCTACCGAATCATATGAAGAACCTTTAGGTTTAGTGTCGGAGAAGTTTAGGAATGTAAAAAGGGTTTTAAAGGTCATAAAAAGCCTTGGGGATGAACCAAAATATCAAAAACACCTTAATGAAATGGATCCTTAAATTTCACTAAGGGCCTTGACATGGTTAGCTTCACGGTCCGTGAAGCTTTTCACGGCCCGTGAAGGCTCCCGTCTAGCCCAGACAGGTTTTACGAAAATAGGCGTAACGTCTCGCTCCGAACTCGGAATGAGGTGAGACCGGATGCGTTGGAAAGATAATTCAAAGAGCTTCAATTTGATATGCCATGGGCCACCCAGTTCATTTTGAGCTAAGAGACATTCCTATTTAAAGTTGTCCCATCTATCGGCACTTGAGAATAATATAGCCAAGGGAATTCCTTTGAACTTGACTTGATGTAGGAGACCCATGATGAACTTAAACGACATAGATAAGCTAGAATTGAAGGCTTGAGAGAGAATTTAGCTCGAGCATAAGGTCTCGTACTTAGAAATGTCTCACTCCGGAAGCTTTACGGATGACCTCACGGCCGTGATGGCCCCCATGAAGTGCCACCTTGGTCCAAAACTTTTCCGAAACCAATTTTAATGCTTCCTTGAGGTCGTACAAAATTCTGGGTCCTTACATCATCTCCCCCTTGGGAACATTCGTCCTCGAATGTGGAAGATCAAGGCTTGAAGGGCTTGACTTAGAACATGAAACACCCGAACACAAGATACAATGCATAGACTATCATTTGGAAATCGTAAAGCCTTTAAAACTAATATCAAAACGTATTTAAATCACTCAAAACATCTTGGAAAATCATTTTCATGCACATGTATGCATGTTATATCATGAGACTCAAGAATGGAAGAATTATGACCATTGAGAATAGGAAGGACCTAATATTATATGCTTGAGTAGATTGGAAAGGATAAAGGTATCACCGCATCAAACTTGATTCCACTCCCCACGTAGACTTCCCACATATTGGTTTCTCCGAAGTACGTTAACCGAAGCCACATCCTTATTACGAAACCGCTTCACTTGTCTTATCAAAATCTCAACCGGAGCTTCCTCCATAAGACAAGTTCTCCTCAACCCCAACACCTTCCAAAGTCAAAATAACACTAGAATCACCAACACTTCCTCAACATAGATATATGTAAAACCTAGTGACTAGAGCTCAATTTCGGAGGCAACTCTAACCTATGAGCTACATCCCCAATCCGCTTCAAAAATATCATAAGGATCTATGTGCCCGGGACTTAGCTCTCCCTCCTTCCCAAAAATGCACCACACCCTACGCGAATGAGACCTTCACATACACCCAATTACCAATACAAAACTCAAGATCCCTCTTTCAAATGTCCAAATAAGACTTTTGGTGACTTCGAGCCACCGCCAACCTTTCCCAATCAACTTCACCTTCTCCATAGCCTTCAACACTAAAATTCGATTCAATCAATGCCATTTCTCCCTTGCTCAAACCACCCCACCGGAGACCTACACATATTACTCTATAAAGCTCCAAGCGGAGCTATACCAATGCTAGCATGAAGTAAATGGTAGTAAGCAACCTCAAGAAGTGGTAGATGATCACCCCAATTACCTTTGAATTGTAACACACAAGCCCTCAACACATCCTCCAAAGTTCGAATTATCCTCTCAGTTTACCCCTCGGTTTGAGGATGAATGGTGGTGCTCAACTTTACCTAGTATCAAGTCATCCTTGAGACGGCCTCCAAAAGTAAGAAGCAAATTAGGTACCGCGATTAGATATGATAGACCTAGACACACCGTGCAACCTTACCAAATTCTTGGATGTACACATTGCATACTCTTAGGCGCTAAAAGTAGCCTTGACTGGTAGGAAATGAGCAAACTTAGTCATCCGATCAACAATAACCCAAATAGAGTCGAATTACCTTCAGTCTAGGGCAACCCAACCACAAAATCCATATTTACATTCTCCCACTTCCAAGTAGGGATCTGAATATCTTGAACCACACCACCGGGCCTTTGGTGCCCTACCTTCACTTGTTGACACTCAGGCACTTGGGTACGAGCTCGGCTATGTCCTTCTTCATCCCATGCCATTAATACACCTCCTTCAAATCCCAACATATCTTAGTGGGTTCCGGGTGAATCAAATACAAAGAGTTATGGGCTCCACTCACAATCTTCTTGGAGAAGACTTGAAATGGATTTCCCGAGCATGGTTGGGATCGATCATTTCTCCCCTAAGACCACCCACATCCGGAACACCTAACTGACTTTGATATCGAAACGCACCATCTCCCCCTTGGGAGAAAACCACTATCTTATTAGCAACCAATCTCTTCAACACAACCCATGACAGATCTAGATCTTGCTTAGCCTTAACATCAACAACCACTCAAGATTCTGCCCCATTCTAAACATGAACACCAACATTATTAGAGTCGGTCAACCTAACAACCAATCTAGTTTATCGGTAAGCATCCTTTGCCATCTCTCTCATCCCTTCACCAACAGAAACCACATTTCCCATAGATAGCCTACTCCGAGCAGCGGCTATAACACTTGCCTTGCCAAAATTACATTGTACACTCATCTCATATCCCCTAAGGAGTTCCAACCCTCTTCTTAGCCCAAGTTAAAATCCCTTTGAGTGAACACATATTGTGAACTCTTATGGTAGGTGAAAACATCGACATACACCTCACACAAATAGTATCTCCCAATCATCAAGGCGAACACCACAATCGCTAACTCAAGATTAGGAGCCGGGTAATTATGCTCTTGCACCTCCAATTGCCTTGAAGCATAAGCTACCACCCTAACATGTTTCATAAGAACACGACCACCACAATATAACACCAACCTATTTAAGCCATCCAGTAATGCCAAAACCGAATTTGATATACGCCGACCCTTTAAGGCATGAGAACTCACCTCACATTAATCCGGCCATACAACTTGGCCTTCTTCTAGCCAACTTGATCAACGGAGATGCAATAGATGAGAAGCCTCCAACAAACTTCCATCGTAACCAGCCAACCAAAGAAAACTTCGAATATCCAAAGGAGCAAGCATGTCAAACAATGCATATCCTTCACTAACTCCCTTTTGGACCTATCCATAAGATCGCTACAACGCCTTCCTCTCCTGGATTTGCATTATGAGCTCAAGGTAACTCTCCCTATTCGATAGAGAGGGATGGAGATAAAGGATTTTAAGACACGCACCATGGCACAATTAGAATCAAGATAAGTGAAACATTTCCTAAAACGCCTTGTAGCCTCTTACCCATAGATGTGGCGCGCTTCACACCCATGAATAAGACTCTACTTGACGCGGCATGTTGGACTCCGAGGACCATTTATAAGCCTAGTGCTTTTATACCATCTTTAGTCACGACCTGGGGTCGGGGCCTAGATGTGACACGGCGAATGGGGACCCGAGAGTCCCCAAACAAGCCTCAAAGTATCAAATTTCCACATCATTGGTTCAAAAAAAATATCATTTAAGCACATATAACTAAATGACGGAGATCAAGTCTCAAGAATCCATTCATTTATAGTTAAACAAAATGAGAAAGTTTTACAAGTGCCCAACATTTGCCTATAGTCATATGATGGGACGGGGGCCAAGACATGTCCCAGGCTCACCCTCAACTAAGAAGATAAATAGATAATGACATAGGTAGAAGGAAGGTGGCTTGTCCTTGGAAGATAGGACTCACAACAATATCAACTCTCCGAATCCGAGCTACCCGCCAAGTGGTGGATGATCATAACACACAGTCCCTACATGGTAAAATCATGTAGGCATAGAGTATGCGTTAATATGTTTGAATGTACTAAGTATGCGAGTATGCAATGTATATGGCTTACCAGACCTGCATAATCATGTTAGATGACAAGGGCACATAATATACAAGAACATATAAGTAATAGAATTTTAATATACAAGATGCCATGGAATGTGTGATGCGTGCAATGCGATAATGCTCATATATATATATAACGGGGATGGACTATAATCGACAAACCCAATCCATGCAAGCTATTACATGAACCGGACCGATTTGGACCTCCCATCGGCAGGGAGAAGATTACTTGCCAAAGGTAATCTACATCACACCTTACGGGCAACCCCTATTTCGGTGGATGGCCACCTTCCTTACGGGCAACCCCTATTTCGGAAGGGTTTTCATAATCACATCATAACATACATAACGAATAGCCATTCCTTACGGGCAACTCCTTTTACGGTAATGACCTCCTTCCTTACGGGCAACTCCTATTTCGGAAGGGCTCCTATGCTGGCACATAGTTCAAGGAAAGGGAGAGGGACCTTGGGGCTATCCCAACACTCCCAATCCATCGGTGCTAAGTACACATCCCACAAGAATACTTATAAATATATATACATATGCTTATCAAGAGAGAGCTAATATCCATTTCAAAATGTAATTATACAAATAGGCTCAATTACCAAATGCCAAACTATGCCCATAATGCGTATGCAAGGAATAGCTCATCTACACATATACCATAATGGTGCAAGCACCCATATTACTCAAGGAGCCATAATCATAGACATACCGGTGATCACCTTCTTGTCATATCCCATGCCTTTCCAAAATTCATACCATAATTCCTTTTTAGGACAAAATTGAGCTTAATACCAAAATTCCAAGATTTCCATGCACTATTGTCACCAAATAAGATGCAATGCACAATGTAGGAATTGCATGGGTAATGTAGAGTATATTAAAACATGATACATGTAAGACTAGGAAATTCAAATAAAATTTATAGAAATGGTAGTAAATATCACCATGCATAATAACATAATTAAAGGGATATGCAAGTTCATAGTTTCATAGTCCAAATAGTTCATCATACTTAAACTCATCATAACCAAGTTTTTGAACATAATATAGCACATGCATGGTTCAAAGGTACCAAGATCAAGTAGTAAAATTCACATTTTTAAGTAGACAAATTCATAAATAGTTTAAGAAGGATTTTGGGTCTTCTTGGTTGGAAGAGACCAAGAATCAACACCCACATACCTGACTTGAAGACAAACTTGAGGAGAAGTGGGCTTCAATTGAGAGCCTTGACTTGAATTTCCTAGAGAGAGGTTGGAGAGTCTTGCTGGAGTGAAGCCTTAGTGATAGGAGTGAAATGAGAGAATGGATGAAATGTGAGGGTGAGAGACTTATATAGGAGGCTTAGGAGGGGTGGGGAAAAGACCAAATTTTCATTTAAAATAATAAAAATTACAGAAATGTCATTAATGAGACGGACCCCAAAATTGGTCTGTCTGTCTGGGCCACACGGTTCAGTAAACGGTCCGTGTAGCTTCACACGGACCGTTTACAGGGCCGTAGTGATGGACTTAGAACTTTCAACAACTATTTCAAGCCAAAGGGCTTCCAACGGAAGGTTATACGGACGGTGTGATGCTTCACGGGCCATACAAGGGTCCGTATGAAAGTACCAAGGAAGGAAACACACTTAGAACACAATTTGGCAAGAAAATAGTGACTAACTTCAGCCTCACAGACCGTTTTCTTCCACACGGTCCGTGTGACTGGCCGTATGGCTTGCCTGCACGGACAGACTGAACGAAAATAGGCATAACTCCTTTGTCCAAGCTCGGAATTAGGTGAAACCAAGTGCGTTGGAAAGCTAACTCAAAGAGCTTTAATTTGTTATATTGTAGGACACCTAATTCAGTTTGTGCTAAGAGATATGACTATTTAAAGTTGACCCTTCTACCGAATCATATGAAGAACCTTTAGGTTTAGTGTCGGAGAAGTTTAGGAATGTAAAAAGGATTTTAAAGGTCATAAATAGCCTTGGGGATGAAACAAAATATCAAAAACACCTTAATAAAATGGATCCTTAAATTTCACAAGGGCCTTGACATGGTTAGCTTCACAGTCCGTGAAGCTTTTCACGGCCCGTGAAGGCTCCCGTCTAGCCCAGACAGGTTTTACGAAAATAGGTGTAACGTCTCGCTCCGAACACGGAATGAGGTGAGACCGGATGCGTTGAAAAGATAATTCAAAGAGCTTCGAGTTGATATGCCATGGGCCACCCAGTTCATTTTGAGCTAAGAGATATTCTTATTTAAAGTTGGCCCATCTATCGGCACTTGAGAATAATATAGCCAAGGGAATTCCTTTGAACTTGACTTGATGTAGGAGACCCATGATAAACTTAAACGACATAGATAAGCTAGAATTGAAGGCTTGAGAGAGAATTTAGCTCGAGCATAAGGTCCCGTACTTAGAAATGTATCACTCCGGAAGCTTTATGGATGACCTCACGGCCGTGATGGCCCCCATGAAGTGTCACCTTGGTCCAAAACTTTTCCGAAACCAATTTTAATGCTTCCTTGAGGTCGTACAAAATTCCGGGTCCTTACATCATCTCCCCCTTGGGAACATTCGTCCTCGAATGTGGAAGAGCAAGGCTTGAAGGGCTTGACTTAGAACATGAAACACCCGAACACAAGATACAATGCATAGACTATCATTTGGAAATCATAAAGCCTTTAAAACTAATATCAAAACGTATTTAAATCACTCAAAACATCTTGGAAAATCATTTTCGTGCACATGTATGCATGTTATATCATGAGACTCAAGAATGGAAGAATTATGACCATTGAGAATAGGAAGGACCTAATATTATATGCTTGAGTAGATTGTAAAGGATAAAGGTATCACCGCATCAAACTTGATTCCACTCCCCACGTAGACTTCCCACATATTGGTTTCTCCGAAGTACGTTAACCAAAGCCACATCCTTGTTACGAAACCGCTTCACTTGTCTTATCAAAATCTCAACCGGAGCTTCCTCCATAAGACAAGTTCTCCTCAACCCCAACACCTTCCAAAGTCAAAATAACACTAGAATCACCAACACTTCCTCAGCATAGATATATGTAAAACCTAGTGACTAGAGCTCAATTTCGGAGGCAACTCTAACCTATGAGCTACATCCCCAATCCGCTTCAATAATATCATAAGGATCTATGTGCCCGGGACTTAGCTCTCCCTCCTTCCCAAAAATGCACCACACCCTACGCGAATGAGACCTTCACATACACCCAATTACCAATACAAAACTCAAGATCCCTCTTTCAAATGTCCAAATAAGACTTTTGGTGACTTCGAGCCACCGCCAACCTTTCCCAATCAACTTCACCTTCTCCATAGCCTTCAACACTAAAATTCGATCCAATCAATGCCATTTCTCCCTTGCTCAAACCACCCCACCGGAGACCTACACATATTACTCTATAAAGCTCCAAGCGGAGCTATACCAATGTTAGCATGAAGAAAATGGTAGTAAGCAACCTCAAGAAGTGGTAGATGATCACCCCAATTACCTTTGAATTATAACACACAAGCCCTCAACACATCCTCCAAAGTTCGAATTATCCTCTCAGTTTACCCCTCGGTTTGAGGATGAATGGCGGTGCTCAAAAATAGTATTATAGTGCTTCAAATTATATTAAAGGAATTGACAAGAAAATGATCTTACATTCTCAACTTGAAAATAGCAAATCGGAGAACGAAGACTTTACAAACGACCACCTGAAATTTTTTATAGTTGAATGTAGCATAACAAGGCCATGTAGGTCTTATTTATAGTGTCTAAAACTTAACTTTTACTTTATTTGTAAATTACTTTTTCCATGATCTGATTGCTTTAATAAATTTAAATTAAATCAGATGGAATGAAATTAATGATAGTCAACTCCGCATTATTATTAAATATTCTTATTTTTAAAATGGTCAAAAACAATTTATTTCTAAAATTGAAATTGTCTATATTACTGAATTTTGTTTTTTTGAAAAAATACTGTAATGATTCGGACTGTCTGTAATGACTCTGCTGGTCATTTTCGAGTTTATCTGTTGAAGTTACTGTTTTGCTTTTTCCTAAGTTGCTTCGGACCTAGTTTGGATCATCTGTGTTGTTGGAACTGAGAACTTTTACTTAAAAAGTGGAAAATATGAGTTTGACATTTTTGGAAGCTTAAGTTGTTGAAAAAGTAAGTATTTGTACCATTTGGAGTTTCGGCTGTCGGAACGGAATCCGTCGATTCCATTAGTTCCAGAACGTCAAATTGGTCTAGGAGAAGTGACATAATTGAATTTGGATTTAAAGCGAAGATTTTAGACCCAAAGTTACATTTTCGGTTGATTTCGGATGATAGTTTGACTTTGGTCAACATTTGGAGTTCGGAAGCTCTAATCAAAATTTTGATACTTCCAGTGGTTTCGGATGGTGAAACTAAATTAGAAATGGTCTTGGTGTAATTTTTGAAGTTTCCAAGGTCATTTTGAATAATAAGTTTTTGACTAGTTTTAACGAGCTTTTGCGGGTTCCGGGTTCAAGGAGACCTTATAATCAAATTCTGACAATTTCATTGAGTCCAAAAATTTCTAGTAGAGTTATATATTTGGTTTGTGTGTACCGAGTTCCGAATGAAACCCAGGGGTCCGATCCGAGTTTGATAGAGCTGATCTTTGTTGAATCTGGTGCAACATCCTTTGTTGTCCGTGTTCACGAGATTGGGACCCACGTTTGCATGTCTATCAACGAGCAGGCCTAGTAGAAGCTGGTGGAACCATGAACCTGGGTGGTGCAATAGATAAACCCGTAAATTGTGGCCCAGGACTCGGGTGATGAGGCTGAGGCGGAATAACAGAAACCATAGGGGGGATTCACTGGAGCTGATGAAGGACTAACAGGTACTATAGGTGATCAATTAGAGTTGTAGAAGGGTCAGTCAGCACTATAGGTGCCGGCGCATCGAGAATAAAATTTATATTTTGGAAGGTATAGCTTGGAGAAAAGAAATTTGTGGGTGAAAATCCCGCTGAAAAGGAGTTCAAATTGAAGGAGAATTCATCACTTAAACCCTCCAATCACATACTATAAAAAAAACCCAATTTTTGGTGTTCGAAATCATGAAATTCAAGACAAAATTAAGAAAAAGTAATGGGAATTGATAAGTTTGAAGATAGAAACATTTACCCAAAGGTTTGACTTGAAAATCTTTAAAGAATTACTCTAAGATCGAACTTGGAATATTTAAAATGGTGAAACTTGTTACTTTAAAACATTAAAATTGTTCAGCTAAAAAGCACTCCACGAACACAGATAGGGCTCCGCGTACACAAAGCTCAAGGCTATGCATACCTCCGCGAACACGATTTGGGGTCTGCGAACGCGGAGGTCCACTTACTCGCACTCCGCAACACAGAGGCTAGGTTCGCGAACATGGAGGTCATAACACAATGGCCTCTGTGAACCTGGGTCCCAATCCCGTGAACGCGGAGATCAAAGGATGTTGCACCAGATTCATCAAAAATCACCTCTATTCAAACTCGGAACGGACCCTTGGGGTTCGTTTGGAACTTGATACACATAAACCAAATATATAATCCTACCTGAAACGATATTTCGGACTCAATAAAATTATCACAATTTGATTACGAGGTCTCCTTGAACCCGAAACCTGAAAAAGCTCATTAATTTAGTCAAAAACTCAAATATCTAAAATTACCTTGGAAACTTCAAAAAATTACACCGAGACCATTTCTAGCATTAGTTTCACCATCCGGAACTACTAGAACTGTCGAAATTTCAATTAGAGCTTCTGAACTCCAAATATTGACCAAAGTCAAACTTTGATCCGAAATCAACTAAAATGCAACTTTGGATCCAAAATCTTCATTTTAACTCTAAATTTAATTTCTTCACTTCTCCTAGACCAATTCGACGTTCTGGAACTAACGAAATCGATGAATTTTTGTTCCAACACCCTAAACTCCAAATGGTACAAAAACTCACTTTTTCAATAACTTAAGTTTCCAAAAATGCCAAAGCTCACATTTTCCACTTTTGAAACACAAGTTCTCAGTCCCAACAACACAGATGATCCAAAGTAAGTCCGAAGCAACTCACGAAAAAACAAAACATTAACTTCTACAAATAAACTTGAAAATGACCGGCAAGGTCATTATAGTCGGTCTGAGTCATTATAGTATTTCTTTTAAAAAAATGAATTTCGGTAATGTATGTAGACATAATTTCAATATTAGAAATAATTTTTTTTTGAAAATAAGAATATTTAAAAGTAATGCAAAGTTGATTATAATTAATTTCATTCCATCTAATTTAATTTTCATTTATTGAAGTAACCAGATCACGAAAAAAGTAATTTACAAATAAAGTAAAACTCTAGTTTCAAACACTATAAATAAGACCCACTTGACCTTTTTATGCTACATTCAACTATAAGAATTTAAAGGTGGCCGTCTGTAAAGTCTTCATTCTTTGATTTGCTATTTTCAAGTTAAAAATGTAAGATCATTTTCTTGTCAATTCCTCTTATGTAATTTGCGCATTATAATACTTTTGAAGCACTACATTGCAAATTATATTACTAGTTAGCCTTTTCGAGCTTGTATTTCTTTCATAAATAATAAAAGAAAAAAAATATAACTTAGAAAAATAATTATTTTCTAAGTCCCCGGCAATAGTGCCAAAAACTTGTTGCTTTCCTAGCACACGCAAGTGTACGTGGTCAACCCAAGTAATATAGTGGCTCTAAAAGAGCCGAGATATCGCACCCAAAGGACTTGTCAATTAATTATTTACTAAATTATATTAATTCTAGTTATTTATTTAAGTGAACAATTAACTAAGAGAAGTGTATTTCTGGCCTAACTTCGTCATCCCACACTTAAACTTTTGCTCGTCCTCGAGCAACCATTAAAGCTCATCAAAAAAATCAAATAGGACAATGCTTTGGTTAATATAAACAATATAGGTCATCCAATAAATTCAAAACATCATGTACATTTCCCTATCATTATACAAGATATACAAATGAACAACAAACTTTTGACCTCCTAGCCTCAAGGAAGGACTCTAACTCATCCAATTTAAATTTGTTCACCTACTCTCTTAAGAAAAGTTAACAACATCACCTATCTATCATGAAACAAGTTCCCTCACACGAAGTAATAGTACACACACTCAATTCAAAAGATTGAATATAAATTAAGGACTCCGCACTAAGGAACAACTCTTGCACTCACAAAAAATTCACATGTATGCACAAAAAACCATAGGCCTACCCATTATGTACATCTACACTAGTTAAGCATGCTTGAATAGAATCAAATAGGACTTTGATGGGTTGTAATGTAGGCTAGGGACGGATAGGAAAACTACATAATAATGGCTTACACTTCCCTAAGCACTTTGCACTTTTAGACTTTATCACCCATTATCTTCTTCTCTTTACTTTTTCAACCCTTTCTTCAATAATTATTTCACTAGAAATTTCATCTCATCAAGAATGTTTCACTTTTTTTTTCAAATAATTTTTTTCTTTTTTTTTCATGGCACATTCTTTCAAAGAGGGTTTTTTCATCACCATGTAGCTATCATTGATCACCTTTTACCACTTAATCATCCTTTTTCTTGAAATTTAACAATTATAATAAGTCTATGCTACAGTGTTCGAGGAAGTAAGATGCAATAACTAGGGATTCAATAAAATTGGATCAAGGTAAAAATATGGCTACCAACAAAAGGCTACAAGCTCAAAAGCGCTAACTAGTGATATAATATCTGAAAAGGCAAAAAGTTTACAAGACAAATCAAAGAAAGTCTATTATCATCTCATAAACAAAGCAATACTTTTTATTTCGCTTCAATAACATGCAAGACAAGTTCTAGACTAAGATGCAAAACATGGAATAACCAAACTCTCACTACACGTGACATAAGTATCAATCAAGATGGATCAATTCCACTTTTAAGAGAGATAAGGTCATAACAAACTATAAAATAGAACAAGCTACATATAAAGTCACAACCATGAATCTATATGTCAAACAATTTGCAATTTAATTAACAATCAAGTATTCATAGGAAAGCACTACTAAAAAGTAGGTCTAAATAGCAAGTATCAAAGAAGTCAAAAGGTCTTTCTCTCCAAAAAATAAAATAAATAAAGATGAATATTTACTTCCTAAAAATAAAAATAAGAAAATAAAAGATACTGGGTTCAAAGGGCCCCCCTCGGAAAAGAACCGAAAAGAAAAACCAAGGGACGGGCTAATCGTGCTTCTATTAATAAATTTTTTTTTTATAAAAATAAATGAATGAAAATATTTTTGTAATTTTTTAAAAAAATTTGTTTTTAACTATTTATTTTTTCTTTTTGATGAATAAACCCTAAAGCACACTCCATCCTAAACAATATATTTGAAAGAATTCTCACTCCACACTCGAAAAGACGTTATGTCCTCAAAACATCAATTAAAATTTAAAACAAGGGTTCAGAAAACTCCCTGACGCCTTTAGACCTAGCTAGAAGCATCTTCTCTCAATATCCGTCGAGGGTTGTACGCACCCCACGCTTAAGCTCAAACGTGCTCCTTTGCTTCAAAGTTTGGGTACTCAGACTTCCCTTGCTCTGGAAAATAATAATAATAATAATAATAAGAACACACAAAAATAAATAATAATGGAGAAGGAAAGATGAAATCGAAATTCTCTGACCTCTATTGCGGCTTCTATTTCTCTATAGGTCAAAAGTCACGTAAAACCTAATTCTATGGAATATTTATAGGTGTAAAAAAAATCTCAAATAAAATAGGAATTATTACCTAATTAAGCAAATTTAAGACTAATAATATCATTTATTATCTACATTTCAATTTTATTACATTAATAGCATACCCGTTATTTTTTTTTTGCTATAAAAGATGTGGTCCCCACCAGCCCAATGTATAAAATCTTATTCCTTTTCCCTCCTTCATTAGACTCCATTATACACATGATTCCATTCCACCTTCCATAACCGCCTCCCCAATTTACGCCATTTTCACACCCTTAAATCTCTCAAAATCTTAACAAATCAAGTCAAGATCAGTTTAACTAAGGTAATATTTCAGTTTATTTTCAAAATGCATACTTGAAATTTCAAGTTTTATTTTTTTTGGCGCTTTTTTATTTTTGCTCACCCTGTTCAAATTTTCCCCAAATTTTTTACTTTTTAGCCGGAATTTTCAACTCATCTTCCATACAATATGGTGAAGGAGTCTTCATCAAAAAGGATTACGAGAGGTATGCATTGTGCATGTTAAAAAAATGGAAGCATACAGTTTCTATATTTCCAAACATTTTCATTTTTGTTATATATGCATGTAATGTTCATTTTTCCCAAGTTGTAGATTTCACAATATCTATGTCTTGTTTTCATATTTTTATACAAAAAAAATATATATTGATAGATCTGATAATGTATTTATATAAACATGGGTGTATAAGGGTAGATTTATACAAAAATAAAGATTTTTTAGCATTTATACAGTTATGGAATGTATGCCAATTGCAACTGTGTATATATAAATACAGTACATTGAAAATTTTGGGTAATGTTTATACAACCATGAAATCCCCCATCTCAATATAATGTACATTTCCATGGAATCCATCATTTAGCCCTCCTTATACATTATATAAATTATTACGGAGGAAAACTTATACAAACCTGGTCCATGCAACTTTAAAAAAAACATAAATGTTCAAGTGTATAAATTTATTACAAGTAAGCACACATGTATAAGTTCATGAAATTTTTATACACTTAATGACATACATGCATAAATTGATCTGTATAACTTTAAAAAAAAAAACACAAATGTTCAAGTGTATAAATTTATTACAAGTAAGCACACATGTATAAGTTCATGAAAATTTTATACACTTAATGACATACATGTATAAATTGATCTGTATATTTATGTGTAATTATACAGTGAGCAACATTGTATAAATTATACTAGTTTTTATATAAATTGAAAACTCACCAGTAACTTCCTTCCAAAAAACCCAGGAAAAAAAAATTACGTTGGCAATTTTTTCTGATAGAAAGGAAATCTTTTTTTTTATTTAGAGTAGAAATATCATCTTATTTTAAGAAGAAGTGTTCAATTAGGAAAAGGATTTTAATTTGTTATTATACTTCCTTAATTAAGTTGGCAATTTTTTCTGATAGAAAGGAAATTTTTTTTTTATTTAGAGTAGAAATATCATCTTATTTTAAGAAGAAGTGTTCAATTAGGAAAAGGATTTTAATTTGTTATTATACTTCCTTTATATATGCAACCGTTTCCTATAATAAGTACCTAAAAAAACGCCTAATTAATTAACAAAAATTTGACACTTCCGATTTATACATTACCCTGAAATTCGATTTATACATTAAATTTGCTATAGCCATAGTTATAAAAAGTAATTTCATAAACATGGCTATTTTAAGATTTTTAAGATTTTTAAGTTTGACATTTATGAAAAATCCCCAATAAAATAATTGAGTCCAAAATAAATTGGGAAGCCCAAAACCGAATGGAAATTGGGCCTTCACTTGCGCGAAGGTCACTGTACGGCCTTCAACAATTGAGTCTGGTCAATCATTATTGCCACGTGGCATCTTTCCTTCAAGCCTTTACACGTATGTACTAATATATATTATTATATTCACAATAATTCATTAAGTTGCTTGCTTGATTTTCCTTCTTTAATCTTTTCTTTTTAATTTATTTAAGCTCCGAATCTCTTTATTTTTGCGCCAATTTAATCCTATAAATAAAATACATAATTTATCACAATTCATAAAATTTATGCTCAAAACGGATAAATAAAAATATTAAATATGAGATGAATAATGATTAAAGATGTGTATTTTTGACATAACATCACCACCGTCCCGCTTCAGTTCTATTTGACACAGGATCTACCTAATCATATGTATCAACTTATTTTGCCACGGCCCTTGGTATTAAGTGTGAGCCCCTTGCCAAGTCTATATGCGTTTTCAACCTGGTAGGTGAGTCTGCAGTGGTGAATCAGATGTACCAGGGTTGTATGGTTACCTTCTTGGGGAGAGAGACTATTGCTGATTTGATATTACTTAATATGGTTGATTTAGATGTGATATTGGATATGGACCGGTTATCACCTTATCATGGCATTCTCGATTGCCATGCAAAGAATATGACTTTATCTTGCCCTGATTTTCCTCGGTGAATGTGGATTAGCGCGTCTAGTTCTTATCCCAAAGGGCAGATCTCTTAGATGCATGCATGTAGGTTGATGGATAAGGGGTGTTTATCGTGTTTGGCTCATGTTCGAGCTTTTTCTTAAGAGTCACCATCATTGGAGACCACCAGAGTTGTGAGAGAGTTTATGGATGTATTTTCGACAGATTTGCCAAGAGTTCCTCTAGATCGTGACATTGATTTCGCTATCCATGTGGAGTCGGGCCCTAAGCCCATTTCTATTGCCCCTTACAATGTGGCTCCAACTGAGTTGAAGGAGCTAAAGGATCAATTGCAGGATTTATTGAAAAATGAGTTTATTCGTCCAAGTGTATCCCTTTGAGTGCTCCTGTTTTTGTTCGTAAAAAAGAAGGATGGCACTATGCGGATATGTATTGAATATCGCCAGTTGAATAAAGTGGCTATCAAAAATAAGTATCATTTGCTTCATATTGATGATTTATTCGACTAGTTGTCAGGTGTTTTAGTGTTTTCCAAGATCAATTTGAGATCTGGATATCATCAGTTGAGAGTTTGAGAGTCTTATATCCCGAAGACAGCCTTCAGGACCGGCTATGGCCATTATGAGTTTGTGGTTATGTCTTTCGGGTTAACTAATGCCCCAACCACTTTCATGGAGTTAATGAACCGGATGTTCAGACCTTATTTGGATATATTTGTGATTGTATTTATTGATGACATAACTTCAAAAAGTATTTTTTTGATTGGATGGGAATGAATGAAAAAATATTTAATCGTCCCATATTGAATTTGGAATTTTGGTTCTTCCCAGAATTTTTAGGATCGATCAAAAGTTCAATTCTATCCGAACTACTCATTTTCAAATGATATCCACATTGTTCACAAATATTCATTTTGGATTTCAAAAATTTCTTATAATTTAATCCGTAACAATTTTCGCATTGAACTCACAAATGCTTGTATTTTTGAGTTACCTCGAGATCATTACAACTTTCTCTTATAGTTAAGTCACTGCCCTTTGTGCGAGTTCATCTACTGGAACCCTCATTTTCACTACTATTTTGACTTTCACCACTACAAATAGCCCTATAAATGTAACTGTCACCGTAATTCTTCCCTTTCACTCGTAGTGTGGGGAAGGAGTGGACTCTAGGGGTCCTACTAATTGAGTTAAGGAAGCAAACTGTATCAATATCAATTGCTTCCTAGACGGTTCTGCAACACGTTTGGTCATATACTTGGAAACCCCCTATTTGCCAATAGAAATGTTAGCCTACTTCCACACCGGATATATCGTATAACCCCTTTAAAGTATTGATGGAATATGATAGAACATTCATATTGCCTTTTCCTATGAAAAAATCGAGCGCCCCCTAGTACCGAGACCCCCGATAATCTCTTGCAGGGTGCACAAGGCCCTTAGTCTTACCTCATGCAGTTTCTGCTTTCTTGTTGACTTGGCGGTGCTTTCCTTCCTCTGTGGAGAGAAGACAGAAAAAGGATGTTTTCCCGCTTTCCGTCCGTCGTGTATTCCCCCTTCCAAGGACACTTTCTCGAGCCCTTTTCCCTCATCCCTTTTGGTTTGGGGATGACAAGTACTTCGTCTCGAGTAGGATACCGAACTTTGACCATTTGCAACATTTGAGGATTGTACTTCAAAGGTTGAGAGAAGAAAAATTTTGTGCTAAGTTTCCAAAATGTGAACTCTGGATCGAGTCGGTAGCTTTCCTTGAGCATGTGGTGATGAAAGATGGCATTATGGTAGATCTGACTAAGGCAGCGGCAGTTCGTGAGTGGGCTAGGCTGACATAGGTGACAAAGATCCAGAATTTTATTGGCTTAGCGGGGTACTATCGACGCGTTTTGCAGGGATTCTCTTTCATTGTAGCCCCCATTGACTAGACTCACTCAAAAGATGTGGCTTTTTAGTGGTCAGAAAAGTGAAAGGCGAGCTTTTAAAAGCTCAAAGAATTATTGACCTCGGCACTTATATTCTTACTTTGTCCAAGGAAAGGATGCCTTTTGTGGTGCATTGGGATGACTCCAAAGTAGGTTTGGATGGGGTGTTAACGCAAAAGGTGAGAGTGATAGCATATGCATCTCGGCAGTTGAAGGTGCATGAGAGGAATTACCCCACCCATGATTCAGAGTTAGTTGCGATGGTCTTTGTATTGAAGTTATGGCGATATTATCTCTATTTAGCGTATTGTGAGATCTCTACCAATCACTGGAGTCTCGAATATAATTTTTCGCAACTAATTTGAACATGAGGCAACGTAGGGGATGAGAATTGTTGAAAGACTATGACATCTCGATTTTAAAAAAATCACGTACTTTTTAATTAGGGGTGGGCATCCAGTATTTGGTTCAAAATTTTTAAATTTTTTATTCAATAATTGACAGTTAAAGGTAGATATCAATTATAAAACTTTTAAATTTTGTTTCACTAATTCAGTAAATCAAACTTCAGTACAGTGTGGTATTCAATAATATTGTATTGAAGTTGTAGCCCATTAAATTATAAAGTTAAATATTATTACTCCAATTATTTCTTTTTTTTATGTGAATGGACGATATAACAGAATATATATCAAGTAAGGAGACATCAAGAAAACAAATTGATACAACTAAAAGACATGTACATTTGGATCGTTTATCTCTTTAAACTTGGACTAATGAGTAATGGATATTTTAATATGTGATCTTCATTAAGTAAATAATTCAGCATTCGAAAAATACCGAGTATCAAATATTACTAATGTCTCGTACCAATTCCAAACTCAAATACCATAATTCTAAAAATTTACTCTCGAATACCATATCAAATACCAAATTATCGAATACCAAGTTAACTAAAACTTTAATTCAGTTTTCTATATTATTACATCTCACAAATTTAATAGCTATAACTTTAGTTGGTAGATGATCTCTATTTGACGTTATAGCTTATAACTTATTTTCATGGATGAAAACTTTGACGTAAAATCTTTTTTGTATTATAAAAATAAACATATTTTATTTATATTTTTTGGTAATAAACTGTATTCCCTCCGTCTATCTTTATTTGTGCGTTGTTGACGTAGCATATGGATTAAGACGCAAATAATGATAGAGGTGATTTTACCAAATCATCCTTTGAATATAATAAATACAATATTTTGAAAAATGTTATAGGAAAATGACTATAATTAATTATAGGGTAAATTGCAATGTCTTGAAAAATATAATAGAAAAGTGACTATAATTAACGATAAACGTAAATTGGGAACTAAGTATAAAATTATAGTTTGATTTCATAAAGCAGACGTTGAATATCCTAAAATAGTATAATGAACAAGTAAAGATAATGAATTTCCTTAGTCAGAAAGTAGAGTGAAAATAAGTAATGTTATTTTTTAAAGATAACCTCACAGTTGAAACTTTCTTTTTTATTTAATAAATTGCTACTATGGATGCTCCTACCCAAGCGAATGTTGTATGCTTCCAGCATAATTTTTGACTCCCGGTGATGAAACAATAGAGTCCAGGAAAAAAAGGGTAATTAAGGAGTCACGTCTTTTAATTCTAATCCATCAATCTTGCTATGGGGTTGCAATCTGGCTATGGCGGCAGCATTATGGTGGGTCGATGCCAGTCCAGGGAAGATTAAAAGTCGTGGAATTGGTCCACCCAATATCAACATTGTCACGATCCAAAATGGATCGCAACTAAAGGAACAAAGATTAAGATAAAACAACCACAACACTTAGATTAAAATCCAAAAACTTGAAGTTATGAGTGCAAGAACTTCTAAGTATGAAAGAGTATATACAAGCCCGTTGATAAAATAAGCACAAAGTTTGGAACAAAATCCAACTAGAATTGTCTCAACAATACAATGACGATTCGAGATCTAAGCCTCATTGTTGTGATCTGGGGAAAGATAGGCAGGGCCGTCTCAAGCACTAGGCTACTAAAGCCATTGTTTGGGCCCCCAAAATTTTGGGGGGGCCATTTAAAAAAAAAGTACTTATGCATACTATTAAAAAAAGGAAATATTACACAATTAAGCAAACATATAACTATAAATACCATATCTTAACTACATTTTAATATTATTACATTTATGGCAATTCCGTAATTTTTTTTTTTTTTTGCTATAGAAATTGTGGACCCCACAACTCCCTATGTATAAAACCTAAAAATTTCCCTCCCTCACTATCTCTCCAATATACACAAACAATTCCATAAATAAAGGAAGTAAAATACAAATATAATTCTTTTTCCTAATTGAATTCTTCTTCTAAAAATAAGATGGTATTTTCATTCTAAATAAAAAATAGATTTTCTTTCCTAGTGTGACTATTTTGTCCCCCCCCCCCCCCCCCCAAAAAAAAAAAGATCCATCCTAGTTTCTTGCCGACAAATTACAAAACGGAAAAAATTACTCTTTTGCTGTGTTTTGGGGAGAAAATTACTGGTGAGATTCGTTTTGGTTTCCTTTTTTTTAATTTTGTTTTTTAGCTCTGTGATGCGTATTAGAAGGTAAAAGAAAAATTTATAGCGAACATTCAAATGATATTGGTGTTCTAAACAATAGCGTTGATTTTGTATATTATGGATTTAAATTTGTATAAAAACTTTATATTATGCCTACAGTATAAAAGATCAATTTTCATTATATACATGATTGAGACTTGTTTTTTGTTGATTGTGTATTGCGTTCAGATGCCAAATCGCAATGGCAAGAGAGGGAGGGATTCCGTACTGTTTGTATTGGTTGTATAACCTGCTCACATGTCATGCAATTTGTCTATTTGGTTTTCGGGAAAAATATACATGTTATACGCAAGTTGATATGCGTTTAGATCTTCACTTTCGATTGTATATGTATAAATCGATTTTAAGCAAATTTGAGTAATGTATATTGTGTATATATGAAGCAGCTTATTATGTTCTTATCTTGTTTTTGTGAAATTATTCAATCTTGTATATAAATCATGCAATTTGTCTATATGGTTTTCGGGTAAAAGATACATGTTATACGCAAGTTGATATGTATGTAGATCTTCAAGTTCAGTTGTATATGTATAAACGCTTTTAAGCAAATTTGCGTAAATGTATATTATGTATATATGAAACACCTTATTATCTTGTTATGTTGTTTTTTATGAAATTATTCAATATTGTATATAAATTTTGTTGTGGGCATGGATATTTTTTTTTGGGACAAAATAGTCACACTAGGAAAGAAAATCTATTTTTTATTTAGAATGGAAATACCATCTTATTTTTAGAAGAAGAGTTCAATTAGGAAAATGAATTATATTTGTATTTTACTTTCTCTAATTATGGAACCATTTTCCATATAAAATACCTAAAAAGTCTCCTATTAAATGAACAAACTTTTGGCATTTTTGTTTTATACATTACCATAAATTCCGACTTATACAATGGATTTGCTATAGCCAAAGTTAGAAAAGATAATTTCATAAACATTAGCTATTTTAGGCCTTTATGTTTTTTAAGTTTGCCATTTATGAAAAATCCCCTTAAAAAAATTCTATGTATTTTTTAAATTTTAAAAAATGTGTAAAAGTTTAAAAAGAAAAAGTTGTTAGTATTTTCTCACTTCAATAAGGAAATGAAATAATATTTGAGACTAACTTCCTAATATGGGAAATTGCTTTCTTAAATATCTCCTAATAATTTAATCCTATATTATTGTTTACCTTATACTCATCTCAATTATTCTCTATTTTATTATTTTTATTCTCAATATTAAACTCTCTCCTACAAAAACTTTTAATTTATTGTTGTTTATAAGTTACAAAAGAACTATTTTTTGGTGTTTCTTTAAAATTTCAAGAAGTGCAACAAGCTATCATTATATTGAAGGAAAACACTATTTCAATATTGTTATATCAACTTATCAAATTCATAAATCATGCTTTAGCATCCTAACTTTATTTTATATTTTATCTTGAAAATTTGTTATTGTTGATATCCTTAATTAGTTCATAAGTATGCATATTCTTGTTTCAGTTCATAAGTATGCTAACGAGTTGCCAAATTGCCACTCAGTTCGTCAAATAATACTTCAATAAAATGATCATAACTTTAATTTTTATTGTGAACTCGAAATGAGGCAAAATTGGTGGTGTTGGAAAGAAGACTCAAAGAGCTATAATTTTGTAGTTGATAGGCCACCTAACTCCTTATGTGCTGAGATATATAGCCATTTGAAATTGACCTTTGTATGAACTAATACCGAAACTTAGCCGATAGAAACTTGGCTTAACTTTGGAGGTTCCATGTGACAAAGGACCTTAATATACATTCAAAACTTAAAAGCTATTGGATCACCTAACTTCATAAAATCTCATATCAAGACTCAATCGATAAGGAAGGTCTCAACCCAACTTTGTGCTAAGGAATTTTTGTGATGTTAGTTCATCTCAAATTCATTATCCCCCTAAAGAATTGGCCTTAAACCTACACGCACAGTTAGAACCATTCGGTATGATCCCATACGCATAAGAAGAACGCTCTGGATCTTAGCTTAGAAATTTTTCAAGGTGTTACACTTGTTTAGTACATTTCCCAGTGAAATGTTAATATTTGTAGATTGATGTTCATGTGTTGTGTAAGATGCAACATTAATTTTTATCCTGCAATTAACAGTTCTAATTTTGAATATAGTAATCTTTTGTAACAATTGCAAATCTGCTATATATGTTTTCTGGACATGATTTTGGTTGCTTTTGTAATAATCTTCTTTGAGTTATTCTCATGCCATTTAAGTTTCTCTATGTCTTCCTTTAAACCAATTGCCTTTTTTGATTTGTTGACCTCGAGATTTCTTTTCCTTCTATGAAATTCATGAGTATTCACACAATATTTGGTTGGCTTGATATGCATTTTTTCCATCATTTATACTTTATCTTAGCTGAACAAAATTTATTATTCCAAAAGTTATATAGCAACCCTTCTTGAGATAAGAAGTCTCAGATCGGCAAACAGAAAAGATGGTGAATATATAAGCAAGCAGGCCTTACCTACTACTAATGTATTTTAAAGTTGTGTGAGCTTAGGCCCAAAGCGGACAACATCACTAACGAGTTGGGCAGTTGCAGATGGTATTACTGCCGCTCTTGTGTCAGCCTTGTTGGTGTGGGTCAAAGTTCAACTGAATTTACGTAAATCTCAGTAAGGCGAGACAAACCTCAGTGCTGAGTTTGGGCGAATCTCATACAGGGGAGCAAACTTCATCGAGGACGTTGAATCTAGAAAGGGATTGTATGTGACAACCCTTCTTAAGATAAGAAGTTCTACATTGTCGAAATACAAAAAAGATGATGCGTACATAAATAAGCAAGCATTTTCAAGTGTACGAGTCTAAGCCCAAAGCGGAGAATACCACGAGGTGGTTGGGGCATTACAGGTTACTTGGGTCTGCCGTGATCTTTGTATATGTTTTTTATTAAAAAAAAAACTAGAAAAAAAAAAAGACTATAATATCAAATGAAATAAAGATTCAACACATTACCTCTTTGCCTTTTACAATTGCTCTATCCATTAGGCAATAAACATTGTTTCATCAACTTGTTTATTAATCATATACAAGACTTTGTATCCATTTGGGAGCCAAATTTATTATATATTTGCACAATTTTAATTTGTTTCTCTTGATTAGAAAATTGAGGGTCAAATTAATTAATGTTTGGTATGAAATTTGATATAGAATTTCAATTTTTTTGATATAAAATTTATAGATTTAAACTCTACATTAAAAATATTACAAATCTCAATAATCAACAATTAAAAATATGTAGAGAGTATTTTAAAAAATTATGTTCAAAAGTGTATCTTTTGATTGTCTGAAATAACTAAAACAGATAAATAAAAACTGAGAAAACAGTTATAAGTAATCAAGTAAATCATAAACAAGAATGTTGGAGTAAGAAACATGATGTTTTTATGCAAACTTAAAAAGTTTTACCAACAAAATATGTTCCGCTAATAAACTTAAAAATGACAACAAATTATAACAGCAAATGCTAAATTTCAATTAAAAAAGGTTCAACACTTTTTACCCACGAAATTGAAAGGATTAAAATGAAAAACAACCAGAAGAACATTAAGAATGTTCCACAATATTCTCATATGAGAATTTATTCAATCGCATTTCTTGCGCTACTAAAATATGATGTCCAACATCAACACAACATGCCTCAATTGTTTAAATCTATCACCATTTTACCCTTGCCCTTAGCATCACGCTTGCCTTCAATTTTCACTGGCACAAATAAAAATCAATTAGAACAAACATATATACAATTCTATGTTATTTTGGTTTGATTTTTAATTATAAGAATTAATAAGTATTAAAACATTAACTTACGAAAGTCTGGATTTTCCTTAAGCATACGCAAGTGAGGATCCACTGGTAAACCTTTGGCAGCAAAGCTTGGATCATACAGGCGATTTTCACTTAGGCTAAATTTCAAATCAACATTTATTATTAGTATTTACACGATTGAATTATTGTATTTTCATATCGTCCAAATTAAATTCATGACTTTAATTTATTTTTTATTGTAACTCATTGAATTTTCACAAGTTGTCACATAATTAGTAAAAGAAAATGTTTATATAAGCTTTAGATATATTTTTGCAAATATAAATTAATTTTTTTAATTTATGTAAATATTTTGAAAAAACTTTACCAAGAAGGATGCACAGGAGGTGGCATCATCAACAATGGATGCACAGGAGGTGGCATCATCAACCATGGATGCACTCTCTTTCGTTGTCCGTCCTCTTGCTTAGCAACTTGATCTTCCTGTAATAATCTCATTAAAATTGAAAATGACATAATATTATATTAGTTTTAAAACGTAACAATATTAAACTTTTTTAAAAATAGATCATTTAATTATAAAATAGAAAAATAAATGCACTTTATAGTACTAAAAGATGAATGCATTATTGACATTCTACTGGATAACTAGCCAACATTTATTTACATTAAAAAAAATAAACTATTATTAATATTCCATAGAAAAGAAAGTTAAATATTCAACAACAATAATAATAATATAATTTGCCACCACATACCTTTGGTTTGCTATTGAAGTTGACATTCTTTTCCTATACCAAAAATAAATAATTGATACTCTAATAAAATGAATAAAATAAATATATAATAAAAGAAAAGAAAAAGAAAGTCAAAGAAATGTACCTTCGAAAGTTCAACAGGCACACATCTAAGTAAAAAAAAATATTTAGTTAGAGTGTATAAATAGAATAAAAATGTAAAGAGATTAACATAACTCTTGATAACACTCACTTTTAGATTTTTAAAAATGTATTGAATAGTATTTCTCACACTTTTAGATTCATTATTATATATTAAAATAGAGAAAGAAAAAAAATTATGATATCACCCAAAATTTCATGTAAATATAAATTTGTATACAATGGTTCATGTTGTACTGTGTACAAGTCCAATAATACTATATTAAATGTTTAAAATGTATAAAAAAATTTATTAAAAGAAATTCATAATCCTGTTGGTCAAAATTATTAACTTAAAATTAAAGTCAAAAAATATCTTTTTTCTTTTCAAGTCACATTAATTAGCATGAATTAACTTTTTAAAAAACTTATAAGTGTTGACCATAATTCTTCTACTATTACTTTGTACATTTATTTAATGATAAAAGTACTATTAAATAAAAATAAATACACTTGTCCAGATTTGTCAAAATAGATATATAAATAATAAAAATGATTAAATAATAAAAAAACACCTTCTAATTCAATATTATTTCAGAAACACCCATGTTGCAACATGCGTGCTATTCAGGGGCGGAGCCAGCATACAGTGAGGGGGTTCATCTGAATTCCCTTCGTCAAAAAATTTATATTATTTATACAAGGTTAAAATAATTTGTTATTATATATATTAGATATCGAACCCCCTTCAACTGGTTATGTTTACTTTTTTAAATTTTGAACGCGTTAATTAGAATGATGACTCTATTACTGATGCTATTCCTTCTTCTTCTTTTTTGTAAGTAACATAATGGAATCTCGAAATATTTACAATGTTGATGCATTAAAAACACGATTTTCTATAAATAAATATATCAGGTAAATAAAATTATTTGCATAAGAAAGAAAATAATTAATACCTGCTTGACATGAGAGCTTCCAGAGTTTGACGATTTTTTGAAGCATCATTCCTTTGAGACCTAATAATTAGTCATTAAACAAAATTAAAATTATTAATCTTGATAAATGTAGGCCTCGTGTATACTCAAAGTAATTATATCAAAATGTAAAAGTTAACAGTAATTGTAAAAGATTCATAGCGGATAAAGATGATCAACGGTGATAAAGGTGACTGGTGTTATCGGTGACGATAAAGGCAACTGGTATTGAAGGATGATCGGCGGCGATAAAGGCGACCGGTGTTGAAGGATTATCGACGGCGATAAAGGCGACTGGTGTTGAAGGATGATCGGTGACGATAAAGGCAATTGGTGTTGAAGGATGATCGGCGGCGATAAAGACGACTAGTGTTGAAGGATGACCGGCGGCGATAAAGACGATTGGTATTGAAGGATGGCCGGCGGCGATAAAGACGATTGGTGTTGGAATGGAAAACAGTATTATAATGATTCAATTTACATAAAAGGAATTGAAAGAAAATGATCTTACATTCTCAGCTTGAAATAGCAAATCGGAGAACAAAGATTTTACACGGCCGCCTGAAAATTCTTACAGCTGAAATTAGGATAAAAAGGTCATGTAGGTTGTCTTATTTATAGTGTCTAAACTTAAACTATTACTTTATTTGTAAATTATTTTCTTAATGAACTGATTACTTTAATAAATGAAAATAAACCAGATGGAATCAAATTAATGATGGTCAACTCTACATTACTATTAAATGTTCTTTTTAAAATGGTAAAAAAAATTATTTCTAATATTGAAATTACGTCTATATTATTAAAAAAAATTTAAAAAAAAATATTGTAACGACTCGGACCGTCTGTAATGACCTTGCTGGTCATTTTTGAGTTTATCTGTAGAAGTTACTGTTTAGCTTTTTCATAAGTTACTTTGGACCTACTTTGGATCATCTATATTGTTGGAACTGGGAACTTGTGGTTAAGAAGTGGAAAATGTGAGATTTGACATTTTTAAAAGCTTAAGTTGTTGAAAAGTGAGTTTTTGTACCATTTGGAGTTTTGGGTGCCGAAACGAAATCCATCGATTCCATTTGTTTTAGAACGTCGAATTAGGTCTAGGAGAAGTGACAGAACTGAATTTAGAGTTAAAATGAAGATTTTGGACCCAAAGTTGTATTTTTGGTTAATTTTGGATCATAGTTTGACTTGGGTCAACATTTAGAGTTCGGAAGCTCTAATCAGAATTTCGACAATTCCAGTGGTTCTGAATGGTGAAACTAATGCTAGAAATGGTCTCGGTATATTTTTTGGAGTTTCAAAGGTCATTTGAATATTTGAGTTTTAACGAGCTTTTTTGAGTTCTGGGTTCAACAAGACCTCGGAATCAAATTGTGATAACTTCATTGAGTTTGGAATGTCTTTTTTGGTAGGTTTATACGTTTGGCTTGTGTGTATCAAGTTCCGAATGAACCTTGGGAGTCCGCTCTAAATTTGAATAAAGTTGATTTTCGCTGAATCTAGTGCAACATCCTTTGTTCTCCATGTTCGCGGGATTGGGACTCACTTCCGCAGAGGCCATTTTGCTATGACCTCCACGTTCGCGGACCCAGCCTTTGCATTCGCGAAGTTTGAGTAAGTGGGACATCTGTGTTTGCAGACCCCAATATGTGTTCGCGAAGGTATGCGCAGCCTTGAGCTCTGTATTCGTGGAGCCCTATTGGCATTCACAGAGTGCTTTTTCCCTGAACAGTTTTAAGTGATGGGTTTCACTATTTTTAATATTCTGAGCTCGATCTTAGAGTAATTCTTCAAAGATTTTCAAGTCAAACCTTTGGGTAAGTATTTCTATCTTCAAACTTATCAATTCCTATTATTTTCTCTTAATTTTGTATTAAATTTCATGATTTTGAACACCAAAAATTGAGCTTTTCATAATCTATGATTGGTGACTTTGAATGATGAATTCTCCTTCAATTTAACTCATTCTCGGTGAGATTTTCACTCACAAATTTCTTTTCTCGTATAGAATCATAATTTCCAATTTATTTCCAGATTTATGTGTTGACATCCAATTTTTACCTTCTAAAATATATATTTTATTCTCGATGCACTGGCACCTGTAGTGCCGAATGACCCTTCTACAACTCCAGTTGATCCACCTATAGCACCTGTTGGTCCTTCATCAGCTCCACTGAATCCCCCTATGGTTTCTATTATTCTGCCTCATCCTGATCAGCCAAGTTCTAAGCCATAGCTTCCAGATTTATCTATTGCACTCTACTAGGATTGTTATGTCTATCACCGAGCAGAAGAGTTTTGAGAGGTTTGTCCTATTAGCTCCTCCCAGATTTGATGGTCACCAGGGCTTATGACTTTCTATCAAAGTGCCAGGATCGACTGTGTAATTTGGCTATTTTGGAAACTCAAGAAGTTGCTTACACTTTCTACCGGTTCAACGGCTTGGCCAAGGAGTGATAGAGATCAGTTTTAGCCCGCATACCTACTGGATCACCAACTATGACATGGAATCGTTTTACTAAGGTGCTCCTAGAGAGGTTTGTACCTAGTCTCCAGGACAGTAGACGAGATAAGTTTGACCGACTCCAACAGGGATCCATGACAGTATCTAATTATGAGGCTAGATATCATGAACTTTCCAGGTATGCCTTATCTAGCATTCCTAGCAAGTTTGAGATGATCTGGTATTTCTCCAAGGGGTTAATGGGATATCTTCAAGAGACTACAACTTCACTGGTCCTGGCAGGTGGTACTTTTCAGAGTGTGGTGCACTACGCTCATATGATTGAGCATATCAGCTATGATCGTCAGGGTGGCGGGAAGAGATTCTGCCAGCATGGTCAGTTCAGTGGGCACCCACTGCGAGATAGGGAGTTTCACACATAGGGTCACTAGTGCAGAGCAAGACATGCAGCTATTCCAACCGCTAATAGTGTTGATAGATCTAGACCTATTCAAACAGGTCGCGACAACTCTTGGGGTACAGTTAGGCATGGTGGTTTCTTGAGGTAGTCATCTCAGAGATGGGATCCTAGGGCTTGTTTTGTTTGTGACGAGGTTGGGCACTTGGCCAACCATTGTCCTCACCGAGCACCTCCCGCTCAGACATCAAGGACCCAGCCAGCCAATCCTGCCCAAGCATTAGCAGTGAGAGACACTTCTCATGGCATGAGGGGTGGTACTAGAGGAGGTAGAGGTAGTGTGAAAAGTGGAGCTCGTACTAGTGGAGGACACAAGGTATGTTATTCAGTCCCAGACCGACGTGAGGCAAAGGCCTTCGATGCTGTTATCATAGGTATGATTCTAGTGTGCCACCGTCCTGCTTCAGTTCTATTTGACCCAGGCTCTACCTATTCATATGTATTGACTTATTTTTCCACAGACTTTGGTATTATGTGCGAGCCCCTTGCCAAGTCTATATGCATTTTCACCCCGGTAGGTGAGTCTTTAGTGGTGAATCGAGTGTACCGGGGTTGTATGGTCACCTTCTTGGGGAGGAAGACTATTGCCGATTTGAGATTACTTAATATGGTTGATTTAAATGTGATATTGGGTATGGACTGGTTATCTCCTTATCATGGCATTCTCGATTGTCATGCAAAGACTGTGACTTTATCTTGTCCTAATTTGCCCCAGTTAGTGTGGATTGGCGTGTCTAGTTCTTATCCGAAGGGGGTGTCTCTTAGATATATTCTTGTATGTTGATGGATAACGGATGTTTATCATATTTGGCTCATGTTCAAGCTTGTTCTCAGGACAGTCACCATTATTGGAGACCACCAGAGTTGTGAGAGAGTTTATAGATGTATTTTTGACATATTTGCCAGGTGTTCCTCCAGATCGTGACATTGATTTTTCTATCAATATGGAGCCAGAAACTAAGCCCATTTTTATTGCCACCTACTATATGGTTTTAGCTGAGTTGAAGGAGCTAAAGAATCAATTGGAGGATTTATTGAAAAAGGAGTTTATTCGTCCAAGTGTATCCCCTTGGAGTACTCTTATTTTGTTTTTGAAAAAGAAGGACGGCATTATGCGGATGTGTATTGATTATTGCCAGTTGAACAAAGTGACCATTAAGAATAAGTACTATTTGCCTCATATTGATGATTTATTCGACCAGCTGTAGGGTGCTTCCGATGTTTTCCAAGATCGGTTGAGATTTGGATATCACCAGTTGAGAGTTCGGGAATTTTTTATCCCAAAGACAACCGTCAGGACCCGCTATGGCCATTATGAATTTGTGGTTATGTCTTTCGAGTTAACTAATGCCCCAGCTGTTTTCATAGAGTTAATAAACCAGGTTCCAACCCTTATCTGGATATATTTGTGATTGTACTTATTGATGACATCTTGGTTCACTTCAAAAATGAGTTCGACCATGTGCAACATTTGAGGATTTTACTTTAGAGGTTGAGAGAAGAAGAATTATATGCCAAGTTTTCAAAATATGAGTTCTAGATAGAGTCGGTAGCTTTCCTTGAGCATGTGGTGATGAAAGATGGCATTATGGTAGATCCAGCTAAGGTAGCGGCAGTTCGTGAGAGGGCTAGGCTGACATCAGTGACAGAGATCCAGAATTTTATTGGCTTAGCGGGGTACTAGCGGCGCTTTTTGTAGGGATTCTCTTTCATTATAGCCCCATTGACCAGACTCACTAAAAAGATGTGGCCTTTTAGTGGTCAGAGAAGTGCGAGGCAAGCTTTTAAACGCTCAAAGATTTATTGACCTCAGCACCTATTCTTGCTTTGCCCGAGGAGGGGACGCCTTTTGTGGTGTATTGTGATGCCTCTAGAGTAGGTTTGGGTGGGGTGTTGATGCAAAAGGGGAGAGTGATAACATATGCATCTCGGCAGTTGAAGGTGCATTAGAGAAATTATCTTACCCATGATTTAGAGTTAGCTGCAGTGGTCTTTGTATTGAAGTTGTGGCGACATTATCTCTATGGAGTGCATTGTGAGATCTTTACCAATCAGTGGAGTCTCAAATATATTTTTTTGCAGCCTAATTTGAACATGAGACAGCTTATGTGGTTAGAGTTGTCGAAAGACTATGACATCTCGATTCTACATCACCCCAGAAAGGCGAATGTGGTGGTAGATGTCTTGAGCCGAAAGGCCTCTAGTATGGGGAGTTTGGCATTCCTGAGACCGGAGGAGAGACTCTTAGCTTTGGAGGTTCAGTCACTTGCTCGACAGCTTGTTCGATTAGATATTTCTCTTCCTCACAGCATTTTAGCCTTTGTGGAGGCTAGGTCTTCACTACTTGATCAGGTGTGTGCTCACCAGTTTGATGATGCTAGATTATGCTTGATTTGTGATAAGGTGTTGAGGGGTAAAGCAAAAACAACTACTAAGGTAGGAGATTTGGTGAGACTGATATTGGAGGAGGCTCATTGTTTTAGACATTCTATCCATCCCAATGTGGCAAAGATGTATCATGATTTGAAACAACATTATTGATGGTGCTGGATGAAGAGAGACATTGCTGAGTTTGTGGCTAAATATTTGAACTATCAACAAGTCAAATATGAGCACCAAAGGCTTGGGGGTTCAATGCAAAGGATGCTCATTCCCGAGTGGAAGTGAGAGCGCATTACTTTGGATTTTGTTACTGGTTTGCCCTTTGCTTTGGGCAAGTTTGACTTCGTTTGGGTGATTGTAGATAGATTGACTAAGTCAGCTCACTTTCTCCCGGTGAAAACTAGCTACAGTACGGAGCAATTAGCTAGGTTGTATATCAGAGATATTGTTATATTGCACCGGGTGCCGGTTCTATAGTGTTTGACAGAAGGTTCTTGTTCACTTCACATTTTTGGAAGGCTCTACAGCATGGTTTGAGTACTTGATTGGATCTAAGTTCAGCTATTCATCCTCAGACTGATGGACAGTCCGAGCACACTAATCAAGTGTTAGAGGATATGGTTCGGACATGTGTGATAGACTTTGGGGTTCAATGGGATCAACATTTGCCTTTGGCAGAGTTACTTACAATAATAGTTACCATTCTAGCATTCAGATGGCACCGTTTGAGGCATTATATGTTCGGAGGTGTCGGCCGCCTATTGGGTGGTTTGATTCAAATTCAGCTGATGTTTTGGATGTTGACTTCAATACAGTATTATTGAATATCATACCGCACCAAAGTTTGATTTACTGGTTTACCCAAATGAAATTTGAAAATTCGGTAATTGATATTTACCTTTAACTGTCAATTATTGAATTTGAAATTTAAAAATTTTGAACATACCCACCCCTAATAACTTCTATTATTTGATACTTTATAATTGATTAAACTTTTTATTTTTAAAATTTTCTTTTCAATAGAACTATTTTTATTTTTTTTTGAAACAGAAAATTTTATTAATTATTGGTCAAATCAAATCTGAGTAAAATTTAGTAGAATTATATTAAATAGCCATAACTTTTAAGACTTTAAAATCAATACAATTTTATCTACTTATAACAATCATTTCTTTATTAAACTACTTAATTATCCATTACAATTGTACATTTATAATTTTTAATTACTAATAACTACTTTTTTGGCAAAAGGGAAAAAACATTAAAAGAAACTAACCTCTACTACTTTTAAAGTAAAGTAAGATATTTTAGTAGATTCACTTTACAACCCCCCCCCCCCCCCCCCAACCCCAAAAAAAAAAACATTAATTTACTGATATAGAATTTTAACATCAAAACTATTTTCAATAAGGAGGAACTGGAGACTTCTATTAAAATAAAACAAAAATGCAAATAAAATAAATTATTATCTTAAGCATTAATGCATTATTTTACTTTATTTTGTTACTATTATTAATGTATAAATGTATTACTACGATACTTATTTTACTTATTCTTAATTTTTTTTTTACAGTCCATTGAAAATTCAGTTGAAATCGAAAAAACTATAACAGTAAAACTTTAAGAGCATAAATCACGAATTATATCAATATTTAAAAATATTTATAATTTTTTTTCATTTATATTTATGTCATCTCATATTATTATTATTCTTTAAAAAAAGAAAATGATTACATTAATATACTCCAATTAATGCTTGGAGTGTGCCTCTCTCCTCATTGATTTTCTTTGAGATTAGCTAATAATCTCATGTATTATTTTTTTGTTCAACTGATTTTTGTCCCAATTTATTATAACAAAATAAAATAACAATTCACAAAAATAAAAAAATACACTTAATATTAAATAATATTAACAAAATATTCTTGATAATACGAATACCAACAAATTATATTTTTGAATAATATGAATATTGACAAAATAATACCAATTAATACCATAATTTTACTAACTAAAACTCAACATATAAATATCAAATATTAACAAATAAATACACCAATTATCAAACTTTGAAATCAACATTTCACCAAATAGTCATTAACTACATTTTAATTTCTACGAATACCAAATACAATCAATAAACTTACCATCATTAACTTTTAACAATTATGAATAGTATTATTCCTTTATTTTTTATTTTTTTTCTTTATCAGTTTATTTTTTCTTCTTAACATATTTCATTCATTGTCTTTTTTTAAAAATGATGAAAATAAATGATTAAATCTTAAGTACTTAAAATTGTCAAATTACCTTATAAAATGAAATTGAAAAAAATTATTTTTTTTTTTAAAGATTCACTATTTTAAAACATTTTTTTAAATCATTTGTGAGGTTTAGTTTCAGACAGTTCATGTATAAATAATTAACGTATCAAATATTTTTATGATATAACTCAATTTTATCTACAATTAAATATATCAACATATAATTATTAAAGGACAAAATTAAACCATCAACAGAACTTTTTTTAAAATTATTTTTACGAATTTAAAAAAAAATCATTTGTGCATTTGATTAAAAGAAGAATTAATATTTTTAAAACATATTAAATTATACAAATTATTGAATAAGATATACCATCTATAATAATAAATTTCTTTCACTTTAAATACCTATGTTATATGTAATTGTATCAAACAGATATTTTATTATGTATTATTTATTTTTATTTTTAGTTTTATTTAATTTTTCATGTTAAAATTATTTTATATATAATTAGAAAATTTTCATTTTATTTATAGTTTATATGCTACTAGTATTGTTGTACGCATTTTGCGCGTGATTAAAGCGAAAAAAAATTAAATTTAATTATGAACTTATAAAAGAATAAATAATTCACTACAAAAGTAATTTTGATAAATTATTTATGTATAAAGGTCCCATATATAGATATTCTACCACTAATTAGAACCCATGGTAAATTAGAATTTTCCTTAGCGAACGCAAGGTATTTTCTTGATACAGATAAGGAAGACGTAAAAATCTATCAAATAAGCAAGATTTAGGAATATTTCCATGGCTAGAAGTCCTTATTTTATCACCTCTTTTTTTATATTTTAAAAGTCAATATTATAAATATAATTTTAAATAATGAATTTTTTTTAAAAATGGTGAAAATACGATTTTATCTAAAACAAAGTCTTTTAATGAAGCGCAAAAAATTCAAACAACATTTTTAAGAACATTCACACTTTTAATATAGTATGGATAGATTGATAATAGGTTTAAATGTTTTTAGAAAATTTTTATTTATTTAGAGTTCATATTCTATTAAATACCTACAATATTAATATATGACTTTCTTGGGTTATTTATAATTTGTTGTTACTGAAATATTTTCAAATTATATTTAGAAATACTTAAATATGCAAAATATTCAAATTATATTTGAATATTTTTAATTTAATATACTGAATGTGCATAATCCATTTTACCTTTTTATATCACATATATTCAATCCCTTTATATATTGTATATAATTTATTTTCTAATTTACTAATTTAAATTTTGTTTTCTTTAAGTTCCTTAACTTAATAGGTAGAATAACAATTTTATGAATTTATGATAAAATTTAGTTTTAATTTTATGACTATTATTTTAATATAATATGCATTAGCGTATTTATATTGTATGTATGTGTATATTTTTATTTTTCTCCACTCTTACTTTATGCGTTTCATATTACTTGACCCCTTCTTAATATGACACCCTTTAAAAAAATAATTAAAAGAATATTTTATTAAACTAATGTTATTAATAATGCTTTAAATTTCTAAATTTAAGTACTACTATACTTTATGCAATTATTTAATAATAATGATAGAAATTAAAAAATATTACATCTTCTTTAATTACAAAATTATTTATATACATATTCTTTAATTAAAAAGTTATTTATATACAATATTATTTAATTAAAAACTATTTATTTAAATTTGATAATGAATTAAAAATTATTTACTATGTTTAAAAGCAAAGTGGTTTATGAGAAAAAATCAATTAATACAGCAACAATAATTGAAGATAGAATACATTAAATAAAAATATTTTTAATGTGATAAACAGTAAATATAGAATAATTTGAATAATAAAAGATAAAATTTATTTTTGTATAGTAAATTTTAAAGTCAAATGACTTTTTTATATAATAAAAAAATAAAAAAAATAATTTTATGTATAATAAACTCAAAGTTTGATGATGATTGATACAATTTTAGTTTATGATTTTTTTTTTTTTTTTTTTTGTAGTTTCACTATTCAACTTTTCAGTTTTTTCAATTTTTCGTTTACATCAATTTTTATCACATTATGAAAATAAAAATAAAATTAAATAAGAATTGAATAATCATCAAAATACTAGCTCAATTTCATTGTAACCACAATAATCTATTCAAAATAGAAATATTATATTTAAATAAATATTTTTAGCTTCATTTATTTAGGATTTTTATTCCAGTTGATTTAACTATTTAAAAAAAAAACATTATAGGAGGATGTAAGTGTAGAATTTTTATACTTAAAAAATATAATTATTTTTATAAAATATAAAGGATTTATCATTAACTGTGTCACAGTATGAAAATATTCAGTGTAACTAATTAAGATTAATCCTTTTAAAGCATTTTGAGTTTTGTTTTTTTTAGTAAAATATTTTCAGATGTATTTCAAAAATTATTCAAATACGGAGTTTAAATTTATTTAAAAACAATAATTATAAAATTGTTTAACTAGAAATCTTATTATTAACAAATATAAGTTGGTTAGCAAGTTATCAAATTATCACTATCTTGGATTGTTGTTAACGGGTGTCAACATTTATGAAGTATATGATTTTTATGGTTTTTATAATGTGTTGATATCTACCACATCTAACGTTTTTTAAGTTTTAACTGTCATTATTAAAATATTTTCAAATTGTATTTAAAATATTATTTAAACATGCGAAATTTTATATTTAAAACTCTTCAATATTAGTATTTTTTTTCTTTTTATTTATTTTCATTATTGTTTATATGTGATTTAAGAGTAAAATGTATGCAAGGTAAGATTTTATTGATATTGAAGTTTTAAATATTTGTACTTATAATGTTTTTAAACTAAAAAGTATTTATTTGAAATTTTCAAATAGCATATTGACTTTCTGTCGTCCTACTTCTAAAGATGTATAAAAAAAGATTTGAAATGAAAAATCATTTATATTATCATAAAAAAAATATTATAAATAAAATCACATAGCGAAAATCATAATAAAAATGGTTAAACATTTATGTTGACAATTTTAATAATGGTTTATTATGTGAAATACTTAAGAAGTAAGACTTAAATATCAGTTTTTTTTTTTTTTACTATAATGTGCCAATGTCTACCATATCTAAAGTATTTTAAGTTTTGATTGTCATCATTGAGATAATTTTTTAATTACATTCAAAATGATTTAAACATATAAAATTTAAATTTATTTAAATGTAATAATTAATAAATTACTTAATTAGCGATTATATCAATAATAAATATAAATAATGATCCACAAGTTATCAAATAGGCAAAACACAAGGACACAAAGCTACAACATTGATAGATGATTCAATTTATTTATTTTAATTTTATATAAAAATAAAATTCATATAGGGGTATATTTGATCATCTCGCAAAGTTTAGGGGTATATTTGATACTTCTCCCGTGTGATTTTGATAGTTAATGTCGATCTTAAATATCCTCGTTAGGATCTATTTACTCATCACTATGTGAATTTCTCATTCGAATTTAATTCTTTAGTACGAAAATATAACAAATAAAAAGAAAGAGTGAGAATAGAATGAAAGAGAAAAAGAAAGAAAAAATTAAAATTATTTTTTTGTGTTCATATTGTAATTTATTAAAGCAAAAAAAAAGTACATAGTAATTAATATAACATATTAATATCCATATCTTGCTTACATAATCATATCAAAACTGACTTTTTCAAATTTATCTTTTATTTTTTATTTTAAGTATTTATTTTTCACTTTATAAGTTAATTTAATGCTCATATTTATCTGAAACCAATCCTTATTAGATTTTAAGCTAAGTATTTTTTTAAATTCAATCTTATAGTTAGTTTATGTTTTAACTCATGTGTTATTTAATAATATATCTAGTCTCATCTATATTATATTCCTTGAAAAACACTGTATTAATATTCACTTTAAATTATCCTTTAATCATTTTTAATATTAAATATTTTAATTATTGTATTTTTTATTAAATAAAAGATAACTACACTCAATTTTGATAAATTAAAAAAAATCAACTTTTCAAATTATTTTCAAAAATGAAGACACTCAACTAAAAAAAAACTAACTACATTTCATGTTGCAGCATTGTTTATTAATATCATTCAAAAATATTTTGTGACTATTAATAATTTATCACTTGACTTGATTCCATTATCCGTTATATTTTTTCTTTATTATTTTATTTCTATCTTCTTTTTGAATCTTTCAGATAATGTTTGTACGATTCTTAAGAAAAATAATTAAACATGAACAATTAATGTGAAACTAAATGAATAAAAATATGATACACGAAAATAAGAACACATTCTTATCAAATGAACATATAAATAAGTAATATAAATTTTTAGATTAAATGGTAAAAAAAGTGTTACATTTCAATTTTATACTTGAACTTTGTAAGAAGGATCGAATGTACTCTTACATGATTTTTTTAATAATAATAATTAAAAAATTAAATCAAATTTTCACGTTAGCCAAAAGATATATATCTAAATCATTTATATATTTTTTTCCTATAATACACAAAATAAATATATTTGACATTAATAAAAATGACACATATTTATTTTAAGAAAAGAATATAGTGAGACTTTAATTTATAGTTCTTTCCCCATGTTTGACCATGGAAATATTACTAATGGAGTAATTAATTTCACTAATTATTTAATGTATTGGAAACACAAGTCAAGAATATATTTAATTCTTAAGATAAAGACAAATATGTAAAAAAGATTTTTTTTTTAATCATTTTGACCAAAGTTTGGACAAATTTTTGGGTCAAAAGAATTTTTCCTTAAATTAATGAAAGAGGAAAAACCAATTAATACAACACATTTAAAGTAAAATTTAATCTCTTACCTCAATAATTATAAATAATAAATTAATAAAAAAGGAAAAATCAATTAATTAACACCCTTTTTTTCTATGTTCCGTTATTTTCAAATTTTTTCGCCTTTTTCTTTTGTGTTTTTTCCTGTATGAGAGAGACAAAACTCATTAATTAATTTCTTATTATGATGCTATCATTATGAATAATATAATATTAGAATTTTGATTATTATCCTGTAGTTTTTGTGTTAGTTGAATACTTGGTCTATGAAATGGGTTTTTGTTGTTCTTAATTAATTTTGTACTCCTGCTTTTTGAAGGGAATAATCAACTTTAGGACATCCCCTCGCTTAAATTTAGGGATAGCAAAATTAAATTTAACTCGCCCAAATCATTAAAGTTCAAATAGATTACTAACCCGCTTATCAGTTTAACTCATCTTAACCCAATCCATTTAAAATTGGGTTGATATGCAACCCGAATTGACTCAAAAGAGATCTTGCCAAAATATTTTTAAAATATTTTTTTTTAATTTAATATATTTTTTATAGTCATAATAAAGAAAAATATAATTTAATTAAGTACTAAAATATTTTAAAAGAATAAATAAAATGAGTAAAACTTAGTAAAAGTTGAATTGGGTTGGGTCTTGACCAACTTTCTAACCCATTACTCAACCCGTTTTGACTTAACCCATTTTGATCCAAGCAAATTCAGGTTGGGTTGAGTTTTGACCTGTTTATTGTCTTGACCCATTATAACCCGCTCAAATTTGACCAAGCCCGCCCAATTGCCACCCCTATCTGAATTCTAGGGAGGAAAGTACGTTTGGGTCAAATTAATTAGCGTAATTTGGGGCTTTAAACCTCATAAAATTCGAATGGTTGAAGCTGATGTAGTTACTTTCGAAGTAACAGAAAGAAAAGCAACTATGGAGTGGGATAGACATTGAAATTTTATTACATGTCATAAAATTTAAATGACTGAAGTTGAAGTAGCTACGTTCGAAGTAACAAAAAGAAAGCAACTATCGAACTGGGAGAGACATTAAAATTTTCTGAAATTCTACCAGACGTGTTCAATTAATCAACATTAGCCCATTTCCTCATTTAAATTCGAGTGAGGGAACTAAGATGATGTGGTCAAATTAATTTGTTTAATTTGAGGCTTTAAACCTCATAAAATTCAAATGGCTAAAGCTGAATTAGCTACTTTTGAAGTGACAGAAAGAAAAACAACTATCAAAGTGAGAGAGACATCAAAATTTTATGAAGTTCTACAAGACGTATTCAATTTCAATTAGAATTTTTGGATTACTCTATCTAAATCCTTACTCATGCCTATATAAAGGTTAATATATTCTCTTAAAGATGTATGTTGAAAATTTCATAAATTCATAAACAGATCAATATATAACCAAAACCTCCTTACATGAAAATGAAATAAATTCTAAGGAGGTCCTCAAATCACGGATTTTTTTTAAGAAGTACCCATTTATGAATAAAAATAGACTAAATGTATGCAAACTTTACCACTATCTCACAGAGATAGAATAACAATTATAGAACGTAAAAATCAAATAGCAAACAGATTCTTACACACAGCAAATGATAATAAAAAATCCTCATCGCGATTCGCGAGGTATACTCTCAGCAATATGTGTTACACTACGAACAAGACAGATGAAAATTATAAAGCACAAATGACTGACTACAACAGTGAATTGCTTTTACATTGTTATAATGTTATACATAAACTAATGTTCTGTAAGAACCTGATGCCTTTTGACATTTTTACCTTCTAAAACTTGACCATCAGAAGCAAGAACTGGAAAAATAATTGTCTTGCTTCCAAGTTCCAACAAAATCCTCACAATCCTTCCAACTGCGCACTATTGATATTAATTAGCAGAGTATAACAAATATTAAGGGAAAACGAAGAGAAAAATTGAAGTTGAAATACACAAATAGGAACCAATCAACAGCTCCCAAAAAAGTAAAAGAAGAGCATTAGTTCTAGCAAGTGGCAGATTGAAGGGAACACTGCTTGATGAACTGCTCACACTAAATTGTCCAGCATTCATATATTCGTCCTTGCCTGAGGTTATAGACACGTTCACGGGTGATGAACCTATAACAAAAGCATTATACGAGTGGTTAACATCGGAACTTCTTAGCAGTATGGAAATGTAAGCATCGTCAAGAATCAAATCTTAAAAGATGGTACTTACAATCATATTCTACCCATCCAATTCTTTCTCGGGCCAGGTCATATACGATGATCTTATCTTTAAGAACAAGATCTGTATAGCAAGAGAAAGAGAGGTGAGTGACAACTGTATTCAATCATTACACTAGATTCTCTACAGACTGGCAGAAATGATGCAAGCCATGCAATTAGGGGTAGTTTGGTTGTGGTATTGAAGCAAATAATCCAAACATAAAACCCCTCATAAGATAATACAATGTTTGGTTGGTCAAATAAGAACGGCGTGATTGCCACACAACTAATGTATAGTTAAGAGTAACCACAGCAGAACAATTGCTTCAGCATTAATCATTGCATAAACAATATAGCCCTGCATTAGAATCCCCATATTACTAGTGAGTGAATCAAACAACCCCTTAGGGAGCCAACAGAGATACATATTATATGACAAAACTTCATCATGACAACCTTTCAACATTTCCACTCCAAATCACATAGAACATGACTCCTATAACCACTTAATCATTAAAAAACACTTGATCATCTCACTTTTAGCTAGCATGAGATCAACAGTTCAATTTGAGTTCACTGTTACTTGCTACATGATAGGGATAGAACAAGATACAAGCCCAAACAAATTTCAGTTTCACTATTTACATCTATAAGAAAGACAATCAAAAAGCCGGGATATACAAAAGGCTGCTACATTATGTCCAGGAACTATGTTACACCAAGGACTCTGCATCTGTTTCTACGACTGCTCTACCAAACGGCAATGCCCCTCATCTATACAAGTACTTTTGAACAGACATTATCACAGAATCAAAAAGATCATACCACAAGGTGTTTTCTATAATACAGATAGAACCTTTGGAAATGGAAGTGCAACCACATTCACTTTATAACCTTTCTTTTCACTAACAGCTTTCCATGAATTCCACTTTCTGCTCTCTTTGGACATCAGAGAACATCTGTCTGTGAGAGATGTCTATACATGCTACCTTTCAGCTAATTAAAAAATGTGTCACCTCACTGAAAACCCACTATCATAGTCTAAAGGTTTGAAGGATTTTATAAGAGGAAAGCATCAAGACAATCTAGTAATAGCAGAAATGCATCTGGGCTAAGAAGGAATCATATTTTTCATTCAAGACTAGAGAAAGTAGTTGACAGCATAAATGAGAATTCTTTAACTCTTTCAAATGACAAACAGGACTGGAACTCCCAAACTTCAATGAAAATTTGTTAAGTACCCACGATACTTGAATACACATGCATACAGATTATCACCCACAATGTTAAGCACCCACTAACAGAGTTGATATGTAGATGAAGCACGAAGAGACGTAACCATCTATCCAGAAACGAACCTCCTAAGATTGTTAATCCTACATCATTTTCTTCAAACATAACACACCACATAGCAGAACCTTCCTGTTAAGCACATAAAATAGAGTCACTTATCTTCGCAATTCATAAAGATAGAAAATAAAGTAACTTGGTTATCTGACTTTTCAGTAGAAAATGTTTCAATACAAAATATGCAGGTTTCAACACTCACCAAAAATCCCATATGAGCAAGGTAGTCTGCTGGTCTTAAATCCATGGATGCATCACCAGCAAAGTTTAGAGAAACTGGAGGAAACATATTTTCTATGCTGTTTGAGTAACAGGGGGACATGCTCAAGTCATTAAAGAGGTGTGCATAGACCATTTAAGTACTTATAATTACAATTAAACATTCATTTAAAAAAAAAACCTTGAGGAAACTAGATAGCACGGCCTTTTCCCTGACATGATTACCCTGGCTGAATGTGAAACAGTTGCAGTTATCTGCAGATGAATAAGTTAAAAACAAAAGTACAGAGAACTGGTAGATTAGTTTTTCTTACTTGCAAAGGTAGAGAGCTTTCAATTCATATAGAAGAAAAATTGGAACTGACTTTGTCTCTACCAGAAAGAAGTTTCCACAATACTTCATTTTGCTGAGGGTAAGTTTGCAATATATGTTGCAGAAATATTGGTACACAAAAGAAGAAGTCAAACCCCATTACATGGAGAACCCTTACCTGAAATATTCTACAAACAAGGAGGATCACAGGAAGACGTGAAAACTTTCCACTAACCAATCTTGATCATGAAATAAGATTTGAAGTTCCTGATGTCCCCATAAGTTTTGGCTGTTTTGCTTATTTTTGAGAATTTAGCAATTTGAATTAATACTTATGAAGTTATTTGTTAGATCGTGGTGCTTTGGAAGCTAAATGTGACTGTAGAAGCATTTGGAAAATCAAAAGGAAGAAGAATGGAGAAAATGAGACAAAGAGGTCATCCTTGCTGGAATGCCCATCTGATCCGCACATTTTAGTGATTCAACTTGTTGATTCACAGAGTAATTAATGGAGTAAGAAGGATCAAGCTTCACTAAATATCAAGGATCCGATATAGAGCTTTTCTATATCCATTGTCACTTAATCATAATGTGTTTTGAATATTTTGTGTTGCCCTGGAATGTATTTATGAACTAAATACTTTTTATTAGGATTTAGATACATTCTTTTTTGGAGGTTTCATCACTGTTTCTTGATTCTTATATAAATTGGCAGACTACTTGCTAGAATTGTTTACCTAATTGCATTTTTGATGTTTTTATTACTTGATCACCAATTAAATTGCAAAGGTAATTTAAGTCTACCAGGAAGAGGGAAAACTCAAGTCTAAAACCTGAATTGGATAGCCTTTGATAGTTTGATTAATCCATCCTGACTAGAATCCCCACTGTAAAAGATGGTGATTAGCTTGTGGGATAGGAATATAACCACTGACCTTAAGCATTCATCTTTAAATCAAGACTTATTCTGGGTTATAACTATAGCCTATGGTCCATAGGTATAACTTGGAAGGTAATGGGCAAAAATAACAGGTTCACTCAACATAGAAATATACTTGTGGGTATTAATTTGAGAATTTTGGAATAAATCACGAAAAGAAAACTTACAGCATTGATAAAGGGTCTATAAGCTTCTGACGCAAGATAAACTAAAGTTGTACCAGAATCAACAATAGTTCCTCGATCACCAGAGGACACAAAAACTCCTGGATCAACCGGCAAAATTTGCCCATTAACGGCAATGCTCTGCAGATATACAGTGTAATGAACCCTGCAAGATTAGAGAAAAGCAACAAATAGATGATGCCTCATCCATCCTCCTCCTAAGTACGCACCATTATCAGCGCAAATAACTGATTGGAAGAACATATCAGAGAACGTCACAAACTATGAAAAGTGGAATAAGTGTTGAGTACATAAAAGTAGCCTATATTTTTAGGTAGTGGAATAAGTGTTGAGTACATTAAAGTAGCCTATATTTTTAGGTAAGTTACATTTAATTACCTATATGTGAAGAGCCATCCATCTGGCATTCAAAACTAAAATGATGGATATATTGAAAGATTTCCACGTGGGTATTGATGTCACCATATTTACATGAAGACTACTTTGAGAAACATAACACATTTTGAAACGCCAAATAGAATACCAAGCCCTTGGATTGTTGACTTATATGAAGAGCCTCATGTTGCTTAATCCCTGCCAAGCTCTTGGATGGTGGATTTGTATCGAGAAGCTAATGCTTCTTAATCACTTCTTCTCTCTTTTTTCTCTTTGACGGTGGAACTGTTGAGTGGCAGAGCCAAGAACTTACGTAAGGAGATTCGGAACACCAAATTTCTGAATCCCTTTTACCGCTAAACACTACTTTTCCATAAAGTCAAGGGGATGGATTTCGGAACACCAATTTCTGTACCCCCTTTACCACTAAACAATAATTTTCCATAAAGTCAAGGGGGTGCAACAATTTTATATAACTCTTTTTTTTTTTTTACCCTATTTGCACTTTATAATTCTTTTCATTAAGGGTTTCTTCTTACTAATTTCACCCCTGCTGCTGGTTGGGGGGGGGGGGGGGGGGGGAGCAGTTGCTGCAGGATATCAACCTAATGCACAAATTACTTACAAACGATTCTAAGCAAGAAGGACTAATCATCTACAATAATAGATATACGAGGTGGAGAAGGTATAACATTCAGAACCAAATAGCACACATGGGATCATTTTTGGCATATTTTCATGCTCAATCAGTATCACAAACTATCAAAATGATTATTATATAATCTAAGGCATATTCCATACATAACTTTTAATTTCTAAACATCATAACCTAGAACAAAACAGTTTATTTATCAGATAGAAATTAATACAATAATACGTACTTTGACGGAACAAGGGGACTATAAACGATGCTTGGATTCAAAATCTCACCAAGAACTAGTATACCTCCACCGTTGCCATCTCCTTTCAAACAATGTGAAAACACTTTTGGAGATATTCCACGTGAAGATAATTGAGATATTACTGAAAGACCTTGTCTACCAAGCCCAAAAATTCCATCAATTGCTCTATCCATCTTGGTCAGGCCCCCAGACTGAGAGGTACTGCACCTGTTTTGATGTAAAATCAAAGTTTGAAAAGAAAATACAGGCACGGGCTAAAACTTACCACCATATAACAAAGAGAACGTAAAGCAATAGGGCCTATAGACATAGAATTATGAGAGAATAACCAAATACTTAAATTTACAAAAACGTCTAAAACTTCATGTCAAATGACATCTTCAAGCAGAAATTTTAGACCATGCATGAGACAACTCAACTCGGTACTCACTTTCCCAACAAAAAGAAATGAATTTACTATTTATGCACATCTAATCATCATTGAAGCATGGCAGTACCCATCTACTCAAGCGAATCGTGTTGCCTAGTTACAAATTATTCAGGTAGCTTCTAGGTGAAGTATGTTTTGCTACTAGATCAAAACCTAGATTAGTAAAAATTTAGTTATATCGATATACTTTTACTTCTCTATGGTGCAGATATTGTTATGTCCCATGCTAGCAAGACTCCTAAATTAAAGTTGCTGGGACTCTTCACTTTCATTGCCGCTCTCGTGTCGACACGATGTGGGTGTGGGTGTGGGTGTGGCATCCGTACGAGATCTGGTCAACTGATTCTGGATACCTTGACCAAAATAGATGGAAAATAGATACAATGACTTATGTAATCAAAACAAAAGCTTGAGGTGAAATTGAAGAAAATGAAATACCTTGTATATTAGAAATTTCTCTGTCAATTCTATCTCCTTCTGAGTTTCAACTCCCAAGAATGAAAGAATGATTTATGCAGGCCACATTTGTATAAATTCTTGTCATCAAGGATACATGCGAAGTTTAAGTTAAGTGGTTTCAAGATTTAGGAAGTAGCATTGTTTTTGGAATGAATTAAAAAGCAACTTTGCCACATAAACATGAAAGGAGGGTGAATAGAGGGCATATTTGCTATGTGCGTTAATCAAGACCTTGTTTAAACCTTACATTGATTTTATTCTAAACATTAAGCAAATACAAATGATAAAGTTTTTTTGTATCACATAGATAAAAAAACATCCCCACACCGTGTACAAATGATACAAATGAGGCTTGCCACGTAATCCATCCCCAAGGGAGATAAACTTTAAGTATCTTGGGCCCATCATTCAGAGTAATGGCGATATCGACGATGATGTCACACATCGTGTTGGGGCAGCATGGACGAAATGGAGGCTTGCCTCAGGAGTATTTTGTGATAAGAAGATACCACCTAAGCTTAAAGGCAAGTTTTACAAATGGTGGTTAGACCATATTTGCTATATGGGGTGAAGTGTTGGCCTATTAAAAATTCACATATTCAGAAGATGCAGGTTGCGGAGATGAAGATGTTGAGATGGATGTGTGGACATACCAAGAGTGATAGGGTTAGGAATGAGATCATTTGGGAGAAGCTAGAGGTAGCTCCTGTGGCTGACAAGATGAGGGAAGCGAGACTGCGTTGGTTTGGACATGTGCAGAGAAGGCGCATCAATGCTCCTGTTAGGAGGTGCGAGAGGTTAGATTAAAGGGATACACGGAGGAGTAGAGGTAGGCCGAAGAAGTATTAAGGGGAAGTGATCAGATAAGATATGGCGAAACTTCACCTCACCGAGACACGGCCTTAGATAGAAAAGAGTGGAGGTTGCGTATTAGAGTAGACGGCTAATAGGTTAGTAGGGGTAGGTCGATATATGACTTTGTGATAGTAGGATAGTAAGAGTAGTGATGTCTGTACATCGTATGTTGCCATTATATTTATTTACTTTTAGCGTATTAACATTGCCTTTATATCTTGTGTTGTCATTTTTCGTTTTGTTATGCTAAATTTATCGAATTTGCATACTATCATGTGCTTTTCCTGTCCTTTCCTTTTTCTATATCTAGTTTATTCTGCTTTTGGGTTTGAGACGAGAGTTCCCAGGAAACAGCCTCTCTCTCTATGAGGTAGTGGTAAGGTATGCGTACATTCTATCCTCCCCAGACCCTACTTGTGGGATTCCAATGGGTATGTTGTTGTTGTATAGATAAAAAAACAGATTCATGCAAAAATCGAGTTCCTTGCTGAAGAAGTATGTCGAAATTCAATTTTACATGCAATAAAATGATGATGTGATCCATATTATAAGCTACTAGACCCCATTAGCATTATTTCTAACTTATTCATATTTTGATTTCACTGACTAGCCTCATCAAGTGGGTCTTTTCTTTAAGAAAGGTTAGCCACATTAATCAAGTAATTAGGAGCTTCTTTTGGTTGACATATCCTTTTAATAGGCATTAATGTTTGATATCAGTTCCAAATACACATCAAGAGTATATCCATACAGCCATCCCAGTAATCACACTCACCCGAAAACAATTGGTGATGAAGAGTTGGCAATCAGTGAGGTCCCCAGGACTGTGTCAAAATACATTATATCCGACACGTAGTAGCCAGTTGTGCCACTGTCATCTCCATAACGAAAGGTGTAAACACATTGATTTGTTTGACTAGAGCACTCAGCCGAAGCACACATTTGGTCTGAACAAGAGATAAGAGATGCAGTTGATGAGCTGGCAATGTCATAGAAGTTGAGCTCAACCTGCAATAACATATAGTGTTAGAAAATTCCGAAAGAGTTTTTTTTTCTTTATCATAATTTGTGAATAAAGTGAAGTAACGACAGTATGAAAGGAAAATAAGGTCCAACCCCAAGTCCACTTATTTGAGGACAATTGTTGCAGGAACTACATGTAACCCACAAGATATCACTTCCGGTATCAATCTGCACATTGTATTCTCTTGGTGGAGATCCCAGTTTGACTTTTGTATAATAAATGCTAAGATTATAGAAAAAATAGAAAAAAAAAATGATGACGGTCAATAACATTGGGAGGCTAGAAAGGATCACACATCTACAATATTTACAACGTGCTTAACAACAATCACTAAAATCATCAACTCCAATAACAACACAAAGAAAATGTCATATTTGATCATATATTAGAAATGCCCATAAACCAAAGCACATCAATTTTAACTAAAAGTTCTACACCAGAACTAATAAACAGTAAGAATTAAAGAAAAGATATCAGAATCTAACCAAATCCAACCATAGAAATGACTTTGAAGCACAACCAACAATGTAACAGATAGCACATCATCATGAATGTTTTTTATACCTTTCAATCTGAGAACCACCAATAATAAAATAACAAGCACATTTTCATGCAAAGTACAGTTTGAACCTTGAAACATCAGGAATCTCTTGCTCCAAGCCAGTTCAAAAGAAGACCTTATGCGACAACATTGCGAAACGGATGTATGCAGAAATGGCAGAATGTCAATATAAACAAACAAATAAACAAACTAGAAATAAACAAGCACAAAGTTTCTTTCCATTTCAACTGATTCTCATGTGCATCAAACAAATAAAAACTCTCTCTACAAATATCACAGGCCATAACATCAAAAAGAATCAACCATTCCCAAAATTCACAAAAAGTACTATCCAAATAATTAACAATGAAGGTTAAAAAAAGAAACACAAATAACCCAAAAAAAAAAAAAAAACTACACCTTTGGTTCACTCTTACTCGTCACATTTCATTTCTCCAACTGTCAAACAGCATGGTATTTCACCAAAAAATTTAAATGTATTTTTTCATGATATTAATATGTGAAAAGACTGCAACTTATACTATTTCTTCTATTGTTTTCAAACATCAAAATTTTAAAAATTGAATTAATCTAATTCAATTCAGCTTCGGAAACTAGTTAAACATGACAAATAAAAGTGATTTTTTTTTTCAATCCGTCGTAGTAACAAAGATACCCGACGAGGAAGGGGTCAGAGGAACCGATAACTGGAAAATCAACGACTCCACCGGCGAAATTCTGCAAAATTCGAGCATGCCTAGCTCGGTCTCTAGCTATGAGCTCCTCGAACTCAACTACACTATGATTCACCGGAAACACTCTTTCCAAGTGCAACACACCCGCCGGAAAATTTGCCCCAACGGTGCCGTCTTCTTCCGCAATAGCGGCGGTAGCCGCCATCACCATCATCAACACCTTCATGCAATTGCCAGGCAGCATAATTTTTAGGTAAAAGTAGTATTCAATTGAACAAATATGTATAGCTCAGAGCATTATCAGTTGCTACAGCCTGCACTGCAAAATGTTTGCCAATTTTCGAAAAAAGAGAAGAAAGAAACTTTTTTCCTGAAATATTATTTTATTGAATTTTCACTTTTTGGAATTTTTACACAACAAAAATATCTTTTTGTAAATAAAAATTTTGTTCAACATATTTATTCGGGTCAAAATTATTTTTTTTAATTTTTGAACTAATTTTTCTCTAATTAAAAAAAATTATTAGAATTTTTTTGAAGAAAAAGGACAAATATATTACTTAATTTAGGAATTTAGAGCAATAAATCTTATTAAAAAAGTTATACATATATATCCCTATCGTTTAACAAATAATTAAATTTATCTTTTTTAGTAACATATTTATATTTTTATTTAATTACAACAACAACATATCCAGTGAAATTCCAAAAATTCATTGGATAGAATGTACGCAGACTTTACCACTACCTCGTAGCTGTTTCCTGGGAACCCTCGTCACAAAACTCCAACAACAGAATTATATTTTTATTTAATTAAAAAAATTTAAATTATAACAAGGATTTATTAATATCTTTTTTATTTTTAAAAATTATAAAGACGAAGAAAATCTTTGATTTGAAGTGCAAGATTAGTGGTAAAAATTTATTTTTGTTATTTAATTAAGTCAAGAATCATACTTAAATTCATAAAAATATTCATTTAATTAAGAGAAAAGCAAGAAATATTAATCTTAAACAGATTGACTGGTAGTCATCGAAGCAATTTAGACTGATGTTAGGTTAATCATGAGTTCAATGGGGGCAATATAAAATTAATATAATCACTAATAGAGATATAAATTGGAACAATATTAAATTAAAATAATTTGCCTTTCGTCACTCTTAATTTTGATTTGATTCGTCTTATTTAAATTTTAAATTTCATTTATAATTAAAATTTTAATCATAATTTATATAGGTAATTTAATTCTTTGAAATTGTTAGAGAATTTTTTTTTCTCTAATAAAATTATTGAAATTTTAAGAATAATTTTCTCAAAAATATTTGTTTAGTTAATTTAACCGCAAGTTAGCGTCAGGCTAAAGCAACGCTGCAAATTTTATTTTATTTTATTTTTGCTGCAAATTATATATTTACATCTCCCCCTTTTTTTTTCACTTTCCTTTTCTCTCATTCTGCCACAAGTACAATGGCCGACAATTCTAGTACCACCGCCACCACCAGTAGCACCGCCGCTTCTACGACGGCAAACCCACCGGAAACCAAAAGTTGGGCAGACCAAGCCGACGAGATCGATGAAGCCGAGCAGTCTTCCGCCGCTAATGAAGACGACGTTATTGCGGAGGCGAATGTTGGATCTCTACAAGTCGATGAGTCCAAAAGAGTCAACTCCACTCTCTCTGATCCAGATGATTCAAGTATACAAGCCGTACGGTTTTCCTAACTCTAATTGTTTTTTTGGGGATTTGAATAAGCTGATTTTTTTTTAAACTTTTAGCTAAGTTAGGTTTAATCAATGAAATATAGGTTACGTCTGGTGATACTATGTATAAATCAGCGAAGAGATTTGAGGATTTGAACTTATCTCCTGAGCTGTTGAAGGGATTATATGTTGAAATGAAGTTTGAGCGTCCTAGCAAAATTCAGGAAATTAGTTTGCCTATGATTCTTACGCCGCCGTACAAGAATCTAATTGCTCAGGCTCATAATGGTTCTGGTAAAACTACTTGTTTTGTGCTTGGGATGTTGAGTCGGATTGATCCAAAGCTTGCTGCTCCTCAAGCTCTCTGTATCTGTCCAACCAGAGAATTGGCTATTCAGGTTTGATATTAGATGCTAGTACCCTTTCTCTTCTTCTTTTCGTTCTTGATTTTTGTTTTCTGAGTATGGTGATGTACTGGTGTCTGGTGTCCATATTGTGCGCACCTTGACTTATCTGCAGGGTGCCTAAATCTCCTTAAGTAGAACATTTCCTCCAGGCCACCAAGGCTTAGGAAGATGGAAAAAAAACTCAAATTGCCCTTTTTGTTGGCTATCTTCCTAGATCTTTGACCAACATCATTGACCTAGGCACATCTTTGGGTGCAATAATAATGCTGGCATTGAAGAATTAAATTCTTGTTGGATCAGTTACTTCAATTTTAATGTATCAAATGTTTAGCTCAATAGAAAGTTTTATGCAACATTATGCGTATCAGATTATGCATGCGTTTTTTCTTATATATCTGCTTCACTAGATATCTATTTATTTATTCCCGGAAAGATACCCGCCACACTACATATCTATATTTAGGAACTTTACCTACATTGGATGTTTATAATGTTGTCTGTAAGGTTATGTTGTATCTATTCCTGCATGTATTTTTTGAGATGTTTTTAGATGTGATGGGAAGTATTCATATTTGAGTTCATTGTTTGGTGTCATCTGGAGTAGTGGTTTAAGCTGTTTTTTATGGGAAATCATAGAATCAAATGAGAAGATGAGAAAAGAATGATCCTTTTTAGTGTTTTACATTTCAAAGAAGAACTCAAGACGTCTCTTCATTATTCACCCAACAAAAAAATAATAATTTAGAATGTTTAGTTTAAAATGGTGGAAAATGCTGCAGAATATGGAAGTGCTGTTGAAGATGGGGAAATTCACTGGCATAACATCAGAGTTAGGTATCCCAGCAGATTCTGCCAACTATATTCCGATTTCAAAACGGCCACCTGTAACGGCACAAGTAGTGATCGGCACACCTGGGACTATAAACAAGTGGGTTACAGCAAGGAAGCTGGGCATGAGTTGCATGAAAATTCTTGTATTTGATGAAGCGGACCACATGTTGGCAGAGGTAATTGGTTCTCTATCTACACTTGCTAGTCTTCCTTTGTTTTTTCCCCTTTGTTGATGTTTATCCTTATACATGTAATTTTTGAATTCTTTAAATCACTTCGCATTTTATGTTTATTGGTGTAAAAAAATGGATTTAGCCTTTGCTTTCTTAGATGGATGGTAATGTTGAGGTAATGAGCTAATTATCTAGTTTCCAAGCTTCACCTTTTAAGGATTTTGCTCCAAATGTTAAGAATTTGTGCTTTGTCCTTTTATCAGTTCTCAGTATCTGATTATTGTTTTATTGTGTGTGTGCACAGAGTGGTTTTCAGGATGATTCCATAAGAATAATGAAGGCAATCGTTAAAGCCAGCGCTGACTGCCAGGTTGGTTAAAGTTTGGTCTTTTTGCTTTTTATATTTTCTGTTCACCAGTTGATAGAATTTTTTTTGAGGTTTTAGCTGCTATGAATTGCTTAGTTTGTAATAAGAGTCTGTAAACCTTCAGAGGTCACATGCAAAGTTGAGTCTCTCAATTGGTTGAGCCTTAGAGTGCCACATTGCATTTTTCCTAATACCAAAGTGAAGAGAAACTTTTGCAGCATACGTAAATTTAGCATGTCAGGATGACAAATTAAATTGTATACTTGTTTTCTTGTGATGGTGGTTCGTGGGACAACTCACACGCATGTATAATAATACCTGCTAAGTAAATCTTTTTAGTGAAGGCTTAGACAGGAAGAGACCACGTCATTTTTATTAAAATTTTTTGGCCTCTACTAGGGTTTAAACCCAGCCATTGTCCATTCAAGCTTCAATATTTGTTCAGTCACACCTTTGGTGCATCAAATTATTTTTTATAACAGTAATAACTATGCCTCAGTGGCAACTTAAGTTGAGGGTTGACTTCATGAATCAAGGCTGATATGCCACTCCTTTCTTTTGAAACTGGTAAAGTTGTATTCCTCTAATGATGGAGACCTTCAGAAAATTGTTAAGAACAGACTAAGGTACTTACAAAGAATCTACCAACTTTCAAGTTTCTTCTATACAATGTTCTGTTGTATGCTCAGGCATACTCCAAATTGATCTCTGTTACACTGAAGAAGAAAGAAGGGAGAGATGATTATTTGTCTCTTCTTTCTCACAGTCATGTCACCCCATTTAAACTCATCTCAGGCCAATACTATATAAAATAAAAATAAATATAAAAAGTAATAAAATTTCTTTGTATTTTCACCGGCATATAAAATGTATAGATCTCTGCAAGGATGAACAACTCCTAGATAAGTATAGCACGCAAAATACAAGTGCAGGTGCTAACATGAATAGAGCATTTCCTCATTTAATAGGCGTGCCCTTCATGGAGCGTTTGCCAAATTCAGTCTTCCAAAACCAACCAACTAAAAGATTTGCTTTGAAGTACAACTGACAATGCACATAACACTCACAGCTGCAAAACAATATAGAGAACGAAAATCGCTTTTAGTCTTTATCTCACTAGTAAAAAAGGAATAGGTTCTGCTTCATGCTTCCTCCATATGTACTCATATGGGATAGGGAGTGAGAGTAGCATATCAAGCAATATCTAAATCTTCACTGTTTTCATTTAGTGAGTCCTGAGTATAGTCTGAGGCTTAAATTAAGGTGCAATTAATAGAGCTGGCTAATACCCAAATTTATTTTAGGCAAGAAGGGATGTGATGAGCCCATGAGGGGGCTGCAAACGGGTGTGTGCTAAGTTGTTGTTTATAATACATTCTTCCTGATAAGCTCCCCCATTGGACGATTCTTGAGAAAAATATCGATGTTGAACTTTTCTTTTTCATCATCTCAATTTGCAGGTTCTTCTGTTTTCTGCAACGTTCGGGGAAAATGTCAAAGCATTTGTGAAAAAAATTGTTGAAGATCTTTTTGTGCAAGATTACAACCAAATGTTTGTGAAGAAAGAAGAACTTTCATTGGATTCAGTGAAGCAATATAAAGTGCAGTGTCCAGATGAACTTTCAAAAATCATGGTGATTAAAGACAAAATACTTGAACTAGGTCAGAAGGTGGGGCAGACAATTATATTCGTCCGTACCAGAAACAGTGCAAGTATGTTGCATAAATCATTGGTTGACTATGGCTATGAAGTGACAACAATTCAAGGTGCTCTTAAGCAAGAAGACAGAGACAAAATAATCAAGGAGTTCAAAGAAGGATTGACACAAGTTCTTATATCAACTGATCTTCTTGCTCGTGGATTTGACCAATCACAGGTAACTTTAGATTTAAGGCTTTCCAGTTGTCAACCATATATATGCTATACAAATTTGTTTCTTCTGGATATGAAACTAGTTGTGTAGCAATGGTATTTAATCTCTTTCTTTCTTGATTTCTGTCTTGGTGGGTAACATTTAGAAAATCTTAAAAGCTATTATAATCTGTTTGCAGGTTAATTTGGTGGTTAATTATGACCTCCCTGTGAGACATGAGAGACCCACAGAGCCAGATCATGAGGTATACTTGCATCGGATTGGTAGAGCAGGCCGTTTTGGACGTAAAGGTAATATGTTGCCACTTTCTTATGCATTATTCCTTGTTAGATTTATGACTGAAAACGAGCCATATATAAATGTCATGTGCTTTATCCAAAGTTATGTAATATGATTTCCCTCTTGTGTTGAGCAGGTGCAATATTCAACTTGCTGTGCGGTGACCGAGACAATATGCTAATGTCAAAGATTGAGAACCATTTCAACCATCAAGTGACTGAGGCATGTATCTACTGTTTACATTACTGCATTTTGGGCTTTTCTTTGTTTCTGACTTTAAAGATAAAAGCGGAAGCTTCAATGTTGACGGGCTTATTGTCTCTTTTCTTATCTTAAAAAAAGGGAAAATAAGAGAGGGATCACTCCTCAGGCAGTCGCTAACCGTTGTACCTTCCCTTCTGCTTACACCATTTCTTTGTGAATGTTTCGCTTTGCTCTTTGTGGTGCTACTTCCGCTAGCAACCGGTTTCGGATTCTCCTTAAGGCACCATTTTGGGGCTCAATGTTGCTGGACTCTACTCCTCTCCCCGGGCTCGCTCCGCTCTATGCCCAAAGCTCCTACCCACAATTTTCATAGGATTAGGTCATATGTGCATACAACAGGTGCTTAGCATCTGACTGCTTATGTTCATGGTCTTCTAAATAAGGCTGGAGATATAGTATCATGATTAACTACACACAGGGTTGGTAATTTGTGGCCTGAAATTGCTTTAAAGTATATTACCACCGGGGCTAATTTAAGAGATGGAACAAACTTACCTCTTTAGAATTTCTTCACTCTGTGTGAAGACCGCGGGGGGGGGGGGGGGGGGGGGGGGGGGGGGTTACGATTCAAGATAAAGATAAGATGAATGAAGCAGTTAAGCAATGTTTGTAGTTGTGCTATTCTCAGGAAAAAGAATCTGGCCAATTTCTTAACAAAACAAAGAACAAGAAAATCTTGTGGAGCAAAGAAGGGCATATTTTCATTCTTTAAGGAGTTAAAGAGCAGTTTGGTTGATTGGGGGGGGGGGATTCCCATTTCTTTAAGTAGATTGTGTTGTATGATATACATTGATGTGATCTAAAACAACAGTGTATTAGTAATCTGGTCAAAATAGTGGTCAATCACTATGCTATTTGCTATATATTACAAAAATGCCACTCAAATCATATAGCTAGGTTGCATTTTATAACCACCATGGCTTGTCATGCCTTGTGTGACCCATTTTGCCACAATAACTTTTCTTATGGAATTGAGTTTGGACATATTAAGTGCTATTTGAGAAATTATATATATATTGCTTAGGAGATATGGTGGACTTCAGAGAAACAATTTTAGCACAGTAGGATGACAACGTAGTTGAGCTTTGTTGGTGCACACTGCATGAATTATATTGCAGTTTCTAGTTCAATTTGGTATTATCCATGGAAAACATTAGAGACTCAAGTCAATTGCTTCATGTTCGTTTGGCAGATTGCCTCATGGAAGAGCGAAGAAGATTTTGAGAATGCTCTGAAGAAAGCTGGCTTGCTGTAAATCCGAGTAGAATCTGCTGCCTGCTGTTGGTTAGCAGCACTCCGGAGGTGGATGTGCTACTTATTGAGATGTTTCCTGATTAGCCCCACTGTTGAGAACTCCTTTTCTGAAAGCCATTTATATTTTTACTGAAGCGGCATCAGCAATAGACTATGACTGTAAATTGATCGCATGTTTTAAGTTACCAGGTCTTGTTGGTGCATAGTTTTTCTTGATGTCTTGGTAAAATTTGTTCTATTCATTTTCTCCTTTGAGCAAGACAGTTTTGGTAATGCTGGAAGTGGCATTCGTACCATCGACAGACGAGTCCTGAGAGACAGATGTTGATATTGTTTTTCTTCTGATGTTATATACAGCAGTGGATGTTGGCACATTGCTTTAGCTCTCATCCACCCTTTTTCATGTATTCTACTGTTATTCCACTTCAGGATTTCTGTTACTCTCTTCTCAAAGCTTTGCTTGGAAGCTTATAGTCGCTACTTGCTTTAATTAATAAGTAATACATGTGGTAAAACAAAATAGGATATGGTTTTTAGGGGTATTCTAAGCCAAAAACAAAATATTATTCTATATGCATAATCAGTAATTCTTACACCAACTCTTTCCCTTTTATGTTTAAGCAAAACTTTGTCTCGAAAATTAGAGGTCATGAGTTCGAGTCTTGAGTATAAAAAAAGAAATATTTTTCTTTAAATGCACCTTACACAGTGTTTAAATTAGATAAAATTTCGATACAAATATCAAGTGAAAAACCAGAAAAACATCTTCTCCATCTGACTTCTACTTGTGCAAATCCCACCACAGCTCTGGATCCTTAACATCCTCCATGGACCTACCAAAATTTCATGCTCATTTAGTAATTAACAACTAAGTTTCCCATTGGAAATAGTTTTAACTAACCCCCACCTAGATATTACCTAAAATTGTGGCTGAGATTTTCTTCTTCTTTTTTAGAATTGTATATTTGTGTTCTTCTTCCTTTTTTTTCAAAAAAATAAATAAAATTATATCACTTTTCGAGAGGACTGATAGGGATGATAAACAAATTAATCGTTGAGGAAATTAATATTGGGGAATTTTTATAAATAGCCTATGCGTGAAACTTAGTTTGGTCAAATAGCTATATTTTACATAATTATACAATATAACCTCGTCTATGTGACCTGGAGGGGAGGAGAGAGGCGATCGATATTGAGAGGAGAGAGGCGAACAAGAACAAGTATAACTTAAGTGTGTATGGTAGGTAAAAAAATAATTCTTGTAAAAAAAAATAATTTTCTTACTTATTTTTATTTTTCGGTGAGTAAGCAAAAACTAGCAGAGGGTTGTTGGCGGAGGTAGGGGAGGATTAAAATATCACTTGCAAAATTTATTTTCCCTATTTTCATCAGAAACTCATTTTTCTACGAAATCGGAAAATATTTTCATAAAAATGTTATTGTGCATACCAAACACTCCTATAGAAATGTCTTCAACTAACATACTATAAACTAGTTCCACTTTCATCATTCTTACTAAGACCTTGTCTCCCTCTCCTTAAAATTAGACATATTATAAGATCACAAATACCAAATTATAATCTTTCTTGATCAAAAAATAAATCACCATGGATAACCTAAGACTACCTTCAATCTCAACTTCAACATATTTTTATGCCCCTCTAATTATCTCCTTGATAGGCATAATTTCCTCAGCATTAGTATTACTAATATACCACTTAATCTTAACCAAATGTTGCCTTGGAAGAAGAAATACACAAACCCTAAACACCACTTTTCTAGGCCAAACAATCCAAGAAACTCAATTACCTATTGGAGTAGACAAAAAAATCTTAGAAAAAATCCCTATCATATCTTACAATTCAATTCATAAAAAGGGAAAATTATTTCGTGTTGATCAAAATGAATGTGCTGTTTGTTTAGGTGAATTAGAAGATCAAGAATTGGTCCGTTTGTTGCCTAATTGTAGACACACTTTCCATGTGCCATGCATTGATAAGTGGTTCGTGGCGCACTCGAGTTGCCCCACTTGTCGTGCCCCCATAACGGAGACAGATACACATGTCATGCATTTATTGGATTTACTATCGGAGATTAATTTAAACAGCGAAAATAATTCTTCAACTTCTTCATCATTAGAAGGACAACCTCGTGGCATGCTTAGACATTGTGTATCAATGGTAATGTCTAAAGAGAGAAGATCAACAAATGTGTCATCACAAAGGAGGAGATCATTGTCTATGGATTATACTTATTATAATCATGAAGATGATCATTCATCATTAAGGAGTAAATCATCTAAGTTATTGAAATCATTGTCTAGACTTGGTAAAGGAAAGGGAAAACAAATTATTCCCTATTGATCGCGTTCAAATCTCATCGGAGGCAAAAATACTAATTAGGTGAGCTTTTTCTGAATATTTGTTCAAGTCTTGATGAGCAGAGTAATTCGACATCTCTTGTCATTGGAGGTAACATATATATTACCTATGATATTAATTGAGGTGCAAAATCATAATTGTCCAAAAAAAAAAAACCCCCTTTCTAAATGTTTTTTTCAAGTCTTATTAGAAGTGGCACACAAAATATTGTTACTCTATTTTCTTTTTTAAATTGTTCTTCATTTATCAATGATCCCTTTTTTTTCTTTTTTGCTTTTAGTCCCCCAATAATGGCAAATTTTGATATTGATGCCTGAGATATTTAGCTAATCACTTTTAGTTGTTAATTAGTTGAAATGTATACTTCTAATATTGTACCTTGTGTGAATTTTTACAAATTCAATGAATTATGATTTATTATTTATGAGTTATGTTAAATTTGTATTGTTACTTTATATATGAAGATGAGATATAATTCTAAAAATAATCAAGACATAACATTTTCTTTTTAAGAAAGGAAACAAAAATTTAGATTTTAATTAATTAATGATTAAATGCATTAGTTATAAATCTAAGGTTAAAAATTTATAATAATTTATTATGTGTGAATTATCCCTCGTTGATTAACAGGAGATATATTTATGAGTTTATAGGATAAGTAGACACTCTAAACTAATTTTTTGGATTGGATTCTCTTGTTCAGCCTATAACAATGGATATTATAGCAGGTCGACCAACACTTCAGCCCAAAACCCAAAGTGATGGTACGATAGAGTGTCTATCAGGACCAATACAAAATGACAAGCAGTAAAATATCAGGAATGTTGATTTGAATTTAAAGAGACGTCGGTCATAATCAACTGGTTAAAAAATAAAATATTAATTATGATTGATTATGTCAAAAGAGTAGTACTTTGGATAAAAAAAGTTGATATTAATTGTGATAAACATTGATCTTCAAGAAGGAAAGATTGTTTATGCACCAATTTTCTTTCATTAATTTAAAAGAGAAAAATTAATGAGTTTATGAGTTGAGTTGGTTTTCTTATCTAATTACATTAGTGAACTGAACTCTTCCATTTATAAATTGTAACATAATGAGAAAGTAAAAGTTCTTTTATTCCATTTGTCCAAGGTGTGATTAAATTTCACCACCATAACTTTCTTCCTTTTTTTTAGTTCATTTCTTCTTCTTGGACATTTTAAAAAAAAAAATTGGGGGGTTTTATTGATAAAATAAAGAGAAATTTTTGTGTATAGCCATTTAAATATATTTTAATTATACTTCATAGCTATAATTTGGGTAATTATATTTCGTAACTATAGTTAGCGCGTTTGTATAGTCCGTGCGACATTTATATACGTTTGTATAATTCGTTATACAATTCACAGTGTATATTTTGCTATACAAATTCGTGCACAGCCTTTGTATAATTTGCTATACAATTCACAGTGTTTGTATATTTCACTATACAATTTGATTCGCGCATAACTTTTGAATAAAGACGCACAACGTTTCTGTCGCCGCCTTTCTTGGTCTTGAGTAGTACCAAGTATAATATTTTTAAAAAAAAAAAAATCAAGAAATACATCTAACAAGTTAGATCTGATAGCACTGTGGTTGTTTTGAGTTTCCTGATACAACCTTCTTGTGGTACATTTTGGAACGAAAAAATTCTTTCACTCCATAAATCAGCTCTATATGTCAAGCTTTCCATGGGCGCCATTGCTGAAAGTTTCTTCTTTGTAATTTTAATGAAGAAGATATAATTCTTATAGAATTTTAAAATTAATTAGGAATTAATTAGTATATATACAGTTAGTAAAAGAAAAAGTAATTACTAAAGAAAACAAAACAAAAAGGATATAAAAAATTAAAACATCTGACATGACGCTGACGTGGCAGCAAGTATAATACATTACATGTTGTGAGAGGGATGTTACACTTCTAAGGGTTTATTGAATTCATTTTTAAGTAGTAAAGGTCTGTAATGGGTGGTCATAATAGTTTAAGTGTGTAACTAACTTTTCAGGACAAGTTCATGGGGGAATTTCTGCCCTTTTCCAAATAAGTTTAATACATTTTAAATTTTTTACAATATATCTATATTGCATGCAAATTCATTTTTATACATAGAATAATACATCTATATTACATGCATACTTCGTTTTTAACACATAATGCAGTTTTTTTAACCCAAATAATTATAATACATTTATAATACATATATATTACAAATATAATTCACTTTTAATGCATAGTATAGTTGCTATAGAAGATAAATATTTTCTAAATATGGTATCCCTAGATAATAAATAAAAAATATATTTAAAAATAGTTAATATTTAAAAAAACTCAAAAAGATAATCATCCCTACTAATATATATGGACTATAGCCTTTTTTAGACCATCCAAAAATCTAAGTTAAATTTAAAATAATATGTTAAAAGGGTAAATTATATAGTCTCGGGTTGATTTTTTTAAGTTAAAATCAAACCAAACCAAATATAGTCGGATTTTTTTTATCAGAACCAAACCAAGTCAAACTAAACTATTAGTTGGGTTTTTCTCTCAAGTTGACTCGATTTACGGTTTGGTTCAATTTTCGATTTGGTTTTGTTCACCCCTAATATATATATATATATATATATATATATATATATATATTTATAGGTATATGTATGTATATATAAAAAGCCACAATAGAATAAAAGTAAAATAAATTTTTAATAAAAAATAACACATCAAAAAATACATGAAAAAGTTTTTTTTAAAAAAAAGAAATATAAAAAAACCATAGCAAAACAAAAAAATAAAATAATTTTTTAAAAATGCTGAAAAAAAAATAAAAAAGAGTAAAATTCGGCCTTGGACTGATTTGAGCAAAAAGGACCTGATGTCCTTATACTGATTTGAGCTATGTTGAGTCCATAACCTCTATGGACTACTTTTTATAATAAAAAAATATGAATTATGTTTTTGGTAAACCTTTTTATTTTAGAATTAAACCCCATATAATTTTCCCATTTTTTCTTATAAAAAAAATATTTTATAATAACAATAATGCGAATTATAAAATTTCGTTGAACTTCAAATTTTGAATGTTCAAAACTCAGGTAAAAAAGCCGTTTCTATTCTAATTAATTTTACTGTTTGTGAAAAAATTGCAAATTTTAAATTAAAATTATCACATGAAAAAAATTAAATTATGAAAAGGACAACTAATTTTGGTCCAAAAAATTTGATTATTTAACCAAATTATTTACTTAAATCTAAAAGAAGTGTTTTTTTATATATACACAGAGGACTATTAGTAGTAATTTATTAATTAATTAAAAGTGTAACTTTTGGAAGGAAAGAAGATTATTATAATATTCATAAAGCGACTTTGCAATTAAGGAGCGTAATTATCGCTTTGGATAATAATTTTCTTTTAATAATTTATAGTCTTTTAATGAATTCCTCCTGAATTTGTGCAAATAACTTCCCTTTTTATTTCTCCAATGCAATTTTAGTTTTATTATTTATTTATTCTATCCATTTATTTTTATTTGTCTACTGTTTTCAAAATAGATATTCAATAATATTTATTTAAACTTTATGAAATCAAGAGATAATTTTACAATCAGATTCTTATTATATTTTTTAAGATATTATAGTTATTATATTTAAAACGTAATTTGATGAAATCACTTATATCATTTGTTGTTTTGTAAGTCATATATCAAGTCAATAATGGACGATTAATATGGAACGGATAGAATATTTATATCACAACAGTGACTGTTGAAAGAAGAAAGATCACCTAACCAATAAATTATAAATTATTCACTTATTGCTAAGTACAGAAAATGAAAAACATGATGAAAACACGAAAAAAGTTAAATATGTCTTTGGAGAAAAATATTTATTTTGGAAAAAAATATGTTTTATAAAAATATTTTTGAAAAAATACAAACTTAGATATGTTGATTTTATCTTTAAGGCAAAGATAAAGACATTATTTTTTATAATGATTATATTGATGAAATTTTATTGAATGTATTATTATTTTTGTTATCGTTATGATTTAAGATTAATAATTTTTTTTTAAATACATAAATAATGTATTAAATGAGTGATAAGATAGATATAATTATACAATCTCGAGTAAATTGATCTTACAACTCTTTGCATATTATTTTTAATGTCATATTTTTTACAATTAATTTTTATTTTCCTATATAAAATATCTTACATAGTACAAAGAGATCTTTGTAATAAAGAAGTATAGTCACTCATTAATTTCTCAGTAATTACTCCCTCTGACGTATACAATTGAGGCATTATAATTTGTTTTTTAAAAAAATATTATATATTAGTTATATGCAATATCATACTATAATTAATGGATTAATTATTAGAATTTGGACGTTGATTAAACTGTGAAATTATGTAAGAAACAAAAAAGAAAATGTCAAGTGTCAAAATCATATTGACCTAAAAAAAATTCCCACCATAAATTTAATTTGAAGTGGCTCATAAGATACTGATAGGGATAGCAATTGGGCGGTTCATAATAGGTCAAGATAATGAATGAGTTAAGATCCAACTCAACTCAAATTTATTTGGGTCAAAATGGGTTGAATAATAGGTTACAAAGTAGGTTAAAACTCAATCCAACCCAACTTTTACTAAGTTTTGCTTATTTTATATGTTCTTTTTCAATATTTTTGTACTTAATTAAATGTTTTTCTTTATTTTGGCTATATAAAATATATCAAATTAACAAAAAAATATTTTAAAAATATGTTGACAAGATCTCTCTCGAGTCAATTCGGGTTGAATACCAACCCAATTTTAAATGGTTGAAATGGGTTGGGTTGAGCTAATAAATGGGCGGGTTGATAACCCGCACAAACTTTAACGGGTTGAACGGGTTGAGCAAATTGGAGTTAATTTTGCCACCTCTAGTTATTGATATTAAATTTGTCATTAAATTTATTTAAATACTCAAACTATGATGTGTTTTGACTATAATTAAGTATCTAAATACACAATAAATATTCATATTAGATACATTTATTAAAATTTTAGAAAAAACTTTCAAAAGAATTATATATCCTCAAATGTCTATTACCCAGACAGTGAAATTAATCACATAAAATATATTATTTTCCTTAATTATTATACACATCACCATTAATTAGAACAAACTTGAAATTTCATAGTTCAATTTATTGAGGCAAATATATATATAATCAAACCTCGTCATAATGATTATTCGTTATCACAAATTCTCTATAACGATCTGATTTTCTCAAGAACCAATATTCCATGCTACATGTTCTTGTGTGTAACAATATTCTAACTATAACAACAATAACAAATATTATTTATAAAATTATCATTTTATATTAGTCATACTCAAATACTATAATATAAATTCGCAAAAAACTAACTATATTATGTATAAAATTAAATATTAACATAATGTTAATCATCATGCACATTATAAACTTCAAGTACAAATATCAAAAAAGAATTAAAAAAAATTGTCTTTGGTCATAACTTCTCGGTCATGACTTCACGAAGAAAAACTAGTGATGTTTGCTTTTTGATATTTATACTCTTTTTGGTAATTTTGTATACTTTTATTTATTACGACTAATATGAGATCTAAACGACAAATATATATAAAAACTTTAAGATAAATACGGACTACGGAGAATTTTGATTGTAATTGTATAGGAGAATTATTTGTGGTGGAATCTTCTAGTTCTTCCTATTTGACCCGAAACCGATCGATCTAGCCATGAGCAGGTTGAAGAGAGCTCTAACAGGCCTTGGAGGACCGAACCCACGTATGTGGCAAAATACGGGAATGACTTGTGGCTAGGGGTGAAAGGCCAACCAAGATTGGATATAGCTAATTTTCCGTGAAATCTATTTCAATAGAGTGTATGATGTCGATGGCAACGAAATTACATAAGCTTCTCAAAGCCGGCAGCTTTGTGCAGCTGTTCTTTTTTGTTTTATTCCTCATATTTATAAATTCCTTTTTCTATTATCCTGAAATTTAATTTCTTTTTCATTAAGAAATTTGAAAAAAAAAAGTATAATTTTTGGTTAATTAAGTACTGTTGAAAGTGAAAGGCAAACTAATAAGAAAGAACTTTAAACTCTTCTAGTTCCTAAATGAATATTATACTTAAAAATCATTATATTTAAATATGTGAGAAATTGATACCAACCGATATGTAAATATAAGATCACTTTAAAAGTTCATAAATTTTAAATCATGAATATACATTTATATATATATCTTCTTTCTTTTAGATATACTTGAATCTATTCTTGCTCATATTCACTTATTATTTATATTTGTATTTGTGAAAAACTTTTTTTCTGTACATTATTATTATTTTTCGTGTAGATATCCAACATAAAAGATTGACCGACCAAATTAATCTAAACTAACACCACATCGTTTCAAAGAGAATGACCTAATTTAACTTGATATAGAGTTTAAGAAAATAAATAAGATTTTTTAATCTCGTGATCCTAAATTAAATATGTCATATGCATGAAAAATTAAAATTAAAGTGTTGCCAAAAAAGAAAATGAGACATTTTTTTTAAACATACTAAAAAGGAAAGTAGGTAATTCATTTTTAAACGAAGGAAGTATTAGTTATTAAACATTTTAGTATCATTTGATATTTTGGTAGAGCCGTCAATATGGGATAGGGCCGCTGGGCCGACCTAGCCTAACACGTGATTAGCATAGTTGGACTAAGATTTTTGGAGCTCATTTTAGCCCGACCTAAATAAGCCTGTTGTAGAGCTTTTGCAATATGGGTAAGGGCGATCCGTGGATCAAATTAAAAATAATTAAAAATAAAATAGAGTATTAAAAATAATAAGAGTTCAAACTCAAAGTTCATTTAAAAAATTTAAATATTAAATTTTAGATACAAATTATGTTTTTATAATATGTAGTAGTAACACTAATATCATGTAATATTGTCCTGTTAGTATTTATTTTGATATTTTTAAATTATAATTTAATTTAAAATTTATTTAAAAAACATTAGTCAAAATGTGGGCTGATCCGGCAAAGCTCATAGCCCACAAACTGATGGGCTAGGCTAGCTGTTTTTGTTGCCCACAAAAAAAAATGTGTGAGCCCGCCTTGACCCGTCAAATTCCAAAACTTATATGGATTAGCTTGGATGGAGTGGGCCAGCCTGGATTGACAGCTTACTGAGCCCTTTCCTATTTGTCTTGGTGATGGATGAGCTGATACAACTTATTCAGGAGGAGGTTCTATGAAGTATATTATATTATTTACAAATAACATAATATTGATTGATAGGACACGAGATAGCATTAATGATAGGTTGAAGATGTGAAGACAAACTTTGAAGTTTGAAAGGGTTCAAATTGATCAAAACTAAAACAAAACTCAGTGTTGTATCGGATAAAGCGGACGTGAAAGTGGAGCTTACCACTTAGCCTATTTTAAAGAGAGAAAGCTTTTAAATATCTTGAGTTTGTCATCTAGAGTAGTGAGGACATCAATGATAACGTCACACATTGTGTTGAGGTAGCATGTTTGAAATATAGGCTTGCTTCTGAAATATTGTGTGATAAGTAGGTACCACATAAACTTAAATGTCAATTCTATAAGATGGTGACTAGACATTCTTGTTGTATGGAGCAGAGTGTTGGCCAATCAACAACTCACATGTTCATAAAACGCATGTTCCAAAATATTAGCACGTTGAGATAGATGTTACCTCCACGAGATAGTGGTAAGGTCCGCATACACTCCAGCCTTTTCGAACTCCACTTTGTGAAATTTCATTGAATTTTTTTTTTTTGTAAATTTAATAAATTTCTTAATATATACATAATTTAAATAATATTTATTGAATTCGTCTAGATTCATATTCTGTTGGTTCCAATTTATGTAATTCAATTTTCCTTTTAGTTCGTCACAAAAAGAATAATATATTTCTAGGTTTAATAATAATTTAAGCCCAAATACTCATTTCATTTTTAATAAAATGATTTATAATCATACAAATATACATGACTTATTTTAAATTATAAATTTTAATTTTTTTTTTAAATTTCATACCAAATTTATGCTCAATACTGTGGATCTATTGCCTTCAAGAGCCTACAAATCCTAAGGACAAAAGAATGGTAATAACTAATAAAACGGAGGGTATTAAAGTAACTTCAATAGGTCACATTACACTCGTTCTCATCTCGGACGTAATTTGCAACAAGAAACCATACCGATTTTAGGGGCCCACATCGTCGTCCAGTAATAATTGAACACGTGTAAATCTGCATAAAACCAAAAGTCATGAACGACGTCGTTTAGCGACCAGCTGTTTTGCTTAGACGTAGCCTAATGGCCGACCTTTCTGCCTACATAGAGACGCAAAGAACATCCAAAAAGTTGGCGTAAGCGCCAAACTCACACATACCCTTTCTCTCTTTCCTTTCTTTTTTCATCATCATCCAACGGTTCAAAATCAATCTCAGCCACCATCTCCTTTTCTCAACCGTCTGATCTACTTTCATCCACCCCCCCCCCCATGTTTTTATTGTTGAATTTTAAGTTGCTGTTAGTTTAGGTTAGGCCTTCCTTCTTCTCTTCCCTTTCTAAACTCCTCCCATCTTTCTCTCTCTAAAAATTCTCTCTCTCTCCTCTTCCAATTCTTTGATTCTTCATCATCATTACAAAGAACCTTTTGTCCTAACTCATTCACATTGGGTTCTTCGATTACTTTTTCAAGTTTCTCTTGATTAGTCTAGACTGGCAGTCTGAGCAGATCGCAATTAATCGATTTTTGATGACAATGCTGGTTCCGCCGTGGTTAGAGCCCTTGTTAAACACCGGTTTTTTCTCAATTTGCCGGACGCACGGTGATGCGGCGCGGAGTGAATGTAATATGTACTGCTTGGACTGTAATGACAATGCTTTTTGCTTCTATTGCCGCTCATCCAAACATAAAGACCATCAAGTCATTCAGGTAAACTAATTTGAATTTTAGTATCTAAAACATTCACATTATGAGTATCATCATGATCTAAGTGCGGAGCCAGTACAATGATAGTTACAGTTTCGGTAAAACTCAATAATTCCTTGAAAGTTTTCACCCAGATTGAAGGTAGAAACTACTTAATTACCATATAAATTAGTACTCATAAACTAAAAATTTTGGGGCTCCGGGATTCTTGCAATGTATCTTTTCTTGCACAGTAAGTAATCTTTTGTTTCTATTTGAAAGTAGTTTTTTCTTCATCACGTGTGGTTAAAATTTGTAATAATTTATTTTTTGTTTGTTTGAAATATATAGATAAGGAGATCATCATATCATGATGTGGTAAGAGTTGCAGAGATTCAAAAAGTATTGGATATAAGTGGAGTGCAAACATATGTAATCAACAGTGCAAGAGTTTTATTTCTAAATGAAAGGCCACAACCAAAGAGTAGTGGGAAAGCAAGTTCTCATGTTTGTGAAATATGTGGAAGAAGCCTTTTGGACACTTTTCGTTTCTGTTCTCTTGGATGTAAGGTAAATTATCTAATTTTTGTTATTAATATTAATATTGATTAATTCATTTTGGTTCTTGTGACGAGGGTTCCCAGGAAACAACCTCTCTACCTATATGTGGTAGTGGTAAGGTCTGCGTACGTCTTACCCTCCCCAGACCCCACTTGTGGGATTTCACTGGGTATGTTGTTGTTGTATTGATTAATTCATTTTACCTATTGATTTATTGGTCATGGTATTGCATTATTCATTATAATGTCCCACATTCATAATAAATAAATAAAATTTCACATCTTCATCACCATCATTGATTGTAACTCCCTACCAAATGGTCACAACTCAAATATTCAAGTAGCCTTGGATTGACATTTTATACATATTGATATATGTGAAGCTATGTTTATAGAAGGGGTACTTGAATTGAATTCGATTTGTCAAGGTGAAAAATAATTTTATAATGTAGTAATAAAACATTATTGTTTAAGTTGTATGCGTAAATTTCTGACTCTGTAACTGATTATCGAAGAAGCCACATGGAGAGAGCTAGGGGAAGTATAATAGGTACCTATGCCATCCTTTTCAAGAACAACCAATTAACCAATTTTTCTTGATGCTATCTATTATTACATTTTCAATTTTGGGCTTACAAGTTACATTTGCACTACTACATATATAATGATTCATGGCACAATTACAAGCCTAGTTAATTTTCCCACTAAATTCATCTTGAAATTTGACTTACATTTTGGAGTATATCATTTGTTTTTAACACTACATTCACCATATAGGCCTTGTTATTTCTAGACCGTTGTCTATTGGAAACAGTTGTTTTACCTCTGAGGTAGAGGTCAGGTTTGTATACTATTTATCTTATGCTGATCCTACTTTGTGGGACTATACTGAATGTGTTTGTTGATGTACTATACATTCACATTAGGCCAACTTAATATCTATCTGTCTATCTGTCCGTCCATCTCTATGTATGTATCTGTGTGTATATATATATATTCGAATTGAAGTTATGATGAAGTAAATTGAAAGATGAGTTGGAATATTTGGACTATATATCATTTGTTTTTAATGACTTAGCTTGTAGGAATAAAGAGGAATGGAGATTCAAGCTTTATCTTAGATGCCAAGAATGAAGTACTAGCATTGGAAAGAGGTGAAGGCATATCATCAAGAGGAGGAAATCAATTGCGTGAAGGCTTAGAACATGACATATACCCACCCACCCCTCCTCCACCCCCTTCAAATGCTAGAAGAAGAAAAGGGATTCCTCATAGAGCACCTCTTGGCTCATAACAAAATAATAATAATAATAATTAACCAAAAAAATAATACATTTATACAACTCACATACATAAGGAGGGGTTGTAAAGGTTGATGAAGTTTCCTTTTGAAGATGGTGGGGTCTTTTCAAAGGAATTCTCTTGTATTGTGGGAGAGAGAGAGAAAGAGAGCAATAATAATGCACAATTTGTTATATTAGAAAAGTTGGAAGATTATTGTACATTGTAATTAATTTAATTAAGAAATTAAAAGGCAAAGTGTTTGTTGAAGTTAGTTTTATAGTTTTCATAGGCCCACCAACCCATGTGGCCAGTTTACATAAAGTAGCAACCTTTTTATTTGTTTAATTAACATGCAAATCAACTTTCTTATCATTCTACCTAGTTTTATTTTCTTGATAATATTAATTTTGTAGCAATAGTGTTTCTAACATCGGATCGAAAGCACGACATGTATACCAAATGTAAAAGCACAAATTAAAATTTTTAGTCTGTTCAAAAGTGAATGAATCTCGAGAAGAGGAACAAACTTAAATTTGATCAATCATTTCCCTAATGGTTGTTATCTTTGAAACCAATGTTTTGAACTAAAGATTTTTTTTTTCTTTCTTATATAAATGCGTGGAGCCTAATAATTGGCAAACAACTACTAATTAAAGGGTGATTGATTTTAAAATGTGATGTGATGATCCCATCCATAATGTATAGAAGTTGGTTGGGTTGGTATTGATTTTACTAATTTTTTCTAGTTTATATGATAATGATTTGAAGTTGACACTTAATCCATAATCTCTATAAGAAAAGATTCAAATTCATTTACAAGTAGGGTAGAAAGCATCTTGTATCTCTTGCTTGGTTAATCAAGCAAAAAGAAAAGGAAAAAACTTCAAAGATTCTACTAACAACGTAAAAGGCCATCGTGATTAATCTACTAAAGTACACATGATTTAAAATAGGGTAAAAATATCCGCATTAAAATATGTTTTTTTATAATCTGGTGTAAACATCAGATACAAATAAGAATTCCTAGCAAACACTTCTTTTTAATTCTAACATAGTTTGCTTAGTGTGTGTTTGATATGGAGGAAAAAAAAAGACATATTTCTGCGATCAACAACAATAACATACCCAGTGGAATTCCACAAGTGAGGAGGATTGAGGTAAGTCCGGTGCACTAAAATGCCCGCTATATACAGGATCCGAGGAAAGATTCGATTACGAGAGTCTATTATACGTAGTCTTACCTTGCATTTCTGCGATCAAATATCAAAAATATTTTTCATTAAAAAGGAAAATTGACTGATAAAATTTCTTGTAAAAAATATTTTGTGCCATACCAAAACACATAGAAAATAGTGGTTATGAATTGATCATGGGTAGAAACTAATTGTACCTCTCTTTGGAGGTTTGGGACCTATCATTAAAATAGTATCTTTAATTATAGACTTGTTTGTATTACTTGAAAGACTCCACCAAGAAAGTGAGAGAGAAAGTTGACAAACAAGACTAGGAATATAGCCTTTGTTAAAAAGGAAAATTAAATTTATGCCAACAATGTGTTTATATTATATCTATCAAAAACCAAAAACCAAAGTGAGGGGAATGATTTTTTTTCATAGTTATGTTTTAATAAATGCATCTCATATGGTATTTTTATGAAGATAATGTCATTTTGATTGTTACTTTCAAATTTCTTGCTTTAATTAAGCTTAATCTTAATAGAAGTGGATAGCAAAACGAAATGAGTAGATATATTTAAAATTTTGTTTGTCCTAAAAAGAGAAAAATAAAGAATAGTTAAATAATTCTCTCTTTGTTCGATTTTATGTGATCCTCTTTTATCTTTGATTCGTCCTTAAAAGAATGTCAGTTTACCCTAATGAGAAATAATTTAACTTTAAAATTCTCTTTTTACCCTTGATGAAATGATTCTCAACCACACAAATTTGTAAGGATTGTTTTAGATCACAAGTTTTAAAAATCTTTTTTTTTCCTTAAATATCGTATCAAATCAAAGAATACTGTCACATAAAATAAAATCGAGAGAGTACAATAATTTATTTTTGAGAGAAAAAGACTCAAGTTTATTCAAAAGAAAAAGGAGTTGAAATTCCCTAAAGAGACATTCAAGCTTTGAAAATTGTCTTCAAATATTGTTTTTGAAAATTTCAGAAATAACATTTCAACAATTACTATTTTCCTCGAAAAATATGAAACACTTCAAAAACATGTCATGTCATTAAAGCCTCTTTTTTAATAATAGACTTAATTATATATTTATAATTATTCAAAAAGTTAAAACCCTATTCTTCATAGTAATATATATATATAAAGCTTAAGTATGATAAAAGGTTCTTAAGTATGAAAATTTCTTCTTAATAAGCTAATGTATTTTTTAAAAAATAATAAATATAATTTTAATTAAATGGGTTTGATAAATTAAATAAGTCTATTATTAAAAATAAATGGAAATTTAGTGACATGGCATGCCAACTAGAAAACAATGAGACTTTTGAAATGTTAAATATTTTTTGAGGAAAATAATAATAACTGTGTGATATTTTAATTCTAAATAAAATAAAAATAATATTTAAAAGCAATTTTCAAAATTTGAATGATCATTTAGAGAATTAACTCTAACAAAAAGGTATACGTTTAAAATTAAGGTTAGGGAGTTTTGATTATTTATAGTTAAACATGAATATATATATATATATATATATATATATATATATATATATATATATATATATATATATATATATTTTAAAGGTAGAAAAAGTAGAAAAAAAATTTGGCTTGGAGTGCACACCTAATTCTTAATCTTAATTACTCCTAAACTATACTATATTTAATATTTTTGGAAAAATTACATAGGCTAACAATTCATAATTTTTATTTACATTTTTTAGTCTGAATTTACTTAATTACTTAAAATAATTTTTCTGGTTATTTCTGTCACATCACATATTTTTCTCCTTTTGTTTCCCTTTTTTCTTTATTTTTCGACAGCCTCCGTCTCCCTTTTTCTTTCCCCTTTTTTTCGGTGATAGGTGGATTAACATCATTTTTATTTATCCATTTGATTTTTTTTTCTTAATCTTTTTTAACATAAACAAATTACAACAACAACAACATACCCAGTGGAATAAAAAAAAATTAATATTCAATTTTTCTTGTTGCTCTTTTTTAAAAAGCTTTTTCCCTTTTTATTTTTTTTAGGTGGTGGGTGAATTAACATCATTTTTATTTGTCCATTTGGATTTTTTTTCTTTTTGATTTTTTTCACATAAAAAAATAATATTCAAAATTTTTATTACTTTCTTTTTTTAAAAAAAACTTTCTCCCTTTCTAAATCATTTCAATTTTTTGTGAAAAAATGAATATTTATGTTGTTTTATTATGTCTTATTTTTTTTTATTTATTAAGGTCGGAATGCATGATGGTCAAATAAATATTAATGCGATACATTATATAATTGTTTATACAATATTGATACACGATTATGCACCATTTATAAAATGTCGATATATTTGATACCTATTTATACAACATCAACACACATTTGTATACAATGTATACAATATTGATACACGTTTACAAATTATTTATATAATACTGATACATGTTTGTACACATGTATACAGAAGTGATGCATAAAAAAATACATAAATTTATGTGTATGTATGTGTGTGTATATATATATATATATAACCATAGCAGAATAAAAATAAAATTAAGAAATGACACAGACCAAAAAATACATGAATTTTTTTAAAAAAGAAAATTTTTCTTTTCTTTTTTTATATCAAACATCACAGCAAAAATAAAAGTAAAATAATTTTTTTCAAAAATGCTAAGAAAAAAAAGAATAAAACAAGGTAAAATTCGGCCTTGGTTGATTTGAGCTATGTGAGTCCGTGACCTTCATGGGTTACTTTTTGTAATAAAAAAAATATGGACTATTTTTTTGATACCTTTTACTTTTTTTTGCATATATATGAAATTTCTCGGAAAAATAATGGTCAAATTTGTACTATTTTATAAAAGTTCAAGGACACCTCATTTAAGAAAAATCACCAAAGTACACATATTATGTTTCACTATTTTCAAATATTCCCTACCATTTTTAGAAATTTCGAAAATCTTATTTTTTACAACTTCCCTCACACACGTATGATACATTCCATCCCCTCCTCCACAAAACCCTTTTTTCGGCTAAAATCAAGCTAAATGTGATTCAGTAAGAGCCAACTTCTCTCCAATTCAACCGAAATTTTTTCCCTTTATTATCAATTTCAAAATCAAGGTAGGTTAACTTCATCTTCCTCATTCCAATTTCATATGGTTTCTTTTGAAAATCACTAGCGAATTTGTTTTTCTCTAACCTTCATATACTTGATGCATATGGATCCTCCATCCTTTAACATTGGGCTCACTCAATTAGAGGAAAAACAAACTATTCGAGATGGTGTGTATGACTTTGATGATGAATTTTTTCAGGAAAACAGATCTAAACACACCCATGATCTTATAGCCATGAAGAAAAAGGGAGAAATCAAGTCGAACAACGACAAAGCTTCAACTTCAAAAATCTCAGATCCCAAAGTCCCAAAAAAGCCGAAGAAGAAAGTTGTTGTCGTAATTAATCAACCATCTTTGTGGATAGTATGTATCTTGTATATTTTTATTTTTTTGTGAGTTGTTTATGGTGATTCATTATCACCGTATTGGGTAAATGATTCATTAGGAATGTTCTTGTTTGTTATAGCGGTGATGATTTATTGGGTGTCTCAAACAAAGATGATACACCATGCAATGAATCATGTTAGTTGGTGCATTCTTTTTGGGACATAAAACTGACTTGGTGATTCATTGGGTTATTAATTGGTTCATTTCTTGAGGACATAAAACTGACTTGATGATTCATTGGGTATGTATTGATTGACTTGGTGATTCATTGGGTTGTTAATTGGTTCATTCTTTTGGGACATAAAACTGACTTGGTGATTCACTTGGTATGTATTTGTTGACTTGATGATTCATTGGGTTGTTTCATTTAGAAAAATATAGTGATTCATTAGTGTAGTATGTATCATGCATTTTTCATATTTGTAAGTTGTTTATAAATTTTATGGTGATTCACTAAACATAGTGATTCATTGGGACATAAAACTTAGTCATGTGTAGGTTGAAAGTGTTGTATCGTGTTTTTTATTTGTTGAAATTACTCTATCTCTTTGTTCCCAGGAAACAGTCTCTCTACCTCTATGAGGTAGTGGTAAGGTCTGTGTACATTCTACTCTCCCCACACCCCACTTGTGGGATTCCACTGAGTATGTTGTTTTTGTTGTTGTACTCTATCTCTAATTTAATATATTCTTATTTTACGGACTGTAGATTGTATGTTGCCATTCCATCAGGTGTTTTTTGACTTGGAGTTTCTACGAACAAGATACGCTGCACTAATTTGGAGATATGGTTGGGAAAATGCAACTGAAGAATATGTCAAAGAAAACGACAACCCAAAAAAATCAAAGGACCAGTCCAAAGAAGCATCTGCATCAGATGACTCAGTTAAAATAGATTAGATAGTTTCCAGTAGTTTCAGTAATGAATCTTATGTTATTTTTGTTTAGTACTCATATGACTTATTTATACTTTTGTGTTAAAAAATTAATGTAATTTTCCTATCTTTGCATAAATCAAGTGTGTCACCAGTTAAAGTTTGGTCAGCTTTATGCATTAGGTGGCATTATATATTGTGATATATTGGTATTAATATGCTGAAGAAATTTTGTATACAGTGTATCTATATACGTGATACATCAAATATAAACATTAAAAATGTTAGGTGATCCATTCTATATGGTTTTGAGAAAAATAAATATAGTTGCAGTGACCAAACACACTAAATTGGGATACATCACTAATACATGATTCATGTCATACACTTTACTATAGCAATTTAATTCTTTGAACCACGTCTGAGTTAGATTTATTTTTTCATGTAGTGTATCTTATTATATGATTCATGATTATACACCAATTATAGTTATTTGGATAATTGTTCAACTATGTGTTAAATTATTTTCTTGCAATAAATCATTCCGAAAGATTCATGGTTATACAACTTTACTATAACTATCTGATGCAGTGAATCAGATTGTTTGCTTTCCCAAATCCTAGAATGCCTCAATATAATTGCCACATTCGACATATTTTGGCTCATGATTAGTATTTACAATATGAACTCTTGTTAGTCACAGCTTGAAGAACTGAATTTTTTTAAATTTTTTTGAAACGTATTGTTGCCTTTATGTCAAGGATTTGGTTATGATCTGTTTAGTTAATTCTTAGGGATTAGAATCAACCCTCCATTTATATTGCAACTGAAATTGATTACAATGAATCATGACATATAAATCATGTATGAATCTCTTTCATGGCAGTCATCCACATTAGGGATGGGTCCGTAAAACCAAAAACCAAAAACCAAACCGAAACCGATCGAAAAATATCAAAAAAAACTGCACCGTAAAAAATCGAAACCGAACACAAAAAACCGAACCGAACCGATTTTGTGCGGTTTCGATTTCGATTTCGGTTTTGATCTTCTAAAACCGAACCGAACCGTCAAAAATCGATTTTGTTATACTACGTCGTTTATACTTTATAGGCTACATGGCTAAGAAGGAAAGTCTTTCTTGTTGCACGAAAGAGACATAGATTTGAAGCTTCCAGGGAGAAGTCTTTTGGCTACTGTCACCTGCAACTAATTGATACTTCAAGGAGTATTTGATAATCGTTTGATAATTTCTTTTGGCTACACACAATTGACTTGAACCTTCCAAGGAGTATTTGATACTTGTTTTTCTAGAACATATGTTTGCAATTTTCTTGGTGATAATTGTAGTTCTTATATTGTGATAATTGTACTAATCCAAACTTTACTCTTTACCAATTGTTTAGCATATCTATACAATAATATGTCTTTACCCAACATATTATTTTACTTTAAAAAATTATTTTTAAAAACCGAAAAATAGAAAAAAACCGAAGATTCGAAAAAAAAAACCGAACCGAAAAACCAATGGTTTACTTTTTTTTTTTTGGCAAAACCGAACCGAACCGAACCGCCAAATTACCTTCCGTTCTGTCTTTAGTTTTAGGCAAAAACCGAACCGCAAAAACCGAACCCACCCTTAATCCACATAATGTGTATTTTAAGTTTTTTTTTTTTTTTTTTTGTAAATTTGCAAAAGGTTAAAATAAATTGAAGTTTATTTAACTATGGGAGTACTAAATTTTTTACAATCATTTATTACATAGTCACTTATAAATTTGACTCTTTTCACTTATAAACAAGGCCCACACGTTAGCAAAGAAAATTTTGGACGATTCATAATTTTGAACTTCTCCTCAGTAATTTTGAACATAATTTTGAACTTCTCCTCAGTAATATAAAAAAAGGAAAAGAGTAAAAAATATTTCAAAATTATTTGAAATTGAGTAAAAATATCGCTTCGTTAGGTTTTGACTCAAAAATACTTCTCATAGGGTTCTTAAGCCTATCAATAGTTTAGGGACGGAACTAATAATTCGTGCTAAGTTCGAGAGTGTATTTAAGCTTAGTTTGCAAAGTTGATGAGTGTTTTTAAGCTTATGAATAGTTTAGGAACGAAACTAACAATCCGTACCAAACTCGAGGATATTTTTAGTACTTCTCACTATTTTTATTATTAATTGTATTTTTTAAAAAAAATTATACTAATAAAATTATCATTTTATATGAATAAATCAAACACCATAAAAGTAAAAATGGATGAAGGGAGTGGTAGAAAATAGAAGGAAATTGAGAAGCTCTTTCTTCAAAGTCAGGAGGAAATTGAAATTGCGGTTCGTTCATCAAAGGCATATTGATCTCTTCGTACGCCATTAGCTTCATTTTCTTCCACCACCCAACTTATGGTCAATTTCTGGTAATTTTTCTTTCAGATTTACATTTCCTAGTTCGATTGCGAATCGATCGATCGGTTTTCCTTGTTGATGTTATATAAGTAATAACCTATTTCCTCTTTTAATTTTTCGGTATAGAGATATGCTGTTTTTGTTTTTTTTCTTCTCCTTATTGTTATTTTTGGTGCTAATTTTAGGTTAATCGTGATAAATCTTAGCTAAATTCATACCTATCACAGATGTGTTTCGGCAAATGAGTGATCCTGCAAGCTTAGGAACTATTTCTCACGTTTCTATTCAGTTTTTGTTATTTCTCTTTGTGTGATTAATAGCTAGAAGTGCGTTGTGTTATGATCCATTCATATTAGTAGTCATACTGTTGCTTTGTTAGTTTTTTGTAGTTTGATTTTTTGTAGCTCTTTGTTGTTCCCTGTACCTCTATTATCATATTGTAGTTTTTGTTCTGTTGCTATTTCTGGTTTGTTGTCATGTTATTACTGATGTTTCTTGTAATACCGTTGCTTCTTTATCTGGACTGTTTTTCCTTGAGTCGATGGTCTACCCGAAACATCTGCTCTACCTCTAATATAGGGATAAGATCCGCCTATACACTATCTTCCACAGACCTCATTTTGTGGGAATATATTGGTTATGTTGTTGTTGTTGAATTTTTGTATTAGAAAATCACTTGGAACAAACTTTTGTACAACAAAATTTTTTTGTATTAATGGATAAACCTGATGAAGAAGTAGCGATACCTCAAATTTCAATAACTTTAGTGAACTCAAAAAGAAAACAACGAAATCACATAAAGATTCTACTTTTATTTGAAGAATATGTATGTAGAGGAAGGAAATCCAGTGCTCAAAATGAGAGAAAACTTTTCTATTTATAGCCAACAAAGGGTGCTTATTGTGCCTTATTGAAAAGGTCACAGCCGTTTGGAAAAGACATAATCTTTTAGAAAGTTCACCACTCTTTGGAAAAGTTATGACCCTTCAGAAAGGTCACAGCTTTTCAGAAAAGTCGTAATTTTTCAGAAGAGTCACATCCCTTCAGAAAAATCACGACCCTTTAGCTAGTCACATTTTTTCAGAAAAGTCGCAACCCTTCATTTCCATTCACCTTTTAAAACCCAACAGTTGTTGCTATTGTAATTCAATCTTGTGTATTTAAGCCTTCAAGAAGTTTAAACATATATCCACTATCTACCATAGGGAGAGTGGAGCTAGAAATTGAAGCTTGTTTATTAGGGGTTTTAGTCCTTTTGAGTTACTGGGTTGGGTTCTGAATTGATAATTTATACATATTAATTGAATATTTCAAGACAACTATAGGGCCTTTGGACCAAAACTACTGAATTCTACTCGCTTCCAAGTTCCTGCACTCTAGCCAACAAACCCCCCACCCCCCCCCACCCCACCCCCCCCAGGAGGATCCAGGATTTAGACGCAGTTGTTTGAGTGGAGAGTCGGTTCTTAAATGTATATATAACTCTATTGTACTTGTTTCTCATGCACTCACGTGCGCGTGCACACACACAACAGAGTACTTCAGGTCTCAACTATACATATGGCTTAGCCCCAAAGTATTTTATTAAAAACATATATATATATATATATATATATATATTGTTGAGCCCCGAAGTACTGTGTTCTACCAAACCCTTTGTCAGATTCACCACTGAGATCTAGGTAATTTCATTTGGCAGTGTGATTATAGCATAGCTTGTTTATATGTGAATGCTATCATGGCATGATGTACTATAAGTAGAATATACAAAATTAATTCCTAGTCTGAGCCGTATACCTATGACACTTTATGCTTTGACTTACATATTTCCATGAACTTCTATTATCTACAGGGGTACCAAACAGAATCAGGCTCAGTCAAGTCATCAAGAAGCTAATAATGCTTCGTATTATTCACCTTCTGTAGTCAGCTCACCAAGCTCTTCCCGTCCTGAAACCCATAGTTCAAACTCTTCCGGTGGCTTTAATGTTCAGAGTCCGACAAACAGGCCAAGCTCTGTGTCCTGTGTTTCCCCTGCAGTGTCTTCTGGCATCATTGATGCTTTACAAAACAAGAGGTAAATTTTGGTTCATATATATCAGCAATTACACCTCTAAAGAAAGAATCATTAGTTACACTGCAGTTATTACAGTATTTTTTTCTACCAGAATTACATTCTGAACTTGCTGGGATTTGTTACAGAGATTCCTCTTCGTTTTGCTATCTGGTTTTCAAGAGTGGTTTAATATCACCATCATGAGATTCAACATAGATTTATGATTTTAATATCTATGTACATAAAACTCCTGAAAAGTCTAAAATCTAGATAGAGGTAGTGATACAATACGTGATAGGACTCAACCTTTTTGAATGTTGATAAATTCTGCTTTCTTATCTTATGGAGCATTACTAACATCAAATTGTGTAATGAACTTAAGTGCATACAGTAAAAATTATGCTGGATAGTACAAGTTTTGTTGTTTGAAAGCAGAATCCTTGCAATAAATGCAGAGAGGGTGGCTTATAGAAAACCACCAATAATTATAATCAAGATTAAAGTTTGATATCTGAAATAGATCCTCATGGTTCGGTTCCTAACCAGATATATCTTTTCTGGTACCTGAAAGAGCATACATTTTTTCTTTTTTGATAATTAGTATCCATGGAAGCATTTAACAGCACCCTTTAAGGTACCATTTGTGCATGTTTTGAGCATGACAAATAAGTTTTATCTTAATATATGATTTTGACTCGATGAAGTATCTACTGCCACAAATGCTTGACTTGATCATCTGTTTTTTGTGCTTGGGATTGGAAAAAAGAAGTAAAAAGAGGCATATTTTCTGGTGATTAAACAATCAAATGAAGAGCATAGCTTTTTTCATTCTTCTTTTTGCAATTCATGTTTCTGATTTTCAATATGCCTTCTTGTTAAATTGTTCAGTGTTAATGAGCTAAAGAAGCTTGTTTCTGACAAGGATGCTTATCACAACTTCTTAATTTCACTTGAGGCTGTCAAGACTCAGAACAATGTAAGTAATGAAATTTCTTGTTTCGTTCTGCTCAGTCGGTCTTGCCATACCTTGTTTCCTTTTATAGTCAAGCATACACTGTGGATCTAATATATCCTCATTTTGTTCAAATGTGATATTATATGCTCCACCAAATTATACATTTCACAAATTGTATGAACGGCCAAGTAAGATTCTGTTTCTGGTAGTAAGGAAGGAATCAAATTATACATGAGGGATGCCTGAATTTATTTATTCCGTCTGCATGATTTTCTGCATTCCTGATGGCATAATGATTTTTTTTTCTTTCCATTCAAGTGGCTTACAATCTCATGAGTATGCATAACAATGGACATCAATGCTTTTTGGTGATCTTGCCTCATACAATTCAAAGCTAATATACTTACATGTTTGGAGTTGGATGACTTACTTTCGACTATATTTCAATTGTTAATACGATATGTAAGGACCGCTACTACGTAGAGTGTTAAACTTGTTCTGGCTTCCTTTCTTCCTTGCCAAAATGAACTTGAATAATCTTTCTACCTCCTGTATGCTATGCTCTTCTTCTCATATAATGTATATGACAAATTGTGTATCCTCGTGTCTTATGCATGTTAGCAAGGTAATTTCAACGTGAGAGCTGAGAACACAACTTTGATCAGTTATAGTCACCTTGATGTAATATTTTGTTGTTACAGACTCACTGTTCTATGTTAATTTCTGTGGTAGCATCTTACTCTTGCTGTTTTCCCCATATCTGATCAGGTCAGGGATGAGCTTCAGAACGAAACTCTGCAGCTTGCTAGTAAGTTTTAGGTTTCTTATTGGCTTATTATAGGGTAATGATATATCAATTAGTATCTGCAGATAGACTTTGAACAAAATCCTTATGCAGGGGAGAATTTAGAAAAAGAGCCCTTGATAATGGAGCTTAGGAATCAGGTCAGATACTTCACATTGCTTCTAGGGTATTTACTTGTATATTAAAGCATTTGTGACATTTTAGCATCGAAGCACTGACATTGGCAAAAAATTTCTACCCACCTCTATTGATGTTCTCAGTGCAGAATCATCCGCACAACTGAATTGGCTGCTGCTCAAGAAAAGACGCATGAGCTAGAAAGGAAAAAAGAAGAGCTTCTAAGGTTGTACTCTCCTGAATCGCTTCTCCATCAGCTACAAGGTAAATAGTGGAAGCACATCAAACATGTATATTTTTTCCTTTTGATTGTTTGTTATTCTTTTTACATCGGGTAAAATTATTTGTAGTACATTTACAGATCAATAGGACAATAGGAGCCTTATAGGGTACTTGCATCATGACGCTCTAACTTGAACAAGTTGAATGAAGGGCCTAATAGGAGTTAAGTCAGCATTTAAATTGTATATGTCAAAATAAACTTTCAGATCTAGACATAGTAAGAGCTTGACTGAGAGATTGCTTCGTTGTCTCAGTCGTGGTTATGATGGATCTGATATTTGAGTAGTCCAGTGTCTTTGTCAAGCTCTTACTATGTCGTCAATGCATAATTACAATTTTCCATAATGCTCAACTTACCTTTTATAGTGTAATCTTCACTGATGTCATCTTGTGTACAGTGACAAATATGATTATTTTGCCCAAAACTTCTTGGAAAACATGAGTTTCTTTCAATCATTTTTCACTCTGCTTCACTATTCAATTTCCTTCTCGGATTATTCAGTCCATACCATTTTTAGTTATGTCCCAATGAAAAATAGTTCCATCCATATGAATGTTATCATCAGATTTTGTTCAGATATTCTGCTCGTCTTTTAAGCACAAGTCTAATTCTATCCGATCTTAATCTAGGAGCTCAATTGCAGAAAGTCCATGTTAGAGGCAGTTGTATGTAACAGGAAATTTTGACTTACTAGCTTGTGCTCAATGTTGTAGTACTTGTTACTCTCTTTGTGATGGTGCTATGTTGGGAATGGAGGGTCCTAAAAGATTATTTGGGATGTCTGGAACTCTGGTTTGTTAGTGATCATGACCTTCTTTTCATTTTTGGTAATAGTCATGATGAGTACAATTTTCGAGATTCCAAATTGAAGTGCCCTTAGAATATTGAATGGATGGTTACAGCATTGATTTTATTCTTGCTTATGGTATTAGATAACCTTAAAGTAATTAGACTTGCCAGCAAAAGAATTAACACTTCACTGATGTAATGTTGCTATTGACGCAGACGCCATGAAGAAAACGGAGGAGGAATCTGAAGCCCTGCTTGGCCAGCTCCTTGATGGAGAAATTGATCTTACAACATTCGTGCAGAAGTACAAAAAACTGGGATGCAGTTACCACAAACGTGCACTCACACACCTTGCTGCTAAGGCATCTTTAGTTAACCATAGTTAACTATATACTACTACTCGTTACACCTCTATAAACTGATGAAGAAACGTTACTTGTAGTCACTTGATGTAAATGTACCATCATGAAATTGCGGATTCACCATTGTTGCTTCATTGTGGTTTGAGATTTTTATTTTCTGAAATTGTGAGGAGTTCAAGAAGAAACTTGAACTCCATTTTTGAGCTTTATAAATGAAAATTTCTTGTGAATGAGGTGATTATTGTTTGCTAAAAACGGTGGCTGTATGATTCACTAAACATAAAGAAGTAGCTAGAAATCGACTCAGAGTTCCTAGAGATGAAATTTAGAAGACCACCATTGAAGGACTTTGAGAAAAGCTTGAAAAATTGAGATGAATACGAAAATTTTGTAATACCAGAAAAGGGGAAAGAATTTTTATAAAATGGAATTAGTTATTAATCTCCAATTGGAAACCTAACACATGGACTATTTAATTCAATTTCAGTCATTTTACATCTTTTTGTCCAACTTTTACGTGCCTATAAGACCCCGTGAAGTATTAGTGTGTAATTGAAAATTGATGAATATGTTCGGGAGCATTTGACTATTTTCTCTTTAATTTTGTGTCTACCTACCAATGTGCGCACTGATAGTTAATTAACTCAAGAAGAAATTGACCAAATCATCTCAATGGTTTCTTATCTTATTATACCATCTATTTGATGTGATCATTTCTTATCTCCCTACACTTTGCTATAGCTACAAATCTATTTTGACATACTCATTTCTATGGTAAATCTATCTTTAATATTTATTCTGCTTACAGTCAATAATAGTACTCCTGTTTCATTACATTTCCATATTCTGAAACAAATAAATATTATAATAATAGAGAGCTAACAGACAGAAACATAATTTCCAAAATAGTGGAATAGGAACGACGAAAACAAGAAGCAACAAAACAAGGAACCACTCCCTATATAGAAGTTTCCACTTCCATGTGATATATTATATCAGCAACAAGACTGAAAAATGATCAGCTTCCTGTACTTTCTTCTTTCAGTCTGTTCACTTCCTTCTCCCACTTGAGTCCAAGCATTTGGCGTCCGAAGGGGACAATAAGATTGTATCGAAAAACCTGAAGCCAAGACACATATTTAGCTCTTGCAAGTATTAACGGCTCTCCCCAGACCCCACTTTTGGGATTCCACTGGGTATGTTGTTTTTGTTGTTTAAGTATAAACGGCTCTTATTAACTTTTGCTAAATCTCGACACCATGCTACACGTCAACAATTCTAAAATGTGCCAGTCCAACACATTCCAAAACCAACATCAGAAACAAAACTACAACCAACGAACAGCCAAAGTCCAGCTTTTGGCTAAAGACAATGGGCTAGTGTCAGTAGTTACCAAACAATTGTTTTTTCCCCCTCTATATTGTTTCCATTTCTTGCTTTTGAGGCCTGATATATTTGAGCTGAGGGTCTTTCAGAAACAGTCTCTCTATCTCTGTGAGATAATGGTAAGATTTGCGTACATTTTACCCTTCCCAGACCCACTTGAATATTCCACTGGGTATGTTGTTGTTGTAGTACTGTTTCCTTTCCATTCTTATGAAAATGTTAAGCAACAAGTAAAGATGTCTTAGACAGTTTGGATCTATCAAGTTTCTCCCATATGAAAATAACTAATAAAGTTTTAGGCTTCAGTGATATTTTTCCACACTAACCGATTTGCAAGCTAATACTTCCCAAGCTAAATCCAAATTAGTACATTCTTCTTCAATAATCAAACCCCATTTTTTTTATAAGAAATCCCTAAACCAGAAACCATACAATTTCCCCACCAAACATTTATAGAAAGATATAGTTGCAGTAAGTTCTTTTCCTAACTAAAGGCATGGCTGTTATGAATCTTTCAAGAGCTTAATCGTCAATGTTTCGACAGTAGTCTCCTAGTTCGGCCATCTCACTAGCAGAACATATAATACTTACATATCATCAAATGCAGAGAATCCAGATGCATGTATGTGCACACAGAAAACACGGGACATGCTTTAACAATAATTATCGGGGTATGACAGTAGCAGTTCACCATCACAGAACTGAATAGGTATTTGAAAAGTAAATCAGTCCCTTGCAATGCTCACCTTGTTATTGATATCACATATCTGCAGCTTAAGAGATTTGGATGCCTCGATCCATTCAGAATCATCAACAGAGCCTCGGTGAGTCCATGCCCTTTTAAGTGCTGATCTCCAATTAGCTACTCTATTTCTTATCTCTTTGTTCAATTCAACCCACTCAGGTGCACATTTATTTCTGAAGAGAATCCTATACAAGGTATCTTCAGCTGGATCAGCATGAGGATTATTATTCAGGTCCAACGGTTTTCCCTTCCCTGGTAAGTTCTCAAATTGCCCTTCTACCATGGAATGCCATATTCGTTGTTCAACAACATTGATAATGTCAGTTTCTGACCTGATCAATATTCCATGCAAGCAATCACAAATCATCAAATTCATAACAACAATTTTAACTTCAGCAATCCTCCAATAATGCATAAGAACTTTAAGTGAACAAAAGATATACAACAATCTCAAACCTGAGCTACCTATCTATAAGACCTAACAAAGTCTAAAAACACCAAAAGAAAGCTCGTAGAAATCAACTTATATTAGAAATTACCTAACGGCGTCACGTTGACCTCGAAGTTCAGGCGGAAGCTTACGGTCGTTAACCGCGTCGATAACACCGGAGAGACGATCAGTCATTTTCTTCTTATTAGTCTTAGGAAACTCACTCTCCGGAGAAGAAGAAGAAGATGATGCCCATCGTGGCTTGAAGATGCCATGGCTGACCGTTTCAGTCCTGACCGCCGACTTATGAGTGACGGAGGACGATAAAGCTCCGATTGATCTCGGGAAACGAGCTGCCATGGCGGTGAGAAGGAGCTTCCTTCTGTGGGCTACCGAGCTTGGGCCTAATGGGCCCGGTTGATTTTTACAGTCTTATTTGCATATGCGGCCGACTCTCTGCATAATTTTATCTTGTTATTACGTGGCTAATTCTTCTTTTCAAAAATTCGGAACATCGCGTTGGAGTTTTGACTAAATCTAATCATCCATTACAAGACTCATTCCACGAGTGGCACTTTTAATATAATTTATTTTATATTTAAGGCTCAAACTCAAAATATCTGATTAAGGATGAAGCAATTTCATTACAGCATAACATATCATGTTGGTAGCTTATTCTAGAGGTGTACATGGATCGAATTAGTTCGGATTTTACAAATACCAAAATAAATTATTTGTGCCAGATTTTTAAATTTATAGATTAAACCAAACTAATAAGATTCAAGTTTTTTCAACCTCGGTTTTTTTTTGGGATTTCTCAAATTTTTAGGTTTTCCAGTAAAATATTCATACAAATATATAATTAACCTGTGTTTCAAATATTTCCTAGTCGTACCAAAATATAACTATCTTAAGAAAAACAAAATATGATATGAATGGTGACATTAAAATATTCAACAAAAAATAATAATGAAGTCATATAAAACAAATATTGCAAATAAATAAGTGCTATGAAAATGATCATAATTTAAAAGTTTTAAATCATGCTAAAATAAGTCTAATAAGTATTAATTATATGAGTTAATACTAAAGAAAAACTAAAATTAGATTATGATTTTAATTGTCTAAAACTAAAATCATGTTCTCGTAGGATAAATCATAACAGTTGTTCATGAATACCTAAAAAATTCCTACTAGATACAAATTCTATACATCAAATATACATAATTTAAAATTTGAATTTATTTATATCTATAACTAATTATTAAATATTTTATTCTATTTAATAATATTTATATAAATTACATTGAATATATTATCGTTATCTTCGCCTCATCTCATAGAAGAAAGAGGAGCTTTTCCTTTTGCCAATGTACACCACTAATTTCAACAATTTCTCCTTCCATGGATGGAAAATATCTCAAAGCCAAAGATTATGAGACTTCTTTCACCAAATGTCAGTAATAATTGTGAAAGACTATTAAATTTTATTTTATATGACACAATTATTATTATTTATGAAGTAAAAAAAATGAATAATAAATTATTTTTCTTAAATATTTTAAATTTTTGTGACTTAATTTTTTTTTATTCTAAAAAAATGTAATTTTTAAATGTGTAAATATGTTCTTTTGAAGTTGATATTTTATGTATGAATTTACTATGCATTAAATAGTTTGATTTTCTATGTCCCTGGTTCTCCTGTAGTTGGATCTTCTGAAATCACAACAATCTTTAGTTAGAATGGGATTCTCATGCATCAAGTAAAATAGAGGGAAAAATAATTCATAATGGAAGTATCCATCCATCAGTGTGGTCTAATGATCAGTAAAATTGATTAAATATCTTGAGATTTCATATTTAAATTCTCACAAAAGTAAAAATATTATGTATTTTTTTTAAGTTTTCAAAACCTTGATGGATTGGATTATACATGTGGTTGATGATAGATAACAGAAGAAAATCTTACGAAATTTATTAAGGTACATGCAAATTAAACTAGACAATACACTATGGTCTATGAATGTTAATTTGGACATTTGAATGACAACTATGCTAAAGATTGCTGTCAATACAGGTGAATCCAAAACCTCACTCACATGAATTCATAAATTTCAAATTCTGAATTTACTTCTCAGTAACCCCAACTTATTAGAGGCGAATGCAAAGTATTAATATACCATTCATTAGAATCCAATATTTTCAAAAATCAAAACATAACTCTATGCGTAAAAATTCACAAAATATATTATTACAAATATAGTAAATGTGAATTTACAACTTTAAAAATACAAAAAGATTCAATATTAAAACCATAAATAATTGAATCTATAAAACTTAAATTCTAGATCCGGGTCATACAACTTATCCCTATAAAGTAGCCACACTTAGGTTCCCACAATAAATACATGACATCTCTATAACTAAAAAAAATAAATAGAAACATATAGTTTCCAATAAAGAAAGCAAGAGAAAAAAAAGAAGAAGCATAGAAGCCATGGAAAATGCAAATGGGGAAACAAGCAATAACAACAACAACAATAATGCAAGATTAGCTATAATGGAATTAGCTAACATGATAAGTGTACCTATGTCCCTTAATGCTGTTGTTAAACTTAAGGTAGCTGATGCTATTTGGGCAAATGGATCAAATGCCCCACTCTCTCCCACTGAAATTCTAGCGAAAATCCGCGGCCCACAGGGCGGTGGTGATGCTGAGAATCTTCAGAGGATTTTACGTATGCTCACGAGCTATGGTGTGTTCGAGGAGCATGTAGCCGATGACGGCTCTCAAAGAAGGTACTTCTTAAAACTAATGTTTTGATTGATGTTTCGTCAGAGACAGATTTAAGATTTAAAGTAAATTTCTAGATATAATGCTAAAAATTTGATTTTTTTTTTTAAAGAACTTTTAGGCCTAATCTTCTTTGGATCTTATCTTTGAAGGTTAATGCAAATTTCTAATATGTGGTTCATTATTTGCCTCAGCACATGTGGTGTTTCTGGTCCACACACTAGATATCTATATATGTTGGGCAATTGCTAATAAAAATTTAAAATTAGAAATGTGGTTGGTACGATAAAGGTTATTTTTATGAAATAAATTATTTTTTATAAAAATGTGCTCCCCATAGTTAATTAGTGTTTAACAAATAGTATTTAACATTATCCATTGTGCTTAGGCAATGTAATGTATCATATACTGAATGAGTATCGCAATCAAAGGAATTAACTAGTCCTTGAGAATTTATACAGCCGATCTCAATTCATTATTTGAACTTGAAACGTAGTTATTTTTTATTTTATGTAGATATTCGTTGACTGAGGTTGGCAAAACCCTAGTCACGGACGAGAGTGGTTTATCTTATGGGTCGTATGTGCTCCAACACCACCAGGACGCGCTAATGAGGGCGTGGACGATGGTTCATGAGGCGGTCAATGACTCATCAACGGAGCCATTTGTGAAGGCAAATGGGGAGCCAGCTTACAATTACTATGGGAAAAACCCTGAAATGAATAGCCTTATGTTAAATGCAATGTCTGGAGTTTCTGTGCCATTTATGAAGGCAATTTTAGAGGGATATGATGGTTTTCAAGGAGTAAAAACACTTGTTGATGTTGGAGGAAGTGGTGGAGATTGCTTGAAGATGATTTTAGAAAAACATTCAACTATTCAACTTGGAATCAACTTTGATTTGCCTGAGGTGGTTGAGAAAGCGCCTGAAATTCCTCGTAAGTACAGTGTGTACGCAGTCTTACTCTTGTTTTGTAAAGATAGAGAGAGCATTTCCTTCGGCCCAATTAGTAACACTTTCATATATTTGAGATGGAGTATGAAAAATGAAATGTAGATTGAATCGTCAAAGTAGGACTAAAATAATTAGATACTTCCTCTGTTTAAAGACTAATGACCTACTTTTCTCTTTGGTCTGTTTCAAAAAGAATAACCTATTTCTCTTTTCAGCAAAACTTTAGGATAGAGTTATCAATTCACAAATATTTTTATTAAAATGAATTGTTTTAAATTTTTTGATATTTGCAATATGTGGCTAACATGATTGGATGGTGAATTCAAGATAATGTTTTTTGGCATGTAGGTATAAAACACGTTGGTGGTGACATGTTTGATTACATACCAAAGGGTGATGCTATTTTCATGAAGGTAATTATTGTCTTGGTTTCTTTCTTTCTACTTATAATTATTGAACCAAATATACACATCTATCACGTGAAAGAAGTAGATGACTTGTTGCTCTCAAATGGTACTTATTTTGTTTGAATATTAAATAGGAGTTTTGGATTGGAGACCACAAATTTCAGTCTCCTATTTGTCATCTTTTCCATATATATGTACTCCCACCGTCCATTTTATGTGACACCGTTTGATTTGATACAATATTTAAAAAAAAAAAGAAGACTTTTGAAACTTGTAGTCTAAAATCATCCATAGATATTTATGTGGTTGAGAATCATTTGGTAAAAAGGGAATGTTAACTTAAAATTATTTCTGATGCAAGTAAAGTGTCATTCTTTTCGGGACAGACTAAAAAAAAGGGTGTCACATAAAATGGAACGAAGGAAATATAGTTTTTCTTTTGCATTGACAGAACTAAGGTACTAGGGTAAGTGAGAAATTGAGCCCCAATAAAAAGTTTGCAAAAATGAAAAAAAAGTGTTCTTTATATTAGGGGTTAAAATTGAATTAAAGTAGTATCTTAAACATATTCTTCATAATTTCAAGGTAGATAAAAGTAAAAATCATCATTATTGATTTTCATCAAATATTTATTCCTTTCATTTAAAAAAGAATGACGTACCTTTTTTTGTCTGTTTAAAAAAGAATGATCTATTTTCTACTTTGGCAAAACTTTAATTTCAACTTTCCACTTGTCATGTTTCACGCCACGAGATTAGAAAGCATTTTGATAAAATTATGTCAATAATATATATTTATGATCACAATTTTTTTAAAAACTATGTAACATTCCATAAGAAGTAAATTACTAAGTCTATATTTTTGTTTTTGATATGGATGCATATTGTAGTGGGTGCTAACAACATGGAGAGACGATGAATGCGAGCAAATAATGAAGAGTTGTCACGATGCACTTCCCGAGAAAGGAAAACTTATTGCTTGTGAGCCAGTGTTGCCTCATCACACTGATGATAGTAAGAGAACTCGAGCACTTCTTGAAGGTGATATTTTTGTCATGACTATTTATCGTGCCAAGGGAAAGCATAGGACGGAGGAAGAATACCGGCAGCTCGGTCGAGCTGCCGGGTTCAATGATTGCAAGGCTTTCTACATTGATCATTTCTTCACAATTCTTGAATTTCACAAGTTATGAGTATAATTAATTGTGACTTTGTTCTACGTGCTTAAATATTTTTGAAAATTAATAAGAAGCATATGTTGTATTTGAGTGTATTTGTATGATTTTGTCTTTGTTATACATTTGTATCATGTGTTGTATACACTTTTAAATGCAATTGATACAATGATATTGTATCTTTCCCTCATTCAGACATATTGAGAGTCTGAATATGAAATCGAAGAGAATAAGATGAACGCCGTATATAATAAATACATAGCACATATTTATCTTAGGGATAATTACAATACATGACTTTTTGATCAAAATAATTAGAAAAAATAGTCGTCGCTATATAGGCATGTATAGTCAATGTATATTCAGATTATATCTAGTTTTTGAGTGTATCATAATGTATATTTAATATATAGCGCATGTATAAGTAATCTACATAGTATAGTCAGTGTATACTTTTTATAACTTTTGACAACTTATATTGTATACTCATGGAACCTAGTTGACTTTTATATTTGAGGAACGATCGATTTATAAGATTTAATGAATAATTTGGACATATTAATAAAGAAATCTTATTGTTTTATAAAATGTTATTTATTCAAATGTATAATATCATATATCAAATTTTTAAGTATTGTTGAAAATGATATTTTTTTATCTTGTTGTATATCGAAATTTTAGATCTAGAAGTCATTTAAAAATTCAAAGAGTAAACAATTGTACCAAAATTGAAGAGAAATCAACATATTTGGGACGGTTGGGTAAATTAATTATACATCATAGAATAATAAAAAATTAATGTTATTATTGAATTTCTGGGTTATCGTCGTATTAAACTAGAAATGAAGAACTATATGTTATTATAGACGAACTTAATCTGTTCATGTACAAATTCATCACACTATTCGTAGGAATGAAACTAGAGGTTTAGTTACGAGTTCAACAGTAACTTTTGTTAAAAGTTTCTGTTTTAATTTTACTAAGAAATTTCCTATTTGTGTATACATAAATTGTCCAAAAAGCAATATGCTATTTTTTCTTAAATTTAAAACACCTGTTTTTGGTGGTCAACTTAATTCCTAGTTCTTAATGAGTTATTGATTTTAATTATAATGAATATTATTGTGTTTTTGTGATCTATTTTCATTTAGGAAAAATTACGTGGATAGCAAACATATACTACTAGTTAATAAGCTAATAAAGCTATAGTTTGAATTAATTACAGCTCGCAATAAATATCTAGCTGTAATTCGCGCGATTCATACAAATGATGTGCACGATTATATCAAAACAATATGCGAATCAAATTGTATGGCAAAATATACAAACACTGTGAATTGTATACATCAACATTGTGCACGAATTCTATAACGAAATATACAAATACTATGCAAAAAACTGCAAATTCTATAGCGAATTATACAAACGTATACAAATGATGCGCGAATTATACAAACACTGCTATAGCTATAATTACGAAATGTAATTATCCAAATTATCACTATAAAATATAATTAACATATTTTTGAATGATTATATACAAAAATTCCTCCTTCATTTATGATCATCTTTGTGTACTAGGCCTAGATCTGGCTCAAATAAAGAATTTGTGTTTATACTAATGTTTGAAACTTGTTAGTAGTGACTGACTTTATCATAGCATTATGTTTGTGAAATCTGTCCTCAGTTATTGATAAATCTTGATTGTGGGCCAAGATTTCCACTTTTTTAGTAATGTTTTGTGTAGTATATTTTACTTTTATTTTAACTAAAATGTGTAAGTTTTCATTCATCAACATCAACATTAAAATCTCTGAGTAATAACGGAGAAATACTAACCACTCTAGACGATCTTTGTTGGTAGGATTACAACTTTTACCACTAAGTAGAAAGCATGGTAGAAATAATTTTACATATATATTTTGTAATTTCACCTTTGTCTTTTTTGATCCCCCCGCCCCCTCCCCCTTCCCAAATTTATTCAACTACCCTTTTGCTCTTGCTATCTCAATTGCGAGCAAGCAAAGGCCACAAAAAAATTGTCACCCCCAAGTGGGTATTCTAGGCGAGTATGCTATATGAAAATTATTGTTGGCCCCAAGTGAAATATTCAGCTGAATTCTCTTATTCAATTAGCGAAAGACTCAATGAAATCAAAGAAATTACTCAGTAGGCAAGTCAATCAACAATCAGATAAAAATAGTTTAATTCAAAATTAATCAACTCAAAGTCATAACTCCATAAATGAAAATAATTTTCAAAATAGACTTTGGAAAGAGGACATCAGATCCAGTCAACTCTATCTATCACTATATATGAAGCCTCTATTCAATACTAAGAAGGTGTCGAGAAAAGCCAACTGCTACCTCAAAAGAAATACTCGACTAAAGACAAATCAAATAAATATGAGTTCTATGAAAGTAAGGAGATCTCACCACTGTCATGAAAAGAATGGAACTTCAAGGGAGTGCATGTTGATGATCTTTACCTGTATCTACATCATACAATGATGCAACATCGAATGACGTCAGTACATAAAATATGTGGTATGTAAAATATCTAAAAGGAAAAACTCAATAATACTCAATATTATGCAACTCAACTCATAAATAAGTATGCAGGTTTAAAAGTAAACCATGCCTTTCAAATTGACTCAAATCATATGTAATTTCAATTAATTCCATCATTTATTATTAGGAAGTTTCTCTAACCGGCAACTATTACCATATAAACGAGTGATGATACAATTCTTTGCACTGCCATTGTCATTGCGGTCCAATACCTTGCAAGAGTAAGGCGTGATCAACCTCAATGGAGCTTATATAAAAGTCCTCTTATGGTACAAGAGAGGATTGACCTCTATGCTTGCTACATAGTTTATAGGGTTTGAGTTATTTTACTCTTACCCAAATCGATGTTTAACACTATTTCAAAATCAAATCATTATGCTCACATCTATCAAGTAATAACATTTGAAATCATCTCATTAAGTCTCAATAAAAAATTCAATCTCATCTCATCATATTCTTTTGTTTAAAAGTCATATGCTTTCAACATCAATCACATGCCATTAAATTCTTTTCTTAACCTATCATTTATGCTCAAAACTCATGCTCATTTAGACTCAATAAAATATGCTTCAAATAGGTTGAAAATCAAATTTTGCTCAATGTGTGAAAACCTTCAATCTCAATTCAAAATAATAGATAGTAAAATCATGATCATCAACTTCATTAGGGTTCATGGGAATGTAGCCATTAATGACAATCTCAAAAGATAAGAACGTAGAAACAATCACAATTTCAATGCATAATTGAATAGTTATCAAAAGGACAAAGAATTAACTCTTCAACAATAGATGGTCTATCGACTGGCCTTTCCACCTAGCTTATCATCTGTATATCCTATGTTTTATGTCTCCATGCTTTAGAAGTATGTGCCAGATGAGTCTCATGTACTTTCATTTGATTCAGTGGTCTTGGGTCCAGACTTATCATTTGAGGAGGAGCCTATAGCTGTTTTGGATAGACAGGTTCATAAGCTTAGAAGCAAAGAGATTGCTACAATGAAGGTGCAATGGAAGCATCGCCTAATCAAAGAAGTGACTTGGGAGACGGAGTCTGACATGCGTGCCAAATATCCTCATCTTTTTTAAGCTTCAGGTACTTTCTTCTACCTTATATTCGAGAACGGACATGATTTTTAGTGGTGGATAATGTAATGACCCATAATATCATTTTTAGAATTAGTCCTCTTGATTTCATAAAAATATGTCCCTCGTAAATTTTAAATGAGTGTTTCGGACTATTCGATAACTATCGTTATTTAGTTTATGGATAAATCTAGATAGTTGATTTAATTAGTGCATCAAATATTAATTAAGTTAAAATTTTATACCACATGATCACATATTTTAGATTAAATTAGTGAACTTTCGGGATTTGATTAATTGGAAAAAAGAAATAAAAAGAAGAAAGAGAAGAGAAGATCGTGCCGGCGGCGTCAAACACTAAACAAGAACAAAGTGTTCAAAGTAAGAATTTCCTATCTAACCTTCAATTCTCTGTGTGTGTATGTTTTATATCAATATAGTACTATTACCTATAATTAATAGAATTGGAAAAGAAAGGAAAAAGGGTAAGTAGGAAGTGACCTTGGTAGTTGCTGCAATATTTTTATGATTTTTTTAAAAGTATACAGAGACAATGATTAATGGATCCAGAAAAAGGATGGCTCTAGTTATAATCCTGAAACGATTCCTATGGAATCTTGTAACTAATTCCCTAGGAAAACATTTAGATTATTGCAACATGCTATATGATATCAATGACCAATGACCTGTGTATGTGTCTTCGTTATAATTTTAAGTGCAGAGGGTGTTTTCTATGTGTTCCTCCCTATATATACATATAATTAGGAAGTATATGTTTATGTCAATACACCTTTGCTTCGTCTTCACACTTTTGATCAGTGCTTTTGGTTCGTTGCATAGGAGAACTTATAGTGATTTAATCATGAATTCTTATTTGATTAGAGTGTGGTGCTATAGATTCTATTCAAAAGGAAAAGATTTAAGTATTTGATTAATTGTGATTCGACTAAGGCAAGTGGACTTTTACTACTTTGTAATTCTCGTAGAATCTCAAATTTTCCTTTCTTCTATGTGTGATGCATGAAATATTTGTAATATTATAAAAATGGAGTGCTTAAATGTAAATGCGAGTTGGTGTGGTGTTGTAACATTTGAATTGAAAATGTGGTTAAGTGATGAGAATTCTGTTTTGAGATATGTTGTTGTGGTTGGTGATTATGAGTGGATTTGTTTGTGAACTTTATCTTATGTTCATTCATTCTATGTCACACATACTTATATTGGTTATGGATATTGATATGAGTGAGATAGTGAAAATTGGGGCCGAGATCTTTACCGATCGAGATGTGATGCCGAGGTCATTGCCGGCGAGATTGTGATGTTGAGATCTTTACTAGTAATATTATAATGCCGAGGTTGCTGCCGGCGATGATATTATGTCTAGGTATTTACCGACAATATTGCCGATGATTATTACATAAGCATTGTATCTCATCCTTGCATATTCTTGTGTGACATGATGTTCTTCCTGTGGTTAACTGTGTTATCACTTGTGAGTTGTGGCTTGTGATTTTAAAATGTGATATTGTGAAAATCTATCTTTATTGTGTATTATGTGTTGTTGGGTTGACCTGATTTTTTGTGCAAGTTGTAGTTGTGGAGGTCGGTTGGGATGAAAGGAGTTTGTGTATTCTATTGAACTTGCTTTGTTTTGTTAGTTGACTTGTTGGGTACCATGTTGTTTTTGTTACTCGCCCTTGCTTATGCACTTGTGTAGATTTTTGAGCCCGGACAGTGAGTAATATTTTTCCTTGATCGTCCAAGGCTTCCCAGGAGATTTAGAGAGGTAGCTGTCGTCTAATGGCTAACTCTCTTTTTCCTATTTCTTTTATACTTTGTTCTATTCAAGAAGAAAGACAGTTCAGACTTGTACTTCTTTTAATTTTCTGTTGATGACTTGTACATGTGGCAACTAATCCTTGGGTGGTGTTTAAGTTAGTAAGATTTTCAGCTTTAATTTATTTAGTTACTTCTACACGTTATTTCTACTTTCTTTGGGTTAAGGCTGACTTGTTCTGATGGGATTGAGCAAGTGTCATCACGTCCATTTTTGGGTCGTGACAGTTGGTATCAGAGCCCCAGGTTCATAGGTCTCACCTGTGTACGAGCCAAGTCTAAATAGAGTCTTGAGGATCAGTACAGAGACATTTGTACTTATCTTTGAGAGGCTACGAAGACTGCAGGAAACTTTTTTATATTTATTTATTCTTTCTCATCGTGCATGGCTATCTTCGTTAATACTGAGTTGTGCCGATGTTTTTTTTGACAAATGGCAAGGACTAGAGCTACTGTTACCGGTACTAGAGGTGAGGCAGCTCCCTGAAACAGTTGTTGAGGCTCCATCTAAAGGTAAATTGTTTCCAATTAGAGTAATATAACATTTTTTTGAGATGAATAAAAAAAATATCACATTAAATAAAACAGAATAAATATAAAAGAGAACTTACACCAAGTTTATAGAGTCGTGGTTAATTGTTTCTAGAATTCTATGTAACGCTAAATTTCGAGTCAATCATACTTTTTCAAACATCAACGTCAAGAAATGTAAATTCAAAGTAAAACAAAGTCTCTATTTTTCTTTTTAGATTTTTGTCATCTTGTAATCTTAGGTGTCATTTGGCCTCAAACTTTTTTTGAAAAAATTTAAAAATAATTTGAGAAATGGTGTTTGGTTATAATATATTTAAGGATTTTCAAGTTCTCAAATATCAGAAAAAATTAGTATTTGGAAATTTGGGATAGTATTTGAAAAGTTTTAAATATTTAAAAATTATCTTAAAATTTTATATTTTATAAAAAGACACTCATTAATTATGTATTTCAACTATTAGTTATCCATATCTTTTTAAAAAGTTTGAATTATAATTTGAGTGAGAAAATTGAAAATAAATAAATAATTGAAATCAAACACATGATAAAATTTCAACAAAACTTACCGAGAATATTTGGGAACTCAAAGTCAAATACTGGCTTAATTTAGTAGATAATGCATCACATAAATAATTTCATATATTTTGAATAGTTTAACTCTATTTTGAAGTGAAAAATAACTTGACCCATGTCCTTTTTTTAAAAGTATTTCAATTTGTAGTGATCACAATTTTTCATCACTATCTAGAATGTCAAAAATAATCTTATATATTTTGAATAGTTTAATCTATTTCTAAATGAAAAATTAATTGGTAGATTAATCATATATTTTTGAAAGTAATCAACACTAAAAGATTTTTCAATGGACTTTATTATTTTTATTATCACATCTTTATTAATTATTTTCTCTACATATTGCATATTTATCATAAAATTCATGTCCCCGTATCAATGACTTCAATCAAATTCCTAATATAAATTTCATATGTTATATTTAATAATTACAATAAAATTTGAACCCTTCAATTTTTAAAAGTTTTAAAAAATTGTTTTAGTGGCCCTTAGAATATTTCACTATAAAAGAAATAATTAACGATGGACAATTTCTATCATATTAATAAGAAAACTACAAAGTTGATATAATAATATCCCTATAGAATACAACAAGCAATAGACAACTCTTCAAATCAAACATGCATGATATACTATGGTTTGGAACTCAAATGTATGACAAGAAGTTAAATAATATGTTACTAATATAAGAAAAAAATTATACTATCAGCGTGTGAAACTTAAATTTTAAATTAATCGATCAACATTTAATGACTGGTTTAAGATGTCTTGAATGAGGTTCAATATGTTGAGTCGAGAAGTTCCATTTTCTTCCATGGTCATTCTTGTTACCACCCCAAGTTCTTTAGATCGAATTCTTCTTTTTTCTCCTTCTTCTCCTCCGTCCATTAGTTCCTCTATAGCATTCGCAACTTGTTCTTTGCAAATAAGTACTCCAACTTTCTCTTCTTCTCCCCACCTAACCGGAAATTTAACTCCAACTTCAACTCCAATCCTCAAAACTTCAACAATTAGCTTCTCATTAAAGAATTGTTCCGCAAACATCGGCCATGTGATCATAGGCACACCACAACTCACCGCTTCTATTGTTGAATTCCAACCACAATGCGTTAGGAACCCCTTTATGGCAGGATGTGACAATATAAGAACTTGAGGAGCCCACCCCTTAATCACTAGTCCCCTCCCTTGAATTCTCTCCTCATACTTTGTGTCTGTTAACCATTTCTCCAATTCAAAGAAGTTCTGATCTGCAGTTTTTATTACCCAAATAAATGGACATTCTGATGCTTCTAAACCTAACCCAATTTCTATCAACTGTGACGCAATTAGCCTGCATTGGCTACCAAGACAACAGTAAAGGACAGACTCATTTTTCATCGTATCAAGCCATTTTAAACATTGTTTGTCATCAATTGAAGATTTGTTTCCTCTTTGGTACATATCCATAACATTTTTATTGCAAAGTGAAACAGGTCCAATACACCATACCTTCTTGTTAATAGCTTTTTCATATTCCTCAGCACATCCATGTTCCAATTCTGCAAAACTATTAACCACCACTCCATAAGCACTTGATTCAGCTTCTTTCATCTGATCTCGAATATCATCCAAGTCTGGTAATTGCACGAAAGCCCCTGGAAGTTGATTTTTCGCTATTTCAACCCTTAGTGGAAGTCCTGGCACAACAAAACGTTCCATATCCGATTTCACATTCAAATAAGGCCTATGAAGCATCAAATTATGCGAACTTAACAAAGAAAAACAACACATCCCATGGAAAACAAGCCTTGGGACGCGGAATTTTCGCGCTGTTTGGGAAGTCCATGAGAGACACTTGTCTGAAATTATGCAACTTGGAGGGGTAATTTGGTCTTGCAAAAAATTCTCCAATGGATTTTGTAACATATTAAGTGCTTTATAAAAGTTTCTTATAAGGTCACGTGAAGGGACACTATCAAGATTTTCACAACCAATTGGTAAACCAACTTCTTCACTAGGAAATCGGATTTGAATGAGTTGAATATCTAGCCCCATTTCTTTTGCCCGATTGATAATTGTCGCGAATCTTGATGCGTTGTGTGGTGTAGTTACTAAACTGACCTTGACACCATGATCCGCGATTAGCCTAGCCATATCTATCATGGGAATCATATGGCCTTGTGCCAGTAATGGAATTAACACAAAATGAAGCTTTTGATGAGGAATATTGGTTGCCATTGTTGAAGAAAAAAAGAAGAAGCTAGCTTTGTAAAGTTTGAAAGAAAAATAGAGGTTTTGGTAGAAAAGAAGACTTGCATTTGCCTTGAAAATAAAATACAATTATCAAGTCTTGGAAGGATATAAGTTGACTTGTTCTTAGGTTATAGAAGAGGTTTGGTTTAATATAAGATGAATATAATGGGATGTGGGTTGGACAAATTAAAGGGGTTGGTTAGAATCACATTTTTTGGAAATTTATTTTATACTGTATATAAATATCAATTATATGGATTTCTACATATATTTAGTACTAGATATCGGTGCCTGCACTAGCGCGAATCCAATATCTGTTATTTTTTTGTTTTAATTTAAGTGATATAGATAGAATTTAGAAAGTTAATTAAAATTTTAATATGAATTTAAATGTTTTAAATTATTGATATTGTGATGTAACATTTTTTAGAAATATTTTAAGTCATTAATTGTAATGATTAGTAGCATTTTTTAACATTAAACGTAAGACAAACAAATTACAACAGAAGAAGCATAAAAAAAATATAGATATACCCTCAAGTTGCTCAAGCAAGCGTGTCGACTTGGCTTGAGTAGCTTTAATTATCATGATTAGTAGCATTTTTAAACACTAAAAAATAAGACAAACAAATTACAATGAAAGAACCATACAAAATTATGGATATATCCTCAAACTACTCAAGTAAGCATGTCGATTTGTTGCCTGTTTGAGCATTTTTAGTTATGAGCCATAAAAAATTACGGATACCCATCTGCTGCTCAAGCAACCATGTCTATCTGTTGCCTGCTTAAGCAATTTTAATTGTCATGATTAATAACATTTTTTAACACAAAAAATAAGACAAACAAAATATAACATAAAAATCATAAATAATTACGAATATATTCTCATACTGCTCAAACAAATATATCGACCTGTTTTCTGCTTGAGCAGCTTAACAATCAAAGTACACCGTATGAACAAAAAGTTGTTATTGGTTTGATCAAATTCATACGTGGACTTTTATAGTTCTATTTCCATTATGTAAATAGGGTAAAATGAATTCTTTTGTAGTTACACACAGTAAATATTCTTATTGACTTATTCTTAATAAATATCTTAAAAAGGACAAAGCACTTTAATGATTTTTTAAATATGTAAAAGAAAAATTATTAAAACAAAGATAAATATGAAAGAACACTATTAATATATATTTTTCAAATTATGTCAAAGATCACTAATTTTTAAACTAATTTAAGAAAAATGAAATATCATTTACTTTTTAAATAGAAAAAATGCTATATATCTTATATTCAAATTTTAGATACGATATTTTTGAATATATATAAAATTTCTGGCTCCGCCACGAATTAGTAAATTGGAAATTGTGAAGACTTGGACGGTGTTGGAAGTTTGTTGATGAGTCAATTGCGGCTAGACTTGGAGGTTGTTGATTCAAAGGTGTGTACGCGCAACTCGACAAAGTTATTTGGACGACTACCCAAACTAGAAAACATTTTATTTTCACATGGTTAGATATTATTTTATATTATATTATTTTAATAAAATATAATATTTAAATAGATTTTATTAATTTTATCATTATATAATGTCAACTATATATAATTTGAATGATTAGTTTTGTTTTACACACTTTTGCATATGATCAAAGCGGAAAAAAATAAATTTAATAAATGTATAAAAAATAAATACTTCACTATAAAAGTAATTTTGATAAATTATTATTTATAAAGTTTCTGATTCTATTACTAATTAGAACTCATGGTAAATATGAATTTTTTTAGTGACTGCAGGGTAATATTTTAGTCAAATAAGGAAGAAGTAGAAAGAAGTCTATTAAATAAGAAAGATATAAGGGTCTTTCCACGTCATCTAGAAGTCCTTATTTTATCACTTCTTTCCATATGGTTTAAAAGTCAATATCATAAATATAATTAAATAATAATTTAAAGAAAATTTGTGAAAAAACGATTTTATCTAAAGCAGAGTCTTTTAATGAAGAACAAAAAATTCAAACAACATTTCGAAGGGCTTTCACGCTTTTAATATAGTATTAGTTTTGTTTTACGCGCTTTGTGCGTGATCAAAATGTGTACCTCATTTGTTAATAAATATTATAAAGAAAAATTAAATTTAAGTATGAACTTATGAAAAGATAAATAATTCACTACAAATAGTAATTTTGATAAATTATTATTTATAAAGGTTCTATATATATGGTAAATTAGAATTTTCTTTAACAGCTATAGAGTATTTTTCTTGATTCAAATAAGGAAGAAGTAGAAGTCTATTACATTAGGAAGGTTTAAAAGTTTGTCCATGATTTATTTTATCATTTACTTTCATATATTTTGAACAACAATATTATAAATATAATTAAATAAGAATTTAAAGAAAAAAAGGTGAAAAAACGATTTTGTCTAAAGAGAAGTCTTTTAATATGGGGAAAAAAGTTCAAACAACATTTCTAAAGACCTCGCGTTTTTAATATAGTATAGATAGATAATGGAACCTATAAAAAAAGTAGATACAAAATTGAATTATTATAAAAAAAAAAAGATTATTAAACAATAAGCAAACATAAAAATACAATAAAAACAAAATACCTAGTGAAATCATACAGGGTAGGGTCTGGAGAGGGTAAAGTATATGTGGATCTTATCACTATCTCATAGAGATAAATATGTTATTTTCGAAAGACCTTCGACTTAAATATATTCATCCCTAGTAAAAGAAGAAAAAACAACAAATATCACATAGCGACTAAAACAAGGAGCAAGGTAAATTCTATAAGAAAAAAATAACAATATCAAGATAATGTGATAATCAAAACGCAATAACAACACAACCAACACGACTTATCCTAGGACAAATCCTAAACTGTCACAAAGCAATAACATATTCTACCTTAACTAGCCTTATATCCTAATACACAACCTTCACTTCTTTCTATCTACAGATATTTTCTTGATAATATAAACCGGTTCCATATAATGTCTAATCCCACAAAGTAAAATAAAAATGAGACAAAAAAATTAAGTAACGAAGCAATCATATAAAATTGATAGTTACACAAAATGAAACTTTTTATCATTATCTATTTAATGAATTTAAGCAATATAATACAAAAAATTTAAATAATAAAAATAAAAATAATATTTAAATTAAGAATTATATACCATATATCCAAACATGGTGTAAATTTTCTTTTGTAATACCATATACGTTAAAACCAGTTATAGGCAACTGTCTATAATGAGTATGAATTGGTAATCCACTTAATTAAACAAAATTAGGGGATTGATTAAAGACTCATTTAGATCGATATGATTTTAAATTAGATTAATTAGACCTTGAAGTTTTGTTTAGACATATAATTTCAATTTTGAATTTAAGCACTAAATATGAAATTTTTAGGAGTATTGATCCAGAATAAACCTCGCAACATGCAACTCAAATGAAATCGAATTCTAATATGAATACAAACATCAATGATGTATCTCCCAGAATAATAGAACTTAAAAATAAGCTAAAATTAAATATATAAAAATATTATATACTACTATTTTCTCACAATTAAATTATAGTAACTTTTGGATGATGTGATTAAAAGTAGTACTCATGACCAAATCATACCTTTTTTTATTTGAAATTTAAAAAGGATGTAATCATAAAATAAGGCTTTCCTATCATGATAACTATTAATATCAATCTTCTTTCATTCCTCTTTTTTTTAATAAAAATTAAATTTGTCTTATTTTGTTTTGTTAATTAAAAGGGTATCTTCTTGTTTCCATCTAACTTTTTAAATTATGTGAATAATATAAAAAGAAATTGGATAAAGTAATATTGTTTTATCTAAACTATTAATGATTGAACTGGTCAAAGAAAATGAACAAAGTCACAAATTATCTCAAGATACATAAATCATTTGAATATATTAATACAACTTTAGGTAAGACTTGACTAACATAAATTTTCAAAAAAGGGAAGACAACTAGACACAAAATAAGCACATTAAAATATTTTTATTTGAAAAAAAAATGTAAATGTTTTTGAGCAGTACCAGAAGTTATTTTATAAAAGCCTGAAAAATAAATTAAATTTCAACCCAAAGCATTTTTGGAAACTTGATTAATCACAAATTGTTTTTCTAATATTGAAAAAAAAAAAACAAACCGATTCAGTATAATCTCAGTGAAGTATGAAGAGAGAGTAAATTTTTGGGACACCGTCAATTCAAGTAAAATATATCAAATCAGATACGTAAAGAAAATGTTAACAAAAGTAAATCTAAATTAATTAATCAAATACGAAATGTTACTCTCTAAAAAAAAACTTTTTCAGAAATATTTTTAAAAAAAACATTTTTCAAATTAAATTAAACTAAGCTTGACTGATAACGCAACTATTAGTTGTTACTCTCTTTCTCTCATTTTATGTGATACCTTTTCCTTTTTGGTCTGTCCCAAAAGGAATATCATCTTTATCTAATTGAAAACAATTTCATTTTAAAGTTTTCCTTTTACATGATTCTCAATGGTTCGAAAGTCTTTCTTTTTTTCTTAAATGCAGTGTTGATACATAACATTATTGGTACACAAACACAGTTTCACACATCGTTTCAAGGAAACTTTTAAATTGGGTTGAAAACTTGTATGTTTCAATACATATCGATCTATTACCAAGGGGTGCACATAGTGAATTGGCCTAATAATCGAGTGTTAAATGAACTGATTGGACTGAAATTGAAAAAGTTAAAATGAGCTAAAATAATAAATGAATTGGACTACAATCAAATCCAAAATTATGTAGATTGAAATGGGTTAAGTGAACCAACAAAGGTTGTGGTAGAGTGGTAAGTACTCTTTCATCTTTAACTAAAGGTCTCGGGTTTGAGTCTCTTTGGGTACAGAGTTATCTTTGTTAAGGAGTGTTTTACCCCCTAATGTGGAACTTCCCGGCACGAATCTGATTTAGCCTCGACCCAGCATTTAGGACATGAGACTCGAGACCTAATCCAAGACCAGGGAACCAATCCTTGACCTAGCACTTGAGACATCAGAATTGAAGCTTGACTCAAAATCTCGATCCAACCTCGATTCAACACTACTAGAAAAAATGTCAACTGACAGATGTAGTCTACCATAGAAGGTCGATTCTATATTCTATAAAATTAGAGATCGATTTTCGCATAAAAATATTAAAATAAATAAAAATATTGACCTTTAAATGTCGATCAATATTTTATGAACCAATAATTATTTTGTTTAAAAAAAGACCTCAGAGTTCCATTTTTACAATTATTTACCTTTTTTTAAAAGTCCTCTCAAGGTCAATTTACATTTTGACCTGGTCCCAACACTTGGGCCTTGAGACCAACCTTTACCTTAGACTTCATAGCCTAATTCAAGACCTGAGATTCGACCTTAACTTTAACTCAAGACCCAAGACAAGCCTTGATCCTAACCCAAAAATCGCTTTCGACCCTGACCTAAAAATTGAGACTCGATATTCAACCTTAACTCGAAACTTGAGACTTGACTAATCTGGATGAGATGGGCCTAAATAGGAGCAGAATGAAAGCAACTGATTCATATTATGTAGCAAATTCCAGATTGAACTGTAGTCGATATGTTCTAATAAAGTCAATTTTAGTGACTTTGAAATTGTGTCACCTATTCTAGTCGTTAATTTTGTTAGTCTTCTAGAAGAGTCAGGCCTCATTTAATATATTTAAATTCTGCAGTGTTTGTACTAGCTAGGAACAACTTAAACGACCAAATACATTATCGAGAGCTATGGTGGAGTGCTAAGTAGTATTCTTTCATTTTTAATTAGAGGTTTCGAGTTCGAGTCTCTTTGGATACAATATTACTTTTGTTAGGTAGTGTTTTACCCCCACAATGTAGGTTTTTTGACGCGAATCTAAATTTAGTCGGACTTCAATGTGGATTCCGAACACCTAGAGGAAGACTATTATAGGTTGATATATTGAAGTTGAATAGTCCAACTTTTCTCTTCCGTGTTTAAGACTTTAAGTTAGAAGCGTATTTCTAGGTTTCTATCGTTTCGAGCTAAAGGTAAAAACCGCATTTGAATATCTTGATATTTTGAGTTTCATATTCAATTATTAAGTGTGTAAGTTTTCTATTTGAATTATCATCAAATATAATATTTCGTCTAAACATGCTTTGACTATCCATCACTCACCTTCTTTACTTGAACAATAGAGTTATTCAGATAGAAAAAGAAAATAATCAATAGTTAAGTTGATAACTGTCTAGTTAAATAGAAAAACTAAATACATGATAGTTCACGTGAATTCGATAAGTTTATATATATGTATTTCATTTTATAGGATTATAATAATTAATTAGAGAGTCTCTACAAAAGAAGTCGTTGCATATGCAAGAATTAATTTTGGATTATGTCTTCAGTTTTTCCACGCTTTTAATATTTCCATGGAAACTAAAAAAATAAAGAAGTAATCAATTTATGTGCATGGAAAATATGAAGACAGAATAATAGCATATATTATAATTATAAATTACAGTAATTATTGATTTAATAATTCTAGAAGGTGAATATTATGTCGTGGCTGTGTGGACTTTGTCGTATCATAAATATAAATGGCAATAACCCTGAAAATGGACCTGGTAAAAGGTTCTAGAAAATGGCAAATTATGGTATTCTTTCCGTCTCATTTTACGTGTACGATGAGCAAATTTGAATACAAAATTTTTAAGTTTTGGGCATTAAATAATATTTGAATATTTTTTTGATATGATATAGTATTATTTGTTTTGAATTACGTCCATATGTTTTTTTTTAAAACAAGTCAGTAGTTTATAACTTTTCAATTATCAATAAGATTGTGTTCACGTATTCTAAAAATCATTTTATTCGCATATTTTAACAAATATTTTTGGACTAAGTTCCACGTGTATCACCATTCATGAGCTAATTTGAGAATTAACTGTGTGCCACACCTATGAAACCAATTATTTATGGCCACTAAATTCATGTGAAATTTTCATAAACAACCACTTAGTGAAATATAATAAGCAAAAATAGTTACAATTTTTAAAATTATATTTCGTAATTTTGGTCATAAAAATTATTTTGTATAAATCGAATATCCAAAAAGACATTATACACAATTAATTGACACCTTTAATTGTTGATTCGCTAGTATTTTGCTGATTATTATTGAAACAGTTCTTTAATTTATGGACGTTGAATATAATCAGACTTCCTTACCTAATATGACTCTTTCTACCAAAAAACACCATAGTTGTCTGACTTTTACTAATTAAAAAGAAAAGTGCAACATTTTCTGCGTTATTATATGAAAATCTGGTGAGAAAAATTGTGATTTTGTTATAGATGATCGATTGGTGTTCTCGTTTGCATGTATATGGTTGTTAGCTTACATATTTTTTGAGATAGATATGAAACATAAGAATATGAACAGGTGAAATTTATTGGACAATTGTATAAAAAAGTTATATTTAGTTTGTATAAATAATATATCTGCTTAGAGCCATATTTTAAGCTTGTTTTAGTTGTTCACATGCACGTGTAGCTGTATAAAATTGTTATTTTGATGGTTATGATAACATACATGTGTCTTCTGTAGTTAACAAAATGTTTTATAGCATTAATGTTAAATTTTGCTTAAGTATATGGATTGATAGTAATGATTATAATTATTTGTGTGGATGTATAATTTTGCTAGTTGTATTTGTATAAATTAAGAATTTTTTTATTGTTCAAATATACATTTCTATTATACATAGTCTAATTGTATATAATCACAATTATATTGTATATAATCACTAGTTAAAAATAATTGTATACTAATCACAATTAAAATCATTAGTTGTACACAAATGCAACGACATATGGAAAAATTTGTACATAATTCACAATTAAAACTAACATTTTTATACAAAAACATTTCTATTATAAATAGTCTAATTGTATATAATCACTAATTAAAAATAATTGTATACTAATCACAATTAAAATCAACAGTTGTATACAAATGCAATGACATATGGAAAAATTGTATATAATTCACAATTAAAACTAACATATTTATACAAAACAAGAACAAATGGAAAAGTTGTATATAATCACAATTAAAATGTATATAATCACAAGTTAAAAATGCCAAAAATAATTGACTACTAATCAGAATTATAACCAACAGTTACATATACAAGATCATGAACACAACAACTCTTTTCTATTCACCACATCACACACTTATACATCAAAACACACTTGGGTATAAAAGTTCATTTATACAAAAAATATACGAGATATCACGAGTTCATACTTCCCTGATTTATACCCTACTTCACTATTAAGGAATTAAATTAATATAAACATATAAATAAAATTGCAACCATCGAAACTTTTTCATATGAAATCACAGATGTATGATACTCAAAAAAAGGAAGAACCAATCATCAGTTGGAATATATGGGTCTTATTACACCAGGACTGCTAATAGTACCTATGGACTCTTGGGAGGACTTGTTACTTCGTGAGGATATCATGAATTAGAGCTTGTGAGTCCGTCTCAATTCTAGTATGAAGATCTGACCAAAGCAACTGTGATTTGTAAAAAGAAGTGTTGTATAAGAAAGGTAACAACTAAAATTTTTAAGGAAAAAAATAATCAAAAACTGCCAAAAATTAAGCCTGAAATTAAGGATATTACCCAAGATAAGATTGCAAGAAACAAGTTATGCCTTACAAGGCCCAAAAAAAATTGAATTCATAATGATAACTTATTCATACGAACTTGTGTTGATAAAAACTAAATTCTTTCGATCTCTAAGTTTTTGCAAACAATAAATTGGGCATTTTACACAAATTCTATACTTCTTAGAGCTAATTCCAAATAATACAAACTTTTTTCAAAATTACTAAAAATTTCTTCTTTTTGATACAAAAAACGAAACCAGTGACACATGTCGAAAAGATAGGAGCATTAAGGGATTTTAATTATGATACATAGAGAAGTAGGAATTGTAATTTGTATCAATAAGTGTTATAGTTTTGTATCATTTAAGAGATTTTTGTAATTTTTTAAAAGAGTAAAGATTTTGGTAATTATGTAAATAATATATTATGTATTTGTGTAACTTTTAGAAAAAAATTCACAAGGCACCAGCTATGCCCTTCCAGACTGCATAAATTATTCTTATGAACTTATGTTGATAGAGACTTGTTTTATAAATCTTTGTCGGACAAGGTAAAATTTTGTAAATTTTTGAAAAAAATTTACAAAGTGCAAGTTATACCTTACCAGGCATAATTTATTCATAGAACTTATTTTGATAGAGACTAATGTCACGGACCTAGATTTTCATGAAAATTTTTGTGCGGAAGTAAGCATTTTTAATTAAGATCATTAAGAGAACGCTAGATTTGAAGAATACAAGAGAGCTTTTGGAGAAGACTTGTATATTATTCGGAAGATTGCTTACACTTTCTTGGTTGATGTCTTACAAATGAATATATACTACTTCGTAGGGGTTAAAGTGCAAATAATAAGTATTGTACAAGTCCCTCAATATTTACACACAAGTCTCTAATCTAGAAGTCTTTACAAGTCTAGATTTTTCTAAGGTTTCTCAAGATTTGTCTATATATTCTAGCGTCTTCTAAGGAGCTTCAAGTGTTAGCCACTCTTCTCCTTGACTCTAAATTCTTCACTTTTCTTAATGGTCAAGTGATGGATCGTGACACTATGCTCTCTAAATTCCTGCGTTACTCTTCTCCTTGACTCTAAATTCTTCACTTTTCTTAATGGTCAAGTGACGGATCGTGACACTAAGCTCTCTAAATTCCTTTGTTGAACTAGACAAATGTTCTGTACACTTCTACAAAAAATACACAATTTATACCTTAGAAGGCATAATTATTCATATGAACTTAGGCTGATAGAAGCTAAGTTCTCTGAATTTTTGTTGAGGAATTAACTGCTTGTACTCATGTACCTTGATGAAGTAATGCTTAGAAGGGTTGTACATAGTTAGTTAAGTAGTTGAGCAAATTAGTTAGCTAGATTAAGTTGGTTATTTTACAGCTGGCAAGTGATAAACGTTAACTAGATGATTAGATTCTATAAGTATCGTGTTTACTTGTATTCTGAGCGAGTTAGTAACTTTGATATATGAAAATATAGAAAACCTCCCTCAAAGTCTCTCAAATCTTCTTCTTCTTCTTCTTCTTCTTCTTCTCTGCTCTACAATGGTGACCAGTCAATATATGACTTGATTCACCAAAGTTTTCAATTTTGCCTTGCGCAAATGAGATACTACACAACTTATGCCGAACAAGTTCTCAAAATTTTTGTCCGGCAAGATTAGTTCATAGTTAAGGGTACTTTAGCTCATAAATTTTCAGTAAATAAAAATAAAAGACCATCAATTTGAGAATCAAAATTAAAGACCACTTCAAAATAGGAATAACTGGCGCAAAATATTGACTTCAATCATTAATTTGTTTAAGCATTAATAAATCTAACAACATTTTTCGTAACAACATTTCAATATCCAAGTGCAGTAGTTTAGTCAATTATGGTATCATTATGAATATACAAACTAAAATTGTGAAAGCCTAGAAAAAGATTCACTTAGCTTAAACTCACTTTTGATATTTGTAATCCAATATCTACTTTTTCTAAGAAAAAGAAACAGACAATTTTATCTGAATTAAATTATTTAGTAGTGGATACCAATCTAATATTTATTTCTTTATTTTAAAAAAATGGGTGCATGTTAAATGAGAGCAATAAATAGGATAAAGAGAAGAAAAGAACGAATGCTATCATCCCAAGTCGATTGCTTCTCTCGAGATAGTAGTGAGGAAGGAAAATGATTTCTCTATCGATGTAGTTCCAAGTCTTTGATGTCCCTTAGAGACTGACAATTTCATTTACAATATTGTTCATCTTGGACTAACCCCCCCACCCCCCCCTTCCCATGATTTTCTTCCTCATACTTCACAGTATTCAACACTTTATAAATAATTTACTTTTTCTTTCAACTAACGACACAGACTTTATTTCTCTACGTGCAACAAAGATCTCGATCAAAGAAAAGTTTCTCTTATACTCTAAAAATAAAAATAGTAAATAAATAATATAAAATGGGACAGATGGTGTATAAATTATGATCACTTGGAAGAGATTACATGGGACGGATGGTTTTTAAAATTTCTTATACCTGTATCCACTTCGGAATAACTTTAGACATGCAATATATGAAGTTAGTCTTAATAAAGTCTAACTTCAAACATTGTCTAAAGTTTCATACAATGTACTGTACTGATCAGTACTCTGAGGTGTAATGTATGCACATCAACCTTTTACTATTTAAGTAGTAGCCTTCATTATTTTGTAAAATACGAATTCTTCAGAATATATTGTACGTATACAAAGGGCCTGCTAAAAACAAGAGCACTGCCTTTTTAATGAACAAAGGGCCAAGATAAATTATTACTACACAACAAAATGAACTACCTCAACGCATTGATAACCACAAATTTCTCTGCTTAGACTCATATGCAAGGAACTAGGAGTGGACATCAGAAATTCTTGGCTTTCAAATCTACAAAATCATATTTTCTAGTTCATGTGGAACTTTGATGACCATCAGCTGGATTTGTCACCATACGCTAATAATGAGAGAGGGATCTATCATTGAAGTTACGGGTTTAACAGAATTCAATAGTTTTGTCTCAGTCCGTGTATTTGTGTTCTTCTGAACTACGTCTATCTTGTATATTTGATCTCAACATGTGTTTCTCCAACATTCAGGAAATGCTGGAATCCTTATGACTGACAAGTAAATATCATCCTCACAAATCTAAATTCACAATGCCAACCACACAGTAGAGTACCACTGAGATAAAGCTGAATATGCTTATGTCTGCTCTTACATCATCAATTTACGACGTATAAATTAAGCAATATTGCAACCATATTGTAACAACCTGAAATATAACAAACAAAAAAAATTCTGAGTTTTCCGCTAACAATGAGTGTTCCCACAATGCAGCCACATTTTGTGTTGTTACCTTTCATGGCACAAGGCCACATGATCCCTATGATTGACATTGCGCGACTACTGGCACAGCGTGGAGTTATAATCACAATCCTTACTACTCACTTGAATGCCAATAGATTCAAGAAAGTCCTTGATCGCGCAATTGAAACAGGACTAAAGATTCAGGTAGTTCATCTCTACTTTCCGAGCTTAGAGGCTGGACTACCTGAAGGGTGTGAAAATTTCGACATGCTTCCATCCATAGATTTGGGGGTGAAATTCTTCGATGCTACGAGAAGACTTCAACCCCAAGTGGAAGAAATGTTGCAAGAACTGAAACCTTCACCAAGTTGCCTGATATCTGACATGTGTTTCCCATGGACAACTAATGTTGCAAAAGAGTTTAACATACCTAGGATTGTTTTCCATGGGATGTGTTGCCTCTCTTTGTTGTGCTTACACAATTTGAGTGGTTGGGAGGAGTTGGAAAAGATTGAATCTGATACAGAGTACTTTGAAGTGCCTGGATTATTCGACAAGATTGAACTAAACAAAGCTCAGCTTGCAAGTTTTTTCAAGCCAAGTGATGAAGATATGAAGGAAATTATGAATCAAATGAAGAAAGCAGAAGAGGAAGCTTATGGTATAGTGGTTAATAGCTTTGAGGAGTTGGAACAAGAATATGTCAAGGGATTGAAGAATGCCAAAGGCAAGAAAATTTGGACCATTGGCCCTGTTTCACTCTGCAACAAAGACAAACAGGACAAAGCTGAAAGAGGGAACAAGGCTGCAATTGATGAACACCAGTGCCTAAAATGGCTTGATTCTTGGGAACAAGACTCTGTACTCTTTGTATGTCTCGGTAGCCTATCGCGCCTTCCTACATCTCAGATGATAGCGCTGGCGCTAGGTTTAGAATCGTCGAAACGACCCTTCATTTGGGCTGTTAGACACATGTCAGAAGAGTTCAAGAAATGGCTGGTGGAAGAAAATTTTGAGTCAAGAGTTAAAGGACTAGGACTTCTAATCCACGGTTGGGCGCCACAAGTACTAATCTTATCTCACCCTTCAATTGGTGCATTCTTGACACATTGTGGATGGAATTCGAGCCTGGAAGGTATATCTGCTGGCGTGCCGATGATCACTTGGCCAATGTTTGCTGAGCAGTTCTGCAATGAGAGGCTAATAGTGAATGTGCTCAAGACAGGAGTGAGGGGGGGCATTAAGAATCCAGTGTTGTTTGGGGAGGAAGAGACATCGGGAACACAAGTGAGCAAAGAAGATATTAAGATGGTCATTGAAGAAGTGATGGGTGAAGAAATGGAAGCTGATATGAGAAGAAAAAGAGCTAAAGAATTAGGAGAAAAGGCAAAGAGGGCTGTGGAGGAAGGTGGAACCTCTCACCTCAACTTGACACAACTGATTCAAGATGTCACAGAGCAAGCAAATTACTTAAAAGGTTGAGTTGGAGATAATCTTGTAGTCCAATGTTGTGAAAGAATCTTTTCAAGCAATTAGAATTTCTTTACTTTTTACTTAATTATATTTTGATTCATTGTGTTGCAACGATCCTCCATGCATAACACTCGTTATGGAGCAAAAAGCACCGGAAGATGAACGGAATGAAGAGAAATCGGAAAGGCAAAGCTTCACCTATTTGTATGCAACTGTGAATGCAAGTATATGCATATTGGGAGATGGTCCATAAACTAAATATGTCTTCATGTTAGTAAATAATGTGAAAGACAAACAGGTACCTTTTCACGTTGGAAGGTTGTAACTTTTCTGAAGACCTATGATTTTTTCGAAAAGTTGTGATCTTTTTTGAAGAGTTGTGCTTTTCTGATTAGGCACCATAAGCACCTATTCCTACTATCCTTTGTTGGCTCTAAAATAGAAAGGTTTCTCATCTTTTTAAACAACGAATGAAATTTTATTATCTTCGTAAGTATGATTTGCAGTTGTCGAGTGAATTTGAAGTTAATATCTAACTTGTGAAAATTGAGAAAGGGGTGACAAATAAGTTTTAAAATTAGTATTTTTTTTAAAAAAAAATAATATTTTTTTTTAAAAAAAAAAATCCAGTCGGGACATTTCGGACTCTCCGCGACACGTCCGCGTCGCGGACTCGTCGCGTGGACACAGTTGATAAACTGTTCTGGGTCGAAAAATGCATCATCATTTTTTTTTCAAATCCGTGATTTGTTTTTGTCATTTGTTTGGTTGAACTAACATATATTACTGTTTTGAAGCGTAGTGCATTCTTTGGTGAATTTTTCGGGGCCCGTAGCTCAAAATTTTTAAAAATAACAGTGATCCTCCGCGACGTGTCCGCGTCGCGGAGGCGTCGCGTACCAACACGTTTTCAGTGGAGAAAATGTTGCGTCGTTTTCATTCGACTCGGGAGTTTTTTTGAGAATTTTTTTTGGTGAAGTACATGTCTTAATGTTTTGAAGGATGTGTAGGTGTTCGGTGAATTTTTCGGGGCCCGTAGCGAAAAATCCCAAAAAATTTGGGCACGAAAACAGTGACCCGATACGTCGCGGAGGCGTCGCATACCAGCACTTTTTCAGTGGAGAAAATGTTGCGTCGTTTTCATTAGACCCGGGAGTTGTTTTTAGAGTTTTTTTGGTGAACAAACATGTCTTAATATTTTGAAGGATGTGTAGGTGTTCGGTGAATTTTTCGGGGCCCGTAGCGAAAAATCCAAAAAAAATTGGGCACGAAAACAGTGAGCCTCCGCGACGTGTCCGCGTCGCGGAGGCGTCGCGTACCAGCATGTTTTCAGTTGAGTAAATGTTTCGTCATTTTCGTTCGACCCGGGAGTTTTTTTTTATGAACCAACATGTCTTAATGTTTTGAAGGATGTGTAGCTGTTCGGTGAATTTTTCGGGGCTCGTAGCGAAAAATCCCAAAAATTTTGGGCACAAAACAGTAACCCTCCGCGACGTGTCCGCGTCGCGTACCAGCACATGTTCAGCATTTGCTGTGAATAATCCAACAACTTAATAACTTGTTGTGATATTTTACAGCAATTGCGACAACTAGCCCAGCAAGTAGCCAACTTGCTATAACAAATTCAAACAAAATCACTAAATTACCGTAAAAACATCAACACCACTTAGTCCAAACAAAAAAAATTCAATATTGAACGACGGATTACTGGGAATCGGTGATTGCTGGGGAATGTACAGCAGCTGCTGGGAAATGTACAGCATTTGCTGGGAAATGTACAGCAGCTGCTGGGAAATTCCCAGCAGTTGCTGAACTCGACCTTTGATTTTTCGTTAGTACCTATAGTAAGATGACTATAGGGTGATGGTATCAGCCATATTTATTGATAAGTTGAGTTTTGTTACTCCGACTTCAAATAAAATGCTAAATTCATGAGTAATCTTATACATTGACTTCGCTTACTCACAAGTAATAAACAATCTATTGAGCAATTGCATATGTAAGTGATGGTGACTAAGTAAATTGATTATTACTTGGTTGCGTCGATACGTTTTGTAATATATTACTAGTTATCTTATGCGTTGAGGTGGAATCAATAGAGATCTTAGACATTGAGATAGTACTTAGATAAACAATACGATGGTAGATCTAAATCACACTTATTTCGGTGGCTTTTTCCATTAATTAGTCCATGTGCTCATCGTTACATATGAATATAAGGAATTTAGTCCAATTCAACACTAGAAATAACTCGATGGAAAACATTTTGCTAGAACTTGTTGTAGCAAGTTGGCAAGTTGCTGGAAAATTCTCATCAGCTGCTGGGAAATTCTCAGCATTTGCTGGGAAATGTACAGCTGCTGGGAATTTCCCAGCAGTTGCTGGACCCGACCTTTGATTTTTCGTTAGTACCTATAGTAAGATGACTATAAGCGGATGGTATCAGCCATATGTATTGATAAGTTGAGTTTTGTTACTCCGACTTCAAATAAAATGTTAAATTCATGAGTGATCTTATACATTGACTTCGCTTACTCACAAGTAATAAACAATCTATTGAGCAATTGCATATGTAAGTGATGGTGGCTAAGTAAATTGACTATTACTTGGTTGCGTCGATACGTTTTGTAATATATTACTAGTTATCTTATGCGTTGAGATGGAATCAGTAGAGATCTTAGACATTGAGATAGTACTTACACAAGTAATACGATCGCAATTCTAAATCACACTTATTTCAGTGGCCTTTTCCATTAATTAGTCCATTTGATCATGGTTATGGATGAATATAGCGATTTTAGTCCAATTCAACACTAGAAATAACTCGATGGAAAATATTTTGCTAGAACTTGTTGTAGCAAGTTGGCAAGTTGCTGGGAAATTCTCAGCAGCTGCTGGGAAATTTGCATTTGCTGGGAAATGTACAGCAGCTGCTGGGAATTTCCCAAGACATTCATCATTCACAATTTCGAGATTTTGATGTGAATTTTGGTTCTCCAACGCCCTTTCAACCATGTATACTCGTAGAATGGGTCTTCCTTCATCTTCCAAATAAATCCGTAAACTCACTTGATTTTTTATTGGAAAAGGAGTCACTCTCTGTTTTTCACCACAAGAATGCATGTAAGTGATGACGATATCTTCCGGCTCACAATTTAATTCACAGCTACAAATAATTTGATTTACAAAATCCTCATACGAGATATCTTGATTCACAATCATCGCTATCGTCTCGACCATTTCTTTGTCTTTCCAACGCCAAATAAAACGATTGTTCGACTCAACCCATTCACCACGACAATCAACTCCTAATACTATTTTGTCTCCTATGGATGATCTTCAAGGTACCTATATGAGTAACAGTTAAAAGCGCAACATGAGAAAAGTGTACAGAAATACAACAATGGTTGTATTCAATTCAGCAACTACTTCATCATATGAAACCAACTTTGTTAGTCCAGCAGCTGCTGCACTCAGTCCAACAGCTGCTGCGTCTTCCCCAAAATGCCTCAACAGTGAAGAAATGGCAACAATGGCGGAAACATCAACAAAAACACAAAACACAAATAAATAGCACCACATACACTTTTATCAGTCATAATAAGGATTGAAACTTACCTTTCAAGTACTTTCGAAGCCTACCCAAACAAATGCCCCAAAAAATTTGATTTCTTTTCACCCAAATTTGAAGCTCAAATCTTGTGTTGGGAAAATACTAACAACAACAACAACAAGAAGAAGAAGAAGAAGAAGGAGGAGAACAAGAAGAAGAAGAAGAAGAACAACAACAACAACTACAACAACAAGAAAAGCAAAAGAACCGATGCAAATGGGGAAAAATATCGCGGGAACTGGGTGTTGGGGGTTGGGGGTATTTAGGGTATTTTCTATTGGGTGGGTTAAAGTGTATAAAAATAAACTTGGGGACCTTTTTGAAAATAGTCCAACATCATTAACTCTTAATTATAATTTTGTCACCTACACTTAATTATTAAAACTAGTGTCACTTTTTTTTTAATTTCAAAACTAGTTTGTCACCCTTAATTAAAAAGCCCATCTAACTTAAATATTAAATTACTATAATACACCCAACTAAAAATGCCCAACTTAGTATATCTTTTATATTTTATATTCATATTTATTTGCTTATTCATATTTTTATTATATTAAAAGCAAAAACTTCTGCAATACAACATTAACTTAGCCACGAATTAAAGGAAAGGGAGGAAAGGTATATTTGAGAGATGTAACTAAGAGATTTTAATTAATTAAAAATTACAAAAAAGTCAAAAAAAAAAAAGGAAAAAATAAATATAATTGGAAGACAAAGAGAGGTGTTACATCACCTTATCTATATCTAAACTTTATATTATAAATAGATATAACATTTAGCATTCATAAAGTGAGTAATTATAAGAAAGTTTACATCCATTATTTATAGGAACTTACACTTTATTATTTCATTTATAATTATTTACTTAAATTTTCAGTCTAATGAAATTGATATTGTTTTAAAAAAATAATATACCACATAATTTGACCTTCACGTGCAACGTGCGTGCATCAAAACTAGTATATACATGATGGTGTCCTTTTTAATTTTTTATGTGTGTATTCAACTTTGGAATAACTTTAGACATACAAGATATGAAATTTCATACCAATGCAGTTTAAGTATCTCACTTTAGCTATTTTGTTTAAACTTCAGTCAAATATTATTGAACTTCAATCTTTTTTTCCTTAACTTAATTCATACGTATCTTTAGTCTGGTTTTCCCAAACCTAACTTCAGAAATTGTATATCTAAAGTGAATATATGAGCAAAAATTTTCAAACAATGAACAAAGGGGCAATAGAAACTATTAGCACTATACAGCAAAATGAATTACCTCAATGCCTAGATAACCACAAATTTCTCTGCTTAGACCTCCGTGTATCATGTGTTGTATTTAGCTGTATTATATGTGTTAAATTTGTCCGTTTCTGTGTTTTCATGCTATTTCTATTCATTTCTTTTCCTTTCCTTTTGGTCATATCTAGTTTATTCTGTTTTTAGGTTGTTGAGACATTGGTTCTAGGAAACAGCCTCTCTACTTTTATGAGGTAGTAATAAGGTCTGCGTACATTCTACCTTCTCCAGACCTCATTTGTGGGATCCCACTGAGTATGTTGTTGTTTTTTGTTAGACTCTTATGCAAGGAACTAGAAGTGGACATAAAAAATTCTTGGCTTTCAAATCTAAGAAATCATATTTTCTAGTTCATGTGGAACTTTCATGACCATCAGCTGGATTTTGTCACCATACGCTAATAATGAGAGAGGGATCTATCATTGAAGTTACGGGTTCAACAGAATTCAATAGTTTTGTCTCCGTCCGTGTATTTGTGTTCTTCTGAACTACGTCTATCTTGTATATTTGATCTCAACATGTGTTTCTCCAACATTCAGGAAATGCTGGAAGCCTTATGACTGACAAGTAAATATCATCCTCACAAATCTAAATTCACAATGCCAACCACACAGTAGAGTACCACTGAGATAAAGCTGAATATGCTTATGTCTGCTCTTACATCATCAATTTACTATGTATAAATTAAGCAATATTGCAACTGTACTGTAACAACCTGAAATATAACAAAAAGAAAAAGAAATTCTGATTTTTCGGCTAACAATGAGTGTTCCCACAATGCAGCCACATTTTGTGTTGTTACCTTTCATGGCACAAGGCCACATGATCCCCATGATTGACATTGCGCGACTACTGGCACAGCGCGGAGTTATAATCACAATCCTTACTACTCACTTGAATGCCAATAGATTCAAGAAAGTCCTTGATCGCGCAATAGAAACAGGACTAAAGATTCAGGTAGTTCATCTCTACTTTCCGAGCTTAGAGGCTGGACTACCTGAAGGGTGTGAAAATTTCGACATGCTTCCATCCATGGATTTGGGGGTGAAATTCATCGTTGCTACGAGAAGACTTCAACCCCAAGTGGAAGGAATGTTGCAAGAACTGAAACCTTCACCAAGTTGTCTGATATCTGACATGTGTTTCCCATGGACAACTAATGTTGCAAAAGAGTTTAACATACCTAGGATTGTTTTCCATGGGATGTGTTGCTTCTCTATGTTGTGCTTACACAATTTGAGAGATTGGGAGGAGTTGGAAAAGATTGAATCTGATACTGAGTACTTTCAAGTGCCTCGAGTATTCGACAAGATTGAACTAAACAAAAATCAGCTTTCAAGTGTTCTCAAGCCAAGAAATGAAGGTTGGAAAGAAATTGCTGATCAAATGAAGAAAGCAGAAGATGAAGCTTATGGGATAGTGGTGAATAGCTTTGAGGAGTTGGAACAAGAATATGTCAAGGGATTGATGAATGCCAAAGGCAAGAAAATTTGGACCATTGGCCCTGTTTCACTCTGCAACAAAGACAAACAGGACAAAGCTGAAAGAGGGAACAAGGCTGCAATTGATGAACACCAGTGCCTAAAATGGCTTGATTCTTGGGAACAAAACTCTGTCCTCTTTGTCTGTCTCGGGAGCCTATCGCGCCTTTCTACATCTCAGATGATAGAGCTGGGACTCGGGTTAGAATCATCGAGACGACCCTTCATTTGGGTCGTTCGACATATGTCAGAAGAGTTCAAAAGCTGGCTGGTGGAAGAAAATTTTGAGTTAAGAGTGAAAGCACAAGGACTTTTGATCCACGGATGGGCGCCACAAGTACTAATCTTATCTCACCCTTCAATTGGTGCATTCTTGACGCATTGTGGATGGAATTCGAGCCTGGAAGGTATATCTGCTGGCGTGCCGATGATCACTTGGCCAATGTTTGCTGAGCAGTTCTGCAATGAGAGGCTAATAGTGAATGTACTCAAGACAGGAGTGAGGTCTGGAATAGAGAAGCAAGTGATGTTTGGGGAGGAAGAAAAATTGGAACCACAAGTGAGCAAAGATGATATTAAGATGGTCATTGAAGAAGTAATGGGTGAAGAAATGGAAGCTGAATTGAGAAGAAAAAGAGCTAAAGAATTAGGAGAAAAGGCAAGGAGGGCTATGGAGAAAGGGGGTTCCTCTAACCTCAACTTGACACAATTGATTCAAGATGTCACAGAGCAAGCAAATTACTTGAAAGGTTGATTTATAAGATAACTATGTATTCCTTGTAGTTCAAATCAAGTTCTAATAGTAACGTTTTTTGTTGCCATTTTCAATAGCTTTTTAATTTCTCCACACATAAATATCTGCATTGGGTTGAAAATACTAAATTCAGATAAACCTGATACCGACACTCTATACTCGCCTCTATGTGCAACGCATAGAAAGTGCGATCAATAAACTGATTTATACATCATGATCAAGTGTGTTTCGCGCACTTGGCCTTATGGATGCAGATGTTTAAAAGTTACACTTCTGCCAAAAAATAAGTGCTCATCTGGTCATTGACCAACTGCAAATGAGTATCTTACAAAATAGGCATAATACATTAATTGAACTTTAAACTTGGCTTCAAAATTTAACTTCAACCCGCTTGAACTGTCCAACACTTCACTAAAAACACACACGAATCCAACAACCAAAATGCGTGATATACAAATGTTCCTACGTGGATTATTGAGCCATTCAGTAGCTGCCATGTAATTAAAATTTTACTCCTGATGCACCTGAATTGAGTGTCGATCACGCGTTTTGTCAGGTAAGATTCACGTGTGTTTTTGTTGTTGAAGTATTTGATAGTTAAATTGCCTATTTATACACTATGAAAATTAAAAAAGAGTACAAAACACATTTGGGCCTCCAAGTTTAGGGTCCACTTTGTATTATGCCTATAAAATATGCCAAGTTTAAATGACTATCTAGGTATTTCGGCGTATGTTTAATATGTACTAAAAGAAAAAATAAACATGAAGAAAATTTACAAACAAGATCCAAAAGAAAACCCATGATTTGGACAAGTTGTCATGTGAGATAGTAGATAAAACAAAAAAAGAGAGCAGCCTTTAAAGTAAAAGGACAATGTGAATCATGAAAATTTGCACATATATAACACATTAATACATCAGTAACCCTTCAAACATGTCACTAAATTTTACTTACCATAATAGTATCAACAAAATCATCTTTCTCACATTAAAGTGACTGAACTTTATTAATCATCTTTCTAACATTAAAGTGACTGAACTTTATTAACAAGAATAGTAAGACCTTGAAATTTATCATTACATTAAAGTAATTGAACTTTATCCAGTATAACATTACAATTAGACTTGATTTGTGTTGGTTTGATATATCAACACAAATTCTATTTAGGCTGATGAGCGGGATTCAATAATCTACACCGATCCAGCCACAATACTCTTGACTTGTCCCCTTCAGGATACAACAGTCCAAGACATAATGAGGTAGAATAATGGGCAACTAAAGAGTTAGAGGTTATAGGAGTTACATAGGAACTTATTGCCACATTTTACTACTAACTCATACAAATTAATATTATTATTTTAATATTAAAATGTATTTTGCACCAAACATTATGAACTATAAGGAATACATAGTTATCTCTTATATCAACCTATAAAATATTAGCTTGCTCTGTGACATCTTGAATCAATTGAGTCAAGTTGAGGTTAGAGGAACCCCCTTTCTCCAAAGCCCTTTTTGCCTTTTCTCCTAATTCTTTAGCTCTTTTTCTTCTCATTTCAGCTTCTATTTTTTCACCCATTACTTCTTCAATGACCATCTTAATAACATCTTTGCTCACTTGTGGTTCCAATTTTTCTTCCTCCCCAAACATCACTTGCTTCTCTATTCCAGACCTCACTCCTGTCTTGAGTACATTCACTATTAGCCTCTCATTGCAGAACTGCTCAGCAAACATTGGCCATGTGATCATCGGCACCCCAGCCGATATACCTTCCAGGCTCGAATTCCATCCACAATGTGTCAAGAATGCACCAATTGAAGGGTGAGATAAGATTAGTACTTGTGGCGCCCAACCGTGGATCAAAAGTCCTTGTGCTTTCACTCTTGACTCAAAATTTTCTTCCACCAGCCAGCTTTTGAACTCTTCTGACATATGTCGAACGACCCAAATGAAGGGTCGTCTCGATGATTCTAACCCGAGCCCCAGCTCTATCATCTGAGATGTGGAAAGACGCGATAGGCTCCCGAGACATACAAAGAGCACAGAGTGTTGTTCCCAAGAATCAAGCCAGTTCAGGCACTGGTGTTCATCAATTGCAGCCTTGTTCCCTCTTTCAGCTTTGTCCTGTTTGTCTTTGTTGCAGAGTGAAACAGGGCCAATGGTCCAAATTTTCTTGCCTTTGGCATTCTTCAATCCCTTGACATATTCTTGTTCCAACTCCTCAAAGCTATTAACCACTATACCATAAGCTTCCTCGTCTGCTTTCTTCATTTGATCAGAAATTTCTTTCCAATCTTCATTCCTTGGCTTGATAGCATTTCCGAGCTGAAGTTTGGTTAGTTCAATCTTGTGAAATAATCCAGGCACTTGAAAGTACTCTGTATCAGACTCAATTTTTTTCAACTCCTCCCAATCTCTCAAAATGTGTAAGCACAATATAGAGAAGCAACACATCCCATGGAAAACAATCCTAGGGATGTTAAACTTTTGTGCAACATTAGTTGTCCATGGGAAACACATGTCAGATATCAGACAACTTGGTGAAGGTTTCAGTTCTTGCAACATTTCTTCCACTTGGGGTTGAAGTCTTCTCGTAGCATCGAAGAAATTCAACCCCAAATCAATGGATGGAAGCGTGTCGAAATTTTCACACCCTTCAGGTAGACCAGCCTCTAAGCTTGGAAAGTAGAGGTGAATCACCTGAATCTTTAGTCCTGCCTCTATTGCGCGATCAACTACTTTCCTGAATCTATTGGCATTCAAGTGTGTAGTAAAGATTGTAATTATAACTCCACGCTGTGCTAATAGTCGCGCAATGTCAATCATAGGGATTGTATGGCCTTGTGCCATGAAAGGAAACAACACAAAATGTGGCTGCACTGTGGGAACACCCATTATTAGTCCAAAATCAGAGAATATTTTTGTTATATTTCAGGCTGTTACAGTATGGTTTCAACATTGCTTAATTTATACATTGTAAAAGTGATGATGTAAGAGCAAACATAAGCATATTCAGCTTTATCTTAATTCATGCTACTCTACTTTGTGATTGTATTACTAGACAAAAAGAAGCTTCCAATTCTTGCAAGATATTGCTGTATTTTTGTTTAAAATTTTCTTGGAAAAAACGGCAAGATAAGATTAAATATTATATACAAGTTAGATGCAGTTCAGAAGAATACAAATCGTCACATTTCTACTGATAGGAACAAACAACAACAACAACAACATATCCGGTAGAATCTCACAAATGGAGTCTGGGGAGGGTAGAATGTATGCAGACCTTACCACTACCTCATAGAGATAGAGAAACTGTTTCATGGGCTGATAGGAACTATATCATTATTTTAACAAACATCTTTCATCGTCCAAGATTTCAATAAATTTATGGGTTTTGAATTCTAAGATCGGATAAGGTCACTTAGGCATATTAAGTTTGACTTCTTGACATATATGCAGAATCCGAGCTAAAGTTACTGAGTTTTGCCTAATCCGTAATTTCAATTATAGATCTGTCCATTGTTATTATTTTTAATTTTTTTTTTTGGTGATAAAATCAGATTGATGGTCATGAAAGTTCCATATGATCAACTGACAGGTACGACTGGGAAATCTGATTTCTGAGAGTTCAAAGCCAAAATACTCTCTTCAATGTTTTTTGTCACCTTCTGTTACAGCCTAAAAGTATTTTTAAAAGCAGATAGGATAAAGACCTTCTCTTTCCGTCCGCTCTTTTCGAAGTGAGCGAATTGCAAGAAGAATTTCAAAGTTAGATTGTACGGGCAAAGCGTATAAGTAGAAGTCTAAAATAAGGGAGATTCAGGAGTTCCGATGATAAAAAATTCAAACAATATTTTAAAGGGTTATCACGCATTCAATATTATAGTATAAATAGATAGATAAATAGATAAATTGACACTCTTTTTGTAACAATTTTTGAAAAATAATGCTACATAAAATGGAAAAAAAAACATATTTTGCAATTATTAATTTCAGCATGGACCCAAAAAAAGTTATTGACGTGGCAAAATGTGTCAGTGTCATTGCCAAATTGATGATGTAAGAGCAAACATAAGCATATCTAGACAAATTTTATATCTTATAAAGACACATGAACTTGGTATGGCATGAATGATTAGTGATCACACGTTAATGATCATCTCCAATTTGAACTTCATAAAATAATGAAGCTTCTACTTCACTTTTTTGACATTTACGTTTCGATTTATTAGCGTGAATATTATGAAATAATAATAAGAATACAAATAAAAAATTTCAAAAATATTACTAACATAATTAGATTCTTAGCTATAGTTTGTCTAATTATAATTCTTAGCTGCATATTAGAAGGAGGAAAAGAACAATAAGATTGAGAGAGGGAGGAGAGGGGTGAGTAAAATCAAGGAGAAAGATACAATTCATTTGTATATCTGATTTATAATTGCATCACGAATACATTTAATTTGTATTAAAAACTAACTAATAAAAGGAGGCGAGAGATAAGAGAAATTGATAGTGAGAGGTGAGATACAATTGATTTCTGTATCTAATCGATAATTGTATATTTAATCGTTAATTGTACCATAGATACAATTAATATAATTGATTTGTATAAATGAATACGATTGTTCAAATTAATTGCAATCTATTTCTTTAAATTAATTGCAAGCGGTTACATTGGATATATTATTTGGAGCATTAGTTATGCAGATTTCTAAATTGTAAATCAAACATCGTATTAATTTTACGAATAAATAATCTACCTTCTAATCAACTACCAAACATAGTATTACTTATGCAAAATTTGATACATGTATGACTCACATCTAAACCAGCTACCAAACGACCTCTAATCATGGTATAACTTATACATAAATTAATTTTATATATGACTAATTTACCTCCAAATTATCTACCAAACATAGTATTACTTATGCAAAATTCAGTGCCTGTATAAGTCACATCTAAATCAGCTACCAAACAACCTCTAAACATTGTATAACTTATACACAAACTCATACATGAATAAGTTGCTTCCTTACTTACGATCAAATGACTCCTTATTGTTATTAATGCATGGGGACTGTATCGTAGCTGCTTAGAATTATACAAATATTAGTAATACATGTATCAATTATACAAGAAAAAATTTCATAACTGAGCGAACATTCACCACAAAACCACATAAATTAACTACAGTTTTATAAATTACATAAAGTAACCAACGTTTGAAAAAAATGGCTATAAGATTTTGTGGGACACATGCACTTTTTGTATAAAACCCTTCATCTCCCACTTTCATTTCTCTCTCCATTCTATACAAAATATCAAGATTTCTTTCCATAGTTATTTCCTTCAATCTCTCAACAAATCATCATTTACACAGGCAAAGATTTCAAAAAAAAAAATCCTAATATCTATCCAGATCTTGTGGCTTCAATTTCATACCAATTTTGGCGGTTTTTAATTTTATTTTGAAATTTTCAGTTTCCCCATTTCTTATACACTGTTAGTCATATTTTTTTCTACAGTCGAAAATATCACCAGTACACCACTACACATTATGGCCAAAGAATCATCATCTAAGAGGATAACTAGAGGTATAAATTTGCATGATAAGTTTATGGATGATTTGCCATCTTTTTCGTTGGGTATAACTCAAGAGGTTGAGCTCAATGCAGGATCCATTGCAAGAGATAGGGCTAGTGAAGAAATTAGATCTAAGCATCGGAATGACAATATTCATCGGCCAACCAGTTCAAAAAAGAAGAGGAAAGCAGAGGAGCTTGCTTCCAGCAGTGGTGAATAAGAAAAAATGATGATGGGTCTGATTTTGAAAACTCAGATGAAATCGTAGAAATAAATCAAGTTATATTTTTAACATAACCTTAGCTTATACTTATGCATTCTTAGACTTGTTTTTAGGTTGTAAACACATCTGGTGTTCGTCATCTATACATATAATGTATATTTTCCCCCAATTTGTTCATTTGCTTCAGATGTACCTCCTTTATCCCAATTTTATACAAAACAAAGTATCTTGTGACTACTGATCTATATTTTTTTTTTTTTTACAGAACAGAGATGTATAAGTGTATATTTTTATTAAATTAAGCCCACGTGTATAAGTTCCTGCACATTTTATACAATTTATGATATGTATTTTTCTGATTTAAGCCGCATATGTATAAGTTCTAACGCAGTTTATACATTTTCTAATTTAATCCCATATGTATAAGCCCCACATGTATAAGTTCTTGCACATTTTATACAATTTCTGATATGTATTTTTCTGATTTAAGCCTCATGCCTATAAGTTTCAGCAAATTTTATACAATTTCTGATATCTGGGCAAGAATAAATTTTTTTTTATATAAGTATACAATTATCGGTTTGTAATAAAAATACACAATTCCATGCATGTATATATACTTTCCCCAAAATTTTTAATGTTTCATATGATTTTTTATACACAAGCAAAAAAAAGAAGAACTACACAAATGAGATGTATAATATGTATGCACACAGAATAGATGTATAAATATAATCTGTATGCACACAGAAACTGTATGCACTATGTATAATTATACAACCCCCTCCAAAACATAATCAATGTAGTTATTATCGTCATCCCATCGCCCGGAATGCATAACCATTATCGCGAGTGATGTCATCCCTGCTTACAACAAAATTTATACACAAAATTGAATAAATTGACAAACAACATACAACCATCATACAAAAAATAGCAACTACATATATACATATCATATTTACACAATTATGCCTAAACAATTTTAAGTAAAATATACGTTACATACTACTCTAATCATCACAAAATATTTCATTAACTATTTATATACACACACACAAATAATTTTTCTACATCTATAGACACAATAAAATATAAAGTTTTTACAGAAATTAATATCCATAATATACAAATCGACTCCATTGTGTAGAATACCAGTATCAATTCGATCAATATACATTTTTTTCATCGAATACACATGTCACTCACAAAACAAAAAATAAAATAAAAAAAGAAAAGCAAAACAAAACTCACCAGTAATTTTTTCCTAAAAACACAGAAAATAATTCTGTTTTCCGTTTCGCAATTAGTCTGCAAGAAACTACAATGGAACTTTTTTCTTTTTTTTGGACAAAAGAGTCACATTAGGAAAGAAAATCTATTTTTTATTAACAATGGAACCCCCTTTTATTTTGGGGACAAATGAGTTCAATTAGGAAAAGGAATTCTATTTGTTATTGACTTTCTTTATTTATGGAACGATTTTCATAATTAATAGCTGAAAAGTCTCTACTTTAATGAACATGGAGTTAAATTTTTGGTTTTATACATTACAAAGAAACGGCTTTATACATTTCCTTTGGCATGACCAAAGTTAGAAAACGTAATTTTAGAAACATTAGTTATTTTAGCCTATTATGTTTCACTAGATTGTTGTTTATGAAAATTCCTCATTATACAAATATTAGTTAATTCATCTTTTAATCCACAAAAGATAAAATTCAATTTCCTTATAACTTATATATGCATTCATTATATGAGTTTCTAAGTTGCAAATCAAATATCATATTAATTTTATATATAAATTGCCACGCCCCAGGAAGGCACCCTAGACGTGGCCGGCATTCAGAGACTATTCTTAGTCCCCAAGCGAACCACTTGGCCTCATCACACTCACTCAATCAACCTATTTAACATATTAGTGGAAGACTATGAAAATAAAAGGTGGACAATCTGAGTCTTAGATATTCATATCAGTAAATCAGGCTAGTATGAAAGAATCTTGCTCAACATAATATCCAATCAGCAAATTGACTCTAGTCTATGAAGCCTTTATCACTATCAATTGGTGCCAATGACAAACCCATGGCTACTTCAATTGAAAATAAAGCTAGTCTAAAGTCCGACTCTAATAGCTAGATGAAAATAAAAATGAGAACTCTCCAGCATAGGGAGGCTCACCAATTCAACTGACTGCAATAGATCCTCAATAGTGTATATGTTGATGATCTCTAGTACTTATCTCTGCATCATGAAATGATAAATGGACGTCAGTATGTGGAATGTACGAGTATATAAAATGGTTGAATGAAGCACATATAAGCAAAATAATATAGAATAACATCAACTCAGAAGATACTCAATCAAAATGTCAAATGTCTATCTAAGCAAGAATAAAGAGTAGACAATGACTCATCAATTCCATCCAATCTAACTCAATCAAATCAACATCATAGTGCTATCAGTATAGAACCTATCTGAGAGTTTCTCTCTTCCGACAACAATCATTTATGAGCCAGTGATTGTACAATGATCCCATTTATGTTGCCACAGTCATTCCGTACTTGTCAGGTAAAGAACGAATTGGATCCTCAAGGAATCTGGTCTCTCAAGTCTGCTATTGTTTAAAGGACTTCCACTCAAGAGGGAACCTATGATGTAATGGTTTAATCCTCACTTACGCTTGGCGACGTAGTTAATGAGTGCGAGTTGGACTTACTCTTACTCATTTCGGTGCTTGATACTCCTCCCAAAACTCTATGCTCATAAGACCATCCATCTCAATTATTCTCATAAAGGCTCTCATTATTTCATCAACTCTATCACAATCGGGCTTTCCAACCTATCATATCACTCGTCTCATTAACTCAATTCTCAATCAATCTTTCAAAAGAGTTTAGACCAATCATTAGGGGAACAATCAATTAGACCGATCTTTAGAGTTCATTTATATACTTACAGGACCATCAAGTCCTATCAACCTATCATCATGCTCATATCACAATCACAATCAACATCCTCAAGTCAAGGCTCTAGACTCAATCCCTAGGTTTATTCGTGCATTCTTTTACAAAGTAATATATAGAGTTTGTGAAATTACTCATGAAAAGTATTTAATCAGAAAAATTCAGTTTATGATGATCATCAACATGTGAAAATATGTAGAATATGTATAAATTGCAAGAAAACATTCAAGAACACATGCTTAATGACTCAATACTTCCATCTATCAACCTATCTCAATCAAGGGGCACATGGAAGAACAATTTCATGTTTTAGTTTAGCCTTACATACCTGGTATGGAGTTTTGACAATTAACTAGCAAGAGTCGGTCCTCAATTCTCTTGATCCCTCGCTCTTCCTTTCATTTCCTTAGCCCCTAGTCTTCGTTAAATGCTTACAAAGACTTAGGAATGAGTGCTAAAACCCCTTTTTACACTCAAAACGACTTATTTTTATCGTGTTTTAAGTTTAGAATGGGTTGAAAAAAGTCTGGAATGCCCCTCGCAAACAGCTGAAAAAAAATTCGCCTCTGTGTACCAAGTCCGCGTCATGGACTTCGTTAATTTTCGGGGTTTTTCGTCAAAAAAATTTCGATCGAGTTTTCTAATCCCGTTGAAAATATTGGGATCACATTCAAGTGTAAGTCTGCGTCGCGGACACACACCTTTCTGGAATCGCGTTTTCGCATCAAAAAATTATTTTTTTGATTCGGTTGCTCTAAATATCAACCAAGATCATTTTCCCACACAATTTTTTGCGTCTGGGCTCGGATTTGCCATAAGAGTTTGGGAAGACATGTTATGCGAGCATCTCTCATCTACGGATATTTTAATTATTTTACCAGGTGTTACATAAATAACTTTACTAGTGATTTCTTTACTAGCTACAAAAGCCCCCCCCCCCCCCCCAAAGGAATGGACAACAAAACTTTTTCATGAAAATTGAAGGGCATTTACTTAAATAGTATATTATATAGCATTAATTATGAATTTTAGTACAAGTTTTAGTCTTACCCGAAATAGCTAAACTTTTTTAGCCAAAATAGTCAAAATATTATATAACATTTCTCTCTCTTCATTAATTTCTATTCATTTCTCTTTCTTCTGACAATTTTTTTTTTCTCTTCCATTAATTTCTACAATATTTCTTTTTTTCCCATTAATTTAACTTTTTCCCTCTCCTAATAAATTTTCAAAGGTTTTCATCACTTTTTGCAACTTTTTCTCTTTCCATCACTTTTTGCAATTTTATTCTCTCCTAATAAATTTTCGGCTCCAACCTCCATCACAAAATCATTTTTGTGTTAAATTTGTATTACAAGAATACACATATAATGACTTTATAACACAATTTTTATATATTAACATATAAACTAATTTAAATAGTTCTTGAATGGTGAAATTCGAGTATAATATTCTTTGACATTATTAATAAAAAAAATAAATACAAATGACAATGGTAATACATTTTGAATTTAATATATTAAACATATTATATGCATATTTCAATACATGTGGTGAATATACTTTTAATACAATAATATATTTTAGCACCTTTAATAAGAGAAAAAATAAAACATAATTATAATACATTTTGAATTCAACATATTATACATATTATAGGCATGTTTTAATGCATGTAGAGAATATATAACTAAAAATGTTTTAGAAGAAATGTGTCATAAGTATTATGTATGAATTTCTATATTCTAGTAATATTTAACTTAACTTATATTGTAAGAAATGTATTATATTTGTTAGAACAACAATAATCAAATTCATAAAAATGGATAATATTAAATTAAAATTGTATTACAATATTGTTCGTATTTAATATAATTTTAATACAATTGTAATACAATTTTTCAAAGTTTCATCTCTTCTTCTCCGGTGAATCACCACCACCAGACCATCACCGGATTGCCAATAGCTCCAACCAACCAAAAATAAATCATCACGCAATTCACCCACAATATAAGGACTTGCAATCATCCAAAATATAATTTAAGAACTTCAAAAATTATGCATGCTAGTTATACTTTTTTTTTTGAAAAAAAGATCTTTTAGCTCAAGACAATAAAACCAAAAGGAATAATAAAAACTACACTCAACATAGACGAATCGCTAATTCAGAATGATCATGTTATTTTAACTAAAAATAACAAAATCAATGTTGCAGAAGGTAAGGGACGCCCTGCCAATTGATGTTATCAGTAGCAGAAAGATTAGATTAGCAGATCCACCACTAGCGAGTGTCGGAGCGTCAGTCGAACTAGCAGCACTACGTCCAAGATTTGACTATTGATGACCTTGTGTTCCATACCCTTGTTTCTTCCTCCAAATACTTATATTGTGTGTATGGACTTGTATCCGCTGACAATCCTTCTAATTTAAAGATGAGGAGTTGAAGGGGAAGAAAAGACGTCGGGAAGACAGAAAAGAGAAAAGAAGAAAAAAGAAAGAGAAGATAGTTCTTGTAATTTATTAATAAAATATATTATAAATTGTAATAAAAAAATATTTTAAAAAAGAGTAATATTTGATATATAATGCATTATTTATGTAAAATATTCCAAAATTGAAGCCAAAGCCCAAATCCATTGAGCCCAAAAATATGCCTCTTTGAAGTCTCACCCTTTCCCAAATTTTGCAGTCTCTGCAACTACCTTCATTATCATCAGGGTTTAAGAGCTCACCATCACCATGAACACCTTAAACCCTGTTCCTCTTTCTGCAAAAACAAACAATTTTCATAACCAATTCATTCCTTCAGTGTTAACGCAACAACCCCTTAATTCTTTTTCCTTCAAAACTCCATTACCATTATCCATTAAAGTCTCTAAAACCCCAAATACTAAACCCTTCAAATCTTTAATCTCACTTTCTTTTCTCAAACCCACATTAATTTCCACCATTACTGCCACTTCCCTTTTCCTTACAGGGTTCTATTTCAACCCCAAGCAAGCTATTTGTTGTCCAGTTTCACCCGTACCTGCCGCGGACACGAATGTGAAGGAAGAAGTTTTAGAAGAGGAGGAAAATGAAACACGCAAAGATGTTGAGATCTTGAGAAATTTGTTGGAAAATCACGTTAAGAATAGAGAATTAACTGATGCCCTTAGGATAGTAAACAAGTTGATTGAGCTGGAGCCAAACGAGAACGAATGGCGTTTCTTGAAATCTCATTTATATGTTCATAATGGGAAGCTTGAATTAGCTAAATTGTGTTTTAGAGATGTTATATCAAAGGATCCTTACTATGTCGATGCTTATCGCGGGCTGGTTTTGGCAGCATCGGAAGATGATTCCATGGAGGAAATGAAGGAGATTGAGAAAAAAGTTGAGGAGGGAATTGAAATGTGTAAGGAGGAGAATAAAGAGAGTGAGTTGAGGGATTTAAAGCTCTTGCTTGCACAAATATGGGTTATTGATGGTAAATATGATGAAGCATTGAAGTTTTATGAGGAGTTAGTGGATGAGGAGCCAGAGGATTTTAGGCCTTACTTGTGTCAAGGCATGATATATACAGCGTTGAAGAAGAAAGACGAGGCTGAGAAGTATTTCGAGAAGTATCGGGGACTGGTACCTCAAGATTATTCCAAGGCTAGATTTGAGTTTATGATGCCGACTTGCTAGCTGCAAAGGTTTTTGCGCAGAAGGCGGAGGATGTGACCTGAGATTCGATGATTAAGGTATGGTAGAAATTGAGTTGCATTGTATGGTTCTAGATTGATTGTAACGTATTAGATGCTTAGATATACGTTTCTCTCTGGTTTGAGAAAAGGTAGGGACTTTTACATAAAGTTGTAGCACATAGGTTCAAATTCAGACGCCAAGATGAGTTTTTTATTTGTAATTTAGTGGAATGGAGCTCGAAGCTTTTTAAGTTTCAGATCAGATAGTGTTTTGAATGACATGATGAACTATACAACAACAACAACAACGTACCCAGTGGAATCCCACAAGGGGTCCGGGGAGGGTGAAATGAACGACCTTACCACTACCTCACAGAGGTAGAGAGGTTGTTTCCTGAATGACATGATGAACTATGTAAGATTAAATTCAATCAAGAATGCAAAACAGAATGATACTCTTTGTGAAATCATCTTGTGTAATGCAATCATTTCTGTGCAATGTGATGCAGTGTTGCGACCTGTGGCTTCTGGGCTGAAGACACAAAGATCACATGGAAAAGTTTGCTGCTACTGATATGTGGGAGCAGTTAGGGATACTTTTGATCATTTAAACAAGTCTAACCTTTTGCGCACTTGAGTTAAGTTATTCATTCCAGGCTACACTTGCCAACAAGAACTAAGAGGGAAATTTGAGAGTTCATTAGAGATTAACATGACACCAGTTTCTTAAAAATGTTGAACACAATTTATTCTGAAAATATCCTAAATACATAGTGATCATTCAGACTAAAATGGAGATTTAACTCAAATAGACCAATTAAACTTGTGTTGTATTGCAAAATGAATTCAAGAGTCTGTCTTTACAAAGAGAAAGAGCACGAATGTTTGTTATGTAGTTCTTATATATTTTCAATTTTAGTGTCATTATTTTAGGGGGCATTTGGGAGGAGTAGGGAAGTCTTGACTGGATCCTTCTATATACAATAATTATGTTGATGAGTTTCAAGATTACAGGGTTAGTGAACAGAATAACATCAGGATTTCATCCTATCTCTTTGTGAGAATCAGGATAAAACATTTCATGTTCCATATAGTTACTTATCCAGTCTTTAGAACTATGTTACTTGGATCTTCCAAAAAGTACCTCTGCACCCGTGTTGGATCCACCAAAAACAAATAACTTTTAGAGAATCTGACACTTCTGACAGTGTTTTGAAAGATCCGAAGAACATAGCTTTGGAATATATATTAGAAATTCTTTAGTCAATATTATGTTGGTCTTTTCTCCTACATGTAATTTTCTGTGAATAGCCCACTAGAAATTTATTTCTCTTTGGTTCTTGGGGTTTAGCATGTTGATGTTGCTGTTGGTATTTGGTGATTAATTAAAACTCAACTATGAAATGAAACATTCGTGCCGGCTGCAGATCTTGTTTGTGTTGTGCTAGTTTGCTATTTGTCAGTTCGACGTCATGATAAGACACTACTTGGTGGCATACTACTTGATAAGTGTGCAGGCTGAGATTTAAGGTTGTTCTCTAGTATTTTTCCGAGTGATAAGTTTGGTTTAGGCCAGTTTATGTGACATCATAAACTTTGTGTAGATCATGATCGAGTCCAATAATGCCCTTTTCTCTTCATGACTTGAAGTTTGTTGTTTGGACCGAACTTGCTACAGCTGCTGCTACTTGCTTCAGTTTGATTCGGAAAATCCTTATGTACATGTAGTAGAACAACAACAAAAACCTCCAATGTCATCCCATAAGTGAGGTGTGAAGAGGGTCGAGTGTGCCAGACCTTACCCCTACCTTTTTGGAGAAGGTACAGAGGTTGTCTCCAAATGACCCTCGGCTGAACAAACACCGAAATGTATATGTAGTACATACAACAGAATCTAAGCATTCTCTTTAAAACCATTCTCAATGTCTCTTGATTCAAGTGTCACATAATTCCCTTTATACGATTCTGTATAACAACAATATATGCATCCTTTCCATCGTAAAATTTTCAATATGCAGACTATAGTTAAATCTTCCGAATATTTCTAATTAGAAGTACCAATGGCTACACTGACATTACCTAGTCTTGACATTACTCACATATCTAAAAAGCGAATTCCCCTCTTTTATGTTTTTCGGGTTTAGGAGATCCAAACATAGATCCAGTTGAGATGGAGTCCATATATGTTGAAGATTGATGCAGATACAAATATGGGCACCAAGAAAAAGGCGAATGGTAAAGCATATATGTTGCAGGACCTGTGGATTCATCATAGTTGAACCTATTGGAAATAGTTTGGACATTTGATTCAGTATGTATGGATTTGTTGACACAAAGAGAGGGAGCTTCATCCCTCTTTTCCTTTTCCTGCCTTACTTGTAGGAAGAAATTCTGGAGAAATGGTGAAAATATATCCGTACTCAGTGTTTGTTCTATGAAAATGAACACGTTATGCGTCTTGCATGTAAACTGTGGTTATGTGATATATATTTTCATTTTAATTTGTGACGTACAATTAACGTGCTAGGCTTGGGTAGATATTTGGTGCAGGTTAAAAACGACAAGTTTAACTCATGGGTCCATGTCTGGACCTTGAAAATGAGTGGTCTTGAACTTTTGACTTCTCGCTTTTCTCATGGGGAAAGCGTGGTCAAAATTCAAGATCACCCGGTAAATAGAGAGCAGAACTTTTCCATGAAAATTGAGAAGTTCAGAAGCGCCAGCAGAAAGTGAATTCCATCAGGAAGATGATAAAACAATCCCAGACTAAAATTTCATTTCTCTAAAGTCTACACAAACCGCAAAGAATTGATTTACATTAGTTGAATAATTGCACTTGGAGAAACATTTTCTATCTTTTCATGAGACAACACCTTCTGCATGTCATTATTCTTCAAGGCAGAATTACTCAAATTAACTTTGGGTGTAGGGACAGAAGATGCCACTGTTGGTGTCCATAACTGTGCATTTTTAACCTTGGAAATGCTTGCAAGAACTCCTAATGGTGTCACATCCCCAGTTACTGTCACCTTCTTAGCAGCAAAATCTATGTTGAAAGATTTCACACCTGCCGAATGTCCAATCACAAGTATACAATTAATCGATATCGGAGATAATAATATTAACGTAATTAGAAGTAAATTTCTATGATAAGCATTGATCGATAACATGATACGGTAAACGGTTGGGTCAAATTTAAGGGGGGTCATAATTGGTTAAGACAACAAATAGGTCAAGACTCAACCCAACCTAACCTGAATTTACTTGGATCAAAATGGGTTATAGAGCGGGTCAAGATCCCAACACCACCAACCTTTACTAAGTTTTACTTATTTTATTTGTTCTTTTTTAATATACTAGTACTTAATTAAATATTTTTCTTTATTCTGAGAAAAAAATGATTTAAAATAATTTTGACTAGATCTCTTTCGAGTCAATTCGGGTTGCGTATCAACCCAATTTTAAGTGGGTTGAAATGGATTGGATTGAGATAGGTTGAGCTAACAAATGTAACCCACCCAAACTTCAACGCGTCGGACGGATTGAGCGGGTTGGGTTTAATTTTGCCACCCATAACACACCTATCAATGAATTTTAACGTGTTATAGCAAGTAAATTATCTTTTTTTATTGGATTACTACTTATAAATGATTTAATATATACACTTTTTATGCATGTAACTTAAAAAAGAGTAGTTTGATGCACGAAGCATTCTATGTTCGGCCTGGACTAAGGAAGGACCACATCCCTTAATATAGGCAACCTACCCTGATACCAACATCTGATTCCATGACTTGAACCCGTGATCTATTGATCACAAATGAGTTTTAACAATCAAAGAAACAAGTGATTGAGAAAATTTCAAAAGGGGTATGTCAATGGTCCCCAAAAAATTAAGTAGAAAGTTGAGCTACACACACCTTGCATTCTAGAGATGTGTTTCCTCATCTTCTTTTCACATCCTCTGCAGTGAAGTGAAACTCTAAGAACAACCACCTGCAACAAAATATTCATTGCTATTGTCATTTCATATATATGGACCACTTTTCTACAACTAATATATCCACCTACCTTTTATTCATTCTAACAAACAAAAGGTTTCCTCACTCTGATCATGTTTAACCTGTAAAGTATCTTTATTCTTCACTATATTATAACAAGAATGTTTTCTGAAAAAGAAATTTTATACTACACTTCATGCAACTTCATAAAAGTATTAGTACAAATCACTCTCTCTTGTCATCCAAATATGACACCCTTTCGTTTTTAATTTTAGACTCTTTAACGACACCATGATTGTGCATGTCAGATTCTTCAATTTCGGAGGATTTGACACGTAGTAACATAAATTTAGATCTAAGAAAATGGGTTATTTTCATATCTTGGAGACTCTTTTAACTTTAAACTTCATATTTGCCTTAATGGCTTCCTGTAATAGTTATAGAAATCACAACTGGGTTATGTCCCACGAATTAATAAAATGGATTGAGAATCATAAGGTCTTCGATTCAAATTCCATCAGAAACAAAAACAGTAGACAATTTCTTCTCATATTTTCGAATTTTGGTGGACTACTACTAAAATATCATTATTTTTCCATTGAAAAATGTTCGATGGCTAATCTCAAAGTAACTTTAGTTGCATCACTGAGAAAAGGTCAAAAGTACTCGCAATTTCACACGAAAAAAAATAGGTGTATTTCAATGAGAATTTGTAGTTCATCATGCGTTTTCCCAGTAAGTTGATTTGGTGATAAATGAATGCAAAAATCATGTTTTATTTTATAATATAAATTTCTTATTGATTCGTAACTTTTTTTAAAAAAACCCTGTTTTTAGTAGTGGACAGATTACCCAAAACATAAGCTGCTAGTGAGAAATAACAGATATCCTTAGTGTTTAAGCTGATTTGAACTTCGCGATTAGTAAAAAAGAGTGGAGGAGAGGAAGAATTACGAAACCTGATTAGCAGAAGTAAAAGATGGAGGAGAAGATTCATGGGTCTTTGTTTTCACATCTTCCACCACAGAGCTACTACTAGAATCAACTAAATTGAGAACAGGGTCAAAATCTGATAAAGCATCCAGCAAGTTCTTCTCACTCAAAAGGTACCTGGATGAACCAGGTGGAGTTATAAATTCACCAGGCTTTTTGCAGCTCCAACTACTTGTCTTGACATTCTCATTGCCTTCACTAGCGCTGCTCTTCCTTTTCTCATCATCCTTATTTATCAGTAATTTTCTTGAGACGTTCTTTGACCTCTTCGATTCTTTTGAAGTTGATTTTCTGTTCTTGCTCTGTGGTTTCGGAGAAATTGGCGAACGAGCAGAGCAAGGTGCAGAAACAGATTTAGGACCTGCTCTTCTCGAATCTCTGATTATCGGGTTGTACCTGAAAGAATAATTTTTAATAATTTTTGCTCAAATAGTGCATTTGCGCTGAAAAATTCATATAAACTCAGTTATTAGCACCTGAAGTTGTCATTTTAAAATTCAGAACTCGTAAAGTTGAAACTCCGGCTTTTTCTACCTCACTAATGAAGTAAGGACAATTGAGATTTGGTCTATGAGATGAAAATTCATACGTATTTTGCTCAAACAATGTATTTGTGTTGAGAAATTCACATAAACGCAGTTGAAATTATCGTTTTAAAATTCAGAACCGCATAAAGTTGAACTTCTAGCTTTTTACTACAATTGAAATTTGGTCATGAAATGGAAATGCGTTAATTCCAAGTACGTACCGATCGATTGCGCGGCTGGCGGAGATGCTGCCGCCGCCAAGTTGGATAACAGAGGAGGAAGAAGAAGAGGAAGAGCCTAATTCTTCCATGCTAAGACATATTGCTGTTGCAGCTTGGGATGCACAGAACATATCTTTCATTTTTGTTTTAATTTTCAAGAAATATGTGAAGGGGAAATAATGGGTAATATGAAGGCCAAATGGTTTATTCAGAGAATGTGCATAAAAAAACCTTTGTGTGAATTTATGATTGAAAAGATGTTTTGAGAGAGAGAAGGGGATAAGAAGAGAGTTGAGTTGTTTTACATGTGACTTATACGCGATGGTGGAGTCAGAATTTTCACAAAAGAAAATTTTAAAATTTGTAGAAATGTATACATGAACTAGTAAAATGAAATTCAATATCTGCGGTTAGGGGTTCTCACGTTTGATTTTATGTGGGTTTGGTTTGGTTTTAGATTTTTAAAAATCGATAGTGCTTGGTTTGGATTTGAATTTGTTCGGGAAAATCAAAGAAATAATCAAACCGAACTGACAATTATATTTATATATTTTATAATTATACGTACATAATAGTTTATTTATAAAACAATTTTAAAGATTTTATATACCTTTTCATGAAATTTGATTTTTTTAATCTACTTATGAAAGCACAAATGTTCAAGACGGGAACATTAATCTTATTGATTTCATGTATGTGAATATCTATGACAATTCTTGGTAGGGTTAGAAATGTCACTATCTCTTCCTTCTAGATCAAAATGGTGAACTTTAAAACTTTTTCCATAATAAATTTAATTATTCAAAGTTCTATAATATCAGCTTTCTAACTGTATTTCGTTTTGAATGAATTGTTGACACTTTTTCTTCATTTTTGAATGTATCATTATTTTTATTTTTGTGTACGGTTAATAACCGAATCAAACCAAACCGAAATCGATAACAACCAAACTAATAAATGTATATTATCATTGGTTTGGTTTGGTTTGGTTTTTAAAAATCAAATTAAGTTGATTTGATTTTGATTTTGACCGATAATCCATCCAAACCGACCTATGAATACCCCTATCTATGATATATTTTTAAGAATTATTTTAATCATATAAAAATATACATAATTTTTCGTCAAAAAAAGTTCAGATCAACTAGACGACCACAAGGTGGCTCCGCAGGGAGGAATTAATATACTACTGTACTGTTTTATCTGTATTTAAGTTCACATGCTGTGCTAACTTATTATACAGCCTGGACATAAATTCTTTTCAACTTCTCAATTTACTCCAAACACTCTATTATCGTTCGAATTCTTTAAAAATATTACCAGACGCATGTCGGATAAAATTATTTTTAAGTTTTAGACTACCGGTAGTAATAAAAGATTAAAAAAACAACTAATTTTCCTAGGGAAGAACTATAAATTTTCATCAAAATTTTAATTAAAAGATTCTCATAAATTAAATTACAAAGCAAAGATAAATATATTAAATAAAGAAAAGTAATATTTAGTGAATTAATGAATACATATTCCTATTTAATAAGTTAAAACTTGAAATGGTGACACTCGTGGACTGAGTTTTCTGAAAGATTCAGTGACAGTTTCCTAAGAGTGCGCTTCCGCCTCATTTTTCTAAATATTTTAACTCTATAAAGATTATTATTTTTACAGTATCATTATCATCGTATGACTTATAAATATAAGTTCGAATTATAGAATCAATCATTAATTTTTGTATTTGAATAAATTGGCTACCATTTCGTTCCTTTGAGATGCGAGTTTGAGTCTTAGAATCTTAATATTTGCATCAAAGTAGATTGTTCATCAGGAGCAGCTCAAATACATTAGTGGGCCTAAAGTAAAAATTGAAGGGAGGCCTTAAACTTTAAAAAAATAAATTAATATATTTTCTTATGAATTTTATTCTTCTATCTCTTCGAGATGGATGCAAAATTATTTTCTAAAAAATTATAATTAATTTTATTTAATAATTCTTTTCAATTGATCATACAATCACACTCCAGATGTGTGAAATTTTATTCTAATAATACTTTCTTTTTGTATGAAATAAATAACTTTTATGGTAAATAATACTTAATATTTTTTTCTAAAAGAAATTTATAATCTATTCTTACTAAAATAAAAATTAAGGTCCCTCAAATTTAGGGGACTGAGACGTTTGTCTTTTTTCTAACACTATCGAGTCATCCTTGTTAGCCATGTTACACCCTTGATGCGGTCCATCTTGGAACCTTACATGAAATAAAAATACTTCGTGCATCGAGCTACATATTATTTTTTGTTTTTGATACATGCAGGATTTACAGAATTGGTAAAAGTAAACAATTAAATGATACTCTTTTGGCATGGCCTACATATCTTATAATCTATCCATATTAATTTGTTTGTTCTTTAAAAAAATCTCTTTTTTTTCTATAATTTTTTATTTTAATTTTTTATATGATATATTTAAAATTATGAAATTAAATAATATTTTAAGATATTTAACATATCGTTAATGATGACAATAAAATTAAAAAATATTTTTATCTTTTTAAATTTCGTATTAAGTCAAAATCGATACAGAGAGACAGTCTCTGAGGTGAAATTATCAGATTTTGCACGAGAACGAGACAGTGCAACGGCTAAATTATGTTGTGGACAACAAAAAAAAATTATTTCCTCTTATAATGATACTAAAAGTTCAGATTTCATGTGCAACTGTTCACTTCTTTGTTTTATTCAATTCATGGCCAACCTAAATTAACTTCATTTATTGTCTTTATTTTTAATTTTTTTAAAAGAGGCTTGAGGTAGGGGATTAAAGGTTGGGGAATCGAATTCGCCCTAACAAAATAAAAGTTCAGTTGCCAATCAACTAAGTCAAAAAGTACATTAATGTCTCAGTAAAATGTAAAAGAAGTATTGAAAATATCTCTAAACTTAGCACAAGTTATTAGTTTCATCTTCAAACTATTGACAGTCTTAAAAACACTCATCTACTTGACTAGCTAAACTAAAATACACTCCCAATCTACCTGCCAGAAGTGTTAAAAACACCCATTAACTTGGCAAAAATTTAGGTGTATATTTCACTTATGCTGCAAGATCAGGAGTATATTTAACCTTGGTTAGTCAAATAGAGGGGTGTTTTTAACACTATCGATAATTCAGGGATGAATCTAATAATTCGTGTCAAGTTTACGAGTATTTTTAAGACTTCTCTCTAAAATGTAATCTTGAAATTATTGTTTACATTAGTCTTGGAAGATTAAGATGAAAAAAATTGTGATTAATTAATCCTAAAGTTTCATGTCATTTCACCCCATTTTTGGATAATATAGACCTCAATTAATATTCTTGTTTTTACTCAAAATTATTTGGTGTGGAAAAGACGTTGCAGCTTTAAATGTTCATTGCAGGTCATTATTTAGATTTATTTCTATATTTAAAAAAAAAAAAAATTGTGCAAATACAATTCTTGAAAAATTACCTCGTCACACATTGTTAAACTTCGTTTAATGTTTGCTCATATGTTTAATACTAAATTATTTTCTAACATTTGTAATAACTTACAAAATTTTAGATCGTGGTCTAATATTTTTTCATATAACTTTAAGTAAATTTTATAAATGGTAAATATATAAAGTCTAATTATGTTTCATACTTAATAGTTTGAGTAATTATTTTTTGTAACTATAGTTATAGCAACGTTTGTATAATTCGCCCAGCATTTATATAATTCGCAGTTTTTGTATAGCGTTTGTATATTTTGCTACACATTTCGTGCACAGTGTTTGTATAATTCGCTTTTACAATTCACAGTATTTGTATATTTCGCTATACAATTTGATTTACGCACAATTTTTATAAATCATGCGAATTATACGAAACTAAAACTGTAATTACAGTTAGATATTCGCCGCCAGCTGTTATTAATTCAAGCTATAGCTATGTTAGCTTATCCGCATAATTCCTTCCTAGTTTGCTCAAAAGTAATCGTATTTAAGTCGTGGTCTAAAAGGTCCATAAGTTGTAAGAAAAATAAAAACAAAAACATTTACTAAATAATTATCTCATAAGCAGAAGATACTAGATATGGAAAAGAAAAGAAAAACGTCTAATAATAAAAAGCAAATAATAATATATAAATACGATAAAATAACAATTTTTGCTCTTACTAAGATACTAAACATCCTTCATCTACAACCTTAAGATTGCGAGTTCAAGTTATCAAAGGCTCAAAAAAGGCAAAAATAGAAGGCTAATAGAAAAATTACAAACAAAACTAAGGACACTTTTGTAAGTGGCTATATTTTTTTAAACTTTTTGCAATCCATTGAATTAAAAAGAAGTGAGAAAAGGAGAACACTTTTCTTTGGTTGTAGAATAAGAATATAAGAACCATATTCATATTCTAAAGGAACATATACCTTGGAATTTTCTTCTTTTTCATATTTTGAATGAATGAAATGAGAATCAGATGCCTTCATAACACAACACACAAAGTCTATTTTCCTTTTCTTTTCCCTTTACATCCTTTCAAAAAACATATACTTTATATCTTCTCATTAGTATTATCTACTATACCATTTTTTGTTATTTTGTTGCTGCCCATAGATATTTTCTCAAATCCAACTTTTTTTTTATAAATGGAAAATTACGTGTAAATATATACTAGTTAATTAGTTAAAATTAATTATGGCTGGCGGTAAACATCATTGCAGTTTGAGTTTTGTGTAATCCTCGCAATTTATACAATTGTTGTGCGCGATTATACAAAAGTTGGGCGCAAATCAAATTGTGTAGTGAAATATACGAACACTGTGGATTGCATAGCAAATTGCACAATACGAATTGTACAGCGAAATATACATACATTATACAAAAACTACATGTTGTCGGGCTGTTCAAAACCGAACCGAACCGAAACCGATTACCCGAATCAAAAAAGGTTATTGGTTTAGAAGTTTCGGCAAAGGTTTAAATTTTTTTTGTTGGGTTATCGGTTCTTAATGGTTTTAGGTTTTTTCTTAACGGGTTAATCAATAACCCGATAATAAATTAAATAATTATATTTTTACTATTTGATATATAAAGTTCTTGATAGTTTCATACTTTTATTTTTTACTGTCTCAAACTCTCAGTTATTCTACAATATGAGTGTTTGATTTTGAGCAACATGCAATTTGTCAACTCATGTGTATGGTTCATTTGATGTGTCACATTGTTTCTAAGTAATTTTCAATGAAGAATTTCTTTTTGTCAAATTTTAATGGTCAAACCGATAACCGAACCAATAATGGTTCCATAATAATTTAGCATATCTACAAATCGATAACCGATAAGTTGAACCGATAAACATCAAAATCGAACCGAACCGACCGATATGCATCCCGCATATTGTATAACGAATTATACAAATGTTGCGTGAACTATACAAACGTTGTTATAACTATTGTTACAAATAAAATTACTCAAAGTATAACTATGGAGCATAATTAGGCTTTATATATTTGTCATTTATGAGTTTACTCTTTATAAATTGCTACTGAATCAACATAGTGCCAGAAAACTTATCATTTTGATATGGTAAGATACAAACAACTAATATTCAGTTCCAACATGATTGACCACCAAAAGTACGGTGGGATGATTGGAATCTCTCCGCCCTTAACCACCTTGTATTCGAGAACTTGACGGGGCGGGGGGGGGGGGGGGGGGGGGGGGTACTTTACTACCTTGGTGGGTCTATTCTGAGCAAGTTTTATGAGGACAAGAGATTGAAAAAATGAAGCATCATTCAAAGAGTGGCTCCACATAACACATTTACAAGTAAAGTTTAAAAGAGTACCTACAACTATTAAATGCAAAGCCAGGAGAACCACAGAGTAAAAGACCAAATTACATGTTAAAACCAATGCCAGCAATAAATGGTAGTAACTGAAGCTAAAAGATCAAAATTTTCTCCCTGCAGAATTACATGATGTGTATTGAGAAAAAATATCAAAACCAAAAACCGGATACACGAATCATCTGCCTAGAGTAATGGCTGATGTCTGAGGATTCCAGTAGCTATTGCAATATTGATACAAAAATGAACAAATATCAACTTCGTACGTTAGCAAAAACAATGAACAGTACACTAAGCTTGGTCTATACAACCTAGTGTTGCTACTACTCTTTATTAGTTGCCTTTTCCTTCATCTTCATTTAAGATGCGATTGCGGAAATCATTGACCATGAGAGGCAGCCCGTCCCTCAGGGGTATTTTGGGCTCCCAGTTTAGCAGTTCTTTTGCTCTGCTGATATCTGGTTTCCTCTTGTGAGGATCATCTGCTGTGTTAGCTCTGAATTCAATAGTAGCACTTGGATCAATCACTTCTTTCACCACCTGTATTGGCAAGTAGGACGATTTAGGTAACTGAATAGACATAGGCATACTTTGTAGTCGAAATCCTAGTGTGTTGAGTACCACTTCAAAATGACTGCACTTATTCATGGTGGATAACACTGGATGTCCCACCAACAATACGTTCGTATTTGAATAGACAGTATGCAACATCTTTCACTTAATTATTTCTTATGTTGTGGACCTACTTCCACTAAGCATGGATAACACACTAGACACCCAGTCATCTATAACAATAAATCAATGTTCTGTACTTCCTTACTACATTATTAGTTTTCTTATATCAAAGACATGCTTCTCAATAAGCATATAATGTGCACTAAAATCACATAGTACTCCCTCTTCACCCAAATTTATATGACAGTTTCCTTATTGGCAAGTCCCAAAACGTTTCACTTCTTTCGATTTCTATACAGTTTGACAAATTTGAAGAATTCAAATATACAAATTTTTAAGCCCATGTTTTAAACGTCAAACTAGTTTCAACCATTACTGTGATTCTTTGTCCCATTGCAAATATGACATATGTCCAAAAAATTAACATTTTTGAACTCTGTTGAGGCAAATGCCATCATAAAAATGGATGCGGGAGTATTGTTGATATAGTAAGAGCCTATAACTAAACATAAGTACAGTATAGGCCAAATACAGAGATGGCCACTCAAACTTGGCACGAGATTTTCTTTTGACTCTAAAACTTTACATAATTCGTATTGAACACCTTATGTTGGCCTAAATTGTTCCTATCAGACACAAATTTGACAGTTCTAAGTCAACAAAGGTGTGTGAATCTCACTCTCTTATGACATGCCAAATCAAACCATTGAGAAACTACTTATCAGCAAACAAAAAGAAAAAAAGAGACATAAAAAATTAAAAAAAAGAAGGTTAAAATATGCAAATAAAGAGAGAGGAAAAGGTGGCTGGAGATGAGCCTTTGTTGTTGTGAAGTGCTTTATGGTGTACATTGGTATTAGAATTTTGTTTATTTCAAGAATTGGGAAGGATGTTGGTGTTTATGTATCTGCCTTCATGAGCTATGAAGGTGGTACAAATTACAATATTTTAGAGCCAAAGAGTTGGAGGATTATTTTATGGTCCTGGGTCTTGGAAGATAAGTGAATGGTAGTAGAGTATGAGGATAATGGAAAATTGGGAGTCACCTGCTATAAAGAAAATGGATTATGAGTGGAGGAGTAATGTTTATGATTTCAGAGAAGCTCAGGGAAATGGGTTTATGTCGTGTGCTTTCCATGGCTAAAGGAGGAGTGAAGTGTGGTGGTGGTGTTTGCCAAATCTGAAGAAGAAGAAAACACTGGTGGTGCTAGCCAATCTGAAGGAAGAGATGGTTTGGCCAGATCTAAAATGGAGAAAGAAGGTGGTGGAGGCTGTAGAAAATAGCAAAAAAATAGTTGTTGGAAATTCAATTTTCCAGCAAAAACTTGACATTGTCTGGCGTGAGGTGGGTAGAATATTGGCTTTATGCGCAGGAAGAAGTGCTACACACGCATTTGTACATGTAAGCAAAGGGTGCTTAATAGGCATAATGTAGTTAATATAGAAGTGTTTAATTGGTCAGTTTCAAAAATAAGTAAATAAACAGTTTAAAAAGAAGTGTTCGATTGGTACTACATAGATTTAAAGTGCCAAAATGAAAACTCGCCAAGTTTAAGCAACTGTCTGTATTTTGCCCACAGAATATATTTGAGATAAACCAACATTATATCAAACAATAGAAATATAAAGGAACATGGCTCTATTTAGAACAGATAGCGCAGATTTAAAATTTCGACACTTGAAATGTTCAGTGATGGTTCTATCAAGTAAAAACAGCAAAAGAAATTGACTTGCATCTGTAGTAAGAGCATAAAACTGCAATCAATTGAGCAATAATGCTAAAACGACAGCAGAATAAGAAGAAACATGTGAACTCAATACAGGTATTGATTCTCAAAGAGCAATATTCACTAAATTGCCCATGCAAGTAGCGCCCAAACTAATAGTGAATAAGCAAATAAGCATTATAGCAGAAACATAGCTTACCTCCGCAAGCTCTAACATGGTGAACTCTCCTGGGTTTCCCAAGTTGAAAGGGCCAATGTGCTCACCATCCATTAAGGCCATTAATCCATCAACCTTTCATTGACAGAGAATTAATTGTTTTAACATCATTGTTTGTATTCCAACAGAACTATAGCCTATCGTTATGAATTCTTTAACCAAGCATAATAAATGAAAAGCAAGCTGGCCAGTTGGACTTTTAAATTACACAATCCATGGCATTTTGATGAATTTTTTATATTCACAAAATTGAGATGCAAAATGATAGAACAATGCACATATATAAAGCTTGTTTGCACAAACATGTATACATTTAAAGTAAGACATGTTCCATGTTTCTTCTAAACCAGCTCATAACAGGAAAATAACAACAGGCGATACAGTCTGATCAGACTTTGCACGCTAGGCAAAAGTCCACGTTTTATGAGCTCGATGACACCATAATATGTCACACTATAGGCATCTCCTATGTGCATCGTTAAACAAGTCATCTGTTAATTGATGACCAATAACTGAGGCCTCCTTCACAAGGTATTCAGTTAAGAAACTAATGATTTGTACTTCTCTCAACCAACGACTAGCAAAGATTATTGTCTTCTTGAGCATTGTTTCATTTCTCAAGCAGCTTTCCAGACATACAACTTGGAAATATATCCATGTTAGGAAGTTTCTCTTGTCAGGCAAAATATCTTGTGGTCTACATAGTGATTCTCATAATTGAATTCCATTAAAGCAAAAGATCGTTAATGGCACAAATGGTTTTCGGATATTTTTCAAGCTGAACTCAGAAAACTTGAGGACTGTAATTAAGAGACCGTCTCCTCACCATCTCACACATGCAAAAGTAGGCACAAAAAATTTTTCACTAGAAAAGCTTATTGCAGTAACAAATAATAGCATACCCTAATAAGTAGGACACTCACCAAGAATAACATCTTGCTCTGTTTATGTATTCACACAAACTGATATTATGAAATTAGCTGCATGCTGAGAGTTCTCAACTGAGATTTGTAAGGTCAAAGTTTTTTATGGGCAGTTATCAAACTCAGACATGCAGGTGCTAATCATTTAACTAGCAACATTAACTGAGATTGAGCACTTAATTGGACAAAATAATGGCTACCGGCCACAGCTAATGGTAACCCCTCTTATCTATAACTAGAAATTTTGGAAAACAACTTCCAAGTATTTTCTTTACCCCATTTAGTTCTTAGTATTTTTAATGAAAGCAATGATTCTCCATATCCAGCTAGAAAGCATTTACTACATGGTGCAAAAAAGCATATAGTCACAACTCAGGATACTTCCACCATAAGAATCATGGAGTAGATTTTTGCAATATATTAGTAAAGCTAGACAGTCTAGTAAACAGCATATCACTCTGTAAAAGAAACATAAAGATCTTAGGAGCCATTTGATAGGAGGGAGTAGGGAAATAATCCAGAAATTAGGGGAATGGTATTAGTTAGGGTTGTTTGGTACGAAAATGAATAACGCAGGGATTAGCAATCCAGAGATTATTTTTTATCAAGTGTTTGGTTCATTGCTTCTCATCTAATCTTATACTTGGTTTAAAACTCTACAAAAACTTCTTTCAAATTATACCCTTGAATTATTATGGAATTCGTCATGTTTGCTATTTTCTCACTTGAATTATTTGAGAATAAATAATGGTGATGTTAATAAATTCATCACTAATAAAATGCCAATTTTTAATTCAATAAAGATAGATCATCTATTATTTGAATCGAAAAGATGGTAAACAATTGTAAAATAAATAATCTATATTTACACATAAAAATTTGGAAGTTGTAGTTCTAATATAGTGTTTATATCTATATTTGTGGTTTTATATTTACATAATAGACAAAAATATTTTTTCTATTATATAAATCTCATAATAGTTCAAGGGCATAATTGGAAAGAAACTTTTTATAGAAATTTAAACCAAGCACAAAATTAAATGGAAAGCAATAAACCAAACACGAGATACAAAAAAATCTCAGTATTACTAGTCCCTGCATTATTCATTTTTGTACCAAGCGACCCCTTAGAGAAAAACGTGTACTCTCCTCCCATGCTGATTTGTTTGACCTATATTTCATTTTAATCCGAGCTGTAAGGATTGCATCTTTCTAAAATGGAGAAAATGTCAAATGCTCAAAAAGTCAAACCCGTATATAATAACACAGTCTTATAGCATCTCGAATAAGAGACACCGTTACACTCTCTTCATATCTTCAACTAATATTGGATTTTCAATCTTTATTCACTTAATATCTAAACCAGGAAGGTCAAATTGGGACAACTGGTCTAGATTTTCCAAATATCGGTAAAATATCTAGTTCATTAAATAGAGCAAGTTAAAGAAGAAGACACATAAATCTACTAGCTACCTTATTTAGAATGTCACTTTGAAGCTCTTTAGCAACAAATATAGGGAATATTGAGTGTCACTTTCATATCTAGCTATTTCTGCTTATGGGATTTGTGACGAGGGCCCCCAGGAAATAGCCTCTCTATCTCTATGAGGTAGTGACAAGGTCTGCGTACATTCTACCCTCCCCAGACTCCACTTGTGGGATTTCACTGGGTATGTTGTTGTTGTTGTTGCTTAGAGTGAAAATAATTGACTCCACCTTGAAGAAAATGCTGAATGTTGTCTATAGCATGCATCATCATTTTCTTTTTTTTCAAAATGATTAACATTCCCAAAAGCTTAAACAACTTTTGCAACCACAACTACCACGGGTAGTCCACCTAAAACAGAGTTGCCACTTTCTACTTTTTGAAGTTTAACTAATATCATATACCACACGCATCTACCCCCATCTAGCATTATATGCAGTGAAGACAGTGAGGGCATACTGAGGCAGAGACAAGAAAATGGAAAGCATAGTTTGTTAAAATGACTTACCAAGTCAGAGACATATTGAAAGCTGCGTGTTTGCTTCCCGTCACCATACACTGTCATTGGTTGTTTGCGGATGGCCTGCAAACATGGTTTTAGAAAGAGAAAAACAAATGGATCGTCTAAAGGGAAATTCAGTTAACAGCACTGATGGTAATACAAGCTGAGACGACAAACCTGGGCAACAAAGTTGCTTACAACACGTCCATCATCAAGACACATGCGAGGTCCATATGTATTGAAAATTCGGGCAATACGAACCTGCAAATGAATATTATGGATCGTAAACTCTGGGTCCTCTATGATGCACTGCCAGTGAGCAAGTCTAATTTGATACTAATTACCGCTTATAATGTCATTTTTGGTTTTGCATGTCATAAAGTTGCATGTGACATATTTAAATACCAAATCACAAATAGAAAACTTATTAGGATTGATTCTTAAATCAGGAGTTGAAGTGGATCTAAAAAAATGTCTCTCTGTCATTGCCTATATGCCATAAGTTCACTCTCTCCCTCTATCTCTCATGATCATCATAAGATGGAGTTTCTTCAAGTTCAAACTTTGAACTGAAAAATGTACTTCCGTGACTTCAAAATGTAAGCAGCTTCCAAATTTCTGAATATCTGTGCACTCATTACTTCAACCAGAAAAGTTGTTTAAGCACCTAATTAAGTACTCATTTCACATATAATGCTAGACTTTTGAATGGAAAAGCACATTCAAATGCACATGAGTATTCAGCATCAAATGTCATAACAATCTGTAAGAAACACAAATCTCTTATTACCTCAACACCTGCACCACGATGGTAATCCATGGTCAAGGTTTCAGCAGTCCGTTTTCCCTCGTCATAGCAGCTCCTAACACCTAGATATTTCAACACTCAAACATCACTAAAATCATCTGACAGAACAACTTACAAACAAAACCGAAAATAAATTATTTCAGCTGCTACTCACCTATTGGATTCACATTTCCCCAATAGGTTTCCTTTTGTGGATGCTCAAGTGGATCACCATAAACCTCACTTGTACTAGTAAGCAAGAACCTTGCACCAATTCTCTTGGCAAGGCCCAACATGTTGAGAGTACCCATCACATTTGTCTTGTAATCACAATTAAGGATCTCAAATACATTCAAATTAAAAAAAGATAATAAACCCACACTTAAACATGTCAGAAATTCCTTTTTCAAGTGGAAAAATGTAGGAAATTCCTTTTTCAAATGGAAACATGTAGGAAATTCCTTAATAATAATCAATAGACTCCTACGCATTGACAACGCAAAGAATAAACAATCTAACTACTTAAAAGCCAATTACAAGTAACTTTCTATAACGATCACACTAATAACTGACAAAAGCTGGTAAATTTCATTCAACAACCAGCAAAATCCATGCATGCCCCAATGCAAAGAAACAAAAAAGACGCGTTTATATATTAACGAATAACAAAGATAAGCCAAGTGCTAATGTAGACAAAGGATATAATAGTTTTGACGGGATTATACTTGTAATGAACAGGCGAAGCAGGGCAAGCCAAATGGTAGATCTGATCCACTTCCAACAAAATAGGCTCAACAACATCATGTCTAATAAGCTCAAATCTATGATTTCCAAAATGATGCATCACATTTTCTTTCCTCCCAGTAAAGAAATTATCAATGACAATAACATCATCACCCCTCTTAATCAACTTATCAACCAAATGACTCCCCACGAAACCCGCCCCACCCGTCACCACAACCCGCATCCGTTTCTTCCCAATCCCAACCGGTACCCTCCCCCCACCCCTATACGGCGTCGTAAGAGTTGATGTACGCGTTACCTGAGGAACGGATTCGGACTCTTGAGGATAGTATTTGGGTATTGGAGAAGATGGGCTAAGGAGAGATAGGCTTGGTTGAAGGATGAAGAAAGTTGAACCAATAAGAATACCCACAAGGATAAAGAGAAGTCTTTGCTCTTTAAGGAGATAATTGATGGATCTCGGAAGAGATCTGTGATGTTTCAAGGTCTTTGGGGATGATGGGGGTGTATTTTGTGGCATTGTTGTCATTTCTTCATCTCTTCTGTGATTCATGCTTGATTGTGTATGCAATTTCATGGCTGTGTTCTTCTTTAAGGATTTGGGGTCAAAATTTTTGGGTTTCTTTTTCTTTTTGTGTATTTTCAGGTAAATATAGAGTAGATTTTTTGCAGAATCAGAAAAGGAAGCTTTTTTTCTGTGAATAATGGTAGCATTTCTTGCAGAAAGGAATGTTGTTGTCCATCAGGTGGCAGACCATATTAGCTCAGTTTTGTAACTTTTCCATACTTCTTGGAGGGGAGCCAAACATTTTCCACAAATTTATTTTTCAAAAATCAAATTGATTTTTTAAAGAAAAAAAGGTTGTCCGGTGGGAAATACGGAAAATGTGAGTCCACTATTTTTTAAAATTTACTCATTTTTTAGAAATGATTCGAAATATATTTAAAATGTTGTTGTAATATTTTACGAGTTTCTTCTCGTCTCAAATGTTAGTTCTTTTATTTTCTTATATCTAAATTATTATCGTCTATATATTAAAACACACATAGTTGAGTAGATGACAATAGTTCGTATGAGAGAAGAGCACCTTAATAAGCTTTGGGTTTATTTTGATATATATATATATATTGATAGTGCAAATAACAACAACATACTCAGTGAAATTTCACAAAAGTAGGGTGTAGGTAAAAAATGATAATATTTTAGGAAGAAAATAGAAACATGGTGATAATTCATGCAGGACTAGCGAAAAGAATCATAATTTTTATAAGTATTTCACCATTAACTTGATTTTTTTATATATATTTTACATCGAGTCTCCGTTGTAATCCAAGTGCACATATGATCTAAGTTTTTACAAATTTTACGTTTGAAATTTACGAATTATACCAATACGCTGTAACTTTGGCTTGTCAAAATCAAAATTCAAACAGGAACCTGCATGATAATGATTTGTGGATCTATGAATTAGTGAATCTACTCTAAAAAATTGATTCTATGAAGATGGATTTAATATTTTCTGTCAATTTTTAATTAATATCAACTTTGCGTAATCACCAATAAATTCAGTCTTTTAAAACCTAGAAGATAGGAAATGGGCACATGGATAAAAGCCTTACTTCATGCAAAACCTTCTTCCTAACAATTTGTGACTCTCATGTTAATTCTCAATTAATTAAGCTAAGATAATGGACAAGAACATTTTATTTTATTATTTTTTTATATAGAAAAGAATATAAATTTAATTTATCCACTTATAAAAGAGAAATAATTAATAGGAATAAAATCAATTAACAAAAGTTTCTAATGAATTAAAAAAAAAAAAAAGGAGGAGAAAAGCGACCACAGTGGGAGTCGAACCCACGACCTTCTGATCCGAAGTCAGACGCGCTAATCCACTGCGCTATGCGGTCCTATGGTACTTACTTGACTACTATTTTATATATATTAAAATATCCTTTTCTTTTCTCGATCTTTTTATTTTCGACTTATATATATATAAATAATATATATCTTGACCTTAACCCAATAGAGAAAATTGATTGATGAAATTTTGTATGGCTAATTGTGAATTTTGAGCGATACAAAATGAGTTTTTTCCTTTCTATTTTGTCATCAAAATACCTTTTTTGTTTTATTTTAGATTTATAAAAGGAAATAAAAACTTCATGCTTAAACATTGAAAACAATTTTTTTTTAACTTTATTCCTTAATTTGAGTATAGAATGGTTTAGTTACAAAAGTTAAATTTAAGGAAAGCATAAAATATAGGAAAGTCCCAGGTTAAATAAAAGAAAACTAAAACTCTAAAATCAAATCGAAAATAATTTTCCCCTTTTTTTTGGGGGGGGGGAGGGGGGGGGGGGGGGGGGGGGGGTTGATACATTGGAAAGGACTAAATAAACTACTTTTAAAGTCATTTATAAGTTATCAAGTCTTTGGTATGCTTATGATATGTATAAATGAGGCCTTATTTTGGCTTCTAACCAAAACTTAATATTTTCATTAATGATGTTAAAAGGGTGAGACTGAATGTCCTTTTCTCTAATAAGTTGTACATGTTTCCACTTCTAAATTTATATATCTTGTCATTTTTACTAATTTTATCCTTTATTTGATGCTCCATAACTCTATAATCATGCTTCACCTCTATCAACATCCAACTCTGTGTCATAGATTCTAAAAGCATTTGTACAAGCACTGCAATTGACAGCTTACCACGAAAGGTCCCATCATGAGATGAAACTTATTCATAAAACACTAATCAATACAAGCTTTATCCAACTCCATAACCAGTGCTAATAACCCATGACTAGGGCACAAACAAGGATCCCATTGCTCAACAACATCCAGGAGCATGATGTCGATTAAATAAGCTTGTAAATTGTAAAGAGCTAAAGGAGCAGATAGTATAAAACTGAAAGATTAAACCATATTTTTGTATACATTTTATTAATGTGGCACCAAACTGGGGATGCCTCCCATGTACAAGTGACATGTATGCTATATCATTGGAGGCACTGTACAACAGACATCCTGCAAAAGCTGTACAATTACCCTCTGACAACATGAATTTGCCTACAAAGGCGCAAAAGATAAACTATGAAACTTCAATGGCATTGTGATTTCTGTACACTTCTAATACTTGAAAGAGTCCAGGAATAGACCAAGAGTCAGCCCGGTTTTCCAATAATTGAACATAATGATGAGGCTCCTTGCCCCATCAATCAAAGGAATAGATCTATACATGAGAGCTCCAATGCCCTCCACCACAGCCACAGCTAATCCAGCAGAAATAATATCCCAATCACCTGTCTGCCCTATTACAGTGGCAAATGCAGTTGCACAATAGAAACCCACTAAGAAAAACAGCAACTTCATTGGTAGGTTTTTCCTCAACACCTTAACTCTGGTATCTACTTTTACTAGAAGAGCCTCTATGGCCCTAATAAGTCGAGTTCCACCGCTACCGCTGGTTGTAGGAGAAGAATTTAGTCCGCTGCCATCTGCAGCACTTCTTATAGACCACTCAAGCCTCCTATATTGGAATTAAACTCTGAGATACATGAGTTGAAAAATCTCATTTATAAGTCTCTGAGAAAGGATCTAGCACTAAACAAAGATTAGCATATAGCAAATATCATACGTTTCCTTACAAGCACTGACAGGAACTTTCAAGGTACTTAGCTATTTGAATAATAAAGTAAAATAACACAAACGACAGATTTTTAAATTTTCCCAAACAGTTCATAACCAAAGCTCATCACAATAAGGGGTACGGAAACTTGTGGGAGTGCATAAGACAAGCAAAGTTGGATTAGACAAAACAAGTGGATATTTGGAGAAGTTATTACAGTCAGAATCAGTTGCTTTGAGTAGACATTTGCAAACAAATTCTTTAAAAAATGACTTCCACTTCATGAAATGATGTTAACGTTCTTCCTTTCCGAGTATAATTAGGAAGATCACATACTTTCTTTCCGACCATAATTAGTAGTCCTATGTTCTACTTTCTTTCGGAGTATAATTTGTATTTCCATCTTTCTGAGTATAATTGGGATTTCTATCTTCCAGCTGCTAGGTTTCTTGTACTTGTGAAGAATGATAATTTTCTAACGGTCTTAAATCCTTATATCTTGGCTTTCTCCATATGGCACAATAGCCAATACTTCTATTGCTTTTTTTTCCTTGTAGAATTGACACTATTGTTCGTTATAGCCATTATTCTATATCTACTGTTTTCTTCTTTGACTTGGGGCAGATACATTTGAGCCAAGGGTCTTTCAGAAACAGCCTCTCTATCTCCATGAGGTACTGGTAAGGTCTACGTACACTCTACCCTTCCTAGACCCTACTTTGTGGGTTTTCACGAAGTATGTTGTTGTATTGTTGCTAATTTGAAAAAGAGATTTTTCTGTAAGGGAAATTAAACCTGGGAGAACATGTTGATATCATACATGATTCCTTGTTATGCATGCTATCCATTTGTAATGGAGGGGGAGGGGTACAACCATCAAGCTACATCAAAGCTCCACAGGACAGAGGGAAAACTCACTTGAAATTTCTGAAAGAATAAGGTGGGACAATATTAGTAAAAGATAGCTGGAGATGCATGATTCTGCCTAATGAATGTGCAGCTCTCCTAAGGCAGACAGCTCCATCAAATCTTGATCTAGTATGATCAGCACTCAAATGCTTAGAAATTGTGGGACAGCTCGGGAAAGGCAGTTCGGCAGCCATGCCTTCTAGAAATCTGCTAAAACAAAACATAAGGATCAGCAAGAACCATGAAGAGTTATCCCCATTTCCCAGAAGGGCGTCCAGAAAATTTTGGAAAATGATATATTCCTTATGTGTTTCTTAAACCTGGAATGATTCAACATTAAGGATTATGAAAACGAGACAAAAGAAACATTTACTCACCCGTTGTTAAGTAACACAATTATCATTTTCCTTTTTTTAGATAATCGTGTCTAAGACAGCCTATTAAAGCTCACAAGCACAAGTGCTGAGTAGGCCAACCCATAAACTGAAGCAAATGAACCATGTGTTGTGGCTTGGATTCAAACCTGGAATCTCCAGGTTGTTACTCCTATATCTCAACAACAGAACTGTCCAACGATATTCATTTCAGTTTAATGAACCATACCAGCATACACAATTTACAAGATTGAACTCTCTCCTATTACTCCAATCCTAAGTCCCATCTGGAATTAGAAAAATGCAAAACAAAGATACTTCACATAAATTCACCAGGAGAGTTGAAGATTGATGAGAGGGGGGTATTACGAGACGATCAAATTCAAATTGACCACAAAAATCTCATCAGTAGGTTATATTCAAATGAAAAATCATGGAAGCACTAACCATGAACAGAAACATGGAATTGATGGAACATTAAAGCTTAAAAGCTTACTCAGATTTCAATTATAGCTTCAAACCAGACCTGTATTACATCAATGTGGCAAGCTTCTATAATCAAGAAACGATATTTTTGTTCCGTCCTGATAATATTGGTGTCTAAATTAGCTAACATTCACCTTAACTATTTGATGACACAAGCCACTAACTTATCAGAGAGCATAATACTGAGCAAATTATTTACAATTCTACAAAGATACTTGCGGAAGGGATGTGGCAGATATCTTGTGGAATTAGTCGAGGTGCGCGAAAGCCGACATGGTTAGAATTTTCACAATAATCCTAAGAAGTTATCAGTTGCTTCTGGAGTTTCAACAATCGCGCCTTACAGCTATGTTGAAGAAAAAACACCATTTTCCTATATTTTCATCGCTATCTACTATAGTAGTACAGTTACATAATGTAACTTTATTCGCATTACGCGCTGCAATACATTAATTAACAACTAATACAAGTCACTAACCATAAAATAGACATAAAAATGAAATGAATTAAGCTGTTCTAGAAAAACTTAATGGAATTGAGAATTGATAAAACTAGGGTTTATTTTTCAGGGGAAAGATGAAGAAGAATCAGAAGAGCTGTTAACCTATCGGCTTCAAATTCTCCGGTCGATTTACTCTGGCGGCGCCGGTGAGATAAGCCACCGTCAGTCAGTCGTTTCTCCCGCCGACCAGTTATCCAGTCGGAACAGGGTCATTAATTGCCACTTTGTTAAATTCTCCAAAAAAGTTACAGAGAGAGTAAACAATTTTAAATTATATTCTCCACTTGTATAAATTTTTTGGATACAATCTACTATTTGAATATTGTGTATATACACTCTAGGTTCGTCGCGCGTGCCTTGCGTATGTCTAAATATAATTGTGAAATAGTATTCAAAAATTTCTTTCAGAGTTTAGTGTCATCGAGATCTTGGCGTTAAAGCTTTAGATGATTTGTAAGTTGCTTATTGAGCTCGAATCATCATTCGTTATTCAGATTTATGTCATCATTAAGTACAGCTTTCATTTCAATAGTATTCAGTCACTTGTATCGTAATTATTAATAATTAAATCTATATGATACTTGCGTTTTCAGTCATCTTGTGATCTATTATTCAACTGAACTTATGAGTAATACAACCAATGTAATTTTTCATTAGCTTCCTGTAATGTAATTTTTTTTTTCAATTTCACGACTTCTGAAAATGTACCAATCGTATCTCATCTAGTACTTCCTTGTATATGATATTTGTCAACCAATTTTGGGTACTTTAACCAAAATCAATAGAGAAATTCGACACATATACAATGGTTCCGTAATCAATACAAAAGCTAAGGTAAAATTGAAGAAAATGAATTACCTTGTCTATAGAACTTTCTATGTTAGCCCTTTTTCTTATATCAATTTTTTGTCCTCATAATATCTTATAAGTTTCCCGCATAATGCCTTATAATTAAGACGTATAACTATAGCTTTTTTATATTTAAATCATTTTTTGTCAAATTCCCCTAACTAAAAGTCCTACACATTATCAACACCTTCTCGCGCGTGAAGAGTTGCTCCTGCCGCCTCTCATCTTTGGCAAAGTCGTATCCCTCCATGTAATCTCTGCACCAAACAATGCAACTTCTCAACTTTTTCTCTTTAATTACAACAACTACGGTACTCATTCTTCCATTCAAATAAAAGCTTTTGCAGCAACATTTAAATATTACTGCAAAAGTTTAAAGTCAAATTTATTAAAATAATTATTGGTAGAAGAGTCGGACTTTCATAGATTAAATAAAAAGCTAGCATATGTTGAGTAATGACAAAAGTCCCACGTTGGTGGATAATCAGATGGGTGGACTCTTTTATAAGACTTGGACAATCCTCCTTCCTTTGAGCTAGCTTTTGGGGTGTGAGTTAGGTTCAAGACCTAATTTTACAGCACATATTTTCTTCTTTTTTAATAGATTAAAGAATTGAAGATTTGAATATGCAAAAAGATCCAAATGAACAATGCATTAAAACCATCAGCCATACTTACAAACTTAGGGAGTTCAAATTGTCAAAACATGTCGAACACTAAATCTTTTTCATTCTAGTAAGAAGTTTACCCAAGTGAATTCAAATTTTCGGGAATCTGCAATTCAAAAACAGGAATAATTTGAAACTCTTAGATGGTTGACGATAAAAAAAAAACTCTATCAACTACGTAATACAAAAAGTATGAAAAACAAGACGTCTATTTAAAGAAGGTCGTGTGAGAAGAAGATAATAGTGATGAACTGAAATAATGATTGACGAAATGGGAAAAACACACACAAAAAAATCCTGGTAGCTTTCAAAATTACATATATAGAAGGTATTAAGATCAACTTATGATGTTAATGCCAGTTCATGTAGCCTCTTTGGGTAAAAGCTGCACCATTCTATGTTGTATGTATTCAATGCTGCAACTTGGTGCTTCCAAAATTTCCTGAGCTATCTTGAGCGACTATAGCATAAGGTGTTTTTGCTTGTTGGCGTTCGATTGTCGGAATCTCTGGTTCCATCAGGACCAGGAGTCCCATTCATTTATTTATGGCAGTGACTCAAATCTGACCAAAACATATTCCAATATTTGATTGCCTTTAGCAAAGAATGAGCGTGAATCAGTAAATTGCAAAGTACCTATGTTTGAAGCATATATCCTGTGGGGCAGAATCGAGACCAAAGTAATTTTTTCTGGTGTGAAAGTTCAGACTATGCTGCAACCACAGAGCATATTCAGACAGTACCTTGGCTTTGATTCCACTGTTGGAGAAGGAAGCACTACAACTAAAGTTTGATATGATAATAAATAGAGGGAAAAACCACGGGGTAGACGGATTTTACTATGATAATATGAAAGTACACTGCTCTCAGATACAAGAAGAAAACTATAATAAACACTTCTCTCTCATAAAAGGAACAACTCACTAAAGAGGACACTCAAGACTATATTTATCTTGGTATATAACTTTTTTTGTGCATTTACTCTCTCTGAATTTCTCTGGGATGTTTCATTGTGTGTGTTTTTTTAAATGAGAAGAGGTCCTCTATTTATAGGTTCAAAAATGTGTATTTGAACAATGATGGTGTGCTCCTTTGCCCCTTTTTTTGACATTTAATGTTTTGCCTCCCTTTTTGAAACATCCTAAAATTGATATGTCAACCAGCTCCCGGATCCATGATAACCACCCGCTTCTTTATATTGTGTATATCGAGATTAGTATAACTCATACGCAAACAATAAGCAAAACGCCTTTAGTCTCACCCATCCAAGAAAATCATATATATGTTAGGCAGTTTAACACCAGAATACGTAATAAACTCATCTCCGGTGCAATTCAGTGGACGTTGCTGAACACAACCGCTGGTCCAATCATCCAGATGCTTTGGCTCGAACCTATATAAACATTGACACGAAGGATCACTCAAAATGTTACAAGTCCCGTATGCAGCACATAATTTGTAGGTGTCACAATCATCTAATTTACCCAATACTGAGTCTTTGCTATCCAAATCATGCACATAGTGCTCACATTAAGCTGCATAAGTTCATTTTTCTATAATATTATTCCTTATCAAGCAAAGTGAGGTCATCGAATTGTTCACCATGTTAGGTGCATTAACGGAATTTGAATGAAATAGTGTTGCAGAAGGCTTGATACGCTTGGCTAAGTATAAGTAGCAAGGCATTCCTGTTTGTTTATTACATGTCTAAGGGGAGATTGCCCTGTATGTTTGAGGACTTTATAGAGAGAAAAGCGATGATTAGCGTTGGTGGCTGTCCAGAATGGCGTATTGAATTCAATACACATAGTATGCCCAACAGGCGTACTTTTTTGTTTTACGCCTCGTAACTCTTCCTCAACCAGGCTTGGGCAAAATAGCAGAGCAAGTATTAGTAGCATAACAAAAAAGCCTTCCTCGTCATTAATATCTTTGCTCGTGGCAATTGTGACCTCTCGGGAGAATCGATGACTGCGGGAATTTTTCTTGTAGCTCGGCTTCTTCCTCTTTTCAGAGTTATACCTTGCCTAATGTATTTGATCTCGGTTATAGGTGACGACTCTTGTGAAGGACTATGTAGAGAGGTGGAAGAGTTGGAAGTGTGGCAGTATATTAGGTTTTTTTAAAAAAAAAAATTAAGGGTAATAACGTAATTTAACTTTAAAATTTTTGAGTTCATATTTTTAAGATAGCATAGAAGATATATAAAAATAAATTTTGTAGCTCAGTTAGGCAAACTATCTACACTTTCACTCTAATCTGAGTTTTAAATCTCTAAATTGCTGAAAATTATGAATCAATATGACATCATCTGGGTGATTATTAATCGGTCAAATGTAAGTATCATTCACTTTTAATTTTAGGATATCAAATAAAATCACCAAAAGCAAAATAGATGAAGAGTTAGTAGAAAAAGATATAATAATTAAAAAGTGATAAAATTATTTTTAATGTAATAAAACTAGAGATTATATAAAGTATTTATAATCATCAAGTGTTTTGTTATATCAAATAAAGATCATCAAGTTACATCTCATCCTCCTCCTTTTTTTCCTTTTGGGTTGGTTAAGATATCATTTGGTTTGGTAATGAGTTGACAATTATTGAATGGTTATTGAGCGATATATCGATTAATATTTAATCCCTAAGGTAACTTTTTTTTTTATGAGCACATAGTCATACCTTACAAAAAAAATGACTTCTTTTCATTATCTTAAATGCAGCCAATGAGTATTGAAAGAAAAAATAATAGTACTAAAAGCACTTTAATATTTGCCTTACATAATAAGTTTTTCCGTTAGGGATACAGTTAAGACTAACAAAGAAAAAATATATAATTTTTCTTATAATTATGGCAAAATATCAAATGAGGCTAGCATAACAAAAATAAAAATGTATGTACGGTAATTCTTAACGAGTTAACGGTTACTCGATAAGAAAATTGAATAATTTACTCCTACGTGAATAAGCTGTTGATTAAATAATTCAATCTTTTTCGCAATTATTTATTCAATAACTCAATACCAATATTTTAATTTTACAATTGACTTATCGATTTTGAACAACCCTGCTTCCTTTTATTACTATCAAGAGGTTGGTGTGAGACTTTTACAACCAACTCTTTTTTAATGCCACAATTGATGAAAAAATTTACACCATATATATATGGGCAATTTTAGACTCCAATACTGATAAACCTCTGAGAGGGGCTCTTCATGTATTTCGCCTATTAATATTCTATACATGATATACACGTGATATACCACATTCAAGTAATATATTGGGCAAATTAAACAAAAGATACATTAAATTAGTTTTTTTTACACAAAAAAAAATTCACTTAAAAGAAATTAAAACTGAAAATGGTCATTCGGCCTTTTTTTTCTCAAAATAATGATGGACGCAATGTCATCGGCTTCTTCTCCGACCTCCCATGGCTTCTGCTTCTTCCTCCGATCCCCTCGAATTCATCCTACTTCGTCTATAATTCATGTATACTTTATGTATAATGAAGCTATATCAAGTTTTTTGAATAAATTATGATATATAGTCAGTATATATTTTGTATGACTTTTGGGAAGTTGTATTGCATGGGCAATGTATACTTCATATGACTTTTGCCCATTTTTTTTAATGTAAATAAAATATGACTGTACTTTTTATAAACTAATTACATAAATTTATTATATATATTTTAAACTAACCTTTCCGTATATATCTTGTGTGTATCAAGTAGGTATATATTCAATGTATCACTCCACCGGTTACAATCATCTCCCCAACTCATTGGAATCATCTCATGACAACCTTCCATTTCCGCATATCTTTATGTTATTGATAACATGTCTGAACAAAAAGTCAAGAAAAAAAAAGTCAAAAGTTGAAGATTTCCTTTTAACTTATAAGCCACTTAAAAACAAGTCAATTCAAACGCTCCCTTGCTTATGAGATTATTGAGGTTGTTGTTGCTCATTGTAAAAAGTCCCCAAGAGTGTGGATGGACTTAGGTCATTGTCAAAGGTTCCCCTTTATTGCGTTTCTCAATATTGAGCTCTCATACTATTATGTTATTAATAACATGTCAGAATATGTGGGAGAGTATTAAATCTCATATTGATCAAGAGATAAATTGTTCGTCTAATTACATGATCTAGATCAATATTTACCTTGATATATATATATATATATATATATATATAATTGCTTTTGAGTTAAGTCTAGTATTGCCTATTAGCATACTAGCAAGAAAGGCCTTGCCCAAATTTTGAGTAAAACTTTGGCGGGTTAGTTAATTGGGTCTGAGCTTTTTAATTTATTTTATTTTTATTTTTATTTTTTTGCTAAATTACTAAAATTAATATCGACAGAATTACAGAAAGCATGTTAATATCGAAAATCTATTGTTTTGTATATAAATTATAGATCTAAATATTAAAATTTTGTATTAATTTGGAAAAAAAATGTAAATTAAAAGGCATAAAAGTAGTTTTTTAAAAAGATAAAATGGTGTGATGGAAGTTTGTACTTGTATGAGTTTGTATTCTACGCCCTTCTACTTAATTCTTTGCCAACTGAATGCTTAGACTCGATAAAACTCAACATATTAAACTGTTTTGACTATTGACCAAGTTCATGTAGCAACTTAATTATTGCCTAGGCATAATCATGTGATTTCATGCACAGAAAAAGTGTAACATACAATGTTAGAACCAAAAAAAAAAAAATAGAATAGAAAGACCAAAAAAAAAGATTAAAAATTAATTTTCATTTCTTTCTTCTTTTCTCCGCTCCTCCCCATTTCTTTTTCTCTTTCTACCATCACCCTTCTCGTTCTTCCCCACCCAGTTCCCCATTTCTCTCTCTTTAGTTCCCCAATGAACGTCCTCTAGATTTTTTATTTCTCCAATTTCTTATTCTCTTTTTTTTTTTCTTTTTTTGTACTTTCTCTTTCTCTCCAAATTAGAAATAAAATTATGCTACAAATTTTAAGGCGACAGGTCTACTATTTTTTGTGGATAATCAGCAATTGTTAAATGTCTTTGTTGAATTAGGTGAATGTATTGTGTACAAATGTTAGAATATATTGGGCTATTTTAGTGGTGATTTGTTGGCATCAATGGAGAAAAGAGGTTTAGGGTGTTTCAAGTGATAGACGAAGCCGATATGAAAAATGTGTGGTTGAAAATTATGAATGATGAAAACATAGAGAAAAATCAAATTTATCTGTTGTTTTCTTCAAGGAAGACACCCAAAATGCTCTTTACCTATTTTCACAAATTTGTCCAATTTTTTCTCATAAAGTGATGTCTCGTAAACTTTTTTCAAAATTGTAGATTTGAATATAACTCTCTTTTTTGCATGATGAAAAAATTTAATAAGGAGAATGAAAATGGTGATCGTGGGTTAGGGGAGGTGGAGGAAGAAGATCTAGAAACATCAAACTTTTCTTTTAAGATAGAAAACCTTTTCTTTTTCTTGGGGGGGGGGGGGGGGGGGGGCTTTTTATTTAATATTTTTTATTATTAATTTAAAATAGTTATGATAAATTTATGACATGGCATTACTATATATGACATGTCATTTATGTAAAGAAGAATGAGCTACACACATGATTAAAGAGGTTTAAAAAAAATTAATTAAATTTAAGCGTTTAGATGACAAAAAGTTAAATGGAAGGATCTAGAATACAAGTTCATATAATTACAAGTATCTACCAGACTATTTTACTTTGCTCAGCCAAATTGCCCAAAGATTGTTTGTCCATGTATATCTTGACAAACTATCACAAAATTATGACCGTTTAAAGTTTTTAGCATTTACTACTAGTTTTGTTCTTATTGCTAATTTACTTTTTTTAAAATTTAAAATATTCAATTAAGTTTTACTATACTAATATTATAAAAAAAAAAAAGTTGATATAGTTTGAACGGTGCCCTGATAGGCTAGTAGTAGGATCAATCAAGCTTCGATGCCTGGTCCACTCATGCCCCTGTCCAAACCCCCTTCGATCTAATCCTACTCTAATGCCTGGTCCACTCATGCCTCTGTCTAGACCCACTTTGGTCCAAGCTTGCTGCAATGTCTGGTATGCTCATGACTATTAGAATCTTTTTTCATTCTTAGAATTCGAAGACTAAATTTTTTCTTTCATTTGATCATAATCTTTAATCGTATGTAAATGCGGAAGAACAACTAATCATACCGTCTTAGCCATGAATAAATTTTAATGTACCATCTATCAAGGTGAATTCAGTTTGCGAGGTACGAGTTCTTAGGCATCCAATAATTTTTTCTCAAATTTTATATTTTTATGAAAATATTTATATATATTTCCCTTGACTTGTAAAATATTATAGAAAAGCCAACTTTAAATGACTAGATTTGAATAATTGTATCTACTTAAATATTTCCATTTTGCAACAAAAAAATCTGAACATGAAATAGTTATTTGTTGTTTTTGCTAATTTACTTTTCCTAAAATTTAAAATATTAAATTAAATTGTACCACATTACAACAACAACATATTCAGTGGGATTCCACAAATAGGTTTGAGAAGTTAGAATATACGCAGATATTACCACTTCTTCATAGACGTAGAGAGGCCGGTGCCCCAGTAGGCTAATAGTAGGATTTGTCAAGCTCCAATGCCTAGTCTGCTCATGCCCCTGTCCCGACCCCCTTAGGCCCAAGCCCTGCTCCAATGCTTGGTCTACTAGTGCCCCTGTCTAGATCCCCTTAGGCTCAAGCCCTGCTTCAATTCCTGGGTCGCCCATAACTATTCTAATCTTTTTTCATTCTTAAAATTCAAATACAAATTTTTTTATTTCATTTCATCATAATCTTTAATCGTACGTAAATGCGACAAAACAACTCATCATACTGTCTCGGGGGTTTTAATTAAGGGTGACTAAATAGTTTTGAAATTAAAAAAAAGTGACAAAGTTTTAATTATTAAGTGTAGGTGACAAAAATTTAATTAATAGTTAATAATTTTGGACTATTTTCAAAAAGGTCTCCAAGTTTAATTTTGTACACTTTAACCCACCCAATAGAAAATACCCTAAATACCCCCAAACCCCTCAACATTACTCACCCAATTCCCGCGACAATTTTTCCTCCATTTGCATCGGTTCCTTTGCTTTTCTTGTTGTTGTAGTTGTTCTTCTTCTTCTTCTTCTTCTTGTTGTTCTCCTCCTTCTTCTTCTTCTTCTTCTTCTTCTTCTTCTTCTTGTTGTTGTTGTTGTTGTTGTTGTTGTTGTTGTTGTTACTATTTGAGCTTCAAATTTGAGTGAAAAGAAATCAATTTTTTTGGGGCATTTGTTCGGGTAGCCTTCGAAATTACTTGAAAAGTAAGTTCTAATCATTATTATGACCGATAAAAGTGTATGTGGTGCTATTTATTTGGGTTTTATGTTTTTTTTTTATGTTTCCACCATTGTTGTCATATCTTCACTGTAGAGCCATTTTGGGGAAGATGCAGCAGCTGCTGGACTGAGTGCAAGGTTATTTCCAGCGGAGGAAATGTTTCGTCGCTTTCGTTCTCCCCGGGGAGTTTTTTTGAGAGTTTTTTTTGGTGAACCAATATGTCTCAATGTTTTGCAGGATGTGTAGGTGCTTGGTAAATTTTTCGGGGCCCGTAGCGAAAAATCCCAAAATTTTAGGGCACTAAAACAGTGAGCCTCCGCGACATGTCCGCGTCGCGGAGGTGTCGCGCACCTGCTACGAAATTCCCAGCAGCTGCTGGGAATAATACAGCAGCTGCTGTACATTTCCCAGCAAATGTTGTACATTTCCCAGCAACTACTAAGAACAATTCAGCAACTTGCAAACTTGCTAGAACAAATTCAAACAAAATGTTTACTATTGCCATATTGACGCAATGTATTATAAAACATATTGATTGTATATTATAAAACATATTGACGCAACCAAGTAATACTCAATTTTCATAGTCACTAGCACTTACATATGCAATTGTTCAATATATTATTTATTACTTGTGAGTAAGCGAAGTCAATGTATAAGATCACTCATGAATTTAACATTTAATTTGAAGTCGGAGTAACAAAACTCAACTTATCACTACATATGGCTAATACCATCCCCTTATAGTCATCTTCCTATACGTACTAACAAAAAATCAAAGGTCGGGTCCAGCAGCTGCTTGGAATAATGCAGCAGCTGCTGTACATTTCCCAGCAAATGCTGCACATTTCCCAGCAGCTGCTGTACATTTCCCAACAGCTGCTGAGAATAATCCAGCAACTTGCCAACTTGCTACAACAAGTTCTAACAAAATGTTTTCCATCGAGTTATTTCTAGTGTTGAATTGGACTAAATTCCTTATATTCATCTGTAACGATGAGCACATGGACTAATTAATGGAAAAAGCCACCGAAATACGATGGCAGATCTAAATTAGACTTATTTCGGTGGCTTTTTCCATTAATTAGTCCATGTGCTCATCGTTACAGACGAATATAAGGAATTTAGTCCAATTCAACAATAGAAATAACTCGATGGAAAACATTTTATTAGAACTTGTTGTAGCAAGTTTGGCAAGTTGCTGGATTATTCTCAGCAGCTGCTGGGAAATGTACAGCAGCTGCTGGGAATTTCGTAGCAGGTGCGCGACACCTCCGCGACGCGGACATGTCGCGGAGGGTCACTGTTTTCGTGCCCAAAATTTTGGAATTTTTCGCTACGAGCCCCGAAAAATTCACTTGTTATAGCAAGTTGGCAAGTTGCTGGATTATTCTCAGCAGCTGTTGGGAAATGCACAACATTTGTTGGGAAATGTACAATAGCTGCTGTATTATTTTGCAGCAGCTGCTGGGAATTTCGTAGCAGGTGCGCGACGCCTCCGCGACGCGGACATGTCGCGGAGGGTCACTGTTTTCGTGCCCTAAAATTTTGGGATTTTTCGCTACGGCCCCAAAAAATTCACCGGCCACCTACACATCCTTCATAATATTAAGACATGTTGGTTTAGCAAAAAAAACTCTCAAAAAAACTCCCGGGTCAAACGAAAAATGACAAAATATTTTCTCTACAGAAAATAGGCAGGTGCGCGATGCGGAGACGTCGCGGAGGGTCACTGTTTCGGGCAAATTATTTTTAAAAATTTTTAGATAAAGGCTCCGAAAAATTCTCCGAACAATGAACTACGCTTCAAAACAACAATATTTGTTATTTCGACCAAACAAATGACAAAAACAAACCCCGGATTTCGGAAAAAAATGATGCTACGATTTTGGACCAAGAACAGTTCATCAACTGTGTCCGCGTGACGAGTCCGCGACGCGGACGTGTCGTGGAGAGTCCGAAATCTCCCGACTGGATTATTGTTTTTTAAAAAAATTATTAATTTTTTTTTAAAAAAAATAATTTTTAAAAAAAAAAATTAAAAATAAGTTTTTTTTAACAGATAGGTTCCAAAAGTTTTAAAAATTTACACTTACACCGATCATTAACTTAATCACATCATTAACTTAATTAATGACAAGTTTGACCGATTAAGGTCAAACTTGTCACCAATACTAATTTCCAAACTCTTTTGTCACCACCCTCTCAATTTTCACTATTGTCTCAGCCATGGGCTACATTGTAATGTAGCATCTATCAGGGTGAATCCAATTTGTTAGGTACGAGTTTATAGGAATTCAACAGTTTTTTCTCAAATTTTATATCTCTATGCAAGTATTTATAAATATTTCACTTGACTTGAAATTATTACAGAAAAGACATAAACTTTAAATATTAGATAATTGCGTGTACTTTAATATTTCCGTTTTCCAACAAAAAAACACCTGAACATGAAATAGTTATTTGTGGTAATAAACGGTCGTATTAATTTGTCGTTACATGCATGACTTTTTATTCTTTATGGAACATAATATTATATTATTTCCTCATTTCTTTATTTAAACCCCTTCATGTTTCTAGGCCCCTAACTTATTTAGAGGACACGTTTATCTATGTCTATTTACTAAATTAATTCACATATTTGCCATTTTCTGGTGAAAATGACATTTCATATCCAAAGGAGAATTGCTCAAAGTCATCTAACAAGTTCCACAATCTTATTTTGATATAATGTGAGACATTTTTTAAAATATTTTTCTCTCCATGTGCATCATGTTTTTCAAATTGAAGTATGTATAATTATGAATCAAGGTTATATTTATAATTTCTGCACGGAATTAATGAATATCTGACTTTGATATCATGTTAAAGAAATACATTTTGAATTCAATTCAATCTTAAAAACTAGTTCATGATAAGGAGGGAGGATACTTTGCAAGACTATACAAGGATACTATTCATCCACTTTTCAATATTTCACCTGATGTACAAGGCTAAACATCTAAAGTACTGTAGGCTGAACAAGGGCTCAATATCGATGTAAAAGAATTGAAATGAATCATTCTACGATATGATGTTAAAATAAATCGGTCCATCAAAAGCTAGATTAAACTTTAAAGGACTATGGATCTCCTCACAAAGATCAAAACACAACTTCAAAATTAGTGGGTCATCAATATCAATTTAATTTCTCTGTGTACTGAATATTGTACTGTTCTAAATTCCTTCTCTTAATTTGAACTGCATTTCATTAGGGAAAAAATATCTCATGCTATCATTATTGACTGATACTCCATTTTTAAATAAGTAAGTATGTGTATTGCTCATATCATTTTGTTCTAAAATAAGTATGTTTTAGAATTTAAAGAAGAAATTAATCTTATTCTTCTAAAACATCTTTATTTACGTAACCAAAAGTCATTAATTAGTTTTTCTTTTTCAAAACATTCAATCATAATAAACTCAATATTTTATACTCCTTTCGTTTTTTTAGTTGTCATGATAAGATTTTGCACCACCTTTAAAAAAAATTTGATCAGAAGTGTAGTTTGATTTATATGCCCCTTGTTAAATTCTTTATTCTTATTCGATTCACATATATACCTTTTAATTTCATATATAATTAATGCTAAGATCAAAATTGAAAAACAAAACAATTAATTTTCTATTGATTTTTTGAAATTGAAAATTATTTTAAAAGAAGTATTTTTAGTATACATGATAATGAAATAGTAATCGAAAGAGCTTTGACATCATAATTTTTTTTTCTTTCATTTTTTTACCGAACTGGGACCATGTCTCTCGAACAATCTCAATACATATTATCAAAAGCTGACTATATTTTTTTAGGTGTAGGCCAACAGCAATATGTTCGTTTAGTTAACAGTGATCATGTTCCTATAATGGCCCCTAGCTATGACTCATTTAGCACGCTAAGTTCGGTCTATCCAATTCAAGTTCAAGCTCGGTTAAGAGAGCTACGTTCAGTAGAATTGGGCTCATCATTCTGAATGAAAAATAAAAAAAAATTGTTAGTGAAAGACAAAAAAAAATTTATAAATTACTATCGATGCGTCAATCCTTATAAGTAATGTTTGTGTACAGTTGAATTATCAATAAAACATAAACTTTCGAATGCATTTTTTAACCCAAAAAAAAAAAAAAAAATCAACGAAATATTGATCGTCCAAACGCTGCTTAGAAATATCTTTTCTTTTTTGTGGTATTTCTAATTCTAACCAGACCAATCAATTATACATATTTGATTTTATGTGATTTTCCTGACATGTTACTGAGTTGTCAATATCGTTGCATGTAAAATTATTAAAGTCTTTAATAATATTTATATAGAGTATTGTTTATAAATATTCATATTTATTTTTGCTGCTAAATATAATATAGCGATTGATTTGACAAAACAATAAAAAGATATGTTAAATCAAACAAATCAAAGCAAATGACAATAGTTTTAGATTATTTTTTTATTTGGAAGAAAAAATTAATATCATTAGCTCATGGGAACATTAAAATTTTGCACAAATTAAAAAATAGAAAGAATTAAATTCCTGTAGCTGCACAAATTAAAAAATTAATGGTCTTAAACTAAAGAGACATACTTAGAATGTATTAAATATCTTTTAATTTTATAAATTTAAACATATCATGTGAAAAATTTTACGTGAAAATTTTAGATTAAAAATTTATCAAAAAATAAAATATTCTTTTTTTTAACAAATTAAAAAGAAAAATAAAACAACATATTAACTGCTAGGAAGGCCCTAGTAGCTATTTTTAGAAACAAGTTTTGTATTTATGCATATTTCTCAACAGCTAACTGTTAAATTATAAAATTGATAAATATGGGCAGACCTTTTTGCTGAAAATGACACATTTATGTACTTTTTCTTTTTGGACACAATTATGTACGGTTCTTAAAAAGACAATTATGTACCATATAATTTTCTCCAATCCTATATTTTGAAATTCCTTAATTTTTAATTTTTTCCTATTCTTTGATTATTAATTCTCCTAATACATCTTACCATAAATAACTTTCTCTTACCATATATTTTGTGACTCCTTAATTTTTAAAATATATTTTTCTCTTGCTATGTATTTTAGGATTCTTTAATTATTAGTTTTCGTAAAATCTCTTTATAACTTCACATTTTCTTTATTGTTGTCTGAAGGCTCATTTTATTTGACATTGGTTGGGATTTAATATTCCAAATTCATAGTAATATTTTGATATTTATCCGTATGGCTTAGTCCAATTTACCCAGATAATATAGTGCCGAATACTATTGTCGTTTATTCCACATTATTAACGACATTTGCAGTTTGGCATTCTACTGCACGACCAAAAGTATCACGCGTTCTCTCTCGTTTGCATCCTGACGGCTGTCCGCACCGTTTCCACTCTACTCCGGGCAAATTGTGGCCGGCCTCTTCTGCAACTTCTCCGGCAACTATCGGAATTCGTAAATTTTTGCCCTGCTTTTCCGTTACTGCCAAATCAATAGGGGACTCTCAACCCTCCACAGAGACGAAAGTGTATATTGTTCATACTGGAAACCCTGAAGATCAAGAACCAGAGGAGTACCATATCAAGACCTTGGCTTCTGTTCTTGGGACTTTCTCTCTCTTCTTCTCCTTCTTTTCTTCTCTCTCCTACATTGTACATTGCGATCTCTGCAACTCCAAAGCTATTTTCGTCGTCTGTGCGTAGCTTCAGTATCTGGGTCTGCGTCTTTTGTTGACTTCAGATATTCTTGGAGACGACGACGGCAGCGACGACGGCGGCGACGCAGACGCAACTCCGACGCAATTTCCGGCGACATCAAGATCGCAAGATTCAGTCAAAGCAAGATTCCGACGACATCTCAGATCTACAACCATTTTCCGGCCAGAAACAGCTTCCAGAAAATCCGGCAACTATTTTCCGGCGACATCTGTTTCAAAAACAACCCAGGTTCTATCGTTCCTCATTTTTCTACTTCTTGACTACACTAATTCATTTGCGAATTTCCTTCATAAACATTTCCTAGACTCTGTTCTATTATTCTAGACTCTTGCTTCATTCCTCACTGTTCTAGACTCTTGTTTCCGTTTTTTGCTGTCTATTGTTGCTCTTGAATTCTGTGTTGGCTACTTTTTTGCTTGAATACTCTTGACTCTGTGATACTTTGATTCTTTGCTTTATACTATTGCTGTTACATTTACTTCTTTATATTAGTGACTACATTATTGCTGTTGTTATTGTATTGTGTGATATTGTACTGTTGGGTTGTATTGTTGTTGTATTAGTTCGTAGTTGGTGGGGTCCGGATCTGATGGTAGAGTAAGGTCATGTCGTTGGTTGGGGTCGGGGGTAAGAGGTGGGGGTGGTAGGAAGGGCACGGGCTATTCTAAATTAAGGGTAGGATCGTGGAATATAGGTACACTTACAGGGAAATCCATAGAGCTAGTAAAGTGTCTTAAGAGGAGACAAATTAATATAGCGTGTGTTCAGGAAACTAGATGGGTAGGGACCAAAGCTTGGGATGTAGACGGGTTCAAGTTATGGTACTCGGGGGGTTCTAGGGACAGAAATGGTGTAGGTATACTAGTAGATGAGGACCTTAGGGATTATGTGGTGGAGGTTAGGAGGTTTAACGATAGGATGATGTCTATTAAACTGGTGGTGGGTAAGCATGTAGTGACTGTAGTTAGTGCCTATGCGCCCCAAGCAGGTCTAGAGGAGGAAGTCAAGAGGCTCTTTTGGGAAGAATTGGATGAGGTGGTGAGGGGCATACCAATGACGGAAAAGCTTTTCATTGGGGGAGACTTTAACGGACATATTGGGGCTACCAGTAGTGGGTTTGAAGATGTCCATGGAGGCTTTGGTTTTGGGGAAAGGAATGGAGGGGGGACGTCTCTCTTGGATTTTGGCAAAGCCTTTGAGTTAGTTATTGCTAACTCATGTTTCCAGAAGAGGGAAAGTCACTTGATAACCTTTCAGAGTGCGGTAGCTAAAACTCAAATTGATTACCTACTTCTACGAAAAGGTGATAGAAGCCTTTGTAAGAATTGCAAAGTTATTCCGAGTGAGAGTATTTCCACTCAACATAGGCTTCTAGTGATGGACATAGAGATTAAGAGAGAAAAGAAGAGGAAGATTGTCTATGCCCAACCGAGGATTAGATGGGGGGGTCTAACTCCTGCCCTCTCGCTTGAGATGGAAGGAAAGTTGAGAGATTTAGAGGCCTGGAGTAGTAGTGGAGATGTGAATAATATGTGGGACAATACTGCTGGTTACATTCGAAAGGTAGCCTCTGAGGTACTAGGGGTTTCGAGAGGAACCTTTGGGGGACGTCGAGGTGATTGGTGGTGGAATGAAGAAGTCCAAGACAAAGTAAAAGCTAAGAAGGTGGCCTATACAAAGTGGTTGGAGTGTAGGGAGGAGGATGAAAAACAAAGGCTTAAGGAGATTTATAAGACGGCTAAGTCAGAAGCAAAGATGGCGGTGACGAGTGCTAAGACAGCAGCGTTTGAGCGCCTATATGAGGAGTTAAGTGATAAAGGCGCGGACAAGCGAATGTATAGGCTTGCTAAAGCGAGAGAAAGGAAAGATCGCGACTTGGATCAAGTGAAGTGCATCAAGGATGAGGAGGGGGAAGTGTTAGTGGATGTGACTTCTATTAAACAAAGGTGGCAAGCTTACTTTTATAAACTTTTAAATGAAAAAGGAGATAGTGATATTGAGCTGGGCGAGTTAGCATATTCCGAAAGTCATCGAGACTTTGGTTATTGCAGGCGGTTCAGAGTTGAGGAGGTTAGAAGGGCTATTAGTAGGATGAAGAGAGGGAGGGCGCTCGGACCGGATGAGATTCCGATAAATTTTTGGAAGAGCATGGTCAAGGATGGCATAGAGTGGCTGACTAGACTGTTCAATACTATCATGAAGACGGCTAAGATGCCGGAGGAATGGAGGAGGAGTACAATGGTCCCACTGTACAAGAACAAAGGTGATATTCAAAGTTGTAATAATTACAGGGGTATCAAGTTGTTGAGTCATACTATGAAGGCATGGGAGAGAGTGGTGGAGATGAGGGTGAGAAAAGTAGTTTCTATCTCAGAAAACCAGTTTGGATTCATGCCAGGACGGTCGACTACTGAAGCGATCCACCTTGTTCGGAGATTAGTGGAGAAATACAGGGAAAGTAAGAAGGACCTTCATATGGTGTTCATTGATCTTGAGAAGGCCTATGACAAAGTCCCGAGGGATGTCCTATGGAGGTGTTTGGAGATGAAAGGCGTCCCAATGGCATATATTAGAGTGATAAAGGACATGTATGACGGGGCCATAACTCGGGTAAGAACGGTGGGAGGAGATTCTGAATATTTTCCTGTTCAGATGGGACTTCACCAAGGATCTGTGCTAAGCCCTTTTTTATTTTCCTTGGTGTTGGATGAGCTGACGCGATCTATCCAGGAGGGAGTCCCATGGTGTATGTTGTTTGCAGATGACATAGTACTGATTGATGAGACCCGGACCAAAGTTAATGATAGGTTGGAGGTTTGGAGACACGCTTTGGAGACTAAAGGATTTAAACTGAGCAGGACCAAAACAGAATACTTGGAGTGCAAATTCAGTGTAGCGAGGGAGGAAGCAGACATTGATGTGAGACTTGCAGCTCACCTTATCCCCAAGAAGGAAAGCTTCAAGTATCTGGGGTCTATCATCCAGAGTAGTGGGGATATCGACGATGATGTCACACATCGTATTGGGGCGGCTTGGACAAAATGGAGGTTGGCCTCTGGAGTATTGTGTGATAAGAAGATACCATCTAAACTCAAAGGTAAGTTCTACAGAATGGTGGTTAGACCTGCTTTGTTGTATGGGGTGGAGTGTTGGCCAATAAAGAATGTACATGTTCAGAAAATGCAGGTCGCAGAAATGAGGATGTTACGATGTATGTGTGGTCACACCAGGAGCGACAAGATTAGGAACGAGGTCATTATGGAGAAGCTAGAGGTGGCCCCTGTAGCTGACAAGATGAGGGAAGCGAGACTGCGATGGTTTGGACATGTACAGAGAAGGAGTACTGATGCCCCTGTTAGAAGGTGTGAGAGATTAGATTTGGGAGCTATACGTAGGGGTAGAGGTAGACCAAAAAAGTATTGGGGGGAGGTGATTAGAAACGATATGGTGAAACTTGATCTCACCAAGGACATGACCTTAGATAGGAAGGAGTGGAGGTCGAGAATTAGAGTAGCAGGCTAATAGGGAGGATAGGAAGGAGTGGTAATTGTCTGTCTTTTATATGTTATTTATCTGCCTTTATATGTTTACTATCTTGTATCTAGGTATTATTATGTGCTCTTCTCTTTTTGCTTGTGTATCGTATCTAGCGTGTTCTGCTGATGGGTTTTTGTGACGAGGGTTTCCAGGAAACAGCCTCTCTACCTATGTGGTAGTGGTAAGGTCTGCGTACATCTTACCCTCCCCAGACCCCACTTGTGGGATTTCACTGGGTATGTTGTTGTTGTTGTTGTTGTTGTTGCAGTTTGGCATATCCAATTGAATCGAGATCATAATATTTTAATAAACATATATTAACTACGCTAACACTAACACATACTCTGCATAAATAGGCTTCAAAATATCATCATATCTCCCTCAATCATCTCTCTATACACTCCATTGTACTCGTGTACATCAAATGACATTCCCTAACATAAGGACGACTAAAGCTGTAACACCCCAACTTTTTTTTTTACTAAGATTGAGTCATCCTTCATATGATAGGATCAATTCCTAAATATTTAAAGTATATTAGATGTGATTTAGAGTTATGAAGGATATTTTACATAAAATCAAGTCCAAAGAATTTCTAGCGACTAAGTTTTCGTATGAGTTGATGGAAGGGTCAAATTAAAATGAACATGTCTCCTAAAGTATAAAGAGTTAGGTGACCCATAATATATCAAATTAAAGATCTTTGAATTATCTTTCCAACGCATCTTATTTCGCGTTAAACGTAGTTCGGAGTAGAGAGTTATGACCATTTTACTGGAGAACTGCAGAGCTGTCTAAAGGTCCGCGACGGCTCCGCGACGCGGACCTATCGCGAACCCTTTCTGGATAAGCTAACCGACATTTCGTTATTTTATTTTGAGGGTACTTTTACCCTAAAGCCTTTGGGGGTCTATTTAAGGTCCCAAAACGCATAATACGTCAGTTTCATAAGTCAAAACCCTCTCTTTCACTCCTAAACATAAAACGCTCAAGAATCATCAAGAAAGTCATCAAGTTAGGATTAACTTTCAAGATTCTTCATCAAGGTGAGTTTTTCTTCATAAGCTTTAAGCTAATTTCTCTATCCATTCATGAAATCCCTAATAGAATCTTAAATCTTAACCTAGGGTTTCAAGAAAGCAAATTCAAGAATCCCAAGAAAGGATTCCTTGATTCTTCTTTCCATGGATTAGGGTTCTTTACCAAGAAACTCTAAAGATTTTGAGTCAAGAAGTCAAGAATCAAAAAGAAGTTCTTCAACAATGTCTTTCCAAGTTCTTCCATTCTAAAAGAACTATCGAGGTTGAAGATTTTCTCCAAGAAAACGATTATTCATCAAATTTTGATTGTGATATCAAATTTCCAGGTATGTAAGGCTATACTAAAAGCATGGGAATGTTCTCTCATGTGCCCCATAGAGGTCAAAGATGAGTTGATGGTTGAAGAGTATGTGTGCATGAATATTTGAGAGTTTTTCATTGAAAAATTGATTTGAAATTACATGTTTTCTAAGTTGATGATCATCATACTATTTGTTTTCTTGAAGTTAACATTTTTCATGAGATTTTGTATAACCTTACATGATTAATTGAAAAGCATGCATAATGAACTTAGGGATGAGTCTATAGCCTTGACGATGATGATGTTGTGATGTTGTGATTGTGTTTCACATTTGATGAGAGTCTTGATGATGATGTTGATGAGAATGACGTTTTACGATGTCTTAAAATGGGAAGTTTAATTTCTAAAAGAGTATCTTGAGTCAATGATGTTGATGTTAATGAGATGGAATGACAATGATGTTAATGTTGATGTAAAGGAGATGCTAATGACAATGTAACGTGTCCCTATGGAACAAATGAATGTTGAGGCCAATGATAATGTATTATGCCCCTATGGGGACTAATGATGATGAAATGCGTCCCTATGGGACTAATGAATGTTAATGTTTTATGAGCATGTCGAGTTCTGGGAGGAGTATCGAGCACCGAAATGGATAGAAAGGTGAGTCCCACCTGAATCCATTAACTACGTGGCCCGCGTAGGAAGAGAGGATTGAACCGCAACGCGGATGGCGCCTTTCTTGTCCCAATGAGGACTAATATTTTCTAACGAATGTCCTTTGCCCCGGGCAGGGTATTGGATGGATGTAGTAACGGCATCGCTTCGTTGTATCATCACTGGCTCATAAGTGATGGTTGTCGGTTAAAGAAACTCCCAGTTAGGTTCCATTTTGATAGAACTCTGATGTTGATGATTGATGTGATGTTTTGAGTCGAGCTCTCTGGGTTGAGTTTCCTTGAGGTGAGTATGATGTATTGATGATGCATTGATGAGATATTGATGGGTCAATTGTCTACTCTTTATTCTTTCCTTAGGTAGACATTTGGCATTTTGATGGAGTATGATGTTGAGTTGATGCTATTCCTATATTATTCTACTTGTTTCTGTTTCACTCAGCTATTTTACATACCAGTACATTCCAAGTACTGATGTCCCCTTCTGGGACTACATCGTTTTATGATGCAGGGGCAGGTACTAGAGATCGTCAACAGGCGCTTCGTTGAGGATTCGGGATTGCAGCTGATTGGTGAGCCTCCCCTACTCCGGAGGATCCACTCTTTTATTTCATCATGCTTTAGAGTTAGGTTAGACTATTTCTTTTATTTTGGGTAGCCATGGATTTGTCATTGGCACCACATGATAGCGATAGAGGCTTCATAGACGATGGTCGAGTGTTGATGATGAGATTGTGAGCTAGTTCTTTCCACTGGCCCTTATTATTATATATACTCTTTTGAGATTTTAGATGAGATGTGTCCATTACATACTTATATTTTCCGCTGTTCAGTAGAACTATTTGATTGAATGATGTGATGAAGCTAAGTGGTTCGCTTGGGAACTAGCAATAGTCTCTGAGTGCCGGCCACGCCTAGGGTACCCTCCCGGGCGTGACAAAAGCTCAACATTAACGACACAATATTTAACATACACAACTTAATATTAAAAAAATTAAAAAAATTAAAAATCTCTTACCATACTTTTAGGAGTCATCAATTTGAAGGGAAAAAAATCACATACAACTCCTAATTCCACACACACCTATTACCATATTTTTAGGTGTTCTAAATTGTAGGAATCTATTTTATTTTACTTTATTTTATTTGATATTTTTTATTTTTTTTAATTTGTACTAAAAAGAATGTCATTTTATTATAATTAAAAATAATTTAATTATAATTTTTTTATCCTTAATAAAATAATTTATAACCACATAAATGTGTAAACATTATTTATAGAGCATAAATTTTCAAAAATAAATTCTTAAATATTGTGTTAGATAAAAGAGTATTAAATTAAATAGGACAGATGAAGTATATATTATTGTCATTTCACAATATAAGTTAAGTAAACTTTGATAAGTCAATTGTGATAAATTGTAAGACGTTTAAAAAACATATAGATGCAACGTACACATAAGAGTTAGAGGAATGAAATTAGGAATTTTTTTCACGAAAAACTTACCAACGCTAATTCTTGAACTTTTTTTTAATAATATATTTTAGAATTTTTTTTTCTTATCATATATTTTAAGACTACTTTTTCATATATACAACGAAAAAGGAAACTTACCAACATTAATTTTTAATATGTATTTTAGAACTCCTTAATTTTTAAGATTATTATTAATCCTATAAAAATAATTAAAATAATTTGAGAAAAAATAGTAAATAACAGTTTAGTTTATTGTAAAATATTTTAATGAAGCACCAAAAGCTCAATCAACATTTTAAGAACTTTCGTGATTTGTGAAACTAATTTTATAAAAATAAATGTAAAACATAAACGTCTATCAATATTTAAAAATTATTTTAACCAACTAATATTTATATTTCATGTTTTTATTTATGTGCCTAGCACGAGTAACCCTATCAATTATTGAAAAATTCAAATCTACAAACAACAAAATTTTGAAAAATACATATTTCAAATCTTTTTATAAAGATCTGAAATTAAAGGAAACTTTTGAAATTGTTGCTTAATACAACTAACAAAGTGAGATAATGATACATAATTATGTAATATTCTTGTTTGTTTTTTTGTATATAGAAATATTCTATTTCACTTTTTTTCCTTATTAAACTACAAATTAATTCTCAACGAAAATAAAAGTCTTGTTTGATAGAAATATTTCTATAGAATAATTTAAGAAATTTCGCCAAGTATGCTCTCACATTGCCTACTTTGTGAAATATGTGTTATCATAGAAATAAACTCAAGACTTGACAATTTGACAATTTGAGCTCATGCATGCTTGTTGCGGATTTATCAAATTTACTTGCTTCTTCGTCACTTTAAGATCACCAAAATCAAAAATCCTAACAAAAGAATAAACATCATATTATAAACCATTAATCATAAAAAAATGGATTGAAAAAAAGACCAAACACTAAAGTCTAAAAGTTGATGTCTCCAAAATATATATTCATACAATTTTATGGAACTATTGATCATTCAATATGAGCGAATATACATGATCATTCATCAATCATATTCAACATTATTTGAAAGGTATAAATTAATAATAACCACGTCCGAAAAATAAGCAATTGGAATCATGATGTCTTAACCAAGTGAATAATCACAACCATTTATTGACGTCATAATCACAAGCATAAAATATTTATTGTGATGTTAATATAATTACTTATGATAAATTAACAATAGAAAAAAAAAAAGAGAGACAAATTTGATTTCCAACTTTATCTTCTTGGTATAGCTTTTGTAGTTGACTAAATCATATGCAGCAAAAAGAAAAAGAAAACTGTTAAGATCTATAAATGAAAAAAATAATGGACAAATAAAAATCTAACTCCAAAGGCAAAAATAAAAATTAAAAAAATAAAAATTTGCTTAATATTAGTTGTGGCCATAAGGTGATGAACAACTAATATTTTGGCAAATTGATGAGACCTGCCTCAGAAGAATAAAAGATATTTTCGCATCTTAAAACTAATAGAAATCTAGAGTGATCGAAATTTTTCCTAAAATAATTAGAAAGAATTAATCGTTAATTATCATAATTATTTTTCTATAAATACGTCATATTAAATAACCAAAATAAGAAAAAAAAAACACCATATTTAGTAGATTTACGTTTTTAAATAATGTAAATAAAGTGCTATTTCTAAATAACGGACATTAAGTTTTCAATATTTAAAAATTGCAGTTCATTATTTCTCTCATATTAGGACTTTGAAATCCACTAGATATGGTATTTTTTTTTTCTTATTTGAGTTAGCAAAAAGTTCAAACAATATTTCTAACGGCATTCACACTTTTAATATAGTATCATAGATATTTCAATTTGTTTTTATACGATACTTTTTATTATATAATAATATTATTGTGAGTTTGTCTTGACATGGAAGTGTCACACCAGGGCACTTTTTTCATGCCATGGCCATTTGGTATTATTAGTACCTTTTTCAAAACATATTTTTATTATTGTTTAGTGTTTGTTTCTCTTCTTTCTTTGTCATTGTAATTTCCAAATATTCAAAATTAAAGAAGAAAAACTCACTCAAGCTACTTTTTGTTATTAAACAAAAAGTTGCACTTGACACTTTTTTTTGCTTTTGAGGGTCAAGTTAATTCATTTTTGAAACTCAATTAAATTAGATTAATTTATTTTTCTTAAAAAAAATATTTAAAAATTACTTACAAAAAATATTATAAGTTGTAATTATCATGCTAATATAATGAAAAAATATTTTAAAATATTGATCAAGATTTATATATATATATATATATATATATATATATATATATATATATATATATATATATATATGTGTAATATATACATATATATATATATATATATATAGGGTGCAGAAATCTTGCATCTGCAGCTTATAATACGCATAATACATAAATGTAGCCTTTAATTTAGTTATCTGATATCTATGACCTTCACCTTTGAATATGTACAAGTAGACAATTAAGTTTGTATAGAGTTAAAGAAATAGACGTACGGATTTTACTTGGCATGCATCCAACGTGGCAATTTGCATCCTACATGTGTGTCTACTTGTTCAATTTTATAAATATATATATTCAAGTGTCTACTTGCGCACACCCAAAATTAAAAGAATAATAAATATCAATTGGAGTCTATATAATTATGTATTATGTCTATGCCTTAGTAATAAGTAGATAACAGGCTTGTATTTTCCCTCTCATAAAACCTTGAGGATTTATGAAGCTTAGACAAATTTATAATTGGAGCTACTATAATACAATCTATCATCCTTCTAAAATTACCTCTCAAATACTACTTTATTTAAATTTAGATGAATTACTTTTTTAAAAATATATATATATATGTACAACAAAGAACAATACACTTCTGTAGTTAGAAACAATTACTCAACTAGTAGGCATTTATCTAAATATTTTTTTTTACTTTATTTGAAATTTATGAAGATTGAGATGGAAAATAAGTTTGAAGCACTTTTCCAAAATCGGAATCCAATTTCAAGTTGAATTTGAAAATTTTATAATCAAACATCGATTTTGAAATAAAGTGAAAAATTCTTTCGAACGATCTTTAAAACTTTAAATATCTTATTTTATCTTTAGTTATATTAATTTATAGCTACACATATATTTTCTCTTGATTGATTTAAATTTACACTAGTATAATAGATAAGTTGTGAGACAAAGTGAAACAAACTTTGTTGATGAAAAGGGTGTTTGTAAAAGTAAAATATCCTTGAATAAAGATCAAGCTTTTAGGAAAATAAGTTATTTCGAAATTAATTAATTCTATAGTAAGTTATTTTACGATATTATTCTACCAATAATGTAATAAATATATTCTAAAATTAATAATAAAATTAGTTGTTTCTTATCTCAGATATCAAATGAGGCCTTGTAATTTTAAGGTAACACTTAGGAAAAGGTGGACATCAACATGACTACAAAAGTTCATTTTCTTATATTATATGATGATCATTTTAGAGCTATTCTCCTTCATCTTTAAGTAATTATATATTCTTAAAGTCGTGTGATATTATTCGCTTTGAATCATTGATCAGATATTATATTAAATATGTAGCGCGCTTATGAAGTTGCCAATGTGAAACTTTGTTTACAAATTGTATGGATGCTAATGCCTATTCCACATCATTACTCCATTATTTCTATACTCACTATCCTTCATATTGAGCTATTATTAGTTTTGAGTGATACTTGAATGTCTTTTACAAAAAGCGTCATGCTATTAAAAGTAACTCTCTGCACCTTATATGTAGTGTTAGGTGAAGGGACAGAGACGTCCTTTTTCTACTAGACTTCTTTCATTAATGTGAAAACTAGCAAGCCCACGGAGCGGTGCCGGTGCGCTAGCTTAAGGAAAGTAGTTCGTTCAGGATGTTAAACTTCGTATTCAATCGGGAAACCTTTTAACATATTCTTCTTTTTTCTCTCTATTTGTGACCATTCCCACTTCAAAGTCGAAGATTAGGAAGATTCTCCTGATTTTTTATGTTATGGCCTCCTAAAAACTCGAAACGAATTAGCTTAGCTCTCGAAACTACCGCCGAAGCAGAAAGTTGTCCGCAATTCATTGTCTATTTTGAGGCTATAACTGCAATGAAAATATCATATGGGAGAACTAGAACCGGTTAGGCAATAAGACCGGAAAGGGAGATCACATGGTCAGTCTGCGAATAACAATTAAAGGAGTTTTCACTTCCTCAATTAAAGGCATTCTAGTTATTTTTCTTATCAATATGTAATGTTGGATGTTGGATGTTGGATGTTGGTTCACATAAACAAACAAAATATGGAGCTAACATTGATGTTTTGCTCACTATTACACTTTTTGATAGTCCACCTCTTTTCATTCAATAGATGGTTGAAGCAGATGGAATAGGCACCTCGATCTTTTGCTCATACTTTATCTAGAGAGAGGCATGTAGTTTATTTTAAGTAATGTAAGTTTGTCTTTTTGACCAAAAATAAAAAATCTTGCAATAATAAAGCACCAAAAAAAAACGTTTTATTCAACATATGCAAAGATGAATCCATTCTTGCAATCGCGATAGATGAACGATAAGCCTTGGACCTAACTTAACGTCAAAAAATCATGTTTCTCTTTACTAGACATGCATATCCAATTACGAATGGACTAGAAATCTGAATCGTCGTAAATGATTCATTTTAGATTCAAAAGCAAGGATTTTGCAATTCTAATAAATCTTGATCATTGAAATTCCATTCAATAAAATGAAAGTATATATTATAGATCTCGAGAATTATAGATATAAATAACTCAAGGTGAGGATAGATCAACATCATATAAGGAATACAAACAACATATCTCTCGATCAATATGGGACTCAACACTCTTCCACACATTCAGGCACGTTGTTGATAACGTAACACGAGAACTCAATATTGAGAAAAACAATAATAGGGAAGCTTTAACAATGTCCTAAGCCCATCCAATTGCTAATAGACTAGAAATCCAAGTTATAAATAATTCATTTTGGATTCAAAAAGCAAGGATTTTGTAATTCTTATAGATCTTGATCATTGAAATTTCATCTAACAAAACAGAATTATTAAAGATCTCGAGAATTATAGATATAAATAACTCAAGGTGAGGATTGATCAATACCATATAAGAAGATACAAAACAATATATCTCTCGATCAATATGAGTCTTAACACTCTTCCACGCATTCAGGCACATTATCAATGAGCTCAATTTGAGAAACACAATAAAAGGGAAGCTTTAACAAAGTCCTAAGCCCATCCACACTCTTGAGACTTTTTACAATGAGAAACAGCAGCCTCAATTGAACCCTCACTAATCTCATAAGCAAAACCATTATTGGAGTTGAAGGAACAATTAGACGACGACGACAATGATGATGATGAGAAAGAGCCATCATTTGAGGAAGAATTAGTTGAAGAGAAAGACCTTGAACTTTCATATCTTGAAGACAAACTTCCAATGTTGTTTCTAGTAGTATTTTTCAATGGAGTTCTTTTCTTGGAAACTTTCATGTCCTTACTAGAACAACAAGTACCATTTGTGCAAGAAGATTTAGTAAAGAGAGCTTTGAGGAATGCCCTTGAAGCTTTAAACTTTTGGATGATTAAAGAATGTTTCATGATCTTATACCACAATTTCTTAGAACTAATATTATGATCATTTGGATTAAGTTCAAAACTCACCCTGCAATTTGGTGATGGTGAACCAATTGGGGTGATCAAGAAATTTATGCAGAAGCTATCTTCCTCTAAATCTTCAAAGGGGTGATCTTTTTGGTGAAGAGGAAGGAGTTTGCCTCTGAAGAAGAGTTCATCAGCAGGGGAAGTTGTTGTTTCTTTGTTATCATTGGTAATTTGAAACTCAAATTCTCTGTTTTGAGGGGAAGAAGAACTAGGACATGATGATGAAATGTAATAGTAAGAACTCACTTCAATGTCTATGTATTCTTCATCATCATCTAAGTAGTCCATTGATGATGGAACAAGATTTTTGACCATCTTTTTACTAATGGAAATGTGTATTTTTGGGTGAATTGTAAAGGAGCTTTGAAGTTGAGATTGGTGTCTACACTATATTATATAGATATCGGGTGAAAATCAACTTTATTTCATATGCTACAGATATTGAATCCTAAACTTGACTTCAGATTTTAACCTTGACCTTTAACATTCATAGTGTACAACTAGACACCTTAACTATCCAACACTTCAAAAAAAACACTTGAGTCCAACAGCCAAAACGCATAATATACAAACGCTCCTACGTGGATTATTGGGCCACTCAGTGACTGCCATCTACGACAGCAACAACATACCCAGTAAAATCCCACAAGTGGGGTTTGTGAAGATAAAATGTACGCTGATCTTACCGCAACCTCAGTGACTGCCATGTAATTAAAAAAAAGTTATTTTTGGTAGACACAAATATTTAATACTCAATTCATGATTTTAAAGTATTCATAATTTTTTTTTCATTATTTTTTATAATTTTAAATCATGAATTGTGTGTGTCTTTAAGAAATGCCCTAGATAATTATATTTTGGTAAGACTAAAGAAATATCTGAATCACAAGTTAATTATATATTTTTATAAATATTTTATTGAAAATCTAAAAAATCCAGAAAAATTAAATTTTATTTATTTAATTTGATTTATATCTTTAAAAATTCAATATAAATAATTTGATTTGATATTTGAAAATTTTCAACTAACCATTACACTTCTAGCCCAAATGACTATGTCCATTCGGCCCACCAAATTAGAGATTTGAAGTAAATTTGGGCTTATTGTGAACTATGGTCAAGCCCATTCAGCTTAAAATATCTTTGGGTTTAGAAAGAAGTGAAATATTAAATGGAATAATTTTCTAATTACACTTCTCTATTTATCATATTTTTTATCTATTTTTAAAAAAATTAAAAATTTCTTTTTTCCATGCAGATACATTAATTCAGTAATCTGGATACATTAATTCTGATTCTTGAATTATCTCTATGTTTAATATAGCATGCTTTAAATGTTAACTACAGATACTTTAAATCCCTAAAAAAATATTATCTGTAATTGAATTAATGCATCCGAAGTACTAAATTAATGTATCCGAATTGCCTTTTTTTAAAGAATTTTTGTAAATTGGAAAAGGATAGGAAAAAATGATGATTAACTCTTTATACTATGTGATTTATGTTTATGGAATAATAACACTTTTCGTAACCTCGTGATTTTCCTTCACACTGTCAAGGATTAATGTCATGTTTATATCACCTTTTGATATTCCTCGATATAATTCTATAAATAGAAATCTTGAGAATTATATTGTATATATTTAAAAGATATAGAAGGAAATTATCTTACATTGTTCTCTTATATTATATTGTTTGGCTCGTTTTTTACATTGTTATTTTGTGCTTGATTTTTCAATAGGAGCTTAATTTTTAGGTAAAACAACACAAATTTCACCCGTTAAGGAGCTAATTACCTCCCTTCTTGTGAGTTTACATTACCAATCCTACCATAATTTCCATATGGGGTAAATCTTAACCAAATAAAAATAATTAAGTATATATAATATGGAATGTAACTAAAAGACATAAACTAAGAAAAAAATTAGGGAAAAATACACAAAATAGACCTAATTTGAAATTATTTACTCTTAATAGATCCAATCCAAACTATTTACCTTAATGGACCCATGACTCAAATTATTTACCTTCTCACCCCACTTATCCCTTTTTATTTTGCCCTGACTTCATGCTAATGTTAGCATAAATACTATAAAATATACTCCAACGGTATATATATGTATAATATATATATATATATATACACACACACACACCCCATACCGTATCATATAAAATGAGCTCAATCCTCTGTGATACTCTGGCGATATATTGATACCCAATTGGTATCACATAGGATTACGTTTTTTAAGAAATAAATAAAAAAAATTATTAAACTCTAAATTAGTAGTTCGTTGTGATACTCCATCGGTATACTTAAACCATATCGATATCGTATAGGACTAGAAAATTATTGAAATTACAAAATTATTTATTAAACTCTAAATTAGTAGAACATATTTTTGTGATACTCCGTCGGTATATTGATGTCCTATCGGTATCATATAATTTTGAGCTACTTTTTTAATAAATAAAATAATTAAAAGAAAATTATTAAAGTTACAAACTTACTTATTAAATTCTAAATTAGTAGAAAATATATTCTTTATGATACTCTATCGTTATATTGATGAGTTTAATCCTCTGTGATACCCTGTTGGTATATATATACCCTATTGGTATATAAGGTGGGTGCTGATATCAACACGCGAATTTTAATATTAGAGGGGTGAATTTTAAATAGTATGGAGATACAAAATATAAATGCGTATACACTTAGTTTTCCCAAAAAATTAATGCTTATAAAAACTTCGAAGTATTAGTCATATCAAAGCTCCTAAAAAGTGATACATGCTTAATTATTTTATTATTATTATTATTATTATTATGTAAATTGTTTTAATTATTGAAGCATGTATTGATGCTATTTTCTTGATAAAGTGATGTATTAATAATTTAAATATCTAATCAAAATACTAAACTTATTATTGGTTATTTTAGATATTTTATTTTTAAGTATAGCTTTTTGACAACAATATATTATACAAACCCTCTACTGCATGCTTAGCCTTAATTAATCATATATTTTTATTGATTAATTTTCTTCAATACATTTAAGTTAATATTCATTTTTCTACTTACATCTTCATGCAACAGTACTAGCTTGAGTTAGATTTTTTTTTTAAAAAAAATTGAATTATTGGACAGCGCACTAAAATCGAAAAGGCCGTGGCATCGATCAGGGCGGAGCCAACTAGCTAGTGTCAAGAGTGTTTATTTAAATTTTTTTTAGCAAAAACTAATATTATTTAAATATGATTAATATTATATTATACATAAAATTAAGTTTTTTATATATTTTAAATTTCTTAACGAAAATATAGATTCCGCCGCTAATTATGCATGGACACACACTCCTCAGTATTAGCTAAGATCAAAAAAGGACTTCAACAATCATACGTTGTACTGCCATGTGAGGCCAAACTAGCATAAAAAGTGCATAATCCTGTTTAATGATATTGACAATGTTATCGTTTTGTAATCACACTTGTATATTCGAGACGTAATAAATAAATATGTTATTTAATTTGATTTTAATTAATATTTTTATTTTTTATTTTACGTGTAAACACGTAGATATTAATATAAAGTTGAACAGATAGTCATAACTATAGACATTGAAATTTTGTGGGACTCTACTAGATATTATGTTTAATTTCTGTTAGAATTCTTACTGGTTAATCTACCTTAAATCCTAAATCATGCATATATATAAAAAAATATTATATTTCCTTGAGAAGGTATCTTGAATACAAATTGATGAAATATTCACAAAGATCAATAGAGATCAGATAAATCTCATATCATCCTAGTTCGAGGGAGGAAAAATTAGCACCTATATATTTTTGTTTACTAATAAAATTATGTTTCGTCATATTTTATTTGTGTTTGCATTTTATTTTCCATCACTTAAAAATTTGTTGCAAATAACGTCTTACGTGACACATATAGATCAATTTGATTATATTTCACATGAATTGGCATGTAGGACGTGTGTGTCTACTTAATTTTTTTTTTAACTTTACACAATTTTTTTTAGTTTCCCACCTAGTGTCCGATGTCCATATTGAAGTGCCGATTAAATTCAGATCATGCAAGATAGATTTAAGGATTGACACTCCCAACTGAATTTTCTCCATATTCAGAGCTCGAAACCAAGACATCCAGTAAAGATAGAGCAGTTCTGCCACTATGCTATGATTCATTTAAGTGTCTAGTTATACACGTCCAAATTTGAAGTTTGATACCTATAGTTATTATGTCTATATCCAACTATACGAAAGTCACTAAGTTGGTTATGTACTATGAGGTACATTACGTAGTGGTACATGAATATATATGTCATTTTCACCAAATGCCTAAATACATAACATGTTTTAAGATAGATATAGGGGCTAGGAACATGTTCACCTGATAAAAGAACATATTGATGTTGGCCTACACCTAAAACATGAACCATTTACACACTGGAGCACAGAACATGTCCCATGAAGAATAAAAAGTCAGGCATGTAGTGACATAAGACTCAATTTAATGGCTTATTGGGAATGCCGACTGTAGAAATGGAATATGCAATGCGCGAATTTGAATTTAATTAAGTCGTCCTGAGTAACCGAGCGAGGTCAGGTGTACAATTTGGTAGAATTCAATTGTTTTAGCCTAAAAAGATACATACAATATATATGTAAAAATAGTAAAGTCTTAATTTAGAATCCAATAATTAAAAATGGTTAAAAGTCCGACTATTTAATCTATCAAAATTTTGAATCCACCTTTGTGTTTCATGATAATAGGAGGCGTTATGGATGTATTAGGAATATGAAAGGAAAATATTTTTCGAAAAATATTGAGAAAAAGTAGTGTAAAGATACTAGGAACCTTAATTCAAAGCCCCAACCTACTTAATAAATTTACCTAGGCTTCAAATTAGAACTTAGTAAGTGTTTTGGTTAGTAATGAATTACTATGACCTATCCAACTTAGATGAGAGGGAAAATAGAGGAACTACTTCATATACCATATTCTTTTGGTGATATTGAAACATATTAAAAGGATGAATTTAAAATATTTCATGAGTATGTATAAGAGATTATAGAATGATATTGACCATACAAATATAGTTCTTTATATTTTTTTGTTCTTGCTTCTCTATGTGGTAATAACTTTATTATATATGCATGTCTTCTCTTATCACGATTCTGAACATATCATGAGTGATATTTGTACTAACCTTTCGATAGATGAACCGTTACTATAATCTGACCAAACAAACTATCACGATAATAAGCACTTAAAGATAAGGAAGCAGACATAAGTAGAAACAAGTTGAGGTTTTATAAATTCAAACAAACATCTAAGTAATTAATGCCGATAAACCTTTCTTAGAATCTGAAAGTCATTGTACCATAATTTTATCTAAGTGCCAACATGAGGGGATGCAACCTCAAGAGTTCATAAAAAAACATAAAGTCTAAATGTTTGAGTCCAAAAAATAAATGGACTAAGAAAAATAGAGGAATCCATGGCAAGTTTGGACGAGTTGGCTCACCCTTGAATTCCAAATCAGCAATATCTTATCTGAGGTATGTCAACAGCCACCTGAAGATGCCTCATACTCAACAAATAAAGAACAAGTGCAGTATCAGTATACATAACAACGGTACAATAATAGGATCACATGGCTATTCCAATGAGTAAAATATTTATCAAGTAACCACAACATAGTACACCACACATATACGAAGAGGATAATAATTTCACAATTCAAGCTCGTTAGACTAGTTCCAACATTATCAAGTTCAATGCAACAATCACCAATGGTCCTTTTATAGGATCCACACCTAATCAAGTTGTTCGTCGAAACTTGACACTCAATCCAAATAATATATCAGAACGTGACCCTCAATTCATTAATATGCCATAACGTGACATCCGATCCAACAATATGTCAAAACATTACATCAAACCTAAACAATGTGTCAGGATGTGGCACTCTATTCGATAATCACAAACACAAGTACAATGAATATTTACAACCTTGCACATCTAAGTAATTGGTTCATTGCATGTAATTTGATTATGGATAGTCATTTATTAGGTTCATTCCTTCATCCTCCGTTCACATACATGCAGGACAATACTATCGATGTAATTAAAGACACATATAATACAAATGGGAATTAAGAATCATCATCTACCTCGAAACAAGCCTTGTGAATCCTTATAGAAATGGAACTTTCCCCTTTTCCAATGCATTGGCTCGTTCCTGCTCTAAACCAAACAAGGGTTACAAATAATCAACAAACCAATGCCTTGTACCTGTATTATAAAAAATTCTAATCCTTAAACACTTTTATGATCATCTCTCCCAACTAGGATTTTTTTTTCTACCCCCTAGGTTTTAAGATCGCAATCTTCCCTTATGAGAATTCTCCTAAATTCTAAGGTCTAGAAATCAATTTGCGAATTAGAGAGACGATTAACTTACCTTTATCACCGAAATATTAAAAATTATGATGTCACTTTTCAAAATATCTTGCAACAGTAGCTTAAGTAGATTGTTTTAAGTTTCACTATTGTCAAGTGCATGACAAATTAAGAAAAGAGAAAGAAAACAAACACTAAACCAAAAAATAATACAGTAATAATTGAAAAGGTATATATATATCAAAAGGGCTTATTAACATGCATCCATTCACTAAGAAAAAGCTAGGGACTAGCTTTGTCCTCACATTGAGAACTATCATTAGTACTGATCATCATTTTAATTTTGAGAAATATCATAGTACAGTAAGATATTTCAAGGGTTTGAACAATTAATAGTTTGTTGAAATTTAAAAAAAAAAAAGAACATAAATTAAAGTTGATAATATCATCATAGTGTGTATACATATTTAACTCATGTACAAAAGTAACTAAGTTGATTGTGTAAGCAAAAACATAAATATATCATTTTAGATGAACCATACTGAATTTTAAATCAATAATTTCTATATATTATATAATTCTTTTAAAGATATATACAAAATTTAGATGACTTATGAAAATATTATGGTTTAAACTTTTTACATAATTATATATAATTAAGGCCCTTATATGATTCCTCCATCCCCATTTTATATGAAGGTATTTTTACTATTTAGGGAGTCAAAACAATTTTTTTTAATAAGCTAGTGATACAATACAATCTATATCAGTTTTCTAAAGTATTTAGCTAGCTCATGAATACTATTTTTTAATCTTAATTTATGTGAAATTCTTTTTTATTTAGGATGGAAAAAAATAAATGAAGAATTTTCACTATCTCTTTTTAATTTTCTTGTTGTGATTTTCAAAAGTCAATTTGATTAATTTTTAAAATTAAAATAGATTAAATTAATTTAATATTTAAAAAAAAAATTAAATATTCAAAAACTATAAGAAAAGTATTATTAATTGTAACTTTTTTCATATTAATATGACAAAAAAATATATCTTAAAATGTCAATTAAAATTTACATAATTTAACTCTAAAAATAAATATTACGACAAGTCAAATAGGGCGAAGGGAGTAATTAATTGGTCATTGATAACATGTGTGAGAAAGTTGTAAAAATGAATGTGTTAAATGAAAATCAAGCTTTGAAGGTACCCTATAAAGTAGATATTCCCTTTATTCGAATTTTTGTTAAATTTTGAACATAATTATTCAAAAAATAATTTTTTGATATAATGAATTTATCATTTTACTTCTATTGATTAATAGGGTCTCAAATATATTTGCTTATTATATTTTTTAAAAATCTCAATTCAATATTAATCATTGAGGGTATAACAGCAACAAAAAAAAAATTATCTTACCTTAATTTGTCAATAATGACAAGTAAAATTAGAAAATAAATTAAGAAATATTTGACAAAGAAATTTGTGTGCAGGAAGTGTTTGAAGGTAATTCTTGGGAAAAGGTGGTCATCATCTACATGACCATAAGGATTTTAGGAAAACAGTCAATCATTGAAGAAGGTTTAACTCATAAACAGACAACTAAACTTGTCTTTATTTTTCACTTAGACACTTAAACTAAGACAAGTTCCTAATAGACACCTCAACTGCTGAGATTTGATCTCATTAAACACTTTTATCCTACCTGGCACTCTCCACAGTCCTTTTTCATGTTAATTGTACTGGTTTTTTTTTTAGTTTGCAGCCAAAAGAAATACTTGGCAGCTGAAAAATTAAAAAAAACAGTACAATTAACATGAAAAGGGAATGTGGAGAGTCCCAAATAGGATAAAAGTATTTAATGGGATCAAATCTCAGCAGTTGAGGTGTCTATTAGGAACTTGTCTTAGTTTAGGTGTCTAAGTGAAAAATGGGGACAAGTTTAAGTGTCTTTTTATGAGTTAAGCCTTGAAAACAAAACAGATATAGGAATTGAAGCACTCCTTATCCATTGTGCACACAAGATTATGGACACCCAAATAAATCATTGAGTGATCATATGATATGTTATTGTTTGTTTTGATTGAAGCGACTTACAATATTTTTTTTAAAATTCTCACATTATTACAAGTATATTTACACCTTTTATGTGCATAATTTCTTTTTTAATCAATTTTTAATGTAAGTGTGTTTACGCATACATACATCTTGCAATAACAAAGAAAAGAAAACAAACATATATTCAAAACATGCAAAAACGAGGCCGTTCTTGCAATTACGTAGGGACTAGAGATCCGAGCTCTAAATGATCTATTTTGGATTAAAAATAAGGATTTTGGGATTTTGATATATTCAATTCATTAAAATTTCATCCAATAAAACAGAAGAGCTATAAATCTTCAAAATAATAAATAGAAAAAAGCCCAAAGTAAAGATTGACCTAGACCATGTAAGGAGATAAATAACCTTTCCCTCGATCAATGTGGAACTTAACGGTACTTTTTCATAAGCCGAAGAGCGTGAATAACATAACATAGGAGCTCGGCATTGAGAAATACAACAAGAAGGAATCAATGGATCTATTTTGCATGGGGAGAGTAAGATAAGCTAGGTGCTTTTACTCAATTTGTGAATGTTCATTTCTAGTTAGCCAGAATAAGAAATGAACCTTCTACCTGACTTGTCTAGGGTTTCATCCGAATCCCTTTCGACGAAAAAATATACTACTAATATATGAATAAAATTATTTTTTATGCATATATAGCAGATGTCAAACTCCCTTTGTCTAGTTCATGTGTTTGCTTTTTCAAATTTTGAACCTACTAATTTGAAATCTCAGCTCCACCACTAAACTCGACCCCAAAAAATTAATTCATGAGGAGAGAATTGTCCAATTCCATTTGCGAAGATGACAACTCAATTCATTGCAATATTGGGAATTGTTGGGATGGTAAAGTTTTGGGACTTTTTACAATGAGCAATAGCAGCCTCAATATCTGAAGTGAAATTGTTGCTTCTCTTGAGGAAATTCAACTCAGAATTTGAGTAGAAGGAACATGAATTAGATGATGAGAAAGAATCAAAAGTTGAGGAAGAATTAGTTGAAGAGAAAGACCTTGAACTTTCATATCTTGAAGACAAACTTCCAATGTTGTTTCTAGTAGTATTCTTAAATGGGGTTTTTTTCTTGGAAACTTTCATGTTCTTAGTAGAACAGCAATTACCATTTGTGCAACAAGATTTGGTAAACAAAGATTTGAGGAATGCCTTTGAAGCTTTCAACTTTTGGATGATTAAAGAATGTTTCATGATCTTATACCACAATTTCTTAGAACTAATAAGTTCAAAACTCACCCTGCAAGTTGGTGATGGTGAACCAATTGGGGTGATCAAGAAATTTATAGAAAAGTAATCTTCTTCTTCAAAGAGCTCTTTTTGAAGGATTTTTTGGTGAAGAGGAAGGACTCTGCCTTTGAAGAAGAGTTCATTAGCAGGGGAAGTTGTGGATTCTTTTTTATAATTGGTAATTGAGGCCATTTGGAACTCAATTTCTCTCTTTTGAGAGGAAGAATTAGGACATCGAGAAAAGAAAGAACAAGAACTCACTTCAATGTCTATGTATTCTTCATCATTTGAGTAGTAGTCCATTGATGATGGAAGAGGATTTATGGCCATTTACTTGGAAAAAGGTGTATTTTTGAAGATGCTTATGGGGGGAAGTTGAGCTTGGTGAATTTAGTGTAGCTTTGAAGATTAGATGGTGTAATGAGAGAATTATATAGATCACGATACTGAGTGGAAAATTATTTTCGCCCCTTGATTTGTTTTAAAAATCAATATTTTTATCTAGCTTCGAATAATAAATATTTTCTTTCTTTTATATTAGTTGAACAGATTATATAACACTCTGAAAAACACTTTCTAAGTATTGAGCTCTTTCATAGGTGCTACGTTGGGCACAATGGTGTTAGAATAGTTATGAGAGTATATAATACTTAAATCTTATGTTTGTGTAAAGTCTTAAGAAAATGGTCATAATCGTGTATCTTTAAATGAACACATCGTTCGAATATTAAAAAAAACTATTCAATGGGCTATGTATCAAATTATATCTCATGTCTACTTAATGTTTCAAACTGTTTGTCATTTCAATACTCCCACGCAACATTACGGACTTATTGTAGGCTACCAAATAATGCTTTTGGGCACGTTTGGAGCGTGAAGTATCACAAGGGCATTGATCAGTTGAACGCTCTATGTTGAAACTAAATGTGAATCATTTGGGACATGAATATAATTTGTGAAGACATGAAATATGTCATCATAGCTAAATCATATTGTATGTTTACATATTCCTGCTAAATGTAATGTTGTTGATCATAACTTGGTTAAAGTTACCATCTTGTTGCGCGAATCTTCTTGTGAAATAATATTTCCCAAATTAGATCGTACATAATGTTATGCGCTTCTTTAAACATGTCATGTCATGTCCTTGATGAATTAATATATGAAAGTTTATATTGGAATTTTCATTTTATCCCTCATGAGCATGAACCCCAGACCCCACTTGTGGGATTTCACTGGGTATGTTGTTGTTGTTCCCTCATGAGCATGAATTAATTAAAATAAATTTGATCATAACCTGCCTAAAATTAAATTTTTTGGATAAAAAATGAGTGGTTGATTGGGCTAAACAATAATCATACGTCATAACTCAATTTATCCAACTCAACATAATTGGTTAGTTTTTTTTTTTTTTTGTATCTATTATAATTTTCTTAATTAGCAAACTAAACGAATGAAAACTTTTTATTTTAGGGTTAATTACAGGGTCATTCGATCAAAGTAATAGTAAAAAAATGGTTATTTGTTAATATGGGCGTGTATATATTTCATGTATAGTCAAGCTATATTCAGTTTTTGGGTGTACCATAATGTATATTTTGTGTATAGCTCATGGATAAGTAATCTGTATTATAGTCAGTGTATACTTTTCATGACTTTTGGCAAGTTTTTCGTATAATCATTGTATATTTTCTATAATTTTTAATTATGTTTTATGTGAATAAACTAATTAGTTTATCGTATATATTTGAAATTATTAATTAATAATATATGAGTATATCAACAAATCAAGCACCAAAAAGCTTAATTTTCTATGGTTTGGTAAGATTGTTTATTGGTTAATTAGGACTAGGAAAATTCCAGCTCAATGTCTTTGGATCATCTAGTTACCAAAACATATGTACAGTATACATATTGTATATTGTATAGTACTAAAAATATACATATATAATAGATAGTTTGTATACTTATACACAATATATACAACTAAAGTATATATACAATTAGGAGTGACCAAAACCTAATTGAAAATTGATCCAACCACAAATCGAGTCAATTTGACAAAAAATTTGGTTAGTATTTTGGCTTGACTTGGTTTGATAATGAAAGAATTGGTTTGATTTTAACTTAAAAAGTTAATCCAACATCCAACCAACTGGACATTATATATATAATTTTTAAAAATTTATTGTTATACATTAAAATATTTACTTAGATATAATTTACAAATATTTCATATATTTTTCATAGTTTTTATCTTTTAATATATTATTTCAAGTTTAATTTAGAATTTCAAATCCTCTAACAAAGGTTATATATACATATATATGTATCACAAAAACACACACATGCTATTAGTTACTTTAATAAGCTCAAATCAAATATCAAACCAATATCAATACTGAAATAACTCAATTCAACAATAAGAATGACAATAATATTGAATATTTGTTCTTCAATTTTATATTGGTTTAGATAATTAAAATACATAACTTTCTTTTCACTTTTTTAATGTTTAGTCATATAATTAATACTTATTAAATTTATCTTAGCATGATTTAGTACTTTAAAATTATGATCATTTTTGTTGTGACTTATTTATTTGCAATATTCATTTTATATTATTTTTTGTTGAATATTTTAATGTCATCGTTCATATTATATTTTGTGTTAGCTGCGTGGAGGTAGAAGACCCACGAGTCGTGAACTTCTTTTTCCAGAGAAAAAACAATGATAGCATCTAGATGCTAACTCTGTGCCAACCGCTGCGGTAATACAGAGGATGCAAGTGTAATGTGCTAAACTATTAGCAGGACTAGAAACTGCGGCAGTTAAGAAATTGCATCTTTTCTTAAGAAACACACTGGAGAATTGTATTTTCTTAGGACTAAAGAAGTATTTGAAGTAAAAATTAATTGTATGTTTGTATGAATATTTTATCGAGAAATACAACAAATTTGAACTAGTTGAACTTTTTAGATGGATTAACTTGAGTTGTGCTCAAAATGGCCTGCCAATGATTAGATCCTCAGCCCAATCTCCTAAAATCCATGCTTATTGAACATTTATATGTGAAAAATTGATCATGAATATCTAACGAACATTTCCAAGTACATAGTGTAATTACTTTTGTACCTTTTTTTATGAGAATTGAAAAATGAAAACATCAAAAAATCAGAAATTCTTAAGGTGTGTTTGGTAATTCTCTTTTTCCATAATGAATATCTACAAGTACTTTTAAGGTGTGTTTGGTTGGTACAGAGAAAAGTATTACGCTCTTTACTTTTAATTTTAAGTAGGGCAAATACATAAATTTATATTTATCTATCTATCTATATATATATATATATTAAAAGTGTGAAAGACCTTAGAAATATTATTTGAACTTTTTGTTCTTTATTAAAGATTCATCTTTTAGACAAAAAATGACTAGCTAGAGCACTTGAGCAGAAATCACTTAGTTATTAGGTTAATAAGCAAATATTAGTTGGGACAGTTGCAAATTAAAGAGAAAAAAATTAAATTAGTCCCTAATCTTTGAATTAAGACTCAAAATTATCCTTGAGTTTTTTCATGGAGCACTAGTAGTCCCTCATGTTTGCAATGTTGGTACACTTTTAGTCGTTTCCCAATTTTTTTTTTTCATTTTTTTAACATTGATTTTGTCCACAATTTTATGTATGAATTATTCAATCTATATATATACATTAGCAGAAATAATAACTCTTGTGGACAACTTAGTTTTAGCTTTAATTTTAGTTTGTAATTAACTAATTATAGCTTTTGCAAGTTCATAAACATAAATTTCATACTCCATCGTTTTTTATTAATGCAAATTCTCATTATCATTCTTATTGGGTAAATCAAAAACTAAACTGTTAAGGACTTGAATTGATAAATCGAAAATCGATAAAAATTATTTTATTGGTTGATTATTGATTTAATATATTTAAAAATCAAAAATCAATAAACTGAACCAATAATATATAAAAGCAAATCGAATCAATCGATGCAAAGCCCATAATAATTTTTATGATAAGTACCTCGCTATGAATTAATATCTCTTTATAAACTTGAGAATGAATCTAAGTAATCTTAAAGACAAAAAAAAAAAGAATGAAAATCCATTTTTATTATTACTAGTTATTTTGTTATTAACATTTTTATTTCTTTAATATTTTCATCATATTAACTGAATCTATTTTGATTCCACAAAATTCAGGTAAATGGATCAGTGTGTTTGACACGCTAATCTTAAAAAAATGATTGAAATAGTGAGAGAATTTGCACACACTACATCATTTTTTAATTTTATTTAGTGGAATTTTATTGAATTTTTTATTGTTTTTGTTGATGTTAAAAAAATATATATAAAACGAAAAAGCCAGATTCCTTTTATATATAAATAATAATAATAATAATAATAATAATAATAATAATAATAATAATAATAATAATAATAATAATAATAATAATAATAATAGTAATATGTGATGGAATAATTAAATTCTTTTGTTCAGTACAAATGCAATATTGCCATTTATGAAAAAGGTAGTGGAATTTATCATAACTAGACAGGTCTTATTCAGCCTCAACTTATCTCACAACTCTTATTCCAATTTTACACCAAAGTTATTTTCGATAAATTTTTTAAAATTAAATATACCAGTACTAAGTATAATTTTTATATCATTATTAATACAATTTTTTGATATTAATTAATACTATTAAAATAATTATTTTCAAATAATTTAATTAACTCTTTAAAACATGAATCATTAATGAATGGTAGCAGCTCAGACTTACGTGAAATAACATGATTGGTCTTGGGATAATTATAGCAGCAAAGTCAAAATTTTAATAAAAGATGTTTTTAGTTGTGTTAATAGTATATAAAATATTTAAACTTTATACGCTACAAATAATTGTAAACGAAAAATATACATCAAATTGTTCTTCGCTTAAGATGATTCTATCCATAAATAATTAAAATCTCTTTATCCTTAATAAAATATCATAATTTAAAATAAAGCTCGCAATATATAAATTCGAATTTTATAAATCGCAATAATGTAAATGGGGAAAAAATGGGCAGCTCAGACTTACGTGTAGCTATGAGAACGTGGGATACCATGTGATTCTGCTGAGACTTGTATTTTAATTTCCTTAATATCCTAACCTATTTATACTCGAAAATAAATTACTCTCCATTATATTATTTTATCTGTATTATTAAATATTAATATTTATTTTTTTATATTTAATAAAAGTAATTTATTAGAGTAAAAAGTTACTCATTATCACCAAAGTTGACATAACTTTTGAATGATTAATTAATTTAGATGACATCATTCACCTAACTCGTTATCTATCCATATTTATATTTTTCACATTTATCAATTGATCTAATATAATAATTACTACCTTTACAAGCTATCTTCCCTTCCTCCATTTACGTATAAAAAGAAAATTTTCCATTCAAGAGAGTTTTCAGGAAATAGTCTCTTTACTTCGGTAAGGTCTGCATATATTTTATCCTTTTTAGACTCCATTTGTGAGATTTCACTGTATATATTATTGTTGTTTATAATTCGCTCTTTCTTTTTTTTTCTTTTTTTTTAAAAATAAATTTGCTTTTACGTTATTTCCCCAGTTAAACCTACACCTAACTTTTGAAGATAGAAACAAAAAGGCAGAAAAGGCATTATCTGGGAATATTTTTTGAAAATATATAACCAAAATTCATAATATATAATTTAGATTTTTGAAAAAAAATATAAAACAAAATAAGGAGAGAAGGATTACGTGTTTATTGACATGGAGTGAGTGTTCGCCACGTCATCTCAATCATAAATTGCGGGACCCACAATCCACTAAGATCCAGCCCACAATTTCGTGGGGCCCGTTTCGAATGTTGTCGTACGTACGTCCACTTATGCTTTCGGGTACAATCCATCTAGGGAAGGTCTTTTCTGATAATTTCTATTAATTCTGATAATTGCACTTTTCATCCCCTATTTATTCATTAATGCTGATTTTGGTCCTTTTGAGATATGATTCATTTTTTTAATTTAATTAAAATACTTATTTTTGACTTTTATGTAAGTATAGTATCCTTAAATATACACTCCTATAATAATTAGTATAACTTTTAAGATAACATGTGTAATTAGATGGTCATTAGTTAAGGATTAGTGTTCTGTCTATTTGAATTGAGATAAAAAATTTGATTTGAACATTATATCTAAAGTTATTTTTAAATTTTGAATAAGAATTGAAATGGTTTAAGTTTTGTTTAAGTATCGTAAATATATATTTTATTTAAAACTCTCGTGTATTTGTTAAATCTTCAATTTAGTAATAAGTCCGATTAAGAATTTAATTACTTAGAATCAATATCGAATATCGATCACATCCAAAATGTAAACTTAGGACGTGACATATATTTTATCTTTAAAATTCTCTTTTTATCCTTAATAAAATGATTCTCAGCCACACAAATATTTAAGAATGATTTTAGACTACAAATTTTAAAAAATTTCCTTTTTTTCTTAAATACCATGCCAAGTCAAAGAGTGTCGCATAACATGACACGAGTCGGTCCGGGTCTCGATTCAGAAAGATGAAAGGCCCAAAAGTCTAAATAGGGGATGAAAAATTCCCCATCTCATTAGGGGTGAAAATGAATCGACATCTCGATGTGATATAACCCTTTCGATTTTAGTTACGAAAGAACAATAAAGTCCATTCGAATCGTTCAATAAAAAATAAGAGGAGAGCAAAGCGCTAATGACGCGAAGCGGGGAGAGTATTTTATCATGTTCACGTTTATTTGTTTAGCCACCTATGTTCATTACTGCCTTTTTTTTAACTGAACGAAGCTGAGATGGACTTTATGACTTTTCATCAATAATACATTATTTTATCTTAGATATTATTAAATTATTAATATAGTACACTGTGACTTAAATTCTACGTCTCCTATAATGAGTAAGGAGTTATTTTTATTTGATTCATATGTTATTGAATTTATATTTTATCTAAAATTAGTAAAAACGTATAAGAAAGAATTTATTTTATTTAATTCAATTTTACTCTGTCCACCTCATATCCAATTCATTCATTTGCCATAATGGTTTGTTTATCTCCTTCACAAGCTTTCTCTGCTTACACTATTTTCCTACAAAAAAAGAAAAATAATTAAATCATTTTCTCTTTCAGAAAAAAAATACAAATCATTTTCCTTGTTTCCCCAGTTAAACCTTCCACGGTTACACCTAACTTCATATAAGTTGGAAACAAAAGTTACATGAGGCATTAATATAAGTGATGGCACCAGAAAATTTTTTTCCTTTAATTAGACGTTTCGATTTTAAATATAAAAAAAAAATATCTGAATAAGCTCAAGCACAAATTCAAATTACTTATAAGGTGTGTGAATTGACTTTTAAAAGCAAAAAGTTAAAAGTCATAAGTTTGGGGATACTCAAATGTTGGATAATGCCAACATCCTATTATGACAAGGCTTATGAGGGGGCTGGGGGAGCCCGGATCGGAGTCATGATCGAACATTGTTGGAGCAGTAAAGTTTTGATGGCTGACAAAAGATAATGAAACAGGTTGGTCTACCTGGTTCTTTCAACGTACTGTTTCTGTGGCAAAACTGCACACGCTGCATACAATAAAAATGGAATAAAGGGTGCTGGAAATAAGGCATATAAAAAGGAATACTACTCCAAGTTGTCAAAAAGAAGGAGGATTTAAAAAGGAATACTAATACAACTCCAACTCTAACAAGATGCATAAAAGAAGGAGAAAAAGAAGGAGAAGGTTGATTAGAAGAAGGAGTTCTAAAGGAAAAAGGATTCCACTAATAATTGGTGTTATCCTTAAAGAGATGGAGAGCAATTAAATCTCCAATCAGCAACTATAAAGCTAGAGGACATGACAACAAAAAGCTAGCGCAGGAAAAAGAAAGAAGTAGAGAGAAAAAGAGAGATTCAGACACAAAGAAAAGGAGAGAAGAAGAAGAAGAGAAACGTGGCGACATAGCATAGAGCTTAGGCAGTTTTGTTTTCTCTTTGTAATTCTGAACAATTGTGTAATCTCTCAGAGTCTATAACTGAGATTAGATTCTAGTCTTCAAGTTGGGGGCAACTCGAAGACGTTGGTAACATAAGCCTAGGGAGGTTTATGTGAAGTTAGGAAGTTGTTTTGAAGTTTAGATTACTAGGAATTGTAATCGTTTGTTGAAGGCTCTTTTGAAGCAGTGAAGTTGAAGTTAAATCCTGTAGAGTACAGGTCGTGGTTTTTCATCCTTCTTGAGCCGGGGGTTTTCCACGTAAAATTGCTGCGTTCCAGTCTGTTTCTGCATCATTGAAACACGTCGGCTAACCTGTTCCAACGATTAGGCAAATCCATAGGGTGTGCAAAACCTAACAAACATGGTGCTTGTTTGATGGACTTGGTTAAGAAATAAAGTTGCGCCTTTGTTATCAGCTACAGCTTTTGGCACAACGATAAACGCTTGATCCTAACATCAACTTTTTTCTTTACTTTTTTCAACCTAAAAAGATACTTTTAAATACTTTTTGTTATTTTAAATACTTTCAAAACTAGAAAATAACTTAAAAGATAAAAATTATTTAAAATAAATCAATGCAGTACCCATTAATATAAATATCGAACACGAAAATAAATAAGTTAAGAGTTGTGGGATCAGAACTGTTCCATTTTCAGCTTCAGTAGTGTGAAGAGTCACTCTGAATAGCCACGTCATCTCTTAAAACATAAAATCAGCATTTTATGGGCCCCATTTAGCAAAGCACACACAATCAGTGGGTCCCATTTCGTATGTGGTCGTACGTACGTCTTCCTATGCTTTCGGGTACAACTCCATCTAGGGAAGGTCTTTTCTGTATCATTTTTTACATTTCTGATAATAGCACTTTAGTCCCTTCTTTATTGATTAATACTCATTCTGGTTCTTTTAATATTTTATGATTTTACATATTTGGTTTTTTAAATAATTAAAGTGCATATTTTTGGTCTTATATATTAACCATATAAGCTTAACATTATACTTAACGTAACATGTGTGGTTAGATGATCAAACAGTTAATAACCATTGAAATTTGTGAATATTAATAAAGAGATCAAATTACAAATTTTTGTAATTCAAAATTAAACATACTTAGCTAGATATAAAGACTAAAATTAAAATTCGGCATGCTACTTTCTCCATTTGCACACTTTTCTTTTTAGTTCTTTAAAAAAAAAAAGACCACTTAACTATCAATAAATACAATTTAAATTTAAAATTCTCTTTTTACCTTTAGTGATATGATTTGCAACCACACAAATAACTAAAAAATTATTTTAGACCACATGTTTCAAAAGTCTTTTTTTTTAAACACCAACAACAACATAACCAGTGGGATCCTACAAGTGGGGTCTGGGGAGGGTAGATAGTACGTAGACTTTATCACTACCTCATAGAAATAGAGAGATTGTATCGTGGGAACCCTCATCTCAACAACCCATAAGCAAAATAAACTAGATATGAAAAAAAAGGAAAAGAAAAGAACAGGAAGAGCGACTACTAATGAAAAACACATGATATTATGTAAATACGATAAATTTAACACATATAATAGATATAAAGACAATACATGATATACAGACTCGATAAAAACTACTACCCTACAATAACCACAGCTAGACATCAACCTAACCCTGCTAACCTATTAACCTTCTACTCTAATTCGCAACCTCCACTCTAAGGTCATGTCCTCGGTGAGATCAAGTTCCGCCATATCCTGTCTAATCACCTCTCCCCAATACTTCTCGATCTACCTCTACTTCTCCTAGTGACTCCTAAATCCAACCTCTCGCACCTCCTTACAGGAGCATTGGTACCTCTTCTCTGCACATGTTCAAACCATTGCAGTCTCACTTCCCTCATCTTACTAGCCACCAGGGCCACCTCTCGCTTCTCCCAAATTGTCTCATTCCTAATCTTATCCCTCCTTGTGTGCCCACACATCCATCTCAGCGTCCTCATCTCTGCGACATGCATCTTCTGAACATGTGCATTTTTATTCGCCAACACTCCACTTCATACAACAAAGATGGTCTAACCACCATTCTGTAAAACTTACCTTTGAGTTTAGGTGGTATCTTCTTGTTATACAACACTCCAGAGGCAAGCCTCCATTTAGTCCAAGTTGCCCCAATATGATGTGTGACATCATTGTCGATATCACCACTACTTTGGATAATAGACCCTAGATACTTAAAGTTTTCTCTTTTTTGGATAGATTGAGTGGCAAGTCTGACATCAATGACTGCTTTGTCCCTCGCAACATTGAATTTACACTTCAAGTATTCTGTTTTGGTCCTGTTCGGTTTGAATCCTTTGGACTCCAAGGCGTGTCTCCACCCCTCCAACCTATCATCAACTTTAGTTCGAGTCTCATCAATCAATACTATGTTATCTGCAAATAGTATATACCATAGAACCTCCTCCTGGATAAATCGCGTCAGCTCATCCATCACTAGGGCAGACAGGAAAGGGCTCAACACAGATCCTTGATGGAGTCCCATCTCAACAGAAAAATATTCTGAGTCTTCTCCTACCGTTCTTACCCGAGTTTTGGCTCCATCGTACATGTCTTTAATCACCCTAATATATGTCATTGGGACACCTTTCACCTCTAGGCACCTCTATAGGACATCCCTTGGCACTTTGTCATAAGTCTTCTCGAGATTAATGAACACTATATGAAGGTCCTTCTTTCTTTTCCTATATTTCTCCACTAATCTCTGAACAAGGTGAATTGCTTCAGTAGTCGACCACCCCGGCATGAATCCAAACTGATTCTCCGAAATAGACACTACCCTTCTCACCCTCATCTCCACCACTCTCTCCCAAACCTTCATAGTGTGACTTAACAACTTGATACCCCTATAATTATTACAGGTTTGAATATCCCCTTTGTTCTTGTACAATGGAACCGTTGTACTCCTCCTCCATTCATCAGGCATCTTGGCAGTTTCCATAATAGCATTGAACATACTAGTCAACCACTCTATGTCATCCTTGACCATGTTCTTCCAAAAATCTACCGGAATCTCATTGGGTCCGACCGCCCTCCCTCTCTTCATCCTACTGATAGCCCTTCTAACCTCCTCAACTCTGAACCGCCTACAATAACCGAAATCACAATGACTTTCGGACTGTGCCAACTCGCCCGGTTCAATGATTCTATCTCATTTTAATTTAAAAGTTTATGAAAGTAAGCTTGCCACCTTAGTTTAATGGAAGTGTCATCCACCAAAACTAAGGTGGCAAGTTTACTTTCATAAACTCTTAAATGAAAAAGGAGATAGAATCATTGAGTTGAGCGAGTTGCAGTCATCGTCATTTCGATACATCTATTAGTTTTGAGGGAGTATTAATTTAAAAAAATTTGAAGTTTTTTACGCCTATAAATACTCTTGAATTGTCAACCATCTATTACATTCTTTTTTTATGTAGATTTTTTCCTAATGTATATACATCTATTAGTTATATTGAACTATACATCAATAACAAATATCGTATTTGATGTACTGAATTATATACATAGCAACTAAAATGATATCAAATATGATACTTCATAAGACAAATTCAACATAACATATATATAATTAAATACTTATACAATTAATAATCTTGAAAATTGTGAATTTTCAGTACTAACAAAAGAATAAAAAAATGCACATTTTAAAACAATTGAAAATCAAATATTCCCAGCTAGATTTCACAAGAACCAGAATCAAAATTTACCAACATTGAAAGGACCAAAACTGCTATAAAGTTTTCCTATTTTTTTTTTCTTTTTGGAGGGGTGGGGGGTGGGGTGTTTGGGGTTGTACAAAAAAGGATAATTTTTTCTTAGGTTCCTTACAACCATAAATAGTCTTGCATCTGATCATTTCTCTTGCTTTCACATTTATAAATATATCAAAATTTTCTCTTCTTTAATTTGAAAATTTAATTAAGAAGAGAATTATGGAGTGGGATTGGTTTAAGGATTTCTTGAAAGGGATGATTAAGCCAGTTGCTGCACTTGCTGTGGTGCTTATGGCAATTGGATTATCTTATTTACAAAAATTGGGACTTGAAGGAGAAATGATTTACTCTGTTTTTAGAGCATTCCTTCAATTATCCATCATTGGTTTTGTTCTTCAATTCATTTTCACTCAGAAGAATGCTGCTTGGATCATTCTTGCCTATCTATTCATGGTACGTTTTATTCCGATCATTCAACTAATAGTTATTATTTCAGAAATTCAATTATTTCGTTATAAAAAAACAAAATAACTTTTAGTTAGAAACACATGGGTTGCTGAAATGATAAAATCTTTCGAATCACCAAGAAAGTAAAATAATGAGAATTTTTAGAAAAAGGTATAATAACATATACGCAAACTTTATCACTACCTCACAGAGATAGAAAACAGATGAAATAAATTAATTAAATAACCATATGTGATATGATGAATTAGTTATTTACTTTTTATATTTTCTTCTTGTATATTCTGTTTTTAAATTTAAAAAAGCATGTCAAAGCAAATGCAGAAACATAGAATCTTTCTACATATGTACTAGATTTGCTGTTAATTTAGTTTTCCAAATTTGTTTTGAGAGAAAGCTATTTGGGAAGATTTGATATGTCGTGTTCAACAAATGCATGTCCATTCCTAATTTGTAAATACGAAATTATGATAAGTGAAATTGTTAGAAAAACGAAGGGGAAGAAGATCGAGACGTGCCACTTGAGAATTTTTGAACAGATGGTTAAATTTAGTATAGATCATATGAACGATAGTTAGAATTGGAATCGATGATTCTTCTAGAGTTTCCTCCTAGCCTCATAAATTCAGCTGTGGAGTCAAAATCTAAAATTTTTTAAAATTCAGTATTTTTTATTAGTTTAAGTTAGTGAATTTTTAAATTAATCATTTGAAATCTATAATTTCTATGACATGAAACTAAACGTCATTAGGAGTAATTAATTGCATATGACGAGACAGTAAGTTGTGTCAGAATTTAAAGAATCTAGGTAAACTTAGCTAACAGAAAAATATGAGGCGTAACAGAAGGAAAATAAATTTTATAGGTTGATTTCATTTAATTTAATTTCCAAAGGATAGTTATATCAAATTATATTTTCTTAAAAGGACATATAAAATGAAATATCTATAAGTTTACACTTACATAACTCAAGGTCAATAATCTACACTATATTAAAAGCGTAAAATTTTTTAAAAATATTGTTTGAAATTTTTATTCTTTATTAAAATATTTTATTTTAGATAAAATTATCTTTTTATTATTTTTTTAATTTATTATTTTATCTTTTATTTATTTAATTTCAAAATTTATTTTAATTTAAGATTATTATACATAAATAATTGTCTAGGTTATTAACAACAATTATTGATGATTTAAAAATTATTTCTGTATTTGCACTCCTATTTTATTTCATGATATCATCAACAAGTTGATTTTAGGTTCCTAAAAAAAAGTAAAATAATATTCTTCTCCCACTTGTTGATACTGATGTTGACTTTATTCTATTTTGTCTATATATTTTATTATATTTCCATTTTCCACTTACTAATTATTGACCTTTCAAATCATCTTTAGTATTCCACTTTAAACATAATAGGAAAATTTCAAAACCTACTTTTTTGCTATGATATCATAACATACTTTTTAAAAAAGATTAATATAGTGTTTTTTCCCCCTTAATATGTTACTTTGGGTCCTACCTATTATAAATCAAACTCAAATAATCGGATCATAACTCAACTCATTGAAAAATAGATTTATTTTGCCACCCCTAATTGTCCAGGTAAATTCAAACCAATATGATATATTCGATTTTATATTTTCAACCAAATTTTGCGTGATAATTAATTATACCATCAAACTTAGATAATTTTTGTTGATTTTGGAGGTTACAATTGCTGGTTATACTGCTGGACAACGTGCAAAACATGTACCTCGAGGAAAATATATAGCTGGAGTTTCCATTCTTGCTGGAACTGCTGTTACTATGTTCTTGTTGGTCATTTTGAACGTTTTCCCCTTCACTCCTCGTTACATTATCCCTGTCGCGGGGATGATGGTTGGCAATGCAATGACAGTCACTGGTGTAACCATGAAGAAACTCCGTGATGACATCAAGATACAAATGTCCCTGGTACGTCGAGTTTTAAATCTTAACGCAGGCATATGACAAGATTTCAATACATGTCTGAATGAAATCATAACACTTTTGGCTCATTTGTCCTTGTCATTAACGGAGCTCTAGTTTATACTATAAGTTGAAATTTATGCTCAAGTTTATACTATAAGTTGAAAGTTGTACTCGAGATTGGAGTTCCATTAGGGGTTAGGGGAGAAAATAAACATTTTTTTTTTCTAATGGCAGGGTAGTATTGGACCAAAAGTATAAAAGATACTCCCTCTGTTTCAATTTATGCGGCAAAGTTTGAACAAGTTTGATTATTGAAACTTGTTTTCATGAACATGTCATTTCATTTGTATGCTTATAGACTTCTGAAACTTATAGTCTTAAACATTCCATCAACATTTGTATCGCTCTAAAGACTCCTACTAAGGGTAAGTTTAAGGTGAAGTTATTTTCAAGTTTAGAAAGTCGACATTCTTTTTTGAACGGTTACAAAAGAAAGTGGAACAAAAGGTGTAGGAAAGTTGCTCAATTTTGATTGTACATTTGCCATTTGCTCAATGTGATCTATACTGAATATGGTAAATGTGATCTATACTGAATATGTTGTTGTTTTTGCGAATTTGGTCTATGCATACTAAAAAATCTTGTTTATTTGGGTAGGTAGAGACAGCATTGGCTCTAGGGGCAACTCCTAGGCAAGCAACCCTACAACAAGTGAAAAGATCACTTGTTATAGCTCTGTCTCCTGTGTTAGACAATGCCAAAACAGTTGGACTTATATCACTTCCAGGTGCAATGACAGGGCTAATTATGGGAGGAGCTTCTCCGCTCGAGGCAATTCAATTGCAGATCGTTGTAATGAACATGCTTATCGGGGCATCAACTGTTAGCAGCATCCTCTCAACGTACCTCTCATGGCCCTCATTCTTCACAAAAGCTTATCAGTTAGAATCCAAAGTTTTCTCCTCAGAATGAAGAAGTTTTATTGGTGAAAACAAAATTTTCTGATGTGGCAAAATGATGATGTTGTCATTTTTTTGGCGCACTGAAATTTGACTTGCCAATGATATATATGTATTATCTAGGTTACTGACACATAGTTTAATGACTTTACTGATATAAAACTGCCTACGGGGTTAGTGACTTTATGATATAATAGCTATTAGATGAGTTTTCATTTGAGAAATCATCCTCGTATTTGCTGCTAGATTAAACGAGAGCTGATATTAATCGTGCCTTAATACAGGACGAGTTCAAATCAGAAGAAAATAACGATTTGGATTTTTTTTAAAAGTTATACAGAAGCAGAAAAATGTTTACATTCTGATCACGCACAGTGTTACATTAAGAGATCATATCTCACCTATTGTGTTGGAGCATCGCCATTAATCATGACGATGCTCCTATGGCGAAAGCAGAGATGTTTAAACACGTTTGTTTCTTCTACCTCTCCCATGTCGAGCTGTTCTGGGACTCAAAGGGTGTCTCAACGGAACTGGTGGTTTTACACTTACATTGTGTTTTCTTCCTCTACCACGTCCCCCATTACTAGTATTCACTGGTTGTGGGGGTAAAACTCGCGGCCTGACACCTACATTGACACCAGCACGTCCCACATTTCCAGGATTCACCAGTTTAGGTGGTAAAACTAGTGATGTGACGCGCGCATTGTTAATGGGATTCACCGGTTTAGGTGGTAAAACTAGTGATGTGAGGCGCGCATTGTTAATGGGATTCAAAGGATTAACGCCCTTTACGTTCCCAATAGGATCATAAGAGCATACAACAATGGCGCCTTTTTGATCATCGCAATAGACAAATCCACTGCATCCAACTTTTGTGGTAGTCCGCCATATAACGTTCAAATAATGCCCGCATTCACACCCTGCACGTTCAGGCCGGCAATTGCATTGATTGGTGGCGTGGTTGAAAAATTGCTTCTCTCCAAACCATTTCTGGACAATGCTGGTGGCTGTATTCTGCCTGTAGAGTTCCCAAAATATGTTCTCCCCGTAAGGACTCGTGGAGTGATGCCTGTAATCGCAATGCTGCTTGCGATGGTTCGCCCATGACTGGGAGAATGCAGCCAGGTTGGCGTCCCACTGTAAAGGTGGGACGCCAACGCTTGATCTCAAATCATTGTGTGATTTGAGGAATTCTTTTTGGACCCAGTCGAATTGGGGGACAGAGGAAGCTACTTCTGAAGAAGAAATGAGAATGGAAAACAACAGAAAATTTGCTGCGGATAAAATTTGGGATTTTGGTATTAGCATTGACATTGATAATGACAATGCATAAAATATATGGTAAATAGATTGATAGAAAAATGGTTTCCCCTGGAATTTTGGGTTTCAATTGATTTACATCTTTTTATTATCCAAATTGAATTTTATGTTAGTTGTACACGAACAGAGCAGCGTTAAAAGAGGAGATAAATGAACGGCCATGTTTAAATTCACAAATTTGAAGGAAAAAAAAAAAGAGTAAATGGTACTCCATAATGAAAAGTATTTGACAATTTTCCATATACATTTTGAGTGTTTTTAATAGGCAGAAAAATATTTTTTAATTATCTCATGTGAACCAGATGCTTTGAAAAACATTTTTGCTAAAAAGATATATGTTCCTCGAAGAAAAAGAAAATAATTTTTCATATGAAAGTAGAGTAAATAAGCTCCATAAATAACATTTCCAAGTTAATCTTTCTCCCCTACTCATCTAGCATCCAACACTTGACCATCCCCACTTCCACCCCGTCTCATCCCCATAATATTTTACTAAATTAAATTTAATAATAAAAATATTTTTAATATAATATTTTTTTACTTACTTATCAAAGCTACAAGAAATAAAATTTAAAATGTAGCATTGTTAATATATTTAAAATTCTTTTTGAGATGTCAAATTTTATTTAAAGTACTATTTTTAAAAATTATTTAAAATAATACTCTTCCATTTGTTTTAACTTTTTTTCTGATTTTGACTTAACATAAAATTTAAAAAAAGTAGAGAATTTTTTTTACTAAAAAAGAGTACGACAAATAAATTGAAAGATACCATATAATTTTTAAAGGCATTGAGGCTTGAGCCGCCCCTCTGGATTTTATTGAATCCACTCATCAGTAAGACGTTTGAAAAACTAGCCAACTGGCTCCATCCAGGTCGTAACAACACAAGTACTGGACAAAAATAACACAACCAACAACAACAACATACCCAGTGAAATCCCACAAGTGGGGTCTGGAGAGGGTAACATGTACGCAGACCTTACCACTACCACATAGGTAGAGAGGCTGTTTCCTGGATGGACAAAAATAACATGACAGAATGAAATGCATAAAATTGACGGTGAGTTTTAGTAAAAGCTAAAAGACTACACACAACTAAATTAACATTGTTATAACAATTAACACAACAAGAACAAACACATAACTAGAAGTCTTCACAATACATTCTAAACCTACTTACTACATGGCTATTGACTGCAGTCTACAAGATTTTAGCTGGAGATACTAGGTAGTTGAACTACACCTCCTTACTGTCAAAGCTGTCCAAAATGACCCACATCAAATCTTTAAGAAAAAACTTAGAAAGCTCTTAAAGCATTGAACCTTTCATAAGCAAAAGAACCAGTTTGGAGGAATGTGGATTTGACGACTTTACCATCATATAACTCCATCAGTTTGCGAACAAGTTTCACAACCATGAGATGCACTAGCAACCATATATTGCAACACATATAACTAGTCTTACCTCTCTAACCATGGAGAGCCCAACAAGAAAATTAAAAATAACATGTCCAAAGCAAAACCATATGCATCAAATAGAAGTACAAATCATCTTGGATCTTTATGTGCAAGATAGCTGCTGATCTGCTAGAAAACACAAGATGTACTTCAATTCCTACTTCGGCTATTGGAATCATGAAGAGGTCAACAAGATTAAATTAAACATCCAAATACCCAAGAAGTGTGTAGTAATGCAACTTAGATGACAGCCTCTAACCTTAGAGAACATTTAAGTTATAACATCAAGCAATCTCCAATCTACTCTGAACCACTTGGATAAATTGAAACTAAAAATCTAGCGCTGGTTGATCATTGACATACAACAGGAGTCTTATGTTATTTCTATGTTAAAAGGCAATGCATTGCAATATAAACGTGAATTAATTGCAGATTAATAACTGAGATTGATGATAAAGTCGTCAAATCAAACCCTTCAAGAGGATACTTTGGTTGTAGTTTAATCATTTTTAATATTGATCATGGGTCATTTCTGGTAGTTTGACGCCAAGGAGGTGGTTGTTAATTATCCTAGTGCTCTCCAGAAACACATATATGCTACTTTAGGAGACTAGAAAAGCCTTTTTTGCAGTAATTTGAAAGCCAAAATTAATATAAGCTACAGAAAGGTCAAAAACTTTGGAATCCAAGCCCACCAACCTGCAAGAATTGGAAAGAAATTAAAAACTTAGGAACTTCAATTCTGCAGTTATCAAGACCCCCAACCACAACCCAACAACAGCAAACTATATAATCGACCAAGTCTTACCCATTAGCGAAGTTTGAAATCATTCAGGTTCTCCTCCAGTCTTGTCCACAGAAACAGCTTCCTGAATCAAATGTATCATAGATTAGGAAAAAACAATTATACATTAGAGAAAGATCCCTACAGGTAATATATACTAGTTGCAAATAAGTATCTATTAAAGAAAGATCCCTGAATTTTGAACCTGTTGCTTTTCTAGAGGTATTGACTTTATCATAGATTTATAAGCCAGTGAAAATATAGAGAATCGGTACTGTTGTTGTTATTATTATATTTTCTATATATTTAGCTTATTTTTCAGTTTTATTTTATATTTGGTATGATGATGACATGGTTAAGCTCATAGGAAGAAACATGGACAGTTGGAGTTCTTATAGCTGACCCCAAAAGGAAGAAAGATCCAAATAAAGAGGGATCCAGAATTTGAAAGAGGGATCCAGAATTTGACAGCAGTGAGTACAGAATCTAGCAGAGTGGACGATGACAACCAATCAATGAACAAACAAGAAATGTTTATTATCTAAGGAAGTGTAAAAACAATTAGTGACCAAAAGAAAAACTATTAACTAAATGTCACTAAACTGATATTATAGTTTTTTTTAATAAATATGGTGTCCAGACTGCTTGAGTGCACCTCCACTATTCCATGGGATACATGCTACCTCCAACAGCATAGGTGCCAAGCTTGGACAGAAATAGGTCATGGTTCTCAACCCACTTCATTGACCTCTATCATTTAAAATTAGTACCATCTTCACAATTGCTCTTGATGTTTTATCCCTCGAAAAGGATCAACCTCTATATCACACACTACACACCCACAAACAGGGCACATAAGAACTTCCCATTCAACGCAACAAAGATCACAAACAGAATTAACTACAAGACAAGACATTGCTGTGATTCCAAAGAAACTTGAGCTCAAACGGCTTACTATACTCCAAAATTAGAGATAAACAGCAACTAACAGAGTAAGGAAACTGAAAATGATTTTGTGGAAATCTGTCTAGGTTATTTTACAATTATTCATTCATCAGTGGATTTTTAAAGTTAAACCAGAAGACCCATGTGCACAAATATGGCTTTCCGTACAAGCGTGCTTGTAGGGATCCAGGATTTACCAAGGATTACCCAACCCCAGAAAAGCTGAACTCACATAGGAATTGTAACCAAATATGAAGGGAATGATTTTAAAAATAAAAGAGGCCCATCGTTACGAGCTCAAAGAATGAAGAACCAAAAAAGAAGATCCTTTAGATGCTACTTTTATTTGTAGAATCTTCCTTTTATTATTAAATCTTAAACTCTTGTCTAGTGAAAGTTATGGAAGAGATGCTAGAATAATGTTCCTCCTCTTTTCTATTTTAGTGTGGCAATCCCAAAGAGAGAGGAGAGAGGTTAAAAACTTGAATTTATGTTCTTTATTCTTTTCTGTCTAAGAACCCCACCTAGCTATGAGAGAGCATTACAAGGCACACAGTATTTTCAAGAATTGGTGCACCTCTTTCCTCATATAGTCCTTTTCTTGAGCTGTAGAAATATGCAAAAGAATAAAGAGAACTGATTGATAGATCAAGAGACTTGTATGGGGTTGGCCAATCAATCTCAGGAGGCCTAAGCAATTGTGCAAAGTGTTGAAGACCAAAATAAATAAATAAAAGTTCTCCTCTTTAATAGCTTAAACTTTTAGATGAGGAGATCACAAAAGATCTGCCTCCCGGATTATAAATACCAAGTGAATAATTAAAGTAGGTGTTTGGAGTGGCTTATTTTAAGTAGCTTTTAGCTTTTAAGATCTTTTTTATTCTTTGAGGTGTTTAGGAAAGATTAAAAGTGATTTTAAGCATTTCGTTTTAGGCTAAAAAAGGTAGAAAAAGAATAAGCCATAAGCCAAAAGTTGGGTATGACAAACTTATGGCTTTTAGCTTATAAGCTACTTAAAAAGGTCAATCCAAACACCCTTTAAATAACATTCAAAGGCATAAAGATGTCACTTCTCTTTTTTCTTTTGGGCCAAACTTTGTTCACTGCTTATGCATACAAAAACAAACCTGCTTAACATTTCCTTTGCCATTTGCTTGTGGTTGTGAACCAGGCTGGGGTTGTGAAAACCTATAAAAAGAAAAAAAGCACATGACTATCAGAATTAAATCATAAATCTGATGAACACTAGATTCTTACTGATATATGGATGGAACATAGTGCAGATTCCACGGTGTAATAAAAGAAAATGAACAATTTTAACTTTTTACAACCTGAGAGCCCTAGCTTTCCTTTTATCTTCCTCCACTGGATCAGTCTTCCCTGATGGCGCAAACCTTGTCAACCTAGCCTTCTTCTTAGCTTCCTCATCAGTTGTGTCGGATTTCACAATCCCAAACCTGATGAACAACAAAAATCTATGAGGAACTCATAAACAAACAACAACAAACTCAGTGTAGTCCCATAAGTGAGGTCTATTGAGGGTAGAGTGGATGCAATCCTTACCCCTACCTCGAGTAGGTAGAGAGGCTACATCTGGAAGACCCTTTGGCTCAAGATGAACTCATAACCAAATTAACTGATACATCTCAGATGAAGAAAACAGAAAGAAATAAAACCTCTCGGCCCTAGCCTGCCTCTTATGCTCATCGGATTTCTTTAAAGCATCTGACCCTTGAACTGGGGACCCAGTGCCAAACCTGTGAAATACAATTCAAAAAAGGGGTAGGATCACAGTACTCCATAAGACACAGAAATGAAACAAAAAAGTGCAAAACGCATGAATGTTATCAACTTTTTGTTTTTGCCTAACAATATAAGAATCACCATTCACTTGTCACGTATAAGTGCATGTTTGATTGCAGGTGCAACCAGATAGCTACTCAAATCTCAGAAAATAGTAATCCAATACCACAGCCCTCCTAGATCAAAGTTCTAAAAAATGTTTAACTGCTCATCCTCTCAATTAGACATTAAAAACATCAATGATCACCACAGATCCTCAAAGATCTCCAGTTGAACCTAATGGTACTGCAGAGGAGCTACAATAATCGGAGCTAAAATTCCATCTAAAAACAATTAAGAAGGCTATTTTCCAGCAAAAAGCAATTACGTGACAGTTGTTCTTAGAAAACTTGTCTCGCAGAAAATACTAACAGTTCTTTTAAAGCATACAAAGTTATATATGCTAATACTAATCCTTGAGGCACATAGAGGCAAACTATAAGCTAAATTGGAACAAAAAACACGCAAAAATTATAGAATAAAACCACAATCCCTAATGCATGTAACAATTTAAAGGCAAAAAAATAATAATGCTACCTCTCAGCTCGAGAATTTCGCTTCTCTTCTTCGGTTAGCTGGACAGGCATTCCAAACCGCTCAGCTCGCTTCATCTTCTTCTGAATATCATTCCCCTGACAGCTGTCATCTCCTCCGGCCGCCTTGATTCCCTCCTTGACACCATCAGATGGCGGTGATATCGTCGAGTCGTGTGCGGAATCGGCAGGGGATACGATTTCAGCCGCTGAATTGGGATCTGATGTCTCATCTAGGGTTTTCGTAGGGTTTCCTGGATTCTGTTGCGCTGTCGTTGTGGCTGCCATGGCGCAAAGGATCGAATGGAAATGGCAATTCCTTCAGTGAAATGCAAATGACGGAATGATAGCGGCAACTGCTTTTCTGGGATCGGTGTTATTGGTTCGGAGTTCGGACTTAGGACTATGGAGGGGCGATATTTTCTGCCAAATATTCCCAAAACACCCGCAAAAAGGGATTTTTTTTTTTAAATTATAATATTTTAATGAGGAATTTTCATAACTAGTGTAAGGTTAAAATTTAATACGGTCAAATAGTTATATTTTACGTTATTACATGAGCATAACTTTGGCTATGTGACTGTATGGGAGCAGAGAGGCGAACGAGATCAATGAGGAAGGAGAGAGGCGAATTGTATATTTATATTTGTCAAATTGTATGCATATATCTGTCAAATATTTGTATATGTGTATTAATATACATATATATTTGTATATTTGGCAAGCGAGATTGGGAGAGGGAGGAGAGAGAGAGAAAGGTGAATTGTATATGTACATCCGTCGAATTGACTATGCATATCTGTCAAAAATAATCACATATATGCAGCTGGTATGCATATGTAATTGTATATCTGGCAAGAAATTGTAGATAGAGAGAGGAGAGAGGCAATTATGGGTAATTATAGGGTAAAAACAACGTAATTTAGGGATTAAGCGGTAGAAAATAACCAAAAAACCCTTTTTTAAAACCGTTAGGCTTGGTCTATGAGCTTGATCTACGGGTCGTAGATCAAACTATGGCTCATAGGTCCCAGGTTTCGTCATAGTTGCACTTTTTGAACTTCTGTAGTCTCCATCTATGGACACTTTTCTACGACCTGTAGTTGCATTTACGAGTCATAGACACCCCTCATAATTTCATCTCAAATTTTAAAAAATTTCACTCTCTTAGGTCCCAACCACAAAATCAAATTAAAACCCATAGAATGAACCACAACTCATAGAAACTTTCGTTTGGTGACACCTTCCAAACTTTAGAAACTTGTTTTGATCCCCTAGTCCACGAGCCAGAGTCCACGACTCGTAGATCCTTCAACGGGTTGTAATAACCCTTCGTGCTTTGACTTCTAGACTTTTAAAATTTTACCAAGTCTATTGCTCATCCATGAGACCTATCTAGAGCATGTAAACCCAGCCATGAGCCGTGGATGGGCTCGTACTTGCCTGTCTAAAACTCAATTCTTGCACCTTTTTCAGTTTGAACTTTTCAACGTACAAGGTGTTACAAATAAAAAAAATAGAAAAGAAAAATAAAAAAACGAGGAAAGGAAACAAAATATGTAACAAAAATGAAACGGAAAAAAGGAAGAAAAAGAAAAAAAACGTAAGAAAAAAAGTGAAAAATGCAGGGAAAAAAAGCAAGAGAGTAAAGAAAAAAAAAAGCTTTTAAGTTCTATTTAATTATATTTTCTTTATTTTATTAGATATGAAAAATAATTTTATTCAAGAAATTTTGAAAGCCTTTTGCTACATGGGAGCAAAATATTAAGTATAAATTTGATAAATACCAAACTGATTGAAGGAAATATCCAAAATTACCGATTTTTATCAAAATTACTAATAATACCAACTTTTTTGTGAACTTTGATACACAAGCGTAGAACGACGATACCTAGAAAATTTCGGCTGATACCTAAAAATTATAGGCGAATATGGAAACAGTTACGTATTTTTAGTAATTGTAACAGCTACTATAATCTGGTTCCTTAATCGACGAAAAATTGGTGATTTGAATAAGATTCAATCCCAAAAAAATCTGAAACAGATTCGCTAATCATAAACCTTTTTTTTAGAAAAAAAAAATTCCTTATGCTGTAATAATAATACAATTAATTGCATTAAAAATTTTAATATGTATTAGGTATCGAAATTGTTATTTTCAGTTTATTTGTATGTCAGTTTGTTAGTTTGGTCTGATACCTACAAGTGTGAGATATTTGATACTCTTATCAGATACCCATATTGTGATACCCTTGTATGATATCTGATACCTATATGTGCAAGAAAAGTCTGATACCCTTGCTTGATACCCATATTTTGAAATTCATGTGTGTGAGATACCCTTGCTTGATACCCATATTTTGAAATTCATGTGTGTGAGATATTAACATTTGGGGTATCACATAATGCAGTAATAAAAAATGACAATAGCACCTTGTGCAAAGTATCTTAACAATAGGCTCTAGTTAAAATTATGATAATTATATTGTGATAGCATTGTCTGATACCCTTGTCGGATACCTATAAGTATGAGACATATCTGATACCCTTTCTGATACACATATTGTGATATTCATGTGAGTGAAAAAAACTTGAAATAATAAACTAACAACGAAAGAATAACCTTTGTGAAATTATCTATTAGCATTCACTGGAATTATAATGTAGGGATGTAAATTGAATAACAATCATAAAGATGTATCCAAAAAATATTGTAAATAACTTTTAATTACACAAAAAGAAGAATGATGTTTATGTGTCAAAAAGAAAAAAAAATGCAGTTATATTAATAGGTTCTTCCTAATCTGATTCTGCTACGAAGGAATCACGACGTTGTCGCTATCTGCTGGACGAGATGAATCTCTCGGCCTTGGAGGGTCGTCGTTTTCACTTTCAAAGGAAGGAGATTCCATCGGAAAAAATGACAGAAAAAAAAATGGTGATGCTGCGTATGAAGGAAGAAGAAGAGAGATTGAGGGAAGGCGGAACAATAAAGAAAAAGTAAAAAAAAGTAACTTTGAAAAGGGGACCTACGGTTTTGTGGGTTCCCAAAGTAAATTCAAAAAGGTAACTGCCAACAAATAAACCGGGAAAGAAAAAAATAATTAACTGCTTGATTTTAATTGGACTGTTACCATAAAAAAGGCATAGAAAAAGGAAGTGGACTTCTTATTAGTTTAGGTATAAAAAAAGATGAAAAATTTTTAAAAAAGGGAATTTCAGTAATTAAATTAAATGGTAGATAAAATTGAAGATTATGATAAAATTAATCGTGTATTTCTATAAATTTCCCAAATATTGAGGCTAGCCCTAAAGGCTATTTTTTAACTTAAACTCAAATTTGCTCAGTTTACTTATGGGCCAGGCTGGCTGACATTGTGAGGCCCAATATATATGAAACCTAACACAGCACATCCTGATGGTTGTTATCCGTCAGTATTGTATTGTTAGTTAAAATATAATATTTATTTTGATTATTATTTAAATTTTATTATATCACATTGTTTAATTCCATCGCTAAGTAACAATGAAAGACTCATTTTATGTAATGACCGATTTGGTGTGCGTCGTTTCTTTAATTATCTTCTTCTCATTTTTGACTTTATTTATTTATTTAATAATTTTACTTTATCATGTACCCTATTTTTTCATGGTATAACACACCTTACAATTTATTGTAGATTTATCATTCAAATTATGGATGTATGACATTACATAACGACTACTACTGAGAACAATACAGTACATTACAATACAATTCAATATAATCATCCAAACAAAGGGTAACACACAGTTGGGGAATCAGCCTTAAACCCTTTGTAAACAAACCCTCACGAAAATTTGACATGGCACAGATTGATATTTAATTTTGAACTAATTTTTTAAAAATTCATAGGACTTTTTATATTGTTATATTTTAATAGCTTAAATCATTTTTTAAAAGTTATATTAAATTATTATTTTAGGTTAAATTACATTTTTTATATATCATTGGTCACATTTAGTTCTATTTGTTATATAGATAAAAATTATACGTATTTATTTAATTGACCCAGAATTTAAACCTTTATTTTTGAGTTCATTAGATTTTAAAATAGAGTAATATTTCTAATTTTGAATTTTGAAAATCCTAAAAATTTCTTTCCCTTTTCTCCAGTACATAAACAACAATACGCTAAACCCCAAAGGATGCCCTGATATAAACCCTCCTAATATCACCGCCAAAACCTCCCCTTTCAGGCCGGAAGAATCAAGCTCTCAACAACGAGCATAAGCTCATAGGAGATTACTAGATTCGCTAAAAGAATCACTTCATAACTCTGTAAACCCTCTCGGAAATTTGGCATGGCACCCAAATCCCGAACCAAAAAAATTTCACCATCAAACGCATCAATGCCCCTTCAACTTGAAGATGAAGTTCCTGACTTCCCTAGAGGTACTTCTTTCTACTCAAACATCATTCATTTTTCATATCTTTTCTTTTCATTAGGAAGATAACTTCTTCACTTTAACCTTCTTCTACTTAAGCATCATGTTGATTTATTCGACATATATGAGCCCCATGTGAAGACGTTTTCCCACTTATATTGTTTCTACTGTTTGTAGGTGGGGCAACTTCTTTGACCAGGAAAGAGTTGGAGGAAGTTCGAGCTGAGGTGGATGCAGAGTTTGAGGCTGAAGACAGATTATTGAAGAAGAGGAAGAGGCAAAACAAGGTGCAAAGGAGTAGTACAGAAGATGATTTAGGTTCCCTTTTTGGCGGTGGCATCAGTGGAAAATTGCCAAGGTTCGCCAATAGGATCACTTTAAAGGTATGCTCGTTTTCTAACTTTTGGGGTGAACCAAATACAGAATTCAAATTGGTGCTATATGTGTGGCTTGAACATATTTTTACTTATATGCCCCAATTAGATGAGAATTCATGGAATATCCATCATTGCATACTAATCATAATTTATATAACATGTAGCAACAACTGATTTCAAAGAATCATAAGACTAAAATTTAATCAACTTTTAGCACCACACCAGCAGTGGATAGAAGAGGGAGAAAGAAGAGAAGGTGGAAGATTAGCAATACTGCTACTGGTAGCTAAGATAGTAAATCACAATAAGACAAAGCAGAAATTTCTTTGATCTCAAGTTTTTTTGGGGATGGGGTGGAGGGGAGAGGAGGCAAATGATCAATGGTTATATTGATTGATCTGTAGCCAATATGAGGACTTGGGTAATAACAGGATTATAGCATTTTGTCAAAGACTTACCATGTGGAAATGGAAGTTTAGACGAAATGGAAGCCATTGTACTCCACATGTCTGTAACAGAGCAAGTGTATATGCACTGAAGAGCACAATCTACTGCCTGAGCCTCATTATGGAAAAAGTTGTTATTCGGGTCCTCTCTGCTACGCTCATCAATTACAACTAAACACATCTCCAATTTATTCTTAAAGGCTATCTTCTTCAGCCATCTGACCAGAAATGACTCAGCTGAGTAATTTGTTTTCTCATCTCTGGAAGGCACAGTCAAAGAGTGAAATCTCTTTTTCATGAATGGAATTGCTTTACTATGCAATCTTTTAGTTTTTTTATTCAGTTGGAGCTTTCTCTTCCTTGTTAATAGCATTGACAATTCGTGGACTTGCTCACATGTATTTGAAACTTTTTTTCTCTTTTAAAATTACATGTTAAGGCTGTTTACAAGTTCATTTTTATTGACACACCTGTAACTTGTCGACCTGCATTTTGAGCTCTATGCTGTGTGGTTGTCCTAGAAGTTATTCCAACTAGCTGCAAAGATTTAACAACATTACTTTCTTATGCATTCAGAATATATCTCCTGGAATGAAGCTCTGGGGAGTAGTTTCTGAAATAAATGAGAAAGATATTGTTGTCAGCCTCCCAGGAGGCTTGCGGGGGTTAGTTCGAGCATCTGAAGCAGTTCCTCCTTTTCTGGAGGATGGAGTAAAACAGGTATTGGATCTTCTGAGAACTTATTTTCTGATGTTGGTTCTGTGAATTGTATTTTTATTGAATTCCTACTTAAACCTTTTTTGTTACTTGTCTTGGAAAGAAATAATTCCAGCTTTTTTGTCTAAAGCTTATTTTTATGCCAGAGTTTTAATCGGTTGGTAAGCTGGAAGGAATTTGAATTCTTATGTAGTGATGGTGCATCAATTTCTTCAAGCTCTCTCTTAAATAAAAGGGAGGATAAAAGAACTTGAGATATGGTAACCAACCCAAAGTGATGTTCCAACACTAGTTCAAGCATATTGACAAAAATGCCCTTGAAGTCAAAGGCTATTGAATTGGACCTTCCAACTTGTGCTCTTTATGCTACTTCGAAGCAAATAAATAAGCCCTTCTGAATCGTGTCTAAACCAAAAGTCCTGAATTAATGTGATTATTGTTCATGTTTATAACATTGAATTTCTGGACCCGCACTAGGAAGACTTTTTTCCCCTCTATTGAGAAAACGAAACACAAAGAAGGGAACAAGTGAAAATCTAATATTAGGAGTGAATAAACTTCAGGAACTTTGAGAATCTTAATCAATCCTTTATGATTTGTCCTCATCCCCCTATTTTTTGGGTTGTTATTTCGCCGAACTTTCTTTTCACACTTTTGTACTTTTACTTGGATAACAGAGAAGTCTTCAGAACTAGTGGTTCAGAGTTATTGCCAATTATTTGGAAGTAGCATAATATCAGTGTTTCTATCAAAATCCGCTATGAATTTGTGGTGGCATTACAGTCAACAAAGCCAAACTAGTGTTGAAATGTCATGCCATGGTTGGTGAATATTCTCTCATTTGAAGAAATGCACTAGAAGCAAGTGGATATGATAAACTGAAAGATTGGCTGAGATGGTTTGGTTATGTCCTATGTCCATCTGTAGATGCATTAGTGGGTAGGTGCGAATCCATGGTGATTAAAGTTGTTAATAGGGGAAGGGGTAGGCCTAAAGTCACATCTAAAGAAATTTTTCTCAGAAAACCTACAACTTACTGGAATTCATGCAGATATGCAAATAGTAGGGTAAAATGGAAGAAAATCTCTATATACGCAATAGTAGTGAGTTGTGGTTAACGTTTAGTTCTCTAGGAGTCATCAAGTCTTGTTAGAGATTAATACAACAGTAGAATATCTAGAAACTTTCTAGTGGTAGGGAATCTAAACTTGTAATACTGATCTAAATGAAACATTATGGTTTTTGATGATTCTTTTTGCTGGTGCCAACTTGCATGGCATTGAGGCATTGTTATTTTCGTAGAAGAACTGCAATATAAGCACAATCATCAATTGGTTTAAGGTTTTACCCAACCTAGGGTTAGTTAAATGAAAAAGTTTTTAACTCCATATGTTTATTGTTTCTCTAGGCTTACTAAAAGATATGTCGTTATTGCATCTCTACAAAATTCTATTGTAACACTCCCTTTTAGTTCTTAATGAAACCTTTGGTCAGTATTCCAATGGATTCATATCCTTTGAGTGTTTAGCCAATTTCTTGAGGATTACTTTTTCAACATAACAAACATGTTAGGGTTAAAATGATTTTATTACTTGAATTGAGTTCCCAGATATTACTATTGCAAAACATTTCCATGGAAAAAAATGTATTTTTGTTTTGGCTCAGATATGGATTAACATTGGGCTGTAGCATGTTTTGAAATGTGATTGAGAGCTTTGGTCAGCTTTTTAAGGATTCATATCCTTTTAGTTTTAGCCAATATCTTAAAAATCATCATGAGAGATGTGGAGTAGTTACAATCTATATGATAATCAACTGGTCAAGGTTAGAATGATCTTGGAACTTGAAATTGAATTCCCGGCTATTACCGTGCACAACATTTTTAGAACGGAAAGGTCATCTTTTTAAGGTTAAAAGTGGTTAAACGATGAGCTTTACTTCATCCAAAAAAAAAAAGGTTAAACGATGAGCTGTAGTATATTCAAAGTAATGTTACACCCATAAGAGTCATTGTTTGGTACAAAAATTAATATTTTGTGGAGAGAAAGAGCTCAATTTTTTTTTTCAACTCTGGAAAAAGTTATTGCAAAATCACACAAGTTTATGCCACAAACGTAAAATGTGGGGAGATTTCTGTATGTGACCCCATTACTTGAGACATGTAATCTTACCCTTCGAATTGGAAGCTTTTAACAGGTTTAAACATATACTTGGATTTGTGAGGATTTTTCTAGATTGCTGATTTACTGTTCTATGCTGTAGGAAAACATGGTGGTCTTTTTCTATTATGAGATGATGATATATCATCCAGACTATGACATCTCTTTAGCGGTGCATAAATAAAATCGTGTTTTTATCGCTAGCCTTTATGACATTATTTTAAAGATATATAATCCTCCAAGTTTTTCCTTTCACCCAAGTTTTTCCTTTTACCATAAAGATCTTATTGTTGATAGAGTTTATTTATTTATTTGTTTGATTTTTGAGGTAGTAAACCAATTAGACAAATGAATAATAGCTGAAATATCATATTCAAGTAGAGAGCTTGATTTTGTATTTATCTTGTGGGAGAAGTTTCTCCTTTTAGTTAATAACATCTATTACTTATCAAATTATCAAATATGGGGATAACACTTGAATCAAATAATTCTAGTAAAAGTAAATTCAAGCTAAGGTTCATTAAATTTTTAACATAGTTTATCATCTCTCTAATAAAAGTATCTATTTTTAGATAGTTTATGAAGGTCATAGGTGATAGATCTCTCTTGGCTTTTCCTATGTACTTTTTGATGTAATTACTACAGGAGTACACTATTGGTGTACCTCTTTTGTTTATAATACCAGTTAACCTTATAAAAAAAAAGTAATTGTTGAAGATAGTGCCTGTTCTTAATGATTTTGTACTTTTTTTCCTCTAATACTTTAATTTACCTTCACAGTCGGAGATGGACACTAAATTTCTTTCAAGTGTATACCACACCGGGCAGCTGGTCTCTTGCATTGTCTTGCACTTGGATGATGATAAGAAAGAAGCAGGAAAGAGAAAGATTTGGCTTTCCTTGAGTCTCTCTCTATTGCACAAGAACTTAACTATTGACGTTATTCAAGAAGGAATGGTATGTTAATTATCTTTTAGTTGGCACCATGAATAAGGTGCTTGTTGCAAGATGAAGTCACCTTTTGCTATAAAAGGGAAAACTTAGGGCTTCATTGTTTCCCCAAGAGAAATAGTCAGCCTTTTGCTTAAGGTTGAGGAGAAAAATTAGGAAGTGCTTATTGTAAAACAAAAAAGAGAATTAGAAATTATTCAATAGTCTAGTTTTTGTTTCAGATTTTGAGACATAAGATGACAACAAATACTTGAGAAAAGAGTAAATAAGCAGATTGTTGATTTTTTTATTGCGGGTTAAAGCAACAAAAAAGATTTATAGTATGATGACCCAAAAATCCACCTTGTGGAAAGGATACTTAGAGATCCAAGGTGAACATATGTTGTTCAATTTCAATCTGTCAAGTATGTCTGAATTCAACAAAATAGATTTGGTTATATGATTCTTCTATAATCATTCTGCAATGTCAAGCTGAGATCGTTCCAATTTTACTTTACTCGTAAACAATTTTCCCTTTTAAGGAAAATTTTGGGCTCTCTAATTTTAGAGCTTCTTTAAATTTCACACCGAACAGTGGCAAACAAGTTTATCCAAAACTAGAAATACTCACTGTTATTATTGGACTAATTGTAAGTGTAAATTTTTATGAATCTGTTCCTTCTATTGCATCTTATATTTGGCTAAGTATGCTTGATGCCACAAAATTATAGGTTTGAGTCAATTATTGTCCCTGTAATTTTGGATCTCCTTCATCTTGTTGTAGCACCTTCAATCATCATAGAGTCAAAGCTAAAGATGTGGGTGCAAGTGGAGGTGTATGTAGGACATGGGCCCAAACACCATAGGTGACATTATCTTTGTCATCTATATGTGATGCACCTCTTATAGCTTGTCTGGATGGGCTTATAACTTATGGCTTATAAGCATAGATCATTCTCCAATATTGTATGATTGCACATCTATTTTGACATTCACTTTTCTTGGATTCTCATCTCAAGGATTATGTTAAGGCTCAACATTCATTCCCGTGTAATTTTGTGTTGTCACCACTAGGGGTGTTGAATGGGCACATTGGGCTAAATTTTGGTGAGTTAAAATGGGAAATTGAATGAGTTGGGTCAAGATGAGCTAAACAGTGGTCATAACCCAACCCACTCTCACCAAACTTTTACCAAGTTCTAATTTTCTTATTTGTTTTCTTACAATTGGTTCAATTGCTTGATTAAACCTTTTTGGTTTTATATGATGTGTCAAACAAGAACCATCTTCTTAAAAGTGTTTTGGCGAGTTTTCTAATGGATCAATTTGTGCGGGTCAAAAACGAGATGAGTTAATAAATAGGTGGGTCATCAACTTGCCCTAACCTGGGGAGATCATGTTTTCATAGGTTGATGTTGTCAGCTCTAGTAACCACATTCTAAAGGAATTGTCTTCCTTTTGGGGATTTTCCTATTGCAACTAGCATGTCGTGAGGTTTTGTGTTAGCCTTTTTGTCATGATATTTGCTAGATCTTTATTTATGTCATGATCCAACTTAGTTCCTAAACGTGACAACGATTAGGGTCCAGAGGGGCCCCAATCAAACCTCTTAATATTCATTACATACATAAGATAAGTAAAGATATTAGGAATACATAAGCAGATAATAAGTCTGAAAATAAAATTTTGAAATAGGAAAGCTCTAAGTCACACGCCCGAATAAACAATACTACATTATCATCGTCTAAGATGCCTCTAGTACTATGGACAGGGGCATAGGACAAGCCTTGCTCACCCTAAACAGAGAAAGTGAAGTAGTCCAACAAATGAGGAAAAGTAGCATGATGGCTTTGCCCTCGAATCATGAGGAGTTAAATGCCAACTTCAATGGAGATCAGAACTAGCCACATGTGGGGTGAGGGTGATCATCCGACCCTACGTTATAATGCAATGTAGGCAAAAAAAGTATGTGGTAGTACTTGAAAGGTACCAAGTATGTGAGCAATGCAATAATTAATAATGCATGATGCGTGATTGACCAAGTTTAAAGATATGTCAAGAAATCTATTTATTTCATGAAAGTAAAGTATGAACAAGGCCAATCCAATTCAATAATTATGATAAAACTTTGAGAGATCTTAAATGAATAGATTACATACTAATTGTGTGGGACATGAACCGTAACCGATAATAAGACTATGCGAGCTATAACATGGAATCTTGATGCTAACCCTACATCATAGAAAGGGGAGACTATTTGCCAAGGTAGACTCCTTGAGGACAGTATAATCGTCATAAGCTATATGTGGATTCACTAGCTACGCCTAAACATGCACCTATAGGGACACTTATTTTGGGACTAGAGGTTTCTACTAGGAATCCCTTGGGTCACTTTTTTGAGCTCCCAGACCGAGCCCCACCTCAAAGTCCTTTCGTTGCTAAGTCAATTCCCAAGGGAATAGTAATCATAAATCACTAAGTTACTCATGGGAAAGGCAATGCCTGTTTACCAAATCCAATCTCATGGAGTCATCATTATAGAATAACTCATTAAATCAATGGTTCGATCAATGTGAGAATATTCTTTCAACATCTTGAATCTGTGAATAGGTGAGTAGAACTTTAAAACGTTGATTCAATCAATGTGAGAATTGTAAAACTTAAACCTTAATAAAATTTTCACCATCATTCAATTTTTTGTGAAAGTTTTTATGAATTATAAATCATCCTTTTTATAAAACTTGCATGAAGTCCTTGTTATTTCATGATCATAATTCCTATTAAAACTAGGGTAATTTGTATGGGCTCATAAGTAATCAACTTGTAATCATGTAATTTTGATGAAATCATGCATAACCACGTAGAACAATGTCAATTGAAATCATAATTGAAAGAACTCATAATGAATTTCATGAACGCTAGATGATATTGTGAAGGACTTGAATTAAAAACCTTGAATTCATGGAACTAATGTAAATTCATGTACGATTCAATTCATAATCATGAAATAACACATAATTTATGAAATCAAATGCTAGATCATCAAATCCTTAATTCTTACTTCGAAAATTCACAAAAAAGATGAGAAATTCTTTGGGCGTTATTAATGAAAAGAGTCCATGAATGAAACCCACATACCTTGGATGAAATTAAGCATTAAAATTGAAGAAGACGACCTTGAGGCTTGAAGAACCCTAATTCATCTTGGGAGGTTCCTTGGAGAAGAAGACTTTAAAGCTTTTGGGGTTTTGAGAGAATGAGGAGAATTGGGGAGTTTTATGAGTCCAAAATCAGTTATAGGGATTAGGAATAGTCTATAAACGACGTAGCTTCAATATTAAAAGCGTGGGAAAACAGTGAAATAGCTTTGAAATTTTTTTGTCCTTAGTGACCATGAGACCACTCTTCGGTCCATGGTTCACTCTATGGGCCATGGATGCCCGTCTATAGAAATCAGGTCTCAAAACTAAGTCTCAGAAGTGTTTGTATGAAACCACTTTTACGAGCCGTAGACGTAATTACGACCCGTACAAACCCTTCGTAGAAGTCCAAGTTAATTTTCTAAATTTTCTGAAGCTGGTTCTATGACTGTGGATTACGAGTTGTAAAAACATTCACGTGGAAATGATCTTGCAACTCCTAAAATTCCAACTTTGAAGACCTCAATCAATCCACCCCCGATCTATGGCTCGTGGTTCCTATCATGGACCATAGAAACCTCTCATACAAATGGCTTTGAACCTCAGATAATTCTAAGTGTTGGTGGTGTTCTATGAATCCCTTCTACGACCCGTACCAACAACGGTCCTTAAACATTGGCCATCCTGTTGGACCCCAAGTTACTAGCCTCGGTATTTCATCCACGAGGGTCATCTATGGTCCGTAAAACTTTCTATGAGCCGTAAAAGCCCTTCGTAAAACTCAACTTAAACCTTAAATTTTTCCCCAACTTCCAGTCTCTAGACACCAACTATGGCCCTCAAATGGGTTAATGACTCATAGTTGGGTCTCGCGGGACCTGTATTGGGTCAGTTTCTGCAACTTTCTTTCTGCAATCTAACTTAACAACCTCTTGGATATTACAATTTAGTATGTCATTCTCTAATAAATTGACAATTCAGACATAATCCTGTTCGAGTGTGGTCCTTCTTTACAAGGGGTTTAATTGGCAGTCCATATAATATGTCTAACTTACACTTATCCTAAAACCTTAACCTTGTAAAGTGATTCCCTAGTGTTCCATATTTTGATGGATACTCTTTCCACTCTCAATTAACACAATATCATTTTTGAAAAAGCATGTACCAAGCTAAAGTCAAAATGGACATGCTGCTCTAATTTAAAAGTTCTCTTCCTAAAAAGTATCTGCTATTGGTCAGGGGGTGTAGAGCAATGATATTAAGATTGAACTGTTGGGAATGAACAAAATATGATGAAAAGAATGTATAGTTGATTGGACCATTTTGAAAAAAAGACTGTACAGTTGAAACAATACAAAACAAATAAAAAGAATGTACCATTGGTAGTAGATTTTGTTTTTTAAAAAGCAAGAAATTTCATTAGAAAATGGGGCAAAAGCTTGCTCGTATGCAAGAAGTATAGTAGAAGTAGAAAACCACACAAGAGGATGTAGTTTTCTACCAAATAATATATACTCAGCTATACATGTAGGAATCCTATGGCTGCACTAAAAAGAAATAATGGAAAATAGGTTACTCCTCAAGTGTAAAAAGAGTTTCTCTACTCCCTTAAAAGCTCTCTTCTATTCCTTTCTTTTAATATAATCCACATAACTGCTAAAGGAGCAACATCCCATTTGCTGCATCTTCTCTTCCTTTTTTCTAAATGGCCAGCTAAACATTGTTTCTTTCACAGTGTTTGAAATCATCCACTCAAGTATGAATTATCTCAAAATTTCCCACCATAAACAAGAAGCTATCCTACAATGAAGGAGGTGATTCACATCTTCACATGATTCTTTGCACATCAAACACCAACTGACACGAGTTGTCTTTTTCGTCCTCAAATTCTCTGCCGTCGAGATTACTCCCTTTGTAGCAAGCCAAGTGAAATAATATACCTTTCTTGGTACCTTAGGGATCCATCTTGATATATGTGGCAAATCACTCTCTTCTCCAGTTAGAAGCTTCTCATAATATGACTTCGCTGGAAAAATACCATGCCCTTAACCCTGCGTCTCCATATATAATAGCTATCCATAGTAGCTTTTTGTCGGTGAAGCAAATCAAGCAAGTTCTAAAAATTTGTCATACTCCCATTCTTGCAAATTTTGCCAAAACCTCAAATTCCAAAGCAGTTCTCCCACTTGTGTACTCCATCACCATAGAATCGACATATTTTTTGGTCAGAAATATTTCACATCCCAACCTCGAGAGGCGCACCTAGCAGTAGGTGCCACAATGGATCCTACGCAGATCTAGTCAGACATGTGCCTACTGATGCAACCCAGCTGTACCCAACAAACACACAAACAAGTATTCCTTTCAAGGTCTCAAGTTCGAATTCCACTGAGTGCAAACAATTTCTGATGGCCATCGGACTGGGTAAAACCTGAATTAACCGTGGTGCACTTGCGGGAAACTCCTTGCTGAGGGCCTGTACACCCCTGGGATTAGTCGGGGCTCTAAGAGACTCGGACATCCGGTGCAAATCCAAAAAAAGACACACACACAAAAAACAAGTATATCTTGATTTATTAGAAGCCAGCCAAGCCACAATTAGATAATCCTGCAGCATCTCAGCTAACGTAGTAATCGAGGCCACTATGATATCTATAAATATAGAAAACCGGTATACACGAAGGCCGACAAGACCGTCACACTGATAGTGCAAAAGTAATAAGGATGACATGGCCGATAACATACTAATATACAATCCCAAGTCTGCAAGTCTTTAAGAGTCATATACTTGGCAAAGACAAGGGCCCGACCTACCCCTCAACTATCTACAACTAAAGATTGACAAACTTCTAAACCTGGCAAATCTGAGATCGTTCAAGGTGAATGTCATTTCACAAAATGGGGTGACTTTTCATCATTAGGAGAAGATATATTATGAATTACATTTGTTTTGATGAAGAGACAAAAAACACAGGACAAGATGTTGGAAGTTAAGATAAGGTGATTGAGAAATCTACAATAGTTTTCAACACTATTTGTTACACATGCATGCCTGCATTCCTATGCATTGTTTAGTGCAAGTCTGCAAGATCTAAGACTTCAATGCTTTTGCCAAGATGTGGGTTGGTGGGATGCAGTTTTCGGGCTTTGCTATGAATGTTGAGCCACCATTTGAAAAGTAATAGGGAAATAGCCATAATTCAATGCAAAAATAAAATAAAGCTCATAGTTTTAAACTTAGAAAGGTTTGACAACAACATATCCTATATAATCCCACAAGTGGGATCGCAGGAAGGTGGTGTGTATGCAACTTATCCTTACCCTGTGAATGTAGAGAGGCTATTCTCGATAGACCCTTTAGGTCAAGTAAAGCAAATTGAAATCAAGTATGGAAATGAAATACAGTAATGAGAAAGCCATCCTAAATTAGAGGATAAAGAGAACAATAGTAACAACAAATAACATGTTAAATGAATCAAAAGACCAGGTGAAACAATAGGTGATAATGAAATGAAAACTCATAAAGGTTTGAATTCTATTTATCCTCCGTTGGTTTTTTAACTCTATCAAATTTTAAAACCCCTTGAATCGTACCTTAGTTTTGAACTTATAAATGTTTGAACCCTGTGAATTCTTTGTTGGTTTTGAATCTTATGAAGCTTTCCTTGGGTTCCACTTGTTAATCCGTCAAATTCCAGTAGCATTTGCTGGAGGTGTTCCGTGTTCTAGTTGGGGGTATTTTGGTCCAAAACTTTTTCTGTTACAAGAGAGGCTAATTCTGATAGCAGGTATTAAAATTAAGAAGTGGCCATTTTCCTATTTCGTCCTCTTACGGTGCACTGGGTTCCCAGGAAACAACATCTCTACTTCTATGAGGTAGTGGTAAGGTCTGCGTACATTCTGCCCTCCCCAGACCCCACTTGTGGGATTTCACTGGGTATATTGTTGTTGTTGTTCTCTTACGGTGCAAACCAGTTTACTGTGAAAATAAAAGAATGAGGAAGATGTTGCCACTTTCCTTAGCAGGGTGAATTATCCTTGATCTCTATTTTTAAGGTAGCTAAGGTCTTTAGATGACTGACCTGATCATCTTTACACAATGAATCTTATGTATGTTCAAAAAAGTTACAAAACAAGCAAGTCCGAGAGGGTGTTCTCAGCTCTTGGCATCTTTTTATAGATTTTTTTTTTTTGAGGTAACATTTTGTAGAAAAATTTCCTGAACTTTGTATTTCCTTTCCCCTTACTAGAAGAAAATGTACATTATCTTAACTTTTGTGCCTACACAACTTTTGCAACTAGTGTATTAGTTTCCCTTTTGTATTCTGCTAAATTCGTGTTCTTTAAATGATAAATTCACATTCCATTCCTTGATATTATGCATTTTCCTGAACTTGTGCCATATCTTTTCTGATGTTCAGATTCTAAGTGCATACGTGAAAAGCATGGAAGACCATGGTTATATAATTCATTTCGGTCTGTCTTCCTTCTCAGGCTTTATGCCAAAAGAATCAGGTAATCTTCATGTCCACTCAAATTCTCCCTTTTGATTGTTGCTGGGCCTAGAAGCTAGATATGTAAAATTTAGATCTACATATCTCTATGCAGATTCCTGAACCTCCTTGCTTTTTTAAACCTTATGAAGCTTTGAAGGGCTAAGTTTTCTGTCTGTGGTTTCTATGCTGTTTTCATCTGGTGCTTGGATGTCATTTCTTGGAAGCGTGTTCTTAATTAAGGTTCATAAAGCAAAATGAAATGCAATTTTCTGTCATGCATTTGTTTGAAGGGAAAAAGAAATCGCTTGTAGGAAGAACCAAGCTTACTTCCCATATCCTACCAAAAGAACTTTATTTGGATGATTTATGTTGCAAACCTATAAATATGTAGAAATTTCTCCTCTTTAAGAGTTAAGTTTTTACTTGAGGTGGTTCACACTATTTAACGTTATATTAGAGCAAACATAAGTCTTTATATGAATCTCGTTGTCACTAATCAATAAAATTATTTTCATGTAGTGGTGTGTGTTGTATTAGTATACTCAAATAGATAAACAAATAAAAGTATCTCATCTCTAAAAGTGAACTATCAGGCACTTTTTTCTCTTTTCGTATGACCAAACTGAGCTTTTATGTCTATATATGTGGAGGATATCATATTTTGAATCAATGTTACTTTTCCATGTGGGATATGCTTGCATCTCCTTTTTTCAAAGCCAACTGATGGCCTTGGTAGTGTATAAGATTATAACCTTTGAAGGGACAATTTGGAGTTAGAAAAATCATTGAGCTTCTCAAGGAACACAGAATTTTTTTGATCTGATCCTAGTCATTCTTTCTTGTTGTCTTTATTGGAGTACGCCAGAAATAATGCCTTGTATTGAAAATGACAAGGTGAATTTGATGAAAGACTCATTCTTCAAAGAACTAGTTCTTTTGTGTGTATTATTTATGTATATAAGTTCTCTTGAAAATAAACTTGAAAAAGAAGAAGAAATTAGGTCTTGAGTTGGAATCTTGTAATTTTGTCGTGTGATGATTTTGGAGGAATTCTTTTCTTTAAGAGTAGCAAGCATTTTTCTTGCATCTAGTTTGAGTCATATTTAGTAAGATGGAGGAGACTGTACGAGGTCGTTTGGTTCAATTATGTACTAGTTTTGCAAGTTTTGCATTGCATAGTGGAGATTTTTTTTTCCATACAAAGGTTAGATAACCTTATGAATGATGTGACAAACACCTATATTCAAGTTACCAAAGAGTACAACACCTACAATGACTATGGTTTTCTATAAATTGTCACTCAGTCTTCTATACATATAGGAACCTCATGGGTTCTCCAAAAAAAAAGTTAAGGAATAAGAGGTTATTCTTCAAACGTGCGATATAATTCTTTACTCTTTCAAAAGCGCTCCTGTAGTCCTATTTCTCTTCCTATAACCCACATGGGGGAAGAACAATGTTGTTCTCACTTGAGAAATAGCCTTACATGCCTTGACCCTTTCCAAACAGTAGATAAGAATCTGAGCTTTGATGAAGAATGTCAAGAATCCCAAGCTTGAACATTTGGGAAGGATTTCTTGAAAGATCCTATTTTAATACTTAACAGTTACTTAGAGCAGACTAAAATTGGTATGGGGAGGTTTTGATAGGAGAGAATACTCATGCTAGGGCTTGGAAAATTAGAGAATGAGGTAAGAGTTTTAAAAAACTTGGACTAGGTTCTATTTATAGACTTGAGACTGCACTGGGATTGAGCATTAATGGCTCTATCACATGCGATGGGCATCACATTGCGTTCTATACTTGGACAAAACTACTTTTCTCCTTGCATTTGGTCGCGGCGCGACCTCCACTGCGTCCAACTTGTGCGCGATGGATGTTGCGTCCTTCCATCTTCATGACAAACACTTACTCCTTTCCCCCCTTTCCCATCTAACCTTGGTTGCGGCGTGACCTCCACCGAGCCGAACTTCATCGTGATGGATGTTGCTTTGCATCCTGTATCGTGGCTAACACTTAGGCTAAAAATCATGACTCTGGAAAATCACGTAACATCTTGTATCGAACTTGGATCGACGAGCTGTTTGACGCTTTGGAATTTAAACATGAGCAGTGTCAGTTATGACCACATATTCTTATTAAAATTACATGACTTTGCTTCCAAATAAGCTCTAAATTGCGAGCATAGCCATATCTTCAGGTACAGATCACATTATCCATGTCTGACGGGTCAGCCCTTTGTATGGAAGTACGAGGCGTCTACACCTGAAAAGAAGCAGTAGCAAGGCAGTGTGAATGTAATTCTGAGAAATAGCGATTCCTTTCGTTTCCTTCTTTTAACAGTAGGCTTTTTTTTTTCCTTTCAAAAAAGAAACATTTGTATATTTTGCTTCACGCTTCTGTTCAACAAACGGTCACTTTTTCCACTTTGTGTCACCTCAGCCATCTGAAGATTGTTTGAATGTATAACTATGGGGAAAAGTAAATTAAGTAAGAGTACATTGTCCAGCATCTAGAGCTATTATATTCTTTGCCGTCCAGAGCATGGCACAGAGTTAGGAGAAACTGATGAGAAACTTTTTTGGTGGGAGGTAACAGAAAGTTCTGCCTAATTAAGCAGGTAACTATGCATCTCTTGTGAAGGTGGGGATATTGGGACCTAAGACTTGAAGGCGTTATAGAGTCCTTTAATAGGGATTGTCAGTTGTCAACCATACCCATGAGGTCTGTTAAGTCTTCAAAAGACGGAAACATCACATTGTACTAGTTTCTTCTGTGTACTTCGATTTAATTGTAGGAAATCTGTTGTATCACAAAGTTATATTATTTGTTCTAAATCATCTAGTCTGATTGTTATGAACTTTTGCACAAAATGGGGAGTTTTCACTAGCAAGATTTTGAAGCAGTTTCATGATTTTAGGTTGAAATTACTCGACCATTTTCCGCAATAAACTTGCTGCATTTTCTTGTTTTTTTAGTATCCTCTTTTTCTGATTTCTGCCGATGTGAGTTTTTTTTTTCTTTTTCAGATACTAAATTGGTAGACATCAGTCTTTTCGTGAGAAATATTTCATTGGCACGAGTTTCCTAGTATAGAAATTGCTGTCTAAATGTCTGTTGAACTTTATTTTCTTACCTCTCAACATCACTTGGTCATATTGGAAATGCAAAACAGAATATTCTCTGCATGATACAACAACATACCCAATGTAACCCCACAAAGTATGATCTGGAGAGGGTAGGGTGTACACAAACCTTACCCCTACCACAAAACAGAATATTCTCTGCATGATACAGCTAATTTATTCATTTTGCAGCTTAAAATATTCAGTACTGCCGACTTGTTCGTGAGGCATTATTTTCAATTTCATGATACGTTATGTTGTACCTAACTTCATATCTGCTTGTTGATATTGAACCTGATTTCTCATCTGGTTATATCCTTTTTGCAGAAAATGTGGAAGTTAAGATTAGAAGCGGGAAGCTGGTACAGGGGGTTGTTAAAAGTATTGATAGAACACATAAAGTTGTTCATTTGAGTTCTGATCCTGATGTTGTCGCAAAATGTGTGGTATGTTTTTGGAATTCATTCTGACATTTTGGTTGTCTTTAACTTTTGCATATTGTTCCTTTTTGCCTCAACATGTGTCCATGTATAACATACAAAAAATTTACTTCTGTACAGACCAAGGATCTTAAGGGTATCTCAATTGATCTTCTCGTTCCCGGCATGATGGTTAATGCTAGTGTGCGTTCAATTCTTGAAAATGGAATTATGTTATCATTCCTCACCTACTTTTCTGGAACAGTAAGTTTGTGTTGTTTCAGTCCTGTCACCAGAGTTTAGCATTTTATATGATTCATCATTTGCATCTACTTAAATTTACTTTCTGCTGCTACAGGCTGACGTGTTCAATTTGCAGCAAAGTTTCCCCTCTTCCAATTGGAAAGTTGATTATCCACAAAATAAAAAGGTAATAATCCCTCATTTGTTTGGATAAAATAGGCGAAGCTGAAACGGATTTCGGAACACTGCTTGACTGAGTAGGTCACATAAATTCATGCAAGTTCATATGAAAACTCACTACGTATCATGGATGAAAGACTTGCTACACCAATATTATTCCTTCTTCCTTTTGTAAAGAATGAGCTTGTACTTTCTAAAGTACATACCTCTTCTATTTGGAAGAGAATATTCATTGAAAATTAAGGCATTTACTTGGTGCTTGGCACATGAAGGTGTTAATGCCAATAATATTCTTTCCTCCTTTCATAAAGAATGAGAGAATGAGCTTGTACTTTCTAAAGTACATACCTTTTCTATTTGGAAGAGTATATTCCTTGAAAATCAAGGCATTTAATTGGCGCTTGGCACAAGAAGGTATTAATCTATGATTTTCAATTTTGCTAACACAAAAATGACCTTACAAATTCATAAAGCTTTCATTGTTGCATAACGTATAGGAAGAGCGATGAAAGTAATTCTCATGTTTGTTTGCATAGCAATGGAAATCGAGATATGGTGCTTGGTGCTTGAGAGGCTTAACACCAATGTTTGCTACCACTAAGAAGACCTTAAATATCCATAGGTTGTGATTGTAGCATAATGTGGTGAGAGAGCAGTGAAAGTCATTCTCATTTGCTTTGAATTTGTGAGTTCGCATGCTTTTTGTTTTTATTGTTTGTGGGATGTTGCTCCATCATCAAACACCGAGCTGTTCTTATAATGAGAATATTATTGGTATAGTATGGAGGACTGAAGCCCTTAACAAAGAAGTGACAAAGATGAGTTAAACAATTAGGGGTCTTGGTTGTTGGTTAGGGGTGTAATAATTCATGGATTAAAGCCAACTTAACTAGTACAATTCCGCATAACTAGTACATGTTGTATTGAGGAATTTATATATTATGTTATGCAGGGTAGAAGATGGATTATGAAATCACTAATACATCAATAACTAAACCATGCTAATTCCTGAATTACTCATACATGCATAACGCTAACCAACAACCAAATGACCCCTTAATGTTCTAGAATTTGAGAGGATCAAGTTGTCCAATCGAGTTATTTTGTATATCAGTTAATTCACCATTAACCATTGCCCGAGGGTAAGAAAATCACTATCCCAGACTAAGTATATGGTATATATTTGTCTACTAAGTCCTTGCAGTCCTCTCAAGACAAATATACCATGAGGCACAAAATTATGTCACACCCAAATTTTGAAGGAGCATGTGACCAATACCCAATGCATTTAGCTTTCATTGAATAAACCAACAAAACAGGTCTACCCAAAATCATGAACATGCATATCACCCAAGGGTGTAACTTAGTTGATCAATGAAGTGGGTTGAGCACTATGAGGTCTCAGGTTCACATCCCAATAGAGACCGTAAACACAAAGTGATTTCTTCCAATTTGTTCTAGCCTTGGTGGAGAGAATTACCGGGGACTTGTTGCTGGTGGAAGGCGACATGTATCTTGTGAAATTAGGTGAGATGCGCACAAGTTGACTCGGACACGATGGTTATGAGAAAAATAAAATCAGGAATATGAATACAAAATTTGTAGGAATGTTCATGTCTTTAGTAAGAGAAACATATGGATCAATAGCCTAGGAATCACAAGTACAACCCATTGTCTCAAAATATGGTGCAAAAAGTCATACATAAATGTAAAATAACATTAGTCTCAGGTACATAATTAGACCTTCATATTGTATCATGGAACTCTTATGGATGATAAATAAGGAGTACGACTTGCACCAGATATGATCTGTCTATGCAAAAATATATTAGACATGACTAGTACCTACTGATAATAGCAGTGTGGCTCACCCAAATAAGTTGATGAGGAAGCGGTAGTCTAGGTCGTCGCACCATCTTTCGGTGCACATGTATTTGCAAGGAAAACATAACCAAATGACTTCCAGATGTGTCCCGATACAATCAACTGACATATGTGTGATTTAATTTCCATCAATTCTACTCCTAACAATTTAAACATAACCTATCTAGGATTCATGCATTGGTTACAAACCATTTAAATCTCAACCCCTTTATCTATACCATTAAACATGCCCATTAATTTATTAAATGGTAATCCTCAAAATTATTGGAGTCATTGGAGTAATTACCGAACTCAACCTCCAACCCCAAGTTTACTATTCATCATCTTCTCAAGACCCAAATACTCCTAAGAAAATTCTTTAGTCAAATGTAGTCCAAGTTGTGGGTTTACCTCTTTGAAGGAAAATCTAAACTTCTCAAGAATGTGGTATTGATGATTCTTAGAATTTCTGAGAATTTCCGTTTTCAATCCATGAGAAAGTTAAAATTTGTGTTAATTGTGGAAATCACCAAAAACCATCATAAATTACTTATTTTGAACTTGAAGTGTATTTGTGACTATGGCCTTGTCTTCCTCTCTCCAAAGCTTTCAAGCTTCATAAATGAGGCTAACTTTCTCTCTTCCCGACCTCATTTTAATTTATAGAATTGCAGTTTGGTAGCTCTTCTCGTGTCGTATGCCTTAGACTTGCCAGTTTCCTTGTTCTTCAATGCGAGGCCACCATGAGGAATGGTTGGTGTGCCAGGTCCTTGCTGACATGGGGCTTGTGGGTCTCCAATTTGCTGTTACGAAGCATGGTTCGCTAATGTCCTCACAGGGCTCGCCTGTGTCCCGAACTTGCTAAGGCCATCAATACATTGTCTCATGCCTTGGCCATTTTCTTAGCTCCTATATCCTCTCTCACGACACGAGAAGTATGTGGGAGTTCAACTTAACTCCAGCTTTAGTTTCAACTTCTTTGGGTTACATTACCACGTCAAACAACTTCCAATTTTTGACATACATATTAGTGTTATCAAAAGGCTCACTTAAGCCCTGAAACAAGGCTCAAAATGTGTTGAGCATTTTGTCTTCGCCTCGCTTAATATGCATTTCAATGAAGTCATTAAGGTTCTAAGGCATTGTTTCCCTTGCCAATTAGCCTCTTCGTAAGAGGCGACCTAAACAATTGATATTTCATTTTTTCGTAAATTTTTTTCTATTTCTTTGTTCATATTTTTGTCATTGATATTTATAATTATTAGTCTTAGACTAAACATATATATTAGTATTTTTTTCTCTCTTTGCGTCTTTTATTATTAGAGCTTTAACAGACGTTAAGAGTTTTTTTTCACTTTTTGTTTGATCATATGTATCATATTTCAATGACTTCACCACCCTCGTGCATCCTAGACTGCTCTAGTCATGTCATTAGGGTTGTAACAATGACACCAATAGTAACAACAACATACCCAGTGAAATTCCACATCATTAGGGTTGTAATTAGCCAATTAATGTTAAATTGTATGGGGTTTTATAAGGAAAAATTGTAAATTGATGCTAGAGTAAGAAAATCTCGTAAGTTATTCGGAAGCTTCTTCCACAAGTCGTAGGCAAATTATACCCAACCACCCTCGTACACCCTAGGCTGCTCTAGTCATGTTATTAGGGTTGTAACAAAAGCAACAACAGTAACAACAACATACCCAGTGAAATCCAACATCGTGTCACTAGGGTTGTAATTAGCCAAATTAATATTAAATTGTATGGGGTTTTACAGGGAAAAATATGCTAGAGTAAGAAAATCTTATAAGTTATTCGGAAGCTTCTTCCACAAGTCGTTGGCAAATTTTCGGTGTGGGAAAAGATGATTATGCCTCTACATTAGCCAATATTAGGAATGATTCAAACACTACATCTGTGCATCTTAACATGTCACCTGTGTGCTGTGTTTAGTCTATTTAAAACAAAGGATCATGCTTGTGCCTTCATTTTGGAGTATGAGATTTTCAGTTGAGAGTCGGAAGGAAAAGGAGAGTGAGTCTGGGATTGCACCAAGTAATGGTTTCCAAATTCTATTTTGTCCACCTTCCACACTGTTGTATCAGATCGAGGGAAGGCTGAAATCAGTTTTGGGTTTATATTGATTTTTCTTGCTATGCTTTTACTTTTTTCCAATTAAATAGTGCTTTCTTTAATTTCAATGATCACTTCATTTTCTTGGTGTAGGTTAATGCTCGGATACTATTTATTGATCCCTCAACTCGAGCTGTTGGTTTGACATTGAATCCTCACCTGGTTCACAACAAGGCTCCTCCTGCAGTAAGTTCTTAAGATCCCAAGTGTCCTTCATTATTGACTCTAAAATAATGCAAGCTGCAGATTGGTTGTTTGCATATGGATAGATGTCTAATGAAGCTGTTCAGTTTGTTATACTTCGCTGCAAACACGGAATGAGGGGAGAAAGTTTGGATTATAGGAAAACAAATACTGCCCTAAAAGCTGATGGAGAGAAAAGATTGTTTTAGTCGATCTTAAGTTAGAAGCAGACTTCTGGATCTTTTGCATTTCTCGGGATGGTTGCAGGAGAAATCATTGCTTATTTTTTTATTTTATTTTTTTTCGATAAGGAGAAATCATTGCTTATTTTATGTATTGATCCTGCTAAGGTACTTGAGTGTCTAGGGTGGATTTTATAGGTCCTTGTTCAAGTGTTTTTCGTAAGATCTTGGGAGGTGCTTTTTGATGGGTAAGGCTAGGGGTGGCAAAATTAAGCCTAACCCGCCCAATTATTAGTTCAACCTATCTCAACCCATTTAAAATTGAGTCGATATGCAACCCGAATTGACTTGAGAGAGACCTTGCTAAAATATTTTCAGAACACTTTTTTTTAGTTTGATATGTTTTATATAGCCATAATAAAGAAAAATATAATTTAATTAGGTACTAAAATATTAAAAAAGAGCAAATAAAATAAGTAAATTTGGTAAAAATTGGGTTGGTTTGGGTCTTGATCCGCTCTAGAACCCATTACCCGATCCGTTTTGACCCAACCCATAATGACAAAAGCAAATTTGGGTTGGGTTGGGTCTTGACCCGTTTGTTGTCTTGACCTATTATAACCTGCTCAAATTTGACCCAACCCGCCCAATTGCCACCCCTAGGTAAGGCATTGCAGTTGGGCTGGTCCTTTAGAGATGTCAGACTTGTCTATAATTGGTGGGCCCCATTTCTCTTTGCTTGCTCTCACTGCACTTTGGTCTGATCCAGATCATACATATTGCGTTCTTTGTTTCACTTCAAATTGATTGACGAGATGATGTGAAACTGTTCTTCGATCTAAGGGCATGAGAGCTCTCAAACAAAGAGGAAGCTTATCTTCTCTTGTCTTGTTAGCACTGAGCTGTGACTTCTCAAGTTTCTTCAGAGATGCGCCAAGTACAGTTTATCTTGTAGTGTTTAAGATGGAAGCTAAGAGGTTGCTACCCGCATACTGTGAAAGTACAGTTCAAAACCAGCAAGTAATCTACTAATGTCCGCAGATTAGGGGAATTCACAACAAAGCCGGATTTTCTGTTGTTTAAGTTATGAGCCTCTGATTTACTCTATCAAAAAAGAAGTTATGAGCCTACGATATGCAAGTTGTATGGCAGTAAACTTTTATCTATTTAGTTAGTCCTATTTTAAAACTAAATTTCAGCTGCAGTGCTTCTATTGTATTTTGAAGTAAGCATGGTTGCATGCATTGCCTTGTATCAATTCCATGTTTTTATATTAATCATTTCGTATTATTAAATTACACTGAGCTTTTTTGTTTTGCAGCTTATCAAGGTTGGAGATATTTTTGATCAATCAAAAGTGATGAGGATTGATAGGGGTTTGGGTCTTTTGCTGGAAATCCCCTCTTCTCCAGTTCCAACTCCAGCATATGTTAATGTAGGAATATTCCTGGACTCTGCAGTGTTTGGGCCTTATCATATATGCCTTCGAACTCAACTTTAAGTTTCAGTATTAACCCAGCAAGTTTTGCAGGTATCTGATGTTGCTGATAGGGAAGTGAAAAAGCTGGAGAAAAGTTTCAAGGAAGGGAAACTTGTCCGCGTCAGGGTTCTTGGGTTTAGGCGTCTGGAAGGACTTGCTACTGGGGTTTTGAAGGTCACACTTATTTGTTGTTGGAAATTATTCTTTTGATTTAAGTGAACTTTAGATCTTGAACTGGTGTTTATCCAGGGGCAAGATGTGATACAGTCAAGTCCAATATACTTGTATGTGGATACCTTAGTTGAAGAACTCTGTCAAGAAGTTACTATTTTGGTTCTTGTACTTGGAACTGGGGCACAATGCAAAGTGCAAACATTACCTTCCTTTTGATTTCTGTCTTTGCCTCTGTTTTCTGCTTGGTCTTAATAAGGTTTATGCATATCTGTGTGAAAGCTGATTAAAAAACACCCGTACTTTATTTACATATCTAATTTTGGTAGAGTTGAAGAGCTCTGTCACTAGATAAGATGCGTTGCTTGCTTTTCTTTTTCTTTTGTTATAAAAGAGGGTAGCGGGGGAGGTTTGAGTAGGGGAGTTGGATGTTGCATATTTTGTTTCTTGTTATTGAAATCTCAGCATATGTCCAAGCACAGGTTCTCCTTAATTTTCTCTGCAATACCAATACTTCCCTTATCTTTTCCTTAATTATGAACAGACCAGTGCATTCGAAGGGTCAGTTTTCACTCATTCAGATGTCAAACCTGGGATGGTGGTAAAAGCTAAAGTCATTGCAGTAGACAGCTTCGGTGCCATAGTACAATTTTCTAGTGGTGTTAAAGCACTTTGTCCTCTTCGTCATATGTCTGAATTTGAAATCGTAAAACCCAGGAAAAAATTCCAGGTATTCCAGAATAATATAGCAGGTGTTTTCTTCATCTTTTTGGTTTGAACTGTAGAGAGTTGTTGATATCTTTTGCAGGTTGGAGCAGAATTAGTCTTTCGTGTTCTTGGTTGCAAGTCAAAGAGAATCACTATTACACACAAGAAGACACTAGTATGGCTCTTTTAAATAGCTTGACTTGTAGAGAGTACCTGAACTTATTTTTCTCCTGTTTAGCTGGGTTTTTAAAAGTTTATCTTGTTTAATCTCTTAATGAGTTTCTTAGCTCAAGCGTCTCTTATCTATATTGCGTCTTTTTTCAGTTATCTTTTTTCTCTTTTGTCTTTTGATATGTTTGTGAGCGTGAGCCTCTTATCTACATTGTTTTAGTATGGTGCTGTTACTGGTATAGAAAGAAAATGTTTACTTAGTTATCCTAAATGGAAACAAAATTTTGGCATAACCATAACCATTTTCAATCCTTTTCCTACTCGTGGTTTATCCTATCCTCTCCTCTCTAACCTGCTATTTTGTATTAGCCCTCTTGAAAAGATTATCCGCAAGAGACTAAAATTTTGAGAACTTCTGTATATTGATAACAATCAAACTAAAAAGAGTATGTCTTGAAGCAAGGAGGTTGGAGTCCTACAAGAAGGCCCTTGAGTTGCCAGCCTTAGGGCTTGGCGGAAAATGCTTGAAGAGGGAGATGGGTAGTGAACCAGGGTTCTCAATTTTAGAGGAACATACGCAGCTGAGGAGGATTATTTTGAGATCATGCTTGATTGGATCTTTTTCTAAGTGGGTGGGTTCACCTGAAGCTGTTAGAAATTGGGTTTTGGAGGTATGGGATGTAGAAGATGGTCTGAAAATTTCTCAGCTGGGTGATACTCGTTTCTCGTTTCAGTTTGCGAATGAGAAGGCAACCAAAGTTCTTCAAAGAAGAAGATAGTGGGGTGGGAACTTTCTGAGATTAGAAATCTAGATGAAAAGGTGGTTGTGCGGTGCTTTGACCTCTTCAAAAGATCGGGGATTGATGTTGGGGATTTATTGATGCATTAAGTAGCTTGCAGCCTTGCACAACCTAACTAGAGCTAGACTTAGTGAAGGGGGTGGGTAAGCTTCCACTCTCTTAGGTGGTTGAAGATGGCGAAAAAAGCCTTCAAATCTGGGGCTACTTGGAGTTAAAGCCAGAACTGTTGGGTGTGGATGAAGGGATGAGAGGAGAAGTTTAAAGGGGAATAGAAGGGAGGCAAGAGGGGCAGGACCCGTTAGATCAGCTCGTCCTGACTTGTGATTTGATTGGGATGTGCTAAAAGTTTTTAGAGCCCCTCTAAGAATAGGGTTTTTTAGCCCGGCCTGGATAAACCCGCTAGCCTGTAGGGCTTGAGCAATATGGGTTGGGCTGATCCGTGGGCTAAATAAAACATAGCAAAAAATAAAATAAAATAGAATAATGCAAAATAACAAGAATAGTCCAAACATAAAGTCTTAAACCATGGATATAAATATTATAAAGTTCAAATATTCAAAATATTGTCTTGTACGATTGTTTCCAAAATATTTACATAAAATAGCAATGATTTTAGATTGAAGTCATACAACCAAATTTTATTTGAAGCCAAACTTAGCAAGTATTATTAAGATTATTTTATTTATGAATTCGAGACTTGTTTAACAAACAGTAAACACAATATAATATTGTCTGGTTGATATTTATGTTAACATTTTAAAATTAAAATTATAAAAATATATTCTTTTAAAAGAAGTAGGATGGCTCATGCGGTCTGTAGCCCACGTCGTTGTAGATTGAGATGATTATTTTTTGGCCTGCCAAAATAATGTCAGTCCAACCTAACTCGTGAATTCCAAAGCCTGTGTGGATTTTCTTGGATGGACTAGGTCGGCCCATATTGATAGCTCCAATGGAGCTGATGTGCTGCTGCTAGCTAGCCTGGAAGATGATGGAATTTTCACGAGGTGAGTGGGAGAGAAACCATTATTGTAAGAAATAAAACATTTATGTTCATGTTTGTTCTAATATTTATAAGAGGATAAGACAGGAAATTTGATTGGGGGAAACAAAAATTAGAAAAAGTCCAACAATTAGGCTAACATTTATTTATTAAATTAATTAATCCAAGGGAGAAGAAATTGAACTCATACAATCCATTTTGGATCAAAAACAAAACAAAAAAAGAAATTGAACTCGTACATTGAATCTAAGTTGCATGGACTCTTCACTTTCAATATTGCGCTTGTGTCGGATTTTCTGAAAATACACTACTTTTGGTGAATCTTATATGCACCTGCTGATACTTTTGAAGAGTTCGAGCAACATAGCATGGAATCCATTTAAGGATGAACCTAAGAGTAGTACAATTACTACAAAAGTGAATACTAAATGTTTACATCAGGAGTACAATCCTTTTATTCTCCTTTTAGGTGAAGACCTAATGAACTATTTATACCTAGGTCTTAATAAGGATTAATATGACTAATATAACCCTAGGCCCTAAAATCAGTTTAATTGCCTCGAGCCTAGTTGTCTTTTTACAAAGAGCCATTTTAGCACTTTTGGATTTTTAAGTCTTATTTCCAACATTTCAACGACACTTTTAAGTTCTTGATGAATGAAAAGTTGGTTCCAAATCCATCATTGAAACTTTTATTGTGGTCCTATGTTTCACGGTAAGTGGAAATGTAAAACTAGTTCATTTACAGTGCCTGCAACCATCAAAGGATAATGGGCTTAGCAAAAGATAAATGAGTCCCATCTTTGTTTTGGATAAGGTAAAGGATAAAGTTTGTCATATTTCAATTGTTCATGGCCTCGTGAGTGCACTAAGACTCATATCTTGTTGATTTGCATGGACTAAGCCTAACCACAAAGAATAACCTAGTAAACTTTCCCTTTCTCTAGCTTTGGAACCTACTTACTGAATAACTAGCATTAGCATAATAGCTTGGACATACATATGTGTAGCTACCTATGTTGTGCAGACTCTTTGTTTTTGTTACCAAACTCGTCTTGATGCGAATTGGTGCAGGGTGCGTGTTAGATTCGGTCAATCTCATCTGGCTTCTTTGCCTAGAGTCAAGTACAAATTGTTTTGGAGGGGGGGGGGGATACAATGTACATGTAAGTTTATTACAAAATTTCTCTCAAATATCTTTACAACTCTATTTTTATAATGGTGGATTATTTTAGCTGAATCCCCACACCTGTATCCATACTTGGTTTCGTACCCTCGAATCTTAAAATTTAGATTTTGCTGAATCTAGCTCTTGGATTGCACCCGTCTCAGATATCCGCGCCCGAGCTTGAACAAGATACCTAGATATCACTAATTCTCCTCTCGCTTACAAGGATTAGAAAAAAGTTGAACCATATATGTTAGATGAGAAGAGTAAAGGTTTTCCAATTACATTAACAACAACAACATGCCCAGCGAAATTTCACAAGTGTGGTATGGGGAGGGTAAAATGTACGCAAACCTTACCACTACCTCATAGAGATATAGAGACTGTTTTCGGAAAACTCCTGTCTAAAAAATTAAGCCCCTTATGCAGAAGATACTAGATATGGAAAAAAAGGAAAAGAAAAGTAGAAAAAAAAAAGGAAAACGACAAATAATGAAAAGCAAATGATAGTATGTATATACGATAAAAGTAACAAATATAAGACGAATAATGACAACACAAGATGTATAGACACGACTACTCCTATTAACCTTATTAAGTTTGTTCTAATAGACAATAAATATTTGTTCTTAAGTTTGTCTTGTGTACTTCCATTATCTTTTAGTATATATTTTTTATTTTCCATCTACAATTTATGCATTGCACTTTGTCTCTGGATTGTCTAAGATGGTTGGATTTTGCATCTTAAAATATTATTATTTATTTGTGTATCTTATTTATTTGAAATATTTTTTTACCTCAACTTCAAGTTTAATAACACATCATTGTTAAAAATTTCTTCTAGTTAGTACATAAAAAAAGAGTTATGCGGAAACAAAATGAATAATAGAAATAAGAAAAATAAAAGGTAAAATTGAAAAGTATATACGTAATAAATTTAAACAAAACAAATTAAGAGAAAGAAATAGCATAAAAGAGCAAAAATAATAAAAAAGAAGAATAAAGATTCCTCAAAACGGATCCCATCTCAGTCCCTACTACAGGAAAAGCCAAGCAAAAGGACCGGGAAAAATGTTGCAAAATGTGGGAATCGAACTCAGGTCTCTCAGGTGAATTTGAACACCCTTAACCGTTGAGCTACTCCCCTCATCTGTAACAAGGGGGTTTATTATAATATATGTACTTATAATATTGGAATTTGGCCTTATATATACAGTACTATTCTTCGACGAAGGGGTTCATACCCCTTAACCTCTATGGAAATTCGCCCTTGGTTAGTGGTGCATCCTATCCCCTTTTTAGGCTGAACTCTTCTTTTGGCTTGTAAAATTTTTAGTATGTTTCAGTTAGACAAGAAACTCATTAAGTTGTGTTGGAACCTTTGTGAAGCCCGTTTTGAGTCTGCTTTTATCTTGTGTAAGCCCATCCATTTGTCTCCTGTACTGCAAAATCCTATTGACTATTTATCCGTTCTATCACTTGCTACTTATCCATTATATTGTTGCCGTCTTATAACAAATTGGCACTTAAGAAACCTACTTGTAATTATTTGTCATTCTCTGAAACTTTGTCAAAAAACTAGTAGTTGTCATTCTCTCATCATTTGGATATTTCTAACAAATTGTTCCTGAGTTCGTTTGTAGGTTAAATCAAAACTTGAAATTATTGGTTCTTATGCTGATGCTACTGAAGGACTAACAACACATGGATGGATAACGAAGATTGAAAACCATGGTTGCTTTGTCCGCTTTTACAATGGAGTGCAAGGGTTTGCCCCTAGGTAGTCCCTTATAATTTGCCCTTCAAACTATATGCCAATACCTACCACCATATCTATATTTGGTTATTTTATAATGTGGTGGTAATACAATGATTTTAGTCTTTTCTTTTCGCTTTTAATCTGATTATGTTTCTGTAAATGATAGTACCTTAAAATCTATTCTGTTCTATCTTTCGTTCGTTAATAATGGTTCACATCTCCAAGAAGCTTAAATTTGTATTACCTATATGTTCCAAAGATCTTTGTTCTCTTCTGAAGTACGAGTTTGTTTTATCAAATCTGTTGGTGGGGACCAATATAATGGCAAGTTGAATATATTGGTGTAGATTAGCTATGAGGATCTTTTTCAGAATTGGACTCTGTTATTATCTGTATGCGGTTACAGAATTTCTTTTGTAAGGGGATGTTGAATATGTTGGTGTAGACTATAATATTCCAGATTCGAACTCTGTTATTATCTGTATGAGATAACAGAGTTGCTATCCCGAGAAAACAGTTAAGTATCGGGACGAGTGCAATAGAAGTTCCTGAAATGTTGCAAATTTCCTTTGTGTTACCACTACTTGCATACTGATAAATTCTTTCAAATATGTGCCCAGAGTATATCTTACTACATATGTCAACTTTTTAATTTGCATTTTGAAGTAAAGGTTAATTAATTCTTCTTCTTAATGTTCTAAGTTCTGACAAAATGAAGTTAAAAAATAAATTTGGTGATCAAATTTTTTATGATCGGGGTAAAGTCTACATGTGATTAGAGATTTGTTAGTGTATTTCACTCTGTATGTATTACATAAACACAAAAATATCTTGGCTATGGTACTTTGGCTATGGTACTTTCTCTACACTACTTAAATGTCAAGTGATATTTGTGTGATATTTTTGACGTCTTATTGGCACTGATGCATCCGTTTGTGTGTCCAGATCTGAACTTGGACTAGATCCGGGGTGTGAAATAAGTTCCATGTATCACGTTGAACAAGTAGTGAAATGTAGAGTTACCAGTTCTAATCCGGTTTCACGCCGTATTAACCTCAGTTTCACAACATCATCCTCAAGGTTTGTTTCTTTTTGGTCTTGGATGCTAGAGCAGTTGCTTTAACAGTGATATTCCTATTGTTATCGGTACCATATGTAAATTTTGTGGATCATGAATCAATAGATATCTTGAAATTATTATATTTGGCAGTTCTTTTGCTTTCTTGATGGTGCTTCCGTGAGTTGGTGTCTGTTGAATCACTGAAATCTTTAGACCGTAATATTTATTGTGACTTTCAAGCTTTTATTCAACAATAACACTTTATTACCATGTTGATCTATAATATATACCCTTGCCCTTCACCCCTGTGGCTTTCTTATGAGATTGCGTTTCTGGATTTCAGTTTTTGATTAAATAAATGATTCTTCCATTTATTTGAATGTTAATGCCAGGGTATTCAACAATGAACTCATTAAACCAGGAAATGTTGTTTCTGGAGTGGTTGAACGAGTAACTCTGGATGCAATCGTCCTAGATGTTACTGCTCAGGGTCATTTTAAAGGCACAATCTCATCCCAACATTTGGCTGATCACAGTGGTGAATATCATCCATTGAATTCTTTGTTTCTTTGCAATTGCTTTTACCGTCAGAAGATTTCCCTTCATATTTCCTTATGTACTATCTGTATCAGTTAGGCAGTTCATATTGTTGTTTTCGCCGCTTGCAGGCCATGCTGCATTGATGAGGTCCGCCTTGAGGCCTGGGTATGAGTTTGATCAGCTTTTGGTTCTTGGTACTTTCTCTATCCTACATCCAGCTGTATTCAGTGATATCTTTAGTTAATATCTGCTCATTTCCGACCATTCTTTTCCATAGCTCACTTTTCATTTGTCCAGTAATTTTGTATTGTATTTGTTGGATAGACATAGCTAATAGTTTTACTGAGAGGAGGCCAATGTGATAGTATGCCAATACAATATTAGCAAAAAGATGGTGCCTTGTATTCTGGACAATGTGTCATTGAAAGCAGAACTTCTCATTGGTCCAGTATAAAAAATGGAAAGCAGAAGCGGGGAAACAGATTTCTAGGTTTTCTTGTCGCATTATGCAAAGTCAAGTTCTGAATACTGATTTAATCAGTATTGCTATAGATGTTGGAGTTGGAGATGCGCATTATAATACCTTATATTAATGCTACAGCCAACTTTTGTATCCTCTTGTTATTTTGTTATTATGTGATTCATCTGTAATTTGACCGACTACTTTTGATAGACTAACCTGTGTATTTCTATGTTCTTCCAGTCTTTGGGGCTGCATTAGAGAGAGTGTGTTTAAACACGATACTTAGCACTGACTAGATATTTGTTTGGGTCTTTGATGTTTGTAGATGTTGAGGGAAGCAATTTAATACTCTCTGCAAAACATTCTCTTGTGACCACAGCTCAGCAACTTCCGCTGGATGTCAATCAAGTCCATCCTAACACTGTGCTGCATGTAAGAAACATACTTCATAGTTTTTGAGTTTCTTTGATCTCTCCTTTCTAGGTAAATTAGACAACTGTATATAATCCAATGGCAAGGAACTGGGGCTAATTTTGTCTTTGTTTTTCTCCTTTTCTTGTGGCGTGGGCATGGTTCTTACAAACTGTCATGACCATAGAGATCACAACAATTTAAGCTTTTCTTTTGAAATGCTCAAAGCATTAGTAGTTGAAGTTGGTTTATTGACCATGATATTACTTTCTGGTAATTCCACTTCTTCACGTACTATAGCACATATTTTTTTAATCCAGGGTTATGTTTGTAATATAATTGAAAGTGGTATCTTCATTCGCTACCTTGGGCGCTTGACTGGGTTTTCTCCAAGAAACAGGGTATGTATTTCTTGCGGTAAATCTATTACCTTCACGATTGTCTTTTTTATTTGGATGAAGTGCACAATATGATCAATAAAACTGCTAGAGTTATCATCATTTTGTTTTTTGTGAAGGCTACTGATGACAGAAGATTTAGTCTTTCTGAAGTTTACCAGATTGGGCAGTCTGTTCGCACTAACGTTGTTGATGTAGGTCAACAGTTTGGTAAAATGAAGCTTTAGCATGTTATGCTTTTGGGATTCCCAGTTAAATTTTGGTTCTTCCCTTCCCTCTCTCATCCAGGTCAACAGTGAAACAAGTCGAATTACAGTTTCTTTGAAGCAGTCTTTTTGCGCCTCAATAGATGCATCGTTTATTCAAGAGTACTTCCTCATGGAGGAGAAGGTAATTGCTGACCGTGAACCCTATGTTGCAGAACAGCTCTGCTGATCTTTTGACTGGCAAAATATTCCTGTTTGCTTGTCATACACTGATTTTATCATCTCTCCATATTTAATATTACTTCCTGGGATGTGCATCTGAAATCGGTAGGAAAACAACTATCAAAACATAGAACAGTCATTTGGGAAATCTGTGGAAAATACTGTATGGGCCTTTGTGTAGGCAGATTGTCTGCGCTTACTAAGGGAGGGGCTTTCTATCTGGTAGTGCACTTGAAACTTCCTAATTTGCATTAATCCTTTTAAACTGGATTAGATGAAATTCACTTTAAATCTTTTACCCATAGGCTGAATTATGTTATATATTATTCAATTTTGCCTTAAATTTAGTTCAGACTTTTTCCATTTGATTTATCTTCACCTACTTCTTGTTCTTGGTTGTGTTCACCTGGATTGGAAAGCAAAATATCATATGTTCTTATGAGTTGCCTGTTTTTGACTACAAACTTTTGGAAGTACCATAGATCTCCATATCTTTAGATTTTGCCTTGAATGATCAAAGTCCGATACAGTCTCTACTCATCTGTTTTATCATTTAATTAACCTTTTCAATTTTCAAGAGTGTGAATACCTGCCTTGGGTCCACAATAGTTGGGCTTGTATGTTTGCATTGTCTCCTACTTACAGAGGAGGATGTGGATAACCTGAAGCAAGATTAAAAAATTATGCTGTGTGCTAAGGTCATGCATTGGAGTCTCTAGTGGCATCACTGTTACATGTCAGTAGATATGTGTTTCATTAATAGGATATCCCAAAAGCACACTAAACTCATAATAATAATAAGTAACCAATGCCATCTACAAGTTTCAAGCAACCAATGCTTAAAGAATCAGGCAATATTTTCTTTTGCTACTACAAATATGACATGTTTATTGGATCTCTGTCCGCAATCAGATCTTGTTATATAAAAATGTTGATGTAGGGAATATTCTTTTCTCTTAGAATCTACATCAGTTTGAATGGATCTTTCTTCATCTTTCTATGCAGATTGCCAAGCTGCAGTCTGTGGACTCTGGAGATTCCGACTTAAGATGGGTGGAACAATTTAATATTGGTAGCACCGTGATGGGAAAAGTTCATGAAATAAAGGAATTTGGTGTTGTTGTAAGCTTTCAGAAATATGATGACGTTTTTGGCTTTATTTCCCATTATCAGTGTAAGTCCCTTTGAAACATTGAATAATCAGATATCATTTGTTGCCTTGAGAACTAATATTAAGTAAATCATATTCTTTGCAGTAAGTGGAATCCCTGTGGAGACTGGCTCAAGTATTCGCACAGCAGTACTTGATGTTTCCAAGATAGAACGCCTGGTGGATTTGTCTTTGAAGCCAGCTTTTGTGAATAAATCAAAGAAAGTGACCACTAATAGTCCAGCCCAGAAGGTTATTCTTGAATTTGCTATTTCATCATAATGCTGTACCATTCATTCTGTAGGTTTTTATTTGCTTTATTAAAGATCTTTTCTTGAAGAAAAAGTAATAGCTTCTTGCTTTCATACTACTAAGCTTATAACCGAGATATCCCCGAGGGCTAGTGTGCACAGTTAGAAATTTGGTGGATAATGGCCTGTACGTCTATCCTTTTCTACTTACTACTTAGATACCAGGCTTTGGTTTGCGAGAGGGTTCAAGCCTATGATGGGTGGCTAACCCACGCATCAGAAGCTGGGGCCTGTTTTTGTACTAATTCTTCGAAGGAAGATTATTAGTGTTGTATTTTAATTTCTTGTTTTATCTTGCATCTATATTGGTTGCAACACTACTTTTTCTTTTTCATGTATTTGATTACTTTACCTTTTTAAACAGAAACGCAAAAGGGAAGTGCTAGGAGAATTGGAAGTAAATCAAACTGTAAATGCAGTTGTGGAGATTGTTAAAGAGCATTACTTGGCAAGCCTTTCACTTTTTTTTGGCTGTATTCTGTCTAACTTCGATCCATATTGTTAGGTGCGCTTAACATTTTCGATTAAACAGGTTGTTTCACTGCCATCATATAACAACACTCTTGGATATGCATCACGAGCTGATTACAATACTCAAAATCTCCCTCCAAAACCATTTACCAATGGAGAAAGGTAATACGATTTGATGATTTTTAGTTTATTGAAAAAATAAAACTTGATAATTCCTATTCTGTTTGTGTTTACTCTTTAATGTCTTTTTAATTTTCATTTCCTTTATTTATGTTGTCTGGATGGAGAGGAAAATGATTGTAACGAAATTTGTAAAGAAAAATTTTTTGGACCTAACTCAACAAGAGGTGAGGATTGCTCAAGCGCCATGATTGAACAACAGGAATTAACATGGGGCCTAACATCGGGAAAAGAGATTTTGGATGAGTCTTGCTTTAATATCATGTAAAGAAATTCTTTTTGATCTAGCTCAATCCAAAACGGTGAGAATTACCCAAGCCATATAAAGAGACTGTCCATCCCATAAAAGGGGTGCGGGACTCTTCAACGAAAGTGGTGTTTAGAAATTTCAACGGTAAAGCAAATGAGACATGCATATGAGATTATGGGGGTAAATTCTGGGACTTAAACGCCAAGCTGTGGCGTAGTGGTCAATGAAGTGAGTTGAGAATTATGAGACCTTATGATCAAATCCAGCGGAGGCAAAAATATTAGGTGATTTCTTCCTATCTATCCAAACCTTGGTGGATAGAGTTACTAAATGTTGGTGTTGTTGGTAGATAGCAAATATCCTGTGGAATTAATTGAAAATGTTGTGACTTTACATAACATTGAGCTAGGATCTTACAAGTATGACTAGACTTGGGGAGGAAGTAAAGTGAATCAAAAATTCATTATTCAAAGTAAAACTTGCTACTACATGGTTTGCATTTTATGTTTTCTAGATATGCAAATCCATGGATGAGGTAGGTATGATATAGATGAGTTAATCTGCTCCAAAGGGAAAAAACATATTGACGAATCTTTTTGTATGGGTTCAAGTGAAATATGGAATAATCTATATATCTAGCTATGCCAAATTTTCCCTGTAGTGGAAGTGGGAATTTGGCTAGATCCTAAGTTGCTCGAACTCGGTTGCGGGTGTCCAAGATGGCACGGATTTGGAGGTCTGATCGTCATAATCTAGTTTTTATGATTCGGGGATATGGATTCATGTATGGATCCAGGTGTGGGGATTCGCTTAAAAAGTAATTAAAATACCTAATAATAGAGTTATAAAACCTAAATTATGAAATATTATGTGGAAAATTTGAAGAGAATCCTAGTAGGAGATTAAAGGAAAAGGAATGACATAGAAATTTCTATATAAGGGGTGTTCCATTTTTTTCAATTTCACCTTAACTTTTGTATTGATTACGAAAATCATTAAAACTGTCCAGACTTTATCCATAGATTTTGGTTTAAGTACCTAAAATCGGTTGACCAAATCGGACACGGATCCCACACTCATACCCATATCCATGTTGTGTTGACACGAATGCGGCACCAAAAGTGAAGAGTTCGAAGAACTTAGGTTAGATCAGTGTTGTGAAAGGTGATCGCCTTGTTGCCAATGGCGAGAGGCTAGGCGAGGCAACCCTTCGTCACTTTTTAGTTTTGTGGCGAGATGATCTTCAAAAGGCAATGCTATGGCGAGAAAGGCGTTGCTTCTTGTATTTTTTTTTTAAAACGGCGACCAATTTAGGGTTTTAAAAGTTATATGGTAATTTAGGGTTTTATTTCCAAATTTGCACTGTTGCACTCTTAGACTTAGACTGTGACTCCAACTACTCGACTTGATTAGACTTCTCTGGCGATCATCCAAACTTTTTCGATGACCCTAAAGTCTGACCAATACATATTTCTTCTTCAAATTTCTTCTTCCTGCGTTTCTTTTTCCTCCTCCTCCTTCAGACTTCAGAGTTCCTTCTACCGCTGCTTTTTCCTCTCTATTTTGACTTTTGTTTTGTTTTTTTCTCATTCAAGTTCTAGACTTCTAATGTCTACTATCTATTTTCAGTTTTTGGATTGTGATATTTGCTAATATGTTATTGATATTGAGATTTTGATTATCTATGTGCAATTAAATATTTTTAATTTTCGGTATGAATTAGCACCACCCTTCAAAAAAGCGAGCACCTCGCCATGGCGAGGTAGACCATTGTCGCCTTTTTGTCCATCCAACACTGGGTTAGATGGAACTTAAGCTAATGTGAACATTTAATATGCTTTTTACCATGGGTAGAAATGTTGGAGAAACCATCTTTGTATGATGTGTGTGCATATGCCAGTCAGAAGATATAGCTAGCCGATGCTTGAATGGAAGAGTATAGAAGAGAAGGCTACCACAGAATTTGAATCACTTGAGAGGGATGTCAGGAGTTTACACATCTTTCTATCTAGTAGTATTTATTTAATCCCAGTTACAAGAGCCCGTGCTAGCACGGGCTCAATATATATATATTTTTTTGTTTTGATTATGCGACACTGATAGATTTTTTAATATATTTTTAAAATTTTTAAGTTGATTATTGCGACCTATAGTATAATTATGTTATTCTTAAATAATATATGTTTCTTATTTTGTTCAATTTATGTTGCACTTATAAAGTTTATGGCGATAGTTGTACTATATAGTACGTTTTACATAAATTTTAAACAACTTATGTTACTCCATCTGTTCCAATTTACGTGACACTTATAAAATTTCAAGAATCATTTAAATTTTTTCTATTTCTCTTAAATTTTTAAATCGGTAATTATTGTGACTTATCACTGAGTATGTTGTTGTTGCTGGTAATTATTGTGACTTATAGTACTTTTTACATCATTTCAAGTAATATACATAGATTTTTGGATTATTTATGTTATATTTTTTTAAAAGTACTTATTTATCGTATTTGCATACTATCATGTGCTTTTCCTGTCCTTTCTTTTTTCTATATCTAGTTTATTCTGCTTTTGGGTTTTTGAGACGAGGGTTCCCAGGAAACAACCTCTTTACCTCTATGAGGTAGTGGTAAGGTATGCGTACATTCTACCCTCCCCAGACCCCATTTGTGGGATTCCACTGGGTATGTTGTTGTTGTACTTATTTTTCGAGACAAATATAATTATTGAAAGATATTAAAATAGTTATTTAATTTTATTTGTCCAATTTAAAAAGAAAAACTTAATTTATCGTTTTGTGTTTGTTTTATTCTAATTCTAATATTTGCATAACTTAAAATAATTGATTAGGGTGATATAGTAAAATCACTGTTGAAGCAGCTAGAAGAATAATTTATTAGGAACAATATTGTAAAATCGTAGTTGAAGTAACAAAAGAAATAATTAATAAAAATGATATAGTAAACTTAAGTAGCTGACACAGACACGTCAATTAACAACTGTCTGCTTAGACATGTCGATCGTGAGCTGCCTGCTTATTGATACTTATATACATGTATGTGTAATAGGTAAGGGGCTTTATACTTCGTAAGTCAATGGTCAAGAAGTATTAGTATAGTTATGGGGCATGCCAACATTAGAATGACTTATTTTGGGAACTAGTTGCATAAGGGGGGAAAATCGTCTACTGCTATAAGTTGCTAAGAAATTCTTTTACATATTGCTGTAGAAGAATGTAGAGGGAAGCGAGACTGCGATGGTTTGGACATGTGCAGAGACGGAGTACCGATGCGCCCGTTAGGAGGTGCAAGAGGTTGATTTTGGGAGCTACACGGAGAGGGAGAGGTAGACCGAAGAAGTATTGGGGGGAGGTGATCAGACAAGATATGGAGAATCTAAATCTAACCGAGGACATGACCTTAGATAGGAAGGAGTGGAGGTCGCGAATTAGAGTAATAGGCTGATTGGTTGGTAGTAAAGGTAGGCATGATTGGTGTCTCTAGCTGTCGTATGTGTGTTGAATTCATCGTATTTACATATTGACATATGGTTTTTTGTAAGAGTCGCTCTTTTATTTCGATTTCTAGTTCTATTTCTCCCTTTGTTCCCTTTCCTTCCCTTTGCTATATCTAGTTTATTCTGCTTATGGGTTGTTGAGTCGAGGGTCCCCATGAAACAGCCTCTCTACTTCTTACAAGGTAGTGGGAAGGTCTGCGTACATTTCTACCCTCCCCAGACCCCACTTGTGGGATTTAACGGGGTATGTTGCTGTTGTTGTTGTATTGCTGTAGAAGAATGTACTCGTTCTTACTTCATTGATGTACTCTCCATTTCCAGCTTCATGCTACTGTGCTTTCTATTTTATGGATAGCTAAAGTAGGTCATTTTAATTTGATGCTTGCTATTGTGGTTTCTGTTTTATAATTCATTTTTCTTTAATGTAGTATCGTTGCCACTGTAATGGCCCTTCCTTTCTACTTCAACAAGTGGGAGATTGCTCTCTCCATTTCCAGCTTCATGCTACTGTGCTTTCTATTTTATTGATAGCTAAAGTAGGTCATTTTTATTTAATGCTTGCTATTGTGGTTTCTGTTTTATAATTCATTTTTCTTTAATGTAGTGTCATTGCCACTGTAATGGCCCGCCCTTCTCCTTCAACAAGTGGGAGATTGCTGCTGCTGCTCAAGTCTATCAGTGAAGCTATTGAAACATCAAATTCCAAGAGAGCTAAAAGGATATCTAGTTATAATGTCGGATCACTGGTTCAGGCAGAGGTATGTATATCTTTCTTGGTAATACTTACTCTTCTGCATGAATGATTCAGATCAGAAATTAGCTTGGGAATATATTTTATCTTTTCTATTAACTGCAGATTACTGAAATAAGGCCTCTTGAACTGAGACTAAAGTTTGGGTCCAGTTTCCATGGGAGGGTGCACATAACAGAGGTAAGCAATTACTTGATGACTTCTTCTCAAATGGTTGTTTAATGATACAATGAGTTCCCCTCTCCACACTCGAGTTCCTCCCTTTCGCAACTGAAAAAGAAAGATAGTATACCTGATAATAGAATTCCTTGCCTTCTTGAAAGAAAAAAAATAGTAGAAAAAAAAGATAAATGTAATTTAATTTTTGTGTTTCTTAACTTGTGTCTTTCAATTCTTGATGAATAGGCGTCGGATGACAATGATGCTGAAGCTCCATTTAGTAACTTCAGATTTGGGCAGACTCTAACCACAAGGATCATTTCAAAGCTCAATATGTCAGAAAGTGTTAAGAGAGGCTATCAGTGGGAGCTATCCATTAAACCGTCGACGCTTGCAGGTAATATGATAACATGGCCAAGTATGGCATGAGACTTTTTTTTGTTTTTGGAGTAGTACCTCTTGTGAATTCCCTTCACTTGAGTGGCTTCTACCTTGTCCACTTTGAACATATTTGCTGTTAGATCAAGTGCCACCCCTGTAAAGCCCCATAGATTGTCTGAGTTTAGTTTTGGCTGTGAAACTCCAGATGGTATCTTGGGAGAGTACAATAAACTGAAATTTGTATTGTGTGATATATAACTACAAGGTTTGCTGCCTTATTTTTGTCTCTTTGTAAGCCCCACAAGCCTGACATGTGTAATAGGGGATGGTTACCCAATCCTTATGTCTTTGAATGCTTCTTTTATGTTGTTTACTAACAACAAAAAATCTCGTGATTCTATTCTTTCCTATATACCAGAGATGTTGGGGTAGTCTCTGGTTGGTCTATTATTCCCAGTCTTATATATTTGTGGTCGGTATATATATTCATGATGCTGAAAACTCTTCAGTTTTAGATCAACAAATCACATTTGTTGTTTCCATGAGCTTATTTTCACATGTTCACTTTGAAGCTTGAAAGTCTTGTATTTCTTTTGTGAGTTCCAATGGATATGGTCAGAATAGTTGCGGAAAAGGTTTGTCCCGTTCAAAGAGGAAATAAAAACCAAAATATATCTTATGCGCTACACTTGTTACAATATTCAGATTAACATTTGTAAAATAGACACGATTCAATCATGTTGAAGTGATGCAAGTCTGCTTTTATTTTGAAGGTATCCCTTTTGACTATGGTTGTTCTGCTTTCGTTTCCAGGATCTGATGTAACTGAACCAGTTAAAAAATTCAGTTATTCAACTGGCCAGCTTGTTTCTGGCTTTGTATATAAAGTTGACAATGAATGGGCTTGGCTAACGATATCTCGAGATGTTAAGGCCCAGCTTTACATCTTAAATAGCTCCACTGAGCCTAGTGAGCTAGATGAATTTCAGGAAAGGTTCTCCGTCGGAAGGGCCTTCTCTGGTTATGTTTTACGTTATAATAAGGAGAAGAAGTTAGTGCGCTTAATTTCTCATCCAGTATTGGTTGATCCAGAAACACCTGTCTGTCAAGGAGATGGTCCCATGGATCATTCAAGTGAAAGCATGGCATTTCATATTCGTGAAGGCAGTATTTTGGGTGGCAGGATTTCCAAAATCCTTCCCGGTGTTGGTGGATTGCTCGTTCAGATTGATCCTCACCTATATGGTAAAGTTCATTTCACTGAACTGACAGATCCAGGGGTAGCCGATCCTTTGTCTGGATATCATGAAGGACAATTTGTAAAGTGCAAAGTGCTGGAGATTGCTCATTCAAGCAAGGGAACCGTTCATATTGATCTCTCGCTGCGGTCTATTTCAGACGGAACCCACAAGCAGAAACTCTCTGCACACAATGACACACTGTAAGTTCCAGATTCCTTGCACTTGAATTTTCTAAGGACTCATCCTAAGACATCTACAAGTATGCGTTCGTCCTCTTGCATTACTTCTTCAAGGTCAACATGCATGAACTCCATGAGACTGGGGACATTTATAATCTTTATCGGTAATAGATTTCTTATCATGCTGCAAAAACAAAACATGCTACAAATGTTTTTTTCTTTTTTAATGTGATGGTGCTTCTAGCAAATTAAAAATAGTTGTTGCCTGAGCCTTCAGGCTGTTTCTGGAGAGTTCTCTTCAATGAATGCTAAGGTCAATGTTTATTATGCACTTGATCCCAATGATGGCTTCTGTTATCCAATGTGCATTGGAGCTTTTCATGCTTTCACTATTCTCCTCCTTGCAGACCTGAGGGAGTCAAATTAGCTGACTAGGCAGGACGATGGAGGTTCTGTTCACTGAATTTAAAGTCTGATGTGTGCTATGCGCTTGATTCTAGTTACGACTTCTGTTACCCAAAGTGCATTGGACCTTTCTTATGTATTCATGATCCTCCTCCCTGCAGCCCCAAGGAGGTTAATATAGATGATTAGCCCAAAATGTCCTGTTATAGTTGTCTCATAATATATTAGGTAAATTGGCTATAGAATTGGTAAAGTAGTTGTATTTCTTTGGAATCTCACTCAATGCTAGAGGGTGGACGGGCTATTTCCTTGTTTGTCCTAGGAAATAAAAGATGGGGGAAAGTAAAGTGAGCCCTTCCACATAAGCGTTTCCATCCCTCTACACCAAAATAAACAATTTAGATGTCTTTCCAACTGCACCAAACAGTTGAATGAGAAGGTTGTTACTTGTACTAAAAGAAGTACTCAGTCACTCAGTGAGGCTATCTAACAATTATTTCAATGTGGATATATAGGGTGTTAGCACCCATATCATTTTCATACTTCTTTTTGTATCATTTACGTACTTCTTTTTGTTTCTTGATTGATTTTTTTGGTTTTCTTTGTTAATTCTTTTTTCAGGAATTTTCGTGTATTGGTGGAGAAGATTGAGGATCTTCACCCAAATATGATGGTGCAGGTACAGCATGAATTAGATATTTCCTTTTTTCTTGCAAGCTGCATGAATATGCTGTCGTGCTTTTTCTGTAGTTTTCTTACCCTTAAACCTTTAATAACCTTTTGCTTGTGTCTTCATTCCCTTTCCCTGCAAAAGATAATGCACAACATTGATGTATGCTGAACTCTGATAGATGTCCGTAAGTTAGTTTTGATGGCATATGGTATTGAATCATATATATTACCATTCTAATTGGAAACTAAAAGATTGAAGGGTTCTTAAAGATGAAGAAAGCCTCATCTTCCTTATCATGTAGAAGTAAATTCCCTTTCTTTCCTTGTGTCTAAGGGATGTATTCTTTCTTGAGGTGGAGAAAATCATATGACTCCCTTTCTCCCTCGAACAAATTGAAGTGATCTTCGTAATATCTCATGGACATCTAGCTATAAAGTTACCAGTCGTTCCTTACAGACGATAATCTGTCCTACTCAATTCTTTTCAATTTTCCCAAAATCCCATAAGGATGATAACTTCCATTGCTATTCATCCAACATCGACTTCTCGTGAATTATATAAATCCTTCACTATAAGGGTTCGTTTGGCAGGGTGTCTAAAAATAATGCTAAATAAATAGTATTATAAATACTTGCATTAGTAAAGCTTGTATTGGTTATGCTTGCATTAATTAAGAGATATTTCTTATGCATTGTTTGGTTTGGAGTATTAAAATAGCATGTATTTCGCAATTTGTTTTAAAAAATAATTATTTACAAAGGTACCCTCCACAAATATGATGAAAAAGATGTAAAAAAAGGTTTTGAGGGGCAATTGAGTCTTTATCCATGCTAATGCATGCATTAAATCCCCTTGCATTACTAATACCTAGAAATCCATGGTATTAGTAATACACACCTTAATACACAATAGAATGTATAGCTAATGCAACATGAAAAAGTGTACCAAACAAGTACTACTAATACACCTAATTAATGCATGCATTGTTTATGCTAATATACTCTACCAAACGACCTGGAAGTGGCATAAACTAACTGATACCCTACATATTTAAACATCAGATTTCACATTCATAGACAAATTTGCATCTTAGCGAGAAGAAGCTAGCATTTAGCAGCTAATGCTCTACGCCCTTAAAATACAAAACCAAACCATTTTGAGATATCTTTTAAACTTCAAGTCTCTCTCTCTTCTATGAACTGACCTCAGCCCGCATGGGTTCCCAATAGAATATCTTCCCTAATATCAACGTATGTGTTCTGAGCCATCCCTAGGTTCCATCACATATCTCCATTGTTCTGTCCCTTATAAACTGTTTGCCCCCTTGTTCACCATGACCCTTTTTCATCCTCATACTTGTCTCTAGTTAACCTTTCTCCACATGGCTGTCACAATATCAAATCAAAATATATCAAGTGCCACTTTGCTGAATGATTGATCTCTTCTGGTAATGTGGCTGACTTCTTAAATGAATATGCATCATATTACGTGGCAAGATTTTAATGTGTACTTCAATTTTTATCAGTGTTAGTAACACTGTCTTCAGATGCATCTTCTATCAGCTGTCCACTATTATCAAAATCTTGAAGTAACTCTGTTGCATCACATGCATAATTGTTCTTGGTTTTCCATCCTGCCTTGCTGCTGGAATGTTAATTCACCTTTCATTTGAAACTTCTTTCGCACTTTCTCAAGTCTGAATTTTTTTGTGCTGCTCAAGCAACTGCCTCTTGTATTTTGTATAGAAAATGGATGTGGACCGAGGTTGTGACAGATTCATTCTTCTCTCTCTCTCTCTCTCTCTGTGTGTGTGTACATAGTTCACCTTTCAGTCAGAAGTAGCTGTGGTAGTAATCACTATAGACATATCATAGGGAATTCGAATGGAATCTTTCATCATCCTTCATTCTCATATATGCAGAAAAGCACCTCATATCTTTTTCGAGGCGTCCCAAGATCTGATCATTTTTGTATACGAAGGCCTATATAAAGAAAAACCACTTTGCCTAGAATCCCAAGTTGCCTCCCTTCTCCAGGCCAATATTAATCTACCATAACAATAGGATACTCTCTTTTTGCGAATTACTGTGTTTATCCTAGTGATACACAAACGACGAAAATCTATCTTTTCCTATCCCTATCCCGATGAGCGGAAACTAAGCCTTGCTTGCTGCTTGTAGACTCAGAAATTTCGTTAGAATAGAAGTTAAAGAGGGTATTTATGCTCGTTGTGTTCTTTATATGGGCATCTGAGGCCCATCGATAATATTAATTTGTCTAACATTATAATATGAAGTGATTTCTCAGGTATCAAAGAAAAATAAAAGATATAAACTGATCATATTCTAAAACGCTTTCGTAAAATCATCTTATCTTTTAGTCTTTCTATGTTACTGCATCTGCTATTATGATTGATTTCTTTCTGCCATTTAAAGTGTAATGTGGAGGTTCCTTTTCCATGTTTTACTTTTAGGCATATGTGAAAAATGTAACGCCGAAAGGTTGTTTCGTAATGCTTTCGCGCAAAGTTGATGCAAAAATTCTCCTGTCAAACTTGTCTGATGACTACGTGGAAAATCCAGAGATAGAATTCCCGGTTGGGAAACTTGTCATTGGAAAGTAAGTTTTCTCAGTATGGATATTGTTTAATTCTCTCAATCCTCATGTTCTCATATACTAAGTTCCTATGCTACAGGGTGGTCTCTGTGGAGCCATTGTCCAAGCGAGTTGAAATTACTCTAAGGACATCAAGTGCAATTGGTGCTCCCAAGTCTGATAAAGATGCTCTAAGTAATTTGACTGTTGGGGATGTCATATCTGGCAGAGTCAAGCGAGTTGAACCGTATGGTTTGTTTATCACAGTTGATCAGACAAACTTGGTATGTAACCGGTCACTTCCAGTAGTTTTTACTTGGTAGTAAGTTATGACCTAAGTGACGACATTATTACTTTTGAAACATGGATCTAACTCAGTTCATTGTTAATAAATCAGTCTACATCTTTTTATGTTATTGTAATTTCATCAGCTGTAATGAATCCTGACTCTTTACTGATAAGTGCATTTTATCCTCCTTTCTACTTGCATCAGCTATAAGACAGTTCTCTTTTCTTTAAGAACCTTCTGATACTAATCATGAATGTATTCTTCTCGTCAGTTTGCAATATTGATGACCTATAGTTCCTATGGAAATTTTGTGTTTTACTTATGCTGATGATTCCAGCTTCATTTTCTAGGTTGGGTTGTGCCATGTTTCAGAAATCTGTGACAATCATGTCGACAATATTGACTCTAGACACAAAGCTGGGGATAGAGTGACAGCAAAGATTTTAAAGGTAAGTGCTTCTTCTGTATGATACTCCAGATCGGCAGTGTAGACATATTTTGGAATACACGAAATTTTATCATGACAAAAGGGAAAGGGAGATTAATGAAAAAGAATTTTATTTATAGGCTTTGTTTGTGTCATTTCTGCCATCTGGTTCTGTTATATTCAAACTAATTTTTTTCTATGTTTTGCCAGGTGGATAGGGAAAGACATCGAATTTCACTAGGGATGAAGAATTCATATTTTAATGATGCTACGAGTGTTGAAACAGATACAAGGCCGAGTTCTGGTTATGCAGTGAATGGAGATGCTATTTCCATTGGTGTTGAATCAACTTCTTCACCCGAGAGGAGCTGTCAAGGCCAGGAGGATCTTGATGGTGAATCTGTTGATGGGAAGGACCTGTTCCTTGCTGAAGTTGAATCTCGGGCATCTGTACCACCACTGGAGGTCCCACTAGATGATACAGACAATTTGGATATTGGTGATGTAGTTAATCAAGACTCAGGTAATGCTACCAATTTCGGTACTTCAGATGACAAGAACAAGAAACATGCAGCAAACAAAGCTAAAAGATTGAGGTACTGTTTGAACCATTCTTTCTTTCTTACCTGTTCTTCTGGTTTGCTTCATAGAGAGCAATGTTGTCGATATCATAACTGTTTTTATGTGATACAATCTTTTTAAGCAGGGAACAAGAAATTAGAGCTGCTGAGGAAAGATTGCTGGAACAAGACACTCCCAGAGATGAAGATGAGTTCGAGAAATTAGTTAGAAGTTCCCCAAATAGCAGCTTTGTCTGGATAAAATACATGGCATTCGTGCTGTCTTTGGCTGATGTGGAGAAGGCACGATCAATTGCAGAACGGTAAATCTTTTTGAAGTTATATTTTCTTCATCTAAAACAAATCATGAATTTTATTTCTGGCAAGTGAAGTGTTTAAACAAGCAAACATCTTGGTAGTACAAGGATGTAGCTGGAACTTTATCCTTTTTAGAATAAACCTTTGGTAATATTTGATATTTAAGTTCTTCGGACGTGAGCTGTTTTTTGTTGTTGTTCTTCTAAACTATGAATGTTTCTTGTGATTCAAAATTCAATGTGATGGAACATTCAATCTATTAATGGGACTGTAAGATTATAATGGCTTGTTTACCTTGTCAAATTGCCAAGCAAGAAAAGCTTATTTTTTAACAGGTAAGTAATGCATATTCATTGGGAAAAAAAAGAAGAGAAAAATCTAGCAGTAAGTTTGTTCTAGTACGCTTACACAGTCGGAACCCTACTACAAGAAAAAAGCAAAAAGAAAGGCTTCCTTCTATCAGTACCTATCTTTGTAGTGAGTTGATGAATAAGTCAAGCTATTTTTCATCTTTGAGATCCTGAAGATTACACAAAATGCCAAAAGCCATAAGCATCTAGCTTGCTCTTCTGTATTGATCTGCTTTTCCTTCAAAACCTTTTGCTTCTTTCCTTCCAGAATATCCAACAGACACAAGTTGGTTTTCCAAATTTTTCTCGTTGCTTCCTTAATCCTTCAACACCTCAGATGGTCTGGATTCCTCACTATACAATGCATGAAAGACTTCTTGAACAGGTTAAAATGAATACCAGAATTTGGCACAGGACACTGACGGAATAAATGGCTGCAGTTTTCTTCATCACGGTTACACATAAAGCACCTGTTGCATAATGAATTCCCTCAATCTCTCTAAGTTTGTTGAGTCAGGCACTCCTCATGCGCAACCAATCACATAAAACAGCTAACTTTGTAAGGACCCTTGAACTTCCACTATTTTTTTCATGACCAACTCATGTGGTTGACCCTCTCACTGTCAATCTAACGATCCACATATTGGGCAAAGACTATCTTGGGCAGGTATGCCATCACATTTAAGAGACTCAAGATATTTGTGATCTATATGGCTTTTGAGTGCTCCCTCTGTTCCATTATATGTGGCACTTTTTCCTTTTTGGTCTGTCCCAAAAAGAATGTCACCTTACTGTGGAAACAATTTAACTTTAGAATTCCCTTTTTATCCTTAATTGAAATGGTTCTTGGCCATACAAATATCTAAGAATGATTTTAGACCACAAGTTTTAAAAGTCTTCCTTTTTTTTCTTAAACACCGTGCCAAGTCAAAGGGGGTCACATAAAATGGGACGGAGGGAGTATCACTTCTGCTCCTAAGGTTCTTTGCATGGAACAATTAAAAGAATCTTTGCAAAGTTAAAGCCCAACTCATACTTGGCCATGTGGGAGTGCCGATTTTTTGTTCTTTGTCGTGCATTAGTTTAGTGTTCTTAGGTACTATTGAGTTGTGAAATGTGATGGAAAATTATGTATGACTTGTTAATTGTGTCTTGGTTCTTTTCTCAAGGGCTTTGCGGACAATAAACGTACGAGAAGAGTTGGAAAAGCTGAATGTTTGGGTTGCCTACTTCAATTTAGAAAACGAGTATGGAAATCCCCCCGAGGTACATTTAAACAATGATACTGAGCCATTTTTTATGTTTGTTATATTCACATTTCAGTTACAATATTTGCTTCTGAATCCCATATTATTGATTACGATCCAGGAAGCTGTTGCAGAAGTATTCCGAAGAGCATTGCAGTATTGTGATCCCAAAAAAGTGCATTTGGCCTTGTTAGGGATGTATGAGAGGACTGAGCAACACAAACTCGCGAATGAACTTCTTAACAAGATGGTTAAGAAGTTCAAGCATTCGTGCAAGGTACTGGCACCTAAGAGTGGTTTTGGAAATACTTTTGCTGATCCTTATTTTGTTCCTGCTAACTCTTTTTGTCCTTTGTGCATTTAGGTGTGGCTCAGGCAGGTTCAGTGGCTGTTGAAACAAAACCAAGATGGAGTCCAGTCAGTGGTGAATCGTGCTTTGCTAAGTCTTCCTCCACGCAAGCATATTAACTTTATTACACAGACAGCTATTCTTGAGTTCAAGTGTGGAGTTCCTGACAGGGGTCGCTCCTTATTTGAGAAGACGCTTCGTGAGTATCCAAAGAGAACTGATCTGTGGAGCGTATATCTTGATCAGGTACTTGTATTAAACTGCACTTCTATGGGTGGGTGAAGAAAATCTTTTTTAGTGTATATGACTTAAAACTAAACCAAATGAACAGGAGATTCGTCTGGGAGATGCAGATGTGATCCGTGCCTTATTTGAAAGGGCAATTACTCTCAGCCTTCCACCCAAAAAGATGAAGGTGATTATTTTATTTTCAAGACCCTTGAATATTCGTTAAGATGTTTCTTTCAATTGGTTTTCTTCTTGTTTTATGATGGTGGTGCCCTATCCCTTTCTAATGGTTTGTGATATCTGGAAGGTGATTATTTTATTTTCAAGACCCTGAAATATTCGTTATGATGTTTCTTTCAATTGGTTTTAAGATGGTGGTGCCCTATCCCTTTCTAATGGTTTGTGATGTCTGGAATGCAGTTCCTCTTTAAGAAGTATCTTGAGTACGAAAAAATGCTTGGTGATGATGAACGAATGGAAGCTGTGAAAAGGAAAGCCATGGAATATGTTGAGAGCAGTCTTGCTTGAATGCAATCCAGCAGTCATGGAACTACACTTGACATGGTTCCAGAGTCAATATTGCTGGAGAACAGATCATCACATGGTACTATGCCCAATTCAGAGATTGCCTTGAAGTTGAAACTGTCTGCTGTTGGGACGTACAAATACAACTAGCTGTGGCCACGATCTGTTGAAAGTAACGTCCCCAGCACTATACCTGCCATCTCTTGTTGGACCACAGTTGATTGATTGAAATGCAAGTTTTTTGGAACATGCTAGAGAGCGCAGAAGCATGTTTTTTTCCGAAAAGTCACCTCAATTTTGTTACTTGTGCAAAGAAGTCATTTTTGGAGAAATCGCGGTGTAAAATGAATCTCACTTTTATGCAAGAGAGATGATATTGCGTAGGCGTTAGTGTATGAATATGGGTTTCAGTGAATGATGATTTAGTCATTACTGGTGCTATAAATTTTCTTGGTCTATGAAAGCAGGTTGGTGCGATTAATAGTCTTAAGTCCGTCCGATGTCCGCTTTGCTATTGCTTTTGGTGATTGGAGAATAGTGTAAGGAATATTAAACAAAAGTATGCTGCAAGGCAAAGCCGATTGAGAATATTACAGTTAGCCCTCACCCAAACCATCTTTAATATCTCAAGAATTCATGGGTATAAAACTTCAACATTTGCTGAATAAACAGGGAAAGGGACTAAGGGGTACCATATATTGTCCAAACATTATACCATCTAAACGATCAAATGATTGATCAATGATCGATTTCCATCAAATAGAAAAGACTTCAAATATTAACAACATAGAATGTAAAAGCCTCAATGGGCCAACATATACATTAATGTCTCAAATACAAGCAAGAATGAAAATAGTAGAGATCTTTACAAAGGGCTCATCACAAAAGGACTAGTCTCGAACACCTGCAAATCAAACTCACATACCTTGGTAAGCTTAGGAAGAAGGAATTTAGTGTTGGTGAAAGAATTCCTTTGAACCCTAGCCTCCTTAGCTTGTTTTTGAAGAGAGAAAAAGTGCCTTTGGAAATTATGAGAGTACGAGAATGAAAGGAATGGGAAATTCTTAGGGTTGAGGATCTGATTTAAGGTCCTAAAGTTCACCAAAATGATTTAGTTTTGAATTGTGATTGGCACAAAGGACAAAATTGCATTTCACTAAAACTATTGGAATGGACCTACGAAAGCCCTATTACGGGTCGTGGTTTGAAACCTGGATCGTAGTCCTGGTCATCTTGTTCTTCTTTTCCAATCTTCAGAAATTGTTGCCAAAACCCTAATCATGAAACCCCAACTTACAAGTCGTCCTTTGACTTAGGTGTCGTGGTTGGACTAGTGGAATCCTTCCACACTTAGTGGAATTTCTCACTTTCCTGGACCTCATCTACAAAGGGTTTCTGTGGACTGTGCTGTTAATCGTAGGTTGCGTTCCAGAAACTCCAAATTTCCTTCATGTCTAAGTACCCTCACTTACGACCCCTTCCATGGGTCGTGCATTGACCTACGAGCCGTTAAATGACTTTATAGGTTGCCCCACACTTGGAAATTTTTTCCCTTTCCTGAAGTTCATTTTCATGGTCAGACCTATGCTCGTGGTTCCATCTACGGGTCATAGTGTCAACCTTGTAAATTTGACTTTGGTCATTTTTCAGTTCAACTTTTCTGTACTTCTAGGCTTCTAAACTAAGGGTCATTACAATATCTCCCCCCTTGGGAACATTCAGCTAACAACCCAATATGCATGCAAAAATACAATTTAAATATCTTTTCATGAAAATCTCAAAATTTATACTTAATATATATCTCAAAACAATCCATAAACATAGAAATAGGTGTATGCATCATGCGAAACTAAAATGCAAGGAATTGAGGTTTTAGGCAAGAATGACTTAATATCTTAGGCTTGAATAGAGTGGAATAGATACATGTAATGCTTCATCATATTCGCCTTCGCTCCCCATGTAGCACCCTCAACTGGTTGATTCCTTTAAAGCACTTTAAGGGATGCAACTTCCTTGTTCCTTAGTTTTTTCACTTGTCGGTCTAGAATCTCAACTCTTACATATTATATCATATATTTCACACCAAACAATTCCTAATTGTTAATCTTCAGATAAGTTATCTCAACTTTTGCAACCAAATAAGAGATTAAAGGGCACTCAAAAATTATCCCAAAACTAATTTCTTTTATTTGTCACACCAAGCAACCCATAATAGTTTAAGAATAAAAAAGCAACAACATTTTTTTTTTTTTTGAATTTATCTACCAAATATTTTTATTTTATAAATTATAGTATAAAAATTAATACATCCGTGGAAAATATTTTTTTAAAAAAAAGAAAAAAAATCAATGGACTATTTAGGAATTGTAGTCATTTTTCTACTATATTAGAAGAGCGAGTAGCAGACACGAGGATTGACATGCCTGTTTCATCTACTTACTTAAACAGACAGTTGTTCATAGACGTGTCTGCTTCAGCTGTTTGATTTTATTATATCATTTTTATTAATTATTCTTCCATTAATGTAGCTATGAATTTACGATGTTGCCCCTAATTAATTAGTTCTTCTTAAAAGAGAGCTGCCAACTAACGTGTCTGCTTCAACTGCTCTTCAATTGATGTAGTTATGAATTTACAATATTGTCCCTAATTAATTATTTTCTTCTTAAAAGGCAGCTACCGATTAACGTGCCTACTTTAGCTGCAAGCATGAGGATCGACATGTCTGCTTCAGCTACTTGCTTAAGCAGACAACTGTAGTTTGATGTGTTTGCTTCAACTGCTTGATTTATTACGTCATTTTTAGTAATTATTTTTTCAATTAATATAGCTATGAATTTACGATACTGCCCCTAATTAACTATTCCTTCTTAAATGGCAACTGATTAACGTGTTTGCTTCAACTGTTTGCTTAAGCAAACAACTGTCCTTTGACGTGCCTGCTTCAGCTGCTTGATTTTATCATATCTTTTTTTATTAATTATTTCTTCAATTGATATAGCTATGAATTTAAAATATTGTCAATTAACGTGCATGTTTCAGCTACTTGATTTTGCTATGTCGTTTCTATTAATTATTCCTTTGACTGCTTCAGCTGTAAACTTACAATATTACACCTCCCCCCCCCCCCCCCCCAAAAAAAAATAAAAAATTAAGACAGTTGTCGATTGACGTGCCTATTTTGGCTGATCGATTTTACAATATTATCCCCTAATAAATGAAAGTATTATAAATCTCAATAACTAACAATATTTGATTAACTCTTGAAAGTCTATCGATGTTGCATACATTGGGAAAAAAGTAATATATATATATATATATATATATATATATATATATATATATATATATATATATATATATATATATATATATATATATATATATATATATATATATATATATATATATATTAATAATTAATAATTTAAAATATTTAAAACATATATACAAAATTCAATTAAATCTCGAATCAGTGTCGCATAAATACCATATATTATTTGAAAATGATTTAAAATTTATATAAATCACAATAATTAAAAAAATTAAAAATACCTAAAAAATTATATTAAAATTTACTACACATTCATTGAGATAAAATCAAATGATCCAATCAAATTGTTGGCCTGCGTTGTTCATCTAGTTCCTATCTATGAATCGGATAGCAGAACCATTTTCATTCTTGAAAGAAACAGTAAAGTAACTACAGAAGAGCCATGAACTTGGCTTCCATAATCCATAACAACACCACTCAATCCCCTCCCAAGTTCGTCTCCACCTCCTACAAGATTTCCCCAATCTCTTCGCCTTCTAGATCCCCAAAATGGGTTCTAGCTCCTCTTCGCTTTCCACCACCCATTTTAGGTAATGTAGATTTCTACTTTTTTTGCCCATCAATGCTTGGTTAATTTGAATCTGAGATGTCGTGCTTCATGACCCACTTCATTAAGCAGCATGTTTGGTGATTGTATATCACCAATTCTTCATGAATATGGTATTTTAAAGTTTCTTTTTGTGTGCAGTTGGGTGTAATTGTAGAAGAAGTTATAGTGCGGTGGTTTCCTCCTTGAGAAAATCAGAACAAGGGGAAGAAGAATTGTCGACTGCTGGTTAGAAATTACTAAAATTCTTATTACTCTACTTGTTTTCTTATGAAAGGAAAGAACGAAATGATAAGAATTTGGTACTTCCACTATTACCCGAACCCCGTTTGAACCCCCGAACCCCGTTTGAACCTCAAATCTCGTTTGAACCCTGAACCCTGTTTGAACCTTGCTTGAACCCTGAACCCCGTTTGAACCCTAACTGGAGTTCAAACGGCACTTAATGGCACTAATGATATTAAGATGTATCATAATACATTTGTTGTTGATTAAACAGAAGAAAGAACTCAAGGGTCTGGCAATTATGTGTCTTCTATCAGGACGGTTGCCTTGTGTGTAAGTAATCTTGCTATAGTCATAACAGCACTTATTGTTTTTCATACTGATGTAGAGCACTCTAAATTGAAGGAAATATAGTGATGAATATAGGTGTTTTCAGCAGTGGCATTTGGTGTTGGCGTAGGGTTCACTGAAGGAGTTGGCAAGGCATCTGAATTTTTTGCTGGGTAAGGAGTCAAACTACTTTTCTCAGCCTGAAAATTTTGGAAATACTTGATGTTCTTTGTTGTTTTAAGATGATCGAACCTCTAGTGCTGATTGCGACTATGGAATACGCAGTACTTGGCAATTATATTCAACGCTAACAAGAATATGAAGCTATTTAGAGTTGCCACTATATAATATCTCCGTGATTTAAATGAGAAGAAAGTAGACAAAAGGAGAAATATTTTTTCAGGAGTGGTAGTCACCACGTAGAAAATAGTAATCTGACAATGTGTTTCAACGCGAGAAACTTGTGGTTTTCCTTTGCTGGAGAGACATGATCTAGATCCACAACTTCTATCAGATCACAGTCCACGTAAGAAGTACCTTACATTTGAGAGGACTAAATCCATCCAAAACAATAAAGTTGAAATAATTTGGATTGGACTGAGGATTGATTTCTACTCAATACTGATCGGAGTTTGATTTTTCTTTATTAATCAATATTATACAATTGTTCCCTTCCTAGGTCTTCTAATTGTTCCTATCAAAGTTACCAATATTAGTTATATATTTTCAGGTATCTGCTGGAGCAGAGTTTGTCAGTGGACAATTTATTTGTATTCGTTCTGATATTCAAATATTTCAAAGTACCACTTATGTATCAGGTGTGGTGCTTATCTTTTCTGCTCTTATTGTCCGCACTCGCAACGTTGTATTCCTTCTGGTCCTACTTTTACTTTATATAAACTGGACCGGGTGCTCTCGTATTGTTAATGATGAGACCTTGTTAATGATGCAAATGTGTGTATTGGGTCTACAGAACCGGGTGCTCTCATATGGAATTGCTGGTGCAATAATCTTTAGATTGTCTATCATACTGCTAGGAACAGCAACCCTGCAGGTTGGCTGCTAATTTCATTGCAGAAACATGTAATTACACAATCATGCAAAAGTTTCAACTTCCAAGTACATCCTCCTAAGTACGCATTATTTGAAACTATTCATGTTTATCATTTCTGTCATTTCAGAGGTTTGAGGCAATTAACTTACTGTTGGCTGGGATTCTTCTATACTCATCATTCAAGGTGAATTCTCTTTTATCTACATTCACGTGAATTAAAATACCATCTTTTAGCTTCTTTTTCTTGTTGACGCAATTTTCTTAACAAGATAAACTTATGTAACATGATCCTTAATTTGCCTTGATGTAGTCATGTTGAATGATTGTGACTTGAGCGTGGATACTTTATATTAATTCTTCACATCAAAAATAGCAAAGTACTTATACCTTATGCTTATACATACATATGTGTGATACTTATACATACATGTACCTGATACTTAAAGATATCTATGCTGGATGCATATTCTTAGTTGTGTCCAAGTAACATACATTTTTTATTTTGCGAAGCCCATGTAAGATAGATATAACGAGCAAGGTAGGAACAAGGGTGGGGTTTAGGAGTGCCACTTGGATACTTAAATTTTCATGATATCACTTTGAGGCCTCAAACAGTCTTTTTTCTGTTCATAACTGTCTTGTTCCGGTAATGCTTACAATGTTCATTTTCTAAACCTGCTATATTTGTTGTAAAGGATCTTAAGAAAGAACACAATGAATACCAAATTAGTTGAATTAGCATATATGTTGTTTTGAAAGTCGCGACGTTTTTATTTTAGTGATGTTGCTAAAATATTAAGGGCAACTACTTAAATTTGTTGATATAATCCCTTTGAGGAATCCACATCAACTTTGTCAATTGTATCATCCGGTAGAAGTAACTGAAAGTATATTGAATGCAGTAAAAAGGTGGGAGAGGGGATTAAATCCTTGCTCTCAGCGACTCAACCAGGATAAATAGATGCTTTATTCCTTTTAGGACCAACATAGACATAATCCTTTTGCCATCACTTAAACTCCAACCACTGAGCATGGTTCTAACACAAAAAGGAAAAAGAAAAAAGAAAAAAAGAAACTTACTGAGATGCTATATGATTTCATAATTGAGAAAATATAGGTGACACTGGAGCCAAGAAGATCTGAAGGTACAGAGTGTTACATCGTTCAGTACAATTGTGAATTTATTACATTGTTCCTTTAGTTTCTCTTTCTAGGAGTTGGTTGCATATCACCATGGAACTTCACAGAAATTGAGTTGTTTGCATATCAGTATGAAACTACACAGAAATTGTTGGTGCTTTTCCTTTAGTTGAAAGAAAGTAAATCATCATGAAGTACATGTCAATTGTCAAGAATGAACGTACAAATAGTGCAGCAGATTGTTTGCCAATCTTCTGATGCCACTCTTACCTCTCCCTTCAAAGGTAGAGAAGAGAATGGATAGAATAGCCAGAGAATTTTGCTGGAAAGGCAATAAGATAAAGTTTCTGGAAGAATGTAATTGTAAAGGTTTTATTAGATGATTTTGTTGCATACACCTTCTTCGGGTAATGGACAGAGTTTAGATTCTTGCAAAATACCTGGAGATGCCATATTCCTGTGGAAGAGCAGTTCCTCGACTTGTACTGCTTGGCACTTCATGTCATGCTATCAATGCTGCCTGAAATTTGAATTTTACTAATCAAGGCTGAAAGTTTGTTGGAAAGAGACTGCTAGATATTCACTGCAGTTCCCCTGTCATGTGAAAATGGGAACTAATATACAAACTTAGCACAAAGGCGCTCACCTGTTGCAAACAGTTGTAAGCTAACTAGAAAAACACCCATAGGATACCTTAATGGGTTCATACATTGCTTTCTAATCTATATTGTTGTCACAAGAACATTTTTGCAATTAAATTCATGATACCTATTCTTTTGTTATCTCATCATAGCTGTTCACTGGAGAAGAAGAAGATGCTGATCTATCTGACAATTTCATTGTGAAGACCTGCCAGAAATTCATTCCTATCACATGTAAAATTTTCTCTGCATCTTTGCATAATTAGGTGCAATATTTGGTTTCTAGTTGGTTATATGTTCTCCTGCAAATCATTGTTGATGTGAATTTTTCTTATGTTGGTGTACTGATTTTGTATTAGTTGTTCTGGAATAATTGAAATGATCAGGTCCAACTACAACAACAACTGCTAGTTTGATTTATTCTCGTGATACTTCTTTTTAAACTTTGAGTTGGTTATTCTGGAGTTCTCAAAGGTATTCACTCCAAGAACGTTAATTGTTTCCTATGCTGATTTCTCAATCCTAGCTTGTAGTTGAGAACTTTGTGTAAAGTTTACACAAAAATCATTAAGTTGTGCATGCTACAAACTGGAAATTTAAGAGAGGACCTTCTCTCTTCTTCCTTTTTTGCTGTCCCCTTTCAAAGGATGTGCAATGTGATTCTGTATAGGTGCATAATGTGATCACTTACTTTCAGAGACATACTTTGTGAAAGTAAGTTATGCTCCAATTTCTTTTTTTTTTCTGAAAATAGAACTTACAAGTTTATATATATGACATACTCCATGTTGTATACTTCTCCATTAAAAAAAAATGGAAAAATAATTCTTAATCAACGATAATGTTATTGGACTTTACAAAACAGAGAATCATTTTTGAAAACTTACCATTTCCAATAAAAGAAAAAGTCATTTTCTCTGGGGGCATTAAAAGAGAGAAGGCAAGACAAATTAGGGTCACTTGAAAAACTTGACATCACTTATAGAAAAGATATGCTTCGGTAATTCGAAGAGAAAGAAATGCTAAGTTTTTGAAGGCAAGAAGAGTACAACAACAACATACCCAGTGGAATCCCACAAGTGGGGTCTGGGGAGGGTAGAATGTACGCAGACCTTACCACTACCTTATAGAAGTAGAGAGACTGTTTCTTGGGAACGCTCGTCTCAAAAACCCATAAGCCTGCAAGAAGAGTAATATATTTAATCTTAAGCTCAAGTGTATCTTTACTTAATTTTTGCTGCATCAAAGCTATGCACCTTTATTAGAGCTGGATGTGATAGTTGACTTTCTTACTTCATGACATTGTAAATTCTCTTTTGGATGTACTCTTGGCCGGCATACATTTATGCTGGTCTGTTACATTAATACTAGTCCCGTGATTAAGGTACACTTTGAGCATGATTAAAAAGTACATACAATTTGCCCATATGCTATTAATCTGCTGGGTATCACCAAAATTCATGGTCCAGCATACATAAAACTCCATATTAGAAAAATTCTCCCTTTCTTGCCACATATTTACTCTGATTTAGCAAAGCTTATTTGGAGTGCAAGGGTGGGTGGGTAGTGGGAACCCATGAATCATGTTATGTTTTCCCCCGAGAGACTGCTGTTCTTCTAATTCCGTAATGTTATTCGAGTTACTATTTAGTTCATATGAATATGATACATGAGTAGGGTCCAGGAACAAGTTTCTTAGGATGATGAAGCTTACATAAATTTAACCTTTCAGCTTCTGAAATATATGTGATTTTTTCAAACTTTTCTTGGTGTTGCAGCTGAATATGATGGTGACCGGTTCATAACTTTGCAGGATGGTGTATGGAAAGTAAGTCAAGGGAGTTATTTTAGCAGTTGAAATTTCAGGTGTTACGAAATCCTGTATCTGTTGACCATCTATACAAACAAAAGATTACATAGTTTCTTGAATATTTTTTAGATCACTTGTTCTGATTTCTAACAGGCTTTAACATTTTGGGTAGGCTACACCTTTACTTCTGACAGTAGCGGTTATTGAGCTCAGTGATATTGCATTCGCTGTGAGTTTTCTGTTCATCCTGGATTTGACATATCTTAAGGGCTAATGTACCTGTTTGTTTCCATCCTAACAACAATGTTGTCTTCTTCTCAGGTTGATTCTATACCAGCAGTTTTTGGTGTCACGAGAGATCCTTTCATAGTTTTCACATCCAATCTCTTTGCAATTTTGGGTAGAGACTCTGTTCTTCACTTTGCTGCTTATTTTAAGTTTTTAAACACAGGAGATATAAAAAGAGCCAATTACTAATTGATATGTGTTTTCTTGTACTAAATTAGAGTCGGTTTAAACTAAATGATAGTTGGCTTACGTTGTTTTATGCTTTGTAAATAATCATGTTTTTTACGTTCTCTTCATCAATTTGGATATATTGAGGTTCATGTGGCATGGAGTTTATTGTTTGTGAAGAAAATCTGTCTCGTTTTTGTTCCTTCTGATTTCATGAAGAAATAGATTTTTTATTATTACCCTTCCGCAAAATATGTTTTTTCTTTCCCTATAAACTGGGTGACTAACCTAGCTCTTCTTATGCAGGATTGAGGTCATTGTACACACTCATTTCTGAAAGCATGGGGGAGTTGGAATATCTACAGGTGAGAATTGACTTGCTTTTATCAGTCTCTGCTTGCTGTATTACAACTGCCCACGGCAGCACCCGTACTATTGAAATTGTTCCTCAGTAGAGATGTTCCCGCAAGTGTTTACTCAACTGTCCCTAGTCAGTCATGATTGCTCAAGTTAAGTCCCTTGTTCTACAGATATGAGTCAGAAGCATTTAAGATATTAACACACACAAGTCAAACTAGCCTCTAGTCTATTAATGACTGATTCTTAAAGTAAACTTTACTTTCACGGATAAAATTTTTAACCAAGATTCCCATTTCTGTTTCAGCCTTCCATTGGTGTTGTCCTGGGATTCATTGGATTCAAAATGATCCTAGACTTTTTCGGTGAGTTTCAGTGGACATCAGTTGAGCTCTTTCCTCTTACGATTTAAATCCCAGTTGGGTGTGTTAACTGATAGTGAAATTCATGCAGGATACCATGTTCCTACAGAGGCATCTCTTGGTGTAGTAGCGACATGTCTTAGCACTGGAGTCTTGCTGAGTCTTGTAAAGAAATCTGATCAATGAGTTGGGGTGCTCTCTTGAAATCATCTTCTCTAGGAGGATAGAGGATACCTATGGTGTTCTTTTCTTTATTATCTGTTGCCTTGACCTTGCTCTGCCAAATGTACTTTATTCAATTGATATGACTGACAAAATCATCAATCTTAAACATGATTGTGTAATAATTTGATTTCTTAGTGCAACATGATGAATTATTACAAGGATCATCTTCTTGCCATATCTTAATGGACAACACCTTAAAATCTTTTTTTTTTCTCTCAACAATATGGGGAGTCTCTTTAGAAAATATGTACTTGGAGTTTTGGACTTTTCACAAGTCATTGTAATGAGACTGATAGCAAATTGAACAGTACACCAACATTAAAAGATCAGAAACAAAATGTCCTTAGCAGCATTCAAGAGTCGTATGCTGCTAACTTGTAGTATTACAATTTCATGAGTTTCCCTCGAAAATGTAATTTAAACTTATATAGCTGCAGGAAATAAACACAATCACGCGATTGTACATCATAATGAGCTATTCTAATACATACTTGCACTCGTAAACACAAGCCATGTCTGTACAACAAAAATATCGGGCCAGGCTTTTGGAGGTTTACCAAAGAATGACCAAAACCACAAATCAGACAAATCTATAAATGCAATAATTAACAGGAAAAGCAGCTTCAACTGAGGAAGAACAAGGGAGGACCTCATAATTGGTCCGACTTCTGAGGGAAAAAATATTGTTGTGCCGATATAGTTCAGATGATTGAACCTGCACTTGAGGTGCCAATGATTGTGGTTTGTTAACTGTACTTTGAACTTAGCTGATATTCAAGAGGTTCCAGCCTTGGCTTCCCTTTTTCTGATGATCTTGTTTTGTTTCTCATCACCATCTAGTTTCATAGTTCCATTTTAACATCTTTGCAGTTTGTTACCATCGTTTCATTCTAGGTGAAGTAGCAGCTCCTGGTCTTGAAGTTTGGATGCCCCCCCGGGTTTCATGGTCAAATTTTTGTGAAGCAAGGTAGGTCAAAGCCGTGACAACGTCTGCTATAACTGGACGCATGTTAGGTTGCTCCTGAACACACATTGCTGCAACTGCTAGAGCTTGGTACATGCCCCTTACTGGATAATGACCTTGCAGCATTGGATCAGCCATCTGTGAGAACTTCCTCCGATCTTTGAACAATGGTCTTGCCTGATATCCAGAGCACAACTATAAATTAGAAACTTGGTTGTCTTTACAATTGCCTACCAGAAAAAAACTATCTAACCCCCCCACCCAGCCACACAGTACCCCAATAAAAGCAAAAATAAAGACAGACTAAACTCTATATATCTCTCCTTTGCTTCATTTGACACACAATAGAGGATCAAGATTTTCCTTGAACATCACATATACGAGGCCTTGAAAGGAATTGTAGCCTTCCGACATTAAATTCTCCACTGCCTTCCACCCTTAAATACTCCATTAATAGCACATCAACATCAATTTAAATACCCAACCTTGCTCCTATCACCCATCGTGATGATACGTTGCTTCAAGTGTTGTCATCTGACACTGTTCCATCTAATAGCGCATCAACATCAACTCCTTTACCAACCTTAAGAATAATAGTATATTTGTTATTTCATTCAGGAAAAAAAATACTCTAGATCTTCCATGAAGGATTCTCAAGTCACATCTGCTTCCAAATAGTGCACTAGATATCATTTCAAACCATTATCATATTAGATCAGCAATTATCAGCTTTTTAACTCATTCATTGAACTCATCTTATGGATTGTAGATTACTGTAAAGGCATTTTATAACTGTCAGATACTACTCTTTTCCCTTTTATAGTTGAACTTCTATAGAGATCATAAAACATCAATGAAACAACAGGCCACCACCGAAACAACAGAAACCAAAAAGCTGTATGATAAGAAAATCTTACCCATACAACCAGATTGAAATCTCCTCCATTTTTTGAAGTTTCAATTGCTTTCCTGCCTGTAATGATCTCCAGGAGGACTACCCCAAAGCTGTAAACATCCGACTTTAAAGTTAATTGTCCAGTCATGGCATACTCTGGTGCACAGTACCCATAAGTACCCATAACTCTCGTAGAAACATGGGTATTATCTCCTACAGGCCCCAATTTGGCCAAGCCAAAGTCAGAGAGCTTTGCGTGATAACCCTCACCAAGCAAAATATTGGAGCATTTTAGATCACGGTATATTACAGGGGGGCTTGCACTGTGTAGATATTCCAAGCCTTTTGCTGCTCCGGCAGCAATTTTCATTCTTGTGTTCCAATCTAGCCGTTCCTTACCTGGCGTAGGATCTGCAGAGCAATCACTAATTACACATTTAATCCAACTTACAAAATAAAATGAAAAAGAAAGTCTATCTAAGAAAGATTACCATGAAGATGGTCTTCCAGTGACCCTAATGGCATATATTCATAGACCAGAAGTCTCTGATCCCCATCAGCACAATAGCCAATCAGATTTACAAGGTTAGGATGGTGTAATAGACTTAACATCAACACTTCGACAAGAAATTCCCTGTTGCCTTGCAATCCATTGCGATCAAGTTGCTTGATGGCAACAACCTGCACCAATAAAAATCAATAAAAAGGTGTTAGACTTATCGACCCGACAACTAAGAAGTGAGTAGGGATGGCAATGGGGCGGAGCGGGACAGGTGAAGGGCGGGTTGAGCTCAACCCGCAAACTTTTTATACCGTCCCGCCCCACATGATGATTTTTTTTTCATTCTGAACCCGTCCCGCTGAAATTTTTAAGTTCTTTTCTTTTTTAATTGAATTTAATATGAAAAAGAAAAATTCGTATTAAAAAAAATCGCTAATTAACGTCTCAACAAATAATTGACTATTTTTAGTTGACATTTCAACAATTGTTTCCTAATTATTAATTAAAAGTTTCTAATTAACATTTCAACAACTAACAATTTACTAGACATGTCTGGTTTAAATTTTAGAAGAAAAAATTAAAGGTAATGTTTAATATAAAAAGTTTATATCTTTGATTTTTAATAATTACAAAGATTTAATTCTCTTCAAATTCCTATTTGGTTCTTTAAACCCGCTCCGCCCCGCCCCGCATTAATTTTTAAAAAATAGTTACTTCAACCCGCCCCGCCCCGCCCCATTGCCATCCCTAGAAGTGAGAAGCAAACCATCAAGCATGAAGCCGACCCTGGAAGTAAAGGTAAATGATCCTAGTCAATTATACCTTTGCCTATTTCAACTTCAACCCCATTAACGAAACCAAGGTATCCACGAAATGTAAATCACCGGCTTGTTAAAAAGTAGAAAAGTACTTTCGTGATTGGAATAAGGCCTCTAAGCCTCACTTTGCAAATGCTAAAGAACAAAAGTGAAATTTTTTATCAGATTTCTCACGACTACAAACCCAAGGGACCCAGTGTTTCAGTTTTTGCCAATTGACAAACCAGGAAGAAGTCCAAGTGTTTACCCAATGCAAATGAGCCAACTGAAGATACCACAGGTATGCTCATCTGAAAAGGATAGAAGTCTGTGACCTTGGCTTAGTAAGTATCAAGAGGAAAAATCACTAAAATACACTAAAAATTTACCCACAACATTACTCAGAGAATAGTGAATGCAACAGAATCTGGTAGATTAGAGGCAAACCAAACTCTTGATTTCTTTGTTACAATACATTGTTAGCAAAAAGCAAAAAGAATTGATAAGAATTGACCTGATTGGACTCGATCACCCCTTTGTAAACTCTACCAAAGCCTCCTTCTCCAAGAAGATAATCACCTCGAAAATTTTTTGTTGCAGCTGCTAATTCACGAAATATAAAAGTCTTGGCTGCAATTTGGTTGGACCCTGCATCCTTATCAACGTCTTTTGTGCCGAATGAACTCTTTGCTTTCAACTTATCTGAAGACAACAACATAAAATAGAAAAGTAAACAAAGCATGGCAGTGAAGTGAGCCAACAAGTGTTCAGAAATAAGAATGATGACTGATAAGCAGGGAAACTGACATCCACACTTTTCTATTGGTTCTTTGGGATGGGGAGGCTGTTTGAAGTTTGAACTATGAAGCGTCATCAACTGTAAAAGATTGCTTGACATTTGAACTATGAGACTTCATTAGCTGATGTTGGTTACATTAGAAATTTTAATATGGTATACAGTATCACAAACAGCAAGACTTGACAAAAGCTCACACGAATAATGGTACCAATAATTTATCTACAACAACCATTGTTCTTCAAAATTTTAGTTATGCACAATACACTTTGTTACCTGACACACAGATAACTAGTTAACTGATATGACATAATGAGATAAAAAAGTAAAAAATTCCAAAAAAAAATTATAGTAAAATGGAGAAGCTGCAAATCTTTAGAGGTCAAAGTGTTGTTGTCCTTTTCTTATTTTGTCTTGGCACGGGCACTGAAGCTATTTGCCTCGTCTGTAGAAGCAATTGGAACCAGACTTGAAGCAACCAAACTCCTCTAACATTTCATCACAACATCATGTTACAAGGACTTTCCTTCTGGTTCTGAGAGGCCTTCATACAAAATAATATAAAGTAATGATATCATTTGCCACTACTTTTTATTAGATACTAATTGAAGGCACAAATTCTCCGACCTTTACCACTTCCATTCTAAAGTACTACCATTCAGCAAATTGAACCACAATTTGTCCCAAAATTCTACATTTCCAATTGCAAATAATTCCTCGACGACTACTTCTCAACAACAACAAAAAAAATCTTCCACGACTTGGACCAAAACTTTCTTTTAAAATGACGGTAGTGTCAAGGCCAGCTTATGCACACCACTCAACTCTAATTTCGGATACTTGCATTCCTCCACTAGACGATCAATGACTCTTCCCACCAAGGCTTAGCCAGATAGAAAAACATCACCCAACACTTCATTTTCTTCTGTGATTGAACTCTGATATCCCATGGTTCTCATTCCAGCTTCACCCCCTTTGGTCCCACTACCACCTAGACTAAATTAACCGGAAGGAGCAGGTCATCCGTGAACATCCACAACATATTACCACAACAATCAAGTAGCATAGCATTTCAGTCAGTGATTACGCTATCAAGATCCAGGTCAAAGTACCCCACAATGGTAAACAGCTCAATATCCAAAAATCAGAAATAAAAACCCGAAACAACCAAAACACACAAAAATTAGGCAAATATAAAAGAACCCCATTTCACCAAATCAAACAATCAGTCGATTATACACACAAAAATTACAACTTTACAACTTGAATATCCAAGAAACAGAAGCAAACCCAAAACAACCAAAACCCACAAAAATCAAACAAATATAAAAACAACCCCATTTCACCAAATCAAACAATCAGTTGACTATACACACAAAGATTACAACTTTACAGCTTGAAAATCCAAGAATCAGAAGTAAAAAACCAAAAAAACGAAAACCCACAAAAATTAAACAAATATAAAACAACCCCATTTCACCAAATCAAACAATCAGTTAATTATTTGCACAAAAAGTTACAACTTGTGCAGATTGATACATACCAGAAGATTGCCGGACTGAATCGACAGGATTTTTCTTCTTTGAGGATTGTTTGGATGGTCCAGAACAAGGAAACCAACCCATTTTCTTCTGCTTGAGAAGTTATTGGAGAGTGGCAACTTGAGAGAGGCGAAGTTTGCACAGCTGATTAGCTGTCTACAAAAGTGAAGACGGAGGATTAAACCTTCTTTTTTTCACCCTTTTTATTCATTTACAATAATTGTCGGACATCTGTAATTTTTGTTTTTAAGGAGTAAAGAATTATGACTTCACTCTTAAAGTTGGTTGACTTGGTCAATTATGACAAAAATCTTTTTTTTTTCAAATAAAAAAAAATTAATATTTCATAAACCTGCTGCATTTTTTTATTTTTTATTTTATTTGAAATCATGCCGACCTTTAATTAATAAGTAATATTTGGATAATTATAAATCGTTTTATTCTTTGGTAAAACTCAATTAATTTGTGACACATGTGCAAAGTAGTAATTTTCTCACTTTATCATAGATATAATTACTTTTTTTCTCCATGAAAGTAACGGTTCTTTAAATGGAGATTTATTTGCATCATTATTCAAATTTATTTAAAAAGATTATCGAGCTTCACTTGTATCATTTTAAATTTTAGGTTTTATTTTTTTACTTATTTGAAATTTGAATCTCTTTCTCAAACTCTAAAATAATATCATCAAGTTTTTGTTTGTATAAATTTAAATATAAGACACTCTAATAAATTTTTATTTGTATGAAAATTTGATGACGAGAGCAATATTTAAAAATTTTGAGTTATAAAAATTAAACTTCATGATAATATCTTAGAATTTCGCTTAAAATTAAACTTCATGATAACATCCTAGAATTTCGCTTATAAAACTCATAATTTTAACTTTTAACTTCTGCAAAAGAAACTTCAAAATATTGTCCAAAGTTTTAAAGAAAATGAAGAATATAAAGAAGTCGACTTTATTAATTTTTAATTAAGAAATAGGGTCAAAATAATATATAAACCTAGCAATGAAGTTACACATACAAAAAAAAGTTTGCAATTTTTTAGCCTTTCCATCTACTACTTTAAGATTATATTATGAGAATGTTTTAAGATTAATTAACACTAAGAAGCTAAAATTACTTATTTACATATATTTGCAACTTCTCAAAAAATTTCTAACATATAAATTTCAAGAAGATATATTATATTGTATTAATTAAAGACAAAAATATGCATTCGATTTCATCACAACCTTATCCAACTTAGTTGAAAGGCAAATATATGCAATATTAATGAGAAGAATATTGAAGAAAGAATAGTGAAAAGATTCTTTAGGATATACTTCTTAATATGGAGGGCATATTTTCAGTTAACTTATTTAGATTTTTTATGTTATAAAAAGATTAAAAAATATTTTTTTTTCTTTTTGTTTAATAGTATAATGGTTCTATTCTCTCGGTTGTTTTTAAAATTTATGTTATATTATTATTTTGATCTATTAAAATAAGATTTTTAAACCGTCTCAGTCATTTTAATTTTTTATTTCTTTTTGGCGTTGGTATGGCTTGAAAATTTTTAATATTTTTTTAAATATCACGTAAAGACACATATATAAAAGTTAAAACATGATAATAGTCATACTTGCATAGATTTTACCAAAAAAACATGATAATATTTATACTTAGGACGCTAGCAAAGACGATTGAGCAAGAGAACATGAAATACTAATGAAATATATGTTCTCACTATTTTACATTGTAAGACATATTAAATTTTTTTTAAAAAAAAACTTTTTAGAAAAATGATATTAATAAATAGTCAAATACCACTTTGAAAAAATAGATGAATATAATGATTTTAATTTTCTAGATCTCTATAGAATCAGAAATATTGCAATTGAAAAAGAATGTGGAGCACCACCTCATGTCATCCACCCCCTACAACTAAGCAAGAAATATTAATTTTCTCTTCTATAATTCTATTGGCCAACAAAATAAAAATAATTTCTGGAATAATCCATTGCCATTTGTCAAGCAACTCAGCATATAAATTAATTAGAGTCCGTTGGTATTTGTTCGATTGATTTGAATTTACACGTTTTTAAGGGACAAGATGCTTTCTATCAAAAATGATTCTATACTCCAGGTTTAACTCGAAGACCTCTTAAAATAGATAAGTATTTGAGACCCAATCATAATCTTTTGTTGGTAGCATTGTAATTGGTAAATACATGATACCTATGGATATATTTCTATTTCTACTATATAGAAGCATGAAGACTAAGGACGACCACAGCATAATATTATTGTACATTGTGCAGTAAAAGTTAGACATGTTTCTAATTTTGATATTTAAATCAAAGGCGAGGGTATATTTGTCTTTTGACGCGTTCTTTTCCAGATGGACTGTGCTTCATGAACATTCTTCACTTTCTTTCTTTCTCCCTTGGCCTTCACAATCTCTTCAACTTCTCCAAACCAACTCTCAGTTCATAAACTTTCAAAATTGATTGGGTGTCAATCTATTTAATCCTAGAGATTATCTCAAGGAAGATTAGCTATCCTTCACACAAAAAATCTCAAAATAGAAAATCGAATTTCAGGACCCAGATTTAACAATAGTGTATTTCAAAAAATTTCACCACAAAATCTTGTGAATAATATCTAAACTTCAATCCCAATCTCAAAAGACCACACAAAATCAAATTTAAAGCTTCCTCACCGTGTGAAGACTTTTCTCAAGTCATCCAAAGTCTTTGCCTGCTCCGTCAAGATAGAGCCTTTTATTGGAGCTGAAATGTTATCAAATTCAAAATAATACTGCAATTTATGAGCAGATTTGGAATAGAAATTATGATGTGGGTTCAGATTTAGCAGCTTAAAGGTAAGTTTTTGTTTAGATTTTGGGTTTATTTGGAGTTAAAAGTGAAAAGTTGAATGTGGGGTTCTTATGGGTCATTGAGTTTTTAAAGTTTTCACAGCTTTGTATTCACAGGAACTGTAAAATTTGGGCTTTTGACTATTCAAGAATTGGAAACGATTGAATCTTGCACTTTGTAGATGGTGGGCTTTCTACATTTCTGGTAATTTTACCCTTTTGGGTTGTTTTTGTTTTACTTGAAATTTTTATTTATGGCAAATAATACATATGGAAATTTAAGGTGAAGTTTTACCGAGCATTCGATTCCCACTTTGTAATTACCTTCCCATGTCCCATTTTTTTTAAAGAAAAGCAAAGGAAATTTAAAGTTGTATATTAGCTCTTGTGTTGATAATTAAGTATTATTTTCAAGCAGCTGGATCACCTTTTGTGTCCAAATGAAACATAATGGATATTGTATCCTTTTTTTTAAAAAAAAGGAAAAAGAAAATTCCATGGAGGGTATAAATGTCTTTTACATTCTTTAGATATTATTTAACTATCCATTAACTTGTCTACAGATGGCAACATATGAAACACAAAAATATTTCTCTGGACATTTCTACTTACCTCTATAAATAGCAGTAAAATTTCATTTTTCTCAACTGATCTCATCTTGCTCCAAGAAATTTGTTAGCTGTGTTCTTCAAGTTTCAGGTAAATTCTGGGTACTTTTAATGTTTCTTAATAGTTATTTTATGTTGTAGATAAAGAAACTTATTGTTCCTTCTACTTAAGCTTCATATAAATAACAGTAACATTTTTTTTTTCCAAACAGATCATCTGCTTCCAAAAAATTTGTTAAAAGTGTTCTGCAAGTTTCAGGTGAATTCTTGGTACCTTTAATAATTTCCTAATTTTAGTCTCCTTTAATGTCTACCAATTTTTTGATATAGGAATTCTCCTTAGAGCCTTAATGAAGTAAGATGATATATTAGAAAGGCACCTGGGAGTATAGTAGTATACTTGTGTTCGCATGAACCTGCAAGTGATGATTTTAAATATATTTCGTCTTTCTTTTGTGCACAAGTATGTACAAATCTGTAGTCTTAATTTTTATGTCTTAGGGAGATCATGGTTCTGTAGATGTAATTTATAGTAGTGTTAGCTAATGTGTTGATTCTAATGGAAGACATAGGGTAATAGACATAAGAACAAATATCTATAATATATATTATGCTTTGTATCATCATAAACTCACTGGCTCTTATTCCACCACTGCTGACTCCACGACCCATGATATCTCAACTTTTAAATGACTGATTCTGCTCAAAGCAGCAGTACACAATCTCAGAAATCACTTCTTGGTGGAGTATATATTCCCCTATCCAATACTCACCCCTGGAGCTCGCCTACTCATCTATTGTCGTCTCCGTGATTTTGGCTGCTCATACTATGTGCTACTCCTTTTATATGTTCTTCAAAAGGGCAACTCCCCTTCTCTTACTATTTCTGAAACTCTTACTAAGATATGAATTTACGTGTAGCTTACTCTCATCGTCATGATTTCTTGATCCATTTACTCGTCGCATCAGTTCCTTAACAACAGGAGAATATCCCACATGTTTCTCAAATTCATCCATAATAAGTTGCTTCCCTGTCTGAATATCACTCAGCTTATTTCCACATTCATTCGACTCTTTGACGATGAACTCCTTTCCGGTGTCCAAATTCTTTATCAAGAAAAAAAAAGGCAAATCCCACATCAGGACTCCAATTTGACAATGTAGATGACAACATATCATTTCCATTTTGCATCGACGATCTACTTCTGTTGTTCTTCAGGGACATTCTAACAAAACCTGCTAACTGACATGTCCCTGGACTCGGTCCTAAAACACCCGAAAAATGTCCTGGTGAGATGCTGTTTGAGAACCTCACCAATTAACTCTTCTTTCCTTTTCTTTGTATATATTCACAGAAAATTACTGTACACTTCTTTACTGATCTCGACGTCCTTAATTCTGGCAATGGATTTCATGAAATTCTCACTGAACAAAACCTGTTAGGTTGTAACAGCAAAGAAACTTTTACTTCTCCAGTTGATGAGTTATGCAACAACCGTTAGTATGTATCTGTCTGTCCAAGCTCAACGGTAGCACTCAAAACCGCCTAAGTTAACCTCTTGTCATCGGTAGCATCAAAGTAACAACAACATACCTTCACTGAGAAATCCCTCTTAACATCCATGCTATATCTAATTGCCAAGATTTTGTTGAATAGCAAAATTTGAGCTTTGTAAGAAGATATACAACCAACACAAACTTTCTGATTCGATTTGACAGATTCTGTATATCACATTATAGTATCAGTATCAGCACGCAAACCAATAATCCAAAAGTTCATGAAAGATAAAGAGTATTTACCTTTATGAAGGTTTGCAACAATCTCAGCTACGACGAGAACTTCTGCCATATTTCTCGTGCTGTTTTGGTCATCAGGCACCTCTTTTCCGCTACTCACATTAGTGAATTAGGCGCCAAATTGTTAAGTCAGCAACTAAAAATCAAGATAGACCACTAACTTTGAATAATACCATCTCCGTGTGTTGAAAAACTAAGCTGAGAAACAGTTTCATGTGAAATTTCTTAAACAAGTTCTTACCTTGTTCTGAAGAATCCATCTTGATGAAAATGTCTTGTCCTGTTTCCGACATCTTTCTGATATCAACCAATTCCCCAAACCATAATAAGCAACCTTTGTCTCCATCACTTATATTTAGACTTGAATAAGCTGTGCAGGAACAGTTCCTCGAGCATACTTGCCTACACCCTTCGAGTTGGCTTCCATTTTATACCAAAAAACAAAAGCACAAGATAGAAAAGGGGATTCTTCTCTTCTTTTGGAAGAAATCCTTTAATTGTGTATTAAATATAGATCCATTTTAAAAAATCATAAAGAGAACATTTAACCCTCAACATTGGGCTCTTGATCTTGAAAGGTTCTCCGCTTTCTTGATTCATGAACAAGACAACAAAAAGGAGCGGACTTCCATGTTGTTAATCTCTGCATCACTATTGTTTTCGCTACTGTTCTAGGAAGTGCCCATAAAATGCAGAATGTCGCATGCATCAATAACCCATAGTCCTGATGCAAAATTATCATGCAATAAAAGGTGGTACTCATCCTAGCTCTGCTGCTTTGCACATGCACCACCAACACAACAACAATGAATCTTCTCCTTCTTAAGTTTTCTGCTATCAAGATAGTTTCCCTTGCAAACACCAAATGAAGATAGCTAGCTTGTGTGGTGCTCTAGATGTCCAAAGAGATTTCTACATAAGATTCGGTCCACCCAAACTGAGCAACCATCTACAATAGGACTAAAAAGTTTTCTGGAGTGAGGTCATTCCAAATCATGTGATCTGCTGACCATTCAGTGCACTGTGCAACTATATAATCTCTGAAAGAAAGATCACTCCTCCACATTTTCAATCTTCTTGTAGTCTTCTAAAATATGTCTTGCAACGTCTGTCTTCCATCTCACTTTAGAACCTCTACTTTTGTGATCTTTTTTTTATTGTTGGACAGTCAAAACAAATCTAGGGAACTCATCATTTAATGTGTTTTCACCACATTATGCGTCTTCTATTAAGTCAGAGTTGAACTCTCAGAAACACTGTGATTGCCCATGTGCTCATCTCTATAAAACTTTTTCTTTTGACTTTAATTTAAGTTCCAGGAGCCTTTTATCAATTCTCATTAAACAACATTGATAGAACAAATCCAATTAAAAAACCTCAATATATAGGCTTGTGGATAATCAGACTTGAAGGTGTAAATTCCAAGAATAGCTCTATTAAAGTTGTTCACCAAGAAAAAAGTACCATGAATAGGATAGAAGTTTAATAGGTAAACTTATAAAAAGATCACAAGAACATTATACATTTCTGATTCCAAAACCTCTGTCCTAATTATCTATGATATCAAGAATCACAATCAGAAACAGATAGATGCATACAGCATTGGACCAACAGAAGTTTTGCAAGGACAAACAGGACCCAATCTAGGAATTTCTTTCAAATTGCTAAACTACCACAAGTTTCCTTTTTTCCCTCTTCAATTGCAAATAACTCACGATCAGCAAATAGGAACATAAAATAGTAAATCAGGGATGTTTAATTTAGGCACGAAAGACTGAAATTTTAGAACTGAAGTTACACATAAGGTCAATACTAAGAAACTGATAACATGTTAGCAAATATCAACTCACAATATATGATTGTACAATTCAAAATGCAGGGTTAATTTTTTTCCCCTCCTATAATCACTCTCATTTTGCTGTTAACCAAAATTATTAAGTCAGCAACTACAAATCAAGATAAACCACTAACTTTGAATAATACCATCTCCGTGTGTTGAAAAACTAAGCTGAGAAACAGTTTCATGTGAAATTTCTTAAACAAGTTCTTACCTTGTTCTAAAGAATCCATCTTGATGAAAATGTCTTGTCCTGTTTCCGACATCTTTCCGATATCAACCAATTCCCCAAACCATAATAAGCAACCTTTGTCTCCATCACTTATATTTAGACTTGAATAAGCTGTGCAGGAGCAGTTCCTCGAGCATACTTGCCTACACCCTTCGAGTGTCATGCTTTCATCATACTGAGAGTGCTTAGCATCTGGCAACTTGATTCTAGATATCTTATATATGTATGTTCCTTGTTGCAATCTAAGGGTATCCTCCTAACACATCTTGTTATCCAATCTCCCTTTTCCCATTGTTGTGGATATTTTGGTACAAACTTATCCAAACATCCACAAATAGGTTCATTATCTATTACACAACTCCCATACACACCACACAAGTTGTATGTATCACAATTATCCGCAGGTAACTTGTAGTGACTATGCCATCTCTTTGTCTGATCCACCCACATGAAGCGTTGTATATCACCGTCGCTACTTATGACCATTCTTGATAAAACCGAGCTGTGATTAATGCTATAAAAAAGATAGTAAACCCCTTCCTCATTGAAAACAAATTGAAATCTATAAAGCCTGTGTTGTGTTAGTAGTGGTATGGATGTCCCACTAAATTTTATATCATTCCATGGTCCTACACGAAATACTACATTTGTGCCACTTCTGGTGAGCATCTGTGGATATATCCTGTAGGATCAACATTACGAGTGATTTCTCCTGGAGCAGGTGAGTAATTCAATTAAAGCACAATCAAACAATTTTGACTTATTCGTACAATTTATTTATCCAATTCTTTGCCCAAAATAACCTAAATTTGTGCTTAAAACACACTAAAAACACCTTCCTGTCAACCTACTTTCTTCATGTACGCTGAAATATAAAAGTTTACAGTCCAATCATATAATGTATCCACTCAATTCATGAGAATTTAACAAATTCCTCTACTTCTTTAACTCCTGTTTGAACTCTCGACCCCAATTCTATAGCCATGGAATATAATCTTATTGAGAAATCACAAAGCATACAATGATCTAGGGAGGTAGTGTGTATGCAAACCTCACCATGAGGTAGAGAAGCAAGGATAACATTAAGATGCATAAATATTTTGTGAATAAGCACTCTTAGATATAAGTTTGTCCTATTCAGATCCCTGTAGATACATAATAATGAATAGCCAAAAGTAGAGCTCATATCTGTCTTCAGTTATAACAGTCTATTGTTCATTTGTATTTTATTGATGATGACTGATTAAAATTAACATACGCTTTGAATTATTAATTTTACAGTTGTTTCTGTTTGCTGGAGTAGCTGTCCATTTCTGCATTTCGTTCAGCTTGCAGTGCGTTGTAAGTAGAATTCATTCTACCCTTTTTTCAAATTATTAAATTATTATTAATATTAGTTAATTACTACATAATAGAATAGTCTATCTAAAAGCAAATATAATTTCACATTTTGTTTTATGCAAGGCATCCTAAATAATTCAAGCTCCAAAGATGTCAACCAATAGAATTAATAAAAACAGAAGTACTTTTCCAAAATCAAATGCTGACAGAAATAGTAGAAGACGTGAGTTATATAGGTTGATGCCACTTGAAGAAAAACAGAACCTTTTGGCACGACGACGAGCAAAAAGAGCTGAATTGAAAAGACAACATACATCTGAAAGTTCAATAAAGAATGACCTGGCTACTACATCATCTTCTGGATCTCTTAACATTTCGACTGAACTCAGATGTTCAACTACAATTCCATCAGACATTAGTTATGTCAAATTAAAAGATGTACCAAATTGTCAATTTTGTAAAGCTGTAAAATTTGAATTTGAACCATCTGCATTTTGTTGTAGCAATGGTTCTATTCTCTTAGCTTCACATGAAATTCCAACAGAATTAAAAAATCTTTATTTGGGAAATAGTGATGTAGCAAAACACTTTCGAACTTATATTAGAACATATAATAACACATTTGCTTTTACTTCTCTAGGAGTAACTTATGACAAAGAATTAGCAAAAAATAAAAATGGCATTTATACTTTTAGGGTTCAAGGACAAATGTACCATTTTATAAATGATCTAATACCCACTAACAAAAAAAGTAAAAACCTTCAACTGTACTTCTTCGATAGCGAAAATGAAATAAGAAATCGAATGGCATGTTCAAATAAACTAAATAAATATGTTGTAAAAAATTTAATGGACATATTGAAAATTAATCCATACTCAATATTTCTAAAATCTCTAATAGATGTTCCACAACTGACTGATTTTTACATTGCTCTTAAGTGTGATTCTGGTTTAGACCAGCGTATATATAACCTACCAACTGTATCAGAAGTTGCAGGAATATGGGTAGAACAAGATATGAATAATTCCAAATCTACACCACATATTCGAATATATACGAAAAGTGATACAAGTCAATTAATAAATTATTATTACGGTTGTTATGATCCATTGCAATATCCATTGCTATTTCCATATGGTCAAGGTGGATGGCACTGTGCCATTAAAAAAGTTAAACGTTCTTCAAACACATCAACAGAAATATATTGTGAGCAAGAGCAATTATCAAGTGTACTGAATACACAATCAATTGATGGCTTGCTTAATATGGAGGCTGCACTACTGCAAAAAGGAAAACACAAACGAGATACCGTTTCTTGTCGTGAGTATTATTGTTACAAGCTTCAAATAAGAGATGATGAGAATATAATTTTACATGCAGGGAGATTATTTCAACAATATATTGTAGATGAATGGATAAAAATTGAAACCCAACGATTAGACTTTGCTTCTTATAATCAAGATTTATTTAGAGGTGACGTACTAGAAGGAATTGTAGATATTTTGCGTCGAGGAGAAAGAGAAGCATCACATATAGGAAAACAACGCATACTTCCACTTAGCTTCACAGGAGGTCCAAGAGATATGCGACGGCGATACATGGATGCCATTGCATTAGTACAACGCTTTGGAAAACCTGATATATTTTTAACCATAACATGTAATCCTTCTTGGCCTGAAATAGAAGAAAATCTTCTGCCAACAGATGAAGTACAAAACAGACCTGATCTTGTAAGTAGAGTGTTTCGAGCAAAATTAGAAGAATTAAAAAATGATATACTAAAAAAACATATATTTGGTAAAGTTGCAGCATTTATGTATACAGTGGAATTTCAAAAGCGAGGCCTTCCCCATGCTCATTTTCTTATAATACTTAATAAGAATTACAAATTACTAACCCCAGAAGCATATGATCGATTCGTATGCGCGGAATTGCCAGATGAAAATGTAAATCCCTATTTACACACACTTGTTACACAACACATGATGCATGGTCCTTGTGGTAACTTAAATCCAACAAACTCATGTATGAAAAAGAAAGGACATTGTAAAAATAAGTATCCTAAAGAGTTTGTAGATCAAACCACTAAAGGAAAAAATTCATATCCAATATATAGAAGACGAAACACAGGCAAAAGTGTGAAAATCAGAGGACACTTTCTTGATAATTCATGGGTTGTTCCTTACAATCCATCCTTACTTTGTAAATTTAATTGTCACATGAATGTAGAAATATGTTCAGATATTAAAGTTGTTAAATATATTTATAAATATATATGCAAAGGACATGATAAAATAGCATTTCAGATACATAGTAATGATGCGAATTTAGAAATAGATGAAATAAAAGAATATCAATCTGCTAGGTGGATATCACCACCTGAGGCCGCATGGAGAATATTTGCTTTTCCTATTAGTGAAATGAGTCCAAGTGTATATCATCTTCAACTACATCTTGATGGACAACAGTTTGTGTCCTTCAAAAGCACAGATAATATTAATAATATTATAAACAATCCCATGATTAAAAAAACAATGTTAACTGAATTTTTTTTTATGAATAAACGAACAAAGATGCTGTAGACCTAAATTTACTATATCGTGAATTTCCAGAACACTTCGTGTGGTCAACAACAAATAAAGTGTGGACACGCCGTAAAAGGGGTCATGTTATTGGTCGTGTAGTGACATGTCATCCAACTGAGGGAGAAAGATACTATCTTAGATTGCTTCTAATGAATATAAGAGGGCCAAAATCCTACGAAGATCTACGAACTATAAATGGAGTACAATATAATTCATTTAGAGAAGCTGCAGAAAAAAGAGGATTATTACATTGTGATAACAATTTGATAGAATGCATGTCTGAAGCTGCAAGCTATCAAATGCCATCCAGTTTAAGGCAATTATTTGCCATGTTGTTGATTTATTGTAATCCAACAAATCCTAGAGCATTATGGGAAAGATATGAAAGTTCAATGTCAGAAGATTTTAAAAAGATTTTAAACATAAACGAAAGGGAAATTCGTTATAGAGTTTTAAGTTGTATTAATGATATTCTTCATTCAATGGGTCGTGACATCAATGAATTTGAATTAATTCCTGAATTCATAAAACCATCATCAATTGCACGGGAAGCTAAAGATGTTCATTATGAAAGAAACATTGTTGTTAGTAAGGAAGATTTATTATTAAAAGATAAATTAAACATCGAACAAAAAGAAGCTTATAATATAATTCTTGATAGAGTGTTATCAAATAAATCAGGTGCATTCTTTATTGACGGTCCTGGTGGAACTGGTAAGAGTTTTTTATATCGTGCTTTACTAGCTACAGTAAGACACATGGGATTTATAGCTTTAGCAACTGCAAGTTCTGGCGTTGCAGCTTCGCTTCTTCCTGGAGGTCGAACTGCTCACTCCCGATTTAAAATTCCTATTGAAGTTAATGAACATTTCAGTTGTAACATTAGCAAACAAAGTTCACTAGCATCTTTAATACGAGATGCAAAATTAATCGTTTGGGATGAAATTTCAATGGCCAAAAAAGGAATGATAGAAGCATTTGATTTGCTTTTAAAAGATTTAATGGAGACAAACATACTATTTGGTGGCAAAGTAATAGTTTTTAGTGGTGATTTTAGACAAACTCTTCCAGTAGTTCGCAATGGAAAAAAAGAAGACTTCATTCGTGAAAGCTTATTGTATTCTGAAATTTGGAATCAACTTGAAAAACTGAGATTATCAGAGAATATGCGTGCAAAAAATGATCCTAAATTCTGTGAGTATTTAATGAGAATTGGTGATGGAAAAGAAAAACAAAATGACTATGGAAAAATTGAAATTCCTCATTCTCTTCTTATTCCTTTTACTTCCGAAAAAGAATCGCTAAATGTTCTTTTTAAAAGTACATATCCTGATTTATATAAATGTGATTCAAATTCTTCATTTGTTACTTCTCGTGCCATTCTAACAACCAAAAATGATTTCGTTGATGAAATAAATAATATGTTAATTTCACAATTTTCAGATATTGAAAAAATTTACATTGCTATAGATGAAACTATTGATCCTAAAGACCAGAGTGAGTACGAAGATTTCTTACACACTTTAAATCCTTCTGGTTTACCTCCGTATAAATTAACTTTGAAGAAAAACTGTCCTATTATGTTATTAAGAAATTTAAATCCTTCTGAAGGTTTATGCAATGGAACACGATTAATATGTAATGATTTTAAATCCCACGTCATTAGTGCAACAATATCTAGCGGTGATTTTAAAAATACTCATGTATTTATTCCACGAATACCACTCATGACATCAGAGGATGAAAAATTACCTCTTCCTTTTAAAAGGACACAATTTCCAATACGATTATGTTTTGCCATGACTATAAATAAAGCTCAAGGACAAACATTAAATTTCGTTGGAATATATTTGCGTGAACCTGTTTTTTCTCATGGACAATTATATGTTGCTCTATCACGAGCCAAAAATTCTAATAATGTTAAAATATTAATAAGACCACCTATAGCTGCCGACAATGATGATCACTCCACATATAATATTGTCTATGATGAAATTATTAAAAAAGCCTTCTCCTGAATTCATTTTATGCTTTTCAACGGTAAATTTAATATCCAATTTATTTCTACTTTATAATTTATAATATTTAATTAATTTATATTGTGTTCTCTCTATTCATTATATATTTATCTTTTGTTCATATAGTTGTAACACAATATTTAAAATTATAATATCTAATTTAAATGCAGATTCACTCACATGGCAAAAAGATTTGCAATCAATATGATCACTCCTCATACAGATAATTGGATTTGCAAAGTTCAAGTGGTCGATAAATCTCGACCCAAGGATAACAAAGAGAGAACAAAAAAATATCAGATTTTAGTTCTACAAAACGAAGAGGTATTAATTTTTTTATTAACATTTTTACTACAATTTTTTTTAGAATAATAAGGTAATGATAAATTTAATATTTATTGCTAATCAATTTTCTTTAAATTCTTTTACAGGAAAATCAAGTTCAAGGGATTATTTTCAATGCTGATATAACATTTTTTGAAAATAGAGATGTGCTTCTTCCGTTTAAAACTTATTTGATATCAGTTGCATATGTTAAGGAGCCACCTCTTGGATATGAAAATCCTCTTAACAAATTCACTTGGACCATTGATAAAAATACCATTATCGAACCAATTGAAAAGGTTATTCCTCCTGAAGATCCATTACCACCACCAACCCGGTTAACTCTTGCTACCTTTGACACTTTGGAATATCAATCCAGAGAACATGAGTTTGGTATTCATTTTTAAAAACATTCTATGGTTTTATTATAATATGATCATTGCCATCATCTAATAACTCTTTTTTTTTAAATTCATTTATGATTTTCAAGATGTACTTGCTATTGTCATTAATGGTGGTCATCCAATAAGAACTACAAATGGAAGAAAAATTCAAGAGTTTATCCTCATGGACAAGCTGTAAGTACAAATTTAATTATTTGGGTTTTATTTTGAGTTTCTTCTGTGATTTTGTTATATTGAATATCCATTTTGTTAGGGTGACTCCATACATTTTCTACGTGTCTTTTTAAAAATGATACATTATCTCACTTAAACTTTTAAAATGAAACTATTTTTTCATCATATGTATACAGGGAAAAACCAACAAAATTGACACTTTGGGAGGATTACGTTGATAATGATGGAAATAGACTTTTTGAACAACTTCATGAATATCCAATCATTCTTGCTAGGAGAATTGGAAGAGCATCCCCAGGTAAAATTGCAAATAAAATTATTTTCCCTTTTAAATATTATTACATCAACAAAATTAAATTAAATATTTAAATGTATGTAGGAACATCAAATAAATTCAATGGTTTGACGAATAGATTCAATACCACAATTGCAATCAATCCTCCATACCCACAAGTTGCCACATTGAGAGCATGGTATTATTCATTTCTTAATTTTATTATACTATTAAATTTATTATATTATAAGTATAATACAACTATAAATTGATCTTCATAATTTTTCTTGTTTATAGGATCAAAACAATTGAACCAAAGCTTATTGATTATAAGATGAAAAGTACAACAACAATGGGTTCGATTTTGTTGATTCCATTTGAAGAAAAGGTCATATCTATCGCTAATATCCAGATGCAACCTCCTGTAAGAACAACAATAAGTACAATATTTCGCTATATTTATATAATTTTTTTTATCTATATCTATTTCTATTAAAAAATTAACATTATTGAATTTCAGGGACAAGTATTTTACATCGAAGCTGAATTGTCTCTTGTGAATAATGATCAACACTTTTGTGTTTTAGTATGCTCTAATTGCAAACAGTTGTTCACAAGATGTAATGTTCGGAGGGAAATCTATTGCATAAATTGTGATCGATCCACACATCTTATACCCAGGTTTTGATGCTCTTCCATAAATTATTTCACTAATTAAGATCATATATATTATTAAATCATAATATTAATTTAATTTAATATCTTTTACTGAATTATGTCTATTCTATTTATTTTTTATCTTATATATAATAGATGTCAATTTGAAGTTGTTATTAAGGACAACAGTGGTGAGACAACAGCCACCGTTTCAGATGAAATCGCAGAGAAAATGTTAAACCTCACTTCGGAACAAATTTATGAAATCAGAGTTGTCAAGGTATTCATTATTTTAAACTCTGGTCAATCTTTTTCCTACTTTGAAGGTAATCTAATTAAATTTAATATTTTCACGGATAATGATGGCACTGGTTCTTGAATGAACAAGTAGGCTTTTTGCTCCAAAAGAGCCTCCTCTAAAAGCCATCAAGATTGTTTTTTCCGGAATTAATTGATGAAAAGAATCTTGTTAACTTCCCTATAGTTATATCTTTGGCTTGGGTTTATTGGAATTTCTTATTGATATTACATTGTTTTAGTGATAATAATAATAATATAGTGTCCCCAAACATGTATCTTTAGAAGTCCATGCAATGTTGTAACTTTTGATGTTGAAATTCAATACAATTGTTCGCTTCTATCTATGTTATTCTGGTCTTGGCTTGGTTGTTCTATAAAAATTTAGATCTTTGATATGAAATGGAGGAAAAAAAAGATTTCACATGAAATATGAAATGCAAGGAGTGTGTTTTTTTTTTTAAAAAAAAAATGGTCATTTAAGAAGGTGACATCATGAGAAAAATAAGACGTAGGAAATTGGAAAAGTTTTTTTCTACTCTCTGAAGATTTATTTCTAAATCTTTTCTCCAATTCTTAGTCATATTATTAAAATTAACCAAATTTTCTATTTTTTTCAGAAAGAAACATTATCCTTACAACACATGCAAAATCAGTTGAAGGGTAAAATATTCAACATTCAAATGAAAAGACTATTCACAAAAAATGTGGATACATCACTGAAGTTAATCATTTTGTCTTACATGGAGAAACAAGTTGTGATTCAAAAATCACCACCATCTTCCACCATCGATGTTTCAGATGTAAAAAAACGCAGCATCGAACATCTTGATTCAGAGGGAAAAGAATATCCAAGCATGAGAAACAAAGGCAGTTCATCCTCACACAAGCATGGAATAGAAATGAAAACTCCTCCCTCAAAAAAAAACTAAAAGGTATTGAAATTATTTTTCAATCCAATACATTAGTTGTTTGTTTAATTTGATTGTTGACATGACTTTGATTATGATATGAAGCTTAAAATCTGCTTTGGTAGTAATAGTTGGAGTTCATTTTATTACTCTAAATTAGTAGTACGAATCAACAATTTTGATGCTTGAGATTGAAATGATATCTACATGATTAGTTATGCTCAAGTTTCTTAGTATACGAATTTTCCCTCAAATGTCAATATTGCAAAACCCAAAAAACAAAAAAGATGAATATTACACTAATGGTACAACAATTTTTTACATCATTTTTAGTGATTAATCAATGTTCCCTACACCTTCTGAGAGATTCTGTGACACCCTCTTTAGTACTTTTTATTTTTTTGGAATGTTCTTGAAATTTGGAGAATTACGAGTTCTTTTATCCACTTGTGAAGTGTGAAAGTCGACATGAGCGACTAATTTTGAAAAATAAGTTATATTCAAGTATTGATTTTTATTTGTTGAGTAAAAGATGCAAACTTTGCTATTATTGTGGAAAACATATTTGATGTATGCTACTGAGAATGGTTTGCATTTAGGGGCAAATTTATGGGAAAATTTTCTTTAGCTTTGTCTTCTATCGTGGGAAATCTATTTGCTGCTAATGCAGGCAAAAAGTTCAGGTTTCTTTAAAAAAAGATTTTCTGTTCAGTAAACGATTTTGAATTGCTAATGGTATATTTTCTACTTTTTTACTCCTCTTATTGCTACTTGGTAATTTCTTTCAAGCTGCCTACTCTTTCAGAATTTCCACATTTATGTTGTAGATATTTGTGGTCACTACTAAGCCAAATAGCCATCAACCTCTTGCAATATCTTAAGTTCTATTTGCTGAAGTTTCAAATTATTATATCTTTGCTTTACTTATTTTGACATTTAACCATTTAGCTGTTGCTTTGTTACTAAAACGCTTTGGTAATATGTTAGAATTCTAATTTATTCTGATATCCTCATTTGAAACGCCTATAATTCTTATATTTTTCCGAATATTCTCTAATAAATTCACTTACTGTTTCGCAAATTTACAAATACAGGATCTTTTGAAAAAATTGTTCTTGTTGCTGGTATTGGATATCATTTTGCACTCTTTTGCTGCTGCCAATGGATATCAAGTTTGGCGTTGTTTTGATTTTACTATTGGATGGATTATTTTTTGGATCTTTTGGACAGATTGAACATGTTATTTGCTGTGATATTAGGTTAGTTTAACTAACTACTATCTTTGTTTTCTTACACTTATATCTTCTTTCAATACATATAAGGTAATATCAAAGTAATATGTTGTTACTTTAGTTTTCTATGAACTTTTATCTTTTCTTTTACTTGGTTATACTAAAATACCTTTATAATTTTTACATTATTTTGAACTTTGAGTTTCTAAACTCATTATGATACTGACAATTCATTTTTAATTTAAATTTAAATGTAATAGCTACTTCTGGTTAAGAATGTGTTTTGATGTTGTTATTGGATGGATTATTTTTTGGCTCTTTTATGCAGATTGAACATCTTATTTGTTGTGATGTTAGGTTAATATCAATGTAACATGTTACCTTAGTTTTCTATGAACTTTTATGTTTTATTTTCTAAGTTATACTAAAATATCTATATAATTTTTACATTATTTTAACTTTGACTTTCTAAAATTATTATGATACTAACATTTCATTTTTAATTTAAATGTAACAGGTGCTTCTAATTAAAAATGGTGCAGGAAAAATTAATCACATCATTATAAATGCATTTATTACTGCATCTATTTTGGTCTACTTTGTAAATAATGTATTGATGTAATTAGTACTCCTTAAGTATCTTGTGTATATGAACAATAGGTTTGGCAGCTAAACTATGTTTGATGATTAAATCATTTATATTACGTTATTTTAAATTTCTACTAAGATTTTGCGTTGGGCCCGTGCTAGCACGGGCCATACTAATCTAGTATATATATATATATATATGTATGTATGTATATATATATGCGACAAATCTCCACAATTTAAGAACTTTAACCCCTTGTTTGGATGGTCGTTACTCGTTATATTGTATGGTATTGTTAATTTGAATACAATATTTATTTTGATTGTTACTTAAATTTTATGTGGATGAAAAAAATCCACTTTATGTAACGACCGATTTGATGTGGTTGCATCGTTACTTTAATATCTTTTTCTCACTTTTGACCTTATTTATTATTTAATAATTTTATTTATCATTTACCCAATCTTTTTATGATAGTTGTATCATATACCCTACAATTTCTTGTAGGTTTATCATTCAAATTATGAATGTCTGATATTATGTAATAACGGATAACAATACAATCTATCCAAAATAATACACTACAATAATGAAATAAAACATAATTGTCATGCATTGTTATAGGTTATTATCAAAAGCAATTAATGTACATCGAATCATATTAATGATTAATTACACTAAACACCTCTATATTATGGAAATCCCACATTAACACCCCTCTAGAAGTGTACCAGCTAGCATTGTTAATAGTGAGTAAAGTTGACCATTCAATCAATTTAATACCAAGTATACAACTAAATATAAATGGTCATAAACACAGAGCAAAATTAATTTAACGTGGCCCGTGGGAATAGATTCTTTGGCCAAAAATAACAAAAATACCTTTCGTTTATGATTTGATTTAAAAATATTCTTGCTGTCAATACTTTGGTAAAAAAATATCCTTGACGTTGATAATCTGGTCCAAAAATATCTTTATTGTTACTAAATGGGTCAAAAATATCTTTTTTGAACCAAAGTATTGACGGCAAGAACATAACAAATTTATTTAGAAAAAGGCAATTTTTGACCATTAAATAGCAGTAAGGGCATTTTTGGACAGAGTATTTGACGGCAAAAGGCATTTTTGGACCAAACTATCAACGAAAGACATTTTTATTCATTTTGCATAGTTCAAAGACATTTTTGACCCTTTTCCCTTAAAAAAATAATGTGTTAAAAAATAAATAAATAATTTATTTGGAAAAAGATAATTTTTAACCCGTTAAATAACAGTAAAAATATTTTTGGATCAAAATATTGATGACAAGAAATTTTTTGGACCAAACTATCAACAGACATTTTTGTTCATTTCACATAGTTTAAGGACATTTTTTACCTTTTTCCCAACACTTAAAAATCACTTTCTCAAACAAATTTTCCAAATACAAATTATTTTTCCAAAAAATCTAAAAAATTAATTTCATAAAAATATTTCTCAAAATAAATAATTTTTTTTGTAAGTTTGTCCAAACACGCATCAGGCACATGGGTGACATTTGCCAAATAAGCAAAATCAATTTACGTAAAAGGTTCCCTTTGTTTGCATTATGGTAAGCAACTGGTTATTCTTCAAACGACACACTCGGTTTGGTATAACATGGGATCTCCAGAAAACGGGATAAGGAGATATACCAAATATGATTACATTAAAAATGGAGTCGTCACTGATAGGAAGCACGGATCCCAATTAGTCGAACCTCAAAGCAAATATCAAGTGGAAATCAAAACAAAAAGCGAAAAAACATACTCCATTTCACTTTTACTTGTCATTGTTTTGATTTTTTGAAGTCAACTTGACTAAACTGCAAAACTAAATTGAAGTAGCTAAAATATTGGTCAAAATTCATATAGTTTGACCCCAATAAGTGAAATAGTGACATAAAAAAATGAACGGATGGAATAATACACAAGCTAGTCAAATGGCATATACCTTGATGCAACAAATTACAAGAAAAAGGTAACCATGAGGAACAAACCTAACCTTATTCACCTTGTTTTGTACCAGACTTCAACAAAGGAGATGTCATTTCAATGAACATGTTCATAGATCTCTATTCCTGGGCAGATGGACCCCATATTCACTCTATCAATAATCGAGCCAGATCTGGTGTATCATAAGGGATTTACCTTTTCTATAGTCTCTTTCTTCCATTAGTATTGTGCTAATTTGTGTAGGAAAAAAGGAGCTTCGAATAATAACACCATGTAAGAGGAGATGTTAGAACTTTTCATGGCAAAGAAAGGTGGTACATCTCTCTTACCTACCATGTTGACGAGATCCAATAGTAACTGAGTTTCACAAGGCTTATAGTAAAATGACTATGACATATCCAATGTAATCCCACAAGTGGAGTCTTGAGAGGATAGAGCGTGCAAGGACCTTACCCTTACCTTTGTGGGGTAGAAGTCGTTTCCGTAGATGCTCGGCTCAATGCTTACCTACAGACTGATTCCTGTGCTGGAACTCAGAAGGTCATAAACAAAAATCAACCATCAACCAAATTCACCCCGATAGACTTTGTTCACTAAACATAACTGGAGAGAGAGATTGTTATTAGAGAAGGCAACTCACTGAAAAGCAGAATCTCCTCAATCACTGACACTACAATGGCTGCGAAGAAAAAATATGGTTAAATCTAACAATATGTTACACAAAAGTAGATCCTCACAGTACAAGACACTATTATAAACAAACTTAATGCACGAAAGATTAGTAAGTAGTGTCTAAATGATCACTTGCAGCATTGTTTGGCTTGTTTTCGCTGGCTTTCTCAGAAAATGTCCTCAAACATGTGGCCACTGTTCGGCTAGTCTCTTTCTGTTCTAGTATCAAACCAAAAGATACAATTTAAGGAAGAAAAGCTTAATGCTACTACACCATCCAGACTCATATGGATGGTACAGCCATTGATTTCAGCAAAATAACAGAAAATGAGAATTTTTGATTGTTTGCATGTATTTTGGCACATAGCTTTTAGGTCTTCAAAATCCATGAATTCTTATCAGGTCAACCTCATTCCTTCTAAGTTTCAACTCCCTATGCATAAAAGGCACTCCTATCACTTTCTGAATACAAGATACAAAAGGAAAATTACTGAAACTAGAAATATATGTGTTCCCCCACGATCAACTGGATGATGCAGAGAGGTAGTGGCCCAGCTTCAACTAGTTAAGATCACTTGACTGGGAAGAAGATAAATCAGTTTTTTCTCTTCAAGTTTGCTCAAGAGGTTTATAAGTGACAGTTCAAGTATTGCCTAAAGTCCATTTGCCTGCAACATAACAATTTGAATCATGACGTTAGTTATCAGTTTATCAACTTAAAAACAAATAAAAGAACATACAAGTGCAACATTTGGCACAAATATGACCTTATTAACATAGCAGCATTTGTTCTATACTAGAAGTACCTCGCAACACAATAGAGTTTAATACTTTGTTGATGAAGCAAATAACAAGTGAGTTTAGATACAATTATTGTAAACATGTTCACCTCCATCACAATTAAGTTACTATCATTCTTCCTCCATCCTATTTCAATTCACTTTAATCTTTTCTTTAACTAAAGTATTTCTCATTCCTAACTTGATGTGGAATTTCTTCTATAATATCCCACATAAATACATTTTAAGAAATACACATGAGTGCATGACCAGATCATCCGATTCAAGAGGAAGGGAGTCAGAAGTGTTTACTTTTTTCGGGAGAGCTACAGTTAAAGTTATTACATGTTCAAACTACAACAAACTTCATATGGAGATTGTATAAGAAGAAAAAGGAAATACGAACCTTGTCAAAAAACAACTCTGACTAGATGAACAAAGACAAAATAAAAAAATAAGTCCCTCACTTTCTTCTCCTTGCTCTAGCCAAAAGTAACCAAAACTTCAGCAGATTCCAATATTCAGGAGCAACATCTTTTCCCCCACCAACACAACCAAATTTAGCCTCCGGCCTCCTCAGATTAACTTGATCTCACCGAGGACATGACCTTAGATAGGAAGGAGTGGAGCTTGCGAATTAGAGTAATAGGTTAATAGGTTAGGTTGATATCTGGCAGTGGGGTATAGTAGGGTAGTAGGTTTAGTCGTGCCTTTATATCTCGTGTGCAGTTATCCGTCTTATATATGTTAATTTTATCGTATTTTGCATACCATCATGTGTTTTTAGCTATTAGTCGCTCTTTCTGTTCCCTTTCTTTCATTCCCTATCTTTCATATCTAGTTTATTCTGTGTATGAGTTTTTGAGACGAGGATTCCTAGGAAACAACCTCTCTACCTCTATGACGTAGTGGTAAGATTTGCGTACATTCTACCCTCCCCAGACCCTACTTGTGGGATTCCACTGGGTATGTTGTTGTTGTTGTTGTTGTTGTTGTTGCCCTCCTCAGATTAACAGCATCCAGTTAGAGTAGGAACACTCAACCCCTGAATTTTCTCCTGCCTTGTCCTATCCCGTGAAATTGGCATCAACATTTCTGAGGTGCCTGGTTCTTCCAGAGAAACACACATATTCCAATTTCTATTCTTTGACATGCTGATATTACAGATCTCATATTCTTCATCCATCCATAAACATATTAAATTTTCCTCCAAGTTGGCATCTCCTTCTTTTAGAATCTCTTGACAATCCCAAACCGACACAGTTCAACGAGTAGAGAGCCAGTACACCAACTTTCTAGGTTTACGGATTTAGAGAGTTACACTTCATGTTACTCCTCAATTAATATGAAAAAGATCTACAATTCCATGGATGCTGTGTTACTTAAACTCTCAACATCAGTGACTATCTTTGCATTAGAGAATTCCGACATATATCTTCAATACCGTGTGTATATACAAGTGTCCAAGATGGAGAAAATTGGAACTATGTGTTAAGAATGTAAATATTACGAATATAAGTCATTGTAAATATGGACTAGGTTTAAAATCCATGTTATTGTGCAATAATTAGGAGTAGCAATTACTTTCCTTTCCTTTTATGGATTACTTGTAAACATTATGTAAGTCCCAACATGCTTGATCTAATAATAATGTAATTCATTCCCAAAATATTTTCTTCTCTTTCTTTACACTACGTACATTAAGAAGCATGAATATTGAACAGTGGCAGGGGTAAGGCAGAAGGAGTTACGTGAATGTGTGAAAACACTTGTCCTATGCCTCACACCTAGGTTTTTTTACATGAACACTTTACCATGTACATTATTATGTTTCCCAATGTGGGTCCTGACATTAAGCATAACTATATACAGTTAGCTGATTACATTTAACTCACACTCTCCTCAGGTTGGAGCATACAAGTGGTATGCAGTGTGTTTGTTACGGATGTAATAACTTAGACGAACACCCATGAAAGACTTGATGAATATATCTTCCAACAGATAATTTTGACTTCATGAATTTCATGACAATGTCTCCTAAGTGTATCTTTCTCCGAGAAGTGTGGTCCTCCATGTGTTTTGTTCTATCGTGAAGAACTTAACTCACTGCAACATGAAGAACAACCATTTGGTGTGAATGAGTTCAGAAGTTGCAATAATCATTGTCTGATGCTCTTACTTCTCACTGGATCTAGCAACTAATTTGTTTCTTAATTTTCCAAGGCAAAATACTTCAAAGTAAAACACAATATTTTCTCATGTCCTCAGTTCTAAAAGAATAATCTTCTTCTGAAGTTGATTCTATGTATCCAAACATATGGATACTTGAATTTCAATGAGTCACATGGAGAGTCCATTAATTAGTTTACAACATTCACCAAAAAGGCAATAATATCCCGAGTTACTGAGGTAATTCAACTTACCAACCAACCACCTATATCTTGCATGGTCACTAAAGGAATCCATGCGAGTACCAATGGGTCTATAACAAGAATGTCTAGAGCATACTTACACTGGAGATGAGAATATCTAATCTGGACTGAGTGACCTGAATACCTAAAAAGTATCTAATTTGTGTAGATCGATTCTCCGAAAGTGCCGAAAGAAGTGTTGCTTCAATTTAGTAATGCATACACTAAGAAAGAGATAAGAACTCTCGGGAATAAAAGTTGAAGTTGAAATTAAAAAAGATCTGTGAATTCCTTCGAATTAATGATTGCTTGTGAATATTACCACCTAATAATAGGTGTAAGATTTACTATACGAAAACTAATGTATGGGAGGAAGTTATAAATGACTGTGTGCTACACGTGCTCCCCCTTGACCTTAGTGAGGTGCAGTTATTGGGTGGTTTCACTTCATGAGTTTTTTGTCCATGTTGTGATTTTCCAAATAAGTGAGCTTGACTCGACGATTTCCCGTGATTGAATTATCATTTTTCATTAATATCCAACACTTCCTCTCAAGCAGGAACAAATAAATAATATGCACCAAACTTATTAGAAATGTTTTCAATTCGTAGTCCTGTGAAGAACGTTTGTAAAGATAGCTGATAGTAGTTCAGCTGAGGGAAAGGGTTTCTGATAATTTCCTTGGAAATAACCTTCCCCTGAACAAAGTACTACCTATTTCTATATTTTTAGTTCTTTTATTATAAACTGGATCTCTACTTCTTTACAAGGTAGTGGTAAGGTCTACGTACATTCTACCCTCTCCAGACCCCACTTGTGGGATTCAACTGGGTATGTTGTTGTTGTTGTATATTAAACTGGATTTGAAGCTATACATGATGTTGCTTGATTACCACAATAAAACATTATTTTTTTAATGTCAACAAACTTCAATTTTTGATGTACTTATTTAACACATTTGTTCACAAACAGTTGTTGGCGTGGCTCAATATTCAGCTCTTTACTAGATCAAGCAACAACATTCTACTTCTTTTCCATGATACAAGATTACCACAAAAAGGCACAAAATCCAAATTAGTGTTGTCAAAAATGTGCTTAACCCTGAAGCGAGTCTCAAAACATGTTGAGCACTTCGCCTCGCTTAATGTGCACTTCAATAACGTCATCAAGGTTCTAAGACATACTTTTCCTTGCCACTGATGACCTCTTCTCAAGAGACAAAACTAAACTTGATAGTTCACTTTATAATATATTTTTTTCAAATCTTTGAATATATATTTGCCAATCATGCTTATGATTGTTAGTCTTGGGCTAAACATATATTTTGCACTTTTTGTTGGCTCCCTTTGTGCCTTTTTCCATTAAAAGCCATGCTTTATTTGCGTGTAGGGCTTAAAGCCCCAATGGACCTTAAAGCTTTTTTGTGCCTTTTGCTTTTGATAACACTGATCCAGATGTAGAATGTCAACTGATTGGTTAACCGGCCTAATCTACATCAAAAGATCCTTAAATGTGAGTGTCAACAATCCTTGGCCTGGTTCCTTTTTATCTGTCTTAAGATTGGTAAAACAGCATCTCACTGACTGGTTTTGCTGTTTGCAGATGCATTGACTGACTTACTACACCCACAACAAAGGATACATTTTTTTAGGTAATAATTGAGAGTCATAACTTCCTAACTAGCCTTAAGTAACTTTTAGGTTTTGTCATGGCTTCCACTGACCTGATAGCAGTTCACTGTTCAGATCCATCAGACTATCAACAGATTAGCAATCCATCATACCTATGTCTTTAAAGGTATCATGTACATACTTTCTTTGTGAAATAACATTGTCTCTTAATTAGGCCTCAAAATACCACGAAAATATTTTAGATGTCCTAAATTCTTGATCTGAGACTTGTTAGAATTTTTTATAAATGGATGATTTTCTCATGATCACTGTATGTAACAGCTATGCCATCTATATATACCAACTGATAAACAGATTGACCAGGTATGACAGCAGAATGCTGGACGAGCTACTTCAGAAGAAAGCAGGAATAGGACCAATCACTGATGAAAACAAGATTAGGATAGAGAAGCTACAAATGGAATGTTCCAATCTACCTTTTTCTTAAAGCATGTATCTTTCTTCTTCTGACGATTGGTCAAGGCTGCTGCTCTGGCAAGATTAGAAGGATCTGTCGTGTTTCCACAACCAATGCCGCTGACATCACCACTTCCATTTTTTCCAGCTAACCCGTTATCACTTTCCCCATTTGTCCCTCCAGCGTTTATAACTGTGTAGCATCCATCCTGCACATTGCTTTCCCGGTTACTTCCTGAAGCACTTCTATTTGAACTGTGATAATCAGGGTTCCCTTCACAAGGCCTAGCTAGAATGTTGAATGAAGCACAACTTGGGCCACCCACAGTCAGTTTCTTCAATGAGAAATCTACCTGGGTAGAAGTGCAATCTTGATTTAGGTCATGGAAGTGATAATGGTGGTGGTGCTGATGGGGGTACTGAACTAGGATGTCAGTGTGAGAACCATGCGGAAAAAGATTGTCTGTAGCTTGCATGCTACTAGGCTTAAGCTTAAACTGTGGCACTTGCTGACTGGAGATTCTGAAGTCAATTTTCGCACCCTTGAAAGCTGATGATGAGTGCAAACCTTTAATTGTGGATATCGTTTCTGCCTTGTCTCCGGAAAGTAATGGTTCCTCAGAAAGCTTATTAGTGGTGGACCCCTTATCTATAATGTTGCCAGTTCCACTTGAGCTCGGATATAGAAAATTTTCATTTGTATGAGTTGGAACGTCACATACTGATTCTTTCTTGGCAACTGTTTGGCCATTATTAATTAAACTACTACCAGGGGTAATCCCATTAGGAGTCCTTGTAGGTTTTGAGGATGAACTATACCTGCAAAATGGTCCACCATAGAGCAAAAGGTAAATTGCTGAAAATTCCCCATCCAACAAAGGTAATCAGCAATCTCTGATAAAAAGCTTAGAAAGAGCATAACTAGTAACTATTGTTTTCAAACCTTGAGAAAGCTGAAAGATCTAATCTTCTCATAACACTACGATCATCTTGAGCACTTTTTTCTGGTTCTTTTGGTTCTCTTAGCCTTTTCAAACTTAGCTCTTTAGATTCACCAGTGGATGAATTATTGATTTCTAATACCTGCACAGCTTTGTTCAACCTTCTACTGTTGGTCTGAGGATGAGCTGCCTCAGCAGTCACATCATGATATCCAGTGGATGGAAAATTACCGTCTTGATTTTCCTGGTGTTCATCCATCTTCAAACTACTTCGGTTGGAATTTATTGCCAGCAGGGTCTTATGTGCTGCATCAACAAGTTCGACTGGAACCTGAATTGCATTTTCAGGTTGTGACTTCTGATTTCTAGGTATGCCCTTGAGGGAGGGATTTTTTGCAATGTAATCTTCAATGGAACACATGATAGTTACGTTTCAGTCAACTAAAAGACACTAAAGCCAGAGAGAAAAAAAAAGATTAGTAATACTCATTACCATGATCGTCTTCTTCTTGGCATTTCCTTTTGGCATTTCTCTGTGCATTCTTGTTAGCAGCGGTTTCTGCATTTGAACGAATAACCTGTGTGCAAGTGCTGTCTGGACACTCAGGTACCTGATTCAATGGAGATGCTGCCTGAGAGCTACCAACTTCAACAGCTTGCTTTGTCCAGGAATTCTGTAAAATACAAATTTCAGACTCAAAGAAATATTATACAAATCATTCTGTGGTCATTATGCCTTGGAACTTTGATGCTTAACAGGGATATCATTATAGAACTATTATGTTAAATCGTGATGACAATGTGACTCAGAAAAACACATTGAATTTTGGATTATTCTTTCCTTCCTGTAAGAAACTTATATAAGCGTTGCTTTTGATTGCTAGGACATATAAAATTATCTCTGTCAGACTGTCACAATGGACTAACCAATGGATTCTAACTCAAGTGAAGCTGTGCATTTGTACCTCATTCGTTTGCTGCAAAAGTTAGGGGCCGTTTGGTAGGAGGTATCAGAGAAAATAATCAGTGCATTATGTACAGTATTATTTAATACTATGTTTGGTAGGACTTTATGCCTGTGTATACTAATTTATGTATTAATTAATAAACCTTACATGACATTAACTAATACCTTCCATTTGGTGGTATTCGCTAATACCTTCTATATAATACCATGGCATTAAATATGCAAAGACAAAAAGTCCCTCAAATTCTTTTATATTTTTTTTATTTTCTTAATTTTATATTTTATATTTGTGATTTGCACTAGTACATTTATTTAAATAAATTAGCTTACAAATTTTATTTATTTGCGAGTTCATATTTGCATAACATAAAAAATTAATAAATTTCCATGTCAAATTTTTAAATTATATTTATTTGCAGATTCATATTTACATAATATACAAAAAATGTTTTGTCATGTCAATTTTTTTCCAATAATTAATTTAGTTGAGTGATTTTGTTGATACAAAGGTCTAATTAAGTGATTTTTTATTGATACAAAACAAAGTGCAATGATTAAGTTAGATAAATTCTCAAAGTTGTGCGACATTTTAAAATATAAACTCCATATTAAAACTTCAACTTGCAAATTTTTATGTGTAAATATAGATGTTTTGTTCATTTTTACAATTGTTTACCATCTTTCAATTTTAAAAGTAGATGGTCTATCTCTATTAAATTGAAAATTGATCAATTTATTAAGATCGTCATTATTTATCCTCAAATAATTCGAGTGAGAAAATAGCAAACATGATGATAAAATTGTCGTTCTCCAAGCTAATCAGAAGTCACAATAAAATAATTTATTTTAATGCAATTACATGAAATAGAAAATTCCGTAATGATTCATCAAGGATATAATTGGAAAGAAGTTTTCTGTAATGTTTTAAACCAAGCATAGGATTAAGATGGGAAGCAATGAACGAACACTTGATAAAAAATAATCCCTGCGTTATTCATTTTTGTACCAAACGACCCCTTAGTGTTTTAAATGTGTCAATGTATGTCTCAAGCTCTCGTCTACATGTACTAATGGGTAGAACATTTTGAAAAAAGAAAGGGAAATCACCTCAATCGTCTAATGCTTCAAATAACTATGAAAGATAGCCCATTTTCGAGGCTGTTGCTATCATGTGTTATCTTCTGCATGTAAATAAATGACAATAAGCTAAAAGGCAGATTTTGCACCATGTCCTCTCATTTCTTGGGAGGGAAACAAATGGCAATACCTGTGCACCACTTCCATCCTCACTGCTGGTACCATCATTTAGGCTGTAGCGTCCATTATCTTCCCCGTCATTGCTACCACTGTTGTTTTCAGACTTCTCACTGCTTTTTGATTTTGTAGATTTTTGGGTTTGAGTACCGCTTTCGCTCCCGCTTCCACTAGACTGAGAAAATGAGAACGAATTAATCACGGTAGAACACCAAAACACGACGAAGAAAAAGAAATGGCATATTACACACAAATAAAAGAAACAGCCTGTAACTAGACAAACAGCTCGCCAACAGATAAGCAGACGCTAATCTCCTAACAAAATTACTGTTATTTAGGTATATTGATGGACATCAATGCATCAGCCATGCTTTACACCAAAACGCTAACAGGAAAAAAGCATATTGAGAGTGATGGTGTCTCACACTATGGCATCTTCTCCACACGTGCTGCCACAGGTTCTTAAGCTCATTCTTCCGTATAGGTTTTACCAGGAAGTCGAGTGCACCTTTTGACAAACACTTGAAGACTAAACCCATTGAATCATGAGATGACATCACTGCACATGGCCCTCATAAGTCATCAGGTGTAGAGGTATAAGAATCTCCATTCAAAATTAAACATGGTATAGTAAGAGTTTTATGATAGAAGAACTGGCAAAACAGCAGGGGTTACTTACTGATAACAGGAACAGTCTTGCGCGTGTAGTGGCTCATTATTTTTGATAGGAGACCTAAGCCTGACAAGCAAGGCATTACAACCTCTGTCAACACTAGATCAATGTGATTGGTCAGATCTTCCAGTATCTTCCAAGCTTGCAATCCATTGGCTGCTTCTATAACTGCAAATAACAAAGTTCAATTAGATAATAAAGACTATAAAAGATGGGAAGAGAACAACGAAACAAAAGATATTTACAACTAATACAGCAAATACAAGTCATGAATTGAAAGTTGATGGAAAGGGATAATAACAGAATACCAATTGGGCGAACTGTGGTAAAATCTCTGGTGGACAAGTCACTAAAACTATGCACAAGTTGCGCTGACCAAATACCACAAAAATGAAACTGGAAATTTCATATTAAGTTGAAGTTAAAATATGTATATATACAAACACCATAATTACTGATTTTTGCTGTCAACTTATTGACAAGATTCATAATAGAAGCAAATTATATAACCACGACCTATTTATATATTAGTTTACACAGCCAGATTAACCTAGGGAATGGAACCAAGTTGCTAGATCAGTAAAACGAGTCAGCAGCTCTTCATCCTGAGTTGCTGAGTGCTGGCTTAAGTCCCATTACAAGATATGGCATGAGGTTAGCAACATCTAGAATGAGCATAACAAGCCATACAATAAAGACATTACTAATGAATCGATGTTTTACTGATGTCATGGAACTGGACCCCCCCACCCACCCACCCAAAAAAAAAATGCTATAAGTTTACAACTAGAAAATCTACATCAAAATATGCCTCTCTAAAAATGATAACCAATCATCCACACTAACAGAGTCCTCCTGGTACATAGAAAAAATTAATAAAAGGCATGCCCAAATATAGATAAAATCAAATTTCATTCTTATTCACTTTTCCCATCCCATATGTTTTGTATTACAAAGTCCAAGAAGTTCCAATTCACATTATCACCAGACTTTCAAGATTCAGCTTATGTAAGACAGCTACTTTAATAGGAACTTTTTATACCTTCAGCTAATATATCCAGGTGTATCTAGATGTGCAACACAATTTTATGCAAGCCCTTTTTTTAGGGAGGGGAAGGAGGACTTATATATGGTGTTCATCGACATAGAAAAAGCTCATGACAAAGTAGCTAGGGGGTTCTATGAAGATCTTTGGAGACTAAAGGTGTACATTAGGACAATTAAGGACACATAATATGGAGACAATATGCGAGTGAGAACAGGGAGAGGAGAATTGGAGCACTATCTAGTTGTGATGAGATTGCCCCAAGGATTGACTTTTAGCCCATTTCTATTTGCAATACTGATGAATGAATAGACGCGACATATACAAGGAGAGGTGTCATGGTGTATGTTATTTATAGATGAGAAAGTTTTGATAGATGAAACATGCAGTGGAGTTAATGACAGGTCGGAGATTTGGAATCCCAAGTTGGACATTTGGCGACTGACCCTGGAGTCTAAAAGATAACATTACGCAGGACAAAGACAGAATATTTAGAATGCAAATTCCATCACATAACTAATGTGGCAAATGTGGAAGTCATGATTGATACTCAAGTCATCTCTTCTAAGTATCTGGGGTCAATAATCCAATGAAATAGGGAGATTGATGATGATGTTGCACATTGTATTGGAGTGGGATGGATGAAATGAAAGCTCACATCTGGTGTCTTATGTGATAAGAATATGCCGCCCATTCTAAAAGGTAATTTTTATAATGTGATGGTCAGACCAACTATGTTGTATGGGGCAAAGTGTTGATCAGTGAAGAACTTGCACGTCCAAAAGATGAGACTATCGGGAACATGGATGTGTGGATACAGTAAGAAAGATAGGATACCAAACGAAGCTACCAGGGACAAAGGGACTCCGTGGTGGAGTGAGGGAGGTAGACTGAAATGGTTTGGACATGTGATAAAAGTTGCATAGATCATAGATGCCCTAATAAAGTGGTGTGAGAGATTGGCTACAGTAGGTATTAGAAGAGGTAGAGGTAGGCAAAAAAAAGTCTCAGGGAGAGGTGATTTAACAAGACATGACATATATGCAACTTACTGAAGACATGACCCCAAATAGGACATATGGAGGTCGGGGATTAGTGTTGAAGATAAGTAGTCAAATGTTGTCTAGTTCTCTTCCCTGTATTGTTATTATTACTCTCTTACTAGCATATTCCTCCATGTTAGTATTACTAGTTACGAACTTGGACTTGGTTTTCGTATTTTTTTGTTGTTATTGTTCTCTTCTTCTCCAGACCCCACTTGTGGGATTCCACTGGGTATGTTGTTGTTTATTATTCTCTTCTTCATTGTTTTTAGCATGGCTTCTTAAAATAATCTCTCTACCATCATAAGGTAGGGGTAAGGCTGCGTACATGCCACCCGCCCTAGATCCCACCTATGCGATTACATTAGGTACGTTGTTGTAATATAAATGAAATATATATGAAAAACATAATAATGAAATATATATGAAAAAACATAATTCTTAGTGCTAGGATTAATATATATTAATCCAATAAAACATGATTAGTAAAAGATGGTTCACACAATTTTTGAGTTATTCACTATGTGGAACCCTCAACTCAACCAACAACTGAATCCAATAACAAGCTTTAAAGTCTCATTTGCTAGAACATCAATATATATAGTGTCCTACTGTCTCACATGGAAAAGGATTATTATGTTCCATGTAGAATATTAATAAAAATAGGACTCAAAGTAATAATGTAGATACGCATATTTTTGTAGTATTTCTCATATTTTTACCTTTCACATGGTATGAGAAAGCCCAAGTCCATGACCTACAGTCCAAGGGTATTAGACTGTGAACATAAACCAGAACATTACCAGTAACGAAAGTATTAAGCTAAGCAACCGAGACTACTAGTTGAGATGTCTGCTTACTTGCTTGTTATTTAAGAAACACATTATATTCCTCTCCAGATAAAGAAAACCCTTGATTACCTAAACTGTCAGTCTGAGCAATATGAGCATTCTTGGCTTGGTTGACCATGCAGAGAATGGCATACTTCATGAGTGTGTCCAAGCCTATTGTAACTTTGAGGTCTTCCAAAATGACTTTTCCTCATCAAATGACCTTTCCTCATCAATTCTCCATAGATTATGATATTTGATTTTCTAATGTCTGAGATGCGAGAACTGAGAGTCAATTGTTTGTGAAAAGATGACTATGTGATTGGGTGTTGTAGCAAGGCAAAGTAATCGAGACTCGAGAGAATACTCCATCGACTACTGGAACAGTTGTACTAGCCAAAATTTGGTTGTGTACTGAATCAAGGTATTAGGGCGCCCGACAAGTGTAAGAACTTTTCTGTTGTTGTTCCTGTTGTTTACAACACTTGCAATAGATGGCATCAACTTCTTAAATTCCTCCATGACTGTGGCAAGATAACAATCTCGTCTAGAGGGTGGATGCTATATTATGTTCATAATATAACCTCTAAAGGGTGGATGAAATATTATGTTCTACCTATACTTATCCCAAGTAAGTAAACATTTTCAATCCATGTTTGCTTATGTCTGTCATCCAAGATATCGCATGAGAAAAATGAGGTATGTTAGAAGTGTATATAGTACGAGCCTTTACCTAAGCTAAATAACATGTTTGTAATGGGAAAAACAAGGGAAAATACGGAATCAATAGACACCACGTTTTCATTTACTTCACCAGCCTTTTTAATTTAAGTGATTTTGAACACCTTGACCTTTGCAAACAACTCAACTGAGGAAGTCCAAGCTAAATAGTTTGAACTTCACATTAAGGATTCTAAAGTAATATAGGACTTCAATTTTCAACTTAAATGTTTTTCAAACTAAAAGCATCAAATTTGAGAGACATGGCTGTATTGAAAGGAGTTCCTAAGCGAATAATCACAAAATATAATTGTGAAGGTTGGGAAAGAAAAAAAAAATAGTGAAGGTTGGCAAAAAAAATCTAAGAATAATGTAACCAACAGCATTAGGTGAGTCTCATTACAGAATTTCAAAATGAACTTATGAAAATCACTCTACACAACTGTTAGCACTAGATGGAAAGGTAGCGCGGCTGTGTTTCCCAAGTTGACACGATTGTTGACTTGTAACCGACGTTGAGTCCAGCAGATGATGCACATTATACGTTCGACTCTGCACCTACGCATTGTATTTATTGTGTATTTATTTGGTTGTTTATGTTGACGATATCGTTATAACCGACAATGATCAGGATCGAACCACTAATTTGAAACTATATCTCATTCCGCACTTGCAAACTGTAGACCTCGGTAGACTGAAGTATTTTCTAGATATTGAGGTCGCTTAGTCCAAATCAAGCATTGTTAATTCACAATGAAAGTATACCTTAGACATTCTTGAGGAGATATGACTGACAGGATGTAGACCCGCTAACACGCATATGGATCAGAATGCTAAATTCATGTCAGGACAGGAAGAATCACTATCTTAGACTTGAGGATCTCACAAGCATTACTCCAAAACAAGATTCTATGAGATGAAAACACAATAAGAATAGGAATTTCTTTATTAAGAGGGCCTATAAAACAGGTAATACATAGCTAAACAGAAGACAACAATTTCTGTGGAACAATGTTTGCAAAAACAAAGCACCAACTAAAGTTAAACGTTTTACTTACTTGGTAGCAAAAAGGGCATGTCTGACACATGAGATTTTGAGGAAAAAAGAGAAGATTATTGATTCCAGATGTCAACTCTATGATGAAACAAATGAAACAAACAGTCCCCTTTTTCTACATTGCAAATTCACTGAACAGTTATGAGCTCTTTTTCTGACACTCTCAGAAACAAAATGGACTATGCCCGAGCACACTGCAGACTACTAAGCTGTTGGATGAGAAGAGGAGGAAAAAGAACCAAAAGAGATGGTGGGGAACCATCCGACATTTCATTTGGTGGTCTATATGGAACGAGAGAAATAGTAGAAGTGTTGAAGATAGGTCCAATCCACATCTTTTCATCTATATCAGAAATTTAAGATGTTTCTTTACCTTGTTTGATATGATTTTTACTCCATATATTCCGCTAACTATAGTTATCTCGATTCTTTTATGCAAATAGTTATTTGTGCAAGTAGTTACTTTTTTGTTGCATTAAACATTTAAATTTTCTTTATTAAAAGAGGCTGGTGCTCGTTAGGGGTTTTTGCTTTTGACTACTCTGATTTTCATCAGGTTAACATCCACTGGCAACACCATTATGTGCCAGGTGATAAAATTCAGACAAATATACTGTACCTTTAAGTACCCAGTGTTACAAGCAATATCCGATTGCTCTGCAAATACTCATAACCAGAAATTAAAACAAACTCAGATGTACACTCTGGCTCATCTCTTTGTCCGTCGTATTTGATTCGTACAAGCCAGAGTTAAAAGGATAAAAGGGAAGGCTGAAGGCTGAAAGCTGAAAGCTATGCAGATAGTAGAACAAGCTAGGTTTGGACAATACAAGCAAATGTTTTCTATTTGCTAATAATCCGTCAAGCTAAAACTCAAACTAGACCAAGAAAAAAAAAAGCACTAACCTTCATAATTGCAATTTCGAAGTAAAGCAGAGACAATATGTCGTGTAGAATCATCATTCTCCACCAGTAGCACTTTAATGGAGGTGACATGTAGAAATTGTTGCCAACAGGCTGCTGATCCCTGACTCTGTTGCTGTTCTTGCAATTTCAAACCACATTGAGCTTCCAATGTGATCTCCCTCTCTCCTATCCTCTCATTACCAATTTTGAATTCATTATCCTTAACTACATTTACCCCCTCATGAGAAATTCCATCTCCAATAACCTTATCCTCATCCAACTTTTCTTTGTCTTCATCACCAACGATTTTCATTGAAACACTCCCTGCCAACCAGATCTAAAAACACTGATGCTGATAAGGAAGATGTGACACCAACATAACCTTTCATAAATCCTTGTCAACTAAAGCAAAGTCCAGGTCTCTTCTTCCTCAAGATCCCAAATTCATCATACGAACCTTCTCATACCTATTCCACATCAAAAATGTTTAAAATGATCAATTGAATAGCAAAATCAACAAGATTAAAATTACTACTTAATTAAACCTAACAACAACAACAACAAAAGTGAATTCTGCAGAGGTTAGAGTATATGGAGACCTTATTGGAAACCCGAATTTAATAAAATTATTAGACATTAACTACAATATATACTTGAAATTGATGAAACTATTACAGTCCACACCTTCAAAGCACATCCAAAAAGCAATTACTCAAATTGCTCTGCCACCGAAATTCCGATAAACCCAGCAAAAAATAGAGCAAAGGCGTCATGAAAGTTGAATTTGAGCAATTAGCAAGAATATCATGATGAATCTTACAGAAAAAGATAATTTCAGGTTTGCTTCTTTCACAGGGAGATTAGATATATCCACGAAAAGTTGGGGGAAAAATTTGTACATGATGACGTAGACAAAATGTAGGCCCCACGGTATCCACGTAGGAGGGAGATTGTTCCACGTCAGCCAACATGCTGACGCAGAATCTAAACAAGGGAGCTCAGGGGACTTGAGCCGAATCGAGATTGATTTAATGAATAGACCGTGTGGACCGTGGAGTATTTTAGTATTTAAAATGGAATAAACACGTGTCGACATCTGAGTATTTTTCAATTAATTTTGATTTATTTATCTTATCTTCATTGTTTATAATTCTTTAATTATCAAGATTATTTCTTTAATATGTTTCTTAATTTCTTGTTAAGTAAGGATTACTTAATTAAATTAGAACAGAAGGGAGTAAGAGAAAACGTCGACGTCAGGGTCTTATCACAGTTTTGGCCTACCTTTGCCAGATGCCAACGTTGAAATGACTGGACGGTCCTGACGGCGTCGAGTATTTTGTGGTGAAGTTACATAAATACCCTTAAACATTCTGAAAATCACGTGGTTGGTAGAAATGCCTAAAAATATCTGCATGGGTAGCTTTTTTATTTGGTACATGTACGAACTCAGCAGAATTTGATGTACCCATTTTTCTAATTTAATCTCAGCCGTTGGATTATTAATCATTCACTTGCCCATCACCATCAAAGTAAGTTTTCATAATCATGTAAAAGAATTCTACCAATATGACAAACAATTATTCCTCCTTTAAAAAAAATGTTATTCACTAGGTGTCCAACGACACGATTTCATCTCCCGTTAAAATAATTATGTCTGATCTTCAAAAAAGAGCAAATTTAATATAATAAAATTTTCGTTATATGCAGAAATTGAGGAACAGGGGAAGCTACATTCATCCAAGGATAGTCAGATGAACACATTTCGTCGAATTTTTTTCGAATATATAGGTTAAATATAGATATTTTGATATATATACACTTACCCATGTTAAAGTATGAACGCTCTTAACGAAAATGCTAGCTCCGCCACTGCTGGGAAATGACTCGGCTGCAAGGATCTATTGTACACAGTCTTACCTTGCATTTCTGTCAGAGACTGTTTTCAAGGCTTCAATTAACCTGTGACCTCCTGGTCACATGGCAACGACAAATAATATTCGAAGGACTAGTTTAACTCACTGACTCTACACATGTTGCATGCACGGTTCTCCGCCTATTTTCTTCTTCTAACATTAAACCCCATTTTCAAAATTTATAAGATAACTAGATATGAAAGTCTGTTCTCGTAGATTGACAAGATATGTTATTTATTTATATTTTAATGTGTGATACAGATCGAATTTGAAATTAAAAATATTTTAAGTTGTTAATTATTATAATTTATAGTATTTTTATGTCATTTTTAAATAATATATTATTATTTCTGTCCCAATGACGTGGCACATGTAAAATTTAAGAATCTACTAAATCTTTTATATGATTTATAATTATATAATTTTTAAATATATTATTTTTTATTTTAATTTGTGTAACATTGATATAACCATACGTACCAAATTTGTTATACGGTTTCTAAAATAATTAATCATTAAACTTTTACATGTCAGAATAAAAAAACAACAGATGTATACAGACCTTACCACTACCACATAGGTAGAGAAGCTGTTTCCTGAAAACCCTCATCACAAAAATCCATCAGCAAAATATGCTAGATATAATATACAGACAACATGTCAGAATAAAAAAGTGTCTTAAAAAAAGACCATAAAGAAGTAGCTTTGTACGTAACAAGCCAGTAAATTACCAGATGTCCGTATACACCAGTGTCATCTAAAGTAATTAACCAACTATCTAAGGGCATTGATTTCACATAAATGATAAAATTCAAATGGGTCCTATAATTTCAAAAAGCTATTAGCACTTTTATTTTGAAACAAAATCGAAAGTGGGTTGGCTTTTTAGCTCAATAAAGAAAAAGTACTCTCTTCGTTTAAAAAATTATATTTTAATTTATTATTATAAAATTAAAGAAAATAAAAAAATAATTTTATGATACTAAATTAAAATCACGTTAAATATATTAAAAAAAATTAATTTGTACCTTTAGATATATCATATGAAAAGCAATTAAAATATTTTTAAAAAGAAAAAAAGTTATTCTTTTTTAAACAGATTAAAAAAAAGAAGATCATTATTTTTTAAACGAAGAAAGTAGTTAATTACAATATTACTGAAGCACCAAAATAATAAAATTAAAATGCCCCTCGACAATATTGCTCCTTAAAATTATTAGTATACTTTATTTAGATATTTAAAATAAGACTTGTTTTAATTAACACCTCATTAGCACATTATAGAGGGTTCTTATAAAATACTTTCGGGTTCAAATTTTGAAAAATAAAATGCATATGTTAATATTTTATTAGATAATTAAGTTAATCACAGAAAATATGTTATTTCTTTCAATCATACATATTAACCTCAATTAGAGTAGACCTGATATATACGGTTTATTGAGGTAATTAAATACATATAATTATAGAAAATTACATATTTTAAGTGATTAACTTATTTGTACAATAAGGAGTACTTAAAAACACCTTCATATGTATTTTTAAAATTTAAACCGAAAATATTCAACAAAATTATTATATGTTCATGTGTTGAGTTGAAATAAATCTTAATTAGGTGTCTAAATAAACTTTATCAAAAATTTTAAAATATTATTGTTGTTATGAAACTGTATAAAATAATACGAAAATAAAGTATGAAAGAAGAGAGAAGACTTCTTATTGCTCTTTAATAATATTGAGATGTGTATTACAATGACGAAAACTTTTATATCTATAGGGAAAAAACTGATTCGGTCTCCAAGTAAGAAACTGAATTGGTATTCAAGTAGGATTCCTAACTCTTAAAAGAATTTACATAATAGACATTCACTACAAATAAAATATATTTATAACACTCCCCCCTTGAATGTTAATTGCACTAAAAAATTGTTGTGTGCGTGAATATTTTTTTTAAAAAAAATTCTTAAAAAAAATTTGGGGCGGGAATGGGGGTTTAGGGGTGTGCATTGGTCGATTCGATTCGATTTTATGTATCATGGGTTCAGTTTATCGGTTTTCAATTTTTAAATATGCTAAACCAATAAGGCAATAACAAATCAATAAGTTTTTTTTATCGATTTTTGGTCTATTAGTTTTTGGTCCTTAACGGTTCGATTTTCAGTTTTTACTCAATGAGAAAATAATCATAAAAATTTATATGACTTCTCTAACTATTTGATGCAATATGATGAGATACAATTACAGCTTGTTTGGATGGTGGTTTTTCGTGGTATGGTATGGTATGGTTATTAAGAGAACCACGTTTGTTTTGATTGTTTCATTAATTATATGGTATGGTATGGTTTTGTTTCATGGTTCTGTAACCATGAAAACCCCCACTTTTTGAAACCACCAATTTGGTGGTATCCCATGGTTCCCTTATTTTTTTTCCAATCATACCCTTATTTAAATTTAAATAATTATAATTTATCCTTTATTCTTTATTAAACTTCACCTTAATATATGTATTATTTTTTTATTACATTCTCCGCATCAACTTTTGAAACTCACCTCTTGTCTTTTCTTTCACGTTTTAGTGTATTTTTTTAGGTTCGTTTATTTAAAAGTTCTTACTTTTTTATTTTCTTGTATTGTTTGTACTTTGTATAGAATGAAGATATATTAGCTTGTATGTTTCCCTACTCGATTCTATATATTTATTTTTTAAAAAAGTTATTAAAAAACTATTGATAAATTTAATATTTATAATAATTAAGGATATTTTTGTAAATTTATAAGTTACGATACAGTACCATACAGTCAAATCAAACAACAAATTATTATTAAAACAATAGCAACCCGTACAGTCTATCCAAACATTGTATGGTACGGTACTGTACGATACCATACCATACCATACAGTACCATACATTATGAAACCATGGAAAACCACCATCCAAACAAGCTGTTAGGGGGATTCACGGGTCGGTTTGGGGCGATTATTGGTCAAAACCAAAACCAAACCAACTTCATTCGGTTTTTAAATTCTCAAAACCAAACCAATCCAATTATAATATACATTTATCGATTTGGCTGTTGACAGCTTTGGCTTGGTTTGAATTGGTGATTCGATTATTAATCATACACAAAAATAAAAGCAATGATATATTTAAAATGGAGAAAAAGTGACAACAATTCATTGAAAATGAAAAATAGTTAGAACGACTGATATTATAGAATTTTCAATCACTAAATTTATTGTGAAAAAAGTTTCAAAATTCATCATTTTGACCTAGAAGAAAGAGCTAGTGACATTTATATACTAGTGACATTTATGTACATAAAATTAATAAGAGAAATGTTCTCGTTTTGAGCATTTATGCTTTCATAAGTAGATTAAAAAATAAAAAATATTTTTATATATAATGTATTATGTATAATTATAAAGTATATGAATATATATAATTTGTCAGTTCGGTTATTTCTTCGATTTTTCCGAACTAATCCAAACCCAAACCAAATACTATTGATTTTTAAAAAACTAAAACCAAACAAAACCAAAACCAAAATAAAATCGGTTTGGTTCAATTTTTCGGTTTGGATCGGTTTTTATCCAAACCATGAACACCTTAGATACAATAAAACAAACTAATCAATTGAGCACATAAACTTAATATTATGTAATATTTGACCTCATATTCTAATTTACTTTCCAACATAAGAGTTATACATTGGATACCAAACAAATACATGACTTACGAGTAACGATTTAGTATCAAGTGATGTTAAATTATTAATATTTAATATTTATGAAAGGATAAAGTAGTAAATAATTATAGTCTTAATGAGTATTGATTTACCCAATGACCCACTACTAAAAATCGAAACCGAACCAATAACCCGATAATTTTTTTTTTAAAAAAACCATTATAAACCCGTTACCCAAATTTATTCAAACCAGATTTGACCAAGTTCATATTTACCCATATTTTATCTGGATAAATTGTAATCCAATCCATTTTCTTTATATCTATATTCAGTCCATTCAAATCTAATCCAATCCAATCCACTCATTTATCACCTCTTCTGCTAAGCAAAAAGCATGTTGCTTGAGTCTACTATCTTGGCTGATTCATTGTACAAATACAATAAGTTGTCAATGTCTTGCTATTTAGGACTCACAATTGAATATATGCCTAACTAAAATTGACAATAAATGTTTATATTTTTGTATAACAAGATATTGGTCAATTATTAAGAAATAGCAATGACAATGAGATGTGCACAGAGACTTTCAAATTCAAAAGAAGATTACTTTTGAGTTGGCATGATATATTCCCATTTGCCATATGATATATATATATATATATATATATATCTACTATTCCACTATTTAATAATTTGTATCAGATTTGAGGGGAGATACATTTGAATATATTACTCATTTTAAATGATCTAAAAAAGATTCTCTATTTATCTACCCGCCTAATCACACCCCTAAATTACGCCTCTAACTCCCAATCAACCCGTTCTCTCCCCTTTCCCTCCCTTTTTCATCAATTTAATCTCTCTCCTACTTCTTCCACCTACGTTATTCTTCAGTTACTCACCACTATTTCAATAAAAATGGAGCACTACACATCTGAGTTTGAGGTTTATAATTGTTTCATCTATTATTCAAATCATGTATTTGATTTTAGTTTTCATTAGATATTTTCTTCTAATTTTGAATAGTTATACCAAGTTCTTTCCTTGAAAGTATATTGATTTAGGATTTGGCGGAATGGCCTAATAGGCCCCTGTACTTGTCCCGTTTGTCACCTAGGACCTTATACTTAGAACTTTGTCAACTAAACCCTTGGACCAACTCAAAATCTATATTTTAAACACTTTTTTCTGATCTGGCATCCTAAGTGGCATACCAGACCTGGTGCATGAGTTTCACTCCATTTTGGAGCGTGAAGAGTTTGTAAAAATCCCTTTAACAGTCATCTTCTTCCCCAAATGTCCAAATATATAAATCTCCATTTCTTCTTCTCAAAATTCTTCAATTTTCTTCTTGTTTTTGTCTCTCCAAATGAAATTTCTTCTTGTTAGCCATAATTTCTTCTTGGAAAATTATTTTTTGCTAAAGTGGGTTTTGCTCTTGCTCTTGTTTTGATTCTCATTTTCTTCAAAGAACCCATACCATATATTAATAGTCACTCTATTTACAGTCCTTTTTTCCCTATTTTTCTTCTCATCCTCTTGATTTCAAGTTCAATTTCTCTTTTTCTCTATATCCATATAAAAAAATTTCATCCATTTTGTTTCTCAAAAAATTTCATCCATTCTACTTAAGCTCATTCCTATAGAGTTTTACATAAATGATATTTTTTTTCTTGATGTGGGTTTGATCTAACTGGAAAAGACAACTTTTTTGGTAATTTAGAGTTGGATTTTTGGTGGATTTTGTTTCTTGAGTTGAATTGGAGGTGGGGGTTGAAGAAGAAGGGGTTGGTGTACTTGTGTTTGAAGGGGAAAATGTTGAAAATTATGAGGATTTTGACTTTTTGACCAAAAAAAAAATTGTTGTAAAAAATAAAAAATGATGTGGCAAATCTGATCTGACATGGAGTGTGACATCAGCGCGATTGAGAGACACGATGAGTTGGAGGGGTTTAAAATGTACCTTGTGAGTGGGTACAAGGGTTTAGTTGACAAAGTTCTAAGTATAAGGTCCTAGGTGACAAACGGGACCAAGTATAAGGGCCTATTAGGTCATTCCGCCTTAGGATTTTGTTAAGCTACTTTGATTGCTAAAGAATCTTCAACGAAGACTAATAAAAGTACAACACGCCACCAAAAAGCTATTCAAAATAAGTAGGGCCATATTTTGCGACCAATATTACTAGTCCTAGAGATTTTAACATTATAATCAGTATACATTAAAACAAATTTTTCCTTCATGTATCTAATACATACTTCATAAATGTGTAGCATATCTAACATGTATCTATTAGTATTTGGTAAGTTTTTTTTACATGGATTTGATATCTAATATAGTAATTATGATACATACTCTATGTATCTGATACGTACTTCATGAAGTTGTCCAGATACATTTAATTTAATATCAGATACAATGATCATGCAATAAGTCCATGTCGTTTGTTCAAAGAAGATCTTATGGGCTTTAAGCCCAATAAGTATACTTAGTTTAGTTTCGAATTCCGGCCCAATTTCCAACTCTTCTGTTCCTCAGTGCTTACCTATATTTGTTCATGGAAGAAAACCTAGCTCCTGCAAGGCGTCACTCTGTTCTTCTAATCTCATAAACCCTAGCAGCCTCCCTCCCCCCAACCCCCCACCGGCCATTACCAATGGCTACAGCTGCTGCTATCCCCACCACCACCGTTCAAACATTCGAAAATGACATGGCTACCGACGGCGGTGCCGCAGCAAACGCCATTCCCCTCCCAGCCGTCATGAAAGCTCCGATCCGTCCCGACGTTGTAACCTACGTACATGCCAACATTTCCAAAAACGCCCGACAACCTTACGCCGTATCGAAAAAGGCCGGTCATCAGACCTCCGCTGAGTCATGGGGTACTGGTCGTGCTGTTTCTCGTATCCCCCGTGTTCCTGGTGGTGGAACTCACCGTGCTGGACAGGGTGCTTTCGGTAATATGTGTCGTGGTGGTCGTATGTTTGCTCCTACAAAGATTTGGCGCCGTTGGCACAGGAAGATTCCGGTTAATCAGAAGCGTTGTGCGGTAGCTTCAGCTATTGCTGCTTCGGCGGTTCCTTCACTGGTTCTGGCTCGGGGACATCGTATCGAATCAGTACCTGAGTTTCCTCTTGTTGTTTCTGATTCCGTCGAGGGAATTGAGAAGACTTCTAATGCTATCAAAGCTTTAAAGCAAGTGGGTGCTTATCCTGATGCTGAGAAGGCGAAGGACAGTCATGCCATTCGTACAGGAAAGGGTAAGATGCGTAATCGTCGCTACGTTTCCCGTAAAGGTCCATTGATTGTGTATGGAACTGAAGGGGCTAAGTTGGTTAAAGCCTTCCGCAACATTCCTGGCGTAGAAATTTGCCACGTTGAGCGTTTGAACCTCTTGAAACTTGCTCCGGGTGGTCACCTTGGACGGTTTGTTATCTGGACGAAATCAGCTTATGAGAAACTGGATGAGATTTATGGGACATTTGATAAGCCATCTCAGAAGAAGAAGGGATACTTGTTGCCACGTCCAAAGATGGTGAATGCTGACCTTGCTAGGATCATCAACTCGGAAGAGGTGCAATCCGTTGTGAGACCCATCAAGAAGGATGTGAAGAGGGCAACATTGAAGAAGAACCCACTTAAGAACCTTAATGTGCTGCTGAAACTCAACCCCTATGCAAAGACTGCGAGGAGAATGTCTCTTTTGGCTGAGGCTCAAAGGGTAAAGGCTAAGAATGAGAAGCTTGACAAGAAGAGACATCAAATCACTAAGGTATGTCCTGCTAAGTTTTTTCTAAAGTTGTGGACTTTGATACATAATTTTAGAATTTCTTGTAGTTTTACAGTATATTGTTAAGTTTACTACTGTAATTTTATATCTTTAGTGATGCTGCATGAACACAGTAATACTACAACTACAATAATATACCCAATGTAATTCCCCAACGATATGGGAGGGTACAACTTAATGCATACCTTACCTCTACGCCACCTTGGGGGTGTAGAGATTGCTTCCTATAGATCCTCGGCTAAAAAAGACTATTGAAGTGCAATATAACAACATACATAAACACACTAATAATTTGCTAAATTTACCATACTCATGACATTTAGTTTGGGTTTTTGCTCGGTTTGCATTGCTACTTAAGTACAGATATAGAAAGTTTTATGGTTGATTATTATCTCTTTGTTGTATTGTTTGATTCGTTAATGGAATTATGATTGTTTTAGCTGAGTGTTCTTGCTAGGAAAGCTAGTTAAGGTTTGTTTTGGAACTGAGATACAGTCTTGGTGGTTCAGTTGCAAAACAGTGCTTAGATGGTATCCTTAAGAAGGAACTCAATTGGCAGGATACTGTTGGGTTGAGTTTCGGTTTTTATTAGAGAAGGAATGTTGTAGTTCTCAATTTGTTTCAGTTTCTTTGGCTTGATTTTGAATACAGGGTCAAATGAAATCATCTCACATTATTGGTCTTTTTTCACTTTGCACGTCTCTTAAGGAATATTAATTATGAGAGATTTTTGACTATTATATTTCTTTGTTAAATGTTTATTCAATTTATGCGTCATCTCCATTAATGAGTATTCAACTGCCAATGTCAAATGAGTGGAAAATCTAAAGAGACACTTGGGATAAACTAAATTAACAATTTTAAGTAGTAACACCCATAATCAAGGACATGTTATTTTTCACTTTTCAAGAAAACTTTTATAAGGGCCAAGTGCGGAAGATTAATTTTATTTTGAATTTCTAAAATAACAAATAATTTGAGAAACTATTTTTAGAACTTTACGGTAAAATTAACCCTTAATAATAAATTTTGCTAATATTGCTAAGTCTTTGATTATTGGGTGATGTTACTTCTCGAAGTTAATTTCGTTTTATTGATATGTGGATAATTGCATACTCATTAATGGAAATAAACATCAATTGTGTAAACTGTAAACATTTAATGGAGAAAGATCATAATTGGATATAATTATGGTTGACGTAGCAAATTTTTTTTTCTAGTAAATATTTTTTAAGAGGCGTGTAAAGTGAAAAATTGACAGATAATTTGAGACGAAAGAGCAAGGAAGTATCTAAAATTGACAGATAATTTGAGACGAAGGAGCAAGGAAGTATCTAAAATAATTCCAATAATAGAAAATATCCAGAAATTGTCCAAATACTCCCACCATTCCAAAACAAATGAATTATTGGGGATGTGACACTCTTTAAGAAAGTTAATTAAAGACATTAACTAATTTGTCAATATTATTCTTTTGTAATTAATACAATTGGTGTCTCGAAAAATATTTCCTCCATTCCATTATAATTGATTTTGTAGCATCCCTTTTATGGTCCACAATGAATAAGTTTTCAAAGTCCAAAGGTGTATTAATTAATTTTTTTCTACAATTAACCCTTTTTAAATTGGGTTTTCAACTATTTTACATTTTCTAGAGTATAGCATTAAAGAGTATGTATTTTTCAAGATATGAATTGAATTTATTTAAAGAAAATAATATTGACAAATAACCATTCCGACTTATTTTGCCATTTGTGTTTAGTTTGTTTGTGTTGTAAAACTGTTTTTATTTTTTTAGGAATTTCTTGGTTTTCTTTTTTGCATATAACTGTCAGGCTTTGGGGTTGTTTTTGTTGGACTGTTGGGTTTTATGTCTTTCCAGGAGGAAAATTACTACAGTCTGAGTTTTCTGTGTTCGAGTAAAACTGACTAGATGCATACTGCACATATTTTTGAATGAGTACTGCTTTTGTTGAAAGAAAAGAGAATTTTGTTGGCATAAGAAGACCCTGTAAGAACTATAATTTAGGGAAAAGCTGAAAATGGTACATCATCTACAACATTAATATCATTACTAGTTGTAGCATTCGGGTATTGCTTCGATATTAACTTCAGAGCCCATAGCCCTTTCCTGAAATCAAACAGTTGCATAATCCAAACTCAACCTCCCAAAAGGAAAACACACACAGAATGACTAGCACTTTAATGATGCTGTGCGTCGTAGCACTCTTTTATTTTGCCTGAGTTTGGTTGTGTGTGTGTTATGTTACTCCATTTTCTTTACCATGATTGACAGGAGGAGGCATCAGCTATCAGGGCAGCAGGTACATCTTGGTACAAGACAATGATTTCAGATTCTGATTATACAGAGTTCGAGAACTTCACAAAGTGGCTTGGTGTTACACAGTAAATGACCATTTTTGTTTTGAGATGATGTTAGAAACAATTTTGTTTAATTGTTGGTTCAGTTTATCTTCTTTTCGATTTTGGTTCAAGCTGAGATTAAGTGGGAGGGGGGAACTATATCCTCAAGTCACCAAAGTTACCTGTGAATTCTTTCCCTGACCACATTTTGTTGTTAAGTTCCCTTTTAGTTGGAATATTATTTTTAAGAGATATGTTATCAAGTATTTTGTGGCTCTCTAACATTGTATGCATGACACGTCTATTTCCAAATCTTCTTTTATTGTCTACGTTTTTTCTCCATTAAAGCAGCATTCGAGGATATTTCCCCTTTTCTCGTGTATGGTGTTAATATTGGTGCATCATCAGAACAAATATTTCAGTCATTGTAACCTTCGGGGGTTGAACGGTTGGCAATTGACTTGAGCTTTGGGGGTTGCTCCCTTCCAAGGTTTCAAGTTCAAAACTCATTGGGTGCAAATAATTTCCGAAGGCCATTGGATTGGGTAAAAATCTGAATTAATCATAGTGCACTTGTGGGAAGCTTCTTGTCGAGGGCTTGTGCACCCTCGGGATTAGTCGAGGCTCAAAGAGACTCGAAAACTCGATGCAAATGAAAAAAAATCAGTGGTTTTGTATGCCATTCTGAAAGAAAGCACAGGAGGATGAATTTATGAAGAGGATGACAATGATGATGGTTGTTTTGTGGATCCAATCATATATCATATCATTATATCATACATTATTGAAAATGGGAAGTTTCTAACTTCGAAGTTGAATTATCATTTTACTTCTATACTTAATTAAAATACAATTAATTATTTTTATAAATAGCAAAAAATAATTAAAGCTCTATTTTATTAACATAAATGCTGAATCAGCTATGACATTATTTTAAAAAAAAAATAATTTTCATAAATTTTGTATTTAGAAGCACAAATTAATTTTGTTCTTTCTATCTTCTGCAATAGTGAAATCTTCTCACATTCTCAATTAAATATCCACTTGTGCTAGGTTCAGGGTCTAATTATAGAAGCCTTGTACTTACTACTGCTTGGATCGCCGGTCATAAATATAGAGCTTTTGTGTTCAACTCACGTATCTTTTCGTTACACTCATTCGGTTACGCAACAGGCTAAGCCAGAAAGGAAGATAGATTGCTATTGTTGTTAGTTATTACAGCAGAGACAGAGATAAAAGCGTAAGAAACCCAAGAACCTTTTGGCCGCCTTTAGGTCTTCTTACGTATGGGGAATCCCATTCAACGACAGGGCTACGATTATGTACTTATCTATCTAATCACTATATAAGATTTCTATAGAAACTATCAAAAATTATTTTTCCTAAAATTGATTAATTTTTCTCACTTGGGGCACTTCTCTGCAACTTCCTTGGTCAATTTTTTTTCCCTCAATTTCTTTTCTATTTTGGTAAAATAGTATATCTTCGTTACTAATGACTGGTTCATATTTTACTGAGAAAACTATTGAAAATGTGAGTTTCATACCTAAACTAAACTATGACTTAATAGTTTGAGAAATAGCTCACTTTTTAGGAACCAAATGAGGAATCACACGTAGACAGACCTGAGCATTCTCCTGCTCTACGGAGCCCCAGAATGGAGCATGCCGGACCTTGTTCGGACAGTGCTTGGGGACGAGGTGGTTCAAAACACACCTCTATCTTTTGCTCCACTCTCATCATGGTGTGTGTACTACACCCTCTTTTATTTTTTTAAGAATGTCACATCACATTCCACGTGGACAAAACATTCTACTTTGACAAAAAATAAATAAATTATAGTATTAGTTAAATTAAATATTAAAGTACTAGTATTTCAAAAAATATTATAAAATAAAATTTAAAATATTCCTTTTTAAAAAAAATATGTGAAATTTTGTAAAAAAAATCTTACTTCATCTCCTCCCTCCCTCTTAACATAATAATTTGGATATGTTTTTAGAAAAAAATTATTCTACGCCATCCACCTAATCCCCCGCTTTTATTTATACAAAATTATTTTTTATTTTTCACAAGATTTTTTAAAATAATTTTTTTTATTTCTGTCATATTCGACACAAGTAGAAAAAAACATCTTTCTAAAAATATGTGTACGTATCTATAAAAAATAGGAAATGATTAACAAAAGATAAAAATATATTAGAAGCGGAGGGTTAGATGTAGGTGGGATAGAATTTTATTTATTTTAAAAAATATCAACTTTTTTTAGTTAGGAGCAGATTGTGGCTGAAGTTTGAACTTTTTTAAAATATTTTGCAAAAGAGATACAAAAAAAATAAAAGAGCGGGGATTGTTGGGGAATGGGTTGGGGACTTGGGGGTACGATATGGGCGGTGGAGTAGGTGAGAAAAATATTTAAAATTTTATTTTTTTAAAAAATAAAAAATATTTTTTTTAAAGAATATTTATACTTTATTTTTTGTTTTTAATTAATATTAATAGTTTATTTGATTTTTGTCAATGTGGCATGCCACGTGACAATATTTTTTTTCAATAAAAGAGCATGTATTGCATATACCACTCAGTGTGTTTCTCAAACTAATAAGTGATAGTTTAGATATGAAATTCACACTCCAAATAGTTTAGGTATGAAACTCAAAAAAAGAAAATAATTCAGGTGTATTTATTTCTATTTTTATTGCTATTATTCTAATTTATGTTGCAGATTTTTTGCTTGAAAAGATTCTTTCAGAACATTGAACTATAAGGTATACATAGTTAACTATCTCCTAACTCAACCTTTTAAATTATTTGCTTGCTCTGTGACATCTTGAATCATTTGTGTCAAGTTGAGGTGAGAGGTACCACCTTCCTCCACAGCCCTCTTTGCCTTTTCTCCTAATTCTTTAGCTCTTTTTCTTCTCATTTTAGCTTCCATTTCTTCACCCATCACTTCTTCAATGACCATCTTAATATCTTCTTTGCTCACTTGTGTTCCCAATTTTTCTTCCTCCCCAAACAACACCTGATTCTCCATGCCCCCCCTCACTCCTGTCTTGAGCACATTCACTATTAGCCTCTCATTGCAGAACTGCTCAGCAAACATTGGCCAAGTGATCATCGGCACGCCAGCAGATATACCTTCCAGGCTCGAATTCCATCCACAATGCGTCAAGAATGCACCAATTGAAGGGTGAGATAAGATTAGTACTTGTGGTGCCCAACCGTGGATTAAAAGTCCTTGTCCTTTAACTCTTTCCTCAAAATTTTCTTCCACCAGCCATTTCTTGAACTCTTCTGACATGTGTCTAACAGCCCAAATGAAGGGTCGTTTCGACGATTCTAAACCTAGCGCTAGCTCTATCATCTGAGACGTTGAAAGGCGCGATAGGCTACCGAGACATACAAAGAGTACAGAGTCTCGTTCCCAAGAATCAAGCCATTTTAGGCACTGGTGTTCATCTATTGCCGCCTTGTTCCCTCTTTCAGCTTTGTCCTGTTTGTCTTTGTTGCAGAGTGAAACAGGGCCAATGGTCCAAATTTTCTTGCCTTTGGCATCCATCAATCCCTTGAAATATTGTTGTTCCAACTCCTCAAAGCTATTCACCACTATCCCATAAGCTTCATCTTCTGCTTTCTTCATTTGATTCATAAATTCCTTCATATCTTCATCACTGGGCCTGACAAAATTTGCAAGCTGAGCTTTGTTTAGTTCAACCTTGTCAAATAATCCAGGCACTTGGAAGTACTCTGTATCAGATTCAATCTTTTCCAACTCCTCCGAACCTCTCAAATTGTGTAAGCAAAACAAAGAGAAGCAACAAGTCCCATGAAAAACAATCCTAGGGAAGTTAAACTTTTTTGCAACATTAGTTGTCCATGGGAAACACACGTCAGATATAAGGCAACTTGGTGACGGTTTCAGTTCTTGCAACATTTCTTCCACTTGGGGCTGAAGTCTTTTCGTAGCATCTATGAATTTCACCCCCAAATCCATGGATGGAAGCATGTCGAAGTTTTCACACCCTTCAGGTAGTCCAGCCTCTAAGCTCGGAAAGTAGAGGTGAACGACCTGAATCTTTAGTCCTGTTTCTATTGCGCGATCAAGGACTTTCTTGAATCTATTGGCATTCAAGTGTGTAGTAAGGATTGTGATTATAACTCCGCGTTCTGCCAATAGACGCGCAATGTCAATCATAGGGATCATATGGCCTTGTGCCATGAAAGGTAACAACACAAAATGTGGCTGCATTATGGGAAAACCCATTGTTAGCCGAAAAATCAAGAGATATTTTTGTTATATTTCAGGTTGTTATACTATTGGTTTCAACGTTGCTTAATTTATATATTGTAAAATGATGATGTAAGAGCAAACATAAGCATATTCAGTTTTATCTTAATGGTACTCTACTGTGTGGTTGGCATTTGTGAGGATGATATTTACTTGTCAGTCATAAGGCATAAGATGTTCCAGCATTTTCTGAATGTTGGAGAAACACATGATGAGATTAAATATACAAGATAGATGTAGTTCAGAGGAACACAAATACACAGACTGAGACAAAACTATTGAATTCTGTTGAACCCGTAAATACATCCCTCTCTCATATTAGAGGATGATGACAAAATCCAACTGATGGTCATGAAAGTTCCACATGAACTGGAAAATGTGATTTTCTGAGAGTTAAAAGCCAAAACTCTGTTCTGCGTTGTTTTGTGTCCACTTCTAGTTCCTTGCATAAAGGTCTAAGCTAAGACTTTGTGGTTAACTGGTTATCTAGGCGTTGAGGTAGTTCATTTTGTTGTGTAGTAATAATTTCTCGTGGCCCTTTGTTCAAAAAGGCAGTGCTCTTGTTTTTAGCAGGCCCTTTATATAATTACAATATATTCTGAAGAATTTGTATTTTATAAAATAATGAAGGCTACTACTTAAATAGTAAAAGGCTGATGTGCATACATCAGACCTCAGAGTGCTGATCAGTACAGTATATCTGGTGGCAACAAAATTACATAGGGTGGCCTGTTTTGACATCGTCATTTAATCTGTACTCAATTTTTTAAAATTTTTGTGCGTATATCCACTTTAGGTATGTGAAATTTAAAGTTAGGTTTGACAAACCATATTTTAGACTGAAGATAAAAATGATTTAACTTCAGCTACTTAAACTCCAGTTGTATGGAAATTTAGACACAATGTTTGAAGTTAAGACTTTATTAAGACTAACTTCATAATTGTATGTCTAAAGTTATCCTGAAGCGGATACACGCGTAAGAAATTTTAAAAATAAGCGTAAGTTGAAAACCAACATCAAAGTTGGATATCCGTGGACTATGCCAAAAAGTGCTCGTTTCTTATAAAAGATTATGACAAGTGACTCTATCCTTCTCTACTTGAATATCAGACTTCTAAATCTTTGACACACTTAGCATGAGTGTATGAGTTCATGTGTATATATTAATATTCTTCTGAAAGTTCGAATAATAAGGGATAAACGTGTGAAGCACGTTTCCAGAAACTAGTTTAAAAAAGAAATTTTTACACAAATAACAACTTTCACCCCCAAAATTACACTTTAAAATTTATTTATCAAAATACCAAAAAAAACACACTCTTTTTCATTTTCCAACACTATTATATCATACCACACACCACAATAATCACACTCAAAACACTCTCTCTCCTAAATTTGTAAATAAAGTTGGTATTTTATATGGTATTTTTCAATGATTCGGTAGGGGCATGTAATTTTTATCCAAAAACTTGGTATTTTTGAAAACAAGCATGAAAGTGAATTTCATTCAAAATACTCAAAAGTATCGTTACAATTGAGCACATGAATAAAGTATTGCCATTATATTTTTTGGGTCAACATGATTGATGGGCAATGAAAATGTGGACAACTTTAATGACATACATTCAGCTCAAAATGGTATAATTCAAAACTCATTACTTCCAACATATTGAAGCTTAATTGTGCTAAAAACCAAGATTAAGAAACTATCTTTAGTATTATAGAACACCACACAATATGGAAAAAAAAATTCAATTTAGAGTACATAGTTCATCATTACTCATCACTGCACACCTTTTATAGAACCATCAAAACAGTTCATAATCAAATTGTCATAACCAGGATCCTGGAGACTCACAACATCACAAGTCTACTTGTAATTTAAAAAAATAGTCAACAATACGATCAAGAGTACATCTCGAAATTGTGTGTATATGAACAATATAGCCAGGCAAGTTTCTTGAAGAATTATCCAGTATTTCAAAGTCTGATATGCTAACTAGGAAACCAGAATTAACAACCTCCTATTTAGTTGGCTTGTTTTGTCAATAAACGTAACTTAAATCATATAACAAAACATTAGAGAGCACATTAAAATAAGTATAATCCATGTCAAATAAGGGCTACAAATTAGTATGACGACCTGAGCTAGATCTTCTCCTCCTCCTGCCACGCTGTTGCATGCGCCAGAATAAGAGCATTACACCTAATAATATTAGCAAAAAGCTCATAAGAATAATGACTGAATAAGAAAACTGCGCTAATAGATTAAATAGTACAGAATTTGCACTTACCAATTATGGCAACAATCGCTGGCACAGACCAATGACTAGCAGCTAGTAGAGGCATGTCAATCTGTAGTTTCGGAAAACGAAATTAGCTATTGCATATGTTAAAAGAAGTTTCACAAACAAATGACTACTAAAAGTTTCTTACATCATCTTTATAAAATGAAGTCCAGTACTTTTTCTCAAGAGATTCACCATTCTTCTGAGCTGAATTAGATATTAGCCAAACTGGAGGTTCAACAGTAAAATTGAGACCCATACCCACGTCATTGACAGGATAGGCCGGCAATCTGCGGTTCTTTCCCTTGGCTGGTAAATTGTAACCCTTAGTGCCCCACACTTCAAATCTTGAGTCATGCTCACAGATCAACTCCTTTCCAACAACTCTAGAATACACAGAAAAATTCACATCTGTTCTGCGGGATGGTAAAATGTTATTGTCAACATATAATGGTGTATTTTGTCTAGCTGCATCTGAGAAAAGTACAGGATCTTTTTCATTTCTGCTTGTAAAATCTAATATTTTCTTCAGAAGCCAATAACAATCGGCAACCATATGGCTGCTGTCCAAACAGTTAGAGTCCCCATATACTGCAATTCGACCCCTACCAACCTCCAAAAGACCAAGAATAGGTGAATCTATCTGCATTCATCAAATATATTGCAAGTTAGATTGACAGTGACAAGAATTCTATTATAACTGGCAAAAGGTTCTTCATTGGAAAGATTATATTTTTCTTCCAGCATACCTTGTGCAATTAAAAGCAAGCAACATCAAATACTTATTTGTTTATGATAATGAATGCTAAAAAAACAATTCTCCGTCTTAACGAAAGGCAAGCTCCTGTCCAAAAACAGCACTATATGTGTACTCACGCTTACAGAGAGCTATCTCACTTTAAACTGCAGCCTCACAGAGATAATAATAGTTCAGGAATAAGCTAAAAGAGATAAGTTATGACCAGTGTCACCTAACTCTTACTAGCTGATCTTGTGGCTTCTATAAACCTAAATGAGAAGGATCAGTCAGGATTATTTTTTTAATGAACAGCCTACTCAGCTCACCTTGGCCATGCCCGGTAATATGACATTCTGAGTGCCCATGCTCTGCAATCTATCTAGGAATGGAAAGCTGTGCAAGTATCCACCCCTCGGGAACTTCAAAATGTCAGTCCCAGATGCATACCGATTCTGTTTACTGGAGAAGACAAAATCACCATTTAGAATTTTATCACCAAATGCAATCCCAAAGGTAGCCAAAAGATCATTCAAAGCAGGAACATTGGCACCTCCCGTGACTGGTGTCCACCAGCTATGTGTATTACCATCAAAGAACCTCATTTTTACCATCGCATCCAAATTATACCAGTCAGCAAATACAGCCAGACCAAGACCTGAATTAATGACATCATCCCTTAGTTTTTTTATCTCTTCGGGGAAGTACTCATCCTCGAGATCCACCAGGAGAAGCGTCCCATACTGATTCGCATCAAAACATGTGAGAGGGGAGCCAAGAGTTTCGATATAGTATCCAGCATCCCTTAGCATGTCAAACAGTGAATGAAAATTTGTATGCAGGTGATCCCCATGCCAGTCAAGTAAATCATTTCTAACATCAAAGGAATCTATCGGAATATAACCAGGTGGATACTTGATACTGTGAAATTGATCCCATAAAATCCGCACAGATCTTGGTGGTGTAGGAATCACTTGCAGTTTCAGGTGCAGGACACAAGTACTATTTCGCAGACTCTTTTCTCCTACAGCTGCTGGGCTGTAGATTTTGACAGTTATGTTGCCTTCAATTTCTCCTGAAAACTGAGCTCCTTCTTCCTTGATTTGCATGTGTAGTGCCAGATAACCACTCCAAGGCCAAATGACATCTGAATAAGTAAAACGGATGCTAAGAAGGTTACCTTCATGATTTGAAGGATGCCATGTAGGTGGGCTCTCAACATAACCAATCACGCCCATTCCATTTAAAATTGTGGCATTAAATATAACTGGCATTGCACCCGCATAGAGTGGTTGACGGCAAAATGGCCAAGAGTAAGGGCAATCAGTGTAATCAAGAACACTGGGATAGATGCTTGCTCGGGGTTTATAGCTCTTCAAAATTTCATATGACTCCAACCTGTCATTGGCGTTGAAGGTTAACAAAAGAACAACTATATGCACTAAATATCATTGAGCATCAAGCATAAATGAACTCACAAGTTAACCCTGCCAGCACCCTGCTCATATAAGCGGTAATCAGAAAGCTTTGTTGCTCCCTCAACCAGCACTTGTTTGATGCTGCCTGGATTTAGAATGCCCTTTCGCTTGTTCTCAGGTACAGTGCTAACAAGGAGGCATACTATTCCAGCAACCACAGGACTGGCCACACTTGTGCCAGATAATCTTTTACAACCTGTGCTGATTTTGGATCCCATAATCTCATGTCCATAAGCAACAAGGTCTGGCTTCACACGGCCATAACTGCCAAGGCACAGTCCATGAGTTACAAATCTATGGTTTGATCATATAAGTGCAATCATTGAACTGCTATTAGAAAAGCAAGCAACAACTACAACCTCAATCCCAAACAAGTTGAGTCGGCTATATGAATCCTCACCAACCATGTTTCTCCATTAAACTCATCTCAGGACAATATTGCACAAACCAAAAAGAAAAGTACTAGAAGTTCTCCAAATTTCCTACTAGCAAATAAATCTCTGACATGGCTAAGAGCCTCCTAGAAATCATAGGACACCAAAAGTAAGCACACTAACTTATTCGAAAAGCAAAAGCCTTAAAAATCGGAAGGAAAAATAATAACTAAACATAATTTATTCGAAAAGCAAAATCCTTCAAAATTGGAAGGAAAAGAAACAACTAACCGTACTTTCTTCTTTTCATTGCAAAATCATCAACAAAAAGAAGGCAAGAAAAAGAAGCAAAGACCCTAATTGTGACTTTCTTCTATTTCATGTATACAGTTCATCTGTCTTCCTTCTCTTTTTTCCTTAGAAGCTGAGTGTACTGCAAAAGAGGCGGTCAACAGCTGTTATGTTCCTATTCATCCACAAAGTTTTATCCATTTTCACCCATCATTTCCACTCAGAAGAAGTTCACTCGAAACATCACAACCATGGATAGAACAAAGCTCATAAAATGCTGGTCTGTTTCAGAAGAGGTGATCTGTAAGGTCATCTTCATTTAATTAGGCTGGTACATCCAAAGACACTCATTGACTCCCTATGTGATCATATACATTACATAAAACTTTAATACAGAGAATGAGAGGGCAGAAAAATAAAGGATTAGTGTGTATAAAGATTATACTTCACAGAAAAGAATATACATAAGCGGAAAAAAAAGACAGCATACCCATGAGGAATTTCCCAGGTACTCATGCCACGTGCAGAAAATGAGGCTACATGATCACTATAATCAATAGCACCAACACCAATAACATCACTTTGATCTGCAGGGTTATTTAGAGTACCATAAAGTGGTCCATCATTTCCAATAGCGGAAACCATGATAATGTTGTTTGCGGTAAGCTCCCAAACCTAGCAAAAAATATTGATTACATTCATCAATATAAAGCAGCTACAAAGAAAGACTCTAGAGGTAAGACTTTAGAATAAATAGAAGTAACACAGAATATATGCACCGCAAGTTAAGCTAGCATAAGAAGAGTGAAGTTGAGATGGGGCTAGACGAGAGTGTCATACCTAAAAGCATACCATCTAGGCATTTAGGCTCAATTTTCTAGGATAGTAGTATGATAAAAGAAGCTGTATCACACCAAGTATAACCAAGATGGTTAAAATTGAGGAGTGCTACATCATTTTATGCAATAACAGTTTATTGATTATAAGACTAGCAATGCTATGTCTGAGTTAATGTTGGTCTTTATATGGAGAAGATTGTCAAAAATGGAGACAAAATAGTAGTCAAAAATGGAGGCAAAAAGTAGTCAACAATAGTTGCCAATTTGGTTTTGGCAACTTGGTTGGCAAGTTGTCAAATTGGTTTTGGCAACTTGGTTGGCAAGTTGTCAAATTGTTTTTGGCAACTTGGTTGGCAAGTTGCCAATTGTTTTGGCAACTTGCTTGGCCACCATTCTTGTTGAATTGTCAACAATGGTAGGCTAACTTTTGCCTATAAAAGGAGCACTTTGGCTCCTCATTTTGATCATCCAAAAAAAAAACATCCATAACAACATCCCACAAGAGAAATCCCAAGAGAGTAAAACACAAAGAGAGTTATATACCAAGAGAAATATAGTCTTGAATGTCCTCTTTAGTGAGTTGTTCCTTTTACGAGAGAGAAGTGTTTATTATTGTTTTCTCCTTGTATTTGAGAGCAGTGTACTTTCTATTGTTATAAGTGAAATTCTTCTGCCCCGTGGTTTTTCCCCTCTATCTATTTGAAGGTTTTCCACGTAAAATATCGTGTATAATTTATTTTCATTATTTATTTATTATCATATCAAACTTTAGTTGTGGTGCTTCCTCGCCCTAACAGTGGTATCAGAGCCCTCGGTTGTTCTGTCTATTTTATGCGAAGGTACTATCTGTGAATAGTAAATTTTGGAGACGGTACAGTTTGTCACGAAAAGTTCGCAAAAATATTCAGAAACGATCTAAAAGGGTGAGAAGCAAAAACAATGTCAAGTACAACAAAGTTTGATGTTGAAAAATTCAATGGGACTAATTTCTCATTGTGGAAAATAAAAATAAGAGCGATATTGAGAAAAGACAATTGCTTAGCTGCAATTGAAGGGAGGCCCACAGACATTACTGATGACAGCAAGTGGAACGACATAGACAGCAACGCAGTTGCAGATCTACACTTGGCACTGGCTGATCAAGTATTGTCTAGTGTAGCTGAAAAACGAACGGCGAAGGAAATATGGGATACTCTTACGGGGTTGTATGAGGTCAAGTCTTTGCATAATAAAATCTTCTTAAAAAGAAGATTGTATAATCTTCGAATGGCAGAGTCCATGTCGGTTACTGAACACATCAATACTTTGAATACTCTATTTTCGCAACTTACAACAATGGGTTGCAAAATAGAGAGGACTGAACGTGCGGAGCTTCTACTTCAAAGTCTGCCTGACTCGTATGATCAACTCATCATCAACCTGACGAACAATACTGACAGTCTAGTTTTCGATGAAATTGCAGCCGCTGTCTTAGAAGAAGAAAATCGGCGCAAAAACAAGGAAGACAGACAAGCAAGTTCGCAGCAAGCTGAAGCCTTGACGATGGTGAGAGGAAGACCAACGGAACGTGGCACCAGCGGGAGTCATAATCATGGCAGATCTAAATCCAAAAGTAAGAAGTATGTCAAGTGCAATCACTGTGGCAAGAAAGGGCACTTCAAGAAAGATTGTTGGTTCAAAAAGAAGAGTGAAAACCCTGAGTCATCAAATGCTCAAGGGAATGTTGCAAGTACCTCAGATAATGGCGATGTGTTGTGTAGTGAGGCAATATCAAATAATGAAGGCAGAAAGCATTTCTCCGATGTCTGGATCATGGACACAGGAGCAACATGGCACATGACTTCCCGGAGAGAATGGTTCCATCAATATGAACCTATCTCTGGTGGGTCTGTGTTCATGGGAAATGACCATGCTTTGGATGTTATTGATATTGGGTCCATCAAAATAAAAATGTATGATGGCACGATACGCACGATCCAGGAGGTACGGCATGTAAAAGACTTGAAAAAGAATCTATTGTCTTTGGGACAATTAGATGAAAATGGATGCTCATACAAGACTCATGATGGAGTCATGAAGATATCCAAAGGAGCGCTTGTAGTTATGAAAGCTGAGAAAGTTGCTGCAAATTTATATGTGCTTAAAGGTGAAACACACCAGGAAGGAGAAGCATCAACTGCTTCAGCAAGTTCATTTGAAGAATCAACGATGATGTGGCATCGTAAACTAGGCCATATGTCGGAACGAGGTTTGAAGATTCTTGCTGAGCAAAAGCTTCTTCCAGGACTCAAAAAGGTTTCATTACCCTTTTGTGAGCATTGTGTTACTAGCAAGCAACATAGACAGAAGTTCAGCAGTTCCTCTGCTAAAAGCAAGGAAATACTAGATCTGGTCCACTCTGATGTCTGGCAAGCACCGGTGGAGTCCCTAGGAGGAGCGAAATATTTCGTGTCATTCATCGACAATTACTCCAGGAGAAGTTGGGTGTATCCAATCAAGAGAAAGACAGATGTTTTTCCAGCTTTCAAAGAATTCAAAGCGCGGGTGGAACTTGAATCTGAAAAGAAGATCAAGTGTTTAAGGACAGATAATGGAGGAGAATATACTGGTGATGAATTCGATAACTTCTGCAAACAAGAAGGTATCAAAAGGCAGTTCACGGTGGCATATACTCCACAACAAAATGGAGTAGCAGAGCGGATGAACAGAACCTTGTTGGAACGGACAAGAGCTATGTTGGCAACTGCAGGCCTGGAAAAACATTTTTGGGCAGAAGCAGTCAAAACCGCCTGTTATGTGATCAATCGGTTACCATCGACCGCAATTGATCTAAAAACACCGATGGAGATGTGGACAGGAAAACCAGCCGATTATTCTCATTTACATATATTCGGAAGTCCTGCTTATGTGATGTACAACACCCAAGAAAAATCGAAGTTGGATCCAAAATCCAGAGAATGCATTTTCTTAGGGTATGCTGATGGAGTCAAGGGGTATCGCTTGTGGGATCCCACTTCCCGCAAGGTGGTAATCAGCAGGGATGTTGTATTTGTAGAAAACAAGTTACAAGCAAAAGAAGGTAGCACTTCAAAAGAAAAACCAGAGACTACTACAGTTGAAGAAATAAAAGAAGTGTCAGTTTCTTCTGAAGCAGCACCAGAGCACGAAGAACAAGAGCAAGCTGAGATCGAAACTCCACAAGTTCGACGGTCAACTAGGGAGAGAAAAGAACCAGCTTGGCACTCTGATTATTCTATGGAGGGCAATATTGCATACTGTCTATTAACAGAAGATGGAGAGCCTTCAACTTTTCAGGAGGCTATGAAAGGCCAAGAATCATCTCTTTGGATGGCCTTTATGCAAGAAGAAATTGAAGCTCTTCATAAAAATAAAACGTGGGATCTTGTTCAATTACCACCAAGAAGGAAGGCCATTGGAAACAAATGGGTCTACAAGATCAAACGCAACGGTAATGATCAAGTGGAAAGGTATCGTGCAAGATTGGTGGTGAAAGGATTCGCTCAGAAAGAAGGTATAGACTTCAATGAAATATTTTCTCCGGTGGTTCGTCTCACAACCATTCGAGTGGTCCTGGCGATGTGTGCTACGTTTGACTTGTACTTGGAGCAGTTAGATGTCAAAACTGCATTTCTTCATGGAGAGCTTGAAGAAGAAATTTACATGCTCCAACCAGAAGGTTTTGAAGAACAGGGAAAAGAGAACTTGGTTTGCAGGTTGAACAAATCTCTATACGGTCTCAAACAGGCGCCGAGATGTTGGTATAAAAGATTTGATTCCTTCATTATAAGCCTTGGATACAACAGACATAGTTCAGATCCTTGTGTTTATTACAAGAGATTTGGTGATGGCGATTTTGTTATTTTGCTGTTGTATGTTGATGACATGTTGGTAGCAGGCCCCAACAAAGATCATCTCACAAATTTAAAGGCACAGTTGGCTAGGGAATTTGAAATGAAGGACTTGGGACCGGCAAACAAGATTCTAGGGATGCAAATTCACCGAGACAGAAATAATAGGAAGATTTGGCTTTCTCAAGAGAACTACTTGAAGAAAATCTCGACGCTTCAAGATGCAAGATTGTAAGTCAATATCTACCCCACTTCCTATTAATTTCAAGTTATCCTCAAGTATGAGTCCTAGCAATGAAGCAGAGAGGATGGAGACGTCTCGAGTACCGTATGCATCAGCAGTGGGAAGTTTAATGTTCGCCATGGTATGTACAAGACCTGATATTGCACAAGCAGTGGGAGTGGTCAGTCGATACATGGCTAATCCTGGTAGAGAGCATTGGAATACTATTAAGAGGATCTTGAGATACATCAAGGGTACCTCAAATGTTGCAATGTGTTATGGAAGATCAGACTTTACTGTTAAAGGTTATGTTGATTCAGATTATGCAGGTGATCTTGATAAAAGCAAGTCCACCACAGGTTATGTGTTTACTCTTGCTGGAGGAGCTGTAAGCTGGGTTTCAAAACTGCAATCTATCGTGGCTACATCCACGACAGAAGCAGAATATGTAGCAGCTACACAAGCTAGCAAAGAGGCAATATGGATGCAGATGTTACTGGAGGAGCTCGGGCACAAACAAGAGAAGGTCGTTCTGTTTTGTGACAGTCAGAGCGCTTTGCATCTTGCAAAGAATCCGGCATTTCATTCAAGGACAAAGCACATACGAGTCCAGTATCACTTTGTTCGTGATAAGATGGAAGAAGGCAGTGTGGATATTCAGAAAATTCACACCAATGACAACCTAGCAGATATGTTTACGAAGCCGATCAACAGTAACAAGTTTATATGGTGTCGATCTTCTATTGGCCTAGCAGAAACGTAGCATTGCAGTAATTGGGTAGAAAGGATGGTGTGAAGACTTAATTGATTCTCAATTAAATCTTCAAGTGGGAGAAATGTAAAAAATGGAGACAAAATAGTAGTAAAAAATGGAGGCAAAAAGTAGTCAACAATAGTTGCCAATTTGGTTTTGGCAACTTAGTTGGCAAGTTGTCAAATTGGTTTTGGCAACTTGGTTGGCAAGTTGTCAAATTGTTTTTGGCAACTTGGTTGGCAAGTTGCCAATTGTTTTGGCAACTTGCTTGGCCACCATTCTTGTTGAATTGTCAACAATGGTAGGCTAACTTTTGCCTATAAAAGGAGCACTTTGGCTCCTCATTTTGATCATCCAAAAAAAAAACATCCATAACAACATCCCACAAGAGAAATCCCAAGAGAGTAAAACACAAAGAGAGTTATATACCAAGAGAAATATAGTCTTGAATGTCCTCTTTAGTGAGTTGTTCCTTTTACGAGAGAGAAGTGTTTATTATTGTTTTCTCCTTGTATTTGAGAGCAGTGTACTTTCTATTGTTATAAGTGAAATTCTTCTGCCCCGTGGTTTTTCCCCTCTACTATTTGAAGGTTTTCCACGTAAAATATCGTGTCTAATTTATTTTCATTATTTATTTATTATCACATCAAACTTTAGTTGTGGTGCTTCCTCACCCAACAAAGATGAGAATCATTGAAATGCAGACGTTAAGATAAATGTGCAATAATACAAGATTACACAAAATCATAGAAATGATAGCATCTGGCAGAAGGTGTAAGTTACACATTTAAAGGATAAAATAAGAGAATGTCATTTGAGATGGTCTTGCCATGTCCTAAATAATCCTCCAAATGTGCTGGTCCTAAGATGTGAAACCATGATAATTGGAGGTGTTAAAAGAGGCTAGGTATATTTAAAATCTTTTCTCTTGGAATTCATACAAACTTAGCAACAGAACAAAATAGAAGCAAAAGATCTATATGGATGACACTATTTAGTAAGAATTAAGCTGTAGTCATGCTGGTGCGCTTATATTAGGTCTAACATTTACTAGGAGTCTCTTTAGTCTGTCTAGAAATTTGCATTTCAATCGAAAAAGAACCTCTAGAATTATAGATGTCCATGCTATTGAATATTGAACAACTTCAGACGGGGCAGATGGATGGTGAGGAATAATATAGTCAACCTAACTAGTTAGGAATTGAGGCGTAATTATTGTTGCTGTTGTACATTTCATCAATATAAAGGTGAAAACTTCTTTTAATGCTGTTTCAGGTCCTGCTGGAAATAATGCTAATTTCAGTGAATGACAGGCTTAAAATCTCAAGATTGCTTCTACGAAATAGAGTACTAACTTAAATATTATCCTTGTGAATAAGATCTCCATGACATAGTTCAGTCTGTGAAATCAATAAATCTAATGAAACATATGCACCCACAAGCTCATGAAGCTAATTAAAGTCCATGCACTAAATAAGGAAATATAATATTAGCATGCTGACAGATAAAATCAAACTTCTTACACTTCCCAGACCATAAATTACACGGAAACTTAGATAACAAAGAGTAGTTTAACAGCAAAAGATCATTTCAATGCCTATGCTGTATACGAAATGCACCCAGTACCATACCACATAAAAACAATAAAAATAAACTTATAGATTAGTGACCTGATAACCTCACCACATAAAAACAATATAAATAAACTAATAGATCAGTGACGTGATGACCTCACCTTTTCCACAAAAGGGAGATCCAAATAATCAGGTCCACCTATGCTCAAATTCAGCACATCCATGTTGGTTGCAATTGCGTAATTAAATGCATCTAGAAACCATGATGTGTAAGACATCTGCAATAAACTGAACAGACACTTATCATAAACTTGCTGAATTGATCAGCACAAGATTGATCTTTTTGTGTATATAGACCCTCTTCCACATCTAAAATCTTTTGCATTTCCTTGTTGCATTCGTTAAGTTCCTATGACTGTGCTACCTCAAAAGAATACATCTTTAGTTTTATATGATAAGAAATAATTTATCAAAAGTAACCAGAGATTACACTAAGTTATACTAGATGTCCTAAATTGACAAAGCCAGAATATATAAACCAAATAAAGTGCCACAAATCTATGCAAGTTCCCATGGACAAATAATCAGGCTAAATCAAACTCTAAATCACATGGTGTCATTCAGAAAGTTAGTGAAAGATTCGATTTTTTCATGCTTAGCATTTTTTTATCTCGAAGAAATCCCTGTACGATGGCCCGATTCCAAGTGGCGCATAAGTTCAAAACTCAGCGGAATATGGGTCTACCTGCCCCTCCCTCCTCCTACATGCTAACTTCAATACCATACTTTTTATCTGCAACAGAGTTCAAATCTGTGATGTGCACTAGTGCACACTCATGTGTAGGATCCGTACCATTGGACCAAAGCCTTGGTGGCTCATGCAGTATTTAATCATTTATAGCTTGAATGTAGAAGACATTTCATCACCACCACATTACTTCAAGCAAACTACTATAAAACATCAGTACAATAAATCAGAGTCACTAAACTAAGGCATTGTTACAGATCTCAGTTTCTGCTTACTTAAACATTTTAAGAAAGAAAAGCCCCATAATGCCCCCTAAAGAAAAGGAATTTTCATACTAGTTCACAGCAATCCACTACCTGTGCATCTGTAAATACACGGAAAGCATAGATCTCTGTGTCTGGAGCAAAACCGAGGCATTCTTCATTCTGACTAGCAATGACACCAGCTACAAATGTCCCATGTCCTATATTGTCATTCAACGTATCTTCATTGGTCCAATTTGTGCGTTCCTGAAAATTAATCAGGTATCAGTCCCATTGTCTGTTATTGATGAGGTAAAGACGGTAGCAACTAAAAAGATATATGCATGGCCACATTTAAATGTAGAAAATGACAAGCTTAAAACCACACTGGATCTAATTAAAGCATTTCTTTGAAACAAAATTAATTAAAAAGAGACAAGATACCTTGATATAACGAAAATGAAGGTGACCTGCCCGAATACCTGTATCAAAAATTGCCATTTTGACTTTAGCACCAGTAATCCCTTTTGACCAAAGTGCATGTGCCCCAAAGAGAGATGTGACTTGAGGTTTCTGCAAAATAATCATACGTGATAGGCAAAACAAGTTAATTAAGAAAATGTAGGGAACAACAGCAATATGTTCAATGTAGAAAAAGAAAAAAAAATTGAGCAGCAACATGAGACTCAGTCACTCAAAGAATGCACTCAAAGTTTTTCAAAAAGGAAATTGACTTTGTTTTTATCCTTGAGTGCCACCCGGAAGAAACACAATTAGAAGTTATGGATAAGAACACTCATTCAGGAAACTTACATAAGAAGCAAACAGAAATGGGGAAGAATCAAACCGCATATCACAATTCTACTGCCTCCAATGACCCCACAAAACAGAATAACTTGATTCTGATTATCCATTTCCATAACCAACCCTCATGAGTAGAAGTTTTTGATACCAATTAGGAGAGCTACAATTCATTAAACAAGCAAAAGAATAGCCACACCAACATATATCCAATGGTGAGACACATGATGTATCTCTTGCAAAGCTTTGTGCATAATTTTCTAATCAGGTGCCTGCTTGTATATTAAACCTTTGTTTCTGCTAAACGCTCTTTGGAAGAGCCAAACAAGAGCAAAGGTAGATGAAGAAAAACACTATTATGGTTGAGGAAAGCAAAAACGAGGAAATTTACTTTTTCCTGAGAACAAAACTACAGTTTTATGACTCATCCAAATGATATCTCCACCACAAAATTCTATAAAAACGATATGCACAAAAAGCGCTAGCTATTATCCTTCAGACAACCTTCAAACACTTGACCGACGAGATTTTCCGATATCTTCTGGGGTGGAACTTTTCAATTTTTCCGAGTAATTCAGGGTTAGCGTGACTCACTATGAAGTTATCTGAATCTGTACATTTATTTAGTGGTACATGTCGCTGACAGTTGTCATTAGATAATGAAAAATACTAACGATACATCTATTTCATCACCTCTAGACTAAGAACCTGGCAAATTGTTGTACTTTCTAGGCATCAACGTTGCACAATAAGATTAGGTGTTGTCATCTCACTGCTTAAGTATGTTCTGACAACCTTGAGGACATAAAAATTACAAATTATAGGCCGATTCACACTCTTAGATCCGATTCAAGCAAGTTAAAGTGATGCTCTTATGATCTAAGGATATAAATATACAATCCTAGTTAGAGGTCATTTGGTATCTTGAAAGAGTAAAGAAACAAAACATGGTCAGCAGATCCAGTGCAAAAGCAAAATATTGGGGCATGGTAGTGACAACTTGTGGAGCTGTATGGATCAAAGAGTAGCTCAAACATCGAAATTTACAGTGATCAATTAGATGGAATTTATGTGCAATAATTAAGTTTCTCTTCATATGCAGTTGACTTAGCGTGTCATGAAAGAATTAAGCAACTGAAAATGAATTGTCATTTTGTCAGTGATACGAGAATCTCATAAACTCAGAAGACATTCTCACGAAGTTCATTTAGTCGAATGCCCAGATTGTAGATATTTTCACAAGTCAGTCACTAGTTCCTTAGTTACATATGCAACAGGCTCATACACATACGGACGGGCTAGAAGGGGAGCGTCAGATAGTCAAGTGCAGATATCTAAATCTAAATAGTTCTGCTTCTTATAAGTTTCCTACTTGAGGAAAACAGCTGCACATTGTAAACTGAGCCCGTAAAAGGACCAGTCGTAAAACATTAGTATTCACATCTTCTCTAATCTCTCTCTTAGTTTTTTCCCAATCCGAAGTATCAAATCAAGGGGAGTTATTAAGAGAATAGACACTTGATATTGACAAGACCAAAATAGGAAAAGGACAAAACAAAAGGTAACTGAAAGAAATTAGTTTCCTACAAACATATACAGTGCAACACAGTTGATCATATCATAGACAAAGACAAAAGGTAACTCAAAGAGATCAATTTCCTATCAACCTATTCAATGTAACACAGTTGACCATATCATATGTCATGATCGCTAAAAGAAAGGTTCCATGCATTCCAACGACATAAATTATCAGTAAATCATACATAACAAGACACAAAAATATCTGTGGACTTGCCTGCATCAATAGATGTCTTTTCCAGCTAATCTTCAATCTACTAGTATTGGCCACTGCATAGTTTTGACCTTCACTGAAGGACATAGCAGTAAAAATCTTCCCTGGCCTCTTCTTCCCATTGGCAAAAGCCCCAATCTTCTCACTCCTCTCTTCAAGAACTATCCTTTGATAGCTCAAATCCAATGAAACGTCTTTTACAAGACTCAATTCTATGAACTTTTCTAGCAAAAGTTCTTTCGCTGACTCGTCGATTGCCACCAAACCAAAGTCAGTAGGAAATCTTGCAGCCGGATTTTCTCTCTCAATCCATTGCCATCCCTTAAATTTCAAGTTATCTTGAAGATAATTCCAGTGATCTTCAGCTTCTCTATACTGATAAAATCGAACAATATAATTTCTGCTATCAGATTGTTGCTTCTGGTGATGCTGGCAGTCATCGGAGGTACTACAAATAAATTGCTCAGAATCTATTGATTCAGGCATAGTTAGTGTTTGACATTGAGGGAACTTCAGGAATCGAAGGAATAAAGATAAGTCGAAGCGGATGAGTGTATACATCAGAAGTAAGGGGATAAGAGAGAAGGTAAAGAATGATTTTTTAGGAGTTTGAGGCATGTTTCAAGAATGATTATAACCCCCCTTAGAGCAATGAGGAGTAACCAGATGTTTAGGCCTGTACTTGAGCACAATCAAATTTGTTATCTAGTTTGCCCTTTGCCCTTATACTCGAACGATAAATAATTGCTTTAATGGGAACTTTCATATCCCAATCCTCTAGAACCTATAACCTTCTTGGCCTCCTGAAAAGAGGGATGCATTTCCTCAGCTAACAGTAAAATCACAAGCCTATGATAAATACTGAACTTGTAACAAGGCCTGCCTTCTTGAAGGTTAAAAAGAGATCATCATTAGTTTGATAGAAAATTCAACTAAAAAAGAACTAAATTCCAAATCAATTACCAAGTGATTAAATGAGAAATTAAAAAAAAATCCAGTGCTGGCAGCCTAAGGGTATCTCATTGTCTTATTTAAAGAGTATCTTACAAAACAAAGTATGATAAAAAAGAAAGGTTCAAACTTTTGAATAAATAAACAAGACATGCTCGTAAATGTTAGGCATTTTTACCAAAATATTAAGGGAAATAAAAAATCTGCGCAGTAACAAAAGTTTCATCCAAAATCCAGATAACAAAGATAATATACCAGCGTAATCCCAGAGTACGCAACCTTAGCCCCTACCTACAGTGGCGGAGCCTGCATTTTTGTCAATTTGTCAAGGTGTTCATCCTTTTAGATGGGCGGATAATTTTTGTATCAAAGGTGTTCAACACTTAATATATATCAAAATTTCAATATTTAACCTACATATTTAGAAAAAAAAATTCGACGAAGGGTGTTCATCCGGCCCTGCCTACCTAAAGTGGTTGTTTCCGATAGCATAATTTGAAATTTGCAAATTGAAACCAGAATGTCATATGCTTTTCCACAAAATTTTGGATATTTAAGATGAATAATGTGGACTTTAACTACGTCACACTACTTTTCACTGCAATCCATCAATTCATGGACTAGTTCCCCAAAAATCAAAGCCACAAAGTAGAAAGAAGAGAGGTTGAAAACTTACTGACAAGTTTCCCAAATGGAAACAATTTGGTGAAACGTACAGAAAAGGTTGAGTTGTAGAAGACGATGACAGAGGATTTGGAGAATGCAGTACGAAACAGTGACAGTGCAGACTGCAGAGGGCTTATAAAGTTAGAATTTAATACGATGACTATTTTGTGATGTCCACGTAAATATATTATATGTTGTAATATGAATATGCTCGTAGTATATTTTATGGTAACTTTTGTGTGTATATATATATACTCATTTTACTAATATATTTGGTGATCAAGTATATATATATATATATAAATATCTTCTCTTTTTGTAATAAAAACATAAGCAAGAACAAATACTACACTGTCTTCTCTTTCGTCTTCCTTCTTAGTTTTAATATTCTAATTTTATGACGCGTTATTAGCACAAAACTTCAACCTCCTCCGAATAAATTAGGCAGAATGAACTGATACACTCTTATACTTAGTTCTGTTTGTCAGTTAAACCCTCCTATTTATCACTTTGTCAACTGAACGCTTAAACCCATTTGAACAGAACATTTTGAACCCTTTTTTTACATGATTACTATGCGTGTTATACAATCGTGTACATGTGGAATTTCACGCCATTTTTTAATGACACGTATGAAATTACATGTTAAAAAATAAAAAATAAATCAATTATGACATTTTTACAATTTCTGAAAATTTTCAAAGATGTTCTTCATATTTGCTCACAAAAAGAGCACCAAATTCATCTCACATAGTTGAAATTCTTCCCTATTTAACTTGAAAATTCGACTACAAATTCACCAATACAAACCCAACGAGCCTCAATCATATTTTGAATTAATTTCACAAATTCTCAAAACCCATTTATTGCTATTCAAGCTTTCTCTAACTTTATCAATTGAGTTTTTAACTTTTCAAAATTCATCAACCATCCTTCATGAACCACGTACCTACATCTCTTCTTTGAAGTCAACTAACACAAATAATGATTTCAATATTTTTAGAGTAAGAAATTGAAAACTTAGAAGCATTAGGAGCAGGGGCAGAATGAAGTGGTTAGAGTGGGGTGGGGGTGGGGGCGATTTGTAGCAAAAGAGAAGTGTGTGTTGAGGAAGAAGAGGAGAATTATGAGAAGAGTGGGTATGGTGAATGAAATTTCAAGAAGAAGAAGAGAGGGCTGGGCAGAGAAGAGAGGGCTAAGGTGGAGAAGAAGGGGGTTGGGAGGGATGGTTGAGTAATATAATTTTTTTTATTTTTTTAAAAGATTGATTATTAATTTTTTTAAAATATTTTTTTAGTACAAATATTGTGTCTACTTGCTTTTTCAACGCACGAAGTCATGTATTTTTCTAACTCAGCAATATTGATATCACATAAGTTCAGTCAATGATCAGAGGGGTTTAAAATATTGTGTTCAAATGGGTTTAAGGTTTTTGTTGACAAAGTGATAAGTAAGAGAATTTAACTGGCAAACGGATTTAAGTATAAAGGTCTATCAGATCATTCTGCCAATAAATTAAGCTTCTACTTCAGGTATAATAAACACATGCTTAATTCTTATTTGTCTATTTAAATTCCTTATAGTGGACATTTTATCTTTATGAAAAGTGTGAAAATTTCTCCGTCACCAATTGAATCCAAACATAGTTATGATGTTTTATCGGTAGTGCCATAGAATATACTATTTTAAGATATAAAGAATATTTCTTTTATTTGATTATGAAAAAAGGTAATATTAATACAATAATCGGTAATGCAAAATTAATTGAAGGCTTTAAAAAAACTAATTTAATTTTTATTCGAGGATCAAATTTAACAATTGATGAAACATTATATTGTAATAAGTCTCAAAGAAACTTATTAAGTTTCAAAGATATTCATTAAAATGGCTATCACATTAAGACTACAAATAAATGAATATAGATATTACTATAACGATGTCAGCTAAAAAGTTTATTCTTAAAAAACTACCTGCTCTTTCATCTGGCTTGTACTACACAATAGTAAACCAGAAGTTTACTAACTCAAATAATTTTATTATTCGACATGGCCGGTTGAGTCATCCCGATTCTAATATGATGCGCAAAATAATTAAGAATTCACATGGACATTCTTTGAAGAACCAATAGATTCTTCAATTTAAGGAATTCTCTTGTACTGTATGTCTCAAGGCAAATTGATTACTAAACCATCAGTAATTAAAGTGAGAATTGAATCTGCAACATTTCTGAAACGTATATAGAGTGATATATGCTGACTCATTCACCCGGCAGTGGACCATTTAAATATTATATGATTTTAATAGATGCATCTACAAAATTGACACATGTGTGCTTGTTATCAACTCGCAATGTGGCGTTTGCAAGATTAAAGGAGACATAACAAAATATATTTCACCAAAATTCTTTTTCACTCATGATCTTCAAAGGAAAGGTGAAATAGATGTTCAATAATTTCGTTGTAGTGACAATTTAGCAAATGTATTCACCAAAACATTACCAATTTCGACTTTGAAAAAATTCAGATACAAGATTTTAATACATCAACTTTGAGATATTAAATGATATTTTCATAAGAAGAGTAAATATATGCTGCACTTTTTTCCCTTAACCAATGTTTTATCTCATTGAATTTTCCTGATAAAGTTTTTAATGAGGCAGCAAATAAAGCGTAATACTACGTGGACATCCAAGGAGGAGTACTGCAAAATGGATGTCTACATAAAATATTCTATGCTGTAACATAAATGTAAACACAATATATTTTGTGGTAACATGCACATACATACAATATACATTTATGTTACCATGTATTGCAACCAGAGGCGGATCCAGGATTTAGAGTCTACGGGTGCCAAGTCTCTAGACTCATTGGTTAAATTACCTTTATTTTTGATCAAATTATTCATCTTTTCAATTTATGTGACAAATTAATTAATAACATATGAATAGTAATAAGATGAAAATTTATGTATTACATATGCTACAAATTCACACTCCACATTCAACTAACTCTACTAAGATCATGAAGTGAACAAAGTTAAAACTTTAAATAACATACTAATATCATGTACATCCATCACTCAATTTACAATTATCCACGATGAGTTTTCATATTCTTAAAATGGTCAACAATGACATCATTGCTTACATTTGCAAATATATCACGCTCTATGTAACACATCAAACAATTATTCAAATATTGATCACCAATGCTATTTCACGTATCATTTTTTATGTGCTTCATGAATGAGAATGCTTTCTCCACAGTTACCATAGCAACAGGTAAAATCAAAGTCGACTTCACAAGTAAATAAACAAGTGAATAAGTCTCCACAAGATTTGCCTCAACCAACGCCTTTGCCAAATCTCGAATTCCTTGCAAGTTAGAGAACTTGGGATTACCACTTCGCATATGAATAATGAATATATCGAGTTGGTAACTCAAATCTCAAAATTTTCCATCATCAAACTCACTTGGATAACACTTTGCTAAAGTCATGATTCTACCTTTGCCAAAGTTAGAGAAAGAATTGACTGGATTCAAGCTACCCATTCCAATAAGCAAATCACTACTAACAACATCAAAATGATCATTAAGCTCTTGAAGTTGCACGCACATCAATACCCGCACAAAAAACTTTAACACATAAATAGTGCGAATAACTAAACGCTTTGACTTTATGGGGAAAAAGAATCATCCAACCTGGAAATCAAGATATCATGCAAATCATCATAAAGTGAGGAAACATCATCCAACAAACACTCTTATTCATTTTTCCTCATATCTTGCAACCTTTTCTTTGCGGTATTAACAAATTCCACCGCATTAGAAATATGTTGATTTTTTTTTTTAAAAAAAAATCTATAAGAAACAATTATTGAAATGTCAACTAAAAATAGTTAATTAGTTGTTGGGACGTTAATTAGCGGAAAAAAAAACTAAATTCAACTAAAAAATAAAAAAACTTTAAAATTTAAGCGGGGCGGGGCGGGTAGAAAATGAAAAAAATCATCATATGGGGCAGGGCAATTTAAAAAATTTGTGAGTTGAGCTCAACCCGCCTCGCACCCGCCCCATTGCCATCCCCAGTTATTTGAAGCTTTTGCTCAAACCATATTCAAATTGCCATTCCTAAAGAAAATCATGTTCCTGAAGAGGATTTTGACTACTCTGAAAGAGCATAGTGGCTTTGAGCCACTGTGTTAGGAGCAAATGATGGATTAGTCTCCGTGTACTCTCAACTAGACATAGAGTGAGCTCAAATTAAGAGAGACAAAGCAACAGGAGGACAGAACTAAGAAAATCAACAAGACAGAAAAGGCAACAAGGAACAGCTTCCAAATCCATTTCAGGCAGCAGTAGCCTCGAGTATTGCATTTTCATTAGGTGCCATTGTGCCAATTCTTGCTGCTGCATTCATTGCAAATCATAAGGTGAGGCTGGCTGTGATCGTGGCAGCGGTGAGCTTCGCATTGGTAGCATTTGCAGGAATCGGTGTTTTCTCGGGCAGAAGTCCTATGGTGAAATCTTCTGCCAGAGTATTAATTGGTGGCTAGATGGCTTTGGCTATTACCTTTCGCCTAACCAAGCTGGTTGGTTCTACTGGCTTGAAGATGTGACTGAAAGTTTCTGTTCCTGGCCTGTCACTGGCTCTACTTTAATTTCATCTAATCAAGAAATTTGTACTGCTAGCTGTCCACTTACTCAGCACACTCGACTATATTTCATCAAAGCATATTTCAATAAGATCAATACTAAGAGTAAAGCTTAATTCAGTAAAAGAATGATCAAAAAGTAAACGACTAGAGAAGAGGGGGGCAAGATGTTAGTATGTAAAGTTTTGACGTATTGACAAAATCTGGGATGGGACCTGATCCCATTTCAGAGTAAAGACTAGTTGTACTAGCCTTTAACTGAAAGTAACATTTTGTACTGCAAATAACAAACTTTGATAGTGCTCGAGTTTTTGCAGAGTGGCAAGCCCACTGGCCAATAATATTGCTCCAAGTTATGTGGTCCCAAAAAGTGGTTGTTCTGCGTCAAGTGTTTTGGTATATATTGAAAAAGAAAATGGGCAAAAGTCATCACTTCCAATATTCACAACTGAGAAACCATTTTGCTTTCTGGAAATACTCTAATCGAATAGCCATGGCATTCAAGCTTTCTGTGATCATTTCAAGTTTTCTTTAGTAGTATTTCTACGTGCTTTAATATGAACGAGATCCTCATTGATAAAGGAATCTGATATTTCAATTTGAAGTTTGATTGTGATTTGCTTTGTATCAGTAGCTTGAAGTAAGCTAGTATATTTTTGACTTAGTCAATATTCAATTAATAAAAACAATGAAGGTTTTTGAAAAGTACAGTATTGACTTTGTCACAACCAATGTGTACTCTCACAATAAACCTCTTTTTTTTCTGCTCGGTATTTAGTACCTACTGAAGCTCGATTAATTTGAATTCGCATGACATATTTATTTAATTCAAAAGAATTTTTTTATATTTAAAATTTGATCCAAAATCTTTGATTGATGATGAAAGGATATCAATTTTGTGGTTTGAATTTATATATCGGGCTGCTACTTTGAAATATAGCTTGAATTTGCGAGTCCTGAATTATATATTATTAAAAGTGCACGTGACGTAGAAATTAGAATTTGGATAAAAGTAGATGTTTTGTCGGAAGAATAATACAAAGTTGGAGTAGGAAATCTAATATGTTTAGGATTTATTTGACTCATGTCTCTAAGCCAGATTTTTAGTCTAAACTATATAGGAATAGATTTTCTAGTCCCAGCTAAAATAGATTTTGCACTATTATAAATAGACGTATTGCTAGCTATTTTCTATTGTGGAGAATTATTTAAATTTACATATTCGAAGTTCAAAGAGATCCAGAAATAGTAAATTCGCTATCTCCTATTGTGAAACATGTCGAGATCAAGTGTGACATTATTATGCGTGCTTGTGTTGTTGGGTGTTGGCATAGGCATGGTTACTGCCACTGCAAGTGGACCTAAAAGAGAAGAGAACAAGGAGTTGTTTGGTACTTCTTCCATTCTATTATGGTGGCGTCGTCATCATCGACCTTCAATCGGATGGTGGTGGCGTCGTCCTCACCCTAAAAAACCAGCTTATATGGCTCCATCTCCATCTCCCCTTCATAACGCGGCTTCACCAACTAATGCGGCTCCATCCCCAATTGATCATGTCGTTTCAGCCCCACACATGGCTCCATCTTTGGCCCCGGCTCCAACAACTTCTTGCATGAAGATGGATGATTGTATACCAGATTTGATCCGTTCCGTTTTCAGGCGTAAAATTTCATTATCTACTCAATGCTGTAAAGTTATTTCAACAATTTCAGATGATTGCTTTTACACAGGGTTCACACACTCCAAGAGGGTACCTTTTTTCCTAAGCAAAGTCAGGAACTATTGCAGTCATCATCAAGCTTAAATTAAGCATAATCAAATCTTAATCAACACAACTTGTTTTTTTGGTCATTTAGATTTTAGCTTCATTGGGGTAGTTGTTAGCTAGTATTACTTTCTGTTAACTTTTCCTTAGATTCTTTAATTAGTTAAATTGAATCTTTATTTCTATTTTATAGTATTTTTTCGTTTATATTTATTTATTCAAGTTTTACCTATTTATTTAGAACTTCAATTAGCATAAAAAAATAATAATGAAATACATCTAACCATGTATTTGGTCTAGTTTAATTGTCATTAATGTTTTAATTTTAAAAGTCAGTAACAAATGCATTTAGAATAATGTGTTGCATTACGTACGGCACAGAAGAAAGTAAGAAAACCTACTTTATCCTTCTAAGTAACATTTTCCTTCATTTGGTTATTTCTTTTTTCCTTTGGGGCTGAGCATACTTTGAAGATAATAATATGAACTTCATAGGAGAATCGAAATTTTAGTACAATACCTAGATCAAAAACTGTTTCACAAACTCAAGATAGCTAATAGCCTGTTACATGCTTGAAAGTATTTTGGCAAAAAGGACAACCTAAGATCTAGGCTTCTCTTTCTTCTCCTTGAAGAGAGCCAGCAGAGAAACACCAGAAACCTTGACAACCTTGAACCTGACACCAGGAATATCTCCCACGGCGTGTCCCTTACGACCAAATCCAGCGATCAACACCTCATCCTGCAATGTGTCAAGTGTTAGCAACAAGAAAACTGACAAAATTTGATGTCTCCAGAAAAAAGAGATGTAAGAAAGCAAGGGACATACGTTTTCTTCAATGTAGTTCAAACAACCATCATTGGGGACAAAGGCAGCAATCTTCTTCCCATTTTTGATGAGTTGAACCCTAGCACATTTACGAATAGCAGAATTTGGCTGCTTGGCTTCAATACCTCTGCATGAAACATTCCAGCAAGTTTGAACGTTAAAGAGTAAAATACTATCAAAGAACACTACAAATCTGCATGGCTTGGAGGACAGTGTAAGCATGAACAGAGTGCACCTACATCTTCTCAAGTACAATGCCTTTGGCATGGGATGACCCGGCAAATGGCTTCTTCCATTCATTCCCAAGATGGGATTTCTTGTAGGACTTGTCAGCCCACCTTTGCCTTCTACGGTGGGACTTCAGCTTGCGTCCAGCTCCCATACCACGTGTCTTCCTGCAAATTATTACCCATAAGGACATATATAGCTTATACGAGCAAAATGGCTAAACATCCCCCCTTAAACTAGTACCTTCTAAAGTACACTTTTCATCTTTTTATTAAGAAATTTCTAAATAAAATTCAAAATACAGAACACTGCAGATATTAATTGATGCTATACCATGGCAAATCATAGGAATCTAAAATAAACTAATCATCCAATGCAACAACAGACATAATCTTAATGGGCAATAATCACCCCCCTCAACCACAGAATGTGTTAGCTAGTGGCTTAGGGGTTTATTCTTCACATCTTATCAAAAGAATTTTGGCAGAATACATTGGCACCTCCTAAACTTGAGGCATTTTATTTAATGACACCTAGAATTGTATGTTGATCTAATTACCCCCTTCAAAGTTGGCAGTTCAATAGCCTTGACCCACTTTATTAGACGGCTTGCATAGAAACTAGAATTAAACTATGTTGGGTGCATGGGAGAGTAAATATTCACATCATATAATGTGACTATATGTTTACTCTCATGCGTCCAAACATAGTTCGAAACTATTATTATTTAAAAGGTGTGGAACATAAAACAAGAGGAGCTTTATCATATTAACAAAGCAGACAAATGTTATACGAGAATAAGGGAGTCAAAAGGAAAACGTAAACACGTTAGATCCATGTAAGATTTACATGATGTTACTAAATATTTCCCCTCCATGTGTCCAAACATAGTTCGACTCTGCTTTCAAGTGGCTGTTAAAAGGGGTCAAATTATTGAAATTCTTTTTTAGGAGCAATTAGAACATAAAGTTCACGCATATAATGTAACTTTTTCCAAATCTTTCCTCATTCTCCCTACATTTCTCCCAGTTCCTTTCACCTATATGTCTTAATCTTATTTCCAAATCCCTGTTCATGCTTGTTTCTTTAACCAAACTTGAAATATTATACAAATGGAAATGTTTGGACAAAAAGTGGGACAATCCACACTCCTTTCTCAATTTCAATCTCTACATCTCATGTTACATATTCTGTGAATTTACAACATTATTGGGATTTTCTAGGTGAGATTGTATTCAAAATACAGTTTTTTCTTTCTTCTTTCGATACCAATGTTTGCTGCAATGGATTTAACCCAGCTTCGAAATCCACACTAGTCCCAACCTTGTACAGGACATTATGCCACAAAGGAAAAAGCAATTCAACCTGCCATTCTTTTAGTCCCAACACAGATCCAACGTGATTAAACACTTCATATCTACCCTTACAAATACAAATTTCAATATCTACTACTTCTAGATTTTAGATTACTCAAAATCGCTCATGTATCCACACATGTTTTAAGTAGTTCATCATGACAGTTCAGTCGGTATAATTAAGAGTTCAAATCGAACAGCTAGAATCAGATTCCCATAACCAAAAAAAAAAAAACACTCTCTTTTGCTGTTTACTTCCATAATAGCGTAAATACGTAAAACAAAATGGGAAAAAGAAAAAAAACAGAAATCATACCCCATGTTTGCTGAGTGACAGAGACCTCCGACTTCAGGCTGTTACTTGTGATATGTTGCTGATGAAGAGACGCAGCAGCCTAATAAAACCCTAACCGATTAGAGTTTTTGGGTTTGGGCTTATTGAGAAGGAAGTTGGGCTCTAAGGAACTTTGGGCCGTCTGCTTAGGCCCATAGCATATATATAGCTTCTATGACTCAAATCAAATGATATCTCTTTTTCAAGTCATCATTTAGATTTAAAATAAAATAAAATTCAGACATCATTAGCAACATATATCTTATTTTGTATAATGATCAATTTTTTTTTTAATTTTGTCCTAACTAGTTTATTATCTAAAATAATTCTATTATATTAATATTAACTCAATTTTTTATAATAGTTTTACTCTGTATCCATCTTGTTGCAGGTTATCTATCAAATTGTTAATGAGTAATATTACGTAATAATGAAAAATAATACAATCTATCAAAATATTGTATTCATTAAAATAACACAATATATTCTGAAATAATTAGTATGTAATAACTATCCAAACTTATTAATATTAATGAAAATAGTAGTTAGAAATAGTTAGAAGTTAGTTAGTGAGGTGGTTAGTTAGTTAATGAGCTGTTAATAGTTAGTTAGAGTTGTTATCATTAGTTTAGTCAGTAAATTGCAATTAGTATTTTGTATATAAATACAGATATACTTGTACTACTAATCATACAAAAATACAGTACAAGATTTTCCCCCAATTCTCTCCCAAGCTTCAGTCTTCTTCTTCTCCATTTCTGAGCTTCATCTTCACCATTTCTAAGCTTCAATTGCATCCAAATTCCACATGGTATCAGAGCATTGAATCAAGGAGATTGATTCAATAATCTTGTAAGCAAAATTGACAGCAGAATCAAGGTTGAAATCGACGACAATGGTGAATCGGGGAGTAAGGTCGGCGACGGAAAATTCAGGTGAAAATGTCAACAACAATTCAATGGAGACTTTACATCTGATTGAGAGGAAGAGGAACCATCCTCTATACCTCCACAATTCAGATACTCCTGGGAGCATCCTTACAGCTGTGCAGCTCACCGGAACAGAGAACTATTCTCTCTGGAGCAGGTCGATGCTAATTAACCTACGAGCTAAAGGAAAACTTGGATTTGTACTGGGAACATGAAAGAGAAGTGATTATGAAGGTGAGATGGAAGAACAATGGGAGAAGTGTAATGCGTTTGTGCTGGCCTGGATTATGAATACTGTGTCTAAGGAATTGCTCAGTAGCATAGTCTATGCAACAGATGCGGCTGTGGTATGGTCAGATTTGAAGGAAAGATTTGACAAGGTAGATGGTTCAAGAAGCTATCAACTACATAGAGAAATCTGCACTGTAAGTCAAGGGAATTTGAGTGTTTTTGCCTATTTTTCTAAATTGAGACTGCTGTGGGATGAGTTTGATGCTCTTGTACCACCACCTTCATGCAATTGTGATAAATCTAGAACATATGTAGATCACTTGTCGTGTTTAAAGTTGTTTGCGTTTCTGATGGGACTGAATGAGACATACAACCACGCACGGAGTCAGATTCTAATGATGAGTCCATTGCCTAGTGTTGGGAAGGCATATGCAATGGTGATGGCTGATGAGGGACAGAGAATGACAGCAAATTCACACATTGGAATGAACATGTCAGAACCAAGTACATTGTTTGCAGGAAAAGGAGGTTTTCAACAAAGAAGGCCTCAATTCAAGAAAAAGAACTGGAATCAGACTTGTGACTTCTGTAAGATTCAGGGTCACACCAAGGATGATTGTTACAAGTTGAATGGCTATCCTCCTGACTGGAAATTCAAGAAGAAGCCATCTGGTTCAACATCATATCAGGCAAATCAAGTGGAACATAACAACCAGCAAGTAGCCAATCATGTAAAGTACAACAATGCTGAAATAGACTCAGTAGATGATTTTGGGCCTCAGACAGTGAAAGGAAGGAATAATGAGTATGGTCCATCAATGGTCACACAGCCTACCTTTACACCAGGGCAATATAACAAAATAATTCAAATGTTGAACAAGGAAGAAGCTTCAAGCTCAGAAAGTGGACTAAGTGACATGGCCAACATGGCAGGTATAACCACTGATCCTACCATTCTGTCTGTAGCAAATAAATTGACAAATAAGGATGAGAAGTGGATTGTGGATTCAGGAGCAACTTGTCACATGACATCCAAGCTAAATAGATTAAAGTGTGTATCTGATTGTATTGGTAGAAATGTACATCTACCTAATGGTGAAAAGGCTTCAGTGACACATATTGGTGAATACAATACAGGATGTAATGGTGTGCTGGATGATGTTTTGGTGGTTCCAGCCTTCAAATATGATCTACTTTCTGTATCTAAGTTAACTAGACAGCTGAATTGTTCAGTTAACTTTTTTCCTGAGTTTTTTGTCCTTCAGGATCTCTTCAATGGGAAGGTGAAGGGGATTGGTAAAGAAGTTGATGGACTCTATTACTTTCCAGTTCAAACAACATGTAAGAAAGATCAAAATAAGGACACTACACTCATGGCACAAGATTCAGATATACAGAAACTACTATGGCATAACAGGCTAGGACACCCTTCTACAAAAGTACTACAATAGCTGCTGGAAGACAAGGAATGTATTGATGAAAGTGAGTGTAGTAAGTGTTCAGTATGCCCTCTTGCAAAACAGACTAGATTACCTTTTAAATCTAGTTTTTCTAGAGCAGATAATGCCTTTGATTTGATTCATATGGATGTATGGGGACCATATAAAATTCCAACTCATAGTGGATGCAAATTTTTCTTGACCATTGTTGATGATAATTCAAGAATGACTTGGGTTTATTTGACGAAAATGAAGAATGAGGTGTCTTCAATATTGAGACTATTTATGAATCTAGTTAAGAATCAGCTTAATATGCATGTTAAAAGAGTGAGATCAGATAATGGCACAGAATTCTTTAACACTGAATGTGGAAGCCTTTTTAGATCACTTGGCATTGTTCATGAAAGTAGTTGCCCTTATACTCCACAACAAAATGGAGTGGTTGAAAGAAAACATAGACATATACTTGAAGTGGCCAGGGCATTTAGATTTCAAGGAAGCATTCCAATCAATTTCTGGGGAGAATGTATAGTTGTTGCTGTTTATCTGATAAATAGATTGCCCACTGTTGCATTGAAAGGACAAACTCCTTATGAGAAATTCCATGGAGAAAGGCCTAACATTGATCATCTTAGAACTATAGGATGTCTATGTTATGCTACTAAGATGATAAAACCTGATAAATTTTCACCCAGAGCAGAAGCCTGTGTATTGATGGGGTATTCAACAACACAGAAGGGGTATTTGCTGTATAGTTTATCTCAGAAGAAATTCATGGTTAACAGAGATGTTGTGTTCAAAGAGAATATATTCCCATTCCAACAGGGAAGTACTATGTACAGACCATTATTTTCTATTGATAATGATGCAGTCCAGACTGATCAAGATGATTATGAGAAGGATATAATCCATACATATACTACCTCAGAGAATACTGAAGATCAAGAGAAGAGCATAAATGAGTCACCACCTGAAGACAAAACAGGATCAAGAAAGTCTACCAGGATCCCACATCCTCCTATTTGGATGAAGGACTATACTACTACTAGTTCTAGCTGTTATTCTCAGAGTAACTATGTTTCCTATAATAATGTGACATCTAAATACAAGGCATATTTGACAAAATTTTCCACAGAGACAGAACCAAACAGTTATGAAGAAGCAGTAAAAGACAAGAGATGGATACAAGCTATGCAGGAAGAGATTAAAGCTTTAGAAGAAAATGGTACTTGGAAGATAGTACAATTGCCAGAAGACAAGAAAGCTATAGGGTGTAAGTGGGTATTCAAAATCAAGTACAAGGCTGATGGTCAGATAGATAGATTTAAAGCCAGATTAGTGGCAAAAGGGTACAATCAGACTGAGGGGGTTGATTATCAAGAAACCTTTTCACCTGTGGTGAAAATGGTCACAGTAAGATCCATTGTGGCACTGGCTGCTGCTGAAGGATGGACCATATATCAAATGGATGTGTTCAATGCATTCTTGCAAGGAAATCTGTTTGAAGAGGTATACATGGAGCTACCCAAGGGATTCAGTGATCCAGGAAGGAACAAACACCATGTCTGTAAGCTCACTAAGTCACTCTATGGACTTAAGCAAGCTTCTAGACAGTGGAATGCAAAATTAACTGAAGCATTGTCAAAATCAGGATATGTTCAAAGCCACTTGGACTATTCTTTGTTCACAAAAAGGAAGGGATCAAGTCTGGTCATAATTCTTGTGTATGTGGATGATTTGCTAATTACAGGAAATGATTTGAAGTTAATGGAAGAAACTAAGCAAGTTTTACATAGTCACTTTAAGATCAAAGACCTGGGAGAACTTAAGTACTTTCTGGGGATTGAATTCTTAAGATCCAGTGATGGGATTATGATGAATCAAAGAAAGTATGCACTGGAGTTGATTGTTGAAGCAGGAATGGGTAATGCCAGACCAAATACAACACCAATGGAATGCAATGCAAGACTGACAAGTACTGAGTATGATCAAGATGTTGAATCAGCTGATGAACTATATACAGATGTGTCTAGATATCAAAGGCTAGTGGGTAAGCTACTGTACTTAACAATCACAAGACCAGACATAGCATTTGCAGTCCAGTCATTGAGTCAGTTCATGCAAAAACCAAAATTGTCTCACTGGAATGCTGCATTAAGAGTAGTAAAGTATATCAAGCTTGAACCAGGCAAAGGCTTATTAATGAATTCTAGTTGTAAGCCTCATCTAATAGGTTACTGTGATGCAGATTGGGCTGCATGCCCAAATACCAAAAAATCTATCACTGGTTTTATACTAAAATTTGGAGATTCACTCATCTCTTGGAAATCAAAAAAGCAAAGCACAGTGTCCAGAAGTTCTGCAGAGGCAGAGTATAGAAGTTTAGCTACTTTGACAGCTGAAATAGTGTGGGTTACAAGCTTGCTTAAGGAACTAGGAGTGAAGATTATGGAACCAGCATCCATTTATTGTGATAGCAAAGCAGCCATACAAATTGCTGCAAACCCAGTGTTTCATGAACGCACCAAACATATTGAGATCGATTGCCATTTTATCAGAGAAAAAATCCAGAAGGGGTTAATCAAGACCAGCTACATCAACACCAAAAATCAGCAAGCTGACCTGCTTACCAAGGCTCTTGGGAGGACACAACATGAGTTTTTACTGAGCAAACTTGAGTACTGAATATTTTCAGCACATCCAGTTTGAGGGGGAGTAATGAAAATAGTAGTTAGAAATAGTTAGAAGTTAGTTAGTGAGGTGGTTAGTTAGTTAATGAGCTGTTAATAGTTAGTTAGAGTTGTTATCATTAGTTTAGTCAGTAAATTGCAATTAGTATTTTGTATATAAATACAGATATACTTGTACTACTAATCATACAAAAATACAGTACAAGATTTTCCCCCAATTCTCTCCCAAGCTTCAGTCTTCTTCTTCTCCATTCCTGAGCTTCATCTTCACCATTTCTAAGCTTCAATTGCATCCAAATTCCACAAATATGCTGGTTTTCACTTATAAATGGTAATGTTTGCGATACAATCGTAACCTTTGGTATGGTACATTATTGAAAAACATCGGTTGGTAATTTTATTTTTTGATTTTATTTTTAAAGATATTCTACCATTATCATACCAAATTAAGTTAGGACTTTTTGAGGCAACACACATATTAAAAAAAATATTTAAAGACAAAATTTAAACCATAGTTGTCAGTATTGTCTTTTGTGAAGTCATAAATATGTAGTGTAATTTATTTTTTAGAAAATATAAAATTTCAATAAATGAAAGGGCAAATATAAAAAAGTTTCGACCATTCATCTTGAACTTTGAACAATTCAACTATTTTGAACATTAAAAAAAACCTCAAAAATTAAGTTAATTTGGGACCGAGGGAGTATTTTTCATTTAAAGTAGGGAAATCTATAATAATAATTTTTCAACTTTGACTTACATATACACATATGATAGATAATTATAATTTTGAATTTCCAAGAAACATCTCAATCATATTATACAAATACAAGCAACCCCCTTTGTTAATCAACACACAATAAGGACACTCATTCTTTCATTATTCACTTTTCTTTTTTTATTTATTATTTAATAATCATATTTTATTCTTTACCGAACTTTTTTTAGTATCTCTATTATGTACTGCCTACTTTTCGTATAGATTTATCCTTCAAATTGGTGATGTGTGACAAAACATTATATATTGATAGAAAATGATACGATTTATCCAAACATTATATTCATCAATTAATATATATAATATATTCACAATTTAGCCATAAGGGTTTGAAAGTTTGTGTAGGGAGAGAAACAATGAGACACGAGTGTTATGTTAACACTTGTGTGAACCTCTTTTATTAAGAGTGAATTTGTGAGATACTCTCTTTTATATAGTGGATTGCTCATTTTCTCTCTTGGATGTAAATCGATTGATCGTATTATCCCTGCGAACAAGATAAAAACAGAACAAAAAAAACAATGAACGAAAAGTTTTGTTCCAAGCCCACAAAAATTGTTTTCCCCACTTACATTAGAGAAGTCATTCTTCAGTTTGTTGTCCTAAAAAGACGTATTACAAAAAATTTTAGCCAACCAAACTTGGAAAAAATTGAAAAGCATACCAAACACACCCTTAATCATGTTTTTCTGCTTCATTACATCTGCAGAATTTGTTGAAAATACCAGAGTAGACCAACTACCATATAAACTGAAAATTATAACCAAAAGAAATTACAACACTTAATATCTCCTTAGAGAGCCTATCAAAGATTGGCAACTGAGATTATACAGTGTTCTTAATTTCAAATAGCTATACAAAAATCTTCTATGAGATTCATAAGGTGTATAGTAGATTTATTAACATAATAAACTGGAAACATAAACTAGACTATTATCATCAGGCAAATCAAACAGCGATTATTCGAAAGCAACCTGCAAAGACATGCTTCTACTTCTGGCTTTTTTTCAATAAAACACCAATCTTTTTCAACATGTTTCCATTCTTCTTCTTGGGAGAGTCATCATCCGTGTCTTCAGATAATGGCGAATCCAGCTTAGCGTGGTAATCTAAAGAACCTGTTCTCTCCATGTATTTTCCGTTATTTCCAGTTGAAAGTATAGCTGCAGCTGCCTCAGCAGCCTTCCTCCACTGATCAGCTTGCACTTTTAATCTCCTCAACTCTGCTTCCATCTCAGAGTTGGCATTCTGCGCTGCATCCAACTGCTCGGTCACACGTGCTGCCTTTCTAATACTATTATCAGCTTCCTCAGTCAAGTGTCCTAACTTCATCAGGGCCTCTTTTTCTGCATTTTTCGCGGCTTCTGCCAAAGCAAGTGCTTCATTGTTTGCTTTGCTACCCTCAGCTTCCCTCTTCTTCATTTCTGACTTCAGTATCTCATTTTCCTCCTTTATACTTTGCAACTCGTTCTCTTTGTCGAGTAAATTTTCCCTCAACACTCCCAAAGTTGACTTTGATTCATTCAGTACAGCATCTAATGTACTGAAATGCTTATTTTCGTCTGAAATGCTTTGTAGCGTAGCTTCTTTTTTCATTAATTTCTCCTTCAAATCTTCCAAGTCAGCTTTTGTAGCCGCTAACTTTGCCTCCCATTCAGCCTCTTTCTGGATTGATTCAGATTTCGATTGTTCCACTAGCTCATAAGCACTTCTAATCTGCAAAGTGCTCTGGATATATTCTTCCTGATATCTTGTCTCTGAAACCTCTAATGCAGCTCTTAGTTGACTTGCCTCAACTTGTAGATTACTCAACTCAGTTTTGAGTTCCTCAGCTTCCACATTAACTCCGTTTTCTTTGGCAGAGTTCATATTCTCGATATCTTGAGCACTTTGGAGTTCACTGACAAGTTCCTCCAATGTAGCTACTCGATTATTTGATTGTTCTAACTCGAACGACAAGGATTTGTAAGCCTCCATTGCTTTCAGACCTTCAGAACGTAGAGTATCCTCGGTCATCTTTGCCTCTTCCAGCTGCCTCCGAGCTTTACTCAATTCTTCAAGCGCACAAGCCTCAGATTCCTTGCTATCATTAAGCTGATTTCTTAATTTTTCAACCAATGTAAGTGTTTCCATAAGTTCTACCCTTAAGCTTTGAATCTCAGCATAAGCTGATTCAGCATGTCGAGCTTGATTGGCTTCAGAATCAGCTACACGGTCCAGCTGCATTTTAAGCTTCTGGATTTCATTCATAGCAGAACTTAGAGCAGCAGAGTCAAATTTGTGCTGCTTCTGGACAGCCTCAAGTTCAGATTCCCATGCTCGATCTCGATCTTGTGAGAGCTTGCGTAGCTCCAGGATCCGAGCTTCCTCAGACTCCGAGAGTTCAAGTAGTTGTTTCTCAGACTCCTCAAGCTGAACTGACATAGCTGCAAGCTGCTTCTTCGCTTCCTCCGCCTCTAGTTGAGCCCGCCTTTTTAATGATTCGGATGAATTGAGCTGATCCTTTACCTTCTTCAGCTCCTCTTGAAGTTGAGCAAACTGAGTTTCCAAGTCGGAATCTCTGGTTGAATGCTTCTTCTGTTATACAAATATGAGCAATGAGTGCCTTAGTAACATTTGAAGACCTTTAAGCAGTAAGAGAGCAGAAAAGAGATACGACAAGGGCAGCCTCGTGCACAAAGCATCCCTCATTAGCTGGGTATGTGGATTAGAAAAGATAATGCTGTAGATTATGGAATTTAAGTTCTATAAATAGAATAAATTTCCATCAAATACTGCAAGTGCCTCGAACCAGCTACACAAACACGAAACTGAAAAAAAGAACAAAGTAATAGAAAGAGCATCCAATTTAGTGACCGTGCCATATATCTTCCACACAAAGAGAGGCATGAAGCACTCTATTTAGTAACACTGCCATAAATCTTCCACAACAAGAACAGAAAGTTTCCATACAAAGACCGTCCCATTTTTTTTACGCTTTCCGGGAAAAAGTAGCTATATCAAATGGTCATTTTGACATAAAAGAGTTGAAGCATAACTGGACATGATGACAGGTCTCAATTCATAAGAATGAGACATTCCACGATGAATAGGATAAAAGTTTTAACTAAATGATACATAATCGATAGACTTGTCCTAGTTGCAGAAATTTTTGTGAACAATCAAGTGTTTAAGTTTCTTCTTTACCTCTAACACTGGACTTCGTGGAGAACGACGAGCAACAACTTTGGGACTCCTCTCTTTAGGTGTCCTGGTAGCAGCATCTGACCCTGGAGTTTTGAGTTTTCGAGCTGTCTTTGGTGCTGCAGGAGATGTCCTTTGTGGCCCCTCCACCGTAACATTCCTTCAGCCAAAAACACGACAAAGGTGAATAAGATAGTCAAACAACTAACTACAGACAAAATCCAAGCACTCAAAATGTATGAATCCACATCAGAACATTGATCTTGAACCAGTCACCTATAGGTCACACAAAGACAACTTTGACGTTGCTCCAATGCTCTTTCTAGTAATATTCTATTACTAGTACTAATATGTTACAGAACTTTACATGTCAAATTGTCAAAGATAATCACATAAGAAAGAGTTCTATATAAGAGAGACTGAATCAAACTCTTTTTTCCGCAACAAAGCATCTAACTCTTTTTTCAAATTACTTACTCCCTCCAGTGGCGGAGCCAATATTTTCATCAAGGATATTCATACTTTTAAAATACGGCCGGGTGGGTGATTTTTGTATCAAGGGTGTTCAACAATTGATATGTATCAAAATATCTATACTTAACCTATATATTCGAAAAAGCTTTCCAACAAAGGGTGTTCATGCGACCACCCTAGGGTGAATGTAGCTCTGCCCTGACTCCCTCCAGTATCGATTTCAATTCATTTTTTTTTCTGAGATAGCATAAGCGGAGCTGCAGATCTTCAAGTACTCAAAGTCACATGAATGTTGAGCATATTACTGCTAAGAACACTGCTCCAGGGCTCGTTTGGTTCGAGGTATAAGAGAAAATAATGTTAGTATAAAACTCTACATTACTTTCGAGTTCGGGTACCTGCTTTACCATTTTTGTTTCTAATATATAGATAATATAAATACAGAACTGTAGATCATTTCAAGAATGAGATGTTATCATTTACTGTCAGAGATTAGAAATACCTTGATTTTGGTGTCTGCATAATATTAATTTCCTCTCAGCAACACCTGAAATAGTTGACAAGATTTCTTGGTTTAGAAAGAAAATTTGATTAAAATGTGCATATGCATAAGTACAAAACTACAGAAAAAAACAATATAGTACATGATGGATTTGCAAATTGCAAATCTACATCCAAATTAGAAACCAAATTAAGTAAAATACATAATCCCTTCAAAGGAACTCCAAATAGAAACAACCTCCACTACCACCAACCAAATATACAATAAAAGAGCAAGAAGCCAAAACAGAAGAAAAAAATGCAAAGAAAAATTAAAAAAATCATTATGTAAGTCAAATAAATCCAATTCTTGTTTTTTTTTCCTTTACTTCATCTCTACTCATGTTGTTTATACTGTATTACAGCAATATAACACTTGTGGGACAACATCATGCCTTAGAAAATGACATAGAAAATGACTGTAGAAACCACCATCATAACAACTTGGGTGCGGCCTAGTCATCAATAAAATAAAAGGAGGACCACAAAGTCGAGGTTCAAATTAGGCTATTTTTAATCTTTCTAAGCTTAGTGGCCTGAACATCACGATTATCAAAAGACAGAAAAAAAAAGATAGACAACTACTATATCTCAATTCCAAGCAAGTTGGGTTGGACCATAAGAATCCTCACCGTTCATATCGCTTCATTTAAGCTCATTTCAAACACCACTACAACAACAATATATCCAGTGTGATCCCACAAGTGGGGTCTGGGAGGGTAAAAATGTACGCAAACCTTACCACTGTCTCGTAAAGATAGAGAGGTTGCTTCTAGGAAATCCTCTGCTCAAGAATCAAGCCCCATAAACAGAAAATTGGAGAAAAAATGATTTTTTTTAAAGCAAAAAGTCATTTAAGCTCATTTCAAGCACAATAAACCACAATAAAAAACTTTGAGAAGTGCCTAATCAACATAGTAATCACTAATGACTTTATGGAACACAAACACATAAAATGATTCATAACTAGGAAGTCTTTCTTGATTTTTTTTTTCTGTTCCTAATGCATAACAGATCTGAAACAGAAAACAAACAAAGAAAAAACAACCTCAAATATTGAAACTTTATTCTAAAGAAACCAACTCACATTCACAAAGAAAAAAAGAAAAAAGGGACACCAACCCACATGAGAAATGAATGCTGTGAACAACTACTAGTACACCAAACACATGAAAACTGAGGAAAGAACATAACAACTATAAATGAGTAGAATCAACAAGCTGTCTCTAAGACAATAAATGAACAATTGTTGAATTGACTAGAAATATGTCTGTCCAGTGAAAAATAAAGTCTTTCAGTCAAGAAAAAAAAAAAAGAAACTCTAAAAAGAAGAAAGAGACCAGGTGAATGAAGTTCTGTTTTTCCTAAGTCACAATCCTCTCTTTTTTCTCTTGACTTCAGTTCTATGTAGTAGTTCTGTTTTTTGTCAGTAGATGGAGAAAGTAAGTAAAAAAAAAAGGAGTAGCAGGAAAAATGATTGAAAAAGAAAGCGCACTGATTTAAATGGGAGCCCCTCGATCAAAGATTTAGTTATTTTGTGTAATTTATATAAATATCGTATGATAATCGTCGTTTAATATTGATTTGACATAGAAATTAAAAAATAACAAAGAATAATTTTATTAAATTAGAATCTAATTGATTTCATAAACTGGACAAGTATTATCGGACATCTATTTTTTGAGTCAAATCGTAAAATTTTCATTCAACCAAAGTAGCATAGATACATCTTTATGGACTCTAGAACTAGTTCTCACGATTAACTAACTATATATAAGACTTTTCACAAAGATTACTTAAATACTATAAGCATCAAAATCACCAAGAATTGGCTTCTACTTTGGACGGATTGTCCTTCGGTGTAAAATTAAAGATAATTCCCTTCAATCGTTTGTCAGTTAGTGTGCAATTTTACAATAAATATCTTAAATTTCTTTCATCCCAAATATGATAGACACTTGTTGTGTATATTTATGTTTAATACAATAGACAAATAAAAATAGATTGAGAGAATAATATAGTGATAGATTTAAATTCGAAAATCACCGAGTCAAATGTTTAAGTAAAAAGATTCAAAATCTTTATATATGCTAAAATTTTAAAATTATGTAAAAGAGTTATAAATTATAATAATTTACAATTTAAAATATTTTGATTTTTTTTTTTTGCAAGTTTAGTATAACTGTTCTTGGAAGAGGCGCTATTGGATGTTGTGGGACCAAGTAAGGTCAGTGAATGATAGCTCTCAAGTTACCGAACCAAGATGGACTTCACTTGTTTTTTTTGTCTAACGAAAGGGACTACTCTACTCCATTTTTGTTTTTTCTATTTTTTTTTTTTTGACCTTAGTCTGTTTTAAAAAATTATTTTATTATAATTAAAAAAAATTAATTTTAATCTTTTTTATATTTGATAAAATAATTTATAATTATTTAAGTATCTAAAAATTATTTTAAATTATAAATAACTTTTTTAAAATATTATATCAAGTTAAAAAATGCCTGATAAAATAATAGGGGAAAGTAATTTTTTATCTTCTTTTGAGTGGTTTTAGAATGAAGTGGAGTAATTATTTAGGGATTCTTTTCCTAACATGGTCTATAGATTATATGTGGGGAAAGGTAAAGGTATTTTTTGGAATGTGCATCATTAATTACTTGAACGGAGTTAGTATCTATCTCTATTGATTTTCTATCTTAATACGCAATTTTCATTCATTTTTATTTATGATTGTGTCCTCGATGATGTGAAATTGTATTATATCATCTCAATCACTTTTCTCCAATATTTGTTCAGTCTAACTCTATCTCTCCATGTAAATCCTAAATCTAGTCTTTCGCACCTCATAACTGGAGCGTCAATGCACCTCTTTTGTATATGCTCAAACCATCTCAGTCTCACTTCTCTCATCTTGTTTTGCCGCAAAGGTCATTCCCAACTTTTCTCAATTAACCTCACTCCTAATATGTCCACACATCCATCTCAACATCCTCATCTCATTAACGTACATCTTCTGAACATGTGAATTTTTGACTGGTCAGCATTTCACCCCATATAACAAAGAGATTCTAACCTCCATTCCATAAAACTTATTTTTAAATTAAGGTGATACCTTCTTATCACACAATACTTTAGAGGCAAATCTCTATTTTATAAATTTATTTCATTAATTATATTTTAAAAATTAAATTTGACTTGTAGTTAACTCTATGATAACTATATTATTGGAAGAAACAATAATTTTTTTAAATTATTTAAAATAGAAAAATACTTTAAATGTAAGAGCCAAGTAAAATAAAACAAGAAAAATGTTCTTTTAGTAGTTTTAAAAAATTACTCACTTTTAAATTATAAGAAGTGTTTACTACTCATCTTACTTTAACTAAATGTCTTGAAGAAAAAAGTGTTTAAAACAAAAGTAATTTTTGGAAGAAAAATTTAAAATATGAAAAATATTACTTATTTTAAAATAAAAATATCACTTATTATGAAATTGAGAAATTATCTTTTAATGTATATGCATATATACTGTTACATTCTCTTTCCGTTCCCATTTAATTGTTATATTTACTAAAGTTGTTATGTTTAAAAACTAAATTGTTTTAAAAAAATTTAAAATATTATTGTTTAACTTACCCTTGGCATTAGTTATTTTAAAAATATTTTATATGTAAATAAAGTTCTCTTATTTAATTTATTTTTTAACTTATCAATTTTAACTAATTATGAGAAAATTGAATTTTTTTTTAACTAAATTAAATATTAGAGTATAATATCCGTGAACCTCACGGACCAAAATCTTTTATAATCCTTCACATTTTCTTTTTACTGTTTTACACACGTAGTTGACTTATTCTCATTTTCAATAATTTGACATATCTTTATATTTATAATCACTTTTAATTTAAAAAATACTGTTAATTTTTTTTATAATTAAATAATTGGTTTCATGATTTTTTTTTAATTGATAGAGCTATTGACTATCATGCAGCCATAATAATATTTAGATGTTATAAGAAAAAAAATGTCAAGTCTTAAACTTAATAACACTTGGCACAAATAAGAAAAATATTTTAATGATAAGAATTACATATTCATATAATTTTTTTTTATCATAAATAGTTTGTTAACGTATCAAAATATTTATCTGTTCAAAATATCTAGATTTATTATTGATAATTTTAGAGTATCTATTCCTACAAAATTGATGAATTTAATTACAATAAAAATGAAAATAATTACTATTATAAAGAGATCGATTTTATAAAGAGCATGTTATTGTAATGAATTGTTATTGTTACATAGAAATAAAAAGTTATTATAAGAAAATAATATATAACATAAAAATTAGATTTTAAGAAAACTTTGACTGTCATAATGAGATATATTTTTATAATACTTGTTCACTTTATGAAGTCAAGAGATAATTTTATATACTTAGTTTTTAATTTATTCTTATAATTAATTATAATCATTTCTCTATTACAATTGTGGAAATGAGGATCTTTCGAAAATAACTTCTTTATCTCTACGAGGTAGTGGTAAGGTATGCGTACATTTTACCCTCCCCAGATCTCACTTGTGGAATTCTGCTGGGTATGTTATTGTTATTTATATATTATGTTCAAAAATTGATTTGGTAAAATTACCTCTATTGTTTATTATTTTTTAATCACTAAATCAAGTTAATAGTGAATAATTATTATTGGACGTAGAGAACATTTTAAAAAGTTTTTTTGTGTAATAAACACTATGTCTATAAGGATGGAGTCAGCATGGCAAGAGTAAGGTTTGGGGGTATTAGAAGATGGTGACCAGTGAGGGCACCATGTTCATTGGAGTATTATTTATGATTTTTTTTTTTACTTTTAAAAAAAATTATTTTTCATATTTTTAGAATATATTAGTGTACGTGCAGTGCACGTGCTTGTCATATCAATATTATTAAATTGAATACTATAAATATTTGAAAATCTTTACAATGCACGTGTCACATCAATATTATTAAACTAAATACTATAAATATTTGAAAATTTTTAATATTGTCGTAAGAGTATACATTTTTGTTTAATATTTCATCTGATATTTAGAATCCACGTTGAAGTCCAACTAATTCAAATATAGATTTGATAGACTTCATTCGGGAATAGCGCTCTCTATCAAGATTTGTTTTCATACCTAGTCTACACAATTCTAAGTAAGTGGAACAATAATGGATGACCTAAACATATATTTAATTTAAATATAATGCAAATGCTATATTTTATGAATAATTTGTATAGTTCTATTTGTTTTATTTGGGATCAAAATGATTATATTTTGTTAAAAAAGATAAATTTATAGAACTATATTTTATTAAATATTTTTTAAAATACACTCTTTTCACGATTCTTTACAAAATATTATTAAATAACATAATTAAAAAAATTGACACTTTGATTTTTCAGAATTATGAGAATAAAAAAATTATTTGAGAGTTATACTACTTTAAATTAATAAGTTGTTATTCAATTAAAAAAGAAAAAAATCTCAAAATAAAAATTAACCAACCAAATTAAACACGAAAAAATTCATACCAAACACATCTCAAAATGAATGTCAAGTGAGCTTTTATCAGAACTTTTTACATTTTCTTTTAATTCGAAACCTTCAATTAAAAATAGAAAAATCTCGAATCATTCTACCGCAAGTCATATCCATCTAATTATTGTTACCTAAAGGCTTGGTTGGTGAAGACAGGCTTTCGTTCGTTGTGGCATCTTAGTTTTTTTCCCATAAAATTCTATTATTTCTAGACCAACTATTTTTTTAATTAAATACTTAAAATGCTCATACATGTGGCTTATTAAATTAATTATATATTTATAAATTGTGCTTCATTGTCAGTTACAGTTATCAAGATCAAGACAACTAACTTTTTTTTCTTTTTAAATTATAAATAACTAATCAAAATTTTGAAATCTATTCAGATTTTAATTAATGAAAATAGTACACCTTAATTTACCTAACCTTAAGTTAAAGTCAAGTATCAACTTTTAAGATAAAGCCTTAACAAGCTAGTGAATCACATTTATCATCAATGTAAAATGAATAATCATATGATTACTTAAATTTGGGATTAGTTTAGATCACAAGTTTGGTTATATTTTTTATTTTGAATTAGTTATATCATAATTGTGGCATTATTTTTATTTCATATTGATAAAAACGACACGTTTGACCTTTTTTCTAAGTTATTTTCCTTAAATTTTTAAAGAACAAGATTAAAACTGCAGACAATTTTTTTTCTACTTTCTCGTCTGGTGTTTGAAATCTATATTGCCGCCTGGACTTAGCTCGATGCATTCACTGCAGGGTCTAATATTCTCCAAAATCAGAACTCAAACTCGGAACATTTGATTAAGAGTGATAGTTTCCACCACTCATCACCTGTCCTAGTTTATCAATTATCTACTATATGATAGCCTGTATATCTCCTTTTTCAGTTTAAAACATAAGTCCATCCATACAATAATTCTGTCATTATTAATCTCAATATTACATCTCATCATTTTAATTTTGGGATAACGAATTCTCAACCAAACTCGATATTACATCTCATCATTTGTTAATCCTAGGATAACTCAGTTTCACAACCATAAGGTTTTGCCGCTATTTCTATTCGTCTCATTTTAAGTGTCTTATCAAGAAAAATAATACCCCATCATTTTAAAAAAAATGAAGAAAAAAAATAAGTTTATTTCTTCAGTTTTACCTTTCCTATTAAAGGGGAAAAGAATTATTATTTAAGTAAAGGGGAAAAATTAACTATATTTCTTCCTTTTAACAAAGAAGAAACCAACCAATTATTAACCATAAATATGTATCATCAATTGTTAAAGGTATATATTGGCTTAACACTCATGTCTGGAACTTTTCACATTCAGTGAACTCATACAACTATCAAAATGTTACCTTCCCACTAACATACATCATTTGGTCAAAAAGAATTAATCCACTTGGCTATAAATTTGTCTTCGTCTCCGATTACCATGTGATTTGTAACTTCTAAAGCACCAAAGAGACTCTCGGTTGAGACTAAAATGCAGAACCGCTGTTCTTAGACTTCCCGAGCAATATGTCTTTTGCTTCATTAATTTTTGAAGCAAGGTAGTGGCTACCTCCAGCATCTGGATGGTTGGCTACCATCACCTTCCTATGCGCCTCCCTCACTTTATCTGGTGGAGTGCTTTCCCTGTTCAAAATGATTCCAATGAAATCAATTCAATAGATCAGAAGATGAATCATCACACAGATATTTAGTGGAAAAGGAAGTGATATACCTTTCCACTTTAACAAGTATGCTTATGTGCTACCTACAATCAATCAATATCACAAGCTTAAAAAGGAGCAGAGAGGTAGTAAAGATACTACACAAAAGTCTGGAAAACATATTTTCTATAAATGTTTTACCCTCAACATTAATTACTTATTCCCCACAAATCATTTCCTGAGATCAAGACTAAACATCAATATTAGTATGGATATTGTGGTAAAATATTATTAATCATTGTCTCTTAAGGGCGTGCAAAGTCCAAAGTGGACAAGTAAAAGATAACTGAAAATGTTATTTGCCCATATACTCTACCAAAAGTGGCATTCAATTTGAAATCAAAGACTAACTGCTTCATGTCACAAATCATCTCTTCATACATAACAAAGTATCAGCTGAGTCTCATTGGTGATACAAGTAGTAATCAAAGCATCTAAATATAGCCTTCTTGGAGGAGACAGTATTACTTCCTATATGATCTAAGGAAAGGAAGCAGGGAAAGATGGTGTTTGAGTTTTGACGTTTTGTGCCCTTAATCTCAATGAGATCCCTAAAAGTAGTCTTCAATCTTCAGTGTAGAAGGATCAAAACCTGATGCCAGCATACACATTTGACTTGTTCCAGAATAATAGTTTTTAACTTAACTACCATGTCAAACTAATATCAATCCTGCAGGTTTGACAAAACCGGATGCCAGCACACACTTTTGCTGTTCTTGTAGAAAAATTGCGATCTTACATTTCCAACTTATTCTGATCTTGATGTTTCATGAATGCACAAAGTAAGGCTAGTCAGATAGAAATGGCTAACAAATGGGATGCGAGTTAGAAGGCTAGTGTATGTATGGTTAAAACAGATATCAAACCATTATGATAACTACGCCTCAATCTCTAACAAGTTAGGCATCAACTATATGAATCATAGATACATAACTATTACTGGATGAAAAGTAATAAATAAATATTTGAAATGATATTGCCATAGAGAAAAACATCATATCGTATTAAAATTTAATAGTTGAAGTGGTAAGATTTCAGGGTACAGCAAATAAAAAAATGTCATATAAATTGAATCAACTAAGTACTGCTACAGCATCCCCAATAAAAATGATTTTTCATACGGCTTACCGAAGAATATAGAGTAACAAATAATTGGGATTTATTTTGAGGTCAGTTGATCAGAATCGTAAATATGGTTGTGAAAAAAGAAAAATCCCTCCGTTCCTATTCGGTTTTCACCATTTTAGGTTTCACCCCCTTAAGAAACTAGTTAAGTTTACAATCGTAGCCTTATTTAGTGTTCTCTTGAAGTCAAGTTCTCAATAAATGAAAAATATGTTGGTTGGAACTTGGAATTCTAAATCAACATGAATTCATATCAAATTGCAAACTGAAATTAAAAAAAAATCTTTTCATATTCTCTTATACTCTATGAAGACAAAATTATAAATGGATACAACTACTTCAAATTTTTGAGCTTGAAGTTGGAGCCAAAATTTCAATATCAATTAAAAATATGAAAATGTAAAATTTTCCACCTCAATCTAAATTTATGTAAAAGAATGTTTTGTTAACTCTTAAAGTAAACTCGACAACTCACTCGAACTCCTGAACATGAATTAATTACTTAGTTTTCCTCATTTGGTCAAATGCATACTTTCAAGGGTAAAATAGCGAAAACAGTGTCATTTATGCAGTAGTTTTATGAAATGACAACTATTAAAGAACATCATTTATAGCAAGGACAACATGTAAATAGGAATAGAGGAAGTACTATGTCCCAATTTATGTGAAACACTTTCCTTTTTAGTCTATCACAAAAAAAAAAATACTCCCTCCGGTCCCTTTTATATGTCGTCCTTACTATAAGTAGATGGTCCTTAATATATGTTATTTCACAAAATCAATGCATAAATTGTACTGTTCTTCCAATTTTACCCTTAATAATTAATGAGTTTTGAAAAGATATATTTGGCCAACTAGAAGAACTAAAAAAAAATTAATGTACATTAAATAAGGGTTAAAATAGTAAAGTCACTTTTTTCCTTAATGCAAGTGCAATCACAAATGGTGACATATAAAAGGGACCAGAGGGAGTACTACATCTATAACTAAAAAAAGATGTTTTTAAATACTTGTCACTTCACAAAAGTCAAAATCAATGTATAAATAACACTTTTCTTCCTATTTTATCCTTGAGAGTTATTAACCTCGGAAGGATACACTTGACCAATATAGAAAAACTAAGTAATTAATTCATGCTCATAACTCAAGAGTGAGTTGCCATATTTACTTCAAGAGTTAATAGAACATTCACTGAACATAAAATATATAAGGAAATTGAGGTGGAAATTTTCAAATTTTTAGATTTTGGATCAAATCATCTTGAAATTTCGGCTCCAATTTCAAGCTAAAGAATTTGATATAGTCTGCATTTCAATTATAATATACTCCATATGTAATTTAGTCTTCATGAAGCATAAGAGAATATGAAAAGATTATTTTTTTATTTCACTTTGCAAGACTTGATATGAATTAATGTTTATTTAAAAATCCAACAAGCATATTTATAATTTATAGAAAACTTGATTTCAAGAAAACACTAAATAAGGGTACAATCATAAACTTAACACATTCTTGAGAGGCAAGAAACTTATAATGGTGACAGCTAAATAGGAATGGAGAGAGTACCTTTCTATATAGAAGTAATTAAACTTTAAACTTTTCATTTTATCTTAATAAAATAATTATAACCACACAAATATCTTGTGTGAAATATAGGAGAAGAAAATTATTGAATTGTTGTATCTACATTATTACATTGACTCCCTATTTATAGATACTATATTAGACTCCTTTTCCAACTAGGATACTATAATACAATCTTTTTCCAAGTAGGATTCTATATACTATTCCTATTCCTAGTCCTATTCTAAGTAGGATTGTACATAATATTCTTGTTTCCATTCCTATTCTAACATATCTAAAACTTGTTTTAGATTTTTAGACCATAAGTTTCAAAAAAATTATTTCCTTCTTAAACTCCGCACAGAGTCAAAGTTTGGAATTGAGTAATAACAAATGTCCAAAGTCTAATAAAGGACACTTATTATCATCAATATTTACTTCAACTTTGCTTCCCCATTAAGTAGTGTTTATGAAAACAGGTGAGGCAAAGTGGGGTCTGACACTTCAAAAGTTAAAGGGAAAGGGGTGAACAGAAGCAGGCACTTCAACCCCTGAAGCGCAAAGTGAACAAAAGTGTATGCCATTCTTCTTCGAATAGAAAAAGAGTCCAACTAGGGTTCCTTTATGCGATCGCAACTCCATTGTCTTTTTCCAACTATGTCTTCTCTTTTTCTCTTTGTTGCTTCACTGCTGAGAGGGGCTGGCAATTCTATTTTTTCAATTCTTGGTTGCAATGGGGTATTTGGTAAAGAATTCTCTCTTACTCCCACAATTCTTTCTTGTTTTTTTTAGTTCATTAATTTTTTTTACGACAAGGGAAATCAGCAGTGCACTAGGCAAGCTAGGTGCGATGAGCTCGATCCAAAAGGCAAACTCCTTGCTTTCGTTGGCAAGGGGTTTCGAACTAGAGACCTCCAACATGGAAGTCCCAAGCCCAAACCACTGGGCCACCCCGAAGGGTTAAATCATAAAAATTGTCATTTTTACTTTATTAATTTCATAGTAATAGTGATATTTCCATTTCAGTTTTCTGGTTTAATAAATTAATGCAGTTCATTAGACCGCTTTTCTGATTTTTCATTTTCCTCGTAATTATAATACATGGCCAGCCAATGTATTTTGGTTTTAAATTTGCTTGTCCAATGGAGGATGTTTTGCTATCTCCTTTTTAAGTTTTGAAATTGAAACATTCGTCTATATATAAAGGCTTTGTGTGAGGTTTATTTTGTTTTTTTTCACAAAATTGTGATTCACTTCACTGAAGCGTTCCAAAAACGCTGTATAAAGAGACATATATTGGTGTTACTCTAGTTAAAATAAATAGTCATTATCCTTAAATCAATTTACTAAGTTAGAATGAAATAGATGGTCAGCATGAATGTGCAACAAGAAAATAATAAATGTGCAAAATCCACCAAAACATATTTTCACCATAATTTGTACCCTTAAGCAAGGAGCACGTTGAAGCTAGCTAGGTTGTGTGCACCTCAAGCATTCCACTTAGTACCTGCTACCTCCACCAACACAGGTACCCAGTAAACTCTGTTCAATAAGACTTTGGCAAGAAGAAATCACTTACTTTCTAAGTTCTAATTTATGTGGCATCCTTTGACTTTGTACAAAGTTTAAGAAAGAAAGAAATACTTTTTGAAATTTGTGGTCTAAAACACTCCTTGACTATTTGTATGGCTATAAATCATTTCATTAAAGGTAAATGAAAAATTTTAAAGTTAAATTGTTTATAATTATAAAAAGGTGACATTCTTTTTGGGACGGATTAAAAAGGAAAATATGTAATTGGGACAAAGTGAGTAACCCTAGCCTCCAAGATTTGTACCAACTTTATTGGTCACTGGGTCACAACATCCGGTTAAACATGGACGCTGCTCTTAATATTATACATAGTCATTATAATATTATTTCATATAGGTACAATAACATTATTGGGTACATCAGCATGAATGCACACAACCATCAAAACAACCACACATAATCTCATCTATGCAAATAATTAGTGTCTTCACATTTGTAGAGCACTCTATAATTAAGCATTGGCAATCCCCCCAAACTTTAACAAGAATGATAAAACACACCTGACTCCAAGAATAAGAGCTGCTTCCCTCCTCGTCATTTTAGGCTGAAAACCTCCTTCATAAAATTTTCGCATTCTGGCAGTGGGTGGTCTGGCTTTGAATGCTTGCCAAGCCTGGATGCCATACCTTCCAGCCAATGCAGCAGCAGCAACACTCAGTCCTGCTATCAATGGTGTGGTCTGATGCACAAGTTGGAAACAAGTATCATTTTATTCTTAATTATAATTGCTAAAATACAATGTAATAAAACAACAACAGACAAAAAAAGCAGCCTGTTAACACATTTACTACTGCTTGTGTTAAAAAAAATTGTAATGGAATCACAACAGACAAAAATCCAAGGGCCAGCTAGTGCACAGCTCGACCCTCCACACCCCGGTAATAATGCCCAACCACTTTATCCCTCTCCACTTAAATACTAGGTTCTATCTGCAGCCAACATTTAAACTCGTGACATGCACCTAACCACATGTCACACGCTGCTCACTCTCCTTCTCTCTTTCTTTAATATCACGAGCTACACTCTTATCACTAGAGCAAAGCCCCCAGGTCTGCTACTACTTAAAATTATGTAATATATTTGACATATATACAAATACAAATATAGATATGCATAGAATATGAAACATGTACGTGAACCCTCATCCCAAAGGCCATATCATAGACTTAAGTTTAACAGTAAATAGTGAGTTTCTTGCGCACCGAATATAATAAGTGCAGAACTCATAGCAAAAAGCAATAACATACATCTAACAACAACTATGAAGATACTATATGAACATAAATATGGTGCTATCCAACTTTAACACCCTCATTTGAACATCAGAGCTCTCCAGTCTATTTCCTACCAATGAGGACCTTTCTCCGTCCCCTTCATCCACCCACTCTAGGAAGTTGTCTATTCCGATTCGATTAGAACACCACCAAGAAGACTGAAAATATGATTCTCTCAAATAGAAAGGAAAAGAAATGATCTTATACCAAACCCAACTGAAACATGACACTTGGAAAAACTTCAAATCTCTCTTGCTTGGGTTTGGGAGCAATACTAGAGGTCCAACAATTAGATAACGAAGATGCAAACTAAGGAGTAAGCAAAAATAACTACTATTATATCCAAAGTAGCTGCGGTCCGCAGAAATGATACAAAAAAAAAATTGCTTAGGCAGCATCAAACAACCAAAACGATAAGTTAATCCAATTTCACAAGTTAAAATCAATTTTTGGATGGATAAAAAGCAAAACTTCAAACTTTATCAACACAAGTACAAAACTTACAGCTACGTGATTGATAACTCAAATAAAAAAAAAATCATAAATACGTAAGCAAAGCGACAATAACTGAGACTAAAAACAAGTGTTTTTTTTCTAATAATAGAATTCAAAGCAGGAAAAGATTGATTACCATTTTCTGCAAGAAGGCTCTTCCCGTAAGGTCTTATAGATGAATTCAGAACAAAGTAAAAGTCATAGCTTTTCTCAAAATTTGATCTTTTCCCCTTTTTCTGTTAGGGTTTTACGTCTGAAGCAACGAAAGAAGAGAATGAGAGAGACGAAGGAGGCAAGAAGCGAATACTCTGGAAAATGGGTTTGGGCCTAACCAAACCGGACCAGTTTCAAATTGCTGGATTTACGTTTTTGGGCCACACATGTTCATGTTTTAACAAGTTTTGCAAATTCAACAAAATTTAAGAAATAGCCTACTTTGAGCTCTAATTATAAAGGGTCAAAATTACCCTTAAGGTATTTAAAATAGCTCACATATACCCTTTAGCTATTTTTGGGCTCAAAACTACCCTTACCGTCAAACTATTGGTCCACTTCTACCCTCCACATCCAAATCTCCGTTTGGCCTCACACGTGGCATCTGATGTGTCACGTATTTTGACACATGGACGTCCACGTAATGGGAAAAGGGTCAAAATTACCCTTAAAGTATTTAAAATAGCTCACATATACCCTTTAGCTATTTTTGGGCTCAAAACTACCCTTACCATCAAACTATTGGTCCACTTCTACCCTCCACATCCAAATCTCCGTTTGGCCTCACACGTGGCATCCAATGTGTCACGTATTTTGACACATGGACTTCCACGTAAGCAGCCATTTATTTCCCCAAATTAAAATCCGTCCCCGTTGGATCCCAAATATCAAACCCGACCCGTCTATTTGTGCCAAGTTTAAAGGGGATCTTAGATCCCTTTTCTGACAGAGGACATTCTTTTAAGTTTTCAAACAGATTTCATCTTAATAGTTCAATGTCAGAATTTCTCAAGTAAACAACATATGCGAATGACGATTATTACTCAGCTAGTTCTCAATTTCAATATGTATAATCATCTTAAGTGAATTTTCATGATCATTTACTGATTACTAATGCTGAAAATCTATTCAAAGGTTCAATGTGGGGTAAACAACATCCACTAAGCTCCAATTTCATCTTAAATACAGACAACACAGGAAACTCTATAAATGAAAATATATTTATGCTACGCCAAAAAATTGTTGATTTGAGATTTGGAGATAAATTAAAAAAGAACTCTTCGAATACTCGCGCGGAACTTGATGAACGATACATGACTTTTTCAGATGACAGAAATGGAGTATCTGGAATTTGGAAGAAGATGGGTTCCAACGGGTCAGGTTTGATATTTGGGATCCAACGGGTCGGGTTTTAATTTGGGAAAATAAATGATTGCTTACGTGGACGTCCATGTGTCAAAATACGTGACACATCGGATGCCACGTGTGAGGCCAAACGGAGATTTGGATGTGGAGGGTAGAAGTGGACCAATAGTTTGACGGTAGGGGTAGTTTTGAGCCCAAAAATAGCTAAAGGATATATGTGAGCTATTTTAAATACTTTAAGGGTAATTTTGACCCTTTTCCCATTACGTGAACGTCCATGTGTCAAAATACGTGACACATCGGATGCCACGTGTGAGGCCAAACGGAGATTTGGATGTGGAGGGTAGAAGTGGACCAATAGTTTGATGATAAGGGTAGTTTTGAGCCCAAAAAATAGCTAAAGGGTATATGTGAGTTATTTTAAATACTTTAAGGGTAATTTTGACCCTTTTCCCTATCGATTATTGTGAAAGTTTGATTAGTTACTAAAGGCATAATATATAAATATGGTCTTTAATTTGGTTTCATCTGGTATTTATATTATTCCCTTTTGGATGTGCACAAGCAAGCATTTCAACTTGTATAAAGTTGAATAAATAGACACACATGTCCTATGTGATGTAATACACGTGGGACGCTATGTAAGACTTTAAATTGCCACGTAGAATGTTACGTAAGATTGTATGTTGTTTATGTGTTTAACTTGTTATAAGTATAATTTTTACTTATGCACATGCAAAGTTAGAAGCTATAGATGTCAGTTGAACTCAAATTAAAGACACATTCATGTATTATACTTTTTAGAGTAAGTATCGAAAGCACACTTAAACTATTTTTTTTCTAGTTCCATACTCAAACTATTGTGAGTGTGAGTTTTCATAACTAAACTATCACTTATTAGTTTGAGAAACACATATCACCGGTGTGTGCGCCTGAGAAGGAATGATCTCTTTTTAGAGTTTGTATTTTATACTGAAATCACATATTTATATATTTTTTTTATGAACTCTCTAATAAAAATTCTAGATTCGATACTGTGCGGAAGGCTCACATGTGTTATTTCAATTGTTCAAAAAATTTTTAGACGACCACAAATTGGTCTATTCTGGAAGGTGCTTTTTCCCTGCCCTATTCAATATTCGAAGCCTATCGATATAACTAATTCGATTTGCATTGTGTTAGACCAAAGAACTTGGTGAAAAAATGAGTGAAGACTTTTTTACAGGCTTTGTGTTTTAATTAATCATGGGGTACATACAGACCCAAAAGAGAGCAAAGAAATAAACTTAAATAACTTGATAACATGTTTTATTTGCATCGGCTTAAACCATTAGATAAGAAGGTCATGAGTTCAAGTCTTAGAAACAGTCTCTAGTAGAAATACAAGGTAAGATTGTGTACAGTAGAACCTTGTGATCGAACCCTTTCTCGGACCCTGCGCATAGTGGAAGTGTTGATACACCGAGCTTGCCCTTTTAAACCATTGGATGCCAGTCAAGGTCCTTCTGTTCATGGATCGTGACAGATTTCCTGGTAAACTATGTATGTACATTTTAGTGCTTTAAGGATTTGATTGATGTTGATAGAGAATATTATCAAGAACAAAGCAAATGAATGATGAAACTAGTACTCATTGTAACCATTTGCTCATTATAATTATAGGTGTAAAATGGTTTTAATGGATTATAATAAATTATTGAGTTTTTAAAATTTATGACTCAAAAAAATTAATCTTTTAAAAATATTTTTGACAAAATTTCTTAATGATCAATGTAGATTAGATTAGATAATAGCTCCAATTTTGATGAGTTGAAATGAGTTATACTTAACTAATAAATCGGCAAGTCAATAATCAACCAGACTTGAATGAGTTGCACGAGTTATAATATTATGAGCTACTTTTGCCGCCTCTAAATTCATCACAATGCTGTATTGCCTTCCTATTATTTATCAATTATCTTTCATCATTATGTTAATTGTCATCATTCACAATCCATTACGTGATATATACTCATTCCAGTTACATAAGACTTTATTCCTACTCAAGGTCCTTTCTTTAGTGATATTTACTTTTAAGAAACAACACTTGTAGAGTTCACAAGAAATGCAGATTGTTGAGTCCCAAGTCAGCTCTGTAAATAAAGTCTTGGACAATTCTCGCCTCTGGAGCTAATTTTAGATTTGAGTTAGATTCAAAGTCTGTTTCTTTATCATAATATCAAATTAGACTTATCCAAAATTATTGTTTACCTGATGTTGAACCCCCATCTTACAATCCAGATGTCCAATCCTAGGCATGCCGGGAGGCGGGCTTAACCAGCAAAGACACAATGTACTTGTTATGACTGATTGACATTCAGGTTTAAGGCTATCTTTTTGTCAACCATCCCCAAAATTCAAGCAGGCAAAAACAGATAATTTCAAAGACAGCTAATAGTGTACCTTTAACTGAATAAATAAATATTGTAATCTTTTTCACTATGTGGATATATAATAAGGATACAATCATATATAATCACAATCAAGGAGAATGTTTTCTGTAAAATGATTCACAACTATAACAACCTCACGCATTAAGGAAATATATAAAAGCAAGAACCATCCGCGTTGAGCCCAAATACAGCAACAAATCAATAAGAATTTTATGGAGAAGGTGAATTCCAGACATCTTTATTTCTTATCTGCATTTAGCTCATGTAGTAGGGCAGCAGGATAGTTTCTTACTTGTAGCTAGAATAATTAGTTGATGACCTCTTTCACATTGTCCTCGGCAATTGATGTGTTCATGGAGGTATTCTCCAGCTTTGGTGGACCTGAATGCCGCCTTGGTCTGGCAGGTGAAGGCGGGTAAGAGAGTCGCTTCTTGACAGACCCTGCTGGTGCCTTTTCTGGTGTACCATTCTCCATGCCTAAAGGATTTTGCAAACGTGTTTTTGCCTTTGCTGACTTAGTAGGTACCATGTAACTTGGCACAGAGGAGGAGCTTCCCAAACTCTCATCATCTCTTATAGATGACACCCCAATGCTATGCCTCCTGTTGTTACGTTCTGATTGAATGCTGATCGTGCTTCGTGCATCATCATCTTGGCTTATTGCAGCTACTCTTGACGATTTCAATTTTCTGGATGCTATTGAATTGGCTGGCTTCGAAGGGGTTGTAGGAGATTGGTGACTTGGTTTTGGGCTGGATGGAGAAGGGAGGTCAGAGTTCAGTTGATACCGGGCAAATGCCTTGGTAATTTCTCCTCCAGCAATACTAGCACTTCGAATGGACATTTGACCATTTTTCAGTTCCCTCTCTGACATGCTTTGGGTTTCCCAAGGTTTAGTGCCCATCCAACGATCTAACCAGCTCCAACCCCACTGAGGATTGGTTGGATCCATAAACAACAAGTTGGCAGATCTTGGTGACTTCTTCCAGGTTTTCTGTCCAGTCATTTTCTTGTCACAAGCAATACAAAATATCTTCCAAGTAGCTATGAAGTAATAACTTTTAAACGCATGCTAGAGTCATTCTGCAGAACTAATGCATATATATGTTTTACAGGGAAAACAAAAAGAGATGAGACCCAATATAAGTAACCATGTCATCATAAAGTTTTGAGGATAGATTTGTGAAAGGTCATAAACATGATTCCTAGATGTCTCGTACATGAATTCTTCGACTGCAATTTTTCTAACTGTGAATTCTTTGGTATAAAAGAAAAGACTAGATAATTACCTGATGTGAATAAGAATAAGCTAGTGCTCTTTCTCGTCTCACTGCAGCTTCATATTTACTGAGCAAGCTTGCTTCAATCTGCTCTTTTGATTGTGCACTGTCATCCCATTCCTCCCCTCTCTATCAAAACAAATAAAAATGCTATTAGAGAAACAAGCAAATGTCCATTTCGAAGCATTATATTGTGCAGATATAGATATGCATGGTAATCATATCCTTCCCCAAATTTGGTTGACAAAAACATAGAATGCTACAAGATGCCGAGCAGTTCAGCTCACAGCTATAGCAAGAACCAAAATACTGGTTAATGGGGGAAAAATACAGAAAGGCACTAACAAGGTTCAACAAAGAACAATTGTTCACAAAATTGAAGCAAAACAGATTAGCCATTTAACCTTTAAAATAGTGAAATCTGCAAGCTAACTTTCAATGAGTACTTATTAATGCGTCCAAGTGTAGACATCAAGTTCTACACTGCAGCATTTTTTGAAGTCAACATTCCATAAATTACCATATAACATTTCCTAGAAAACTTTAATAAAACACTAAGCACAGATTGTGTGGCAGTTTTAGTTCTGGTGATGTCTAACGAAGGATCAGTTTTCACATTCAAGATCTGCAGCCCTTATTTCAGGAAAAAAGGTGGAATAACAAAAGAAAACTGACCCTCAAACTCTCAAGTTCTTTTGCATGTTTCTGCATAAGCTGCCTCTGGAGAGCTCGATTCTCTTCCAACAACCTAATCCTTCTAGAACTGATCTGGGACTGCACACGAGATAGTATTTGCATGCATTTTAGAGTATGGGCAGTTTGCCGTTTCCCTGTAGGTCCATCAACAAGTGACTTGAGTCTGACTAGCCCTCTTAAAGCTCTCAATGCCCTTCTAGCCTGCAGATGATAAACACCAATAGCAAATTTCTTCTCAGTATCAAACCATTTATTACTAGCTTTGCTGATCTAATAAAGAGAAGTATCAAGCTTACGGTAACCTAGCTGAAAAGAAATACTTCCACATACGGGGAATTTGTTAGAATAACACGAATATAAGAATGTACAGAAGCATACCAGATATCCTCTAAATGCAGTCTGAATCCTGATTGTGGCTACTTCCTCCTTCGATTTGCCTGTAAACTGAGTCACTTTAGCTGATGGAACGACCTCCGCAGCAGCCTTGGTAGCTGAAACAGCAGCTGCAGAAGTGGAAGCTGCAACGGAGTATGCATGTTTTGTCTGCTCCTCTTCAACTTCAGCCAGTGCAACCTCTTCCACATGAGGAACAGGGCGAGGAGGAGACACTGAGGCAGCAACCGGGGACAAAGAATCTGGAACTGGATGCTTCTCTTTCCCAAACCATTTGTTCTTTGATTTACTTGCTTTCTGAAATTAAGCTCAAGAACATTCAGTCACTGTTAAATGATGAAAAAAGTGTTACAGCATACTAGAAAAGCTAGATATAGCTATTCCACAAAACCTTGTCCGCGTTCTCACCTTAGGATCTGGGCTTAGTGCCTTCTTCACTGAAGAAAACCAGTTTCCTTTCTTCCCCATTTTCAATTCATTCCTCAATAATCCCTATTTAAAAGACAAAACAAAGCACATTACACGACTGGCTTAATCTTTTCACTGAGAGATCCGTCCATAACTCACACAATTAACAAGAAGCAAAAACAACAGCAACATACCCAGTATAGTCCCACAAAATGGGGTCTGGAGAGGGTAGAGTGTACAACCTTACCTACCTCATAGGTAGAGAAGTTGTATAAACTGAAGAAAAAAAGTCCAAAGCAGATAGTAACAAAAACAACATATAGTAGCAAAACAGTAATACAGAAAATAATAGGACAATTGTAGTAGAAGAAACAAAAGATAATAACAGAAATCGAAGGACAAAAAACTACAAAGAGTAATAATATGACAAGGGTGAAGGGAGAACCTACAGATCATTTAGGAAAAGAATGTAACAACTGAAAGATCTATGAATTAAAACAGTCATTTCTAATCAGATTATTAAGTCGTCCAGAACCTACACTATTGCATCTAATTTCTCAAACAGGGATAAGAATTCAATTCAAGATTCTGAATCCTTAGTCCCATGGTGGTGAAAATCACATTGATAGATCAAAATTGGTTCTTTATCTCAATGCTTACTCAACAGCTAAACAGATAACAGAACTACTAATCCAACTGAACATAGTATTTGTTCCAAAAAAGCAACAGTCCACCAAATCTTAAAATGACATTAAAGAAAATGACACTGCAACTAGCTTCAATTTCCATTAACATAGCAAAAAGAATCAATAAATGAAAAATATACATATTTTGTTAAAGATCTGAAGTATGAAGAAATACCCTGTAGACAAAATTGGAGCCCCTTCTTCAGATCTCAGAAAAATATCTAATTTTTTCTTCAAAGATTGTAACTTTATCTCACAATATGTTTATATTCTGTATAAGGTAACAAAAAAAGATCAAGAAAGTGTTGGACCCCTTACTTTAGTACCTTTTAGGCACTTGTAATGTGATAAAAATCAGATCTTGATGAAGAATTCAACCATAGACCAGCTGTTTTTGGGACCCATTGGGTGGAGCTGGCTAAGTGGACCCCATAATTCTAATTTGTAATTATCTCACTGTTTTAGTTTAATTATCCTGCAGCAAGGATTAGATGCTTCTTATTAGTGTTTTTTGTTTTGCTTTTCCATTGTTGTAATAGTGACAACAACTCATGAAGCCAATATTAATTATGTAATGCTATTGTAGGATTTATTGAAAGGTGGGATGTGCATATAACTCAATAATTTTAATATAAATCTTGTAGATATATAAATATTTGATCAAAAATTCAATTATTATCATATATTTGCTTGATACAAAACGTCACCACAAACTATTCTCACGGGGATATGGGGACAATCAGGCCACCACTTTTACCAAATATGTCTACCTCTATTTAGCTCTACTGGCTTTCTTGTACCTATACCAGGAACCCGAGCTTAGCCAGAGAAAGAAATAGGCGTGGAGAAGAGTTTGCAACAAAATAAATTGAATAGACAGATAAGTCCAGTAAGGCTATCGATTCAAGCAAGTTCGACTAATTTAGAAGTCGCCTTCCAGACTTCTAAAAGCAGGTGGTTTTAAGTCCAGAGCCCTATTCTAGTTACAGAGTGCGGGTAGCCGACAAGTAGGTTAGCAAACTGGTGAATCAATAGGCTTTGCTCCTACCTTTGCTTCCAGGAGGAATTTTATCATCCATGGCGAAGATATCGTATAATAAAAAAAATTGACTTTTCAGAGTGACCTTTCTTGATTTTGGAATGAAAAGGTTTGATTGAAAGCAAAACTCAATGTAATTCACCATCTTTTAAAAAAAGAAAAGCAAAATACTATCGTAACAACTCATAAATTTTAAATATCTATCCATCTCAACTGATACTCATGTGCAGGGAAATGAAAATATAGAGTAATCTTTGTGGTATAAGATTTTGGCCATGGCTCACGCGGCCTTCACAATTTTTGTCATGTTCAATTAAAGCCAAAAATTATGGCATGAGTAACTATCACACTTCACGTTTTGCAACTGTCACATAATTAGTATATGTACACCAGTAATCATGCACACATAAATATAATATAATATATTATTTCCTCATATTTATTTCGTATATGTGATATCCTTAGAGATTATATTGCTTAGATCTTTCAAAAGTGTTATATTGTAATCCTGCTGGATTCTTCTACAATCCATGCTCAATAGCTATTTTGGAATTTGGGCCCTAGTCAATCAAATGAAATGCATTAGGATTCTCTATTAGAACCTAAAAAGTTAGAGATTTTGAATCCATATTTGTTATTAACAAACGTACGACTACCAAATAATTCAATACATAATCTTTCTTTAGGAAACCGAAGCGTTTGAGTAATCGACCTCACAATGTAAAAGTAAGATTTTTGTACGCTCTATACTCTCCAAATTTAACTTGTAACATCACATTGGGTGTGTTATTGTATATATTTAGTAAAAATTTTGATGAAACGATATTGAATATTACTGCTTTTTTTTAAACCTTTCTTGGTGTGGTTTGGGCTTGGAACTTTCATGTTGGAGGTCTCAAGTTCAAAATCCCTTACTAGCAAAAGCAAGGGATTTATCTTCAGGATCGGGCTCGTTATATCAAACTTGCCTAGTGCGGATTACTTATCCTGTGTGGTTTGCGAGATTTTGCGTAGTAGCTAAGGTTTTACCTAGATATAAAGACTTTGCATAGGATCAAAGAGTTTATCATGAATATCCAAAAAATAACGATCGTAGATTTCTCACAAAATAAAATCTATTAAGTGTATCTGTCCTGCCTACCCATCTGACGATATTATTGAAGAGTTTTATGGTAGGATAGCCTATAGGACATTTTTCAATAACGCACACATGGCATGGTTCACAACATAAATGTTCCAACCAAACACATGTCAGAACCTTGTTAACTAATTTTGCTGTCAAGATAACGACATTTTCAAATATTGCCAAAACTTGTGCAGTTCATTAACTCATTTTGTCTAACCTCCAAACAAAATTTTTTTTCAAAAAAAAGATCAAACTAGATATCTTTGGCTCAATCTTATTCCTCATGGAGTTTAAGGCTAGCTTTACCGCCATTTTCTTCCTCCTCCTCCTCCTCCTCACCCCTTGCTCTTCTTCAGGTTTGTATGAAACATTAGAATCCTACTATTTCACTTTGAGTCGTGTGACATAGGATTTATGACTAATCAAGACGTTTATTTTTTTCTTGATAGGAAAAAGGAATTTATTGAAAATGGATTCAGGAATTTATGATATCGATTATAGAGGTCCTGAAACTCATCCTCATGTTCCTGCGTCGAATCGGTGTAAGGGACGACATAATGGTTGCAAATCTAATGGCCTTAAAGTTAGTAAGACTGAGAAACTAGATCTCTTTCTACTACACAACAAGTAGTGTTCCATGGATTTATTGAAGTGTTCATCTTTTTTTTTATGTTTGATTTTAGTATTTGGCTTTCTTGCAGGTGAAGAACATTCATGGATGAGTTTGTAACAAAGTTTGATTTCATATGTAATGAAATATGAAAAAATCTGCCATAGTATGTGTAAATGATGATTGTAGGATTCTGATTGTTGCAATTATCTTCTTTAATAAAGAATGAAATGATTAGAATAAGAGATTTTTCAATGTTGCACCCTTAACACATCTATTGCTTTATAACCACTTCGCGCAAATGTTTACATCAAACCAATACATGACGCTTTTCATGAGAGACAAAATCAACTTATACGACAATTATGCAACTCAAGATATATAGCAATAAACATAATCCTCATCTCATATCACCAAAAAGAAAAACAGTAAAACAATAGTTCTACTAGGAGGTAAAAGGAAAATCAGTGGCTTCTAAGAAAATTTCTCAGTCATAAAAGGCAACAGCTTTTGATGTTCTATCTGTTTTGACAAGAAATGTAACCTTAAGAACTACAGTCATCTGATTTTAGTGCTGATGGATATGAAATCAGACATGTTCTTGTTCTTGTACCCCAGTGTCTAAACATCTACTCTCCCGGTGCTGAAACACCTTGCTTCAGTCTTTCCTTCTTCATCTTCTTCTTGGAGATTGGCTTCTTTTTCTTTGGAGGAAGGGTTTTCTGGGCATACATATAAAGGGCATAGTTCCCAATAAGAAACATCAGCACGAGCCCACCGATAACAAGTAGGACAATCAATCCTGGGTTAAATCCGCTAACTTCGACATCCTTCGCCATAATTTTCTGTTAACCAAACAATAACAAATATATCATCTCAATTTAGATTCACATGTATAGTTCGGTACAGAACAAAGGCTACACAAAAAGAACAAATTCTGTGTGATGCAGTCACATGTTAACTTTTATCCAACTTCAGAAGAAACCTTCACATGTTTCCTCATATTGGGAAAATAATACATTTAGGATACAAACCATTTTTTAAATGGATGTGTCTACTATGTAAAAATGATGTAAAGCAACATCTACAAAATAATAGCACAGCCCCCCACACAACAAGATCATGAAAATAGTCAAAGAACAAGTGATAATGAATAGGAGAAAAGGGGGGTCATATTTGCTCCTCTATTATTGAAAAGGGTGTATATTGTCCTCCATTATACTAACATCCATTTATGCCCTATATTTGTCCTTGGTGTTATAAAATGGCTCAAATTTGTCCTTCCTACATTAACTCTATCCAATTTAGCCAAAATGGCATGCCAACTCACTATACCAACCCTTCTTCTTCCACTATATCCAAAATCACTAAAACCTTCAACATATATCATCACCACCAACATAAATCATTTAACTTTGACATTTTTAAGATATTTCTTGTTAATTCACGTATTAATCAAAACTTGTACATTAATTACATTATTATGACAATGAACTCAGAAATGTAATATAATTAATAATATCGCAGTTTTAGTTTGAATTAGCATTAGTGTTATTAGTGTTACGTTGATTCTTGAATTCTCAGTTTTTCGCCTAATTCATTCATTTTCTTCAATTGAAGTATCAAACACTACAGGATTTAGTTTGTGTTCATGCATTTTACTTTTATGTTACCATCTCCCCTCTTCATTACTCTAATGTAATTAAGTTCACATTCACCACAATCTTGTATTGTTAAAATTGCCAACTATACCTTTGACGATATGTGAAAGTTGCTTAACAATTGTGATAACATACTAAATATACAAGTTTTTAACATGTGAATTTACAAAAGTATCTCAATAATGTCTAAGCTAGATAATTTATGGTGGTGGTGATGGTATATATGGTGAAAGTGTTGCTCATTTGGGTAGTGGTGGAATGGGTTGGCACACACCAGTTTGGCTAAAGGAAGAAAAAAACAATTTGAGTCATTTTTATAATTTTAAGGGCACAAGACTGATAGTGTAACGGAGGATAATATTATTTTTTTTTGGATTTGGGATTTGGGACAATATTAAACCTTTTCAATAGTAGATGGGCAAATATGACCCTTCTCCTAATGAATAACCTTTCAACAAGAGAAAAATAGCACTCACGGGGTTAAATTAGAAACATGAGGCCTTCAAAAAAAAAAAGAGTAGCAGAGCATGTTTGAGGAAGGACTCAAAAATCAGTTGTGTAAAGAACCAATAAGCAATTTAACAAAATTTATTATGCTGGACTGAGAGGCTGTATGAACAAGAATGCATTGGCGAGTTTAGACAGCTTTGCAATTGAGTCAACTACAAGTTGGTCTCTAGCAGTTGAGGCAGCTGTTGAAGATTCAAGGCAAACCAAGATAATTCAGAATGACCTAAGAACAACAAGAAGTTGTTCTATCTTAAGCTAAAATAGGTGGACAGTGAATTAAGATTTCATAATATGGAGGAGTTACCTTTAGAATAAGTTTGCTTACGGGGAAAGCAGGAAAATGGAATTAGAGGAAGTATGTAATGCAGCAGTATCTCAAAGTAGTTTTGACGAATGATAATAATGATCACGTGTCATGTACATGGAATATGGTCGTCACTTGTACATAAAGTGTTAGCTACTTATAGGATCATTGTACTAATTAGAACAAACGTCTTTAAAATTTGGCCACCATATTCTATGTAGATGGCATTTGATTGCCATTTGTAAAAACTACTTTGTTAAAGAGTCACTATTTTATTTCGATTTCTAGTTCTATTTCCCTTTGCTATATCTAGTTTATTCTGCTTATGGGTTGTTGAGTCGAGGGTCCCCAGGAAACAGCCTCTCTACTTCTTACGAGGTAGTGGGAAGGTCTGCGTACATTTCTACCCTCCCCAGACCCCACTTGTGGGATTTAACTGGGTATGTTGTTGTTGTTGTAAAAACTACTTTGTGATACTACTACATTTACACTGCTCCACTTGTTTGGTATAGGCACACGGAATCTTACGAACATTTAATTCCTCCTTTTTTCTAGTTTTGGGGCTGAAAATGCTACAAGAAAAGGTAACGCATATCTTTGCATTTCCTCCCTAACCAAACAATGGAATGTCATAGAAAAATTGAAAAGTAATTTACAAGAATGAAATCATGAAAGAACTTCATGGAAAATATGGAATAAGTACAAGCCCCCTCTTCAAGAAGTTGTATTTATGATATTAATTTCCTCACATGGTGCAAATGGTTGACTAAGTCTTTTTTTTCGTTCATCCCTGGGATAATTACAACAACAACAACATACCCCGTGAAATCCCACTAAGTGGGGTTTGGGGAAGGTAGAGTTTAGGCACACCTTACCACTACCTCATGGAGGTAAAGAGGTTCTCTCCGTAAGACCCTCGGCTAAAATGCATCAAAATTCAAGTAAAAGAAGAAAAAAAAACAATGGAAAAGGCATAGCAATTAATAAGAAAAGCATTCCAAGTCCACAAGAAAGAAATAATAACAACAAGATAATGTGATAATAGAAACACAATAAACAACATATGAGAAGAACTACAAGGGTATGAATAGTACTACAATATACACTAATAAGCCTAAACTTTCGCTAGGCAAGACAACACTCTACATCTACTAATCTTCTACTCTAATACACGACCCCCACTCCTTCCTATCTAGAGTCATGTCTGCCGGTAATATGAAGTTGCCCATGTCCTGTCTAATCACATTTCCCTAATACAGTGTCTACTCAAAAAAATCAGATTAACACTTTTTAATTTCTTTTGTCACAAGAACTAAATCAATAGAAAGGACTTCAAAAATTATAGTAGACTTTAGGACGAATATCAACATTAAAGAAAACTTGGCAGAATGGTGAAAAGAAGAATGTTGTCTTTTACAGCCAATTTAATTTTCTGGCTGCGATAAAGAACCTATATATAGATACAGCTTTTGCTTTTCAAATTTTTGAAGCTAGCCAGCTGGTACTTGAAAATTCAATCTTTAGAAAAGACACTTCAAATTGGTTTTCGTTTATTCATTTAAGTATTATTTAGAGAATAACTACCTTTTCTTTTAATTTTCAAAAGTGTTGCTTGGTTGGCTTTATTCATGAGTACAAACTTTTTGAAGCAACTGAAAATGAAATCAGTCATATGAAAACATCATTCTTCTTAATATCATTCCGTCAACTCTTCATCAAAGTTGAATTTTTTGTTATTCCTCTTTCTTCAATATCCTACACCAACTTTAAAACTCCTTCCTATTGCCATTAGTTTTGGTAGAAGAACAAAATCAGAGAGTGCAACCAGTATGCCTCGTATCCTGGGAATAAAATTTCCATTTAACCACTTGCACCATGCGGGAAATTTATCATCATAAAGTTTCCTAGTATGAATTGGCTACACTCATTTCATATATTTTCATGAAATTCTCTTGCATGATTCACTCTTTTCGATTATGCAGAGGAAAGAAAAAAACAGATATCACTGGATCCAATCGATATTGACTTTTTCAATTGCAGATAAATAAATCAACCTTTTGACATTAATCATCGGAGGCTAATTATATATTCATATCCACAATATAAGCACTATTTCTACTTTCATAGTTTTCCGGACAACTACGAAAGTTGTTGATAAAACAATCAAATTTAGACACACTTTGATATTCATTATTTATTTATCATTTTACCTAATTTTTAAAACTTGGAGGACTTTCACTCTTTTCTTTTGATGCCAAGAGAAACCCACGGTCGCTCCTTTTTGGGTGCACACAGGGTAAAACTCCTGCTCCTATGCTATAGCTCGCAAATCATACCTGAGAGGTAACCACACTAAGCAAGCCCGGTACGATGATTCTCACTTAATTCACAAACTTATTTGTCACTTTTAATAAACTAAGCCCTTGGGTGAAATGATAAAACCACGAAGAGGAATTCACATCGATTAAGAAAAGGCATGTTGTATTTCTGTACAAGCTACAGTTTTTTGAAAAAACAAACATCTTTGGTCACTTTCTTTGTCAAACGGGCTTCTCCCTCTGCTACTCTTTCCAACCCAAAAAATCACAGAGGTACAAGATTGGTAATCAATTAATATTTTTCCTCTTCGACAATTTTGATCGCTAATTTTCAAAAAGTCTGCTTCTTTATCAATGCATAACATATGCATGTTATGCACTGATAAGTTGAAATATTTTCAAATTTGTTAAAACAAATCGGAATTTCCAGATCTCATCAAAAACAAATAAGCAGCAGTGAAGCACAAAACCAGACCATCAGAATTCTGTATCACAAAATTGAACGAGGCTCTTCATCAAAAAATGAAAATAATAAATAAAAATCTCACAATTCCACGCAACAAAATGGAAGAAATTATACGAAATATGAAGAATCTGACTCGAATCAAAGCAGATCTGCTCGAAAAAAAGGGGGGGAAATTGAAAAAAAATGCAAATGTGAGATTTACAGGAGCTTACCACACGATAGGAGGAAGGTGATCTACGAATTCCACTTGTTAATGAGACGAGATCTTCAGAAATTCATCGTCACCTAACGCAGATTTTGTCAAGGATGAAACGGAAGGAGAAAAATAGGCTTCCCGTCAGACGTTGCTGCTTAAATACGATGGAAGCGTAGCCCGTAGGTGGGTCTGGGAGCATAACAATACTCGGTTCACTTTTCAAAATTTTTTTAATTTAATTTTTTATTTTTATTTGTCATTTTTAATAAATCAAAAGTAGAATAAATTTTAATGCCTTTCAATTTATAGTCATTGAATTTATGATTTTAAAAATATCGTTAATAAAATAGAGATAAAATTATAAATTTATTATATAAAAAAATTAAAAATAAACGGAGAGAATAATAAACTTATTTTTCCTTTGTTCTTTGGTAACCCAAGACCTTGGTTTTGTTGGTTTACCCCAAGGAAGTCAATGCCATGGAAAATAAAAAATTTAACTATGGGCCTAATTACAATTTTATAATTATAGTTTGCTTACTTAATATGATTTATAACTCAAGTTGTATTAGGTCCAAATGTATTAACAAAATATAATGTGTATCAATAAATATAATTAAATCAATAAATATAATTATATTTATTTATATTTTGTAACAAATTATATTTGTATGCATATGTTACCTTGTTTTTTTAATGTGTATTTATTATCTTGTGTTTAGATTTGTATTTGTTATTATTTGTTTCCTTTGAAAAAAGTTACAATTTGTATGTTGAATCATATAAAAAAAGATATGTATCATTGAAAATATCTCATTACATTTTAAAGATAGGGAAGTGTGCAAATTTGTTAAGTCACTTTATATTATGAACTAAAACAAGCATCCAAATAGTGGTATTGTACTGACCTTCTCTATCGTTCTAGATAGGCTAATGGAAAAAGATTTTCAGTCAGAAAACTCTCGAGTAGCAACTTGAAAATTTTGTGCTTAAACTAGATTAAAAAGAAATCTGAGTCAGGTAAGGTTTGGGGTAATCCGATGATGGATTGAAGTTTGTATTATGAGTTTGATATTTTGAATTGATAGTCAAGACAATAAGGAGCTTGTATGATTTTATGAAATCGAATTTGAGTAAGTAGAACTCCCGAATTGATCTTGGCACAAAGGGTTAATTTTAGAACGTCATGGTTTAAAGATGTGTTGTGAAATGAAAGTTTAGGATGTAAATTCTGAGTTTTCTGACTTCGTGCAATCCACCACGCGCGAGACTATTTCCACTATGGTGGTGCCATCATGGGAAAAAGTAATCATCGTGGCGAGACAGTAGCAAGTTTAAGCAAAGTCTCAAAATCATTTTTATTTCTCCCACTTCATTCTTAAGAGACCAAAAGCGACTTAGGACAGTTTTTCTTTAGTTTTTCACATGTTTCTTCAATAAAGGTAAGTTAATTATTACTCTAGCTTGTAATTTGATTCCTAAATCTTAGAAACGAGGAGAATTCTCCCGGGGGAAGGTTTTAGTTCTGAAATTAATAGTAGAAGTTGACGGTGATAATCATAAAAGTAGTCCAAAATTAGAATTTTGATATAATATGAATATTTTAGGCCATTGCTTTTTTTTTTTTTGTAATTCTTGTTTTATCTAGACCAAGAAAGCGTCAAGGAATTGAAAAAGAAAAAATCGCCAATTTTATAAAGATTTTCAAAGTTTGTTTCGAGGTAGGTGATGGTTTGAATTCTCATTTGTGTTATATGTACTACCTATATGTATGTAAATAGAGAATGATGGAAAAAACTTAAATTGGATGCAATATATCTATTACTTGAATTCGATAAGTTTGTAAAATATTCATTGTAGTTGCATATTGTGATTATGGAATCGGGTTTCACGTCCCGACACATTATTGAATCGGGTGTCACGTTCTGACACACTATTGGATCGGATCTCATATTCTAACTCATTATTGAATCGAATATCACGCTCTAATACATTATTGGATCGAGTGTCATATTCCGACATGCTAACAGTTTGAGTGTGGTTCCATGACAGGACCATTATTGACTGCTGTATTTGAGATTGGTATTTTTAAACTATATATTGAACATGAACTGATAGCTTGCTAATGTTTTGGATATATATATGTGTGTGTGTGTGGTTATACTATATTGTGGTTACTTGTATTCATATTTCACTTATTGAAATAGTTGTGTCATCCTATCAGTACATTGTTGTTATGTGTATTGATACTGCACTTGCTCTTTCTTTATCGAGTACAAAGCATCTTCAGGTGATTATGTCTACATCAATAAGCTATCAAATTCAAGGATAAACCACCTTATTCAGTTTTACGATGAATTCATCTATTCTTTTAGTCTATTTATTTTCAAATTCAAACATTTTAAATATTTATTGCTATGTTTTTCTAAAAGTTGCATTCTCTTATGTTGGATATTTAGATATAGTTTTGGAGCAATCCACGTTGTCTAAATTTTGTTTGAGTTTACGAAAACTCAATGCTTGACTTGTTAATTTAACCTGTGTCACATCTTAAATTATTATTTTATTTTAGTTGCTTAGTTGGGTCATAGTAATGATCTTCCCATTGATGGAATAGCGTGAGTACTACTCGCGGCTTATTTCAGGATCATAATAGATATGTAAAAGTTGACTAAACAATGTTGACAATAGATTTAAAATTAATGAATTTGACAAATGTGATTACACTAAAAATACTTTCAATCATAAAGTCATAATTTGTTTGTATGTTGATGATATGTTGATCATCAGCAAAGACATTTTTGACATAAATGCTACTAAGTATATGTTGATTAGCGAATTTAATATGAAAACTTATGAATTGCTATTGTTTTATGAAATTAAAATTTATATAACTCCACAAGATTTAGCATTGTCATAATATCTTCCCATTATAATAAAGTACATAATAAATTTAAGTATTTGAATTTTAAAACTGTTAAAATATCAATTGATCTAAGCTTTGCACTTTAAGATAATGAAGAAAAAGTGTTTCATAATTGAATTATACATGAGTATTAAGAAGTTTAATGTATATCATGACTTGTACATGACTATGTATAGCATTTGTTATTAATAAATCGAGTCATTTCACAAGTAATTTTCAAATAAACTTATTGGATGATCATGAAAGGAGCTTTGGAGTATCTAAAATATACTTAAAACTATGCTTTGCACTACAAGAAGTATCTTGCCTTTACTCAAAGATTATAATGGTTTAAATTTGATCACCTAAATAAATAAAGTTAAACTGATAAATGAATATGTACTCACATTGATGGAAAAACAATGTCTTAAAAATCATCCAAACAAACATGTATTGTTCGCTTTGTAGTGAAATTAAAACTTATAGTTTAAGATAAAGTGAGTGAAGAAGTAGAATGACTTCATAATTTCTTAAAAGATCATCTATTTTAACCTAAACATTTGACAACTATATACATATATACATTGTGATCTTGACAATAGGTAGGACATGGAGCAATACATATAATGAAAATCTTGTCACATATGACGAAGATATAATATTGTTCGAAAACTATTCTTTCATGAAATTATTACAATCGACCACGTAAAGTCAAAAAATAATGTGACAAAAATTCACTTACAAAAGTTACATCTAAAAAAAGCAGTTGAAAGACCATCAAGAGGGATGTCATTATGTCACATAATTCTGCCTAGTAAATTGGAGGTTCCAAGATCTAGGAAAGAGATTAAATAAAGTTATGAATGATGGTTCAATATTGTCATATTACTTAACTCATTCTCTTAATGAAAATAATGTCCAAATTAAGATTTTAAGCTTTTCAATAATTTCTAAGTTTGTCGAGATATGATCAATTAGTTTATCTATAGGATTAAATGTTTATGAATCACCTATATGAATGTGACGTATAAGTCGCTTCAAGAAAAATTATAGCAAAAGCTGATTCTCTGCATACTCATTAAATCAGACAATGTTGATGATTAAATAAATAAAATCAGGAGAATCATAAGTAGCTAAAGGTTAATTATATACCTTGTATTTTTTGGGACTATAATAAAGTTCGATGGTTCAAAAATGGTGATTCTATCGATTGATCAACTAGTATAATATTGGTTCACTATGAATTTTTTTTTTAAATCTACTTATCTAAATGCGATTAGTCTGTCACGCCCCGAGAGGGTACCCTTGGCGTGGCCGGAACTTAGAGATTATCGCTAGTCCCCAAGCGAACCACTGGCCTCATCGTCACCTCATACTCAACAACGGAAGAAAATACTCAAAGAAAAGACTGTAAAGTAATTGATCAACTGACTAAATCCTCTCATAGATAAACGTTTTCAATGAACAAAGTTTGAAAAATAAATGACGATCATCAACATCTACTCAATATCTATGAAGCCTCTACCTTTAACATCTAGATGGTATCATGACAGGCGATAGATACCCAACTTAAGGGAAATAAAATACTTAGTGAAAGTAAAAGGGCTCCTCTGAAGGCAAGAAGGGCTCACCAACTCTGGAAGCATGGATTTGAACTTCAATGGTGGGTCTGCTGAAGTCCTCTAATACCTGTCTCTGCATCATAAAACGATGCAATCCAAATGGACGTCAGTACATGGAATATACTGGTATGTATAATGACTGAAAAGGAATAGGACATAATCAAATCAAATAACTCAACTCAAGATTAGATCAACTCAAAATTTATTCAACTCAACTCATTAAAACATGCAAGTTTAAGAACGTGGTCATGATTTGAAAATAACTCAATAATATGCAACTCAGTCAAATCAGTTATGCAAAAGTAGGGAGTTTCTCTAAACGACAAATATTCCACCACCCTCGTCGATGGTGCACAACGAACACGACGTCGTTGCTCGCCCGTCTATTACTTGTCAGGGTAAGGACATCAACATTAATATTATGGATCCATCATCCCCGTCCATTTTTTTCCTGGAACAGGAGTTGCCAAAGTTAACTGCACAACTATCCTACACGGATAACGTAGTTATGGAGTTGAGTCACTCGTACTCTACCCAACTCGGTGCTCGATACTACTCCAAATATATCCTCTTTAAAACTCATCTCAAACATCATAATCATCATCTTCCGTCAATAAATATGTTTTGAAAATTTATATACATCCTCATTAATATTAACTTAAAATATCTTTTAAACTCAATACTCAATTTTATCAAAACATCAAGTGCTTTCTTTTAAGAATATGCTTCAAAACTTTTACACATCATCACGACTCTTCTTCAAAATCATAATTTATGCTCAAAACTCATATTCATGCGAACTCAGTGAAATATGTTCAAAAATCATCTTTACTCAACATGCAAAAATAACCATCAACCCCAATTCGAAAAATGCATAAAAGGAATAAAATAGAATCACCAATTAGGGTTCATGTGAATGAAGACATGAACATGCATCCAAATAAAATACTTAACTCAACATTACCATCAATACACTTTTATGGCAGGGAACTCAATAGAACAATAGGTAACTCAAGGATTCAATTCAGGAAACTCAAGAAAACTCTACTCGAACTCGATTTCAAAGAATCAACATGTAGGGCGTGTGTATGAACTCAATCCAACGTTATGGGTAGCCTTACATACCTGGAATGAAGATAACAATCAACTTGACACGAATCCAACTTGAATTTCTCGAATCCTCGCTCTTCTCCCTTCTCTTTAACCCTGGATTTTTTGTTAGAATTTTCAAAAAGGCTTAGGAATGGGTTTAAAACCCTTTTTATGCTCAAAACGACCTATATGATCGTGTTTTAAGTTTAGGAGGGGTTAGAAAAAGTCTAAAATACCCCTCACAAAAATCTGAAAAAAAGTACCTCGGCGTACCAAGTTCGCGTTGCGGGCTTGATCTGTTTTAGGGGTCTTTCGCTAACTTTTTTCCAATCGAATTTTCTAATCCCGTAGAAAATATTGGGATCATATCTAAGTGTGAATCCACTACAAATCCATAGAAAATATTGTCTCTTTATTTTAAGTCTTTCTCTGATTTGAATGAATGAATGTGTGATCAGGTCAAGTGATTCGCGTGAAAATCAGTAATAATTTTTGAGTGTCGACCACGTCATCTTCCCGGGGCGTGACACTTTATTCCTTATCCTCCTCCTTCTTGTTTTAAATACTTGTTAAATCTAAATTAAGAGTGTGTAAATATTTTCTAATGAGAAAAATAATAAAAATATGAATAATATTTCAAATTTATTAATTTCTTCCAAATCTCTCCCATTCCCACCCCTTGATCAATTCTTCCCTTCACAAGCTCCAAACCCCCACTTACTACCCAATCCTATCCACATAATGTTTTTAAATGATATTTTTTATTAGTCTATCAAACATTAAAAGACAAATAATAAAACATCTAAGTATTTCCAAACACACTTGTAAAAACAAAAGACTGGATCTTCGTCTTAATCCAAAGTTAATCTCAACGCACTCAAAACACAGAGCATCGAAGAAGAAAGAATAACTAAGCTAGTATTAGACTTGTTCCAACCATTCATCCTTTCAACCAAAAAGCTCCCAAAAGTCAAAATCTTCACCATTTTCAAACATATATGCACTCCACTCCATAATCGTTTGAACAATTAACACACCCAGAATCGAAAAAAATGATGTGTTAATTTGAGAATTTTGGATTGGTATTTTTCAAGAATGATCAACACGGCGAATAGTAGCAGTAATAGTCATAGCATGATGTCGTCGTCGTCGGCATCGGGAAACAACAACGCACAATCTCCTGGTTTGAAGACTTATTTCAAAACCCCAGAAGGAAAATATAAGCTTCACTATGAAAAGACTTATCCTGCTGGTCTTCTTCATTTTTCCCATGGAAAGACTGTTACTCAGGTAAACCCCTTTCTAGGGTTGTTCTTTTTTCTTTCTTAATTTAATCCGACTATATGTTGTTTTCGGATATTAGTTTTTTATGTGATGCTCAAAATTGGATTTTGAGATTGACCCTCTTTGTAAAATCGATATTTTGAGCGGAATCTGGGATACGTTTGGTTAAAATGGTCGATTTTAAGATTATGGGGTTTGATAACTCATCATTCTGCGAAAAGTTAAATTTTTTGTTTCTCTACCTTGTTGTTGGGGTCAATTGAGAAGTTGTGAAAAAACAAACAAACAAATTAGTTTCATAGTTTATTCAGTTTCATAAAATATTTCTTAATGCTCCAATTTGACAATCCCAGTATAAAGATTATTTGAAGTTCTTTGGTTTCAGTGCTTACACTCATTTCAGGCCTTATGTCTTCAATTTTGAACTTTTTGTGTGCTGTCTTACTTGAAGAGTTCTGTTCAATAAATGGCTGACATAGAACCTTTAAATGAAGGAAATGTATCCACGCAGCTGTGGCTTAACATTCAGATACCAGCTAGATAAGTTTTAGTTAGTAGCTACTAGCTAATGCTTCGTCCACCTTTTTGTATTGTCAAAACTACATAAAATATTAGTCCAACTTTTGAAGTCCCGAGATGATTTTCAGGTTTCTCTAGCTCATCTCAAAGATAAGCCCATTCAGGCACAGCCTCACTCGACATCAAGTTTTGGAGTCAGCAGTGGTGTTAAGTCAGCAGCAGCGAGATTGTTAGGTGGTGGAAATGGTAGTAAGTCACTCAGTTTTGTCGGAGGGAATGGTGGAAGTAAGTCCGTCAGCGGTATGAATGGTAGAGCTGGATCATTTGGGATGACAAGTTTAAATAACTCTGGCAGTATTCCCAATTTTGATGGCAAAGGGACTTATTTGATATTCAATGTTGGTGACACAATGTTTATCAGTGATTTGAATTCTCGAGATAAGGTATGGTTATCAACTATATTTGTTCTTTTGTTTATCAGTGATTTGAATTCTCGAGATAAGGTATGGTTATCAACTATATTTGTTTTTTGAGATGGAAAAAATTAAATATATGAATTCTGAGAGGTTCATTGGATATTGTAGGATCCTATAAAGTCAATACACTTTAGTAATTCAAATCCTATTTGCCATGCATTTGATACGGATGCAAAGGAAGGGCATGATTTGCTCATTGGGTTGAGTTCCGGAGACGGTAAATTTCTCTCTATATGACATGCAACTTGAATCTTCCACTCCACACTTTACCTACAATGTCTGCTTTGCAGTTTATTCGGTATCTCTACGTCAACAAATGCAAGATATTGGGAAGAAACTTGTTGGGGCACAACATTACAACAAGGATGGTTCTGTTAACAACAGGTAAAGCGCTGAACTCAACTGTCTTTGTAATTCTTATGAATACTATTTTGGAATTGTAGCACTTCTCTTTATTTTATTTATCTTGTCGTTTTGGAATAGTGTTAATGGTCTGGACTTGACATCCAATTTTTGAGTTTTCTTTTGTTAAATAGATGAATACTCATAGCTGTGTCATGTATGCTTTTACAGCTAGTATAATTGCGGGTTTCCTGGAATGTTCTTCGAGAACTATTAGAATGACAAGTTTTTTTCTACTAATAAAGTTGGAAGCTGAGATTCTTAGTTGCTTATGTTTGTGATTGGTTGTAAACGGAAGCCTTCTTCTTTGGATGTTTGCACAATCTTAGTATAAGTTTAATTGGATGGTGAATGTAGTTGTGCTGGTTATTTCACAATTTAATTTAGGCCAGTCATTAAATGCTTATTATAATTGTTGGAATATAATCCAGAGACATTGCTTTTTGGAACACTTTTTAAGGACCCAATTAATTATCATAGTTCTTTAAAGAATTCCACGTCATTGTTTTGAGAAAACTTGATGTCAAGTTTCATAAATAATACTTGTAGGAGCCGTTTGGAGGAGGGATTAGGAGATATAATCCAGGGATTAGGGGGAATGGTATTAGTTAATGCTGTGTTTGATAGAAGTTTGGACCCATGTATAACTAATCCATGTATTAGTTAATACCACATACATGGTATTAAGTTATGCCTCCCATTTGGTGGTATTAACTAATACCTTGGATGCAATATCATGGGATTATATATAAAGACAAACATTCCTCAAATTTTTTACACTTTTTTTTTAAAAATTTTCTTGATGTTATGTTTTATATTTGTAGTTTTATTAAATTTATTTAAATAAATTAGCTTACAAATTTTATTTATTTGCGGGTTCATATTTTTATAATATAAAAATAAATAAATTTACCATGTCAAATTTTGAAATTTTATTTATTTGTGGTTTCATATTTACATAATAGACAAAAAATATTTTGTCATGTCAATTTTTTTTTATAATTAATTTAGTTGAGTGATTTTATTGATACAAAATAAAGTCCAATGATGTTAAATATATTCTCAAAGTTGAGTGACCTTCTAAGATATAAACACTATATTAAAACTACAACTTCCAAATTTTTATGTGTAAATATAGTTTGTCTATTTTATAATTGTTTACCATCTTTTCTATTTTAATAATAATAGATGGTCTATCTTTATTAAATTAAAAATTGACATTTTATTAGTGATGAATTTATTAAGATTATAATTATTTATTCTCAAATAATTCAAGTGAGAAAAATAGCAAACATGATGACAAAATTATTGTTCTCCCAACTAGTTAGAAGCCATAAAAAATAATCTACTTTGATCTAATTACTTGAAATAGAAAATTTCATAATAATTCAAGGGTATGATTAGAAAGAAGCTTTTTGTAGAGTTTTAAACCAAGCACAAGATTAGATGAGAATCAATGAACCAAACACTTGATAAAAAATAATCCCTGCATTACTAATCCCTGCATTATTCATTTTTGTACCAAATGACCCCATAGAAGTAACGACAAATTGTGTACGAACATTCTTATTTGCCTTGGTGATGGATGAAATGACACAGTATATTTAAGTTTAAGTTCCACGGTGTATGTTATTTGTAAATGACATAGTACCGATTGATGAGACATGCAATAGAGTTCTATCAAATGGTGGTTAGGTTGACTTTGTTGTATGGGGTGGAGTGTAGACCAGTCAAGAACTTCCATGTTCGGAAGATGCAAATTGCAGAAATAGGGATGCTGAGATAGATTCGTGAGTATACTAGGAGTGATAAAATTAGAAATGAGAATATTCGAACCAAGGTGGGAATGACCTTTGTTGTGGACAAGATGAGGAAGCGAGACTGAGATGGTTTGGGTATGTGAAAAGGCAATGTGCAAATGCTCCAGTGACAAGGTGCGAAAGATTTGATATAATGGGCATGAGGAGAGGTCGAGGTAGGCCGAAAAAAGTAGTGGGGAGAAGTGATTACACATGACATGGCGCACCTTCAACTTATCGAGGACATGGCCTTAGATAGGAAGATATGGAGATCGCGAATTATGAATAGAAGTTTAGTAGATAGTGGAGTGTTGTCTTACTTTTTGACGGGGTTAGGCTTGGTGGTGTCTATCGTAGTTTTAGCCTTACACTTGTAGTGTTTTGCATTTGATTTCTATCAGCACCTATTATTTATGGTGTTTTGGTTAATGCACTATTTTGTTGTAGTTAGTGTTTACTTATTAGTTACTTTGTTTACTTCTTTATCGTTTTTTTTTTCATATCTACTTTGATTTGTTGTACTCAAGCCAACGGTATTCTTGAAATAACCTCTCTACCTCTATGAGGTAAGCGTAAAGGTTTGCATACATTCTATCCTCCCAGACCTCACTTATGGTATTCACCATGTATGTTGTGTTGTAGTAACAGTCAGTCGGTTAGAAGCACATTCTGCTGTTTTATAAATGTAGTGCCATCCTAATTCAAAGTTCTCATAGGGATGCTTCAAGACTTTTGACCCTGCTGCACCCCCTTCTGGTTTGTGTACTAACAGCTTGTTTGATGGTGGTTTATCGTGGTATAGTATGGTATCGCTATTAAGAGAACGATGTTTGTTTTGATTGTTTCATTAATTATATGGTATGGTATGGTTTTGTTTCATGACTCTGTAACCATGAAAACCCCCACTTTTTGAAACCACCAATTTGGTGGTATCTCATGGTTCTCTTATTTTTTTTTTCAATTATACCTTTATTTAAATTTAATAATTCTAATTTATCCTTTATTCTTTATTAAACTTTACCCTGATATATGTATTGGTTTTGTATTACTTATTTCCCTCCGTATCAACTTTTGAAACTTCTTTTCCGCCTCCCGTCTTTTTTTTTCACGTTTTAGTTATTTTTTGAGGTTCATTTTTTCGAAAGTTCTTACTTTTTTATAGTGTTGTTTGTATAGATTGGAGATATATTAGCTTGTATATTTCTCTACTCTATTCTATGTATTTATTTTAAAAAAATTATTAAAAAATATTAATAAATTTAATATTTATAATAATTAAGGATATTTTTGTAAATTTATAAGTTACGATACAGTACCATATGGTCAAATCAAACAACAAATTATCATTAAACAATAGTAACCCATACAATCTATCCAAACATTGTACGGTACTGTACTGTGCAATACCATACCATACCATATAATACCATACATTATGAAACCATGACAAACCACCATCCAAATCCAAACAAGCTGTAAGGGAAAAGAAAGAGAATCATTACAGTCTTTGTAGTATGAGAATGATCAATCAACTAGACCTCACTCCAAAGTAGTTGGGAAATATGAGGACAAAGAGACGAACTCTTTTAGAATTTTTTCAGTTTTTCAAAATCTCACCAAGGCAAACAACTTGAAGCTCCCGACACAACCCAGATACAATTAGAATTGTGATATTAGCGCCATGATCAGGCTATAATACTTTTGAATTATTTCCTTCCCTTCCGTTCCTCCTATCTCTTTCCTCAATAGTCATAGTGCGTCCTGCGTCATGGAATATTTCGAAGGCGAAATACATAAGTAGCTACTTAAAGCTGTCAGTCAGTTATCAACATTGATACCTTAACTATCCTTGTGACCAAATAGACCTTCTCATTAGCGCAAGTGTAAACTGCTTTTTAGCGTGTTGGATATATTTACGATCTATTTCCAACTGTTTAAAACCTATAAATTCCTTAGTTACCCTTAATTTCTATCAACATTTTCTTTCCCTTCACAGCTTTACCATTGCCGTCACCACCACCACCACCTGCTAACTTTTATCTCCGTTGACCACCTTTAGCCTCCATCATCCACCACTCCAAAGCCCTCCTTCAATAAAACCTGTCAGCTTCAATACAGAAACAAATTCTCTGTACATTCTTCACATGATGTTCATACCATTAACTCCACAGACACTCAATAATCAGAGAACTACCAAGAAGCCATTCTTCTCTACCATAGCTCCATTGCCGTAAAGCTCAGCGCTGCATCTTGACTGCCTCTAGCTTCACTCGTCAAAGACCTCAGAACCACACTAACAAAAAAGGAAAAATATTGGCAGACCATCCGGCACTGCCATTGACGGAGACATCACCTTCACTGCACGACTACCTCCATATTCAATTTTCAACAATTTGTTTAAAAGCTTAACCAAAATCAGGCATTCAAATGAACAATTTCTTCTCCCACAGCACATCCTCCACCACCTATCTTTGATTTTCTTTTACCACCACAACTAAAAGAATTATTTGATTTCGGTTACCAGTTTCAAAAAAAAAAAAAAGAATATTTGATACCCATCTCTCTGTTTTTTCTTACCATGGTAAGAGCCAACTTTTCAAACTGCATTTTGCGAACTTTCAAGATTTCAAGGAGGATTGAGGATTATAAGAAGAAAGAGATTGCTGTGGAGGTTGGGTGGCATTGTGGTGGTAAATTTTTGTTGACACATGTAAAATTTGGTTCGGGAGATTCATGTAGTGGTTGATGATGAAGAAGAATGGGAGTGGTGTTTGGTGGAATTTATGGATGATGAAGAAGTGTGAGGAAGCTGGTGGTCATTTTGCACGACGAAGAAGAAAGTGGGGTGGGGGTTTCTAATTTTTTTCTTTTTAAACTTGGATGCATTTTTCTTTTCCTTAAAATTTCATGTGTCGTCCTTTGATTTGTCAACTGCCACATTATCTGCAATTGTAACTCACATGTAAGTTTTATTGTACCCTGGGTGTTCACGAGCCACATTTTATGCCAACAAGAGGTGTCTATCTGGTCACGGGATAGTTAAAGTGTCTATCTGATCTTTGGTGACAACTTTAAATGTCGATCTATGTATTTTGCCTATTTAAAAAGACAAGTAGCTTAAGGGTTTTGTTTACCGAAGATAATCTTTACTTTTTCAGAATTAGAGGGTGTTTGGGTTGACTTTTTAAAAATGGCTTATACTAAAAGCCATAAGTTGGGATTTGGGAATATCCAACTTTTGGCTTTTAGCTTATTTTTGTACTTTTGTGGCCTAAGAGTAACTGCTTAAAAACACTTTTTATTTTTCTCAAACACTACAAGAAATAGAAAAAGAGCTTAAAAGCCTAAAGCACTTGAAATAAGCCAATTCAGACCCGCTCTTAATATTTTCTTTTTCTTTTGGCCAACAATGTACTAGTATTTTGATTTTGATGGGTGCCTATAATGATGGAGCAGATTTAATTTATTGCTTTGCCTTTCAACAGTCGGTGTACTAGTATTGCTTGGGTGCCTAACAGTGATGGGGCTTTTGTTGTTGCTCATGCGGATGGGAATTTTTACGTCTATGATAAGGTAAGTGTTGAAATTAATTAGGAGTGTACCAATTTCAGGTCCTTTTCAATGATCCTCATATTTTCTACTTTTCTTAGACCAGTGTGCATTTTCGTTGTCATATTTCAGAGTAAAGACGGATCTGCTGATCCCTCATTTCCAGTCATCAAAGATCAAACCCATTTTTCAGTTGCCCATGCACGTTATAGTAAGGTATTTTTCTTGTGAATATTAGTTCTTTCTGCAGTGCTTGATGATGTGCCCCTGGTAATTTGCTGTTTACCTTCAACCATTTGCAAATTTCTTTGTTCATATTCCCGCTTTTCTTTTAAGAGCAACGTTCTAACCTTTTTAGGATAGCTATCAGAAAGCACAAGCATCTTCTTTCTGGGAGATAAACAAGGTGGATGAAAGGCATATATACATTCAGACTATTATTTAATTAAGTAATAAAGTCTCTGTTTGTAAATCAAGTTATCTCTCAGATATTAAGTATGAAACAAATTAATCATATCTTGAAATGATTAATATTGCAAGTATGAGAATTACTTACAATGTATGTTATATGTTATACATTGAAATTAAGGCTGAGTGAAATGGATGTCAAAGGTGAAAAATTTAGAAAAACACCAAGGTCTGCTGGACTATTAAGCGTAGAACCCATTTAGAGAAGGGAATATGGTTATGAAGAGAGAAAGTGTGTGTATCTATTAGATAGGAAAATCAACTAAATACATAAACTTAAGTGTTTAGACAAGAACTGAAGAGAACTAGAATTAAGAATAGGAATAAGCATTATGCCAGTCAAATTGAAAAACATTTTTTAAATTTTGACTTAGATGTAATCATGCAAGTTAAAGTTTTGTTATAAGTAGTTTTTAATTCTTTATGGTGCAGGGCAATCCTTATCTTGAGATAGCTTCTAGAGTGGAGTTTAAGCCTAAGGTTCATGTATATAAATGTTATCAGTGCCAAGCCTATAAATGTTATCAGTGCCAAGCCTATCTCTTTTCTTTGGGTTACCCAATGTTGGTCCTCCATATTGCACTGTCCGTGCTCTGACTATCTAGCCTAGGTGTGCAGAGGAAGAGGAGGTTAGAGTTCCACAATCCACACGATTGGGGATTGCCTATAGTCTTGTTATATGGTGTTGGACAGGCTTTAATTAGGTTGATATTCAGGTTGAGATAGTCCCAAGTTCATTTTCAGCTATTCATAATGTGTTGTTAACAATGGCCTATAACTTTGCTAAATGTATTCTGGTGTCTAGTATTTTTCTCTTAAAGATTGAGGTCATACCATCATAGTGATGAGGCCTTATGTCTTAAGGGGTCTTTTAGTAGATTGTATACAAATAGTACCGAATAAGATGTATTAGTGATGCTGGGATTAACTTGTGAGCCACAAAACAAAATGGCAATTTAGAAATTATTTTAAAAATCAATTTTCTATTTAATAAAATAAGAGGTTATTAGCCTTGGAAATTTTTAACCCCCCACCACCAATATTACATTGGAATTTTTTCCCATTTATGACTTTCATATTACTAAAATAGCAGCATTTTTAGCATTCCAAAGTAGGGTTTAGGGAGCGCAGGATGCTTTCATAGTTATTCTCAGCACAAAAACATTAAAGCAATGCTGAGATTATTTCTTATCCACTGTTTGGTTTGGTGTATTGAGGCTGGTTTTATTTTAATAATGCTTATCCTTTATTAATAACCCTTGTATTGGTAATACCATGGTTTGCTGTGTATATCCTATAATACTAAATAGGGTGTAAGACAAATACATGTGTTAGTTATACATAGGCTGAAAGTCTTACCAAACAAAGGATTAAAGAATACCATGCCTAATATATGTATTATTTGCTCTAATAAATCCTACCAAACGACCCTCTAGTATCTATGTGTGTGTGTGTACTAATGCACCACCTAAGTGAAGCACACAAGTTGGACTTGCCTGGATTTAGGAGTTTAACGTGCCTCAAATGAGCCTTTAACAACACTGCAAGATGGTTGGGCTTATAGCGCATTTCCTTGAAATCACTGAAATCCAGCACATTAATGTAGAAGTTATATTACCAGATTGTGCAAAGTTTTAATTTTCGCACTCTAGGTAATACTTTTAAGCTTAATGATTTGATGTTATTCGAGTGGATTTAGAATCAGTATTTAAGTTATCATCTATTATGTAACCTTTGCTAAGCATTTGCACAAAAAATATTACACACCAACAAATGTAGCAAATTAGATGATATTTGCCCTGGAACTTCACTACAAGCAAATCACTAAGACCATACTTGAGGCATATGCAAATTGGTAGGCATTAGGTTACTCACTTCGCAGAATTTGTGTATCTTTGTGGTCTGATTGGTAAGCAAAGACATATATATGTTTTTTTAGTATTAAATTTTAGAAAGAAAAAAAAAAGTCCCGAGGGATGTCCTATGGAGGTGTTTGGAGATGAAAGGCGTCCCAATGGCATATATTAGAGTGATAAAGGACATGTATGACGGGGCCATAACTCGGGTAAGAACGGTGGGAGGAGATTCTGAATATTTTCCTGTTCAGATGGGACTTCACCAAGGATCTGTGCTAAGCCCTTTTTTATTTTCCTTGGTGTTGGATGAGCTGACGCGATCTATCCAGGAGGGAGTCCCATGGTGTATGTTGTTTGCAGATGACATAGTACTGATTGATGAGACCCGGACCAAAGTTAATGATAGGTTGGAGGTTTGGAGACACGCTTTGGAGACTAAAGGATTTAAACTGAGCAGGACCAAAACAGAATACTTGGAGTGCAAATTCAGTGTAGCGAGGGAGGAAGCAGACATTGATGTGAGACTTGCAGCTCACCTTATCCCCAAGAAGGAAAGCTTCAAGTATCTGGGGTCTATCATCCAGAGTAGTGAGGATATCGACGATGATGTCACACATCGTATTGGGGCGGCTTGGACAAAATGGAGGTTGGCCTCTGGAGTATTGTGTGATAAGAAGATACCATCTAAACTCAAAGGTAAGTTCTACAGAATGGTGGTTAGACCGGCTTTGTTGTATGGGGTGGAGTGTTGGCCAATAAAGAATGTACATGTTCAGAAAATGCAGGTCGCAGAAATGAGGATGTTACGATGGATGTGTGGTCACACCAGGAGCGACAAGATTAGGAACGAGGTCATTCGGGAGAAGCTAGAGGTGGCCCCTGTAGCTGACAAGATGAGGGAAGCGAGACTGCGATGGTTTGGACATGTACAGAGAAGGAGTACTGATGCCCCTGTTAGAAGGTGTGAGAGATTAGATTTGGGAGCTATACGTAGGGGTAGAGGTAGACCAAAAAAGTATTGGGGGGGAGGTGATTAGAAACGATATGGTGAAACTTGATCTCACCAAGGACATGACCTTAGATAGGAAGGAGTGGAGGTCGAGAATTAGAGTAGCAGGCTAATAGGGAGGATAGGAAGGAGTGGTAATTGTCTGTCTTTTATATGTTATTTATCTACCTTTATATGTTTACTATCTTGTATCTAGGTATTATTATGTGCTCTTCTCTTTTTACCTATGTATCGTATCTAGCGTGTTCTGCTGATGGGTTTTTGTGACGAGGGTTTCCAGGAAACAGCCTCTCTACCTATGTGGTAGTGGTAAGGTTTGCGTACATCTTACCCTCCCCAGACCCCACTTGTGGGATTTCACTGGGTATGTTGTTGTTGTTGTTGTAAAAAAAAAAGAATCTTGTGTGAGACCTGCCCTTTTTTCCAACTACAGACATTCTATTTGATTTAGAACTGTATTTCATTTACTTCTGAGGGAGATATTGTTATCATCTCCTTCAAGAAGAGAGGAGAAAAAGAGATGAACAACCTCATATACACAGTGTTTCGGTTGAATTGCCTTAATCTTTGACCAATCACAATGAGCTGCATTCATCAATTGGTGCTTCAGGTTCTCCTCTGGGAACAAGAAAAATTAATGCCATTATCATACCTCCATGCTGTGGCTTTAGCTCCGATAGTGCAGCAGTTCTCTTTGCATAGTTTCAAAGTGGTTCTGGGCTCAACTTAGAGGGTTTTAATTTATTGTCTATAATCTATATTCCTTTCTTATTTCTTCCCCTACTTCTCCCCTTCTTTTCTTGAATCACACCATCTGATAGTGCAGCAGTTCTCTTTGCGTAGTTTCAAAGTGATTCTGGGCTCAACTTAGAGGGTTTTAATCTATTGTGTATAATCTTTATTCTTTTCTTATTTCTAACCCTACTTCTCCCTTCTTTTCTTGAATCACATCATCTAAACTCTTCATTTATTGATGGGAAATTCTGTATCAGTAATACTATGTTTTGATCGACTGCGTAAGAAAAAAATAATATGTGAAACAACTAATGCAACGTTTAGTTTATGGTACTAAACTTCGTATGGCCAATGCATGTTTTATTGGAAGTATTAAAGTCCACATATCCATGCTGATACACAGGAATTTATGTATTATTTTACGCGAAAGGATGCAAAACAAGAATAAGTTTATTAGCAAAACAGAGATAAGAGTACCTAAAAACGAAAATGTTCATGAAAAGGTAATCCCCAACCCCACGTAGCAATTCCTACATTATTGCTTACCACATAGCAGTTCTTGTATTATTATTTCAATGCAAAGCAATCCCCACACAATTATTCACAGCTAAATAATCCCTACATAACCTGTCTGTGAACCAAATAATTTAAGAAGCAGTTCACTGCTTAGTGAAAATGTTAACATAGTTCCAGTTTCATCTTCCTAAACACTGGACCAGTTTCTTTGATTATATGTTAACAAGCACATTCTATATTTATCTTGTCTGGAATAAGAACACTTAGTTTGCTTCTGCTCTACCAGAAGTAAATAAATGTCTTGGACACACTTAGTTTGCTTCTGCTCTACCAGAATTAAATCAATGTTTTCGACTCTTGGTTAGTTTATTAGCCATTCATTGTGGCATTTTATTCAATCTCTCCTAATTGATTGTGCTACAACAACAACGTACCCAGTGAGATGAAAACTATTTGACTTATCCGGTTCTCAATCTAAGAACTGCAGTTTAAGTTCTTTTCACATATTTCCATTTGGCTTTTATATGCAGAATCCTGTAGCTAGATGGCATATTTGCCAAGGGTCCATCAATAGCATTGCTTTCTCAACTGATGGGGCATATATTGCAACTGTAGGGAGGGATGGTATTTTCTTCATCAGATGACTTCTGAAGCTATTAATTCTTTTATTGTGATGATTTACCCTTACTGAGTATGACTGATCTAATGCAGGTTATCTGCGTATATTTGACTACAAAAATGAACAGCTTATATGTGGTGGAAAAAGCTATTATGGTGCTCTGTTATGTTGTGCTTGGAGGTGAGTGTTTCTGTTTTTTTGTTTATGACATATTTTCACTTTTGCATTTTGGACCTTGCTGTGTAGCACACATCCCTGTCCTACCTTCCTTCGCTCACCCCCTACAGATTCCCACAAACAAACGAATGCATGTTGTTTTTAATGTTTTGGCTAGAAAGAGTATCTATACTGAGAGTACATGAACAAACAGCATGGATGGAAAGTACGTTTTAGCTGGTGGAGAAGATGATCTAGTTCAGGTTTGGAGCATGGAAGAACGTAAAGTTGTTGCATGGGGCGAGGGGCATAGCTCCTGGGTGAGTTTCAAGCAGTTATAACTTGGTTTCTATGTTGGCTTCATGCCTTATTCTCTTAACTTGTGTCTGGCAGGTCAGTGGCGTGGCATTTGATTCATATTGGTCAGCACCAAATTCAGATGGTACAGATGAAAATGTGGTCTACCGTTTTGGTTCTGTTGGTCAGGTACATGTTCAAAATAAAAGAACTCGTATTATTGAGTTTATGTCTTACTGTTTTACTTGGTCTTTTATTTGCCCATTCAAGATTGAACGTTTCTGTGTTCCAAAATATTTTCCTCGCCTTGCTATAATCTGTTTCCAAGGTGTACCTGCTTACATTTCCTTTCTAGCCGTTTGACTTTATGCTCCTTTTTTTTAGGACACACAATTGCTCTTATGGGATCTGGAAATGGATGAAATTGTAGTACCAATGCGCCGTCCTCATGGTGGATCACCAACTTACAGTACCGGAAGTCAGTCATCTCATTGGGATAGGGCTTGCCCTGTTGGTACGCTGCAACCTGCTCCTAGCATGCGAGATATTCCAAAGCTATCACCCTTGGTCACTCATCGTGTTCACACCGAACCACTCTCTGGCTTGATGTTTACAGATGAATCAGTCCTTACTATCTGCCGTGAGGGGCATATAAAGGTTTGGGTGAGACCAGAGTTTGGCGAAACCCAAACTAGCAACTCAGAGCCTTTACTAAGTACAAGTTTGAAGGAGAAGCTATCAATATCAGGAAAAGTTGTTAATTCCAAGTTACAAGCAATGACCTAACAGTAATCACATTGTGTGTGTGTGTTTCGGGGAGGGGGCTGCAGAATCGGCGGATTCACTAAATGGGGCTCCTTTTTGCAAATGTCAGTAACCATTTATTTATCTTCAGATTTGCTTGCACTGAGATTATACAACTAATTGTATAGCAACAATGAAGATGCTGCCAGGTGCAGCAAGAGATTAGAAGAGTGTCGAAGCAGCTTGTAAGTATGATAGGCAAAAATAATTTGAGGTTGGTCTCTTGAGATATGTAATTCCTAGTTCTCCACCTCATCCCTCCGTTTGACTTTTTCCCCTTTCTTCTCAGCCAATTTTGCTAAGAAACTGTTGGTTGACAATGACTTATTTCGGATTACCTCGTCATATGAACATTATGCGGGCAGGCGATCTATTTATTTGGAGCTCTTTGTTATCGAATTTTTCTTTTCCCTGTTGTTTAGGTGAGCCAACTATGATCCAAGCACACTGTACTTCCTGATGATTGTTTAGATTTTCTTTTTCTCCTCGATGCAGTACTTATGTGCAGAGTTTACTTTTAAAAATTCGACTTTGTTGTTATGTTGGTGTTCATTTACACTTGGACTCTGGAAATTTGGATGAATTCTTGCTAAAGCTATAGCCTGCAAAGGACAAGATTTGGTGTAATATTGGAAGGTGAAAATTTCACCCCGAGTTTGTGTATGCACCATGTTTTTTTTGGTTACAGTTATCATCTGTTATCCATTGTGTTTCAGTTATTGTGTTATTTTGCTGTTATTGTTCTTTTTTTTTTTTGAATGCTTTGCATTGTTTTTCTTTTGAGTTGCTATGTTTTCTTCACTGTTATATTTCTTTTTTTGTAACTACTTTGATTTGCTGCATTTTTTTGGGTCTTTCGGAAATAACTTTTTTTACCCCCCACAAGGGGTTGTCTGGTAGAAAAGAGGCGTGGAGTTATGAGTTTGGCAGAATCAATTAACTTTGGCTCAACTTTTGTATTTGAGTAAAAAATGCATTTAATATGTATAAATAATCGGTTCAGAATCTTGAAAACAAACAAATCGTAGCTGTTTGGTGTTTTGTTTAATTTAATACAATTCAAAATCAGCAAATTTCCATCTGCCTTCTTGTGGTAACCCTGCAGACTCTGTTTATACATGTGACGATGCTCATTTATTTTCTTAACACCCAAAGTATGTTGAGAAATACAATATTTAACTCAATGTATTGCTCTTTCCCCTGGACAAGGAAAAAAGAAATGTTAAAAAGGAACATCCAAAAAAGTTCCGAAGCACATATACTCTCTTTCACTTGACTTGATACAAAATTGTATAAAGATAAATAAAATTCTAAAATTTGTGTCGCTGTGATATTTGTGTGATTATAAAACTTGTCATATAACATTAGTACGACAATAAAAGCTTTTCATTAAGGGGTAAAATACAGAATCCACAAACTTACCGCATTTGTTGGCCTACTTGTTGAAAATTCCATTTTCAGTCGCTGTATACTTTTAAGGGTCTTCCTTTCGGGTTATTCTGATCCATGAAGCAGAAGATAAAAGTAAGAGAAGAGAAACCAAAAGAGATAAACAGGAATATGTTTAGAGGCGGAGGTAAGATTTCAACTATATGGATTCTTAGATTTTAGAACAAAAGTTACTGAGTTCTGCAAAACCTGTATCCGTGCTTCTAGCTCAGCCATGTGTTTATACAAGAGGGGTACACAAGGGTGGTTGTCGCGACTCGTTAATCTTCAGCATCTTCGCTGACCTTAATCTCCAAGAATCGCTCAACTGGCTGACGACAAATAGGACAACGATTCGTCTGAAACCTCAAAACTTTTGCACATCCGCTGCACAGGCACTGGATTTAAGATGCACACTTAGTTTTAATATCCATCAACGGTGTTGCATAACAATCATGTGAACAAGAAAAACAAAGCAGCAAGCATTTCATATATGGCCTCTACATTCAACAAATTCCAATAAGGCAAGCAATGAAACTGATGCACAACTTTTAGGCGAAAACCACCCCCTTTTAGTAGTAGTAGAAGCCGTTTTTCAGAAGATAAATCATTCTGGAACCTTAGGCAAACACCTATTGCTGCTGTAATATTGACAAAAATACTTTTCAAATTGGCTAGCATAACACACATTGCTACTGTGCCAAAGTAACTTCCTGAAAAGCACTTTCGACAAAAAAAAACTTTTTACAATAAGTTGATCTTGGAATCTCAGCCAAATAGGCTATTAATTGTTAGATCAATGGTGAAGTCAGAATTTTCATGACAGGAGTTTAAAATATGAAGAGTTAACACACGGAGAATCCATAAGGGTTCAACATGTGTTATATATATTTAAACAAACAGTGTAGAAGGGGATTCAGATGAGTCCCCTTGGCCCTACCTGGCTAACCCTGTGTTAGATATGCATGCTATATATAGTCTCATATTGAAGTTGTCAATTTCTTTTTCACTCTAGTCGTTTCGTTTCATATGTAATATTTTCTGCTTTTAGGGATAATATTTTTGAGATGAGGGTCTTCCAGAAACAACCTCTTTATCTCTATGAGGTAGTAATATGGTCTGCGTACATTTTATCCTCCCTAGACCTCACTTGTGGGATTTCACTAGGTATGTTGTTGTTGTTGTAGCAGCAGCTTAAGAAGGGGAAGAGAACACGAGTTACAAGGGAAAAGAAGCTGAGGTGGTATTTTAAGGACTGGGAGGAATGGTTTTTGACCAGCTAGATACAAGTGCAGCTGCAGAAACTATAAGATAGATCACATTATAACAGTGCATTCAAGATTAGTTTTTTGATGAAGAACACTCCTAAAATTCGACAAAAAAAAAAGCGTTAAGAACACTAAAATCCATACCATATGGCGGCATGGAAGTACAGTAGTGTCCCGAGGTTCAGAAAGGCATACAACGCATTCCTTCCCATTATCAGTTCCATCAAAGTCCTTATCAACTGAATTTCCAATGCCATAAATCTCTTGCAATTCATACCTCATTCCATTGACCAAGAGGATTTGCTTCATCACCCTAATTCTGAATTCACCTTTGTCCTTTTCGAAAACTGCTTGAGTAATCTGGGAATTTGTGGACATAGACACTGCATTTCCATCCTCTGGTCCACTCTGGGCATCTTCGAATCCCACTGCCTTTATCGCCAGCTGATATACATCTGCATCACCGTCTTTTGACAATTCCGCCTCTTCAAACATGGAAGGATCAATGCCAGTTCCAGAGGATTGCCTGAATTTCTGAGATAAACCTTTTTGAAATTTAATGTTTATTGGTGGAAGTAAACTTTCCTTCATAGGAGTCAAGCAACAATCTTCACCTTCTTTTGCAAAGAAAACAACAGTCAAGCTGCAATTGAACAAAAGAACAAAAGAATTTTTAGTTTCTTGGTTCTAAATTACAACTTTTTGCCAGAAAATAATACATGTTGACAAACTAAATGCATGTCAATAAAGGTCAGCAGTTTGTTTAATAAATAAATGATAAGAATATTAAGAAGTATACAGGAAAAAGGAAACGAAAAGGATTCATCATATTGAAAACTCCATCTGTAATAGTAGGCAACGTGAGCAAAAAAATCAGTTTCCAAAATTCAACAACTTAACCAATACAATCCTACAAGTAGGGTATAAGGAGCGTAGGATGTACGTAAGTGTTACCCTATTGCAAAGATGTTGTTTCCGATATACACACTCAACTAAAAAAAAGTGTAATCAAATCAGGATTAGAAAAAAAAACGAAATAAACAAAGCAAATGAAGTAACATATAGTAAGAAAAATGAAGAATAAGATACCACGTGAATACAGGAAAACATTATTTTGCTTAAAATATTTTTTAGGAAATCATTTTTCATCATGTTAAATACACAAAATGTCTATTTTATAATCAAGCTAGTTCTTTTTATTATTTAATTATTATTGGAAAAGGTAGAAATAGAAAGAAGTATATATTTCTTTTTGCTTGTTTCAATATATGGACATAATATGCAAATTTACATAAATTTAACACCCAACAATGTGGTGAAGCAACAAGTACTCCATTTCGACTCGGAGTCAATTCGGGCCCAATACAAATATCGAACATCGTATTTACCTTCCAGGTACAGCTGCATCGAAATCGAAAGCGATGAGATATTTGCCGGGGTTAGATTCATCCGGCTGGATCCGCAACGTCTCCTTCTTCAGATTAACATCATTACGTATCGTCACAGTTTTTTGATGCTCCACATAGGGTGCAGGCGTAGGAGGAGGTATCATGGGTCCACAAGGGTAACCGCCATTAACCCAATGTGCATAAGTAGGATCCATATGGTAGGGAGGAGGCTGTTCGTACGGCGGATAATAACCCGGGTACTGGTAATACGGTGCCGTATTAGGACTTGGCTGATAAGAATATGGTGTCATTGCTGCGGCATATACGTAGCTGTTACCGGTGAAATCCCGTTGCGGCGGAGGTGGGTGGCCCCTGTAAGTTCTTCTTTGGCCATTTCTGCCATTACTTCCGATATTACCCATTTACAAAATTTCTACCCTTTTACCCAAAATAGAAATGAAAAACAAAATCAAAATTTTTCTCATAAATTGAAGTTTATGGGTAAAAGGGATTAATTGGTTTTGCGTATATTGAAAATAAAATATAAAAATATGTATGCATGCTAGAAAGAATCTTAATTGTATGTATTAGCGGTTGGTTTATAATTTTTCTTCATTTTTTTTTGTCTATTTGCTTGAGTGCATGCATGGATGATTAATACATATATTTTAAATTCTTTAAATTTATATTAAATCAACATATCATACTAATGTTATTTAGCCATCAAAAAAAGTCGAGAATATATTGGGCTTGGGACTTCCATGTTGGAGGTCTTAGGTTCAAAATCCGTTGCCAACAAAAGCAACGGGTTTACCTTATGGGTCGAACTCGTTGCACCAGACTTGTCTAGTATGAGTTACTTCTCACATGTAGTTTGCAAGCTATTACATGAGTGAGATTTTACCTTGTGCGCACTCAAAAAATAGCGACTGCAAAACTCAATATTGATTGCGATCAACAATAGACTAATAAACAAATTTAATGATGCCTCTTAAGGGAAGGGGAAGACAAGAATGATTTCTATTAAAAGCCACACTTATTTATAATCATGAAATGAAATAGTAGATAATTACATGCATGGAGCACCAGCACCAACCATAGGACTCCAATTTATTTTCTTCGACTAAATACACATAAACACTCGATGCGAATAAATTTTCTCCCCAAATTAACCAACTCGGGGAGTTTGTACAACATAGCCCAGCACATTAACAAAAAGACGAACTCGATTACATCTAAAATCTTTTGTGACTGGAGAACCATTCAACACATTTGGAATGTTTGTTAGTTTTCTATTTTCCTTCTGAATTCTTGCCCTAGCAAATTTTGCTGGTACTCCAAGAAGTTCTGGCCATCTATCCTTTTTCACCCCTATGAGTAATTCATACATATATGATGAAAATGGTAAGAAACATTATATATGCACAAATAATAATGGGAATATGATGAATAGTCTAGGCTTGAAATTTAATATGGTCAAATAACTATATTTTATATAATTACACGGCATAACTTTGTGACCTAAGTGGGAGGAGAGAGGCGAGTAAGACCGAGAGAGGGAGGAGAGAGGCAAATTGTGTGTGTATATATATATATATATATATATATATATATATATATATATGTCAAATTGTGTGTGTATAGCTATCAAATAATTGTATATGTATAACTAATATACATATATATTTGTATATTTGACAAGCGAGATTGAGAGAGGGAGGAGAGAGGCGAGTGAGATAGAGAGAGGGAGGAGAGAGGAGAGAGGAGAGAGAAGAGAGGAGAGAGGCGAGTGAGATCGAGAGAGGGTAGATTGTTGAGGAATGACAGAAGTCCCACATTGGTGGATAATGAGATGAGTGGACTCTTTATAAGGCTTGGGCAATCCTCCTTCCTTTGAGCTAGCTTTTGGGGTGTGAGTTAGGCCTAAAACCTAATTTTATATGGTATCAGAGCAGGACCCATCTCACCGAATGTTGGGCCCCCGAATGAAGTCCCACATTGGTGGATAATGAGATGAGTGGACTCTTTATAAGGCTTGGGCAATCCTCCTTCCTTTGAGCTAGCTTTTGGGGTGTGAGTTAGGCCTAAAACCTAATTTTATATAGATAGTGGAGATAGGTGAATTGTATATGTATATCTGACGAATTGACTATGTATATATCTGTCAAAATAATTGTATATATGTAGTTGATATATATATATGTAATTGTATATCTAATAAGAAACTATAAATTGTAATTTTTTCAAACTATAGTGATATAATATAAATACATATCATATGTTTATTTATTTACGTAATTTTTCCTAGTAATAATAATAATAATAGTAATAATAATAATAAACAGGAGATGAAGAGTTTTATTAACCAAACCTGGACAACTGGATTGCGCCGTGAGTGGTTGGATATGGACTGTTCATATATGGCATAATTTACATTAGTTTTTGTTCCAATATAAATATACATAAAATGTGAAAATTTATTATTCCCTTCGTTTAAAAAAAAGATGACCAACTTTGCTTTTTGGTTTATTTAAAAAGAATGATTTATTTCCCTTTTTGACAGAACTTTAATTTTAACTTTCTACGTGATACGTTTAAAACCACAAGATTAAAGGATATTTTAGTATATTTAACATAACTTTAATTTATGACAACAAAATTAATTTTTTTCTTTTAAGTTCCGTATCAAATCAAACTAAATCATTCTTTTTTAAACATGCGAATTCTTGACAGAAAGTTAAAAGGGGTACTTCGAAAATTCAAGTCTATTTAATAGCAAAAGTAAAATAAATAAAATGTGGGAATTAATGAGAGGAATAAAAGGGTTAATTACTTGATGAAAGAAGCAAGAAAGCAACCACGAGAGTTAACTTCTCCATAATCTTTTATCTAATTTTCTTTGCTTTAATTTTATGTGTTAGATTCATTTGGTTTTACAGGGATATTTATAGGAAAATTAGTGACTTAATTTACATAACATACTTAATTCTCTAAGCAACCTCAACGTATTAAATAATTCAATAATGTTGAAGATAGAGTTTCATGAGTTGCCGACTATAGGCTAATTAATTTTAAAAAAAATTATTTGTTGACTTTTTTTTTTTCATTAAATTGATGTTCTTGTTGTACTCCTTTACCAAAAAAAATTGTATTATTGTTGAATATTTACAAAAATCTGTGTAGATTTAGAGAGAAAAAAATGTCTAACACGTACGGTTTAAGCAAATGATCATATAAATAATATAATGTCAAGATTCTCATAAAAAAATGTGCATGTAAAGAGCTTCTCTTAGGTGTTTGACTATAGAATTTAATTAGGGGCTCAAAAATTTGATATTTTAAATTGAAATTTATTTTTTTTAAAAGTAGGATTTCAAATGTTTTAAGTTGTGAATTTAATGTAAAATTTAATTCATAAATTTATATTTTGTAAAAGAATATCTATCATTTTAAATTTTGCAATAAAAAAATTTATGTTCAATGTGATTAGATTATTTGTACCATGTGAAAGGATTATACTGTCTGTAGACTATAGTACTACTATTATTGATTTTTTGTATTAACGATTTTTTTTTTGTGAAATTATGTATATTTAAAGTTTGTAATGGTATATAATCACATATATTTATTTATAAAGGAACTTGAACATATGTAATTTATTAATAAGTGTATCTTCTTATGGTATTTCAATATGTATTGTTAACTATGATTTGCTGATTTGATAAAACTGTATAAGAGTTTAGAATTGAGGAAATGTTGATAGTTTTAAAAAATCATGAGGTCTTTATATTTACAAGGAAAGAATAATATAATTTAAAAAATCTAAATCACATATCCAAATAAAATTTTGCTTTCAAATTAACCTAATTTAAAATCATGTCCAAATGGACAACCAAGAATTTCAATTCTTTGAAAAAATACATATATAGACCATATTTTTTTCTAATTGAATTTCAAATTTGAACTTTGACTATCAACCTAAAAGTCCAAAAACCAAAATATAAAAACAAAAAGAGTGGCCCTAATGGTGCAAATGTTGATTCTAGCAGTACAATTTTTCCTTTGTAAGACATTTTTTATAGTATATAAATTTGGTTTTTTAAACATTCTTTCAATTTCATAGGACCCATATTTACATTTTAAATGACAGAATACGAATATAAAATATTTTTATTTTTTAATCTTTTTCGAAATATTTAAATGTATAAAATTATTTTTTACTAAAAAATATTTTAAATTCTTGATCTATTATTTTATCAAAATTTTCTTTTGTAAAAATTCGTATGGCGATCGGTGGCATTGATGGTCATTATGCATGTCCATTTGGGATGATATTAACTTTTGATGGTGGTTATGGGTAGTATCTTATGGTATAGTGGTTCACAATAGTCATTAATCGTGGTAGTTGATGACGACAATTGATAAATAGGAATGATATTGATAGCTAATGACAATAATAAATGGCGTTGACGATTAACAATACATAATGTTAACTAATTAATAGAAACAAAATGATAAACTCATTAAATCAATAATTATCTTTTTATTAATTATATTAAGTCAAAAGTTAACAATAAATTCAAACACATACAGTATTATTTTTGGAAATAACACTATCTACTTTGGAAGTTATTCCAAAATATTGATATTACTCTCGGCCACAGTTATATATCCTTTGTATTTGTTATATAAGACATGTGAATAATCCGTCATCGCTTCGTCAACATACATGTTTGGGTTATCTGTTTCTTCTCTTCGATTTTATGAGATTTATAAAATATTTTACAAACTTTTTAATTTAATTTTTTTAAGTCATTTCAAGTGTCAATTATGATTTACAATATTAGCCTTAATAAATTATCTTTTCAATTGCTTCAACTCTAATTTTACTATATCACCCTAATCAATTATTTTAAGTCATGTAAATACTAAAATTAGGATAAAACAAATGCAAAATTATAAATTAAGTCTTTCTTTTTAAATTGAATAGATAAAATTAAATAATTATTTCAATATTTTTCAACGATTATATTTGTGTCAAGAAAATACTTTTTTAAAAAATATATAATATAAATAAAATAAAACTTTTTATATATATATATATATATATATATATTACTTAAAATGATGTAAAAAGTACTATAAGTCATAATAATTGTCAATTTAAAATTTTGATTCTTGAAATTTCATCAATGCTGCATAAATTGTGACAGAGAGAGTAACGTAAAATGTAGAGACTATAAGGTCTAATAATTAACAGTTTAAGAATTTTAAAATATATATATAAAAAAACCTATCAGCATCATATAAATTGAGATAAAAAAAATATATGTTGGGTCCATATAAACACGGACGCTTATAACTAATTTGTATATACACATTAGATTAAGAGCCTAGGTCAGCGCAAATTCAATATATGTCATTTTATGTGTTTTAATTTCTGTGATAGAAATAAACTTAAAAGAGTTAACCAACTTTTTATATGATTTTTAAATGCATTAAGCTATTAATTATTTTGATTTATAGTGCTAATTTTTTTTATAATTTTTAAATAGGAAAAAAAAGTAAAACAAGTAAATTAAAATAGAAAACAAAAGAAAAAATCAGTCAATTGACCGACCCTAATGTACTCGATTTCCTCTTTTGTATCAAGTAAAAATATAATAATAAATTGATTGATTAATCGACTGATTCTAAACTGCTGAATTCCTTCTCTAAAATGGAGAAGTATAGATGCCTCTAGAAAATCAAAAGGTATCAAATAACTACTTATGCTTTAATTAATCCAAACAATAAACGACTTAAATAGAATAAAACAAAACAAAACAAAACAAAACAAAAATAATGCAATGATATATACATCTTAAAAAAGGCAAGAAGGAGCTATCAAAATGACATAATATAGAAAGCCACACTTATTTATAACCAAACCAAATATTCAATTACAAGCATGGAACACTAACCATACGGCTAGCTCCATTTTTTTAAAAAAAAAATTTAAGGCCCGTTAAACGTATACACTCGATATGAATAATTTTTTTTTTGGTTAACCGATTCGAGGAATTTGTACAACAAAGTCCAAGACATTAACAAAAAGACGAACTCGATCACATCTAAAATCTAGTGTGACAGGAGAGCCATTTAGTACATTTCCAATATTAAGTCTTGGATTTTCCTTCTTAATTGTTTCCCTAGCCAACTTTGCTGGGACTCCAAGCAGTTCTGGCCATGTATCTTTTTTTACTCCTACAATATGAGAAAAATTAAAATAAGAAACATTATATACTCATAAATAATATGGCAATATGTTATAGGAATAAATTATATAATAAGAGTTTTAAAAGTCAAACCTGGGCAACTGGACTGAGCCGTAAGAGGTTGAAACACTGTTCATACAAAATAATTTACATTAATATATGTAAATTTCGATAGAAATGCAATTTAAAATATGTAATTTTCGATAAAAAATTTGTTGAAAAACACTTTCGATGAGTCAATTGTTAAAATATTTTTACCAACAAAACATAAAAGAGCTAAGAAAATATTTTTCTTTCGTATCGAAGGCTACCTAAATGTGGAAATTAATAAGAGAGGTAAATGAAATAAGGATTAACATACTTGATGCAAGAAGCAAGAAAGCAACAATGAGAGTTAATTTCTCCATAATACTCTTTTCTTGTAATTATTTTGTTGTTTTGATGAGTTAGTTTATTATGGGGAGTATTTATAGGAGATACTTGTTCCTCTAAGCTGCAAATTACTAATTAATTTAATCTTGAAGAGATAAGCTTCATGATTTGCCGACTATATGTTAATTAATTTTTTTAACATATTTTGACATTTTGCATCCATTTGTCTTAATTCATCACTAAAATAATTGAATAGAAGTTGAGTGTACGTTTTACAAAATTCCGTATTGACTTAGTACTCATTTTGGAATGTTAGAATAAATTAAAAAAAATAATTATAATTATTTGATTTGAAGTTAAAATGATCAAATCGATCCAAACGAGCAGGGGCGGATCTAGGGAGCGGTGAGGGGTTCATCCGGACCCTTTCGGGAAAAAATTATACCGTATATATAAGGTAAATTTTCAATATTTTCGTGTATATATATATATATATATATATTAAACTTGAACCCCTTAAATAATAAGCAAAGTCTAGTATAAAGGTTGATCTCTTTTAAAATGAACCCTCATGCTTAGGGTTCGAATTTCATATTATTTTTTAGCTTTTTTTAATTATTGCTTTGAAAATTAAATTTTATTGATTTATTCTCATATTTATACTTTTATTATATTTCAAAACCCTAAATTAAAATTCTAGATCTGTCACTGCAAACCAACATCCTAAAAACAAATGACAATTCATATATATAATACTATAATTGCAGTCTAAATTTACTGACGAATATGATGAAAAAAAAGAAAGAAGAGATTTTCGACAAATAAAATATTTTTAATCGAAATTCATATTTTTATAATAAGTAAATTAGAAAAATGACTTCAGTATATATTTACTTTAGGCTTCAATAATTTAGTTTTGCATTGAAAAATGAGACTTTAAGAATAAAAATAATATTCTCTATCAAAGCAACTCATTCCCAATGTTTGAACTATAATTTTTTTATTCAAAATATATTAGACTCATTGTTTTATTTAGTAAGGAAAGAGTCCAAAACTATATAATATCGATAGAGTATTAATATATTGATGGAGTATCATTGAGAATTAGTCTTTAGTCTTATATAATATTGATATGGTGTCAATATACAAATAGGGTATCACAAAAATATATTTTCTACTTAATTAAAGTCTAATAAATAATTTTATGACTTTAATAATTTTCTCTTAATTGTTTTATTTCTTAAAAAAGAGCCGAAAACTATAATATATCGTAGGATAATATTGATATACCGATGGAGTATCACAGAAAATTAAGCTCAAACCTATATGATATCAATATGGTATCAATATATCGATGGAGTATCACAAAGAATATATTTTCTACTAATTTAAAGTTTAATAATTCTTTTTAATTGTTTCTTTTTAAAAAAAACACAATTATATATGATACAAATAGAGTATCAATGTATTGACAGAGTATCAGAGAGGATTAAGCTCATCCTATATGCTACCAGTATCGTATCAACATACCATTGGAGTATCACAGATGGTTAATTCATAGCAGTTAGGCTGACGTTGTGCTAACGTCATAGATAAACTAAGAGTAAATAGTTTGAATCAGGGGTCCACTAAAGATAAATAGTTTAGATTAAGTTCAAATTTGAGTAAACAATTTTACATTGAGTCTATTTTATGTAGTTTTACCAATAAATAAACTAAATTGAACTAAGAAAAAGAAAGCATAAACGAAGAGAGAGAAAAAAAACCTCATATTAATTGTTTGTATTTAGTTTATTTGGAACTCATATTATTTTAATATTGATAAATAACTGATGGAAGAGAAATAAAAATTTACCAGATTTCGATAATTTCTTGAAAAAAAAGATTTTGAACTTTTATAAATTGAGAATTCTTCCTTTCTATAGTGGAGCTTATTACGCTTTTTTTTTTTTTTTTTTTTTTGGTATTTTGTATCAATCATGTATAGGTCAATTCACCAAATCAAGTTAATATGTTATAGAATGTTTTATAACTTTTTTTTTAATCGCCATTCAAGATTTATTTTGTATTTTTCACAGGATATTCTGTTGTTTCTATTTGGATGATGCAATTCACAAAAATATTGTTATGCATCGTTTTGAGATTTGAAAAAGATGGCCAAGAGTGTATTATATATGAGAGAACGAGGTGAACAAGAGATCGTTATCTAGCTCTAACCAAATTTACTTGATATATTTAATTATTTTGTGATAATTCTCAACTCATATGAACTATCCTAGTTGTAAGATTTAGTCATTTCTCTTACGCAAGTGATGCAACTACTGTGAATAACTTGACTTCTAAATTTATCGTTTGCTCTAGGCTATTTAAAAATCGTCTCCTGAGAGGGTACACTAGATGTAGCAGCACTCAAAATCATTACTGCCTCCTAAGTGAACCACTTGGCTTGATTACACTACTAGAAATTTGATCTATTGTCACGGTTCGAAAACCGTCGCTATAGACGAAAAACCCGTGGACATAACTTATGCCCACGGTTTAGAGAGGCGCCACAACTGATTGCGTAGCAATAGATCTATTGCCACGATTTTTTCCGACGATTGCCTTAACCGTCGTAATAAGGGTATCTGTGGGGATGGTTTCTGTTAGAATTAATTGGCTATGGTTTGTACTATATTAGTACGGTTGCAAACCGTCGCAAAAAATTTATATCTACGTTCTTTAACTGTAGCAATAGATATCCCTATTGCTACGGGTTTATATCTATTGCTACGGTTGTTGCTATAGGTATTTCGCCACAGTTTACACTATATTATAGCACGGTTATAAACCATCACAATAGGGCTTATAAAACAGTTGTATGTCATAAGCGTCGCCATAGATTCTAATATTGCTACGATTTTTAACCGTGGCAGTAAGCGTCGCCATAGCTTCTTATATTGCCACGAGTGGCAGATCTATAATCTCAGTTTGACTAATTGTAGCCATAGATAACTCTTATTGCCACAATTGTGACTAATGCTGTTAATTTATTGAGTTACACAATAATTTTATAATAGAAAATGTAGAAATTGATCCTGAGAAGAAACTTTACATTACTAAAATAATAATTCAACAAGATCGATCCATAGTGTTGCTAATAGCGATAAAAGCAAAACACATGTACATACATACATATAAGTATGTTTTAACTATTACAAAAAGGTAAAAATACGTGCACCACATTGTTTTCGATCTTCAAAAATAAAGGATATTTGGAACATAGGTAATTAAAGTGAACAACCCAATTCATGCAGTTCCTAGCTAAGTCATCAGCACACAACACTTTAATTCATCCCTCCCCTTCTTTAATTTCATCACGCAGCACTTTCATCCCCTCCTTCAATTCCATCACCTACGTACAAAAAATAGTTGCAAACCGGCAATTCATTTCTATCCCAACAGAAAGATAGAGAAGCTAAAGTATACCAAAAATGTCACTTAATTGTCTAGAAAAATGTTAAGAATGCTTCTGAAATCTGCACAGATGTGTACACCTTGATTACTTGTTTAACTGTAATCTGATTACTTCTGAAATTTGCACAGATGGGTACAAATATGCATGTAAATGCTTCAGTCATGTAATAACAAGAATAATAATATTGGGGTATCACCACCAACAACCTCCGTCTCTAATGATCATCCAAGATGGGAAATCACTATAGATAGAGCTAATTAGTTTTTGCATCCATGTACAAGTTCCACAGTTTTGCTCCTTGTACAGTACTATAAATCGGATACAGACTGGAGTAAGATTTATTTACCTTTTTAAAAGAATCACTTGATTTACTTACTCGAATACTATATACTAAATGTAATTACTGATAAGTGAATGAGTAATTGGAGAAAATGCAAGGTAAAGAGATTCATCGCACACAATAACAACTCAATCTCACTATCATATGAAGGATCTATGGTGATAATGGGGCCGGAGGAGAAGTAGATATATATACGTCAAGTGAAGGAACTCTTGGGAGGAAACAGTTACATTATAGTACTATATAGTATCCTTAAAATTACATAAAAAGTGTCAGCTTCTGTTTTTGTACTTGTTTCAATATTAATTTATTGTTCAAGTTGAGAAGCATGATTCCTGAAGCAGTGATGTTCCATTATTTTACCTATGTCCTTATAGATATCGATCCTCCTGGTTAAACGTTCATGAAAATAATGATGGAAAAACTAGTAATATCTCAGCAAAACCAGCCCATATGCAAAACCATGAGACAACCAGCTATATATGTTACATATCCTCAGCAAAATCAGCCCATATGCATCACATTCACACTACCATGAGACAACCATGAGACAACTAGCTATATATGTTACATATACTCAGCAAAACCAGCCCATATGCATCACATTCACACTACCATGAGACAACCAACTATATGTTACATATACTCAGCAAAACCAGCCCATATGCATCACATTCACACAACCATGAGACAACCAGCTATATGTTACATATACTCAGCAAAACTAGCCCATATGCATCACATTCACACAACCATGAGATAACCATGAGACAACCAACTATATGTTACATATACTCAGCAAAACCAGCCCATATGCATCACATTCACACTACCATGAGACAACCAGCTATATGTTACATATACTCAGCAAAACCAGCCCATATGCATCACATTCATACAACCATGAGACAACCAGCTGTATCAACCAGACTAGATACTAGATTCTGGACTAGATATCAGATTCAAAACAATCAGAGAGGACATTTTCTGGATAAAATAATCAGAGAGGACAAAATACTAGACAACCAGATTCTGGACATTTTTAGTCTGACATTAGGGGTCGCAATAGAAAAGCAAACAAGAAGAACATAGAGTCTCAACAGATAAAGAAATAATGTTCAAAGAAGAAGAATAAGAAGCACCAGAAGAAAAAGAAAAAGAAGAAGAAGAAGAAGAAATAGTCGAAATAGAAAATTAGCAACACTAACCTTGTCCGACGGCTTGTGCAGAAGCAGCGTCTCTTTGTGATGGAACAGTCAATGCTGCAAGTATGTTAGGGTCAATTAATCCGGCATGCTGTAGTTGTGCAATTACATCGGCAATAACTTCTTGTCTCATAGTTCTTTTTTGTTCCTCCATTTGTTTCTCTATTTTTTGGATCCTTTCTTCCATTTGTTTCACTACACCATTTGTCGCATTTAAAGTTAGTTCAGAATTGCCAACTATTTTCTTCAAAGTAGTCTTTGTAACCCCCGTTTCGTATAGTCTTAGACGCCCAGGGTGTTCAGGACCCATGACTGCGGAAAATGAATCAACAGACTGGCCATTTGCACTCGATTGTGCTTCAAGTTCCTCCATTTCAGCCTAACAAAGCATATCCAACAATCAAAGTCTTGTATATAATTCAAAATAAAGAATTAATGTCATTGTAAATCTATTAATATACAGTATACATACAATTTTACTAGCAGTGTTTTCATAGGAGGCCTTGTACACACGGTTAGGATTCCTCGTTGTTGTGACCACAAAGAGCTCCTTAGACGATACAATTTCCTTCTCTTTTTCCTAGGCACAAGAAAATTGATATAAGAAATTGCTTAAATGATAGATTAATACTAGATACTAAATAAGAAAATACACCAATCTATTACGGATTACAACAAAACTCTTTTTGCCGGTAGTGTGTGGATTCAATAACTTTTTCCGATTCTTAGTATTTGTTTCCAACATCTTCTGCAAATAAATGAATCAATAATGTTAGTTAAGTGATCGACAATTTGGAAACAATCAACTTTAATGTATAATAAAGCTGCAACAACAACAATATCATAAAAGAGATCAGGAAAAGAATGAGTTGAAAGTTTTAGATTCCGAACTACAATTTACCAGGAATTTCTCAGACTTCCAATATTTGAGGAGTTCTTTGAACTGACATTCTGGAATATGGCCAGGCTTTTTGGACATTCGAACTGTATCATTGTCATGTGGGTCATAATAAGTTCTCTTCAACTCAGCTCTATAACTTCTCCATGCATCTCGAATTGTTGCCCGAGTCCAAACTTTTGCCGCATCAGGAATATTGTATTTCTTCTACAATTTGGTGTCAACAAGTTATCAAAGAGAAGTAAAATTGCTTTAATAATAATTAAATATTGAAAAGTCCAAATCTTGGTATAATCCCATAAATCCTTTTTAGTGTCCATGTTCTTCCAATCAAATATATCATATGGACAAAGGGCCGCATTTCTTGCCAATGTGCCTAGGAAGCTACTTAGCTCTGTTACGTCGTCTTCAGTAGGTCCAATCGGTTGATTTAAACCATTCAATAGGATCAATTTACGCTTTTTCCGGCTATGTACTTTAGGCGTCATCGTTCTACCTCTTGTATTTTTAGTGGGAACGCCTTCAACTACAACAAAATATGACTTAGAAATCATGAATGAAATAAGTAAGTTCCTAAGCTTATATGTTACCTTGTTCTTCAGGTTGTTCATCTGTTGGAGGACTAACAAAACTCATTTGCACTTGATCCTCAACAGGCTGCTTCTCAAAAGGATGATCATCAGAAGTTTGTGCCTCGTCAGATCGTCCATTAACTTCAGACTGTGGAGCTACTGAAACGACCCAAGTGTTTCGGAAGTCACCGGAAATTTGTTTTAGCTATATCTAAAACTCCATTTGTTATTTTGAAAATACGACTTCATATTCTTGTTTAGGGGGTCAAATGGAGTGAGAAATAGGTCTAACCCGAATTTTAGGGCAACCGTATCAAAATCCAAAATTTTCAAGTGAAGCCTTTTTGGAGGGTCTACTTTGGAGGGTCATATCTTTTATCACACAAAGAATTGGGTGGCCCATAATATATCCATGGAAAGCCCTGTGAGTTAGCTATCCAACACACTTCGTTTCACCTCGTTTGGAGTTCGGACGAAGAAGTTATGCCCATTTTCGTAATCTCCGCCCAGGCAGAGAATGCAAATTCCAGTGAGCAAATTTACTGTTCACCCGCCCCATTATTTTTTCTAAGTGTTGGAACCGTTTTTCCAAAGATGAATTTTATTTCCTATATAGCACTAAATCAGTTCCCATTCCTTAAAATATTTCCTAAAAGACATTTCCCACACTTAGAAATATTTCTCTCAAGAACTCAAGCCAAAACCCTCCAAAACCTTCATCAAGATTGAAGAGGTCCTTGTTCCAAGTGTCAAGCCTCCTTTGAAGACACTTCCAAGGCCTTCATAAGAACTCAAGGTATGTGGTGTTGAACTCATGGGTCCTTCCACCCATAGTGCCTAATCTCTAACTTACTCATTATTTTCATGATTTTAAGTGAAGATTTACACATTGGTCTTATTCATTGTATAAATTTTCTGCACAGTGAAATTCTAGCATGGGAAAGTGAATGTCTTGAACATGTTGTCACTCTAGAACTTGAATCTAAACTTGGAATTGATGTGGGGCTTTACATGTTGTCTTGGGAGTATGTCAAAGTGTTCATTGATGGTTGGTTCACTGATTTACTGCATGAGTTCTACTCCATTTTACACATTCTTTGATCCCACTGCATGCCCCCAAGGTATTTGACAAAATGTCCAATTATGGAATTATGAGGAATTGATGTTTTAAAGCTTGAGATAAGATATGAATGAGGTTACAATGACATTTTGATGGTAAACTAAACTCGTGTATATATTCATTTCTACATGAGAATTGCATTAGAGCCTATTATAAATTCCTATATAAAGTGTTGCACAACCATGCCCGGTTCGGGGGAAAAGAGCCGGATATCCATGATATGAGGGATAAGTACTCATATTTACCTAGGGTGGCAAGGTGGGATTGTCACTATCCATGAAATGGGGGATAAGTACTCATATTCAACTAGGGTGACAAGGTAGGATTGTCACTATCCATGATATGGGGGATAAGTACTCATATCCACCTAGTGTGGCAAGGTGGGATTGCCACTATCCAGAAATAAGGGATAATACTTATTTCACCCAGATGAGGGGGTTTATGCGTCATCAATTTGCTTGGCTCAGCTTCAGATATGATGCCTATTATGAAGATGGACTTACTTAAACATATTTGACTATACATTGATCATGCAAATGCATCTTGATTATATACTATGTCTAATGACCCAACTCTTGCATTTCGATTATGTATCTTATCTATTGCACCCCACATACTTAGTACATTCCAAAGTACTAACGTATATTTTGCCTACATGACGTTACTATGTAGGGACCGAAGCTACTCTTGATCTTTCTCTCCATCCACGTGGCTAGTGCGGTGCTTATCCGGGATTGTTGGTGAGTCCTCAATGATTCGAGGACTATGTTATGTTTCCTACTCCTGTGTTTTGAGATCTTAGCTTGTATTTGTATTTGACTATGAGGGGAGCCGGTAGTATGTCATGGCCCCCGTTCTATCGATATATATAGAGGTGTACGTTGGACATGTATTTTGCAAATGAGCTTGACTCTTAATCTATGATATTATTTTGAAATGGGTTGCCCTTAGTCCCTAATTCCCTTTATTTAATGTTGATTGTACTTCCGCGACCGATGAAGTGTGATGACAAGTTCGAGAGGCTTGTTTGGGGTTCCTTCGGGTTCCTCATTCACCATGTCACGTTTAGGCCCTAGGCTTGGGTCGTGACAGCTACTGGTTGTTTTTCAATTAATTTTAGTAGTTGTTCTTTCTCTGACTCTATAGCTTCAACTACTTTATTTGTTGTCAACAACCGTCGCTTTTTATTTGCCAAGAATGATAACGATCCAGGTTTAGCATATGCCTTATGTTTTGCTTTTTTATTTCTTTTTGGTGATTCTTGTTGACTCATGACTATCAAAACCTGCATAAAATTAAGAGTGATAGTTAAAATATAACAGAAAATAATTTTTCAATCATTCAATAAAAAAGTTCTAGCTAGGCAAATATGAATAACAAGCAAGGGACTCAAGTTGAAATTGATTTCTTAACAAGCAAGTTCTAAAATGAATGCGTATCCAGATTGCAGGAGATGGTGGGGACTGTCCAAATGAAATATCAATACAAAGAGGTGGAGATGGAGGATGACAAAGCTGCAATCAGTAGTACAAACAATCAGATGGACCAAACAGGTTAGGCTGCAGAGATTGGTTTAATGTTGCTTCCTGAATTCACAAAATCACTGGTCCAAATGAGATATTAATGTTGCTTCCTGAATTCACAAAATTCTTGTATCCAAAGTGTGGTATTAATGAGATTGGTTTCTGATCACAAATCAGTGGCATTGCAATGTGGTGAATGGGAACAAACCAAATTATATTTTCAAGTTTAACAACTGGTGGTTGAACACAAATGGTTTTGTGGATTGGGTTAAGAGAGTTTCACAAGCATTGTGAGGTTAGCAAACACACTCAAATCTGCATCAGCAGATAAACCCATGTTGTCAAGGACAACAACTGCAACATTACCACCATTATTGCATTTCCTCACCAACCAACCCACATCTTTCACTAGAACATTAGCTCAAACAGAAGAAAAGAAGAGTCTTTTTCAAAGATTTACTGTAGAAATTCATCTTCTTGCAAGATTACAGCTTCAGTTACCTTGGAACTTTAAATTCTTTAATGCACTCAACTGGTGGCCTAACAAATTTTAATTACAGTACAAGAAAATGAAATGGACCAGCAAAGTATTTAGTTGAAGAAGATGAGAGATCAGAACCTGGACCAGCAATGTTCCAAAAAGAGATCAGAACCTGGAGTTTTGTTGGTCCACTATTAAGTTGAAGATTCTCCAGAGAAACTTTGAAGGAAGAACACTGAAAAGGAATAAAAGAGAAAATTAGGCTTAGTAATATATCCAACAATACATAGCACGTGCGTATTATTGAAATGGGACTAATTTAGAGACAACTTGAAAAAAACCACATTAATAGAAATGGAAAACAAACATAGAAAATAGAATCCAATCGACATTCGTAATTGATAAGATGCAACTCAATAAGGTATTCATTACTCATTGAAAAAAATGAAGAAGAGAATATATTTGAAGTAGGTCGGAAGATCCTTTGTCAATCATTGGCCTCCATCCAATCCCAATCAGTATCATCGAAGTCATCTTCAATTCCTCTTCCGATTCTTCCAAAGGTATATCTTGCGAATCGTGTGAGATGGAAGGCGCACCACCGTGCCGATGAAGACCTATTTGGAGACCAGAAATGTTGACCATCGTCCAAGCTTGTTGAAATGCCCTACATTCAGAGAGCCATTACCTCAAAGTAGTTAAAACCAATCAATTTTACTCCCAAAACTTCAATCAAAAGCTCAACTAACACAATAATACAAAACCCCCAAAAAGGATATAGCATCTAAAATTACCTGTAAGAGAAAATCAAGAACAAGAAGACGACTTTGACTCTGTTTCTCTAAGTTTGACTCTGTTTCTCAAAGAAGAAATCTAGATTCTTCTTCTTCAACTACTGCATGTGTCGATCTCACTGAGTCGACTTCTTCTTCCTCGCTGAGTCGCCAAGAGAAAGAGTGAAAGAAGAGCTACTGAAGGAGGCGGAACTAGGTGCGTTATAGTGGAGGAGGGAAATAATGTGAAATAATGTTAGTGGAGGAGGGAAATATATTTATTTTCCGGGATTTTTATTTTTTGGCTAAAATTAACCGTGGCCATAGTTAATCTATTGCAACAGTTACAAAAAACTGTGGCATTAAGAAATTTATAGCCACGGTTAACACACTAATAGCACGATTTATTTTAATAATTCTATTGCTACGGTCAAATATATATTGCCACGGTTACAATGGTGGCGATAATCCATCTATTGCCACGGTTGTATAACCGTTGCCAGATAACCGTGACAATATACCGAATTTCTAGTAGTGTTACATAATCAATCATAGGACGGAAGACTTAATTCAAGAGTATAAAGAAAAATATAGTGGGCTAATCAATCCACACTAAATGGAATAATAATTTAAACCAACAATCTAGTTCCAAATCAGTCCACTATCATTAGAATAATTCGACACGGGACAAGTCAAGTAAATAAGAACATCAGATCAATCCATTTATGTTTATGAAACCTCTAACTCTAATGTCTAGATGATACCAATGACAGGTCCGTGGCAACTCTAAGAAAAGGAATACTCTACAAAATGGTAAGGATATAATAGAAAATAGAATGCCTTCAGTTATGACTTTAAGCTATATATAGACTCACATATGTATCTAGAACCATCTAAGAGCTTCTAATTAACTATTCACTCAGTTCACCTTACTAACTAACTAACTGAATTATAACTAACTCAATGAAACAGTAATTTCACTGTAATAGTGAAAATGAACTAAGGGGGTGTTTGGATTTGCTTTTTAAAAGTGGCTTATAAACTAAAAGTCATAAGTTGAGAATACCTAACTTTTGGCTTTTTTCTTTACCTTTTTAGCCTAAAAGGGTGCTTTTAAGCATTTTTTGTTGTTCCCAAATACTTTCAAAATAAAAAAAAACTTAAAAGTCAAAAATCACTTAAAATAAGCCAATCCAAACATCCACTAATGTTATAGTAAAAAACTTGTAACTAGTTGTAGTTACCTTCAACACTTCCCCTCAAAGCTGAAGGGTGTATATTATTGAGCACACCAAGGTTTTTATTATATGTAGATGTTGATCTTGATCCAACCTTTTAGTAAGCACATCAACCACCTATTGATGAGTAGGCACATACATAGGTCTCACCAGACATGTTTTGATCTTGTCCCTAATGAAATGACAATCAATTTCTATGTGTTTGATTCTTTCATGAAATATGAAATTGGCTGCTAACTGAATAGTATACTTATTGTCACTAAATATTGTATTGGGTTTATGAATGGGAACATTTGACTCTGCGAATAAGCCTTCTAACCAAGTAAGTTCTGCTACAATTGAGGCCATGTTGCTATATTCTCCCTTAGCTGAGCTTCCAAATACAATGTGTTGCTTTTTTTGACTTTCAGAATATTAAGAATTCACCAAATTACGTTACGTATCCTATTACAAATCTCCTTGTATTAGGACATGCAACCTAGTTTAAGTGACACCAAAAAATAAACTTGTATTTGCTGTGGCTTTTAGCTAAATACATTGACCTATAGTGCCCTTCAAGTATCATATCACTCCATTTGCAGCTTCTAGATGAGATTTATTTGGGAGTTGCATGAATTGACTTAATATCTACGCAGCATAATTAATATGAGGCCTTGTGATGATTGCATACATCAGGTTTCTAAACAATCTTTGATAGAAAGTAACATCTTTCAAAATAACATCTTTATTTAAGCCAACAACTTTGTCAAACTCAAATAAAGTGAATTTTATGTTAGCCTCTAGAGGATTAAGTGTTGGTTTTACACCAACCAATCTTGTCTCAAAAATCAACTCAAGTATGTACTTTCTCTGATTTAGTATAATTCTTTGTGTAGATCTCAACACCTCAATGCCTAAGAAATATTTAAGTTCTCCTAAATTCTTAAGCTTAAACTGTTGATATAACACCTCCTTTGCCTCACAAATCATGGTTGTATTATCTCCAGTAATAAGTAGGTCATCAACATATACTAGGATAATAGACACCCCTTCCTTTCTTTTCAAGATGAACAAAGAATAATCATAGGAACTTTGAGTAAAATTTGCAATTTGTGGTGTTGGGATGAGCTTAATATTTCATTGTTTGGATAGCTGTTTAAGTTCATACAATGACTTAAGTAGTCTGCAAACCTTCTATTGTTCTTCTTTTCTGAATCCCTGAGGCATTTTCATATACACTTCCTCATCTGAATCCCTTGTAATAATGTATTATATACCTCCATTTGATATAAATATCATCTTTTTGAAACTATCAGAGTAATGTCACATCTAATAGTTATCATTTTAGCTATTGGTACCTTCTGGCTGACTATAGACTTTGGCCACTAGCCTTGCCTTGAACCTTTCTATTTCCCCATTGGCCTTATGTTTAATCTTGTACATCCATTTGGATCCAATTGCTTTCTTTCAAGAGTAGATCAACCATCCTGAAAAATACTTTTGATGATTTTTATCTTTTATTGATGATAATATTGATATTGAATATAGTGAATTCTTTGATGTACTAAAAATTATATGGTGATGCACATGAAATCTGATCATATTTATATGAGATAAAATTTGTTACTAGTAAAATTTGAATTCTTTAGTTTTGAGTTAATTGAGGCTAAGTAGTTGATAAAATTTCCAATGAGTATTTCAATTAAAAATTAACCGTAGAGATTTAAATCACAACATCATCGAAGCAACAAAATATATAAAATACTAAAATGATCCCATGATGGCAGGCGGAGGAAATTTGAGGAAGTGATGAAGTAGCTTAAACCCAAGCTCCGCAACTAATTTGTAATGACACATATTATTAAGTAATATAATATTTTTTTTTTTTTTAAAAAAAAAAGCAGCTTAACCCCAAGCTCCTTGAATTCATGCTTACTGCATGCACGTGTATGCGTCGATATAATTTAAGCACTATTTTTCGAAAATTTAAAAGAGAATGTGTAATGGAGGCATACCAAATATAAGTTTGTGAAAAATATTTCATTATGTCTGACTAATTGGATGCTTTTAATTTTTTTATTTTTTTTTGGTATTTTGATTGTTCAGGAAGGATCATGATAACCATCTATTTCTATTTTTGTTGTCAAAGTGAATAATTTTAATAGACTATGTATCAATGTTAATGCGGAATGCCAAAGTGGAAAACAAAGTTAAATAGAGATGAATTGTGGTGGATTGCGACATGCAACATTTTCATTAGTTTGACTATTAAATTATAAAGTATAAGATTTTTGAGGCATGCCAAATTTTGAATGCATTTAGCTTTTGTTCACACAAACATAGCAAAGTCGTACGTCCATTTCATCAGCAGTAACCTTTTCAAGTAGCCCTTGAAGGGCTTTATCAACTTTTGTCACAACAGCCAGAGTCATTTCCCCTCATTTGTCCACTTTATAAATGTGCTCATAAATATCTTCAGGTTGTCCTTCTACAACAACTCTAGTGATGCCAGGTAAATCCACCACAATCAAGTCAGAAACACCATTCTTTTAGACCATTAATATCAAAAGGTTGTTAGATATGCCTTTGCCATGTACAACAATCTCATATGTAGCAAGGAAGAAGGAGCTAGCAAGATGACATAATATAGAAAGCCACACTTATTTATAACCAAAAATATTGGGATTACAATTTACAAACACGGAGCGCTAGCCATACGACTCCTTTTTTTTATTCTTGGATCGAACTAGTTCATGTAAATATTCGATACGAATAATTTTTTTTTTCCTTAACCAACTCGGGGAGTTTGTACGACAAAGTCCAAGACATTAACAAAAAGACGAACACGATCACATCTAAAATCTTGTGTAACAGGAGAACCGTTCAATATACTTGGAATATTAGTTAGTTTTGGATTTTCCTTCTGAATTGTTTCTCTAGCCAACTTTGCTGGGACTCCAAGAAGTTCTGGCCATGTATCTTTTTTCACTCCTACAATATGAGTAAAATTAAAATAAGAAACATTATATACTCATAAATAATATGGCAATATGTTATAGGAATAAATTATATAAGAAGAGTTCTAAAAGTCAAACCTGGGCAACTGGACTGAGCCGCAAGAGGTTGAAACACTGTTCATATAACATAATTTAAATTAATTTCTATCGAAACGCGATTTGAAATATGTAATTTTTAATAAAAAATCTGTTAGAAAACACTTTCGATGAATCAATTGTCAAAAAATCTTTACCAACAGAACATAAAAGAAAGTAAAAAAATATTTTTTTTCTCCGTATCGAACACAACCTAAATGTGGAAATTAATAAGAGAGGTAATTGAAATAAGGATTAACATACTTGATGCAAGAAGCAAGAAAGCAACAAGGATAGTTAATTTCTCCATAATACTCTTTTGTTCTAATTATTTTGTTGTTTTGATGAGTTAGTTTTATGGGGGTATTTATAGGATATACTTGTTCCTCTAAGCTGCCAACCACTAATAATTAACTTAATCGTCAAGAGATAAGCTTCATGATTTGCCGACTATATGTTACGTAATTTAATTATATATTGACATTTTGCATCCATTTGTACTTAATTCATCGCTAGAATAGTCGCATAGAAGTTTGCGTGTACGTTTTGTAAAATTCCGTGCAGACTTAGAGCTGATTTGGGTCGATTTTATTTTAAGTATTTTTAAGTTATGATAGTTTTTAAATATTTTTGGAGCGATTGAGTAAATTAAAAGAATACTTATGAGTGTTTGGTTTCAAATTAAAATGAATAAAATAAATCAAAATTCAAAAGTCAATTTAAATAAGCACATTCATATAAATAAAATACTATTGTTGTTGTTAAAAAACATGAATTTATCGACGAACATGATAAAAAATTATAAGATTTTCAATAGATAAAATATTACTATTTAAAATTCATATTCTTTTAGTAAGGTAAATTAGAAAAAAATGACTTCAGTATATATTTGTTTTAAGATTTTCGATAATTTAAATTTGCATCAAAAAATTAAGAATAATAATGTATTCCCTATAAAACCAACTCCACCCCAAAGTTTGAATTGTAAATTTCTGATTTAAAGTAGATAGACTTATCATTTCTGACTTCACATCATCTTTGTTGATAAAAGAATGAATACAAAAATAATATGAATATGGAATATTTGGTAAAAAACATATAGTTAAGACACTTTCTTGATTGGTTTTAAAATTATTTGAATTTTGATTATCCACTTAAAAGTCCAACGATCAAAATATAAAAATAAAGATAGTTACTCTAAACGTGTAGACATTATAGTACACGTTTTTTCTTTTCAAACATTAAAGTACAAGTTTGGTCGTTTTTGATACACAATCTTCTACTTTTATTAATTTTTATTTATATAATATATACACTTGTCATTTAATTTAATTTTATCAGACATTTCTATATGTCCTTCAACTTTTGGATGTATACAAGTAGACATCTAAACTCGTATAAAGTTGAAGAAGTGGACACACGCGTTCTAAGTGGCATAGTACATGTAGAATGAAAATTACTACAGACGTCATGCATGATATGTGTGTTTACTAATCCAATTTTACATGAATTTAAGTATTTACTGATGCATACTCATAATTAGAGAATAAATTTAACAACCAAATTAGTATCTTTCACTTTTTAATCTCAGAAATAATATTTTCTATCGGTAGATTTGTTTTAATAAATATCATGAATTTAAAGAAATAAAAGAAAAAGAAGGATTAATAATATACGGTTAGTATAAGTATCAAAAAATTTAACTGACATATGAGGAAAAAAAATGTTTATTATCTAATACAAAGTTGATGAGTGTAAATAATTTTCACTCTAAATAAATAAACTAAATATGATGACTGTAGTAATAATTATGTGCAAATTATTGCATAATATTTTTGTTCTTTTTTTGAAAAGAGAAATAATTTTTTTGAAGTAAATAATATCGATTATATTGAAAAAATTAAAAATAAATTAGTGAGTAAATTTTAATTTATGATTTCCTAAAAATCAGTTAATATAAAAATGTGATAACTAAAATGAAGCAAATTTACTAAAATAAGTAACAAGATATATTAAACTGTTCATAATTTAATACTTGATAAATAACTTTACACAACTATTAAAAAATTTTCAATATATGACTATAATTTTGAAAGGAGCAAAACTAAGCAAAATAATCAGATACCATTAAATTTAATCACTTTATTTTTATAAATTACTTTATTTAATAATTTGAGATTTATTTTATTTATATTAAAATAGAACTTGTTTCTATTGGTACTGAAAAACACGTTTTCAAACAACTTAAAAGAAATTAACAGCAAACATTAATTTATCATCCACATGGAATCATATTTAGTTCCATGGTGCTGTTTTTCATAGATCTACATGGAAATAATAAAAAAATTAATTTCGAAACAATATTTAAGGGTATTGAATTATTAAAAGTAATTCTTAATTACTTTTTTTCGAATTGCGACTTGAATAAATAATGACCATAGGTGACAAATATTTGTATCACATTTGTGGATATTTTCTTTAGATACATGAATGTTTTTTTATTGAGAAATTAAAATAAAGTTTTGGTATACTTTTAATAGATATATAAAATGGTAATTTACATACAAGATTGAAATTCTTATAAAATGTCAAAAAAATTGTCTTTTATTCTGAAACTAGATGGGGGTGCCCGTGCGGCCCTGGGTTTGCTGGCGAGTGAGTTCGTAGGGATGGTGTTAATTCTGAGAATTATGAACGTGGAAATGGAAAGAGGAGGTAGCTTAATATTACCAAGGCGTGTTTGGAGTACGACAGTACAACGTAATACATATTGCAGTTAATGTACAGGGGGGGTTTGGCCGGGAGGGGGGGGGGGGAGCTGGGGGGTTGTTGTGGCGTTCAGTGTCGCAGCGGTGTCTCGCTGGCTGTGACCATCCTTTGTTGTTGCTGGGTGTGTTGTACCTGATAGCAGTCACATAAAAACGTCAGGCGGCAAGCTTGGAGAGAGTCTGTAAATATGCTATGTTGTGAAAGAAGGGAAGGTTTAAATTTGCCTTGTGTGCAAGGAAGAGGCGAACCTGTCCATGGTGTTGTTGTGAATCCCAAAAGCAGGAACTGCTGCGTGATGCTGGTTGTCTGTCTTGATGCCTGCGCTCAAAAGTCCAAAGTTTTAGCAGGTTGTGCCAGGAATAAATAATGCAGATACGGCGGAAGCAAAAGTTAGTGTTGGTGCAATGAAGTTAAGTTTTGATGATGAAGCAGCCAAGAGGGGCACAGTCAAGCAACCAACTTACTTGATCCCCTGTATCACAATGTATGAGAGGGTTGTAATGTTTTCAAGAGGTATTTAAAGTGAGGCTTTGGAAGCTGCCATTTGTTTGGGCGCCGGAGTGGCTACCACTTCCTTACCTGTACATTCCAAGTGAAAGACCAGGGCAATTCTAAGGCGAGGTGTGTGTAAGAAACAGTGTAGTGGGAGGTATTGTACCTTGTAGGTGCAGCGAGCAAAAGCCATGATTGAAGGAAGCGTCCATACCTGCAGGTGCTTCAAAGGATGAGCAGTGCATGGGTTGTTGTGTCATAGGTTTGCGGTTTCTGGATAGACTAAGTAATAGTGCATTTATCTAGCAAAATATTTGACCATGTTTTTAACTTAAGCACTTGTTTGAGCCCTTTACATGATACTATACCAGTAAAGTAAGGGAGAGCTGAGAGGTGTTGTATATGGAAGCTGCACCCTAGGTGAGAGTATTTTCAAAACCTGACCTAGACAGTGGTATGCACTACTCAGTTATAAAAATTTAAGGCACCTACATGTGGCAATCGTAGGGGTGAAATTCAACAACTGGAAAAGCTACAATATACAACCGTCAGATTATGGAGGCCGAAGGTCGGTCTAAGTGATGCAGCAACAGCAGAGGTTATAGCAGGAAAATTAAGTGTAGAGATTTCAGGGAAAACTAAAGCCGAGATAGACGTAGTGTCAAAGAACTTACATGCACAATTCAATTGTGGAAGTCCAACCCCAGCAAAATTTCAAACTAACTGATTTCATCCTCAAACAACAATCAAGACTCATGCAGGGCAAAGGATGTAGAAACACCCAACTCAGTTCACATGAGTGAGTCATTTTGATAAGAGGAATACACAATCTTGCATGTATGCATGTGGCAGAGCACGAAACCACAGTGACAGCGCAGAGCAACCAATTTAGACGGACCAACAGAGAGGAAGAAGACGACGGGAACTTACTGGGGTGTTGTAGTAGTGTGGCGTCTGGAACTATGTACATATTCATTTCCTGCGAGCAAGGAGCACCCTAAGTTGTACGCCAAGGAGTGTAAGCAGAAGTAGGAAGAGTGTAAAGAGAAGTACCTTAACTTGGAGTTAGGAAGAGCAGAAGGCGTGACAAAAAGAAAGCTTCCAAACCTGCATTTAGTTGGAAAAGTGAACAGCCAGGTGGTTAGTGATTTGGAATATGCATTTGAGCAAAGGGTGGTGCAAGTAAGTGTGGAAGGAGATGTCAGGAGCTTGAGGAATTATTTGGCACTCCAAAACCTGATAATAAATCTGTGAGTGACGACTCAGGCATTCACTGATGGCTGCCATAACATTGGTTTCTCGGAAAAGTCTGTCTCATTACTTTCTGCAAAACCGCCTCTGAAGGTCGATAACTCTTGACCTTGCAAGACCCTCGAAAACCCACTGGCTTGGGAATGGTCTGCTGTTACTCTGGATGAACCTTCAATAAAACATCAGAAATTACATGACAATTACTTAGCTCAAACACAAGTCTTATAAGCGGTGCAAGATACTGAATAGAAAAGATAAGGATGATATATCCACCTTCCCTAGTAAGGACAGATGAATCTGGTGATGAGGGCAAAATATTGGATGTGGGCCTTTTTGTCCTTGCAACTGGAGGTGCATTAAGTGCAGGAGGGCTAAGAGCTGGTTCTATTTCCCATGGTGAAACACGGGCTGGTCTTGGAATGCTAGAATTTTCATCCCACCGAACCTTTAAAAATCATTAATGAATGACTTTCACTATGACATAAGGTAAAAGAAATGGTCAAACCAGGAAAATAAAGTCGAAACTACCTTCGGACATCTCCATTTAGATTCAAGCCACCTTTGGGGATCAACATCTTCAATGCCAACTATCGTTCCAGTAAACCTATAACATTGTAAGTTAATTAAATGAGAGAATTGAATAGAAGATACCATGCTACAGAAAATTTAAATCAACAGTCTAAAGGATAAACAACCAGTCACCAAATGGCTGTCATTTTTTCTGTCAATTTGGAAGTCCACTACACAGGTCAAGATTACAACCAGCAACTCACAGTTTCAATAGTAAATAGATGACTTCTATAAAATAAACTGCAGCATACCTCTGCTCTGGTGCTTCTTCACCTTCAAACCTCATCTTAAAAACCTCATTCCAATAGAGTAATTATTTTTCACAGATTCCATATAGTGGTCATATGGAATTATGAACTCAGCAGGACTTGTCCTGTAACATAAACAGTAAGGAAGGTTAATCCTTTTGTCAATGTTAAACCAACAATAACTCAAGTACCCACTTCTTTCCCTACATTCCCCAATAAATGGACATAAAAGATACCAATCAAAAAATAAATGGGCTTAAGAAGTATGTCAAGTTACTGATATTAAGACCATCAAACATATGAAGAAGCCAATAATTCCAGTGGGTAACCGATTTAGATAAAATGATATCCAAATGCATAGAGGACAACCAATGAGACAACATGTACTATAATAACAATTGCTGGAGAAATGCAAAAAAATGTTTCCAAATGTATAGATGATAAGCAATAAAACAGCATGAGCTATTGATTCCAAGTTTCCAAACCTCTAGAGAAAGACTAAATGTAACATGCGACTTATAATCAAAGATCTCTAGTTACATCCTTTAAGTCGGTGCTTTATTCAGTCATTTCAGACCAGGTATACAGCAAGCAAGAGAAAGACAAACAACAACATTCAATTCATTACAGGAGACATCGAAACATAATTGAGAGGCATGCAACAAAACGAACCTTCTAAGAGAACGAATTTGGAACCCAGGAATGCAAGACGGAACTTCTACAAACCAAGAAGCAATATGCAGACCACACCACAGAACTTTCAGCACACTACATTGTCCAATCTTTCCAATACAACCTAACTCCAAGTGAGTACACTGAGGCACAAATTTGGGGGTAGAATCAGAAATCATCCACCCTTAAACAACAATCGAAAGGCAATATAAAAACCACAGAGTCCACCGGCGGCCATGCATGTCAAAATTTGGGGCTAGAATCAGAAAGCACTCATCCTTAAACAACAATCGAAACACCCAACTCAGTTCACATGAATGAGTCATTTTGATAAGAGGAATACACAATTTTACATGTATGCATGTGCCAGAACACGAAACCACAGTGACAGGGCCAACCAACCAATTTAGACGGACCAACAGAGAGGAAAAAGAGGACGTTGGATGTACTCACCTGGAAAGAATCCCTGGTGAAGACGGCTCTGTGCTCCAGCAACCCGACGGAGAAGCAAGAAGTGGAGACAAACCGGAGGTGGAGCTTCTTATACCTCGCGCAAGAACGAAGAAGAATAGCCCTGAAGTTGGCCGTAACTACGATAGTGCCATTAGTGCGGCAGGTTCAGAAATGACCACGGGCGAGGAAGTATTTACGGGGATGCCACTGAGCGTCCCACCAAAAGTGTCTCTTATTATTAAAGAGAATATATGAAATTATAGGGGCTATCTGACTACTGTCATGTAACATAAGTGTTAGATCTAACACATTTTTATAGTGTGTCCTAACAATAATTGTCACGCCTCGGGAGGATATCCTTGGTGTGTTTGGTACTCAAAGATTATTGCTAGTCTGCGAGCGAACCACTTGGCTCCACCACTCATTCATCAACAGCGGAAGACTCAGTTTAAGCACAAGAAACATACTAGTGGATGTCATCCACCAATAACTCAATGTAATAAGAGTTTGAAAGAAATGATAATCCAACTCAATTTGATATAGTGAAAACAGTTTTGAAAAGTAGAAGTCTTCAAAAGTAAAACATCAACTCTAATCCATCGTTGTCTATGAAGCCTCTACCTCTAACATCTAGATGCATGGTACCATGACAGGCCATGGCTATCCAACTCAAATAACATAAAATACTTAAAACAAAAGGGATAAAATTGGTATCCTCCGAATGCAAAGGAGGACTCACCAATTAGTTGTAGGAAGATAAGGTCCTCAATGAAGCGCATGTTGATAACCTCTTATACCTGTCTCTATATCATAAAATGATGCAACCCAAATGGACGCCAGTACATGGAATATACTGGTATGTAAAATGGCTGAAAAGGAATAGGTATAATAAAAAAAACTCAAATAAAGGAACTCAAGAGGCTCAACTTAGTAAAACATGCAAGTTTAAGAATAAAATCATGCTTTGGAAATAAACTCAATAGTATGCAACTCACGTCAAATTGTTCAAAATTTTATAACAAATAATGCTCCTCAAAAGATACTCTATACGCAACTTAATCAAATCAGTTATGCAAAAATTTGGGAGTTTCTCCAACCGACAGACATCCCACCACTCTTTTTGATGGTGCACAACGAAGATGACCTCGTTGCTCGCCCGTCCATTACTTGCCAAGGTAAGGACGTCAACATAAACATCATGAAATCATGATCTATCATCCCCGTCCATCTTTTTGGGACAAGAGTTGCCAGAACGTGCTGCACAATTATTCTATGCGGGCAACATAGTTATGGGGTTTGAGTTATTTGTACTCTACCCAACTCGGTGCTCAATACTACTCCCAAAACATCCTCTTTAAAACTCATCTCAAACATCATCATCATCATCATCTTCCATCAGTAAATATATTTTAAAAATTATTTACATCATCATCAAATATTTGTTCAAAATGTCAATTAAACTCAGTGCTCAATTTCATCAAAACACATTAAAACATGCATCATCTCAGCAAGACTCTTTCTGAATCAGTATTTATGCTCAAAAACTCATGTTATGCAGACCCAGTAAAATATGCTCAAAAATTATCTGTACGTAACATGCTCAGTGTGAGCATCGATCTCCGTTGTGAAATAATGAGTAAAATTAAACATAGTTCTCAATTAGGATTCATGCGAATGAAAATATGAACATACAACCAATCAAATACTCAACTTCAAGAACATCATCAAGATATTATAGTATACAAGAAACTCATTAAGACAATAGAAAACTCAGAAATTTAATTCAAGAATTTAGGGTAAACTTCGCTCGAACTTAATTTCAAAGAATCAACATGTGGGGCGCGTTTTCTAAGTTTGTAAACATAGTCTTCGTACTCTATCTGCTTTCCATTAATGCGAATTCTCATTATCACTGTTAGCGGGTAAGCCAAAAATCGAACCGTTAAGGACTTAAAATTGATAAATCGAAAACTGATAAAAATTATTTTATTGGTTTTTTTTATTAGTTTAGCATATTTAAAAATAAAAAATCGATAAATTGAACCGATAATGGATAAAACCGAATCAAACCAATTGATGCACACTCCAACTATTTAGTGAGCATTTCAATTAAAAAAATAATCAACATATAATGTTGATATTCTATAGTTGTCATATATAACTCCAGAAAAATAATTTTTTTCAATGATAAAAATAGAGATATTCATTTGAGATATCTAATGTGATGAAGTAGATGTGTGAGATGAAAGAAATTATGTATAATTAACTGTTAATCTATCATTCAAAGGTCCTTTTGGCTATTGAATCATCTGAGATAAAATCATTATATGCAACTTGAATTTTTTAATTTTATTTTGTGCTAATAAACATAAAAAAATCATAAATTATAAAAACATAAACATACAATCTTACCAAATAAGTAAAAATTCATAATAAAAGCATAATGAACTATCATAAATCTATTTTAAAAAGTTACAACTTATATTAATCAAACTTTATTTATTTTAATAAAACATAAAATTGAACAGAATTAGTTGTAGTATAATACTCTTTAATATAATTTTCCTACATAATACATATAATTTCCTCATGTTAGAACATGTATTTAATTCTTGATCAAATAATCGAGAAAACGAATTAACGTTTTTACCTTAGAGCTGTTTATTGATTGATATAAATTTAATTAATAATAATAAATAAAATTGACATTGATTTGAAGTAATAATAAATTTGTTATGTTAAGAGTAATAGTTATATCGGCTATGAATAGTTGAAAGGTTAGTAAAAGTAATAATATCAACTATAAATTTTGTTTTCCTACAAAATAAATAATTGATAGATAGAAAGTAGTGAAATTTCTTTTTTACAAAATATAAAAATGTAGGACAACTTTTATATACACAAAATAAAAAACCATGATATAAAATTTTTAAGTCAATCTTTTCGAACTTCGACGAATTAAATCTTTTCGAACTTCGACGAATTAAAATTTAGAAATCGATGTCTTGCAACTTGGTGATGTTTCTCAGTCTCATTGCCCAGGCTTGCTTTTTTTAACTCTTTCTTAGATATAATTGATAAATTATAACTAGTTTTTATTATTAATTAATGTGTAAATTGTAGGAGTGACAAAATCTAGATGGCAAAACTTATGGGAGTACCAGCAAAATTGGCTAATTCAGAAGGAAAATCCAAGACTAACTAATGTTCCAAGTGTACTGAATGGATCTCCTGTTACACTGGATTTTAGATGTGATCGTGTTCGTCTTTTTGTTAATATCTTGGACTTTGTGGTACAAATTCCCGTCGTTGGTTAACGGAATTTTTTTTTATTTGCATCGAGTGTTTAAGTTATATCCATCTACTTGGTAGTTCGAAGAAAATAAATGGAAGCGTATGGTTAATGTCTCCATGTGTTCCAGTACTATTAATTGGAGTAATAAAATTAGTGTGGATTTTGATTTAAATTAACCAGATTATTTTGTTTTTGATTGTTAATCACTATCTTTTATTTTATTTTAATCAAAGTAAATATGACTTTGTTTTCTTTTTAATAGTTTGGAGATTTCAAAACAACTCTTGAAATGGATTGAAAGAAAGAGAAAAAGAAGATTTTTCAATCATTACATATCACAATCTGAGCTATGATAGAGCTTAATTGTGAAGAAATGTAGAAAATGGAAGGGAAGAAGGAAAAGTTCTTTTCACATTTTTCATGAAAATAACAACTAAATTAGTACTCAACATCAGCTGGTTAATGCAACAACCGTATGCACATAAAGCAAATACGTTTCATACTAGAAGGAATTACAGAAAAAAGGAGCTAGTTGAGTTGTCTGTATCAATTCTTGGTCGATATGTCTGATTCAGCTGCTTGATTTTACTATATTATTTTTATTAATTATTTTTGTAACTGTTTTAATTATATTTTTATAATATTACTCTTAATAAATTATTTTCTCAGTTATTTCATTTATGATTATACTATATTACCCTACTCAATTATTTTAAACCATATAAATATAAGAATAATTGTACTGTGATAAAACATACACAAAATGATACATTAGGTCTTTCTTTTTAAATTGGCTAAACTAAATTAAATAACATCACATTGAGATGGGGAGAGTAAGATACATTATTTCAAATTTATGTAAAACCTGCTTTAAAATAAAATAACATTTAAAATATTATTATCTATTTAAAATACGTAAAAGACATGTGAAAAAATTAGTTGAGACTTAAAATTTTAGCGGTGTCACATAAAATGAGACAGAAAAAATAACATGTATTTTGAAAACAACATAAAAAATACAGTAAATCTGAATAATTAACTTTAAAAGACATGTAAAAACAATTAGTTGAGTTTTAAAATTCTAATAGTGGCACATAAAATAGGACAGAGAAAATAAAATGCATTTGGAAACAACTTAAATTTTTTTAAAATAGATATAAAAAAAATCTATCAATATTGCATAAATCAAAGATAAAAAATATATATTGGGTGCACGGATCTTTATAAAAGTAGAGATGCCCAGGACTTACTGGGTTAGAAGCAGGTCTGAGTAGGGGAAATAATCCTGATGGAACTAAAATCCAAAAACTAACTAATGTTGAAAAAAATAGTGAATAGTTCTATATGGACAATGGGTTATTCTAAAATAGAAAATTCTTGAGAATAGGGAGGCAGGATCGATTTTTACTTCTATGAGGTAGTGGTAAAGTCTGCATACATTCTACCTCTCCAGACTCCACTTGTGGGATTCCACTGGATATGTTATTGTTATTGTAAGGAGGCAGGATCAACTCCCTGCGAACACACCTTCAAATCTCGACGTAGCTAAATCTTTCTCCACATCTCGCTTGAATGAGACCTAGAGGCGAAGATTTTGGACGTTCTATGACAACAACTTGATATTCAGATATGGTAATAAAAACGTATATATATAATATATCACAGATTTGACAGATAACTCGTGATTTACTTATGAATTATAAAGTAAATATGTGAATGTGAATATAATTAACATTAAAAGAACAGCATAGCGTGAGCTTGTAATCTCACTAGGAATTAGATGTAATCATCATTTGTAGAGATGAACTATAACAATAGTCGGAGTAGCGCAGAGAAGAGCTAAATAAAGGTTATGCAGAATATACTAGGTGGCTTGGTCTACAGGACTCACTTCTCAAACAAAAGGCACAAATCAAATGGTTTAAAGAGGGAGATTGTAATACCAAATATTTCCACAATATTCTGAGGGAAAGAAGAAGGAAGATACATATTCACAGAATTAAGAATCATAAGGACATATGGATAGAGGGAGATGAGACAATTGCCCGGGCTGCCACTAAGCACTTTAACAACTTCTTCAATAATCTTAAGCAACTTATTAGTAACTCAGACATCACCAATTGCATCCCTAACCTCGTCTCCAATCAAGACAATAATTTTCTTACCAAGATGCCTGATGAAAAAGAGGTTCATGATGCAATTTTTAGTATGAGTAAGGACAGTAGTGCAGGGCCCGATGGTTTCAATGGAATCTTCTTCTATCAAACTTGTTGGTCTATCATCAAGGAAGATATCATGGAGTTTGTTGCAGAGTTCCTTAATAATATGGCAAATATCTGTGACGGGAACTTACAAAATCAATGTGGATGGTAGCTATAGAGAGAACGGATCTGCCGGTATAGGGGGCATCATTACAGACAGTGATGGAAATTTTATATCGGCTTGCACTTATACTGAGGCACTGGCTACTAAGTTTGGCTCTATTTTTTGTACGGATAATGATCTTGCCAACTTTACTCTAGAGATATGGAGTTATGGACTCACTGGTGATGGCAGATATGCTCATCAACAAAAATACCAGCAACATGAAGCTGAAGAAGATCATATGTGATATTAATATTATCAATGGAAGAGCATCTGTGAATATTTCCCATTACTTTAGAGAAGCTAACTTTATAGTTGATTTTCTGGCTAATATGGCATCTGCTAGTGGAAGAAGAACCTTTTATGCTTCTTTCCAACAACTTTCTAAAGAAGTCAAAGGTTTTATTCAACTAGATAAATGGCAACTTCCCTCAATGAGAAAGAGATATGATAAGTCTAATTTTCGTTAGCTAGTCTTTTTTGTACTTGCTTGGAAGGATTCTTACGTTGATCCTTTCCTGTGTTGGAGGTAAGGTTCATGTCCCCTCCAACTTTGTATATTTCTTGGATTAATGGACATGGTAGGGGTCAAGCCTAACCCCCCACATCAATGGCTCACAACCAATTGGTGATGGTTTTTTTTTTTTTAAAAAAAAAAACTATGCCGATTTTATGGTTATTTAATTTATAAGGTCGAGTACCATGCTCTACGACACATAAATGAAGCTGATCCCCTATAGGTCATGTACACTTTTATTATTGTGTAAGTTTATGATGTATTTGAGTTAATCAATAACTGTGTGGCCTGACATTGATGTGAATCACCTTGTGATGATCATACTTGAGTGTTGGGTGAGCTGTTAGTGATACAGTCAAGCTTGTAGTGGTTATACCTGCTGATTGATGAATTATTGCTAGGTGTTGCATGTCTAATGATATGGTTTGATGGAAAAAACCACTAAATATATGTATCTTAAAAAGAAGGTCTAAGGGTTAGAATGTTATGTTTGATAAATGAAGATGATTAGATAGTATAGAATCTTCAAATGGATTTTGTGACTTCTAAGTTTATGTTGCATGATTTAATCTTGGCAGACCGATGATGCTTACCAGTATGTGTAGTGTATTGATGCTATTCTTGCAACATCCTTTTTTATGGTGTAGATGTATTGCATGTTGACTAGAAATCTCTTATGTGAAATAACGAGTAATCATTTTTTATTTTTGTATTTTCTTTGATTTTCGGTGAAAATTTGTGTCATTTCTTATCTTATTCAAATTAGAGGCTCTTGTACATATATACTGAGACTACATTGTGGGAGATGGTTGTTTAGTTTTGATTCTTTCCGTATTAAAGTTATGAAATTCATAAATTTCATATTAAAATGCCCATGTCATTTATTTATAAGGTTCAAAAACTGATTTTCTACATAGTATTGATTGTATGGTAAAAATTCGTCTATCTTATTGAAATAAGATAGATTTTCACACGATCCCATAATTTGAATCATGCCATATAAGAGACATCCCAAAATTTAAGTTTTAAAATGCAATATTTAAAAATTCACTACTATTATATTTTAAAATCATTAATTCATATCTAGTATTTATTATTATAACTAGATAGTGGGGCCCGTGCGATGCACGGGCGGTGGGAATATTAGGCCTGGGTAAATGCGTGTCAGAGTCGTGAAGTACGATATAGGCGGGGAAGCAATAAGTCATTAATGCCAATAACTCTTACACACATTATGATAAGGTTTGTTTTTGGTGTATGACTTTGTTTTACAATTATGTGGTAGTAATAATAGAAGTATTCCATCCGTATGCGTTTGCACCGTTGGGGGGAGCTGCATCCTGAGCCTCTGTACTGGTGTGCACTATCGGAGAAGGATGGAGTTGTTCATCGCGCAGGGCTGCAAGCTGTCGAACCTCATTTGAAACATTACTGCTACACGAACAAATTGTAGAAGATTAGTGTGGCGCCTAAGACATGTAAACGTGATAAAGGAAGAGAAGCAATCCATGTGCAAAATTAACCCATGTTGGAGGAGGTGAAGCCAACAGTGGAGAATAAATCTGGGGAGAAGAATATCCAGTAAAAGAGAATTAGAAAATGCAATTTTAAACTTCTAGAAAGCAAAACTACAGACAACGAAATGTTGCACTGATCACAGATGTGCCTGTGGATTCTCCTGTGATCTTACAACGTAGAGAATTCAGAAACAAATATTTCAAGGGGGCAACCATTGGCACATACGAACCCCACGAGGAAGAAGAAACATAGAAAGAAGCAATCAACAAATATAGCAACAATGATCCCTCAATCCCAAGCAGGTTGGGGGCGCTATAAATTGTCACAGAATATTTTTGCTCCATTTAAACTCATTTCAAGACCAACAGCAAACAAAATAAAAATAAAAGATATAACAATGATAAAAGGAAAAACAGAACTGTACGCGGGGAAGTACTTACAATAGGATCAGGGGTGTCGTGTTGCCTGCACATGATCCACGGGACGCCTGGCTGCCCACACTGCGTAGGATTTACCGGGTGCTCCTAACTGCCATTCCATGGGTCCATATTCATTCTCAATCTGTCAAAAGTTCCAAAAGAACAAAATCATCAATATCCCTCATGTTTGTAAAATCATAACCTCTGTGCACCAACAACAAATGCAGCGAGATTGCTGATATGAGCACTTCTGAACAACCTGAGATAGAATTACTAAGTTTTGGGTTTTGACCAAGTATTGTGGTGGTCTATTTTAGGTTTTCTTTCTAATATTGGGTATCGTTTTTGGTTTGAGGCATAATTAGTTGCGATCCAGTTTTGGATCGCAATGGATCGACTATTGAAGTCAAGCTTGTAAATAGACGACTATGGGTAGAATTCAGGTGCTCAGAGCAATGGGGTGCACAAAGTTCAAAGAGAAGAAAGAAAGGGGAGCTCTTCATAGTGAAGCTCAGGTTTTTTATTTTGCAAGCAACCAGCTAGGTTAGACAAAGCAGTGGAAGAACAGCATTAGTTGATGCATTGTTAATAGTAAGCATAAACAGGATGAGAGTAGTGTCTTTTCTCACAATTGCAGATGAACGTGCAAGTGGATAGGCTGCGAACCGCTTCAACATCATTTGAGATAATGACCTTGCCATAATATAAGAGAGGATTTGCTCAAACTCTTTCGGCTGCAGCAATAATTACATAAGAAAAACATACAAATCAGTTCTTGGTGCTCACTCTCAAAAAGATAGTAAAAAGCCTGAGCTACAAAGCATACTACCCCCTTATGGGACCAATGAAGCTAAACTATCAAAATTATGTTCAAACAGAGACTAATTTAAAATGCTTTAGTATTCAAATGAATAGGGAGCCAAATGGACTGTACTGGAGATAGTAGATTCATATAATTGACTGCTATTAGTACAGGACTGAGGCACTTCTGCCATTGTAAATAGTAAAAAATGGATTCAAGTTTATCACTACCATTGTTTTTAACCTTGGTCATACTTACAATTTTTTATGCAAACACTTTTATTTTCTTTGATTTTTTATCATAGCTTTTTTAATCTTGCATTTTCCAAACTCTGTTTTGAGAAACACTTTTCTCAAGCCGAGGGTGTATCAGAAACCACCTCTCTACCTCTCACAAAGGTAGGGATGAGGTCTGTGTACACGTCACCATCCCCAGACCCACTTGTTGGATCACACGGGTATGTTATTGTTACTTGTTGGTATTATCACAGACATCCCATCTCTATGACCCAAGAATCATATCAAACCACAACAAAAGTTCAATGTAATATGTGATCCGAGATTCTTTAATTTCAGATTTGGGTTAAATACAACATTATATTAACACCAAATTCGTAGAAGCAATTCCTCAAACACCTATAAGCATAGCAAAAAATGGAAAATTTTAGACATCCATTTCAGCAAACGATAAAAAGATTGGCTTTTGATATTCAGTACCCACCCCTCCAAAAAAATTTATAGGTAAAAGAAACAGGACGGGAAATTCTAGGTGAGAATTGAATCATTTGCTAAGGCTGTTAAGTTGGGAGTAACTGAACCAGATGAAATTCCTGGCTGTTACTATTTTCACTCTCTAAACTTCAGCTTTACTCTTGTTATAATCCAGCAAGCATGTTTAATTTATATGATACTTGGTTTTGTAGCCAAGGAGGTCGTCCAGTCAAAGATTAAAAGGAAGAGAAAAATCAGAATTACCGTTTCTTCTCTACTATGTTTGGGAAGTTTGAGAACCCCACTTTGACTTGTACTGTTAACCTGACAGCCTGGTGACCCTTCTTGGCAGAGATGTACATTAAGCCACGACTTTTTTAACAGAGAGAATAATAAGACAGAATTAATCTACGAATTATATGATGCAAGCTTTTAGGTAAACAAAGGTATGAAGCTAATGGAATACCTGTTGTGGCATTGATGGATTTTCAAATAATGAGTATTCCCTAATATTGATCCCAGGTCCAAACTCCTCATTTGACATTTCCTTCAACATTACATTAATCTGCACAAATAGAAAATCAAGAAAGGTGAGAAACTCCAGGCAGCAGCAGTGTTGTGAAATGAGAAATGCTTTGGAAAACACTTCAAGTCCACTGGGACTTTTAGCACAAAGCTCAACTGAAGTATGGACTTTAGTATAAAGATACACAATGAAGAATATATACATACATATAATGTTAATGTGGCGCAAGAAATAAGTACCAAATTCATTCATAATGTTTTCCTTGACAATTTTTAGTAGTGCTCGAATCAAGATAAAACTCGAGGGCAATGATGTTCATGTTAGTGCATTGCCTACACTAAAGCGCAGCTTAAGCGATGCGAAGCGCCTCCCTGAGCTTTTTTGAGCTTCAAGGCTTAGGCGTTTATTAAATGAGCCTGCGACAAGATTGACCAGCAGGGAGATTCATCAGTCTCATCTTTGACCGTTTGATTACTTCTGAACAGTGAATTAGAATGCAAAGAAGTGCACTCCAAAGAGCAACTGCTTTCTCGTATAGCAATAGTAAGCTCTAGAAAAAGAAAAATGAACTTGAAAAATATTACTATATCAAAACATGATGGATGGCGATGCTGCACCAGGCTTCCCTTTATAAGGACGCAATGAACCTTCATCAACCTTTTGATTATTTTGGCAGATTTTAAATATTGGTCAAAGCAGTATAAACCCCCTTTATTTATAAGGAGATTCTATCCAATTATCAGCCCAATGCAGAAAGGAGTAAAGAAAGAAGAGTTGAAGACAGTCACATTTGTCTGGACAATAGGACAGGGAAAGAAAATCCATACAAGAGACCAACTGGGACAGAACCATTCTATCTTCTTCTTTCTCTTTTTGTTCCCGCCTGCCGAAAGCAGAGATGATTTGCTAATCCGGACAAAACTGTATTACTATATCCATGAGATGGAACCAATGTTAACTTAACAGTCCTAGAGAGAAACTGATTACAGTCGTGATTTTTTGAATTATTGACATGGTTATATGTTTGTATGACCATGGTGCACGGGCCAGCTTTCACTCACCTCTACTAAATCCATGGGATGCCTATCACCTCCCACCAACAACAAGTACCAGGAACAACCCCACGGCTAGGATAGATGGGAGAATCGCCTAGTGTTTTTGGAGAGCAACAAAACCAACCTTTAACTTCTAACTATCAAGAAACAGGAATCAAAATTCCAGAAACTCCACATTCACATGTCAGAGTGATACCATACATTAAAAAGAATGCGAAAATGATTCATTGGCCATCGTACAGAACAATTTTTCGTGTCAGTTATTTTTTTGATTTAGTCACAGTTTCTCGTCATGGGTGAGTACATCTAAATATTATCACTTTAAAAAATGAAATATGTACCTCAAAAACATGATCCAGAGGACAAACAAAAGGTGGCCTTGTCAAAGAACCTGGCAGAATACCAGGATGTCCAAACCACAACCTATCCAACCTTGCACCATAGTGGCGGCATCACCTAAAATCACAAAGAACAACAATCATCACAGAGTACACTTTTGGGGCAACGATGAAAGGTAAAGTAATTAACCAGCCTAGGTGGTTAAAGGAACAAGGATTCCGAATCATGTCAAAATGAATCTAACATTCAAAAATAGTTCTGCCAGTCTTATTACACATAAGAGCAAGGAATTGTGGCTAACATATTATGTGAAGTATCCATACAAAAGACAATCCTTTATCTTCTCATTTTATAGTGCACAATACATGGCAGAGATAGAGAGTTCACAAAATATATGAAGCATGTAGGATAATAAGTAAATGGTCAGGAAGCATCTCACCAAGGTACGATTCAGCACTGAAGCAACAGCAAGTGCAGTCCTTATTTCACATCGTCCACAAGTTGTCCCTTTAAGAGATTGACATTGCCAAATGGAGATGCTGGAGCACCAGATGGATCAGGTGGAGAACTGCAACATCTATCACAGAAATTTTTACCATGATTGTAGGTTTAGACACTGTGAGTAAGGTGGATCAATTTGTATTGTGGTGCTGAATTTTGTTGTAAGTGATGTGCCTGCATAGGGAAAACGTCTCTTTAATAAGGTGCGAGTAAATGTGGGTTCAACGAAACAGGGGTTTTTCACTCATATGTACAGTACTTTGAGTGTAGTTACATACCGTTGTACTTTGACACTCCGACCCTCCTTGCGAAAATGATAGGATGCTTTGGAAACTGTGCTAGGAGTGTGGCGCCGTCGTCGTTGATAAGGCGCTCTTCCCATAGGGTGAACGTGAAAGCTTGTTTGCTGCAACTTTGATCTTTCAGCATGTAAATATATAGAAAGGAAAGAGTCGGGGAACATGAACATTCGCAAGAGCTACAGGCAGGGATTGTAAATATTACAGTTCCATCACCATGGATCGCACATGTATCAGTCATGTACAGTAAGAATATTGTGCTTTCTAATCAATCCGAATAGAACAATAACCCCTACAGGGCTTTCATCCTCCTAGTGACATAAAAGAACATATCACCTCAACAACTTTCTCTTGTGCTCTACCGAAGATAATCATAGTCACGGCCACAAGAGTTGACATCATCACGAGTTTGAAGAAGATTTAATCAGACAATAACAAAGTATTACAGTTGGTATAGACATTACAAACATCAACCTACCACAAGCTTGTATAGTAGGAAGGTAATATGCAATAAAACAACAATATGCAGCCATATTAAAATGACACCTGCTAATAGGAGGTTCCGAGATTTTAATCTGATGGTTGGTGCAACTTTTAAGGTCCCTGAAATTATGGATTTAAAATTTAATATTCGTCTAAGTTCTAGTAGGTTTGCAAACTCTATCTGCAGCTGCTTTCGACTAAGCAAAGACAGCAAAAATCTCTCTAACACGCGAATATTCCTAGGCATGCCGTGTAAGAACCACCACTCCTCCCAGTTCATTTTATCTGAAGTTACTGACTGCGCACTATATTAAAAATAAATAAGTATGTTGACATGTAAGTCCAGTGTATGCGAAGTAGCAAAACTACTCGCTTAAATAAGTGGTGGTGATAGGTCTGGGTCTTCCTAATTTTTTCCTCCTTATACAACACTGAAACATCTGAAAAGAATATGTAAGTTTCAAGTTAAAAGATAGTGTATTATACCACAATGAGCAAGAGAGCAAAAGAACAAAAGGAAGTAAATAGATCTATCCACTCTACAATTTCTTTAAAAAGAGCACAACTTCTTCACATACAATACCTAAATTTAACAGCTTGGAGAACAAACACCCACGTACAACAACAACAACATACTCCGTGTAATCCCATAAGTGAGGTTCGGGCAAGGTAAAGCTTAGGCAAACCTTAACCCTACCTTGTAATGTAGAGAGACTGTTTCTGATAAACACTAAAGCTAATGCAGCACAGTAAATTTCCCAGCTTTAACTACCCTATAAGCAAGAATCAATGAAATTTGACACAAGAACTATTCAAACAACTACAGAAGCAGAAAACATAGCAAAAAATCCAAACCCCACAATTAAAAATCACAACTTCTTCAAGAAAAGATAAAAGTGTTAAGTTAAAAGATAGTGTATTATACCACAATGAGCAAGGAAGCAACAGATCTCTGAGAAGCCAAAAGGGTCTCAGCAATTACAGCTTCAAGGGCAGACCCCACCACCATTTTCCCCAAAACAGCAACATCAGACGTCAAACTACTCAACTCCATTTTTACAAATAGCCCAAAAAAATCTCTACAAATGCAAAGACACGAAGAAACAGAGAGTTCAAGAACACCCTAAATCCCAAAATCAGAACTTTCTGGAAAAATAAGTTAGAAGGGGGTGTGCAGGGTAGGGTAGGGTTTGACTGTCCAAAGGGGGATTGAAGAAATATTTTGAAAAAAAGGAAACTTGAAAGAAGATGTATCTCATTAGAAAAAGATTTCAGTAACATTAAAAGTCAGCTGTACACTCACAGGAGGCAAATCGAACTTAGCGCAAAGCAAACAACATAGGTTACAACGGCGGACATGCATGCTAAATTTTTGGCCGAGAATCAACGACCAACCACCTATTAATGCGTTAGGAAAACCTTGCACCAAGAATTCATGGTAAACAAACCCAGACTACACACTGAGGAAGCAAAATGCAACACTAAAGCAATAAAGAAATACTTTTGATCCGCAACTTATTTAGAAATAAACTTACTGCAACTCCTTTTAGATTGAACAATTGCTTCTTCTTGTTAAATGCAATCATGAGTTTTGCTAGTTGATGTACATAATGTCCTGTAATCATACAATCCAAAATGTGATTAACCATGAACAAAAGAAATAAAAATACCAAATACTTTTCCAGATTGTCCATGTTGTTGTTAAATAGGCAAAGGTTGTGGAAGCATTTATGGTTGATGGGTGGGTACCTTTTTGAGAGTGCACTATGCAGATTGATAAACAAGAATGATGCTAAGGTATGTGATCAGTAAGACCAACTTGAAATACTTACATATTCAATCAATGAAGAGCCAAAAAGAGAATTGTTGGGCTTCGTTTTGGTAACTATGTGAATTAGTAAAGATCAATGTCACAACTATCTCTTGTTATACGATAAGAAGTCAAATAAAAGAAAATGAGACATTGACCAACCATAGCGTGCAATCGCATTGCTCTCAAAAACAGGACCAGGCGGTGTTTCAAGCACAGGAACCTATAAGATCAAGAGACACCTAGATTAGCAAAATCTTGTCAAGTACAGGAAAGAATCAATCTACACTATTCATAAGTATAACATACCTTTCCAATTGGATTCATCTTAAGAAACTCAGGTGTCTTGTCTGATATCATTTCAGATCTGACTGAAAATCCAACCAGCACGACAAGTAAATACAAAAATCGAAATGTAATTTGCCCTAATCTGGAGAAAAGTAAAAAGCCCCAAAAAAAATGAAACTCAACAACAAAAAGTGCAGCAAAGTAGGAAATAAAAGTCAAGTCAAACAGTATGTGAGCAGCGTTAGAAGAATTCGTAGTGTCCTGAGCAAATTTGATTCCATTTATAATTGTTACAGACACAGTCTTTTGAAAGTAAAGTGTACTACTAATGTCGTATGACAGCACCGTGGAACCAAACAACGGCCTTTACGGAGAAGTTAGGGAACAGCAAGCAAAGGAAAGACAAACAACAACATTCATTTCATTTCATTACAGGAGACATCGAACCGTAAGTGAGAAGCGTGCAACAAAACCAACCTTCTAAGCGAACGAATTTGGAACCCAAGAATGCAAGACTAAATTCCCACAAGGGAAGAAGCAATATACAGAGCAGGGAACTTTCATAGTCCAATCTTTCCAATTCATTACAGGAGACAGCAAGCAAGAGAAAGACAAACGACAACATTCAATTCATTACAGGAGACATCGAAACGTAATTGAGAGGCATGCAACCAAACCAACCTTCTAAGAGAAGGAATTTGGAACCCAAGAATGGAAGACGAAACTTCTACAAATGAAGAAACATTATGCAGACCACAGAACTTTAAGCACAGTATATATTGTCCAATCTTTCAAGCAATATACAGAGCAGGGAGCTTTCAGCACACTACATAGTCCAATCTTTCCAACTCATTACAGGAGACAGCAAGCAAGAGAAAGACAAACGGCAACATCCAATTCATTACAGGAGACATCGAAACATAATTGAGAGGCATGCAACAAAACCAACCTTCAAAGAGAAGGAACTTGGAACCCAAGAATGCAAGACGAAACTTCTACAAACCAAGAAGCAATATGCAGACCACAGAACTTTAAGCACACTATATTGTCCAATCTTTCCACTACAACCTAACTCCAAGGGAGTACACTGAGGCACGAATTTGGGGGTAGAATCAGAAATCACCCACCCTTAAACAGCAATCGAAAGGCAATATAAAAACCCCGGGGTCCACCGGCGGCCATGCATGTCAAACTTTGGGGCCAGAATCAGAAAACACTCATCCTTAAACAACAATCGAAGCACCCAAGTCAGTTCACATGAATGACTCATTTTGATAAGAGGAATACACAATTTTACATGTATGCATATGCCAGAACACGAAACCACAGTGACAGAACTCACCAACCAATTTTCACGGACCAACAGAGAGGAAGAAGAAAACGTTGGATGTACTCACCTGCAAAGAATCCCTGGTGAAGATGGCTCTGTGCTCCAGCAAGCCGACGGAAAAGCAAGGAGTGGAGAGAAACCGGAGGTGGAAGTTCTTATACCTCGCGCAAGAACCCAAAAGAATAGCCCTGAAGTTGGCCGTAACTACGATAGTGCCATTAGTGCGGCAGGTTCATAAATGACCATGGCTGAGGAAGTATTTACAGGGATGCCACTGAGCGTCCCACCAAAAGTGTCTCTTATTATTAAAGAGAATGTTCATAAATTCTTATGTATGATATATTCTTTGCGTCAGAAATAATAGATTTGAATATGTATAATATCAATATCGACACATGCCACTTATCCTAGTCAAAAAAGATGAAATTACATTAATAAAATTCTTATTATAATGTGTTTGACTGTCTTATTTTAGATTTTCATAGGATTTGATTTGAATGATTAATCTAGTCAAATATTAACTATTAAGGTAAAGGTATCAAAAGAACAAAGCATAACAATATAAATATTCTATTAATATGATATAATAGGATATTTATATTAAAGAACTTCTATTTAAATAAAGATAAAGATGCATTTTTTTGTATAACATGCAACCAAGAAAAGAGTATAACAAATTAAAGAGAATACAATAGTATACTATCTTATAAATTGTTTACCACAAAGAAAAATTAAAATTAATTAATGATATTTTAAATTTGAATCTTACTTATTAAGTCATTCAACTTAAAGATTACACGATATGAATGTGAGTTTAATTTAGTCAAAGTTTGAACAGATATCAAACATTAAATGACAAATAATACACGAAAGAATGATGAGTGAAAAAGAATCTAAGTTCACAGTTATCACACAATATATAAAGTCCCTCCCTCTCCTTTGTTAGAACACAAAGCAGATGAACTAAAAAAATAACAACACCATATTTCTTATCTTATCAAAAACTCAATTATATCTTTTTTCACTTAATCATTCCAAAACTAATGGCAACAAGAAAGAATTCTCAATTTCTTGGGGCAAAGGATCAAAGCATTAGCTCCAATGATCTCCAATTCGAGTTTGATGAATCTGATACATGGGAAAACACTAATGTTCCCAAAGAAACTAATGTTGTTCCTCATCACTCTGAGTCAAAAAGATTGGTGTCCTCTTTGCGTTTCTCAAGAAATTCAGCATCACCACCAGCACCAGCAAGATCGTTGCCCATGGATGTGCCAGATTGGTCAAAAATCCTAGGCAAAGAGTACAAGAATGATAATGTTCGAGGCAAAGAGGAAGTGGATGAGGATAACATAATCCCACCTCATGAATATTTAGCGAAGAAAAGAGGGCCTTCATCTTCCGTGCAGGAAGGTTTGGGGAGGACACTTAAGGGAAGAGATCTGAGTAGGGTGAGGGATGCTATTTGGAAACAAATTGGTTTTGAAGATTAGCAAATTTGCATTTCATGAGGCGTGGTGCTTGTTAAGTCTCACCAGTACTATAGGTATCGAGTAGAGAAATCATTTAGTGTTTTTCTCTCAGAACTCGTGATTCTTAATCATATCATTGATCACCAAGCCTCGTTCACCTTTAGATAGTTTTGGGGGTTTTGATGGAATAATGTGTTGTGTTTTGTAATTTTTGGGAATTTTTTTAAATTTAGTTTAGACTTCATATCATGACTTACATAAGTTCATGGTATATTCATAATCCCCATTATCAGTGTGTAATTTCAAACTTTTAATTTAAGTAATGAAATATAGAATTGCCATTTGAATGTTTTTGTAGGCGTTTGGACATGGTTTGATTGAGATTTAATTAAAAAAATATATATTTGAAGTTAACCTTTAAAAAGGGTTTTAGAAATTGAAAATAATTTCTCTTAAATTTCATTTGGCACTATTATGATATGGAGAATCATTTTTTTTTATTAATCAAAATTTCGTTTCATTTAATTGCTTGTTGTGATCATGATTTAATTTGCCATTTCCTCCAACTCCATGAACAGATGATAGAATAGAACTACTGAAACAATATCTAGGGTTACAAACAATTTGTTTAGACAGTCTTCATTTAAAAAAATACAAGTTTAACACTACTAAACCTTAATGACAACTAGTTGAATTAACTAAATGGATTTTCTTTTTCTGTTTGTTCATATCTTTAGCTAAATCCATAATGATTTCTAAAGATAGAATTTGTTTTGAGATAATTCCCATATCTTAACTTTGTTGTCTGGATAGAAAATGATCAAATGACCTTATAGAGTTAATTAAGGGTCAAAAACACATTTAAATCATCCAAATCTTTTGAATTTTTTTTTAAACAAAAAAGAGCGTACATATATCATTAGAAATTAATCAAGGTGTGTTTCGCTAACTTTTTGGTGATATATAATTCAGGTAGAAAGCTCACGCTCTCAATAGTACAAATACAACAACAACAACATACCTAGTGGAATCCCACAAGTGGGATCTGGGGAGGGTAATGGTAAGGTATGCGTACATTCTACCCTCCCCAGACCCCACTTGGGGGATTCCACTGGGTATGTTGTTGTTGTTGTTGTTGTTGTATTTGTACTATTGAGAGCGTGCGCTTTCAACATGAACTATATATCACTAAATAGTTAGCGAAATACACTTTGATTAATTTCTAATGATATATGTACGCTCTTTTTTGTTCAAAAATTCTAGACACGTGGCAGTACTCTACCGTCTTTACATGGAAAAATAATTCCACCCTGGCTAATATAATTAAATTATTATTAGGTTAAAAAGTTAAAGATTAAAATTATCATCGCATAAATTAATTTATTCAAATAGTAACATCTACTTTCTTAGCTATGGTCTCATCTCTGTCGTGGCATTGATACCTCCAATAACTTGAGTCTAAAGCTTAAGAACTCTCTCTACAAACCGCAGTGCAAGATCCTAAAAATGTTTGCATTCATCCTAAAAGCTCTTCTTTTGAGGAATTCTAACTACTCTACCAGTAAGGAAGCAATGTGCAGAGAAATAGAGAGGAAAATGAAGAAGACTGTATATTTTCTTATGTATAGAAATGTGTACAGAGAGCCTTTTATAGAGGTTTCAATAACTACCTCTTAACAACTTTAACCACTTCTAATCAACCTACTAACTACCATCTTAACTAACTAATTCTACTTAACTACTTGGACTAACAACCTCCTCAACACTCCCCCTCAAGCTAATGGCTTGAAGAGGTTTTTGAGTCCAAGTTTGCTAAGCAAATGTTCATGAGCTGTCCTTCCAAGTCCTTTTGTTAAGATGTCAGCCAGTTGATCTTTAGTTGATACATGGGCTGTTTTGATCAGTTTTTGGTTGATTTTTTCTCTCACAAAGTGACAATCAATATCAATGTGTTTGGTTCTTTCATGGAAGATGGGATTGGCAGCAATTTGGATGGCTGCCTTACTGTCACACATGAGTTCAATAGGTTGCTGAATCTTAACTCCCAGTTCATTGCATAAGCCTGTAAGCCATATAATTTCAGCAGTGCAGGATGCCATACTTCTGAACTCTGCCTCAGCTGAACTCCTTGATATAGTATCTTGTTTTTTTGACTTCCAAGATACTAGAGCTCCACCAAGCTTCACCACATATCCAGTCACTGATCTTCTTGTCTCCAAACATGCTCCCCAGTCTGAATCACAATAAGCTTGGAGTTGATGATTGCTTTTGACAGGCATGAATACTCCTAGTCCAGGTGCTCCCTTTAAGTATCTTACTACTCTTAATGCTGCTTCCATATGGGATTTTTTAGGCTTGTGCATATATTGACTCAACATTTGAACCACAAAAGAAATATCTGGTCTTGTCATTGTCAAATATAACAATCTGCCAACTAATCTTTGATACCTGGAAGGATCTGTGATTACCTCATCTGTACTACCATCCTTGTTTGGAAACAGTTCATCATAATCAGCTGAAGTTAACTTTTGACTTATATCAATAGGTGTTGAGGCAGGTTTTGATCCACTCAATCCAGCTTCATCAATTAGTTCTAGTGCATACTTCCTTTGACACATCAGGATTCCAGCTTGAGACCTAGAGACTTCAATCCCCAAGAAAAACTTTAGTTCACCAAGGTCTTTCATCTTAAATTGTTGCTTTAGACTCTGTCTGGTTTGGTTTATAAGTACTGAATTACTTCCAGTCACCAGTAAGTCATCAACATAAACTAAAATAATCACCAGTTCCTGATCAACTGTCTTAGTGAAGAGAGAGTAATCATAGTGGCTTTGTGTAAACCCCATCTGTAATAAGGCATCAGTCAACTTCTTGTTCCACTGTCTAGGAGCTTGTTTTAGACCATAGAGTGACTTATTCAGTTTGCAGACTCTATGATCCTCCCCCTGTCTGGCAAACCCCTCAGGCAAAGTCATATACACATCTTCAATTAAGTCACCATTGAGGAATGCATTGTGTACATCCATCTGGAAAATGTGCCAATGACAAGATGCAGCAATAGCTATTAAAGTCCTCACAGTCACCATTTTGGCCACTGGAGAAAAGGTTTCAGAGTAGTCCAATCCAGCCTTTTGGCTGTAACCTTTGGCCACTAACCTGGCCTTGTACCTTTCAACCTCACCTGTTGATTTGTACTTTATTTTATACACCCACCTACAACCAATTGGTTGTTTTCCAGCTGGTAGATCCACTAGTGACCATGTATTGTTATCTTCCAAAGCAGTGATCTCAGACTGCATAGCTTGGATCCAAAGAGGATCTTTGGCAGCTTGATGAAAAGATGTAGGCTCTGATAGGGAAGAATAAGCAGCTAGAGCATGTTGATAAGTAGGTTTAAGATTTGAGTAGGTGATATAGGAAGATAAAGGATAAGAACAAGAGTTAGTAGCAGGAGTAATAAAATCTTGCATCCATATAGGAGGATGCTTGATCCTAGAAGACCTTCTGGGAGCTGGAATTTCATTTGGAATAGATGGGGAAGTAGACAGGACAGAAGATTGAGTAGAATTAATAGGAATGGGAGATGAACTAGAGTCAGTGGATAAGAGAGGAAATGAAAGAGCAGGAGATGTGGAAGGTTCTGGTATAGAATTGTCAAGTACTGGAAAGATTGGAGTACCAGTAGACTTGGTGTGTAGAAATGGAAAGATAGATTCCATAAACACCACATTTCTGGAAACAAAAAAGGTCTGTGAATGAATATTATAAAGTATATATCCCTTTTGAGATAAAGCATACCCCATAAACACACTAGGAATTGCTCTAGGAGAGAACTTATCTGAAGACTGAGTATTAGAAGCATATGCTAAGCTTCCAAATACCCTTAGATGGTTGAGAGAAGGAGGTTGCTGAAATAAGAGTTCATAAGGAGATACAAAATTTAGAATTCTGGAAGGAGTCCTATTGATAAGGTAAACAGCAGTTTGAACACATTCTCCCCAGAACTTTAGTGGAATAGAAGCTTGAAATCTCAAAGCTCTAGCTACTTGTAATATGACTCTATGTTTCCTTTCCACAATTCCATTCTGTTGAGGTGTGTACACACAAGAAGTTTGATGTGTAATGCCAAGATTAGACATAAGAGATTTGAAATGAGAACTGAAAAACTCACTACCATTATCAGTTCTTAAGATTTTGACATTGGTAGAGAACAAGTTTTGTATTCTTGTCAGAAAAGATTTTAGAATCTCAAATACATCAGATTTAGAAGAAATGAGAAACAGCCAAGTAAATCTACTGTAGTCATCTACAATAGTAACAAAAAATCTCTTATTGTTGTAAGTGGGAACCCTATAAGGGCCCCAAATATCACAATGAATCAAAGCAAAAGCAGATGTAGTGCTAGAAACACTTCTAGAAAAGGGTAACTTGGTTTGTTTTGCAAGAGGGCAGACAGTGCACTTGTGATCTTCAGGATGAAGTTGTTGAAGTGGAACATGTCTTCTCATAATGTCTAGAGGAGCATGTCCCATTCTCCTATGCCATAGAGTAGTGATGTTGGGATGATCAACATTGTTTACTGTATAACAGGAAGAGTGAGTTGATGGAAGAGTTGAGGAGTGAATGGTATTGGTTCCTTTGAGAATGTATAAGCCTTGTTCTTCCCTACCAATCCCCTTCACCAAGCCAGTGCAAAGATCCTGGAATATACAAAAATCAGGAAAGAAATTCACTGAACATTGTAATTCTCTTGTTAGCTTTGAGACAGACAAGAGATTGCACTTAAACTCAGGAAGGTACAATACATTAGACACTATTTGATCATTTAACACATGTGACTTGCCAGTGTGAGTGACTTGGGCTTCATCCCCTGTGGGCAAGTGAACACAGTTGTTTCCACTTCTTTGAACTATTTTTGTATCATGTATCAACTCAGCTTTAGATGCCATATGATTTGTAGCCCCTGAATCTACTATCCATTTAGAGCTGCTAGAAGTAACATTTGAGGAAACTGTATTACCTGCATTAGCTGTAGGAGTGCTGTCACTACCTTCACTTCCTTTGTTTAGAAGATTAATGATTTGCTGGTATTGTTCTTGAGTGAAATAAGGAGGTAGTTGGCCTTGCTGAGACATACTGAGTTGGCCTTGCTGAGACATACTGGACCCTTCTGTACTGTTTTCAGCCACATTTGCATACTGAACTCCCCCTTTCCTTCTATTCTTAGACCAACCCTGTGGATAGCCAATTATCTTGTAACAACTTTCCTTTGTGTGACCATTGTAGCCACAATGATCACACACTACAGGCAGTTTCTTCTGAGCTCTATAATTGTTCCCTTGAAATTCAGTACCAGTAGTAGATCCACTCCCTTTATATCCTGAACTGAAACCTCCTTTTTTACTGAAGAAAGCCACATTGTCTATAGAGTTATTCACACCAGATGCACCAGTAGCAATAGATCTTTGGCTCTCATGATCTATAACCAGTGAATATGCTTTGTTTAGGGATGGAATAGGCATCATCATTAGGATTTGACTTCTACACTGGGCATATGTTTCATTTAAACCCATCAGAAATTGTAGTAGTCTTTGGTACCCATGATGTTCAGCATACCTTTGGGATTCAGAACAACTACAGTCTGGACATGGCATCAAGGCATCGAACTCATCCCAGAGGTTTCTCATTTTGGAGAAATACTCAGCCACTGACATAGTACCCTGTGCTAGAGTTGCAATTTCTCTATGTAGCCAAAAAATCCTTGATCCATTGATGGTATCAAACCTTTCTTTTAGGTCTAACCAAACCTTATGAGCATTAGATGCATAGATAATGCTACTCAATAACTCCTTCTTCACAGAATTCATGATCCATGACAACACCACAGCATTAACCCTCTCCCATTGCTCATGCAACGACTCATCAAAGCTATCCTTAGTGTATCTACCATCTACAAAGCCTAACTTGCTTTTACCTAGGAGTCCTATTTTCATTGACCGACTCCAAAGTGCATAATTCTCAGATCCAGAGGTGAATAGAAATAAGAGAACTACCTGTTGTATCATTTGGATAGAGATAAAGAGGGTGAGTGTGATCAATCTCGATCCGATTTGAACTTCTAGATGTTGACGGAATTGCATTTGCATGCATCTCTTCAGCACTTTGCATCTCCTTTTACTCTGTAATTTTGCTTCTGATCTCGAATTCAAACTCTTTTCACCACTGAGTTTCTTCAAATTTCAGCAGCTCTTCTCCAATTCGAGGTTTTTGACCTTGAATTTCAATCTCCTTCTGCACTATGATTCTTCAATTTCGACTACTCTTCTTCACTTTTGAGCTTCTGAAGGCTTGAATTTCCTCAAATTCCAGTCTTCGAAGCTTAATTTTTTTTTTTTTGATTTTCTCCAATTTGAGCTTCTTACAGCTCAATCTCAATCTCCCTACGCCTCCTTCAACTTGTTCTTCTTCCGATCCTAGCTTGGGATCTGGGCTCTGATACCATGAGGAATTCTAACTACTCTACCAGTAAGGAAGCAATGTGCAGAGAAATAGAGAGGAAAATGAAGAAGACTGTATATTTTCTTATGTATAGAAATGTGTACAGAGAGCCTTTTATAGAGGTTTCAATAACTACCTCTTAACAACTTTAACCACTTCTAATCAACCTACTAACTACCATCTTAACTAACTAATTCTACTTAACTACTTGGACTAACAACCTCCTCAACATCTTTTCTTTGTGAAATTCACTAGGGCTGAAAGTAACTTTCTTTCTTCAATTCCTTTCAATTTTATTATTTGCCTCTACAACAAACCCAGGAAACAATCTCTCTACTTCTATGAGGTAGTATTAAGGTATGCGTACATTCTGCCCTCCCCAGACCCCACTTGTGGAATTCCACTGGGTATGTTGTTGTTGTGCCTCTACAACAAACAAATCAATTTTTGTAGTTGCACATGTCATTCTATCAAGTGGTACAAATAGAAAAATTTCACTTTTTTGATAGAAACCTTTACCTAGCCTAGATAGGGATGGCAATGGGGCAGGTTGAGCTCAACTCGTAAATTTTTTAAATTGCTTCGCCTCGTCTCGCCTCGCATGATGACTTTTTTTTTATTGTAAGTCTTTTATTTTTTTTATTGAATTTAATATGAAAAATAATCATAATATTTCTTTTAAGAAAATCGCTAATTAGCATCTCAACAACTAATTAACTATTTTTAGTTGATTTTCAATAATTGTTTATTAATCGTTAATTAAAAGTTTCTAATTAACATTTTAACAACTAAAAATTTACCAGACATGTTAGTTTAAATTTTAGAAAAAAATAAAATTAAAGTCAATGTTTAATATAAAAAGTTTATATCTTTGATTTTTACTAATTACAAAAATTTAATTTTCTTCAAATTCCTATTTGATTTTTTAAACTCACAACCCGCCCCACTACACCCCACATAATTTTAAACCTACCCCACCCTGCATAGCTCTAAACCCGCCCCGTCTCGTTGCCATCCCTAACCCTGGAGAAGGAAGCTCACGCTAAGAAAGAGATATTAACAAAGTCTCATTTCATGTACAAATTATTTCAAGAAGTAAAGATCAAAACTCATGAAAATGTCGATTACCTTTCTCTCATACACACAATTATATATTAAGCTTGTTTATCTTCTAGGGATTTGAACCCCATAATGGATCATACTTTTGCTGGAATAATGATGAATTTTGAAGTACTAATTTGAGGTTAGTCTTTCTTATTTTGGAAAATTTGTAACATGTATGAAATTGTCTTAACAATTAATTTTTTTTTTTAGTTAAGTTAGTAATATTATTAACAATTGGGGAAGAAATTGCATGTGCAAGTCTTATATCAAAAAAGAGAGACTACATCAAAAATATGATTTTAGAAAAAAAGAGACCTAACCTTCTATACAAATCAGGGTCTCATGGAAGAGGGAAAGTAAATTAATAACAAAAGATTATTTTTGGAAAGATATAACTTCTACATCTCATTCTTTCCTGATTTTATGTATGAAAATATATAAGTGTACTTGCTAAATCATCTGTTAGCGGAATGTATAATGATTATAACGCCCAATTGTTCTGATAACTTCGAGTCTGTTTGGATGGATTTTTTAAAACTATTTTGGCTTAAAGGAAATCGAAAAAAATTAATCCAAACAGATATTTAAGAGGTGTTTGAATTGACTTTTTAAAATGACTTATAAGCTAATTAAAAGCTAAAAGTCATAAATAAAAAAAAAAAACAGAGGCGACCCAGCTAGCCTGGTTTTCAATAAGAATGCCATCGCTGTCTATCTGGCCCATGGAACTAATGAGCGATGAAGTCGGCTCTTCTCGACTCCTCAAGATCCAAGGACCGAAGCTGCTCATGGCATGTAGTCAAGAATTCATGGACATCCTCCCTAATCGCTCCAAAAAATATCGACGGTGACAACCTGTGAAACACCCCAACATCTTCTACTCTTGAATGTCATAGCACCCTCTAAAATGACTGGCCGGGTGGCTTGGCCTCTAGAGCGGATGGTGCAGGTGCTGGCATAGCTGGAACTAAAGCTGGAGTTCAGGTTGGAGCCAGGCCCTGTTGCATACCCCCAAGAACTGTAAGTAGTTGAGTAATAGCCACCTGCAAATCTGGAGCCATAACAGATGCAGCGGTGACAGTACCAATCCTGGCCTCTCCGACTGGTGATGAACAAGAGTGTTCTGGTGCTCTTCTACGGGCTTTGGAGCTCTATTCTGTGGAGGCAGGTATTGTAGGCCTACCTTGATGCCGTGATCGACCTTTACCCCTAATTGAGGCTCTATCTGCCAGTCCAAGTAGGTCACCACCGCTAGTGGAATCGCACATATAAACCATCCCTGTCAAAGAATGAAATAGGTGAGACATCATGAAACTAAGCACACACATATTGCACGAAAGTTACACAAAATTGAAAATCTTCTGAATGACATCTTGTAGCCTCCCAAAGATAGGTCATAGACGTCTTTACACTGATCTACAGGATTTACTAGACGATAGCTATGTACAAGTGAGATTGGTGAACCTAGAGTTATGATGCAAACTTGTCATGACCTGATTTAGTGATAATGATATCTACCATAACCTTCCCTGCAACCTGAAACTACAAGTAATGGATTTAAGGACACAACTATGCAAGAGTAAACAATTTAAAGATGAATAGAATAATAAGAGACAGGACAACTAGATGATGTATACATATATATATATATAGAGAAGACACAAAGTCACACCTGAAGTTGATTCAAATATTCAAAAAGACACCTTAACTATGCGAGTGTCATATTAAATTACATCATTTTTTGCCCACGTGGCATGGAGAGCGCATGCACTCTTTTAAAGAACGTGAGAAACCTTAAATAATGAATATAATTTCTTTTTATAAGTATTTTGTGATAAAATATGTTTTCTTTTACTTATTATTTTAACTTTTTTTTCTTTATTATTTTTTGGTTTTTTTTTTCTTTCTTCTTCAAAATTTATTGCTATCTCCATTAAAACTCCACACTTTCAATATCACCATTTTTATCACAACTCCACCCTTCTTCTTTTATATATTACTAATTTAACTCTCTTCAATTTTAAAACTTTATCTAAATATTTTTTTTTACATTTTATATGAATTAAATATACTCATTAGATTTTAATATGACTAGGTTGTATCATTTAGCTTTTTTATCCGAATTTCAAGTAAACTTCCTTCAATGTTTGAAAAATTCATTGATTTCTTTCAAAATTATCCTTTCTAATTTTGAAGTTATATGACAAGGAGATAAATTGATTAATGATACCTTCAAAATTTTGAATTTGCTTAAAAAGTAATTGATTTTGTCATCAATAATTTGACAAAGTCTTGAAAATAAAAGAAAGTGGCTAAAGAAGAAAGAAAAATAGAAAGAAAGAAAATGGGGGATCGGAGGGGGCTCAGCTCGAACGGATGAGGGTGAGGGTGAGGGTGGGAAGTGAAGAAGAAGAAAGAAAGAAAGAAAGAAAGAAAGAAAGGAGTGGGTGGGGTGCGAGGTGAGGTGAAATAAGTCAAAAAATAAGAGAGGAAAAAAATAAAGAAAAACTTAAAATGAAAAAACTTACACTTTAAATTAAATAAACACGTGCCGCGTATTTATTGTGTGTGTGTTACACTTGCTTTGTAAAATATGGGACTGGTCAAAAAATGATGTAATTATGTCAATTCATAATTGTTTAGAGGGGTAATAGGACGCCCGTATAGTTAAGGTGTCTTTTTGAAAATTTGAAACAACTTCAGGTGTTACTTTATATCTTTAATTATATGTGTGTGTGTGTGTTTGCGCGTGTGCGCGCGCATGGTCTTTTCTGGATTATGTCTGAGGGCTGGAGAAATATAATAATTAGGTCTTGATATTCTTCTAGCATAGTCTAATATTTCGTTAAAATCATTAAAACCTTTGAAAAGTGGGACTTTGATACCTTGTATGGACTCTACAACTTCTATCTATCTATCTCTCTCTATATATATACACACACACATACCTGAAGTATACACGTTAAATGATCCCTCACAAAACTTGAAAATCGAAATAGATAGTAATGATCCAAAACATCATGTGCTCACCCTCATCTTTGAATCGGACTATTGTAGGCTTGATAATCAATGCTAGCTATAGCTGGTGGTCGAACCTGCATCACAAAAATATATGCAGAGCGTGGTATGAGAACTAAAACAACGAGTATCCAGTAGGCATTATAGGCCGACTAAGCAAGAAAAGTAAAAGAAATATGAAAAGAAGAAATAAACCAGGGTAAAGGTCAAAAGCAGATGTCTAAAGTAAAGTAAGCAAGTAATGCACACGAGAGTAAGAGGAACTAAGAAAAGTAATCTAGAACTAGCTACTCCAAACTGGACCCCATAAGCCTGGAAAGAAAAATCATGCGCAAGTTTAAATAAAATTCTAGTGGACCTCCATAAATTCGACAGGTATAAACAATAGCTAAATTATTGAGAACTATACCCAAAAATCTAAGATTGAAGAATATAGAACTAGAATTTCAACTTGAACCGATTGTATAAGAAAGTGCAAGGATCGGAACTCGAATCGGATCCTCGCTGAAAGTATCAACGCGGTTGGAGCTAGAGCTCAAACTTGGATGCTCACTAAAAATATTAATGAGTTGAAACTAGAGATCGCATGCAAATGCTCGCTGAGAATTAATATAGTGGGCAGAAACTTGAATCCAAATGCTCGCTAAAGGTATCACTATGGTTGTTGAGAATTCCCGTACCAAACTATAGTCAAAAGTCACTGTAGAACGACATCCACGCTGAGTAAACCAATATAACCATCTGAGCCAAACCCAAAAATCAGACATGAATTATAGAAGAAAACTCATGTCACTGACGTATCTTGCAAGGTCGCAGAATTAAGAAATTATGGGTAAGATATTCACTGGAATAGGATTTCCTCCTAGCCAAGGCTCTAGCTATCATATTTTAAGTCTACGACACTAGTCTAGAAAGATCTAAGCCAGCCGAATCAAGTTCGGGGTTAACTAAGGCAAGCACTAGTCAAATCTAGATTTAGGCCAAACATGCTCTACACAATTAAATAAACAAGTATCCAACAAACCACAAGCTATGGATGACCAACAAAGAAAGGAACATGCTCATAATTATTCGAATTTATAAAAAATAAATCTAAACGTGATTTCTAAACACCTAAGCATGACCCAATAGCTATCCAACTCAAATTCAAATAATCAACCAGCATTCACATTTTCAAGGTCAATCTAAGAAATGAAAACCGTAGTCTATCTATGGGCTGATCACATACGCTTCAAATGACTGCTCTACAAATTTCTCTTTTCGGAGAGCCTCGGAATGTTGCCACACTATCATGAGTAGAATCGCATCATCAATACAATTGTTTTGACATTAAAATCACAAGATTTGAAGACGAATCAATTCAAAGTCTAAATTAAAAAAAGTGGGGCCCGCATAAATTTTTTTAAAATTGACTCAGTAAAATGATTCTAAATAATTTTTTGAGCTTATGTCCCAAAATGAACTATAATTCAATCTCAGCACAACTCGAAATTACATATGTAACAATTTTTACCGTTTAAGCTAAAATTAACAATAATGACAACAACTAATAATACAAAAAAAACCCTCTAACGCAGATCCTCTAACACTTTTTGATTGATCATCGACGAAGTCAAAATAACTTCAAATACTTGGAACTTGGAATCATTCAATTTAAACCTATTTAAAGGAGAAACTGAATTTTGAAGCTTGGATCTTGAACTGATCGCGTCTAGTCTATAAAAATATCAAACAAAATTGACGCAAGCGCAGAGCTCAGGGCTCGTGATCATGGACAGCAAAAAATTTGACCATCGTAATCGTGAAGGAGGGTACGCGATCACAAATATCAACTATCCACACCTCCACGAACGCGAGACCAACCCATTTGTTCATCATGAATGCGGCCAAGAGGCCTGCAAACGCTAAAGGTAAATCACCCTGCACCAACAACTGTTGAAGAATCAAATTTTTGGCACTGTTCAAGTTTTTGATGAGTGTTCAAAATTCATCGAAATCACATGCGCACAAACGAACTATGTTATTTCATCAAATTGGATGTTCTCAACTCGCCAACCTAATTAAAATTCACATACAAGATCATCACGATAAAAATGGATACTAATGCCTATTTAATCAAAATCCACCAAGGAGTTCGAGATTAGTCCGAAAGTTGTGAAAATCGAACAAAAGGTAGTTGTAGACCAAAGTTGATGTTTCAAAACTAATCGTGCTAATAGAATTTTTATTTGGGCATGATTTCCAATAAAGTAGAACAAAGTCAAACTTGGACTAATTTTCAAAGACTGAAATGCTAAATGGTTTAAACTCGCACCGAAAGTCTCAAGCCTCAAGCTTACCATGCTTCAAGCCTAAAATGAAGCTGATGGAACTATTAAAATTCCGTTCTAAGGCCATTTTCCTGACCTTTTGACTAGAGCCAACTATTCAAGTTTCAAAGGCCTTAAAATAGGTTAAGCTACCCAAAATCCAAAGGAACTACCAAGCGACTAAACTGTTAGTGCCTACAAACCACAAATAACCTAAAGTCGCTATGGGGAATTCCTAACTGACAACAAGGAAGCAGTAATACGAAAATGACTTAGAGGATCACTACAAAAATATTTAACTAATTATGGTTAAATATTAATATCTATAATTAAATAACATAATAAATATCATTTATTTATTAGTTGGGCCTATATATTCGATGGAGATAAATTTTTATATATGTATATTCACGTAACATATTCCACCATTTGGTGATAATAAATAAGTGTGTTTTTCCATATCATCCTGGTCATTCTCGTTTGGCAAAAATGAATTGAATTTTAATTAACCCATATTAAAAAAAAAAAATTGAACAAATGATTATAAACCGCTAAAATCTCCTAAGTGGGTATTTGAATTAACTTATTTTTTTGAATTTTGGCTTTTAAGTAATTTTTAAGTTTTCAAAGTATTTGGGTAATATAAAAAAGTGTTTTTAAGCACTTTATTAAAGGTGAAAAGGTACAAGTCCTCAACTTATGACCTTGGGTGTTTAACTTATAAGTCCCTTAGAAAAAGTCAATCTAAATATCTCCTAAAGGGTGTTTGGATGGATTTAAAAGTTGGTCAAATCTGCTTTTAAGCTCGTTTTAGCTTTTGAAAGTATTTGGCAAATTCCATAATGACTTAAAAAAAGTCAAAGGTTAGTTCCTCCTACCTTTTTCATTTTGGCTTAAAAGTCATTTATGTTTGACCAACAATTTTATCTTTTTATCTCTAATATTTGCTTATAATTTATATATTACTTTGCTCCTACGTCCTTTTTTTCTCCTATTTCTTTCTTTCATTTTTTTCAAGTTTCGCTCTTTTCTTTTTTTTTTTTTCTTCTTGCTCTTTTTTCCTTCAATTCTTCTCCTTCTTGCGATTTTTTCTTTTTTCCATTTTTTCTTCTTTTTCTTGCTTTTTTCTTCTAAATTATTTTCTCCTTCCTGCGATTTTTCTTTATAAATTATTCACGATGAAGACGAAATATAGTTATTACTTATTACAAATATGATAAAAATCTCAAATATTTCATGTGCTTTATTAAAATCGTATATTTTAAAAATTAAAAATAATTTTGACATATAAATTAACTTATTATATAATCAATTTATATTAATTGAAGTGGAATTAAAATAAATTAATTTTAATTTAATTTAACTTAGAAATAAAAATTTAGAGTAAAAATTAGCATTTTATAATGTGCAACAGTATAAGGGTATTTCAGACATTTTGATCCAAAAAATGCTTAACAATACTTATATACCAGACGCATGAACAACTTTTTTTCAGCTTAAGCACTTTTATCCAAACACATAACTATTTGTTTTTAAAATAAGTTTCATCACTTTAAGAAATGCTTTTGAATTACTTTTTAAAATCCACTTTTTTCAGCCCGGTAGGAAAATGGAGGCCCACTTACAAGTCCATCATTGGCCCAATCATTGTTTGTCCATTTATGGAGCCTTTTTTTCATCGACATATTTTAATTCACCTGAGCCAAGGGTCTATTAAAAATAATTTTTCTATCTTCTCAACATACTGATAAGGTCTGCATATATTTTATCCTCTCTAAATTTTACATAGTAAAATTTTACTGAGTATGTTATTATTCTTTCATGGGCATATATATCATTTGAATTATCTCAATAATTCAAAAAAAAACCATCTCTTTCTTAAATTATAAATTTTGTCAAAAAATATAATTTTCTTAATTATTGCTTTATTCTCCTCTTTTAGTTTTAGGGAGCACATTAAAACAAGGTGGGCCTAATCCGTTCAATCATTTTCACATCAATCCATTCCATGTAAATATGGGCCAGTGTGATCATATCCAATATGGAAGGGCACAATGCATAAATATGCCAATTTTGGCATTGTCATTTAATTTACACTAGAATACTCCCGGCAAAAATCAATTTAGTATGTATTTTATATTGTAAAAATTATGAAATTACACAATCTTTTTTTTTCAAATATTAAACATTCCCAATATTTTTTAAAAATTACGTAAATCCCATCTTTTAAATTTTTTCAACTTATTTTTGATACTTAAAGAATATATTCTTTTATTAAGAGTTATAATTGGAAATTTTATTAGGTGTAGATGTCTAATTAATGTTAAGCACTTTTCAAATTAAACATTTTCTTTTTTTAAAGCAGTTTTTTTTTATTTTTTTTTAAATCATTTTCTCTCATTTTTTTAAATTTTAATTTTTCCAGCCGTTTTTGAATTTTTTTTAAAAAAAATATTTTCTCAGTTTCCATAGGAAGATTTAAATTTCCTTTTTTTCAGTTTTCATTCTTCTTCTCTCTTTTTTCAGTTTTCAATTTCTTTCTCCTTCACTCTCTTTTTTCAGTTTTCAATCCCATTATCTCCATCCTGACCCCCATTATTAGAAATTTCTTTAGATTTTCTTTCAATCAACAATGGAACTCATACCTTCGTTTAGTCTTGGCCTTACACAAGAAGTATTCGAAGGTGGTGAAGAAGTCGACACTGCCAATGTCGACCACCACAACGGTAAGAATATATTACTGACGCATATTTACACTGCTTTTGTTTGTCATTTTGATACCTAATTCTTGGGGGTTTTGAAAGTTGATGTGGATACCTAACAAATTAAGTAAATTTGATCCATAAGTATTTGACTTCTTGATATTATATACTGGGTCAATTTGATACCTAATTTTTAGGTGCTTGAAAGTTGATGTGGGAACCTAACAAATTAACTAAATTTTATACGTAAGTGATTGATTTCTTGAGATGTACTCTGTTTGGATTGTCAAATTGATACCCAATTTTTGCGGTTCTGAAAGTGGATGTGGATACCTAACAAGTTTAGTAAGATTGATACTTAAGTAATTTATTTCTTGATATTCACACCGGGTAGTTTGTCAAATTGATACCTATTTGACTTGGGGATTTTGAAAGTTGATGTGGATACCTAACAAATTAAGTAAGATTGATACTTCATTAAATGCTTCATTAAATTTAAATGCTACGTGCTATATCAAGATAGAAATTTGAGAAAAATAGAGGGGAGCTTTCTTCATCAATTTTGTATAAAATAATACATAAAGAATATGTCAATTTTCTTTATTATTATCCATTTATTTTTTATATTAAAGAATCTATATTTTTATTAAAAGATATAATTAGTACAATTTTTTTTGTGTAGAAGTCTAATTAATGTCAATCACTATTTAAATTATAATTTTTTTCATTTTTAGAGCCGTTTTAAAATTTATTTTTTATTTTAATATTCTCTCTCTTACAGTTACCATATTAAGGGATCTACATAGTTGGCAGAAATTTTTTTTCCTTATTAAGCGCAATGACGCCTCCAGGTATCAAAAACGAACAAAAAGTCGGCATTTTTTGTAATTAGAAAAAGAGTCGGGATTTTTGGATATTTTTAAAAACCTGGATGGGATTTCTAAAAATTATTTATTATATTATATTATATTGAAAACAGATAATTTTTTCACATTGAAGGCTTGTGACTTTTTAAAGGAGTTATGACTTTTTCGAATGGTTGTGACTTTTTCGAAAGGTTGCGACTTTTCTGAAGGGTTGCGACTAGGGGTGGGCATAAATATCGAAAAACAAAAAAATCGAACCGAACTGAACCGAACTAATTCGGTTCTTTGATTTCGGTTCTTCAGTTCTTCATTTCGGTGTCGGTGTTATTTTGTGAAAACTTCGGTTCTTCGATTTGGTGTTCGATGTAGGGGTCTAAACTTCGGTCCACCGAAGAACTGAACTTTTATTTTTTTTAAAAGTATACATATGTATATTAGACCAATAAAATAAAATTATATTTATATACATATAAATCAATTAGCAATTGAATCATTCATGAAACAAGTCAAAGTAGCAACAAATTTATAATTTATATAGTTAACTTGAAATATTATTTGTCAAGAGAAATTCAAACATATTTTTGCCGATTTAGGTCATGTAAAGGATGTTATCACACTTGTTTTCCTCAAGCAATAGTTGGAGACGCAAGTTATTGGCAAAGATAAATAGAGTTTTTAAAGCACAATAAGTGTTCCATGGAAGCACATCATCACTTAACATGATTTTAAGTTTTTAAATGTCTTATAATTTGATTTTGTCCTCGTTTTATTTTTCATTAGTTTACACCGAAAAACCATTTTAAAAAACATCGAATAAAATCGAATTGCACCGAAATATTTTGATTCGATATATGGTGCACACTTTTTCAAAATCGAAGAACCAAATCGAAATTTGCTAAAACCAAACCGAACTCCCACCCCTAGTTGTGACTTTTTCAAAAAAATTGTAGCTTTTTCGAAGAGTTGTGACTTTTTTGAATGGTTGTGACTTATCCAAAGGTTGTGACTTTTCTGAATGGTTGTGACTTTTTCGAAGGGTTGTGACTTTTCTAAAGAGATTAATTGAAGGATTGTAATTTTTTTCGAAAGGTTGAGACTTTTTGAAAAGTTGTGACTTTTTCGAATGGATGTGACTTTTCCCAGGAGTTGTGACTTTTTTCGAAGAGTTATATTTCTTTTCGAATTCGAAGAGTTATGACTTTTTCGAAGGGTCATAATATTTTTTGAAGAGTTGTGACTTTTTCAAAGTGTTGTGATTTTTCTGAATAGTCATGAATTTTTAGAATGGTTGTGACAGGCTAAAATACCTTTTAATAAAAAATGATGCATTTTGAGGTTTTTTTTTAACTTTTATTAGATTATTTAATTAATTTTAACTTCTATTGGATTATTTAATTAATATATATTTATATATACAACTTGATTTTTATTTTTTAAAATATATATTTTGGGATAACTATGCATATATAATGTTTAAAATTAAGGAATTACATATATTACACTCATTTATTTATCATATTTTTTATTATTCCCATCAAACAACAACAACAACAACCTCATATCTAGTGCAATCTCACAAGCGGGGTCTGGAGAAGGTAAAATGCACGCAGACCTTGTCACTGCCTCATAGAGATAGATAAGTTATTTCCGGAAGACTCTCGTCTAAAAAATATCAAGCCCCATAAACAGAAGATACTAGATATAAAAAAATAAAAAGGAAAAATAACCAAAGTGAAAAGCAAATGATAGTATAAAAATACAATAAAAAGTAACAAACAGGATTTGATTGCATGATAAATCTTAAGTCAACTTTAAACTATTAAAGAAAATGTATAAAAGAACAATGGATAAGAATAAGACTCATAATAAGGTAATGGGATATAATAAAAACATGATTTGATTGCATGATTAATCTAAGTCAACTTTAAGCCCTTAAAGAACAATCAATAAGAATAAGACTCATGATAAGGTAATGGGATATTTATTAACTCAAGAACTTTAAAAGAAAGAGGGTAACAAAGACTATTTTGTAAATTTATCACCATAAAGTAAAGAGAACAATCAATTAGAGATTTCATATTTATTTAGGTAAATGAAAATTTAAAAAAATATTAAATATTGAATAAGAAAATTAAAATAAAATATGAAAGAATGATGAAACAAAAAGTGGTCCAAGTTCATGACTATTTAACATAATATAAAAGAAGTTTAAAAGTCTGATACAAGTCCCTATCCTTTATTTGAACACAAATACATAAACAAAAAGACAACAATATCATATCTTCTTATTTTTATCAACAACTCAATCATCCTTTTTATTTAATCAATGGCAACAAGAAGGAATTTCCATCAGTTTGTTGGAGCAAAAGATGAAAGCATTAGCTCCAATGATCTCCAATTCGAGTTTGATGAATCTGATATATGGGCAAACACTAATAGTACTCCTCAAGAAACTAATGTTGTTCCTTGTCATTCTGAGTTCAAAAGATTTATACCGAATTCACGCTTTCCAAGAAAATTGTCATCATCAGCACAAGTACCAAGATCATTGCCGGTGAACGTACCGGATTGGTCGAAAATCCTAGGCAAAGAGTACAAGAATGATGATATTCGAGGCAAGGAGGAAGTGAATGAGGATAACAGAATCCCGCCTCATGAATATTTAGCGAGGACAAGAGGGGCTTCATTTTCGGTGCATGAAGGTATGGGAAGGACACTAAAGGGAAGAGATTTGAGCAGGGTGAGGAATGCTATTTGGAAACAAACTGGTTTTGAAGATTAACAAATTCCCATTTTACTTTTTTTTGTGTGTGTATGGTTTTGTTTAATTAGTTAAGACTTAACATAAGTTAATGTTATATTAATATTCCCAATTTTGTTGATATCCTCTTCCCTTAGAATTGTTAGAAAATTTGGACATGGTTTGATTGAGATTAGAGGATAGAATAGAACTCTTGAAACGACATTGGTACTTTGATATGTCAAATGCTAGAATGTATAAAAATAATATAAAATTAAATGATATTTTCTTCATTTTATTTTAACTGCGAGAATTTCTTTTTTGAGAGTCAAATGATATGAATTTTGATTAATATTTCAAGATGTATTTTTTTATTATATTTGAATATAAAAAATGTGCAAGTTGTAATACTTCTCATGTAGTTTTTGAGTATCTAAAGTTCTATTTTAAAATATAGAAATAATGTATTCTAAAAAATTACTCAAATCAACTATCAAAAAACACAATATAACAACTAGAAAAAGGAAAGGAGGAAGTACTATGTAGATATCATATCCCGCGTTGTTAATATCATCATTTGTACATGTCCATATATATATATATATATATATACACACGCTAGTTATATCACACTTAAATTTATAACTAAACACTGTACTAAAATTTAGTACGAATATTATTCTTATGCATCCTATTTAATACATCCCACCAAACTAACCCTCAATGTTGGTGCATACGGTGTTACCAATAAATATACTTGTCTTCTACTTCTGCTAGAGTAATTCTTTGAGAAAACTATGTGGAATTTTGTGCAAGAAAATATAGGTTTCACATTTGGAGTAAAATTTTTGTTTATTCTTTTTTGTTAAAAGACTTTTGGGTAGTTTTTCAGTGGTAGGTAGGAAAGGTACAGATGAGCTTACACAATCCTTAAAAGCTAGAATCACACACTAAATAACAGTTCTCACCCTCGGGCGTAAAACCATAGGTGATATCCTTTCATTTTTAATTTGAGATCTCAAAATGAAAAATTGCTCAATAGAACATGACTTTCTTTTGAATGAATCTATTCAATTTATCATAGTTAAACGTTCATTCTCATGTATACACAGAGATCCCAAACTAGTATTTATGAATACTAACTTTACTAGATTCGTCACACGTGCATTGCACATGTATGTCTATCGAATATTATTTTATGAAACGATTAAATATGCATTAGCAGTTTAATGTTGCCTTTGTTTCTAGCTAATGTAAATAATTAGTTGAAGTTCGGTAATATAGATTATAAAAGAGACTTTAAGTTTTTGAAGTTCGGTAATATAGATTATGAAAGAGACTCAACTGAATCTTCTTTTATTGCATGTATCTTCATCACTAGTTCAAAATATTTTACTAAAGCCATAAAAAATGAACTGAAAATGGGATATATACCAAACTGGGAAAAAAAATTAACAGGAGAGAAATGGTATATGCAGTTACATGAATGTCGAAAAACAAATCTAAAAGAACTTCAGGAGAAGCAGAGGGAAGTATGCCTGAGTCTTCTATAATAAGTAGTTCAAACTCGATCTAACTAGAACAAAACCCTCCAATATCAACTCGATCTAACTAGAACAAAACCCTCCAATATCGAAAATTGTCTCCCATTTGTCAGTGAGCAGTTATGGCCACATTGAAAGTATACAACACTGAAGAAGTTAAACATGTGTCCACAAGAGAGCCAACTTTTAACCAAGTTAGAGGCTTGATGAATTGGCACATAACAGAACATTCAGAAATAGTCACCCTAGTTTGCAGATCTACTAAAATCGTGAAACAACGACCAGACAAAATTTTAAAATAGTTCAGTCTTTTACATTAACTTTGTCGATAAGGAGGGCTCTTCCTTTTGTAAGTATGTCGAACTGGAATACACTGATTTTTACAAATAAGAACAGTTAAGGTGGCCCGACTGGAAAAAGAGAAACACTACAGCAGCTTAGTAAGGTCCTTTTCGCACTCGACCATAACTGCTACTAGCGAGAAGCCAGAGACCAAAAATTCACGAAGAAGGATGGTGATGCAGCGAACCAGCTTAAAAATGCCATTGCTGTAGCTGACATAAATCTTGTGCAGTGGTTCACTTTGCATTTCTCAAGATCATTGCTTATAAGAACTGTAATTCCAGCTGATGCACAGGCAGCAGCAAATGTAAGAGTAGAAGTGATCTGCATCAAAGTGGGACACTATGGTGATGACAACATATTAAAAAAGAAAAAATTATTCTACAAGTGCACCATTAGAACTTTCTTTTTACAGGTGCCCATTAAAATTAAGTAGATTGCCAATGACGTGCATCACAATTTCTTATAAGAAATGAATATAAACACTATACTTGCAGTCGGATATAACAGAAAACAACCAGATTCCTCTCAAGAGTAGAAGTGATATGCACCAGAGTGGAATCATGAACCATTGTGATGATCAAATATTAAAATCATTCCACAGGTGCCCATTAACTTCAATAGGTCGCAAACAATTTGTTTAAACAGTCCCCATTATAAAAATATGGATTGCTGCCGTACCCAGCTCAAAAATCTTTGAAAACGATCTAATCAGGAGTTTGGAGGACTGGCGCTTAGCAGTTACGATGTATCTAGAAACAGACTATGCAAAACATGATCCAATTACTTCTCCCAACCAAATAATAAGTACACACACCTCAAGCCCAAACTAGTTACACATTCCTCTCCTATTGTTTGAGAACGTCTTTTAAAGAATGTTAGGGTTTCTCTAAAACTAGATGTTCTATAAATCTCAAACTTATCCCGAGCCATACCTAATATAAGTGTAACAACAACTTAACCTTAGTGACAATTAGTTGGATTAACTAAATGGATTTTCTGCTTCCATTTATTCACATCTTAGCTAAATCCATAATGATTCCTAAAGATAGAAAATCTTTTAAGATAACTTCCATTTAAGATTTTCCAATCTACCTCATTTCTTTCTACCATCTTTAATACAACACTGAAAGACTAAATTTGGTGATCTATGTAGAAAATGATCAAATGACCTTCAACCTTTTTCTTACTCCACCTAATTGCATAGTTGCATTCTCATACACCATCATCTCTAATCTTGTTGAAGAGTTCTAAGTAGCTATGTAAATTATTCTCGTAAAGTCAAATTATTATTAAAAGGTTATCGTCTGCAAAGATTGGTTCTCTCAATGAACAAATTAATTTTGCAAGATTATTATAACAACATACAAAGTGTATCTTTCCAATGAAGTCTGAGGAGGTAGTGTGTGTCTTACCCCTACCATGTGAACATAGAGGACTGGTTTTGATAGACCCTCAGCTCAAGTAAAGCATATCAAAGTCAATTAAAATGATAGCCCGGCACTAAAGTTGCCGCTATGCGCAGGGCTGACTATAAGGGTCTACTATACGCAGTCTTACCTTGCATTTCTGCCAGAGGCTGTTTCCAAGGCTTAATGACCTCTTGGTCACATGGCGATAATTTTATCAAAATCAAGTGTGGAAAGGAAAAAAAATTAGTGGTCATGTTAAAAATAGTGGCATAACCTCGAAGAGACTAGTAGCAAAATCAAACACTCCCATCGCAGAGTTAAATTCCAATGATACAAACAAGCTTAACACAAATCATAACTTCAACAAAGAGTGAAAGGGAAAGGGAAGTTTCATAAGTTTTGGTCTCTACTCCTTTAAATGGTTTGAATTGCAGCGCCAGATCCTACCAATGCCTTTGCATTTCGCCTAAAAACTCTTATTTTCTTCGTGAAATTCCCTAGTTGCAACCATGGTTATAGGGCGCCACTGAACGCATTGGGACTTTGATACTTCAAATGCCAGATGTGCATCATTTGATAGTGTGTGTAAGAATAATACAGAACATAATGGTACTCCCTTCATTTCGTTTTAGCTATCACAATTTTTTTTAGAGTCAAACTTTATGAATTTTGACTAATATTTCAAGATGTATTTTTTCATTATATTTGAATATAAAAATATTTGCAAGTTATAATACTTCTCATGTATTTTTTGAGTATCTAAATTTTTTTTTAAAATATCGAATTAATGTCATCTAGCATAACAAAAAATTAGTCAAATCAACTCTCGAAAAATAAAATATAACAACTAAAAAGAAAAGGAGGAAGTATTAGATAGATACGATATCCTGTATTGTTAATATCATCATTTATAATAGTACACATATATACTAGTTATACCACACTAGAATTTACAACCAAACATTGTAGTAAAATTTAGTACAAGTATTATTCTTATGTATCTTATTTGATACGTCCAACTAAACTAACCCTTAGGAGTCGTTTGGTAGTTGGTTAAGGCTCAACTTAATACATGAATAACTAAAAGTTATTCATGTATTATTTTGCTTTGTAAATAGAATAAAAGTTAGAGAGAAGTACTAAAAACACCTTCAAACTTGGCACGAATTATTAGTTTCGTCCCTAAACTATTGATAGGCTTAAAAACACCCCTCAACCTGACGAACCAAGCTTAAATACACCCTTGAACTTAGCACGAATTATTAGTCTCGTTCCTAAACTATTGATAAGCTTAAAAACACCCCTCAGTTTCATGTTTCTGTAACTTATTAAATTTTGATTTGAAATTTTGTAGAGTTTTTAATTTGTTGCCATATTTTTACAATCCCAAGATCTTCTTACAAGATTATCATCCGATCATGAAATTTTTAACGTTGTCGGAACTCCACATTGACCAAAAATAATCATAAACAAAATAGGAAAAGAAAGAGAACCAAGCAACTAAAAAAGAGAATGAAAAAAAAATAGATCTTACTTTGAGGTCACCACTTATGGAAGAAAGGTTAAACGGGAAGAATAAGGGTATTCTAGTAGTTGTTAATTAAAATTGAAGGAAATTATTTTTTTAAAAGGAAAACTTAAAGCTGATGTGATTTTCTTTTAACCTTTCACGCGCTTTAAATAACTGTACTCGCTTGATATGCCATGTGGTATGGGAGGGGTGTTTTTAAGCCTATCAATAGTTTAGGGACGAAACTAATAATTCGTGCCAAGTTCGAGGGTGTATTTGAGCTTAGTTTACCAAGTCGAAGGGTGTTTTTAATCCTACCAATAGTTTAGGGACGAAACTAATAATTCGTGACAAGTTCGAGAGTGTTTTTAGTACTTCTCTCTAAAAGTCATTCATGTACTAATTTTATACAATGTTTGGTTGATAGGCTTCAAATGATGTATAAAAGTTATTAGTGTATTAATTCTATGTGGTGTTTGGTTGTGTTTTAGTAATTCTAAATTACTAAAACTCATATAACTTGTGAGGAAATCTATGTATAATTTTATGCGGGATAGAAAGTAGAATAAGTTACGTGGGTATTAGTTATACATGGATTAAAATAATAAAATTACATATTTACCCCTATCAATTTACTTTCAAAATCTTTCTTTTTTTTATTTGGTTTATATGCATCCAACAGAAAGATATTTACATTAGATGTAGATCGAAATTAAACAATGTTAACTGAGAATTCTTATGAAATCGGCGGTCTTTTTTTATTATGTATTTTTAAAATATATATATATACTATTTATTCACTTTATTCTTTTTTTTCGAAAGAGTTGGAAGTCTTTCCACCTTCAACTAATCGAATCACTGATTAATTTAAATTATATAATATATGTGTTTAATTATTTATTATATATTAATAACGTATATTAATTTACGATAAATCAAACAGAAAACGCTCGATTCCTCTCAAGAGTAGAAGTGATATGCACCATAGTGGAATCATGAACCATTGTGATGATCAAATATTAAAATCATTCCACAGGTGCCCATTAACCTCAATAGGTTGCAAATAATTTGTTTAAACAGTCCCCATTTAAAAAAGTATGCATTGCTTACATACCAAGATCAAAAATCTTTGAAAATAATCTAATCAGGAGTTTGGAGGACTGGCGCTTAGCAGTTACGATGTATCTAAAAACAGACTATGCAAAATATGATCCAATAACTTCTCACAACCAAATAATAAGTACACACACCTCAAGCCCAAACTAGTTATACTCCATATATTCCCCTCTTATTGTTTGAGAGCGTCTTTTAAAGAATGTTAGGGTTTCTCTAAAACTAGATGTTCTATAAATCTCAAACTTATCCCGAGCCCTACCTAATATAAGTGTAACAACAACTTAACCTTAGTGACAACTAGTTGGATTAACTAAATGGATTGTCTGCTTCCATTTATTCACATCTTAGCTAAATCCATAATGATCCCTAAAACTAGAAAATCTTTTAAGATGATTTCCATTTAAGAGATCTCCAATCTACCTCATTTCTTTCTACCATCTTTAATACAGCACTAAAAGATTAAATTTGGTGATCTATGTAGAAAATGATCAAATGACCTTCAACCTTTTTTTTACTCCACCTAATTGCATAGTTGCAATCTCATACAATCATCTCTATTCTTGTTGAAGAATTCTAAGTAGCTATGTAAATTATTCTCATAAAGTCAAATTTATTATATAAAAGGTTATCGTCTGCAAAGATTGGTTCTCTCAATGAACAAATTAATTTTGCAAGATTATTACAACAACATACAAAGTGTATCTTACGAGTGGAGTCTGAAGAGGTAGTGTGTGTCTTACACCTACCTTGTGAACATAGAGGACTAGTTTTGATAGACCCTCAGCTCAAGTAAAGCATATCAAAGTCAATTAAAATGATAGCCCGGCACTAAAGTTCCCGCTATGCACAGGGCCTGACTACAAGGGTCTATTGTACGCGGTCTTACCTTGCATTTCTGCTAGAGGTTGTGTCCAAGGAAACCCATGACCTCCTAGTCACATCGCGACAAATTTATCAAAATCAAGTGCGGAAAGGGAAAAAAAATTAGTGGTCATGTTGAAACTAGTAACATAACCTCGAAGAGACTAGTAGCAAAATCAAATACTCCACTGCAGAGTTAAATTCCCAATGATACAAACAAGCTTAACACAAATCATAATTTAAACAAAGAGTGAAAGGAAAAGGGAAAGTTTCATAAGTTTTGGTCTCTACTCCTTCAAATGGTTTGAACTGCAGCGCCAGATCCTACCAAAGCCTTCGCATTTAGCCTAAAAGCTCTTATTTTCTTCGTGAAATTCTCTAGTTGCAACCATGGTTACAGGGCTCAAAGTAACTTTTTTTCTTCAATTCCTTCCAAATTTCATTCTTTGTTTCTACCGTGAACAAATTATTTTTGTAGTTCTCAACAAGGTTGTAGTTGCAGCGCTTCTCGAAGAAGATTTTATTCATTGTACATGTCATTCTATCAAGTGATACAAGTAGAAAAGTTTTCACTTTTTTTGGTAGGAACTTCTGCCCTAGCCTAGAGAATGAAGATCAAACTCAGGGGTTGGCCTGGTGGCAATTGACTTGAGCCTTGGGGCTTGCTCCCTTTCAAGGTCTCAAGTTCGAAACCCACTGGGTGCAAACAATTTCTGAGGGCTATCGGATTGGGTAAAACCTGAATTAACCGTGGTGCACTTGCGGGAAACTCCTTGCCGAGGGCCTGTGCACCCCCGGGATTAGTCGGTGTTCAAAGAGACTCGGACACCTGGTGCAAATCAAAAAAAAAAAGAAGTGTGCACTTCTGTCCTAGAAGCGAGAAGCGCGCACTTTCATAATAAGCAAAAAAAGAAAGCTTACGTCAGTCCTTTTACATAAATTTTTGAAAACAACCTAATTTAGCATTTATCTCGCTAAAGCAAGCTTTTTCTTGCTTTTTATTTTTTAATCTGAAACAGAAAGAGAAGAACTAAGGTTTTACAATAGCAGTCAGCATCAGTCGACAACGAAGGAAAAATATTTTTGAAAAACTTACGTAAGTGTTTTTACAGATATTAATAAAAAAATGTAGTTTAGCGCTTATCTCGCTTTTTATTTTTCTATTTTTTTATTAAAAAAAGTAAAGCAAGAAAAAGCTCGCCTTAGCGAGATAAGCACTAAACTAGGGTTTTTTCTAAATGTCTACAAAACTTACATAAGTTTTCCAAAATATTTTCCCTGCTTTGTCGACTGCTGCAAGTGTGACTGCTGCAATAAAAGCTTAGTTCTTCTTCTCTTTCTATTTCTCTGTTGCTTATGTTTCTCTTCCCCTCTTTCTAGTAACTAGAATTTTTTTTCAATTTTGTGTTTACAATGCTATTTAAGTAGCATTATTCTGCTACTTTTTTCTTCTGATTTGAGATTCTTTTTTTAATGGTCTGTTGTTTTTGTTGCATTGTTCTCTCTCTATTTTCTTTTCCCTTTGTCTTTTTGTTGATCAGTGATTTACTGTTCTTTTTTGCTGGTAGTAAGTTGTATTTTCTTATTCAATGGCACAAAGAAGGGGTCCAGCTTGCTCTCTTTGTGATTTGGTTATAACTTATACTATGTTATGATTTATGAGGATTATTGACTATCTATTTACTTTTAAATCTAAGAATTGAAAGATTTCCTTAATATGTTACCTCTACTGAGTTTTTGATTATTTACCTATGCATATTTAATATTTTTTATTTTTATACTAAATGGCACTTTATTTGAAAAAACGTGATGAAACACTTTTGAAAAGCAAGCTTTCATTGTTTTTTCCCGCTTCTTGCTCCACAAAACACTGTACTCCACAGAGTTCAAATTCCCAATGAACAAATAGTTTAACAAACAAAAAGTAAAAGGTAAAAAGGAAGTTTCATAATTGTGCTGGTCTCTAGTCCTTGAAATAGTTTGAACTTGAAATGGATCTTGGTAACAGATTCTCTTTAGCTTGAGCCTCTTTCACTAGGTCAGAGACCTTTGCCAAAAGGTGAATTTTACCAATTTTTACCCGTTGGAATTTTCACTATAAGTGAAATGTACAACTAAAATCTTCTTCTTGTGGCAATGCAGCTAAGCTCAATTCTAGAAGCTCAAGAATTCTAGCCCCCAAACTCGATCGCCAGATCCTAGCAATGCCTTAGCATTCTGCTCAAAAGCTCTTATTCTCTTTGTGAAACTCACTAGTTGTAACCATGGTTGTAGGGCTGAAAGTAACTTACTTGGGGCAAATATCGATTTTGGTACTTATGTCATACAGTCATAGGCTTGGGGGTATTTGGATTGACTTTTTTTAAGTGGCTTATAAGTTAAAAACCATAAGATGGGACCCCCTTACTTTTGACTTCTGACTTTTTTGGGGTACTTTTTACGCTTTAAAAAGGTGCTTAAAAGCACGTTTTTGTGTTACACAAACACTTCCAAAACTTAAAAAAAATGCTTAAAAGTCAAAAACCAAAAGAATAAGCCAATCCAGACACTCACTTATTCCAGTTTTGATCCTTCTATAATTCACCTAAACATAATTAACCTTCAATTAATAAAAACGTAAAATTTGATCTTCAGACCAATGGAAGTTAAAAAGTTAACAGAAACATTAATATTAAAAATAAATTATTTTTTAAAAAAAAAATGAAGGTAAGTTAGCTCAAAAGATTAGCCTCCATTGGCAAGCACAATAATGAGGTCGGCAGCTTCCACCTATGGCTAAGATAATCTATATCATGACGGATGGACATTTTTAAAAAAATTGAAAGAAGCATTAATAAATGACAAAATCCCAAACTATAAAGCGTCTGAAGTGGTGATGATTGAGAGAGAGGTGTTGGAGGTGGAGAAGAAAATGATGAAGATGATGATGTTTATGGTAATGAAGAAGAGAGTGAAGAAACCAGAAACTCGGGTTGGTAAACGACCTTATTGTTGTACTTGTCAATGAAGCCAACCCTTCAAAGAAATTAACTTTCACCTTTTTAAAAAAAGATAATTACATTTTTAAATATTAATGATTTTGCCAACTTTTTCACTTCTGTTAGTTTGAAGGATCAAAATTGCACGTTTATATTAATTAAAGGTTAATTATATTTAGTTAAATAACACAAGTATCAAAACTGAAATAAAGCGCTATCATATAAGAACTAAAATTGCTATTTGCCCCAAGTTTTGTGGTTTTCAATGAGGTTCTAGTTGCAGTGTCTACTGAAGAAAATTTTAAAGATTGTACATGCCATCCCATCAAGTGGTACAAGTAGAAAAGTTCCACTTTTTTGGTAGGGACCTTTACCTAGTCTAGAGAAGGAAGCTCAAGCTAAGAAAGAGATGTTACCAAGTTTCATTCTAAATTTAGGCTATTTCAAGAAGTAAAGAAATAAGGCTGCAAGAACTTTTATCCCCTTTCTCTCTTTCACATAGTTATCTATTAAGTTTGTTTGTATAATGGGAATTTGAACTCCGTCATGGATCACACCTCTATTGGAATAATGATGAATTCTGAAGTATTAATTTGATGTTAATCTTTCTTACTTTGAAATTTGTAATATGCATGAGATGGCTTAACAATTTAACTAAACTTAATAAAAGACTTAGAAAAGAAAGTTTGTTAAGCTAGGATTGGTTCACTAATAACAAGGTCATGAATCTCAACTTCACTTGATTAACTTAGGATAGTCAAATAATGCTACCTCTATGCAATTTCGCCTACAATGTAGAATTCTTCTCATGTATACACTTGTATCTATCATCCAACATTTAATTAGACAAATAGTATGACTTGGACAATACACTTTTGATTGTGTAAAAATTTAAATTTTATGATTTATTAATATGACTTGGACAATACCTCTCTCATCTATCTTGACTAACACGACACAACTACTATCAAAACCTCTTGGTCAAGACTAAAATGGTTATGAAGAGTTAAGTAGAAACGTAGATACTAAATCTTTTTTCGTATTAAGATTTAGCAACAATCCTTCAACAAAAACCCATTTATGTCTAAATATCCAAAAAGGCTACAGGGTTCTTCACCTATCTCAACAAATGCTTTAAACGAGAAATAGGATACTAGTAGAGAAATCACACATAGGCTACAACAAAAAATTTTACACTTCAATTTTATACAAATCACCCATTAATTTTGCACAACATACTAGGTGTATCCCACAAGTAGGTCTAAGGGAGGTGGTGTGCCCACAGCCTTACCCCTACCTTGTAAAGGTAGAGACGTTATCAATAAACCCTCGACTAAAGTATATCATAATATTGATCTGTACTCCTTGAAATAGTTTGAACATGGTAACAAATTCCTATTTAGCTTGAGCCTCCTTCACAAGGGTAAAAGTCTTTGCCAATAAAATGAAACTTGTCAATTTTTACCCCTTGCAATTTGCAAAAAAGCTACATTCAACATACCCCTTGCAATTTGCACATTAAGTAAAATGTACAACTAAAAGATCTCCTTAGTGAGACGGTGCAACTACGGTCGAGTCTAAAAGCTTAAGAATTCTGGCTACAAGCTGCCAGGCCAGATCTTAGCAATGCCTTTGTGTTCTCCCTAAAAGCTTATTTTCTGGAATTCTCTAATTGCAGCCATGGTTGTAAGGCTGGAAATCTTCAGTTTCTTTCTTCAATTCTTTCCAAATTTCATTTTTCCCTCTCCAATGAACAGATTAACTTTTCTATTTTTATTTTTATTTTTTGAAAATGGTAATTGTTTCTATTCTCCGTAAAACAGTACATAGGTTGTACTGGGAACCATATTTACATGAGAAACTCTCAAAACACTGACCTATCCCTATAATGAGTCTAAGACATCAATGATGGAGACAATATCATTAGAGTACATCTGATTACACCAAAAACATAGAGTCAAAATGAAATTCAGTTTGACTTGTTGCATACTACTCTCCCTATTCTCAAAAACTCTAAGGTTCCTCTCTTTCCATATTGTCCACCAAATAGTGGCAGGGACAATTCTCCAATTGCTTTTGTTTTTTGTTTGTGTCCCGGCTTCTTCCCAACTGTATAGAGCCTCTGAAATCCTATCAGGCATGGACCAGAAAATGTTTTTGAGTCTCAAGATTAACTTTTCTATTTTTCTGCAAGGTTGTAGTTGTTGCACCTCTGTAAGATGATATTTCAGTCGTACATATCATTCTATTGAGTGGTACAAGTCAAAAAGTTCGATTTATTTCTTTTGCCAAGGACTTCTACCCTAGCCTAGAAAAGGAAACTCAAGCTACGAAAGAGATCTTTACCTAGTTTCATTCCAAGTTCAAGCTAATTCAAGTAGTAAACATCAAAACTTGTGAAAATTTCCACCACATTTCTTTCTTTGTTATAGTTATGCATTAAGTTTATTATTGGAATTTGAACTTCATCAAGGAACTGACTTTTGTTGAAATAATGATAAATTTGAAGTATTAATTTGACATCAATCTTTCCTATTCTATCATATGTGTAATTCTACATTAATGTCTTATTAGGAAAGGGGGCAAATATATCCCTCAACTTTGCGACTTTAGAGCGAATACTCTTCGTCAAAAAGGTGGTGTGTGTATCCCCGGCCGACTAGCAAATGGTGCATAATGTTCAAAGCCAAGATTGAGGTCCGAGAAGGGAATTAAAAGTTGTATAAGTATTACCTTTCTCGTTGTCAGTTTTATGTAGCTGTCAGTGTTTTGGGGATTTGAACTCCATCATAAAACAGGCATTTGCGGGAATAATGATGGATTTTGATGTATTAATATGAGGTTAATCTTTCCTACTTATCCTATGTGTGGTTCTCCATTAATATCCTATGTATTAATAGCGGAAACAATCTCTCCACCTCCATGAAGTAATGTTAAAGACCACGTACATTCTACCCTCTCTAGACCTCGTTTGTGGGATTTTACTCGGTATGTTATTGTATTGAGGTATGTGAAGAGCCGCTAACCTTCTTTAACAAGTGTGGCGGAAATGGGCTACTGATGATAGGTTTATACTAAATCTTAATTGAAAGGGAGTATTTAATTTTTACAAATCTGCTTAGTTCTTCACAGCAATCTTTAGCTCCTCATAGCATTTCATTTCCTATTGAAAATCCTAATTAGTTTTTTGCAGTTTTCAACAAGGAGTTCTTATAGTTGCAGTGCTTCTCTATTTTAGTAGGAATTTTTACCCTAGTGAAGAAAGATCGAGTAGAGAAAAATATTTTTACCAAGTTACATTCCAAGTTCAAGCTATTTCAAAGGAGTAAATAACAAAGGTTGTGAAAGTTCTTGTTACTTTTTTCTCTCTGCCCTAGTTATATATAAAGCTTGTTTGTATTGTTGGAATTTGAACTCCATCATGGAACAGACTTTCATTGGAATAGTGATTAATATTGAAGTGCAAATTTGAGTTAATCTTTACTACTCTAATCTATGCGTGATTCTCCATTAATATCTTATTTCTTGATATATGAAGACCTTTTAGCCTTTTTAGTAAGTGTTGCATCAATGGGTTAATGTTGATGGGTTTATACTGAAAATATTGCACTTGAACAAAGTGGGACTACCAAAATAGTTTCGAAAAGATAGACAAGAATGCCAACCACATTTAGACTTTATAAGGCTTTATCAAACAAAATGAGAATTTCAAAGGAGCCATGAAAGGCAAAAACTTGTATTTGAAGTTTCAAAAAGGCCAAGTAGTCTGCCAATAAACTAAAGATTTCAGAGAGAAACAACAGTCCTTATATAAGAAAAGCTTATTTAGGGCCAATATAAATGCTAATGAAGTCCCAGTAGGACAGGTGCACAGGTTTAGGTGGAGAAGATAGGTTGATCACAGAGAATACAGAAAACAACCTCGACGAACAAATGGTCTATATACTTGCAAAAATATGTTTCTTACCCCATCACCAACGGCAAATAGACTGACAACTGTTGCATTTCTAAAACTTCTTTTCACCAGAATTGCATATAGATCGGCAATTGCAAGACCAAGGCTCCATATAATCTGTAATCCAACAGCAGCAACAAGGTAGCTAAAAAAAAAAAGGGTTAGGAATACTGGTCAGAATCCCTTCATAACAACAATAGATGATGTATCAACCAGTGTAAACAGTATTAACATCAAAAGAGGGAAGGATGAATACCTAAAGGCGGTGACGGTGGGGAAATCAGAAGTGGTAACCATGACACACATAGCGATAATCGCAAACACCAACTGACACATTCGTAGAACGAGGCTTCCAAGAGTACCAGGCGTGCCTTGTAAATCCTTCATCCTCACCATAGGCACCTCCATGTTGATCATCGAAATGTCAATTGGGTGCACCGCCGGCCGACTCATCATTTCTCTCTGTAAGTAGGAACTATAATTAACACATTTGTGATGAATTGAGGAATTGGTAAAGCTAAAAAGGGAGAAGAAGAGGAAGTTGAAACTCTAGTGACGTTTGGCCCTTTGGAATTTAGAACAAATGGCAGGATAAATGCATAATCCTATACCTTTTTTGGTCGGTTGATGATGAATTCAGCCTAAACCTCATTTGTTATGTGTGAAACCTAAGATATAACTATTTCATTTCACAATAAAACTTAGAATTATTTTATTTTATATTTAGTTGGAAGTATTAATTAATTTTGAATATTTAATTATTGTTTTTGTCTTAATAATGAAATTAATTATTTCATACATATAGTGAAATTACTATTTCAAGATAATATATTTTCAATTAAACGACCCCTTAAAATTTATATTATAATTTGAATTCAATTAGATGATTATAGTTATAATTAGTGTCGTACGCGTACTTTGTATGGTGTGAATTAATAAGAAGTATATAAAAAGTAAATAAATTATTACATATATAACTTATGTAGTTGAGCACACTTCGTATTGTTTGGAGTGTTTTTTTTTTTTTGGACAATTTTTAACCCTTTTTTTGGACTTTTTATTGTTTTTGTTTTGGAACGTTTCTTTTTTAAGAGAAATGGATTATTATTTTGAAAGTTTTTTCTTACTTTTTTTTTTTAATCAAATCTATTTTTTCAAAGTTTTTACCTATTTTCAGACGGTTTTTAAACCCTTTTTTGGGAACTTTTTGGGGATGTTTTTGTTGGACGTTTTCTTTCTTTATTTTGTTATTATTGAAAGTTTTTTTTAGCGTAAAAAGGGTTTTAATCCCTATTCCTAAGTCTTTTTTAAGTTCTAACAAAGGCTAAGGCTAAAGAAAAGAGAAGAGGAGGGAGAATTCAAGAGATTGAGGAAAGTTCTTACAAGGTTGATTGTCAAACTTCATACCAAGTACGTAGGGCTAAACTAAGATATGGAACTGTCCTTCCATGTGCTCCCCATTGATGATAATAGAAGAGTTCAATATAATGAGTCTACATATATGTTTCTTGAATGTTTTTTTGTAAATTCTATTATATTACATGTATTTTCATGTGTTGATGATCACAACAAACTTGATTTACTGAATAGATATTTCTACATGAGTTATTTTCACAAACCCTATACATTACTTTGTAAAAGAATGCATGATTGAAACTAAGGATTTGAGTCTAGAGCCTTGACTTGAGTATGTTGATTTTGATTGTGATGTGAGCATGATGGATGATGAGCTAATAGAATTTGATGATCCCATGAGTATTCATAATTGAATTCCAGAGTTTTATCTAATTGACTTCTTCCTAAAGATTAATCTAAGCCTTGAGCTATTGATGAGAATTGAGTTAACGAGATAATTTGAGATGATAGGCCAAAAGGCCCAACTGAGTTGAGTTAATGAGATGATGAGAGTATCTACGAGACTAATTGAGATGATTGAGTTGAGATGGGGAGTCTTATGAGCATTGAGTTTTGGGAGGAGTATTGAGTACCGAAATGAATGAGAGTAAGTCTCACTCGCACTCATCAACTATGTCGCCGAGCATAGGTGAGGATTGAACCATCACATCAGAGGTTCTCTTTTGACTTTAATAATCAAAATTCTATCACACTTGAAATATTACAAAATAATTAAATAATATTTAGATAAAATAGTAAATGATAGTTTTGTCTATTTTAAAGACTTTTAATGAAGAACAAAAAGTTTAAACAACATTTTAAAATTTCATGCTTTTAATCTATTAACAAATTTCGATGTTGATGCAATATTAATACAATCAATATAGAAAATCAAAAATAATAATTTTGAATCTATTGAATAGCCTGATCCTTCAACAATAATTATAATAGGCTTGAACATTTAAAAACAAGGAAAAATTGTGTAACTAGGCAAATATAAAATACATATTTACATTATACCATTATAACTTGAAAAAAATACAATTTATAGTTATAGTTAGAGTTTTGTTTCTATAGTTAAGGTTTTGTCGTTATATTCTTTCTCCTTTCTTCCTCTCTCTCGCCTCTCTTCTCTCTCTCTGTAATTTCATGTAAAATATACAATTACATATGTAAACCAACTCTATGTATACAATTATTTTGACACATATACATAGTCAGTTCGACAAATATACATACACAATTCGCCTCTCTCCACTCTCTGTCATCTCTCGCACGCATCTCTCGATCTCGCTCGCATTTCTCATCCCTTTCTTAATCTCGCTTGCCAAATATACAAATACATATGTATATTAGTTACACATATACAATTATTTGACATATATACACATAGAATTTGACAAATATACATATACAATTCGCCTCTCTCCTCCCTCGATCTCACTCGCCTCTCTCCTCCCCTCCAGGTCAAATTTAATCCATTATATCTCGCTCAAATTTAACTCATTCCGCCCAACTGTCACTGCTAATTTATACAATATGTGTGTGTCTATTTATTTAACTTTAATTATATAAATTTATATGTCTATTTGTGCATAGTCAAAATTAAAGGCCATATATATCAAGTGAGGTAAAATTAAAAATACATTTATGTATTGTGCATTTGATAATCAATGATGAGTTTTAGTCTTGATTATCCTACTATATAGTATTTTGATCCATTATATCTCGCTCAAATTTAACTCATTCCATTCAATTGTCACTCCTAATCTATACAATATGTTTGTGTATATTTATTTAACTTTAATCATATAAATTTATATGCGTATTTGTGCATAATCAAAATTAAAGGCCATAAATATCAAGTGCGGTAAAATTAAAAATATTTATGTATTGTGCATTTGATAATCAATGATGGGTTTTAGTCTTGATTCTCCTAATATATAGTTTAGCACATTTATCTTTTGATTATGAGTTGTTTCATTCTTATATTTTTTTTCCTACCCTGGTCATAACATTGTAATATTAATTAACTATCCAACCAAATAAAGATACACCATGATTCTTCCAATTAATTACTTAAAATGATCTTTCGACGAATGTTACCATAATAAAATAGCTGTTCGACTATTACGATATTGCTCATTTGTCATTTTGTTGCCGGAAGTCTTAATATTACTTTGGCCATTTTCTTTCCCATTAATTAAAAAAACTTTCATATTATCTTTTATTGTGCTATTTAAATTTTTTAAAAATTCATTATTTTAATTTACTTTTTTGCTCCATTTTAATTTTCTTCTTTTATAATTGTTTTACTTTTTTGTGAAAAAAAATAAATATTTATGTCAGTTTATTATTTTTTATTTATTAAGGTGGGAATGCATGATTATCAAATAAATATTGATATTGATGTATTACATAGTTATTTATACAATATCGATATACGATTATGCACCATTTATATAATGACGATACATTACATACCTATTTATATTATATCGATACATGTGTACATATTATTTATATAATATTGATACATGCTAATACTTAATTTATACCATGTTGATACATTACAAAACTATTTATGCAAACATATTTATACAATTGATACAGTAGATATACACCATATAAGTATTTATACAATATCAATATATTGCATATACATAATAAAAATTATTGAAAAAAAAGACATCTTTTATTTAAAAAATATAGTAAGAAACAACAAAAAAAAGTTTTTCTTTTAAAAAAACCAAAAGCCGCAAAGGAAGAAAAATTGGAACAAAAAAAAAAGGAAACAAGAAAAGGTCTAATGTCTTGGGCTGATTTTGGGCTCAATTGTTGGGCCAATTTTAAGTTCAGTAGTTGAACTAATTTTGATTACTTTTCTTGTTAAAAAAAAATGGCTCTTTTTTTTTCTTCTACAAATATATTCATATTTTAATGAATAGTAGAGTGATCCTTTTTTTAAAAAAAAATGGATAAAGTTAGGGCTTTATCCCGTATTTGACCTGTAAGACTATGGAAAATATTGGATAAATATGAATAATATGGATAAATACAAAAAAAATTCAACTCGTTTTTTAAGAAAAATTACATAATATGGTCATTTAGCTATATTCTTTTTTGTTGTTTTTCATATTCTTTTTCTTCGTTTGGTGCTACGTAATCCTTCTTTATAATCTTTCTTCTTCTGCTGCTGCCGCCGCCACTTCCTCCTCCTCCTCCTTCTTCAAAAATAAAATAAAATAAAATTTGACGTATTGAAAATGTGGATCATTTCAAGAGAATTATTTATCAACATATTCAAGACATCGAGAGAATGTCATATTCAAAGTTTTCGTATTATTTAAAGGTGATTTTGAGTTGATCGAGATTGAATAGTTAATGAATACTCCATGTATAATTAGAGTATACCTCATGTATAGTTAAACTATATTTAACTTTTTGAGTGTATCATAATGTATAGTCAGTATATATCTCATGTATTGATAAGCTATATTATATAGTCCGTGTATACTTTTTGCAATTTTTGGCGAGTTACATTATATAGTTCGTGTATATTTCTAATGATTTTTGGCTATTTTTTATTTAAATAAAACATGACTATATTTGTTGTAAGCTAATTACTTTATTGTATTTAAAATTAGTCCATTTTTTAATGTTTATTTGGCTTAAATGTTTTACAATTAGATATATTTTTCACAAATTTGAGAAAAATAACTTTTCTATACAAGGTATGAAAAATGTATTCCGAAACTCTCTTCGGACTCACTACTTCCACCTAATCCACCTAGACACCATAGCCCTCTGACCTTCGAACTTAGCCCCTCAGCCTACGACCCCTAACTTGACAATGATCCAAGACTCAACTCTCAACTCCAACATAGGATACAACTCAAAACCAACCTTGGCCCTAAAATGGGTCCCGACAGGCATAGGCTCTCAATGCCAACCCTAATTTGGGGGCCGATCAGGTATATGACTCGATGACCAACCTGACTTAAGATCCTATCTAGACTCCAAATGGGACTTGGCTCGCAACACCAACTTGAGAATCGATTTTAGATTCGACTCCGAATATTACCATGATCTAAGACCCAACTCTCAATATTTATTAAGGGCTCAACTCTGATTCAAAATAAAAATCTTGACCTTAACTCAAGAATCGACTCAGGCCCTAACTCTAAACTTGAACGGAAGCCCCGACCTAGGACCCAAAACCTAAACTCGTCTATAAACTCAACCTTGACTAAGAAACGAGTCTTAGTTCAACTTGAGAATAAATTTCTAACCCTAAACCTAACCCGAGACTCGCATCCGCCAAAAAGCCCATTAGGACCTAATCTTGACCTGAGCTCCCAACCCAGCACCTAGAAATTAGATTTGAGTTTTGATTATGATTTGAGACCCATTCTTGACTTTGACCCAACCCCTGACTCAGGACATGAAAACTAAATTCGAATTTTGATCATGACTGGACATGATCCTAACTTGTTCCTGAAGTTGACTTCAACCTTGATAAGGGAATTAATCTAAACATGACTAAGGATTTGATTATCGACTCTGATCCCAACTCTTGACTAGAGATCCTATCCTTGATCCTCGAGTTTCTGACATATGGTTCTAACCTAGGAGTTGAACTCGATTGTAGTTTGAGACACGACTCCAATTCAGAACTCAATCTGAACCTAACCCTAATCAAAGACTTAGAACTCGATTCGAGAATCGACCCCCACCAGGGACTCGAGTTCCGATCCCATCCAAGAACATATTTGCCCTGGGCCTTATTCCTAACCAGAGACCCTACTCCCAACTAGAGATCATTTGCGTCTCGACCTTGATTTGGAACCTGACTTTCGATCTTTAGGTCAATTCTCAAAATCGATGTTGGAGAATTGCAGTTTGACTTCAAATGTAATGCAGATAAAAATAATGGAGAAAATATTTCTTGCGAAACAGTTATCAAATTACAAGAGTTATACCTCAAATCAGCATAATGAACTATTTGCGGATTGAAAATTATTTCCTTTTGTTAGATCATTTTCAAATTATCCATTTATCACTAACAGTCCCAATATGCCAGAGAAGTCATCTAACATTCAATCCCAAATTCCTATTGTAAGAAATATATAGATATTTGATGATTCAATGGCTATTCAATCCCAATATGCAAACCAGTATGATTATAAATTTATATTAAAATTGTTGATTTTATTAAAGATACAAACTGGGTTAGATTTATCAGAAATGGGTATGGGTGGTAGGTTTGGTGGGCCTTTTTACTTGGTAAAAAAAGGGATAATTATAATAAATGTTTATTCAGTTAAAGTAATTATTAAAAAAATGGTCATTCATTATATAGACATGTATAATCGGGTATATTTCATGCATATTCAAGCCATATTCAATTTTTGAATATATCATAATGTATATTCAATTGTATAACTCATGTACAAGTAATTCATATTGTATAGTTGGTGTATATTTTATATGATTTTTGGTAAGCTATATTGTATTATCAATATATATTTTCTATGGTTTTTGGCCTTTTGTTTATGTAAATATAGCTAAAACATGGCTATATATATTGAAAACTCATTAATTTATTGTATATATTTGAAATTAGCCCTAAAATAACTATGTGGACCAATGACAATTGGCCACTTGTTTAGTTAAATTTCATATTATATTTCAGTTAACTAAAGCACATTTTTGAACTTACAGAAAATGTTAAGGATGTTTAAATTAATAAGTGAAATCAGGACATTTTTGAACGATTTCTAATAGGCAAAAGCATTTTTGACTATTAGAAAAAACAAATATTACTATATAAAGTTAGATATCATTTCCAAATCTTTTAATATATAAAATTACAATTTCCAATAGTAGCATAGCAATGTATTAAATCTCGTCCACATTTTAAGTTATTATTCTGTATCTCAAGTTTCAATTAATTTTCTTTAGCAAAAAATTCTTATAACCACCACAAAAATACCGTTGTAAGCATTATAAAATTATTATTAATATTTAGAAAGTTCATTATTTTCTTATATAATCATGATATTAGGAATGTGATAAATTTTCTTTTCAAATTTTTTAAGTATTTAGTTAAATAAAATAGAACTCTAATATTTTAGAACTTTTAATTAAACTATTTAAAGCTTATTATCTACCTACAAAATTTTTGAGAACAAGAACAAGGTGTTGTATTACAATAAATGGCTAACATTTTATTAACTTAAAAATATTTCCCAAGTTATATAAAAAGATACCAATTTACATAAAAAATTATAAACTATAAACATATACATTTTAAATCATTATCATAGATTCCTTGGGAAAAGTCATATTAAAAGTATTAAAACATTAAGCTTTCAAGCACCACAAATAAGAGATGCTTTACTGAAAATAGAAGGAGTTAATGAGGATCTAAAAACTAAAAGTGAAGCTACTTATTTAGTAATATATAAGCGTAAAATTTTAAATTTTTATTAGGTATGGTCATTTGGTATGACATATTATTTGTAGTTAATTTAATTAGTAAAAGTTTACAATCTAAGGATATGCATATTGATATTGCTATAGATTAGTTAACAAGTCTAATTTCTTTTTTCAAAAATATCAAAAAGAAGAATTTGCGATTCCTATAATTTCTGCTAACAAAATTGCATATGAGATGAATGTAAAACTTGAATTTCGTAAGACACGTATAATATTTAGAAAGAAATAATTTGATAAAAATATTGATAACAAAATCACAAAGTCTCTTGAAGAGTCTTTTAAATTGATTATTTTATATATATCAAACTATTCTTTTACTTCAAAATAGATTTGAAGCATATCAAAATATTTCTGATTTCTTATTTAGTGGTAGAAAATTAAAATTACTAGATGATGAGAATTTTAGAAAATATTGTCTTAGTCTTTAACACATAATAGTTATTCTGATATTGATAGTTTAGATTCATTTTTTGAATTAAAATTGTTAAGAAAAATAATACAAGTAGAAAATAATGAAAATACTCAAACTTGATTCTTTTCCAAATACATATATTTCTAATAGAATAATATTAAGAGTTCCTATAAGTAATCTTATCTAAATCAACAATGTCTCAAAGAGAAATTAAATGGATTAGCTATACTGTCGATTGAAAATGAATTATTAAAACAAATCAATTATAAAACAATAATTAATGAATTCACATTTAAAAAAATATTTCTTTAAATAAAAATTTATATGATGGATTAAAAAAAATAGAGACTCTCTTTAAAGTTTGACTTTAAGCCTTCAAGCTTGTTGACTCGATCCATTTGATACGAAAAAATAATAGCCCAAAAGTGAAGCCATCATAACAATTTTTATTTCTCAAGTCTTAAACTGTACACAAAGCATTATGAAAAAAGGATAGTGTTTCCATCATAGATTTAAGAAGCTTTAAAAATATTGTAGCTTTAGCCTACAAAGCATACTGAAAACATCTATATTATTCATGGTAGATATTGACGGAAAACAAAATTCATAACATTGTTGAACCTGGTAAACATATTGTCAAAAACAAAGGAAAATTTGGACTGAAATGTAGACGCTCATCGCGTCAAGTTGCACTGTTTGATACCAACACAGAGATCTTATTTGTTCCCCTAGCTTCCATCCATTAACATTGTTAATTCTATGTTATATTTGTGAAGTCTCTGCAAAACAAATACAAACACATATTCAAGTAAATCTGTGTGAAGCTAAATTACAGAATATCACCCTTACAAAAGTTAAACACATACCGAAATGGTTCATCACCATGTTGTTTTACCACACCAATGATATCTCGATAAGTCAAATTATTAAGCATCTCTGAGGTATTCTCTTTTTTAAAGTCATCCTCATTTGAGTTACTATTCGTTGCACGAACATGAGAAACACTGTTTTCTGAATTGTTTGGAGAGATTTGTTGTTCAATAACTATGGGTTGACCAAAGAGAACAAGTCGTGGTGCTTTTTTACGATCAAGTTTCTTCACAGTTTGGTTAGTTTGGGTAGAACTTCCAAGGGCTAGCAAACAAGATACATCATCATCGCTATTTGACTTGGAAATGCTGGTATTATTGGAGGTGCTAGGGGTTGCAGCAACACGATGAACTGATGGAACATTGTCAGGAAATAGACTTAAGTGCAACTGATTGGAATGAAGATTTGGTAATGATAAACTATATGGAGCATGCCTGGCTCCCTGCATGCCAACAGGGGTGTCGTTAGGAAGACAATGAAAGGGGCCAATATTGGGCCTAAGAAGATGCTGGTTGGGGAAAGTCAGCATAGGAAGATTAGCATCTGGAGGAAACTCTATGTGGTCACGGGGAAAACCTGTCATAGGAAGATGACCATCTAAAGGAACATCTGACTGCTGATCAGATAATCGCATTTTCTTTAGTGGACGTGTGTGGGGGTTAAAGTGGATGGTGGGCATATTTGAGACTAATTCCACAAGCCATGGGTTGACATATATCACACCCTGGAGCAGATTTGGCTCGTCCCATGTCACCTGATACACGTATCAAAGAAGCTACACTCAGAAAATATCAACATTTTCCTCTGCTTACTTGAATTCATTTACAAGGTCAATTAACAATTACTTGAAGAATAAAGTTTGTATAAGTTAATTACAAATCATATAGATTTACTCTTCAAAGAAATTATACATGTAAAGGAAATTGTATGATGTAATTGCTTGCAAACTGAGATTCTATATATATCAAACATAGACCATATTACCTGAAGAATCTTCCAAGGTGAATCTGGCCATCTAGTAGGATCATTAACCTGAACGGAACATATAGTTCCCATGAACCAGCTTATAACCGAGTCTTCAGTTTCGAAGGGCATCTTGAATCTCATCCCTGAGCACCAAGGAATCTGTAATGCTGCCTTCACACGTGACGCCTGCACAAAAAACTCTGGAGTGCTATTTCGAGGATAGAAGGTAACCTCAAAGGGATGTCTATTAGCTGCAAGATTTGCAGCTTCAGTAACTGATTCCGCCTTCACCTTTCCCTTGTACATCAATTTCCAGCTTGAGTTTGTATTCTCATCATTCCTGAGAAAAGCTGAAAATCCTCCTTGTGGTATCGAAAATTTCCCAACAGGTGGAATCCACCAGGGAGTAGTCTCAGGTCCACCTGACACACCCTTCTTTTTTATCCGACGAATGCCTACAAAAATGTCCTCATTTTCATCCCTTACAAACACAATGGAATCCCCTGCAACTAGCTTTTTTTCATTCACAAAAGAACTCCAACCGGTTGTTAAAAGATGACGTTCTGGTGTCCCTCGATAAATATGTCTGAAACTCCATATCTTCCCGTGAACATCCTTTGCTAAGAGGTTCTGGACAGGAGGATTTACACTGTAGTCTAACGAAGGAAAGATCGTATCAGCACAATACTTAGGAACAGAAAAACCTCCACCGTTGTTAGCATCTGATTGTGTCAATGTCTTAGCAAATGCAAGTGGCTTATCCGATGCAATTTTCACACCCATTCCACCATCAGCAACTTCAAACAATTCATTAGGACTAACAGGTTTCAAACTAATCTTGGCAAAAACTTCATCAGTTTCGCGTTCTGCCATGTACTTAATACCCGATACTCTACAAGGAATGTAGGATGGAATCCTAATGTCACTCCTAAATTCGACACTTACACCCGCGTGTTCTGCGTGTCCTTGAGGAAAGTAGAACACTATCGAATTAACTGCAGGCATTTTCACCATAGTACCAGCAAATGCATGCCACAATTGAGAATCTAAACAATTCTCCTCTCTTACATTGTCCATTGAATCCATAACTAAATAATCAGACTCTGTAAAATTGCAGAAACATTTAAAAATCATCAATAAAACCTATTCGTTATACAAATTTATCATCATATAGAACGCAACCTGCGTACCAAACCAAAATTAAGGCTAAACAAAATCAAATCTCATACCTTTCTATAGCTGAAACACTCATAAATCAAAGTCGAAATGTTGTTAGAAGAAACAGAGAAAAATTCCCAAAAATTATTTAAAGTCACCAGATGCTGGACTGACCTTTGAGTACAATTTGACACTATTTATCACAAACAAATCCCAACAAATCACCGAAAAAACACAAGAAAAACAGAAAGAGAACCCTAGAGAAAATCGGAAGAGGTGGAAACTGAAAAAACATGTTTGTGTTTTTCATTTTTCTCTCTCTTTAGAAGTGTTATTTGCAGTTAATTTTTTTGGGGATTTTCGTTGTTTTCTTGACCTTTTTATTCGGACTGAATAAGAAGTTTCTAACATATATTTATTTCAGAATAAACCAAAATAAAAAATATATATTTCATTATCTTTTTATTTGTATTATTAAAATATTACGATACGTTCGAGGTGTCATATTCAGAATTTTTTTTATGATGTAATTTTTTTATTCAGAAATTTATGTTTCGAATTTGAATATAAAAAATTTAATGAGAAATATTTTGAATACACAACACCAAAAATGATTAGTTTAATGTAGTTATCCTGTGAGCTACCGAGGGAAGAAAATGATAAATTTTTTACCGGGTTAACTAACTGTATTTTTGCCTAACCTTCACCTTTAGTCGGGTTAAAGTTTGTCGTAAATTTTCTCTTTTATTTATTTTTTATAATTAATTACATGAAATACAACTTTAATTACTATTCTAGAAATTTTAATTAAACTATCTAAAGCTTATTATCTATTAAAAATATTTTTAAGAACAAGAACAAATATATCATATTATTACAAATAGCTAGTATTTTATCAATTGATGGAAAATGGAAGATAACAAAATCAATTCTGATTCAATAGAAAATGAATACCTTACTTTTCTATATATTCTACAAAATTATCTTTTTTTTTAAGTCCCAAAACGGACTCAAGTACAACTTTGATACTATTTTTTTTTAATGGAGAAAAATATGGTTATATTTTTTATTTTTCTCTCTTTAAAATTGTTATTTGCTATTAAAATTTTTATGGATTTTTTTGGTTGGCTGCTTTAACCGTTTGATACTTTTAACCTTTTTTCGGATAAGAATGAAAGTTTCTACTCTAAATATTTCAGAACCCAACAGAACAACACAAATATATATCATTCTTTTATTTAATTAATTTATTATAAGAATAGGTAGTACATGTTTGAAGTGTCACTTTCATCATTTTCAATTAATATATTTATTCTCTTGAATTTAGTTATAAGAGAAGTTGTTTAAAAGATATAGTATAATTTTTAATTAAAAATTTTAAATTTAAACTTTAATATAAATCGCGAGTATTTATTTAAGTAGGTCAAGTGAGTACTTATTTAAGTAGGGAGATAAATAAAAGGTACCGAGGAAGTTTAACTTCTTACTATGTTAACCAAATGTACCAAAATAGACTTAGTTGGGTTAAAGTTTGGTGGCAGGACTACTTGATTTTATAGTAAAATTCTTTTAATAGACATATTAATATTTACTTTATTAATAGAACACAATAAATAATGGGGAAGGACAATTGTATTATTGACCTGAAGAGTATTTTCAATATATTAATCTCAACTATCCTTTTCAAGCTCTATTCCACCCAAAATAACTATTTTATTCCCTTTCTAAATGAGCTTAAATCAACCTCACAAAATAACTATTTTATTCACAAAAGAATTTAGTTAAACACATAATTTACAAGATTATAAAATTTTATTTGGTTGTTAGGTATATTTCATAATTTATTGTATTGTTTCAATAAAAATATAATGTTTGAATAAATAGTATTGTTTTTTGCTGTTATATAATTTTATATATCCATAATTTAAATGATAAACCTATTAGAAAATGTAGTGTATGTGGTGGATACCATGAAAAGATGAGATAAATGATAAAATAAAATTATTAAACAATAAATAAAGTAAAAAATGAGAAGAGATATTAAAGTAACGACGTAACGACGTCAAATCGATTGTTACACAAAATGAATTTATTCGTCGTTACGTAACAATGGATTTAAATAATACGATACAATAAAATTTAAGTAACAATCATAACAAATATTGTATTTGAACTAACAATAAAATGCAATATAATGGACAACAAACATCCAAACAAGGGTTTAATAGTGCGATTACATACATATATATATATCTAAGTCCATGAAAGGGAAAACTACTAGGAATGACCATCTTTAGGACTTAATTATATAAATAATATAGGAATTTTTAAATATTAAAAATATGAAAGTTTATGGAATACTTATTCATGGTATAAATTTATTATTTTGAAAGTATTACATTAAATTTTCATGCTATAAGCTTTTGTATCTAAAATATACTATGTATTGTTATGGCATAAATATAATTTATAGCAAAAGTGATTATTGTTATATTTTTCTTACAAATTTATAAAATAAATATTCATGGTATAAATTATTATGTAGTAGGTATTTTTTGTTTAAAATTTTATTTATTAAATATGAATATATTTTTGGTATATATATTGTTTAAACTTTTTACATTTAAAATATACCACATATTTTTATGATATGAATATAATTTGTGGCAAAGTATCCACTATTATAAATAATTTAGATTTTACTTATATATTTAATTATACCATGTATAAACTTATTTCACATATTTATATAATTATACATTATTATAATAACTTGTGTGTGTATTATCCTTTTATTAAGTTTTTTTTTTGTTAACATGTCCCTAAAAATAAGGAAGAAGAATAGAAAGATTAGTTAGTGCTCCTATTTCAGAACTAACAATTATTTTCCTCCATTTAAATTACTTTTAGGTTATAAATAATAATAATTATTATTATGATGATTAACTTGATAATACTAATATATATTTGTAATAATTTATTCTGTTTTTATGTTGTTATGTAAAAACATTTGCACGAGTTGTCATTATTTAAGGGACACAAGACACCAATTCAAAGAGAGTCCTAATCATGGTATCCCTTCATCTATTAATTTGAAATAAGAATTTATATATTTATTATTTATATGAATTCAAATTCACTCAAAGATGATTGAATTAATTCATTCACATTATAAAAAGACATGCAAAAGAATGAATAATTTCACCATGATATACACATATGGATTAACTTTATATTTAGATTTTAAAAAATTGCAATATCAAGTCATCTAAAAAAAATTACCTACATATAAAGTCCATAATAAATTCAATTAATTTTTTAAAAAAAAAAACAAATCACATACTACAACATGTTAAAATATAAAAGTAAAAAAAATCGGTATCATCAATGTATGTATTAGATACTTCGCCAATTATTTAGAAAATGTTGATGAAAAAAGACGTTGAAAACTCTGCCTATTTAGGAGCTGGGAGTGCCACCCTTTCCAATGCATAATTCAAATTTAATTGAGATTTCAATGTAATGTTCTAACACCAAATAAATTGACAACATCAACTGTCCATAGAATAGATATTAGGACAAAACAACTCTCAATAATTCATGTCGTAAGAACGTAGTAGTATATCGTTTGTCAATTATTTAGAAAATGTTAATGAAAAAGGACATTGAGAACTCTGCCTATTTAGGAGTTGGGAGCGCCATCCATTGCAATGCATAATTCAAATTTAATTGAAACTTCAATGTGATGTTTGGACACCAAATAAATTGACAATATCAACCGTCCATAGAATAGATATTAGGACAAAACAGCTCTCAATAATGCATGTTGTACGGTGTAAGAATTAAAACACTTGTAGCTCAACTCTTTAATGTGGTTAATCTTTTTTACTACTTGGAAAGATTTTGTGGTGTTAGTCAACATACAAATAGTATTCTTTTGACTTGTAATACATTGTAATTGGGGATATTTATATAGATATGGAGTGGAGAGTTAAAAATATATTTAAAATATTTTGATATTTTAAATTTTATATTTAAATTATTAGGTACGCCTATTTTCTAAATAAATTATCATCAATTATATTTTTCAAAACACATATTAATTATCAGTTATTTCCTTTTTCTAGTTGAAGAAGGTGATATTTCAAGTAAAAAAAATCCGCACACTTTATAATTGAGATATGTTTTGATAAATAATTGATAATAAATCAGATATAAATTTTAAAAAATCAAAATATTGTAGATATTTTCATGTCTGTCTTTGAGAAACCATATCCATGCGTGGTCTGTTCTTGAATCTTGATACATTGTTATGCACTGAAAACAGACAATACTCCAGAAAGGGAATCTTTAACAATATCCATATATCCCAATATTTATTTATTTATTTATTTTTGTAAGTGAAGTAATAAAAATTCAAAATAGGCATGGTGACACCCACGCTTAACCTTTTTAGGTGAGAAAATTAATAAACAGAGATTCAACTTATATTAATCGTTCAACTTATGAAAGACGAAAGTAATGCGAAAACTTAATTCTTAATAGAATAAGAAATAAAAATTAACTAGAGTCTATTATTTATTATTTTTTATAACCTCAAAATCATCAGATCAAGGACATCTAATTTTAAAATATCAAATTTGAAAGTTTCACATACCAAAATAAATAAATAAAATAATTTGTGTCCAAAAATTAATGACATTATACCATGACCGTGAGAATCCAATACAGATTAGGAGGAATAGTTCACACGGGAATCTAACATGCTGGAGACTGACCAGGGGTAGCATTGAGGGAGTGTTGAAATTGATGTTATACTTGCTGCACTCCATAAAAGGGAAATAAAGGTGGCCCTGAAACTTTACTCGACAGGGCTTCAATAAAACGATCATAATTTTTTACTCCAAACTCGAAATAAGGTAATTTTGGTGGTGTTGGAAAGAGGATTCAGAAACTTTTAATTTAATTTGATAGGTCTTTGGCTATCTAATTTTTTATATGTTGAGAGTTATGGTCATTTAAAGCTGACACTTGTATAATCTAATGCGAAAAACTTAATCGATAGATAGGTTTTGAACTCGACTAAGTACTAGAGGCGTCTTATGACCTAACCATTTCTAATACACTTCTCACTTATAGGAATGAACCTTAAAATATAAGGACAAATAAGGGGTCAATCACTAGGTTCAAGTCTATATACTTACGATGAAAACAATATAAATCCTAAGAATAGTGTTCGGAGTGTTACACTTGCCCCCACATTGCCAATTTTCTAGAGAATTAAAATGTCAATTTCATCCCTTTTGAAAACAATAAAATTGTTGGTATAGGATACTGTATACCTCTCAATGCAATGTATCTCCATAGCTTGGCCAGTTGTCGCTGAAGCCCTCTTTTACATATTTTTTTTCTTTTTAAAATAATTATAAACTAAAAATGATAAATCTTGCTAACTTATTTTTTAGTAAATATGAATGGTATATGTTCTTAAATAAGTAATCAGTTTAGCTTATCAGTTAAATTAATTATCAAAAATATTTGTTGACCAAATAATAATAATTATTGAATAGTTCAAAATATCCAATTCAAACCTATCAAAAGAGTTTTTTTTTTTTTTTTTTTTTTATGAAATAAACAGCTCTAATACTCAAAACGACCTAATTTATCATTGCACTAAATAACTCATTAAGTAATGTAAAAATGGCCCACATAGGTGCATGGGCTTTGTCCGTTTGGTTCTTCAATATTACACCATACAGACAGCTAAATAGGACTGTATATCAGCTAAGTCGGTTTTATTTGAAGTTTATCGATTTTTGACTTATCAATTATCGATTTGTAGGCATACTAAATCATTATGATACCATTAAGATATTATCTTATAAGTTATTGATCATTATCTATTTAATCATTAAGATTTTGACACAAAAAAATTGTTGAAAATCACTTATAAATAAAGTGACAAACCAAATGAACAATGCAAGTGAATTGACAAATTATATCTTGCTCAAAAGTAAACATTGTCACATTATAGAATGATTAAGAGTTTGAGACAGCTAAAAATAAAAATATGAAACTAAATTATAAGTTAAAAGACTTTATATACCAAATTGCATAAATATAATTATATAATTTTCTATCAAATCAATATCAAATGACCTACTAAAAAAATCTAAAATTATTAAAAATCAAAATCATAACTAAAATCACTAAATATAATTAATTATCGATAAATCAATAACTTTCTATACGATATTGAACAGGCTAATCAATTCACATGAAACAAATACAAAAGTTGTGAAAATAGTCAGCTTAGTTTAGACATGACATGATGTTTCTATATCATGTCAGAAAGTTAATATGAAGAATCGAATTTAACTCCAGCTGTGTCAATATCATGTAAGAATGTTTTGTCCATATACTATATTATAAATAGGTACCTATTCAAAATTCCTCATGATTTATTTATAGGAAAAAGTCTTAACAACGAGATAATCAATATAGTCCTACAAAATAGATTTAAAAAGAATAAAGTAAACGTAAATTTTATTCCTTATTTCAATGATATTTTTAAATAAACTTTATCTAAAAAAAAATAAAAATACAAGAAATAACATTTTATCCGAAAATAAATACTCTCCACTGATTTTAGCCTAAAGACTCGAGCTGAATGTTTTTCTTTTTGCTCTTTTCTAGCCCACTACAAGATAATTTACGAGGAATTAATTCAGGAAATTGCCAAAATTGAACCATAAAAATCTATAATCTACTAAAGCAAAATCATCAAATAAAAATAAAATAAAATGCAGATTCTAAAAAAATAAGACAAATGTAGATCTTGGCAGAATTCTAATATCCTATAATTAGACCTAAAAATTAACCACATAAAAAGGAAAAAATTGATGAAAACAGAGAGCGAAAAATACGAAAGAAGGTAATCTTTTATGAACTAATAATTTCCTTTAAAAAAACAAAAAAACTGTTAGAATAAATTACTAATATATTTTTTATGTCCCACTTTAAGCGGGTTTTCTTGTTGTTATTGTTGTTGTTGAGATTTAATCACAAAAATTATATCTAATATTTTTCGCATAATATTTCAATTAATCTAATTTAGCTTAATTTTAATATTTAGGTAAATACTTAAATTAATTATACCATTTTTTTTGTGTGTTGTCGATTTATGTAATAATTTTAAAAAAAATTAAAACTCGAAAAGAAATATGTGTAGTCAGAAAGAAATGGCAGTTCACAGAAAAGTTTGACCAAATATTTTAGGATATGACAAAAAAAAGTTGAGAAATAGATGTGACGAAGATAAATGAATGATTATATTGTATGGGTCACTCTTTTCAGAATCTGTACAATTCTGCTGCTATTTTTCTGTGGACCCTTGCTTTCTGCCAATAGTTAAACTAATATTTATCTGATATTATTATTTTTAAAAAAATAACTAATTTAGTTTAAAAATAAATTTTATATTTAAAAATAATTAACTTGCACTTTTTAATTGCAAAGAGATTTATAGTCACACATTCTTGCTGTTCCATATGATTTTTCCAACAATAACGATAATAATATATTCAATGTAGTCTTGTATAATTGAATTTAGAGACGATAGGATTTAGATGTAATTTTATATTCATCTTAAAAATGAGAGAGAGAAGTTTTTCCAATAGATCTTGTGGCCGAGACATAAATGGTTAAGAAAAAAAATCACAAAAGTACAAGAGATAATGAATAGTAACCAAATAATAGAAAGTAATAAAATAATATTATAACAAAATAATGCTACAAATCAATTACCCAAAATAATAAATGGTAACATAAGTTGAAGAACAAGAAACTAAAAGAGTACTCTTTTGTCACGACCCAAAAATGGACGTGATGGCACTTGCTCAAACCCACCAGAACAAGTCAGCCTAAACCCAACAAGAAATTGGAATGATGTGCGGAAGTACTAAATAAAATAGATAATCAAAAAGAGAAATCTTCGCAAACTTAAACACCACCCAAGGATTTGGTTGTCACGTGTACAAGCCACTAGTTATACAGAAATCCAAAGAATTACAAAGTCTGAAACTGTCTTTCTTCTCAAATAGAACAAAACAGAAAGGAAACAGGACAAGAGAGTCAGCGGGATGACAACAGCTACCTCTCTAAATCTCCTGAGAAGCCTCGGATGATCAAGAAATATACTACTCAGGGTCCGGGCTCAAAACCTACACAAGTGTAGAAGCAAGGGTGAGTACCAAAAACAACGCGGTACCCAACAAGTCAACTAGCAAAACAGAATAAGTCTGATAGAATCCACAAACTCCTTTCACACCCAACCACATACCGCCGAACTACACACCTGCACTCAGAAAAGTCCCAGTCCAGCAATACATAATACATTCTAGAGATAGTTCCTACTATGTCACAGATATCAAATCACAAGTCACAACTCAAAAGAAGCAACACAATCAGACACAGGGATAACATCATGCCACACCGGAATATGCAAGGATGAGATGCAATGCATATGCAACAATTGCCGGCAAAGACCTCGGCATCACAATATCATCGCCGGCAAAGACCTCGGCATCACAATATCATCGCCGGCAAAGACCTCGGCATCACAATATCATCGCCGGCAAAGACCTCGGCATCACAATATCGCCGGCAAAGACCTCGGCATCACAATATCGCCGGCAAAGACCTCGGCATCACAATATCTCGACCGGTAAAGACCTCGGTCCCAACTTTTACCATCTCACTCATATCAATATCCAGAAATAATGCAATGTGCGTGACATAAAATGAATGCATATGAGATGAAATCTACAACCAATCCACTCATAATCACCAACCACAACCATATATCTCAAACATAAAAATTCTCATCACTTAACCACATGTTTAATTTATGTGTCACAACAACACACCAACTCACATTTATATTTAAGCACCTCATTAAAATATTAAAAATACTTCACGATTCACACATAGGAGAAAGGATAATTCGAGAATTCTACAAGAATTATAAAGTTTTAAAAGTTCACTTGCCTTAGTCAAATCACGATCAATCAAACACCTGGGCCTTCCCTTTTTGAATAGAATCCGTAGTACCACGATCTAAACAAATAATAATTCACAATAAGATTTTCAAACTAAAAACACCCAAATCTATAGTCAAGTTCCTAATCTTGGGCCTAGAGTTCCATCTTAATTTTCTATATACCTTGAATTTAATTATATTCTCTAATGCCACATACTTACTATTTAATCATCGTTCTTATTTTAAATTAGCACCAACACAGTACATTGAGTAGTTAATTTTTTTTAAGAAACCCAATATTTTATTTCTCCCAAAACCACCAATTAAATTGATTAAATAAAGCATAACCCAAGTAAAAACTTTTCAATTGATTCCATTTTTTTATAATAATTATTCTAACAATTTACTGCATCACAGAAAGCCATTAATGGCTCTTGTCCCCTTACCCACGACAAATGTCAACTTTCTTTTATTTATTTATTTTTTTAAAATCTTTTCCTATGCTTCTCTTTCCCACATTTAAAAATAGCCATTAAACAATGTAAGATAGGAAGATCAATTACCTTATTTGCTACAGTTCTCCTCTCGTTTCTTGACGTCGTACGCCGTAACTTCTCTTCCTCTTCCGCTATTTTCTTTTTTGATAATTAGGTTCTAAAAGTTCTGAATTATATTAACCTTATAATTAGCAAACTATGATATAAGTGATCTAGAATTTTAATTAAATTATCACTTTAGCCCATTAACTAACTCTACTATCTAAAACTGCCCCTTCCACTCAATAACAAAAATTACCAAATAGTCCAAAAGACTCCTTTAAAATTACAAGAAGAATACTTATTGGAGAAAAATAAGATGAATAATTCTCGAAATGACCTAATGGGTCACTACATTATCCACCACTAAAAATCCTGTTCGTCCTCGAACATAAGGTAAAAGAAAGTACCTGAAGCTTCGAAAAGATGAGGATATTTAACACGCATGTCGGACTCTGTCTCCCAAGTCGCCTCTCTAATTGAACGATTCTTCCATTGCACCTTCACGGAAGCAATCTCTTTGTTCCTTAGCTTACGGACCTGTCGGTCCAAAATAGCTATAGGCTCCTCCTCCAATGACAAGTCTGGACCCAACACCACCGAATCAAATGAAAGTATATGGGACTCATCGGGCACATATTTTCGGAGCATGGAGACATGAAACACAGGATGCACAGATGACAAGCTAGGTGGCAAAGCTAGTCTATAGGCCACCTCTCCGACTCGCTCTAAAATCTCAAATGGGCCAATGAAACGAGGGCTAAGCTTTCCCTTCTTACCGAACCGCATAACACCCTTCATAGGTGACACTCTAAGCCAAACATGGTCGCCCACCATAAACTCTAGTGTTCGAACCCTCCTATCTGCATAACTCTTCTGTCGACTCTGAGCGGTCAACAACCTACCCTGAATCATACGGACCTGCTCCATAGCATCTCTAAGAAAGTCTGCGTCTAATGAGTCCATCTCAGCAGAATCAAACCAACCAATCGGAGATCTACACCGTCTACCATACAAAGCTTCGAATGGCGCCATCTGTATACTGGAGTGGTAACTATTATTATACGCAAACTCTGCCAAGGGCAAGTGTTGGTCCCAACGGGAACCAAAATCGATCACACACGCTCGAAGCATATCCTCCAACACCTGAATCGTCCGCTCAGACTGTCCATCTGTCTGAGGGTGAAATGCTGAACTCATATCCAACTGAGTGCCTAGACCATGCTGCAAGGCCCTCCAAAAATGTGAAGTGAAGAGTGAACCCCGATCTGAAATGATAGAAACAGGCACACCATGCAACCTAACTATCTGACTGATGTAAAGCTCAGCCAACTTCTCCGCTGTATACTTAACCTTGACAGGAATGAAATGGGCAGACTTAGTCAATCGATCCACAACTACCCAAATAGAGTCATAACCACCCATGGTAGTGGGCAAACCCACCACAAAATCCATGGTGATACGCTCCCACTTCCATGTAGGAATGGGCATCCTCTGTAACTCACCTCCAGGCCGCTGGTGCTCACACTTAACCTGCTGACAAGTTAAACATTTGGACACGAAATCTGAGATGTCCTTTTTCATGCCACACCACCAGTAATGCTGACTCAGGTCATGATACATCTTCGCTGCTCCTGGATGAATGGAATAACGAGCACAATGAGCCTCCTCCATGATCACTCTAATCAAGTCACCCACCTTGGGCACACAAATTCGACCTCCAATTCTCAAGACGCCATCAGGATCAAGTGCCGCTTCCTTAGCCTCTCCTTTAATCACCTTATCTCTGATGAGACACAACTTTTCATCCTCAAACTGGCGCTCTCGAATCTGGTCCATCAAGGAACAACGAGCCTCAATGAAAGCAAGTACACCACCCTCATCCGAAAGCTGTAACCTGACTAGGCCATTAGCTAGACGCTGAACATCCCTGGCCAAAGGTCGCTCCTCAACTCTAATGGCGGCCAGACTCCCCATGCTAGAAGTCTTTCTACTCAAGGCATCAGCCACCACATTAGCTTTCCCCGGATGATATAAAATGGTCAAATCATAGTCTTTCAGCAACTCAATCCACCTACGCTGCCTCAAGTTCAGATCTTTTTGACTGAAAATATACTGAAGACTCCTATGATCAGTGAAGACCTCACAATGTACACCATATAAGTAATGACGCCACAACTTAAGCACGAAAACCACAGCCGCTAGCTCCAAGTCATGGGTAGGATAATTCTTCTCATGAACCTTCAACTGTCTAGAAGCATAGGCAATCACTTTCCCCTTTTGCATCAACACACCACCTAAACCAACTCCTGAAGCATCACAATACACCGTAAAGTCCACACCTGTCTCCGGTAGTGTCAAAATGGGAGCTGAAGTCAGCAAAGTCTTGAGCTTTTGGAAGCTCTCCTCACACTCATCGGACCAATGAAAGGCTACATTTTTCTGAGTTAATCTAGTCAATGGGGCTGCAATAGAAGAAAAACCCTGAATAAACCGCCGATAATACCCAGCTAACCCCACAAAACTGCGAATCTCGGTAGCTGAGGTAGGACGTGTCCAACCTCTCACTGCCTCAACCTTAGCTGGGTCCACTCTAATCCCCTCTTTGGACACCACATGCCCTAGGAATACCACCGAATCAAGCCAGAACTCACACTTGGAGAATTTTGCAAATAACTTTTCCTCCCTCAACCTCTGTAGCACCATTCTCAAGTGACGAACATGGTCAGCCTCAGTCTTGGAATATATCAAAATGTCATCAATGAATACTATCACAAAAGAATCTAAGTACGGACGAAACACCCTATTCATCAACTCCATGAATGCTGCAGGGGCGTTAGTCAACCCGAAGGACATCACCAAAAATTCATAGTGGCCATAACGAGTTCGGAAAGCTGTCTTAGGAATATCTGATACTCTAATCCTCAGCTGATGATAACCAGACCTTAAGTCAATCTTAGAAAACAGAGCCGCTCCCTGAAGCTGATCAAACAAGTCATCAATACGGGGAAGAGGGTACTTGTTCTTGACAGTCACCTTGTTCAACTGTCTGTAATCAATACACATCCTCATAGACCCATCTTTCTTTTTCACAAACAAGACGGGGGCACCCCATGGTGACACACTAGGACGAATAAATCCTTTGCTCAACAAATCTTGAAGTTGCTCCTTTAATTCTTTCAGTTCAGCTGGAGCCATTCTATATGGAGGAATAGATATGGGCTTAGTGCCTGGCTCTAGATCAATAGGGAAGTCAATATCCCTATCGGGAGGAACACCTGGAAGGTCAGTAGGAAACACATCGACAAACTCCTGAACCACAGGAATAGACTCCATAGAAGTTGTTTCAACACTGGTATCTCGAATGAAAGCCAAGTAAGACAGACACCCTCTATCAATCAATTTCTGAGCATGGATGTAGGAGATAACTTTGCTAGGATAAGAACCACAGTCACCCTTCCACTCAATCCTTGGTACACCGGGCATGGCTAAGGTCACAGTTTTTGCATAGCAATCAAGAATAGCATGATAAGGAGAAAGCCAATCCATCCCCAAGATAACATCGAAGTCTACCATCTCCAGAATAATCATATCTACCCAAGTATCATACCCAGCTAGAGAAACAAGACAGGATCGATACACTCGATCCACCACTAAAGGCTCACCTACTGGTGTGGAAACATGAATGGGAACAGGCATACGATCGCATAGCAAATCAAATCCAGATGAAAAGTAGGAAGATACATAAGAATAGGTTGATCCAGGATCAAACAATACAGACGCGGATCGATGACAAACCGGGATAATACCTGTGATAACTGCATCAGAAGCCTCTGCCTCAGGCCTCCCCGGAAATGCATAACACTGTGATCCCCTACCACCACCTGTCTGAGCAACGCCTCTACCCCTACCCTGCGGAACTAGGGCACCACTCGCCCCTCTGCCTGAAGTGTGACCACCTCTAGCTGTCTGATCTCTGTCTCGCCCCCTGTATGGTGGTGGGGTAGGTGGTCTAGTCTGAAATGAAGATCTAGGATGGGTCCCTCTGTGTCCTCTTAATAAGGGACACTGTCGTATCAAGTGATCAGGATCTCCACAACTAAAACAACATCTCTGACTCTGGGACGGATGTGCTGATCCTGAAGAGCTACTATAGATGTCTCGCCCTGTTGATCGTTGCTGAGAACCATACAAGTCATGACCCGTACTATGAGATCCATGATGTGCCTGACCGCCCCTAGGAGTAGGTAATGATGCATGAACTGGTCCTCGACGCTGGGATGAGTCACTTCCTCTATAGGGCCCTCTACCTCCAGATGAGGTACCAGAAAACTGACCGGACCCACGGGCCCTCTTGGGGTCCCCGAACTCTTCTCTCTCCATCAGCTCTGCCTCCTTGGCCGCACTCACAACAGACTGAAAAGAGGCTCCATCCCTAGATACCCTAAACACTGCCTGTCGGATAGAATAGGTCAGTCCTCTCACAAACCTACGAACTTTCTCTGTCTCATCTGGAATAATGGCTGCCGCATGTCTAGATAACTGGCAAAAACGGGTCTCATACTCGGTGACTGATTGGCCACCCTGCCTCAGGCTCTCAAACCTCAAGCGGCTCTCCTCCCTCACGCTCCACGGGACAAATCGATCACAGAAAGCACTAGAGAACACCTCCCAAGACACTGTGGGAGATCCCACTGGCAAGGATCCTGAATATGTCCTCCACCATTCTCTGGCAGGCCCACGAAGCTGAAGAGTAACATATCGAACCCCGTGTGACTCGGCTAAGCCGACAGTATCCAGCAGCTCTCTACAAGTAGTCAGAAACTCATGAGCATCCTCTGTCCTCCCACCCTGAAATTGAGGTGGGTTCATCTTCCTAAACATCTCATAGCAACGCTGCTCATTCTCAGTCAATGTGGCCATAGGTGCACCCCGAACCTCAACAGCTGGTGCAAGATCAATCTCAACTCTAGGGTCCAGTGGTGGCTGCTCTACTGGGCCATGAACCATGGGAGCCTGATGCTGATCTGGAGTCTGAGCCCCTCCTCCGGTCTGAGAACCGCCGGGCATGCCTGTCGAGTTACCATTCGGAGCAAAACTCTCAAGTACATTCAGCACCCTCAGTAAGGTATCCTGCAGCAAAGGTGAGGCTACGTGCTCTGAAGGAACCTGCTCCTCACCAACCGCTATCTGTGGCTCTAGGGGAGCCCCTCTAGCCTGCCCTCTAACTCGTGTCGCTCCTCGGGCACGTCCTCTAGTTCGGCCCCTTCCTCTACCTCTAACTGGGCCCTCAACTACTCTCTCGGGAGCTGCCCCACCTCTACCACCAGCAACAGTAGCCCTAGTCCTTGCCATCTGTCAAATGAACACGGGCACAACTTAATACTAAAGAACAATTTAAGCACGATAACAGAGAGTGAATAAAAAGAAATTTCCTAACAATCTTTATAGCCTCTCAAAGATAAGTACAGACGTCTCCGTACCGATCCTTGAGACTCTACTTAGACTCGGCTTGTATGCACGTGAGACCTATGAACCTGGGGCTCTGATACCATCTGTCACGACCCAAAAATGGACGTGATGGCACTTGCTCAAACCCACCAGAACAAGTCAGCCTAAACCCAACAAGAAATTGGAATGATGTGCGGAAGTACTAAATAAAATAGATAATCAAAAAGAGAAATCTTCGCAAACTTAAACACCACCCAAGGATTTGGTTGTCACGTGTACAAGCCACTAGTTATACAGAAATCCAAAGAATTACAAAGTCTGAAACTGTCTTTCTTCTCAAATAGAACAAAACAGAAAGGAAACAGGACAAGAGAGTCAGCGGGATGACAACAGCTACCTCTCTAAATCTCCTGAGAAGCCTCGGATGATCAAGAAATATACTACTCACGGTCCGGGCTCAAAACCTACACAAGTGTAGAAGCAAGGGTGAGTACCAAAAACAACGCGGTACCCAACAAGTCAACTAGCAAAACAGAATAAGTCTGATAGAATCCACAAACTCCTTTCACACCCAACCACATACCGCCGAACTACACACCTGCACTCAGAAAAGTCCCAGTCCAGCAATACATAATACATTCTAGAGATAGTTCCTACTATGTCACAGATATCAAATCACAAGTCACAACTCAAAAGAAGCAACACAATCAGACACAGGGATAACATCATGCCACACCGGAATATGCAAGGATGAGATGCAATGCATATGCAACAATTGCCGGCAAAGACCTCGGCATCACAATATCATCGCCGGCAAAGACCTCGGCATCACAATATCATCGCCGGCAAAGACCTCGGCATCACAATATCATCGCCGGCAAAGACCTCGGCATCACAATATCGCCGGCAAAGACCTCGGCATCACAATATCGCCGGCAAAGACCTCGGCATCACAATATCTCGACCGGTAAAGACCTCGGTCCCAACTTTTACCATCTCACTCATATCAATATCCAGAAATAATGCAATGTGCGTGACATAAAATGAATGCATATGAGATGAAATCTACAACCAATCCACTCATAATCACCAACCACAACCATATATCTCAAACATAAAAATTCTCATCACTTAACCACATGTTTAATTTATGTGTCACAACAACACACCAACTCACATTTATATTTAAGCACCTCATTAAAATATTAAAAATACTTCACGATTCACACATAGGAGAAAGGATAATTCGAGAATTCTACAAGAATTATAAAGTTTTAAAAGTTCACTTGCCTTAGTCAAATCACGATCAATCAAACACCTGGGCCTTCCCTTTTTGAATAGAATCCGTAGTACCACGATCTAAACAAATAATAATTCACAATAAGATTTTCAAACTAAAAACACCCAAATCTATAGTCAAGTTCCTAATCTTGGGCCTAGAGTTCCATCTTAATTTTCTATATACCTTGAATTTAATTATATTCTCTAATGCCACATACTTACTATTTAATCATCGTTCTTATTTTAAATTAGCACCAACACAGTACATTGAGTAGTTAATTTTTTTTAAGAAACCCAATATTTTATTTCTCCCAAAACCACCAATTAAATTGATTAAATAAAGCATAACCCAAGTAAAAACTTTTCAATTGATTCCATTTTTTTATAATAATTATTCTAACAATTTACTGCATCACAGAAAGCCATTAATGGCTCTTGTCCCCTTACCCACGACAAATGTCAACTTTCTTTTATTTATTTATTTTTTTAAAATCTTTTCCTATGCTTCTCTTTCCCACATTTAAAAATAGCCATTAAACAATGTAAGATAGGAAGATCAATTACCTTATTTGCTACAGTTCTCCTCTCGTTTCTTGACGTCGTACGCCGTAACTTCTCTTCCTCTTCCGCTATTTTCTTTTTTGATAATTAGGTTCTAAAAGTTCTGAATTATATTAACCTTATAATTAGCAAACTATGATATAAGTGATCTAGAATTTTAATTAAATTATCACTTTAGCCCATTAACTAACTCTACTATCTAAAACTGCCCCTTCCACTCAATAACAAAAATTACCAAATAGTCCAAAAGACTCCTTTAAAATTACAAGAAGAATACTTATTGGAGAAAAATAAGATGAATAATTCTCGAAATGACCTAATGGGTCACTACATCTTTCGACTACTTGCAATGGCAACAATACAAAGAATTCATACCTACCATTAATATTGTAGGGCTGTTGGTTCGGATTTTTCAAATATAAATTAAATTATTTGAGTCGAATTTTTAAATATATAAATCAAAATTAAATTAATAAAGTAATTTTTTTTGGGATAAAATCTTCTGATAAACATATAATTAATTTGTCTTTTAAATATTTTTAGTCATAACAAGATATATAATTATTTACGATGTTTCTTAAATATATATCACACCAAATCAATAAAGTCATTTTTTTTTCATAAAGTCTTCACAAAAACATAAATTAACTTTGTGTTTCAAATATTTTAAGCCATAGCAAAATATAGGGGCGTTTCTTAAATGAATACAAAATTATGTAATGAAGGATGACAATAAATATTCAGCAAAAAAATAATAATTAAAATCGTATAAATAAATATTACATGTTAATAAGTCAAAATCCTAATTTAAAAGAATTAAGTCATACTAAAACAAACCTAATTAGTATTATTGGTGACTTAACATTAAAGAAAAATATAAAATTATATTACATGTTTTAACCATCTAATCAACTCAAAATTTAAACTAAAGAATACATCCAACATTATTGTCATTTTTAGTATTAAGTTTTATTTTTTTTTTGTTTAGCATTAGTGGTGATTTGATTTTGATATGAGTTTATTGGAGTTACTAATATTCATGAGCTATAAAACTTGGAAAACTTACATAATTTTTTCTAGTTTAGGAGCTAATTACTTAGATACACTAACATTTGCAATATTACTAAATCTTACAAGATTTTGTAGGCGTTCAGATATATACATATATCTTGGGATGCATGAAGTCAAAATGAGATGTAATTTGTTCTAGATATATTGTATTCAAATAGATTCGTGTGTGTTTGGGATACACAGACAAATCTTGATTGCCTCTCTCTCATCTCGCTCGCCACTATCCTATGTATCTGGTATTCAAGATACATTTGAATCACACAAAATACATAAAAATACATGTTTTTAGTATATATCTAATGTGATTCACATGTATATGATACATGACTATCTTGCTTGCCTTTTTCCCTATCTCGCTCGTATCTCATAGCAAAAATATATATATTTAGGTGTATTTTTTTTATATACAATAGAAAAATCTTAATTAAAGATAAGATAGTAATTATTTAAAAATATAGATAGATTAATATATATAAGATATGAGTGTATGTCTAATAAAGTGGGTTCTCCATAAAACTTATTGAACCATTTGGAATTCTAATTTTAGATTTAAAATAATATGTTAAAAAAAAATTATTAAGGAAAATTAAAGAATATTTATAATTACATAAGTAAATATTTTTTATGCGTAAGAAACTTCTAAAAATTGTATACATGTAATATAGAGTTAATTTGATTTGATTCGGCTTTTTTTTTTAGTTAAAATCAAATAAATTATGATCAGATTGTTTTTTTTCGATTTGACTTGAATTATCGATTTTCTTTGTATAACCCTACCAACTAGTATATTATTGATTTGATTTGTATACACTCCTCCCTACTAACTTTCTACCATAATTTGTATATTTAAGATCATGTTTTGGGTAAATTGTAAATGTGTCATTTTCTACGTAAATCACCTCTTTTTAATATGTTTTGGGTCAACATCTACTTTTCCTGAATCCATCTGTGATCAATCTCTCACTCGTTTAATGCATTTCTTTATTACATGCCTAAACTATCTCAATATCACCTTCGATTTCTTGTCTTCTATTGAAGCCACTTTTATATTTTTTGAATTCCCTCATTTTAATTCTATCCCTTATAATATATCCACGCTTCTATGGCAACCATCATCATCTATGCTCATGTCATTTTTCCACGTTAGTAAAAGTACTCGTCCCAACTTACTAATTAATTTACAAAATCAAAATAAAATTAATCAAAAGATTACTTTACCTTTTAAATTAATTATTTTGAAAGTAAATATAAATATTATAAATTCCCAAAATATCCTCCGATTGTACAGTTAAGTTATGGGTTTCCTCCCTCATTCCACCTTTAGGTTCATCTAGAAATGTAACAATGAAGTCCAACTCGTCCAAATTATTTAAGAATTTCATAATGTTAAATATTTGTTGTTCAGTTTTACATTGATTAAACAATTAAATTATATAACTTAATTTTAATTTTTTTAATGTTTAATAATTAATTACTAGATTTATTTTAGCATGATCTAGTATTTTAAAATTATAATTATTTTTATTATTATTTATTTATTTGCAACAATTCCTTTATGCCTGCTTTGTTGAATATTTTTATGTCATACTCATATTTGTATAAATATTTTATAAAAAAAAAATGAAAAATTTAAATTTTATTAATTTGATTTATAAATTTAAAAATTCAATAAAAATAATTTAATTTGATATTTAAAATACTCGAACCAAGCCGATACATATACACCCTACCTCTAGGTACATCTCCCTCATCATTCCCAAGTAGCTTGGGGTAGGATTTTGTGAAGCAGTATCATCCTTACTGAATAAAAACAAATTATTAGCAAAACTCAGTTGTACAATGTCCAATTTTTTAGACATAGTAAAAATTAACTGGGGTAATTTGTGCAAGTGAAAATATCATGAACTGTTAAACCCACTACTCCAGGCTACATTCAGGTATTGAATGAGTGCTTATTTTGGGAAAATTATACAAAATAAACCTAATTGTGAAATTATTTATCAAAAATGGATCAAGTCTAAATTATTTACCTGCTTACGACACTTTTTCCTTTATTATTTCGTGCACGACATTAATGTCACTATTTTGTAATACTCCATTGGTATATGATACCATAACAGTGTCATATAGCACTAAATTTAATCTTCTATGATATTGTGTTACTATATTGATACCTATTGGTATCATATAGGAGTGAGCTCTTTTTTTAAGAAATAAATAAGAAATAATTAATTAAGAAAAAATTATTCAAGTCGCAATCTTTGTTAAAACCACAATCTTAATTATTTATTAAACTCTAAATTCTGATGGTATCAATATATTATGATGGTATCAAGTAGTTTCATTGAAATTCTGCCTCTTTTTTTTTATACTATCAAAGTATATGTATACTCAATAGCATCAAATGCGCGAGAATAATTAAAAATAAAAGTATGAAAGTAAAAGGGGTACCTGCTTGAAAATAGTGTGATTTTTTGGAATACAAGTATTATTTACCCTTTTATTTTGGAGCGTAGATCTACAAAACATCTCCTATTTAAAATTGAAATTGCTAAATAAATCTTTAAATTAATAGCAAAACAAACAAAATATAAATTTTGAAAGGAATGTCCTTTTTCTTATTTGCCAACTCTTTAATTTCAACTTTTCATATGATATGTTTATGAATTATGATCACAAAATTAAAAACATTTTGATACATTTAACACTTCTTTAATTTAAAATCACAATTTTTTAAAACTCTGTATTTAGTCAAAACAGGACAAATAAATTAAACAAATAGTGCTTTTTTCTTAAAAGAAAAAAAAATCTCACATTGTTTGACAATTTGATAAAATCATAATTTGAAATTAGATTGATTTAAAGTTAAAAAATTTATTCGGATATAAACTTTAAAATTTTCAAATCATGATCCCAAATGCATGTCCAAATGACAATATGAAACATTACTTCATATCGCATGTCCAAACACAAACTTAACGTCTTATTTCAGATAAAAATATAATTGAATTTATCGAAAATATTTTAGGTCTCTTATTAAAATCGTATTTAGGCCAACATATTTGTGGAGCCAACATACTCTTTATTGAAGAGTATAAATAAAGAGGGTAGATAAGAGAAGTGGAGAACGGTTTTTTTAACTGCCAAAAACCCAATAGACTCGGTCCCAAAAATACTCACTGTTTTTAATCCCAAGTTATTAATTATTAATACACATAAAAATAAAAAGAAGTGTATATATTAAAGATATATACTGCTACTTAATTATCATGATTTACGATTTACTACCTTTGTTCTAATTATGTTGTGTGTTTATCTTCATTTGGATTCTTCACTTGTGTGTAAATTTGCAGAAGAGAAATTATCGTGAGTTATTTAAAACAACTAATTATTGCATTTTACTTTTGACTCCATTTGGATACATGGCACTTTTAAGACTTGGCTCCAAATCTGAGGCCTTCCGTCGTGAAGGCCAGGCTTGGTAAGCCCCTTTTCAGTCTTTCTCTGCGTTGCTACTCTGATTAATTTGGATTCATATTGCATAACTCAATATTAATAGTTTTGTTTTATTATTATTATTGAGACTGAAATCTAAATCTGAGATCTCTGATCAAGGGTACAGGGACTGTATTTATTTTACCACAATCATTGGTTATTTTTTATTAGGTTTCCAATGTGTACTTCTGGAGTGACCACTAAGAACAACATTGCGGAGTATCATTTAATGGAAATTAAATAAATCGATCCATTTGATTGGAAATGATAACAAAATGCATAAGTCGTTAGAAGGAGTTTTGCCCCCTGTCAAACATACCACATTTGTGTCAAATTGGACCAAAGATCAAGCATATGCTTGTAATCTCTCTTTTCACTAAAAGGAGTTCAGCCTCACATAAGCATTCCAGCTAAGTTGTGTGGACTCTTCACTTTGAATGCTTCACTCGTGTTGGATTCTCTAAAAATATACTTCATTTTGGGAATCAGACACGTACCCATTTACATTTTTGAAGAGTCCGAGCAACTCTCAGTTGGTGGTTTGTTAGAACATGACTTTTCTGATCTTATTTGTTTTCGCGATAGATTAAGCACGTAGTGTATAAATGATGGGAAACAGAATTTCATATGGAACCGTTTGGTTTCTTGAATATAGACTAGATAAGGTAAAACAGTCCAAACTATAAACATTTGATTTATTTTTGCTTCTGAAGTAGCAAAACTAGCAATGTTTTCTTTGAATTATGAAGCTTATGCATGAATTATCTTCAGGCATTGCATATCAGGCCTTCCCAGTGATGTTACAATTGAAATTGGAGAAATGTCCTTTTACCTACACAAGGTAAATCTTCTTCTTTTGTTGTTATCAATTACTCCTTCCGTTTCAATCTAATTGTCAGGTTTTGACTGGGCACAGAGTTTAAGAAAGTACAGAAGACTTCTGAATCTTGTGGTCTTAAACTAAAGATATGTAGAATGTACCAAAGTATTCTTTAGTTGCATGATCTTAAACATTCCACTTGGAATTAAAAGGAAAAGTAAGGAAAATTGAAACGAAAGGGTGTTTGTGCATTATCTAATTTGCATATTACTTTGCAGTTTCCATTGATATCAAAAAGTGGACAACTAGCAAAGCTAATAAAAGAATCATCCAACGACGACGTATCCATATGTGTCCTGCAGCTCAATGACATACCTGGTGGTGCTAAAGCATTTGAGTTAGTAGCCAAATTCTGTTATGGTGTCAAAATAGAAATCACTCCTTTGAATATAGTGAGCCTTAGATGTGCATCAGAGTATCTGAAAATGACAGAAGAACATGGTGAAGGAAATCTCATTGCACAAACAGAATCTTTTCTTAACGATGTTTTCGGTAATTGGACAGATACCATAAAGGCTCTTGAAACCTGTGAAGAAGTTCTACCACATGCTGAAGAGCTTCATATTGTGTCAAGATGCATAAATTCCCTAGCAATGAAAGCTTGTACCGATACAAAGTTGTTTAACTGGCCTGTGTCAGAAAATGGTCACGAGGATACCACAAGCGCAGATGTGTGGAACGGTATATGCACTGGATCCAAGACACAGCCGATGACAGATGATTGGTGGTATGAAGACGTGTCGTTCCTTAGCTTACCTCTGTATAAACGGTTGATTCAGGCGGTTGAAGCTGGAGGAATGAGTCCAGAAAATGTAGCTGGTGCACTTGTCTTTTATGCCAAGAAATATATCCCCTTGATGAATAAAGAAGCAAGTTTCAAGGATGCTACTAGCCATAACAAATCAGGATCAACAATTTCAACTCCATCAGAAGCAGACCAAAGGGCGCTTTTAGAGGAGATAATGGAGTTGTTGCCAAATCAGAAAGGAGTAACAGAAACCAGGTTCAATAAACTGTTCCAGAGATCATACTTTTAGTTACTTGATCATACTTCTAATTACTTAATCATATTACGCCTTAACGCGTTTTTTTCCCTCTTTGGGTAGCTATGAGATTTGAACATGGGGATGTGCTTGGTATGGAGAAAATATTTTCCTATTTTTTTCATGTTTGGTTCATCAAATTTTGGAAAACATTTTCTTCTAAGAAAACAAGTTCCTTCAAATTGAGAAAAGTGACTTTCCTAAGTAGTCCTTCTAAGCTCATTGTCTCCTCTCTATCCCGATGTTCCCCAACTCATACCCCTACCACCCCTTGATCACACAAAAGAATCTGTCTTTTTCTGGTTTATTAGTTTTGTGATAAAAAGTATAGGGTTTTGTTTCCTCTCCAACTGTCTCTTCATTAGGCAGCATTTTTGTGGCATAAGCACTTATTTGTAGAGGAGAAACTCAACCAATTCAAAATTGCCGATGTTAATATTGATCGATCATAGAAGCAAAAATACTATTCATTCCGATTAAGGGTTTTTTATATTGGTATGGAAATCTTTCTCAGATACAAGGAAATGATTCAGGTGCAGAGCTAAAGATCATATTTCTCGAACGAGCAATCAAAAAGATCCCACCCTCATAGTGTTTTTCTAGATAACATATAAATGCTCTTGGGACAATATTTGTTTGCTTGCTTAGCACATACCAGAAACTAAATAAGAAAATCACTTATTTACGAAATAGAAAGAAATTCTAGATAAATATGTTCATTCATACCAAACATATCGTAAAAACCTTCTGCCTGCTCTGGTACCATATTGAGTTGTATGAACATATGATTAATTACGCATTTTATATATCAATACAGGTTTCTTCTTAGGCTGCTCCGTAGCGCTATGATGCTACAAGCAAGTCCATCTTGCAGGGAGAATTTGGAAAGAAGAGTGGGATTGCAGTTAGATCAAGCTGCACTAGATGACTTGTTAATACCAAATATGGGATATTCAGTGGAAACTTTATATGACATTGACTGTTTTCAGAGAATTCTGGACCATTTTATGTCAATTGACCAGGCTTCTTCTGCACCTTCTCCATGCATTATGGAAGAAAGCCAATTGATTGAAGGTTCAAATTCCTTGACTTCATTAACAAGGGTGGCAAATCTGGTGGATTCATATCTTTCTGAGGTGGCGCCTGATGTTAATTACAAGTTCCCGAAATTTCAGTCTCTTGCTGCCACAATCCCGGATATTGCAAGGCCACTCTCCGATGGTATCTATCGTGCAATTGATATATATTTGAAGGTAACAAATAGCAATTTTGATGAGTTTCTGTGTTATGGTACAGTAGCAGCAAGAATTGACAAAATTCATTTCTCTACCTCTTCTTCTCTATGTCAAGTTGTACTTTCTTCGACATTATTGGTGTAGTTTAATCTATGATTGTAGTTTTACTTTCTTTTACTGTATTGGTGTATTTTAATCTATGATCGTTGAGATTTATGATAGTAGAAGGTTAGTAGGTAATTGCACTCGTCTCACTTTCCTGCAGATTAGGTTTGATACACTATACCTGATTCTCCTCCCTTACCAGTAGTAGTAGCTTTGTTCTCATAGTTTCCTGTCCATCAATTCATATTATTACTCGAGGTATCTGGTTGTTGTCACGAGGTAGTGATAAGGTGTGCATATATTTTACTGTCCTAGACTCTACGTGTGGGATTACACTAGGCATGTTGTTGAGATTTACATATATTCAACTTCACAGTGATCTGATATTTTGTAAATATTTTTGTACTGTCGGTGTGTTGAACTTAATCTCTTCTTAACTCATACACCTTTCCTGCAACTTTCAATTTTTAGGCACATCCTTGGCTCACAGACTCAGAAAGAGAGCAAATCTGCAGAATAATGAATTGCCAGAAGCTCTCGTTGGAAGCATGCACACACGCTGCTCAAAACGAGAGGCTACCTCTTAGGGTCATAGTTCAAGTCTTGTTCTTTGAACAACTTCGACTTCGGACATCAATATCTGGATGGTTCTTTGTCTCAGATAATCTTGACAACTCCCAACGTACTACTCTTCATGGAGGCAACCAGAATGCAAACACAGCAAATGGGAGAGGTTCAAGTATTGATGACATGAGGGAGCGTGTTGCAGAGCTAGAAAAAGAGTGTAACAGCATGAAACAGGAGCTTAAAAAGGTGGTAAAAACAAAGAAAAAGTGGAATCTGTTCTGTGGAGTGTGACTTGAATTCAGTAAATCCCAGTAAGTTACAAACTCCACATGTTAATCAGCATAAAAATCACAAGAAGGTAGACGTAGTTTATTTACTGTGCTTTATTCTTTTCTTGCCATCACGACTTCTTTTAGTATCATGTATGCTATGGTTTGCACTCGTCATAATGTTCTTACAAATTGTTATTGCAGTGCGTAGATGATAGGCAGCATTGCCAGCTACAATTGCCTTTCTACAAAAGATACTGAGTATATAATTTCCAAAAGTGCAGCAAAAGAGGTTATATAGTTACAGGGTAGTGAATGAACTCTTAGAGAACAACAAATGCGGAGATTAGATATCACTCGACTTGAGAAGTTAACTTTAATAGTTTAGTTCACACATAGCATATACTTATATTGTTGTTTCACATTCTATCATTTCCTGCATTATAATATGGTTATTATGTCATACAACAAAACGTTGCACTCGTTACCAAACATTGTATTCTCTTATGTGGGATTTTATCTCGAGCGTAGATGCTCCAATATCACAATTGACCCCTTAGTCCAACAAAATTAAGTTTCCAACAAAGAATATGTGCAACAATTCCTGCTCATTCATTTTACAAGATGAATGGTTCACACCAAGATACATCCCAAAGAGAGATCTAACATGTCATTGTGTAGTCCAGTAACAACTAATGGATACAGGTCAGAATCTTTCCCCAAGGCAATTTTGGAACATACACAGTAAAAGAAAATATCCTTGTGAGTACTCTCATTACTCTAGATGCAGATAACAAAAATTTTGTACCAACTTCAGGTGTTGAAGGTGCAAACTACTCACGAGCTTTGCTGCAATTTTCATCATTTCCAGGCCCTGCCATGTTGATTATACATTCGTCAAGAGTGTTGAACCTAAAAAATAACCAAATAAATGGACACTATGCATATGGTAGATTGAGCTTTTTTCAACATTCATCCGCCTCTTTCCATTTTTATAGTACCATTAATCGTTATCAAAAAATGGACCCTTGTTGGGGTGAAGGAAGTCAGTGGACAATTTTGTCAAAGGTTGCTAACCATATAGTTCAAAAACATACATTGATGAGTTCTTGGCTCTGTCTGTGAAAAGACTATGCATAAATTTGAAACATGAACATCTGAATTGTTTACCTCAAGTTTTTCCCTGTCAAAAAAGATGTAATGTAACACATTCAAAATTGACGCCTGGGGGGGCGCTCTTCTGCAGCGCTTACGCGAATGGACCTGCCATCAAGGTCCTGCACCACAAATCACACCAAATGCAAAACATCAGAACAGCCTGATGAGAATATAGAATATCTTTTAATAAAAACAAGTCCATTGAGAAACAACATCTAGCAAAACTGAAACCAAAGAATGATTATAGAGAACATCTAAATCGTTAGTTCGAAGACGATGAAACAAAATTAAGCAAGTTCAAAAGGGGATTATATTTGTAAGCTAAATAACAAGAATATTAAACAAGGAGAAAGTGTAGTAACTTTCGTTTCTTTTTTCTCTCCTTCTTCCTTGCTTCATATTTTGTTTCAAGAAATAAGTCAAAGTTTTAACAAGTGACTTATTTCTTGAAACAAAGTATGAAGTAAGGAAGAAGAGAAAAAAGAAAGGAAAGTTACTACACTTTCTCTTGATTTAATATTCTTTTATTTAGCTTACAAATATAATCTCCTTTCCAACTTGCTTAATTTTGTAGTATTTATATTTGTTGATTCCTGTATCCTCTAAGTATTTAGAGAAGACTTGTTTAATTCTGGGAAACATTTCATGCTGCTGAAATAGTTTCTTAGGATAGTGCCTAGCACGACTCAAGTATTATTTTTACTTGTATTTGTATACTACTTAAAATTATTATTGTAGTAATATTTATCTAAATTTTCATTGATTATTTTGACATATTTAATTTTCTCCAGTATTTCATCTTCCCAAATATAAATATATATAGAGATTTTTACTCCTACAAAAACAACAGATACTGAGAACAGGCATGTGTATTTAGCATGTGAATCAAGATACATAATCAGGCTTAGTAAGAATACACTTACAATGCCATTCAAGCTATCAATTGCATTGTTGACCTCTTGAGCAGAACTGTATGTTACAAATCCAAAGCCCCTTGATCTACCACTATCTCTGTCGTAGACTACTTTGGCATCCACAACTTTGCCTTGTTCGCTGAACAATTCTCTAAGTGAAAGGTCATCAACACCCCATGAGAGGTTTCCTACATAGACTCTGTTGGAGCTATCAAAATTTCTCCCACCGCGTGCACCTCCAAAAGAAGAATTCTCATTTCTCCCACCTCGTGCACCTCCAAAAGATCTCTCCCTTTTGTCTGGTGCTGGCCCAGAGTTCACTCTCAATGCCCTCCCGTCCATTTCCTGCAAACGTACATCAAAACATTTACTTAGATATCTACAACAGAAGGCTGAAAGTGATGCATGTCCAAGCACTTCTTTTGGAAAAGACAAGATTTTTAGATTACACAAATGACAAGTAGAAAGTGTTTTCATCTGCTAAATAGTATTGCATGTTGTATTCAGTTATAGAAGCATTAAACAGACGTTGTAATATAAGTGCACTTGAAGATAATAATGGATGGCAAGCACAAAGAACAAGATTTTACATATCCATTGAATTGTTGTTCAGCAGCTTCCACTTCTGCTTTGGTCGACATTGTCACAAAACCAAACCCTCTGCTTCTTCCTGTGAGCTTGTCATATATAACCTGCAAAATTGTAACAAATTTCAGTACTTCATTATCCTCCAAGACAATTCTTGAAACTCCACTCTATCCAACAAACCAATAAATAAAACATATAGAAAAATTACAAAAAAGGGGTGCCTTCTCCAAGCAGGAAGGGAAATTTACCACTATATCGAAAAAGCTGCATATCAAGTTACTTATCATGTTTATAGTTATGGATAAAGTTATACATTAAGAACATTAAAATATCCCATTTCCCATTAACAATGTCCAAAGATGGCCAAACACAGCACAATATGTGAAAGGCGTTTCAGTCCAAGTCCAAATTAGTAGTAAGAGGGCACAATTATAGTATTTAGTTAATCCTTTCCCAACAATAGAAATAATGGATATTCAGCTAAATTACCTCGACCATCTCAACATTTCCAGCTCGTTGGAAAAGCTCAGCAAGTGCAGCACTGTCAGCACTGAAGGGCAAATTACCAACAAAGAGTTTAAGGTCCGGAGAGAAATCAGGTTCTTCTTCTACTTCTTCCACATCATCTTCCAGTTGGTCAAATTCAGACAAGGCCACGTTGCGAACAAAGCGAGAAGAGAACGAAGAAGATTCAAAAGGCTTGATAGAAGAACAAGGGGTTGAAGAAGATAAAGAAAGATTCAGAGAGGATGAAGGAAGAGAGAAGAAGGAAAATGAAGTTGCTGTGGAATTGGGTTTAAGAGAAGAAAGGGCTTGTGGGGTTACGAAGAGAAATTGGAGAGAAGAAACTGAAGAAGCCATTGTTACAGAGGCGCCGAGTTGAAGAAACTGTAATGCAGAAAGATAAGGTTTTTCAAGATTTTGAAGAAGGAATGTTCATATCTCATATTTATAAGTGGGAAAATGTGTAGATATTTTTGTTTTAGGTTAAGGCCTAAATGGGAATAAGGCCCAATGGGTTGATTTGCAAAGTGAAAAATACCAAAGCCCTGCAAATTTTTGTATTTTTTTGGAGGCTTGGACCTAATAGATTAAGGGGTCATTTGGTTCAGACCAATTTATCTCGAGATTAATTATCTCAGAAATAAGTTATTTTATCATGAGATAATAATCCAAGAATCTCCAATCAAGTATTGGATAAAATAATTCTGTATTTTTTTCCGAAAATATTATATCTTATATCTCATATCTCATACCTCATGCCTTATATCAAATGGCTCCCAAAGGTTGTACACGGGATATTGTTTGATAGAAAGTTTAATAATAGTATTGTGGAATTCATAATTGCATATAAAATTTAAAAATAGTGACTGCGGCGCGTTGAGGCACTTCTTTGATGGTTCTTGTACACCTGTCCTTCCTAAAATTCGCTGGAATAAGCAGTATTATTAAACCGTACAAAACAACAAGCAATGAAATCAAAGACGGCTAAAGCCTATAAACATAAGATAAGTAAATCTCTCCGAACCATATAAGTGTACTTAATAGGGTGCATTAGTAATAATGAAATAAGTTATACGAGGAATGTTTCTTATTTATCGTTTGATTCAATGTATTAAGAGTAGTTTTGTCTTTACCCAGTTTTTTGCATGTATTGCTGATATCTTTTTATGTGTTAGCTAGTTATACACTCTACATACTAAATAGAGTATATAGGCTAAAATTCTACCAAACAAAAGATTAAATAATATTATGGCATTTTTTAAAATATCCTACCAAGCGATCAATTATATTACTACAATGATAGTAACATATCAGCGAGATTCAACCAGTGGGATATGTAGAAGGTGGGTGTGTGCATAACTTAGTAGATTGTTTTCGATAGACTTTTGGCTCAAAAAACATTTTTAAAAACAACTATGACAGATATATAAATAAAAGTTATGATGGATATTATAGAAAAGATAAACACTAATATAAAAATAATAAAAACTAACTTATGCACAAAAAAACAACAATGGTAATATAACTAGAGAATAAAATAATAATACTTCATACTACTTTTTTTAATGTTGATTGAACTTTTTATTTTTCACTAAATGAATTTATAATAGAAAAAAAATTCATTTATTATTTTTCTTCAAATAATTTCCATTTTAGTTACTATCCTATTATTTAAGAATTTAAAATTAATTAAAGTAATAGTTATTAAATCTTTACATTTATAATAGGTAAAAAACATTTGTTGATTTTTAAAATCTTAATGTTAGAAATTTTAATATAGTTCAATACTTTACCTTATAAAACCTATTTAAATTATAGAAAATAAAATAAACAAATAAATAAATAAAAGGACTTAAAATATTAAAAGGAAGAGGTCCATGTTTTTTAAAATAATCTTTTAACCTTTCTATATGAAATTTTTATCATCTAGATTGATATAACATTTATTTTAACGTTAATTATTATTTATTAATAATGTTGTTCCTCTTGTATATAATTTTATTGACTAACATGAGACACACGTGCAAATCACATATTATGGACAACTAAAAACTGTGTTTAAAATCCTAATCATGTTAAATGTTGTTATTATTATTACTCTCGTACTATTTTACTTTTTTATTTTAGTATTATTTGTTAAATATCGCATCAGAATGTGTTATTTGTTGTTATTATTCTTATTTCCATTATTTTTAGCATAATGTTTCTTCCTATTGTGTCTGTTTTACACATTTGTTTTTTTATATTCTTTAGTTAAGTCGAGGGTTTATCGAAAATAATCTATTTGTCTTTATAAGGTACTTCATCTATTTCAAAATAATTGAATTATTGGAAGATTTTTTAAATTTTCAAAATAATTGAATTGTTCACTTTTTAAGGGATATGTTATTTTTTTTCCAATTTTGCCCTTCATTAATTGTGTTTTTAATGTTGAATGTTGTATTAGTAATAATGATGCATTAAATAAGTGTTTGAAGTTTGAAAAGGGTAAAAATAGAAAAACATGATTAAATTTTGTCTTTATTCCTTTTTATTAATATGTATGATATAGCGCAATAATTCAATTATTTTGAAAAAGAGGGAGTAAGAGTAACGCCACATACATGTCACTTCATCTATATAAACTGAATATATTATTATTGTTATTGTATTTACCAATTTAGCTCAAATTTTGATGTTAAATAATGATAACAACTCCTTACTATATTTCTAATAATATGTGGAGGTGTGCATCGTTCGGTTCGATTTATTAGTTTTTTATTTTTTAAATATGCTAAACCAATAACAAACCAATAAAATCACTTTTATCGATTTACGGTTTATCGATTTTAAGTCCTTAAGATTTTTGATTTACCAGATGAGAATTTGTATTAATAAAAGCATATGGAGTACGAAGACTGTGTTTACAAATTTGCAAAAGCTATAATTAGTTAATTACAAACTAAAATTAAAGCTAAAATTAGTTTAAGACAAGCTAAAATTAAAGTTAAGCAAAATGTTTAAGGGATAAAATAGTAAATTGTTATAATCTTATCGGGTTATCGGTCTACTCAATAACGTAATAATAGTAAAAATCGATATCGAACCGATAACCCAATAATTTTTTTAAAAAACTATTAAAAACCCGATAATCTAATAACAATAAACCAATAATATTTTTATCGTTTGATTTATCAATCAGTTCAATTTTTACACACCTCTGATAACATGTTCAATCTGAAGAACTATAATTTTCAACCTAGCTATATTTAAAAAAAAAAAAGAAGCAACACCTTAAGCAATTTGAAATGTGAGACAAGTATATGTGATTAAAAAATCTCTCATGCTTTTGTATGTGTCTTCAAATTTTCTCTCTATCTTTCAACTTTTTTCCTTAAATCTTCTCTCAAGGACTTCAAAATACTATTTAAGATTTGTTGAAACCTAATTCAATTTTCTCGAATTGCATATTTTGTGATTTATTTTGATCGGTATCAATTTTTACTGAAAATATACTAAGAAGCTTAAATATCAATATTGAAGGCCTTGAAAACAATTTGAGCTAAATTTTTCATATTGAATACAATTCTCTGTGCATCTCACATTGTGTCCCGTGTATATCACAACATATATGAATGTATATCTCATAGTATATCCATATATCTCATATTGTATACATCCATGAAAATCTACATGTCACATATACTGATTGTCATGCCCCGAGAGGGTACCCTTGGTGTGGCCGGCACTCGGAGACTATTGCTAGTCCCTAAGAGAACCATTTGACCTAATCACATTCATTCATTCTCAATCTAACACAAACAACAGAAGACTTAACTTAACGAGAAAGATTCCAATAAAATGAAATAATCAAGATAAAGGTCAAAGGCCAACATTCTGTCTAATCATCAATTAAGGACTCGTATGAAGGGAACTAGCCAAAACAACACCCAAATTAACAATCTCAGTCTAGTTTATGAAGCTTCTATCAAATTGTTTGAGTGGTCAAATGACAAAGTTCATGGCTATACCAAATAAAAAATAAAATAGATCTAAAGTCTAATAGCTAAGTCATAGAAATGTGGAAATCCTCCGAAGGCAAGGAGGCCTCACTAATCAGCCGAATGCGAATAGATCCTCAACGAAGCTTCTGTTGATGACCTTTAGTACCTATCTCTGAATTATGAAAATATGTCGTCCCAAATGGACGTCAGTACGTGAAATGTACGAGTATATAAATTGGCAGATTGAAATAAATAAAGGTGGAATGACATCAACTCAGATAACTCAAAATCAAGGGGGAGGAGCTTAATCAAGATGTCCCAAAAGTCTAAAGTAAGATGCAGTTTAGACAGAGACCAATCATATCCAATCCAATCAGAGTGCTATTGAGACTTAGATGGGAGTTTCTCCGGTCCGACAACGATCACTTATGAGCCAGTGATCGTGCAACAAACTGACGTATTGCCTGTGTGTTTAATACCTTGTCAGGGTAAGGAAAAAATCAACCAATAATGAGTCCATCAATCTAATCAAGTCCAATTATTTTAGGACAATAGAAATAGGAAAGCATTTCAACTTTCATGGATTCAACCCACTCCCATGTTTGGCGATATAATTATTGAGTTTGAGTTAGACTTACTCTGACTCAATTCAATGACTGATACTCCTCCCAAAACTCAATTCTCATAAAAAAAAATTAATCCAATCAGTAAGTCTCATAAAGACTCTTATCAATCCATCACAATTGAGCCTTTCCGCTATCAACCATCCAATCGGTTCCCAATCACATCTTTCAAAAGGGATTTAGACAATCGTGAAGATGACTATCAATTTAGACCAATCATTTGAGTTCAATCATGAAGACTCTCAAGACCATCAAGTTCTATCAACATCATCATCATGCTCAATTACAGTCACAATCACAATCATATTGTCAAGGCTCTAGACTCAATTCCTAGGTTCATTCATGCAATTTTTTATTAAATAATATCTAGGGTTTATGAAATAACTTATGTAAACATATTTATTCAGTAAATCAAGTTCATAATGATCATCGAGCATATAAAAATACATAGAATATACATAGTTACCAGAAAACCTTCAAAGAAACATGCACGGAGACTCAGTGCTTTCACAATCTTTTTATTACCATCTATGGGGGCACATGGAAGAACAATTTCATGCTTTAATTTAGCCTTATATACCTGGGATAAAGACAGACAATCAAGTCACAAGAGTTAATGCTCCAATCACTTGAATCCCTAGCTTTCTTCTCCTCTTCTTTGCCTTAGTTTCTTAGTTAGAACGTATAAAGGACTTAGGAATGGGTTAAGGAACCCTTTTTGGGCGCAAAAAAAAAGACCTACATTAGTCATGGGTTAAGTTTAGGATGGATTATGAAAATATGTCGTCTCAAATGGACGTCAGTACGTGAAATGTACGAGTATATAAAATGGCAGATTGAAACAAATAAAGGTGGAATGACATCAACTCAGATAACTCAAAATCAAGGGGGAGGAGCTTAATCAAGATGTCCCAAAAGTCTAAAGTAAGATGCAGTTTAGACAGAGACCAATCATATCCAATCCAATCAGAGTGCTATCGAGACTTAGATGGGAGTTTCTCCGGTCCGACAATGATCACTTATGAGCCAGTGATCGTGCAACAAACTGACGTATTGCCTGTGTGTTTAATACCTTGTCAGGGTAAGGAAAAAATCAACCAATAATGAGTCCATCAATCTAATCAAGTCCAATTATTTTAGGACAATAGAAATAGGAAAGCATTTTAACTTTCATGGATTCAACCCACTCCCATGTTTGGCGATATAATTATTGAGTTTGAGTTAGACTTACTCTGACTCAATTCAATGACTGATACTCCTCCCAAAACTCAATTCTCATAAAAAAAAATTAATCCACTCAGTAAGTCTCATAAAGACTCTTATCAATCCATCACAATTGAGCCTTTCAGCTATCAACCATCCAATCGGTTCCCAATCACATCTTTCAAAAGGGATTTAGACAATCGTGAAGATGACTATCAATTTAGACCAATCATTTGAGTTCAATCATGAAGACTCTCAAGACCATCAAGTTCTATCAACATCATCATCATGCTCAATTACAGTCACAATCACAATCATATTGTCAAGGCTCTAGACTCAATTCCTAGGTTCATTCATGCAATTTTTTATTAAATAATATCTAGGGTTTATGAAATAACTTATGTAAACATATTTATTCAGTAAATCAAGTTCATAATGATCATCGAGCATATAAAAATACATAGAATATACATAGTTACCAGAAAACCTTCAAAGAAACATGCATGGAGACTCAGTGCTTTCACAATCTTTCTATTACCATCTATGGGGGCACATGGAAGAACAATTTCATGCTTTAATTTAGCCTTATATACCTGGGATAAAGACAGACAATCAAGTCACAAGAGTTAATGCTCCAATCACTTGAATCCCTAGCTTTCTTCTCCTCTTCTTTGCCTTAGTTTCTTAGTTAGAACGTATAAAGGACTTAGGAATGGGTTAAGGAACCCTTTTTGGGCGCAAAAAAAAAGACCTACATTAGTCATGGGTTAAGTTTAGGAGGGATGTGAAAAAGTCTAGAATGCCCCTCGAAAAAGTAAAAATTTTGAACTATGGTGGACCTGGTCTGCGTCGCGAACCTAGTCCCTCCCAGTTCATTTTTTTTTTTAAAAAAATCGATCAAATTTCTAACTCCATCGAAAATATTAGAACCAAAATTAAGTGTAGATCCGCAACAAGTCCGCGTCATGGAGGTGCACCTCGCTAGAAATTGCACTTTTGCTCTGAAAAATTATCTTTTGATCCGATTGCTCTAAAATTCAACCAAGACCACTTTCCCACATAAGTTTTCATCTTGATTACAATTCCGGCCTTCGATTTCCCAAAAAAGTTTGGGATGATGCGTTATGCGAGCGTTCTATCTTCTATGGGTATTTTGATAATTTTACCAGGTGTAACACTAATAAACAAAACACTTTCGATTTTTAAAAAATTAAAACCAAACCAAATCAAACCCAAATAAAATTGATATATTTAATCAGTTTGATTCGATTTTTTGATTTGAATCGATTGTTACAACATTCCTACTAATAAATCTAATATGATTTACACGTGCCATCGCGACATCCATGAAATTATGTGGTGTTTGATATAGATATCATAAATGCATTTTTAAGTCTGATTTTTACCCCAAAACATTAATTATCCACATATTTTGTTAAGAAAACACCGAGAACCTAAATTACACTAATAAACACTTTAATTAAGAAAATAACAAGGACCTAAACTACATGAATATCTTTAAATGCAAGAAAATCCATTTCAATAACTAAGTACTTAATAGTTATAACTTTCATTACACCAATTACATGAATATCCTAAAATGCACTAATTATTGTTGGTGAAAATTATAAAATTACAAATATTACAATTGAAAAATTACAATGAAGAAATAAAAAATCATTTCAGGCTGAGGCAAGAATATCTCTCTCTCTTTAAGGAGATTCAAGCCCACTACAACAAAAATTTTCACCGATCCAACAATAATCTTCTTGATTTGTCCTCTCTAGAATATAACAACCTGATCACAAAGTGTAACTCAACAAACTCTGAACAAGAGTTGAGTCTCAAGCTCCACAAAAAGGAACACTTCCTTTAAACTAAGAAAAATTCTCTTTTTGACAAACTTTATGCCGTTTATATTTTCTTATATTCAAAAGAAAGGAAGACCATCACTATTTATAGGTGAGAAAGTGTTTCTTGTCGTGAATAGAAAAATAAATGAAATAGATAAATGACATAAAAGTTACGTAGCTTACGATATATAATGATAGAGTATATTTGAGCTATTAGATACCAAAATATAAAAATGGGCTAAATTTGATTTGAGTATAAAATTTTCACATATATCTAGAACCCTATATCTAGAACTATATTTCACTTCTTTATTTTTTTAATTAAAGAAATAACAAATTCTTTTATTTTATTTTTATTTTTAAAATTATTTATATATATATATATATATATATATGTAACATGAAGGGTATATTTAAGCTTAGTTCGTTAAGTTTAGGGGTGTATTTAAGCTTAGTCTGTCAAGTTAAGGGGTGTTTTTAAGCAACGCGTAGCACGTGAATGACACATTTTTGTGTATGAAATAGAAGGGGTGTATTTAAGCTCAGTTCGTCAAGTTGAGGATACATTTAATCCTATCAAATGTTTAGGAACGAAATTAATAATTCATGTTGTAACTTTTGATAAAAATTTGAATCCATTTTAATGGAACCGAGCCCAACCGAGTAATATACACTGTTAATACCAAACACTTTTTTGACAATTTGTTATTAGGGGTAGGGGTAGCATACTTCGAATAAGCAACTCTTATTCCTATTTAAGTGAAATTGGGGATACACACATTCATTGTTTGCGCATAGTTCAATCAATATGGCAACTCTTATTACTTTATCTCCTTCAACTGCAACCTCACTTTTTTCCAGCCCCCATTTTCCGGCGAGAACCATTATTACCTGCAGCGACACCGTTAAAATCGCCAACAACAGCAAAACAATTCCGACGCCAGTAGTGTCTCCGAGCTCGCTACGGTGCGATCCCGGGTACTTGATACCAAATAATCCGGTGGGCGGTAATGGCGGTGATAGTGGATTTCAGTATCTCATCGACATTCTGGATACGAGAGTGTATGACGTGGCACACGAATCGCCATTACAGCTTGCGCCCAAGCTTTCGCAGAAGCTCGGAGTTAACGTCTGGCTCAAGCGAGAGGATCTTCAACCTGTATGTTTCTCCAGGGACGGGTCGGGTTGAATTAAAACTCATCAAAATAAATTGAATCACTTCTTCCCTCTCTTTTTTAATTATCACAATTTGACTAACATTTTAAATATAATTTTTTATTATATTAATATAAAAAAATATAATTAATAATATTTTCTTTTAGTTTTTGAATATTTGATTTTATATTTAAGATATTAAATTAATTTAATTTAATTTAATTTTTTTATAAAATTAAATTGACTTTTGAAAAATGCAATATGATAACGAGAGAAAAGGATGTTGAAAGTACTAAATCATTGTATTATTCACTCGCTCAAAAGTTATTGGATTGGATTAAAGTTGGCTATGAAACGTGTAAAAATTCAATTTGTTTAACTCTCACTAAATTTTTATTGTTTTTCTTTTAATAATCTTTTAGTACTTATAATTTTTTTTATTATGACTATAAAAAAAAGTGTTCTTTTTATCCCAATTTATTGGGTATTTTTTTAATTTCAAAATTTAAACAAGTATATTTTTTATCATAAATTTTTCATATAGTTTTTAAATATTTTGAACGGTTACTTTACAAATACGTAAATGTTTGGAGATTTCATGCGTACGTAGTCAGCCAAATTTAAATTATTTGACTCTCGAAAAATGAAATATGCTACATCTTTTATAAATCCAGTTAGATTAGATATCAATCTAATTAACTAATAAATGAACAAGTCAATGACGAACAAATTAAGTAGATTTATGATTTTATAGACTAATTTTATCAAGTCTACTTTCTCATGGTCCTCATGTTTAAATATGAATTTGACTTAAACGCAATGTTGTGCATAGAAGATGAAGAGGGTAAGTAACATTAATGGTGATGCATAATTTAGGGGTGTCAAACGGGCGAGTTAGGTTGAAATTGAGAATATTATAATGGGTTGAAATAGAAATTGGATTGAGTTATGATCCGCCCAAACTTACTTTGGGCTCAAACGGGCTAAAATTCGGGTCGAGTCATGACTCGCCCAATTTGACCTTCTCAATCTCAATAATTCTAATATATTATTATTTATTTTTTATAATCACAATTTGAATTTCAACTCAAAATGGGTTCAATTGAATATCCTTTTGATATGCGTTAGGACTTGAATGAGTTGAGATTGAACCCAATTAAAATTATGTCGAGCCCAACTCATAAAATCACGGGCGGGTTTAGGCGGACTACTTATGTTTAGGCTCATTTTGACACCCTTTATGCATATACTATTTTGCAGGTTTTCTCCTTTAAGCTCAGAGGAGCTTACAATATGATTGCCAAACTGTCAGAGGATGAGCTGAAAAGAGGGGTCATTTGCTCATCAGCTGGGAATCATGCTCAAGGGGTTGCATTAGCTTCTCACAGACTTGGCTGCAATGCTGTCATTGTCATGCCTGTTACTACACCAGCGATTAAGGTTAGCATTTTTGTTGCACCTTTTGAGTTTTTCATGCACTAGTTTGTCCGCCCCATTGCCATCCCTGTTACTACACCAGAGATTAAGGTTAGCATTTTTGTTGCACCTTTTGAGTTTTCATGCACTAGTTTGTCCGCCCCATTGCCATCCCTACTCAAAGATGATAATTTTATTTTTGAGAAATTATAGGTTTACCCTGGTTTTATGGTATATCTGTCTTGTTTAAGTAGTTCTAAGTTCATTTTGTATTCTAAACTCCTGTTTTTCCCCTTCATTTTCACCAAAAGAGCAGTGGAAATCAGTTAAGCGATTAGGTGGTAATGTTGTTCTTATGGGAGATGCGTATGATGAAGCACAAGCATATGCGAAAAAGAGGGCTGAAGAGGAAGGCCTCACATTCATCCCTCCTTTCGATCATCCACATGTCATAGCAGGACAAGGTACTATAGGTATGGAGATCAATTGCCAACTCAAACACAAAATTCACGCGATATTTGTACCTGTTGGTGGAGGTGGACTCATAGCCGGTATTGCTGCATATATGAAAAGAGTTGCTCCTGGTGTAAAGATTATTGGAGTTGAGCCATCTGATGCAAATGCAATGGCAATGTCATTACACTATGGTCACAGAGTCATACTGGATCAAGTTGGAAATTTTGCAGATGGTGTAGCTGTTAAAGTTGTTGGTGAAGAAACTTTCCGTCTATGTAAGGAATTAATAGACGGGGTGGTCCTAGTCAATCGCGATGCTATATGTGCATCGATAAAGGTGAGCAGCCAAGCTTTTGGATTACAACAACTATGATTTTATCCGCTTGATTTTTGCCATTAGTTTTGATGAAAACCAAATCTTTCAATGCCTTTAGTTTCTGCTCTATCGATTAGAGTGACTATTGCAATTTTAGTCTGTTTATATATATTCTGCTAAAACACGTACCTGAAGTATCACTCTTTTTTTGTGAGTTTCATAACACACTTCAAAATTAACGAGTCAATTGTCATGTGGACTAAATTCTATGGGCAAATTAATCTGTCACGTGCCTTTTGACGATTGTATTCAAACACTTGGTCTAATCAGTTTCGAGTTCTGTGTTGATTAGTAGTGGATGATAATTTGGTATGAAACGGAAACATCTGAGAGTTCAGATACGAAATTCGCAAAAAACTAATATTTAAGCCTTCAGATGTGTTTTTTATGATTCTCTTTTTTCAAAATAATCTAGAAGTAATAGATAACTGGTTTCTTATCTGAATTTTTGTTTACTAGATATGACAGACACTTGTTTTTTTTTTTTTTTTTAAAAAAAAGGATGTGTTTGAAGAAAAACGGAGCATATTAGAGCCTGCAGGAGCACTTGCTCTTGCTGGAGCTGAAGCATACTGCAAGTACTATGGCCTCAAGAATGAAAATGTAGTAGCAATAACAAGTGGAGCCAATATGAACTTTGACAGATTAAGATTGATAAGCGAACTTGCAGATGTTGGTAGAAAACGCGAAGCTGTGCTAGCTACTTTTATGCCAGAACAGCCTGGAAGCTTCAAACGATTCTGTGAACAGGTGAGGTCACATAGAGCACTTAATGTGCCGTTTTGATTATGATATCTCTGTTAATCCTGGTATGGCCACTCAATTAATAGTTATTATCCAGAAAATCGCTTTTTTTGTTGAGGAAAACTAGAATCAAGAAGAAAGGTGACTTTTTGAGATAACTATTAGTTGAGTGACCATATGAGAAATCAACTAATCTCTCTGACAAATTTGAAAAATCAACTTGGGTCATAGGTCGGACCAACAATGAAGTTTACTGAATTCAAGTACAGATATGATTCTAGCAGTGAAAAAGCTCTAGTGCTTTACAGGCTAAGTTTTTGATCTTTGAAAGAGATGTTGGCTCATTTTAACAGACTTCGCTCTTTGTTCACAAGAATATGTCTTTTCATGAGCCCTTGTAACTCGAAATCTCGTGTTCTGTTTTGATCTGCAGGGTTGCTCTCCGAACAAAATCTGAACTTGAAGCTCTGATACAGAGGATGATATCAGCAGGACTGCACACTGTTAATCTTACAGACAATGATTTGGTCAAAGATCACTTGAGGCATTTGGTAACATCCTGAATTTCATCAAACCCTTCAAATAGTAGCCTGTTTTTACTTGTATTGTTGTTTTATGAATTGCGAAAGTATTTATATCAACGAATTTCAGAATAGGGATTCTCAATCAGTAGAAAGAATATCAGTCAATCAAACTCATTCCTAACTGTTTTGAATACATTAGCAAAGAGCCAAGATTTTGTGCACTATGGTGTTTGCATTAGGTGTTTATTACTCAAGATTTTCCCATTTGCTACAAATCGTTCAGATAGGCAGTAGATCAAATCTTCACGATGAGCTTCTTTGTCGATTCACTTTCCCTGAGAAAGCTGGTGCTTTGTCCAAAGCTGTAGATGCTTTCAGCCCACGTTGGAATATAAGTTTGATCCATTATCGCGCACAGGTACCTACTTAGAATCTTTAAGCTCCATTCTACTATAAGTATATAGTCTCTTTGCTATTATTTTGGAGTAATTTGATCATTTTTTCATATTTGTTCTGAAAAGGGACAAATTGGTGCAAATGTTTTAGTTGGCATACAAGTTCCAGAGGACGAGTTTGATGAATTCCGGGGCTGTGCTGATAGACTCGGTTATGAGTATGTTGTAGAGAGTCTCAATGATGCTTTCAAGCTCATAATGCATTGATCAAAATGGTTATAAATTAAAGATCACACAGTAAATAAATAGATGTGCTGATGCCAAAATAAACAAATGTGACCTTGGTACATGTTACGAAATTATTATAACCAAGCAAATTATTCCTCAAGTTATGTTTTTTACAATTTAATGTCAATCTCACATAAGTCAGATTTGCTCCATGAGAACATTGTGAATAGCCTCAACAACATTTAGCAGGAACCAATCTGAACCATGATTTGCCAGTAAAGAAACTGATATAGGAAGATTATCTTGTATTCCTAGAGGAATGCTAACCTGGCAAAATCCAGATACTCCAGCAATTGATAAAAGACTAAAAGCTTTAGCACGAAATCCTTCTAGCTCAGTAGTATCAGTTCTTAGTTTTGGTGGAGGTCCGGGAACAGTTGGGATTGCAAGTATTCCACAATCCCCAAGTAGAGCAGTGAGAGCTGGTAGAAGCTCAGCTTTCACTGATCGGCACACATCAATATCCTCATCTGTTGTTTTCAGCGCGTCCTGTACGCGTTCTGCTATTCCAGGACCTAAACTAGGCTTGACATCACTAATCCATTCTCCGTGATTCTCCTTGAATTCGTACTTCTGAAGCAACCGCATTGCAGCTGAAAGAGCTCGCAAAGAGGATGGAATGGAATCATTACTGCAAGTTCCAACCGTCATGAACTTTTTCAAACTTGGAACATTTTCCTCAATGTAATCCCCTAGAGTCCCATATCTAATCATATGATCACTTCCATATAATTTCTTAACCAAATTAACCAGTGTTTCAATCACTTGGTGATTACTCTTAGAATCCAGAAGCTTAAAGCAATCTTCTGCAACAATGATGTTAGTTGGACCTTTCGAATCGGGATGAGATTGAAGCAACACTCTTCCAACTTGCTTTAAGATATAAGGCTCCCTAGCAAACCATCCAGCTGTATCAAAACTTTGAGCCATTGGTACAACTCCATCAGTTGAAACAACTCCATGAGAAGGCCTAATACCGTAAATTCCACAATACGATGCAGGAACTCTAATACTTCCACCAGTGTCCGTTCCCAAGGAGAAATCAACTAGTTTTGCACCAACTGCAACTGCAGATCCACTTGAAGATCCTCCAGGTACTCTATCAGGTGAAACAGGATTAACAGGTGTTCCATAATGAAAATTTTCACCATTTATGCTATAAGCCATTTCATCCATCACGGTTTTACCAACACAAGTAGCACCAGCTTTCAAAAGAGACACAACAGTTGGTGCAGTAGATGTTGCTGCAGAATGAGTATTGGCCCAATCTGGATTTCCAAAACCAGTAACATGTCCTTCCACATCAAATATGTCTTTCACAGCAAAAGTTAGACCATTCAAAGGGAGCTCCTCTGAAGCGGGGCATATTGGCTGTAGTGTGAATTCTTCCATGAACACTCCACATGATTTCAATGAGTCCTTCTCCATCTCTAGTTTTTCACTCTTCAGTTTCTGCACTAAAATCAATAACAATTCACAGGATTGATTTTAGCTTTTGAGATAAAATGCCAACAACACATGTTTTTTTGCCATTTGGCGGCCATCTTCCAATACAACAAAAAGATAATGTTTGTGTGAAATACAATGAGTGGTTGAGCACTCAAAGGCTACCTACCCTACTTGAAGTTAATTTCCAGTTTGTTTTATTATTTGTCTCTATTCATGTCTGTGGGTGGGGGGGGAGTTGAAGGTTAGTAGGTAGACGCCTGAAATTAGAACATTTTATTTGCTTCCCCTTCCTTTTATCAGTCTCATTACTATTGTGCTAGTATTGTCTATTTCTCAAGTTACTACTGATATTGTTCCTTTTTACTTTGGTTATTTTTAGGAAAAATAATATAATTAGCAAATATATGATACGTATTTATATTATACAATTATAGTTTGAAAAAAATTACAAATTATAGCTATAGTTAGGATTTTATTGTTATAATTAAGGTTTTCTTGCTATTTTCTCTCGCTTCTCTTATCTCTTTCTGCAATTTCTTGTAGATATACAATTACAAATATATATCAACCGCATATATACAACTATTTTGAAAGATATACATAGTCAACTCGACAGATATACATATACAATTCGTCTCTCTCCATTCTCGCTCGCCTCTTTCCTCCCTCTCTCAATCTCGCTCGCCTCTCTCCTCCCTCCTCTCAATCTCGCTTGCCAGATATACAAATATATTTGTATATTAATTACACATATACAATTTGACAAATATACATGTACACTTCGCCTCTCTCCTCCCTCATAGCTGAGATTATATTGTGTAATTATGTAAAATTTATCTATTTGACCATAGTAAGTTTCAAGTCTAAGCTATTTGTGAAAGTTCCCTTTTTTTTACTCTCTTGTTGTCAATATTTTTCCCCTTTTCAATTTTTTAATCATAACTTTTTATTCTTATACTTTTTAAACTCCTTTTGAAAGTGCTTTTCTCAAGACAAAGGTATTATGGAAACAACTAGAAATGTATCCAAGATTTTGAGAGGATGAGTATACTATTACGAAAAGGTGAATTTAAGATATATTTTTGATCAGTTTGACCTTCTGTTTTAGCACTGAATCTGTTAAATTTTTAAAAACTATAGTTCCAAAATTAATTCCCATATATTCAAATAGTAATTTTAATATACACATTCGTTTTGATAATTAAAAAAATACATTACAGTGCTAAATAAAATAAGAACTTTCACCATGACAAACTTGAAAATTTTGAAAGCTTTTAGCAAAACAAGAAAAAGAAAATTAATTGAAACGCCATAAGTGCTACCAGTAGCCACTTAGAGATGTGTTATCCAAGTTTTGAAAGAAAAAAAAAAGATAGATGTAAGATTTAAATTTCCAACTTCACTTGGGGAGATACACTAGGTCAACATCACATTTATATGAAACTTTATACATGGGTTCACACATCTATTTTTAAATATTTTCTAAAAAAAATAACATTGTATATTATATATATTCTAGGGAGGGAAACATGAATTCACGTGAACCTACGGAACTCCCCCAATATTCACTCCCGAAAACAACATCTTTACCTCACTCAAAGAAAAAATAAGATCTCCATATAGCCCCACATTCTTCGGACCGCACTTATGACCTCATTCTGAATATATAATTATTTTTTATATCTAGATCAAAGCCATCAAGTTTCTAACCACCCTCCTAGCATATTCAAGAAGATTAGACGTAAAAAGGAGCATCATTGGATTGGAACTCACTCATTTTCTTGTAAAAGTTGTTAAAATTTTAAATTAGAAATACAGAAGAAACAGAAAATTATTTTGAGCCCATAAATTGTTTGTTTGTTTGTCCCTTATTGTTGTTATAGTTTGGGTTACTTCTTCTTATAATAAAACAGGAAAAACATAATTATAATAACATCAATACAAATTATAGAATTCTAGTAACAATAACAATAATTCAGTATAAAATATAAGGTTCAGAGAGAATAGAATATACGTAAATCTAATGGATATTTTATCGAAGACTTTATGGGCATCACCAATTGTACAAGCATTTAGAAAGGGAAATATTCATAGGAAATTAGATATTGCTTACCAATAAATTGCCAAAAGTAATCCAAGAGTAACAATACAGGAAATCTGATCATCAATAAGAGAGATCTCACGTTTACAGTACCAACCACTTTACTTTCTCTATTAACTATTTTGTGTCATTCCAAGTACACAACGTTTTTTAAGTAATTGCTTAAATATATCTTTTATTATATATACTAGTTATCAGAGTCAGAGTCTGTATTAATACGGGTTCAAGCATTTATTTTTTAATTTCAATTTATGTGATAGTAATAGATTTTTTAAATATATTTTGTAAATTTTTAAGTTGTTAATTATTGTGACTTATACTACATTTTATATTATTTTTAAATAATGTATATTACTTAGTTTGTTTCAATTTATGTTGCACATATAAAATTTAGTAAGTCAATCAAAATTTTATTTAGTTTTTAGATATTTTAAATTATTGATATGTTGTAATTTATAATACGTTTTATATAAATTTTAAATAATGTATGTTATCTTTTTGTCCCAAATTTTGTAGCATTAAAAAAATTTTAGGGGGTAGTATTGTAAATTCACAATTGAAAACAATTGAGGAAATAATTAATAGAAACGATAAAATAAAAATAAGCAGTTGAAGCAGACACGTCAATCGGCAGCTGCCTGCTCAATCCATAATTGACTGTTTAAGCACACACGTCAATTTGCAGCTGTCTACTGCTACATATCGACCGAGATGTGTCTATTTATTCACACTTATGTAATAAATATATATTTATTCAAATATATCGTTTACACTATATTTTGGTCAAAAAATTTCTTTATTTTAATAAAGGAATATGTGGCATGCTTAGAATCAAGGAAAAACTATCTAATTATACAAATATTCTCATCATATTTATTAATTTTCCATATAGTTTGAAATAATTAGATATTGTCTTAGAGTATTAATTAGCAATTTCATACTTGATATTAAGTCAAATACATCTAGAGACATGCATTTTTGCTTCTAGATTCACTTTGAAGTATAGTTACATGAGGAGAGAGACAAGCGAGATAGGAGAGGAAGGGAACGAGAGAGTTAGTGTTTCTAGATATATGTGAATCTCACATTCACACTAGATACATGTATCTAGAATACGAGAATATCTCACATACAATTTAGTTACATTCTAAAATAGTAATGCATAGAGAGACACGAGAGGGAAAGAATCGACGCAAGCAATAGAGGAAAGAGGTGAACGAAAGAGTCACTATATTCCATTCATGTGAATTCACGTGAATACAATGTATATAAAATAAATTATATATAATTTTAACTTATATATCTGAAGATCAAAATCTTACACAAATGATAATTTTGAAAATTCACGAAAAACATAGAATATAATTAAGCCTAAACTAGTAAGACTTGTATAGTTAATATGTGGGATAATTAAACTGACTGATCAACTATAACTCATTTTAAAAAGAGCTAGCGTGCCTAACTCAAATTTGAAATAGTGGGATGGTCTATTATGATTAATTGAGTAAAAATATATCAAACTATTTTTATTTTTGTCCATTTAAAAAAAAATTGAAAGATAAATAAATTACATGAACTTGAGATTTGATCACATGTTGTATGTTCTTTCTTTTGCTTCGATTAGTCATTATATTATGTGTTTTTGCTACTGTTTTCTTCTATTCCTTATATATTAATTCAAGATTGTATTCTTTATTATTTACTTGATTTTATTATACTTTACTTGAATTACTAATTTATAAAAATAGTCCTGCTTTGGCAAGCAAGGGCAAATTTATTGGATAAAAATGGGGTATGTGAATCTGTGATACTTTCTTTAAAATGGTGGGCATAAATCTCATTCATTTCAGAAAGTGGTGTAGATCTAATAGGTCGATTCTCATGATTTTTCATCAATAAATCATTATTTTGTTTGATCAAGAGAAAATGAGAAATCAGTTTAGAATACTATATTATTGTTGTAGCAGCATATTCAAGTCATAAAAAGTGGAGAATGTATTTCCATCATATCAATATCTAATCGTTTCTCCTTTTAGTTTCAACTGAGTTCTGAACATATCAGAATTATACTCACGAATAGACTTAAAGTCTTGTAGTCTTAGATGCATCCAATCATATCCTGCTTTTGGATGTGTATGACCATCTTCAAGTGGTCATATATTTCTTTTAAGCTTTTCCGCAAAATAAGTGGATTCCTGATTGTGAGATAGTTTTAGCACAGTCTTGTGTGAATGCTTTATTTTCATCTTTAATGACGTCTCCAAGACATCTAGCATCCAAGACCCATGAAGGGTAGTTCTTGCCCAAACTATGAAAGGCAATGAACTCAAATTTCTTAAGGTTAGCCATATTAAAAATAAATAAATACTACCTAAGAAAGTAGGGAGAAGGAGAGAAGATTTTTTATTTCTCTTTGATAATATTCAGATGCGTATTACAATAAAGAACCTTTTATTTATAAGGAAAAAAACTGACTTGGTCTCCAAGTAAGATTCCTAACTATTAAAGGAATCTATATAGTATACATTCACTATAACTCAAATATGTTTATAAATCATATTTTCATGTCTTTTGAATAATACGTTTTCATATTATATTTCCTATGTCCTAATTTAAAATTCTCCTTTTACCCTTAATAAAATAATTCTCAGCCACATAAATATATAAGAATAACTTTAAATCACAAGTTTCTAAAGTCTTTCTTTTTTTTCTTGAGCAATGTATCAAATAAAAAATATCACATAAAATGAGATAGAGGAAATAATCGAATACAATCCATTATTGTTGTTACCTAAATCTAATTAGGATTCGCGTTGATGGAGAAATTGGAACGAAAAAGTTTGTCTTATAAAAGTAATTGATTTATAGGTATAAGTTTTATTAATTGAAGTCAAATTTGATGAACTAATTAAAGAATACGAGTCAAAGGCTGAAGAATGAATTGTCAACGCGCTGTTGACTAGTCCAACTCCCTCTTTAATGGATAAAACACATTAATTTTTTTTCATCATTCTTCATTATTTTTATTGAAATTCAATTAATTTTAATTTATTTTGTGTAAAACTTTGTTTGGAGACAAATGTTTCTTATTAAAAAAAATTACACTTAAAACTTGAATTCAAAGCATATGATTAAGAGAGAAATAACTCTATCTACTACTTCACATCGTTTGATAAAGATAAATATAATAATTATATGAAGAAAGATAATTATAAATATATAGTTATAAAAACAAGCAAAAACAAAAAAAAGTCTATAAATGAATAACAAACTGGTGGACTAGCTTTGTTAGGTAAGCCTCCACTGTATTTTTCACTAAATGAATTGCTTTCATATTTATTTATTATAGAACTCCCTTGTGTAACACTGTAACCGTCTCAATTTAATAGTATCTCAATAACTTTAATAGCAACTTCCTCAAAAAGAAGTACGACTATTATTCATTATAGTGAAAATAGATGTTCAATGATATTTGTCTGTTTTATGAAATTAAGATATAATTTTACATTTCAATTCAATATTAAAACAAGTCCGAACTAATTTAATGCTTGTGTCAGAAATTCCTCGAATCGATCGGTTTGCCATTTTCATAAAGGATATATTGTCTTAATTTATCCTTATCATTAATTATAGTTTTGTAATATTTTTCAAGACATTGTATTTATAATCAAACATATGATATGTATCTACATTATACCGCTATAGTTTGATATGATTTGGTTTCATGGTTCTGTAACCATGAAAACCCACACTTTTTGAAGGAATTTCGACCAAACAAAACTAGTATAAATATATTTCTTAATAACGTTCTAGGCAAAATTTATTAAAAAAAATTAACACACAAAAGCTGACAGAGGTAATGATGTTAAATGAATAAATGGTATTATATTTTACTAAAAAAAGTTGGTACAATATTATGTGCTAGGATTCATGCTATAAGAAGGCTAAAGGATGCATTTCGTTCAATATTAAATTATTTATCTAGAGGATTGAAAATTTTCACTTGTTACATTTTCTTTTTAATGATGCACATATTCTAGAAATCTAGATTCACCTTACCTCTAAATCCCACTCACAAAATTACGAAGAATATTACACTTAGGATGTCAAAATAATTATATATATATATATGTCAAATTGACTATGTATATCTGTCAAAATAATTGTATATATACAGCTTATACATATGTAATTATATATCTGGCAAGAAATTGCAGAGAGTGGGAAGAGAGGAGAGAGAAATAGCAACAAAATCCTAACTATAATTATAAATTGTAATTTTTCAAACTATAATTATATAATGTTAATACATATCATATATTTACCTAGTATCATTATTTTTTCTATATTAATTGTGTGCCACTCACATAATCCAAGACTTATTAGAAAAAATCGACTTCTATTTTATTTATTTATTTATGTACCACCAAAGCTACAAACAAATTAAAGACAGTAAACCAATTTGCAGACAGACAAAAGCACTAAGTTGGGCCTCACACCAACAACCTAATATATCATAATTTGTTTTTCAAAAAAAAAAAAAGTCTTTTTCTTTAGTGAAAATTAGTGAAGTGGCAAAATATCATTTTAATACTTGTAATAACTTGTCCAGGAGGTAGGAGCATAGGAGAAAAAAATGTGGTCCTAAATTTTTAACATAATTATTTGCTGTACTTTTAAAATTATAAATTTTAAATTATTTATATATATATATATATATATATATACTCACACTTATTGTATACAGTATATAAAATATTTATTTAGATCGGGAATATTCTCTTAAGAGGAATCTTGGATAATGATTCTCTTAACAGTATATACAATAATTTTGATTTTATTTTATTCATCAAAAAACTAATTTTCAGACGTACGTTATTAAGTTTTTTTTTTTTTTTTTTTGGGGGGGGGGGGAGGGGGGGGTTGGTTTCAATAAAAAAAGGAAATATTTTCTAAATAATTAAAACATAAAAAAATTCAAAACATCCTACAAGTATAATTATAGTCTACGTTTAAATTACATTTCATATTTTTAAAGAAAATGTATTTAAATAATCAAATATTATTTGCAAGCACGATTTTATTTTCAAAAATTTTAAATAAAAGATGAAGTAAAATTTATTTATAATAAGTAATATATAATAGCTTGTATATGGGATTTAATATATAATATATTATACGATGATATAGTTTAAGATATTACTCTTTAGAGCATATTTAATTCTATGCTTTAGATAAATTAATCAAAATGATAATTTTGCTAATTCCACTCGTCAAGCAAAGAGTGGAGCGGCACACATATATAATTAATTAATGTTTTCGATATTAATTAGTACTACTACTTATAATTAATTACTGTTAATCCATCCCTAGACTGTAATTAGATTTTAAAACCGTATCAAGGATGCATGGCAGATATCTTCATTTTTAATTTGGTTTGTCCATTAATTTGTATACTGTTACTTTAAATTAAAATCATGTGGTTACTATTCCTTTTGTTTCATTTTATTTGGTATCTATATTAAAAATAGCTTTTATTTATTTATTTTAGTAAATTAAGAAAAATCCATCATTATTATTTAAATACTATCTTTATTATAAAATAACTATATAAGTACTTAGTAGTTAAATTTTCTTTTTCAAGGTATAACTAAAGTTACAGTTGTAGACATGTATAAAGTTACAGTTGTAGCTGCATTAATTTACGTGAGATTGTTCTGTCATTTGATCCTATATCTTCTCAGGAAATTTTTATAAATAGTCTAGATTTGAAATTTAATATGGTCAAATAGTTATATTTTATCTAATAACACGTCATAACCTTGGTTAAGTAACCTGAGGGAGGAGCAAAGCAAGTAATACCGAGAGATGGAGGAGAGAGACAAATTGTATATGTATATGTGTCAAATTGTATGTGTATATCTATCAAATAATGGTATATGTATAATTAATATGCATATGTATTTGTATATCTAGCAAGTGAGATTGGGAGGGGGAGGAGAGAGGCGAGCAAGATCGAGAGAAGGAGGAGAGAGGCGAGCGAGAGAGGGTAGAGAGTGGAGAGACGCGAATCGTATATGTATATTTGTCGAATTGACTATGTATATCTGTCAAAATAATTGTATATATATAGTTGGTATACATATATAATTATATATGTTGCAAGAAATTGCAGAGAGAGAGGCGAGAGAGATGAAAAGAGGAGAGAGAAAATAACAATAAACCTTAACTATAGCAACAAAATCCTTACTATAGCTATAAATTGTAAATTTTTTTCAAACTATAGTTATATGATTAAATAAATATCATATGTTTGTCTAATTACGTTATTTTTACTATATTCTTTTATAAATACACAATTCAATTCAATTCAATTCAATTCAGAAGTACATTCAATTGGTCAACACCATTATATATTAATAGACACAATGGATTAAACACAAAAATTAGTGTAATTCTATTAATTAGATTTAGGGATAATAATTTTTTTATATAATTTAAAGGTATATTAAGTTCAGAAGCATAATAGCCCTCTAATAATTTAAATATATAAAAATACAACTATCAACATATAAATATATAAATTTACGACGTGCCTTCCGCGGGACCATGATAAAGAATTAAGAGCAATAAATACCATTATATGCTACTTGCTCTATCATCATTTATAATTGTTGGCGGGTTTGTCATAAAATCGAATTATCAAATCGAATTAAAAGTATAGATATTTAACGGTAAAAAATTGAAATTACGATATTTGAGTTTTAGATTGGTATGAGATATTAGTACCACTTGGTAATCAATATTTTTCGAATACCGAATTATTTATTTAATAAAGATCATATATCAATAAATTCATCATTAATTAGTGTAAGTCCAAAGAGAAGTTTAAATACTAAAATAAATAATCCAAATATATATATATATATATATATATATATATATATATATATATATATATATATATATATATATATATATATATATATATATATATATATATATATATATATATATATATATATGTTTTTAGTTGTGTTAGTTTGTTTTTCTTGATATCTTCTTACTCAATATATATACACTATAATATCGTGTCTTTATATAGAAAAATAAAAATAATTGAATTAATTATTTTAACTTTATAATACAATTGGCTATAACTTCAATACGGTATTATCGAATACCATACCAAATTAAAGTTTAATTTACTAATTATCAAATTACTAAATTTAAATTTTAAAAATTCTGAACCGAATACCGAATGTGCACCCTAATTGTTGGTGGAATAGCAATATTCAATTGGAAAAAAAAAAGTTCGTACAAGGTAAGTAAAAATAAAATAAAAACATAGGTGTTTGATTTAGTTTGGTGTAATCTCCAAAGTCAAAACCAAATTCTTATCTTATATGATAAAAGGAAACAAACCTAACCACAATCAATATTTCCCACTATTTATTCAATTGTAGCAATATATAATTTCTTTCACACCTAATATGGTTGATGTATATATGGATATTACTCTTAATAAAAAGAAATTCATATTTCTAATATATATTATAAAGGAGAATAGTCTCGTATGTTTTGAAGTCACGCGACAATTTATTGAAAAGTCATTTGGCTATTTTAAGATGATAAAATTAATAATGTAGTGATAAAATCTTTTAATAGCAAACCTTTTATATATATTATAAAGGAGAATAGTCTTGCATGTGTTTAAGCCACGTGGCAACCTATTGAAAAATCACATGACAATTTTAAGACAATAAAATTAATAAATATGGTAATAAAATCTTTTAATGAAAAATACATTAAACTTTTAAAAATAAAAGAAGAAAAAAGAAATTATGTAGAGAAAACGAGGAATATATGAAAATTATTTAAACTACTATATATATAAATGGTAAAAGTCAGAATATAATTTCAAATCTATATATATTATAAAGGAGAAAAGTCTTGCATGTGGTTAAGCCAAGTGACAACCTATTGAAAAGCCAAATGGCAATTTTAAAACAACGAAATTAATAAATATGGTAATAAAATCTTTTGATTAAGAAATTAAAAATAATTGAATTAGCAAATACATTACACTTTTAAAAATAAAAGAAGAAAAAAGAAATTATATAGAGAAAAGGAGGAACATATGAATTTCAATATGTAAAGGAGAATAAAATAATGTGAAATTTTTAAATTTATTTATTTGTGGATTCATATTTACATAACATACAAAAATATTTTGCCATGTCAATCCTTTTTTCCATAATTAATTTAGTTGAGTGGTTTTATTGATACAAAGGTCCAATTGAATGATTTTATTCTCCAAATTGAGTGACCTTTTAAGATATAAACTCCATATAATAACTAGGAAAATTTACCCAAGTGAAAGCCTTTTAATTAATATTTAACAAAATTAAATATACTTTTTATTTTATTATCATCTATAGCAAAATGGGAGATTGGAGAGAATTAAGCGAATTGTAACAGAAATAGTAGACAATTCAATCAATTTGCTACATATGGTTAAAAAATTATGTTGCTATAAGAGGTAAATATTTTCTAAATATGAGGTAGTTATGTGATTTCCCCTACATTATACTCCCTCCGTCCCAATTAATTGAATCTTTTAGCCTTTTTTCAATGTTCAAAATATGTGAATGTTCAAAGTTCAAGATGGATGTTCAAAACTTTTTCCATATTTATTCTTTCATTTATTGAAGTTTTATATTTTTAGGAAATAAATTACACTAAATATTTATGATTTCACGAAGGGCAATAGTTGAAACTATGATGTAAATTTTGTCTTTGAATGTTTTTCTTAATATGTGTGCATTACCTCGCAAATCTATATCTATATATATAATAAAGGAGAATAGTTTGCAATGTGATTAAGCCAAGTGACAAGCTAATGAAAAACTACTTAGCAATTTTAAGAAGAGAGAAATAGTGGAATATTATTTAAACTATTGTGTGTATAAATGGTAAAAATCAAATTATAATTTCAAATTAAATATTACTATGTATATACATGATAAAAATCATATATAGATATAATATTATCGTCTATATAAGAAGAACATTTTTTAAAATTGAAAAATACATAAATATCAAAAAAGATGTCACATCAGCCGAATGTTTCCGTTGAGTACATCGGCGTTTCAGCCGCAGCGGCGCCGGTGGTGGTCGGAGATGAGGATTTGGACTTCTTTGATGTATCTGCTGCTACTGTTAGTAGTACTACGTCTTCTTCTTCTCTAACGAAATCTCGTGAATTTCGCTCCGCTGATTTGGTTTCTGTTTCGGTAAGGGTTTCAGATTTGGTTTTCCTTTTATGTTTGTTGTTCTTCTTTTGGTAATTCTTTGAATTAGTTTTGAAGAATTTACCTAATTTTTTCATATTGAGATTCGAATCGCAGGTCTTAAATTTGTTAGTCCAACTGACTCGAGGTTATCCCCTTTACCTTTCCGTCGATTTCTCGAGTTCTTCTGGTGATTTAGTACGGGGAATTGTGTTTTCTGTTTTTCTATGTGTATTTGCAGAATTCGTATTTTTTTTTAGGGGGAAGTATTATTGTTGCATACATGTTTGAATTGTGCATATAAGTTGTTTGATAATATGACTGTCTTAATTTGGTCATCTTCCGACTCTTACAGCTAAGATTTTTCCACCCGTATTACCACCTTTGTGCCAGGACCTCATACAGCATGCAAGTGAGGTGCGAAGCTGTAGTTCTAACAAGAGAACTGCAAGAGACAGGGCAAATCATCTCGCATTGGCAAAGTAGATGTTATTGAAGCTAAGAAGTTACACCTAAAGAAGATGGCAGACAAATTTAAGGAGACTTCACAGTCTTTGAAACAATTGGTTGAAGAGAAAGATAAACTGTATCAGGCATATAATGAAGGTTAGGGGTCTGTACATGCTATTAGGAACTTTTGTTATATATAATGCTTGATGTCCTTATATTTGTTTTATGAGCAGAGATAAGGAAAATACAGTCAAGTGCACGTCATCATTTCCAGATGATATTTACTGATCACGAAAAGTTGAAATTGCGATTGGAATCTCAAAGGAAAGAGCTTGAGCTCCGACGTAGAGGACTGGAGAAACGTGAGGCGAAAATGAAAGTGGTAGAAAGAAACTGTGTGAGAATCTTGAACAGGTATGACTTTTCATCCTTGTCTATTACTTGTCCGACTCTGGAACTGTACCATCTTCTTTTTGCTTTATTACATGCGAAATTGAGGGTCTGCTGCCACCAGGACACTTGTCCTTCCATAAGGGTTAGATTTCCTTAGTTGCTCACAACATTTGCTGCTGCTCTGATGACTTAGTCTATTCTATGATCAAAGCTTCCTAAGGAACGATCTGACTAGAAATCCACGTGGAATTGTTTTCATGTATCTTCTTTTGGAAATAAAACTCCAGAGTCTTACGAAGTAGAAGCTAACGAAAAATATTACTAGCTGCAAAACATTTTCAGGTGAAATACTCAAAAGATGCATGTAGATTAAGACGACCTTAACAGTTGAATCCTAAACTCACCCTTATATGCCTCCTTTTCTGATGTCGGATTTGCCTAAGGCAAGTTTCATGGTGAACCACCTTCTGAGCTGAACTGAAAATTTTATGTTTTCAGAATGTATGCATAACTTGACACTGGAGATGATATGTGAATACTGTATACTCTTCTTACCCAAGTGAAAGGATCTGAAGTGCTAATGCATGATGGGAAGTCAGTCGGATATGCTTTTTCTCCCATTGAAACAGTAAGTAATTATGTTTCTATTTCATTCTATGATTGAACAACTTCGGTTCTATAGCTATATTTACTGCCTCATTTGTTATGAAGACAACACAATCGTTATCACAAACCTTTACAATAATATTGTTCAGACATTTTTTTTTGGCAATCATAGTATATTTTTGAGTTTTATGACTTCTTGCTTGCAAAATTTTTGTAATGAACCTGTATAATCTTTCTTCTTTTTTCAGTTAGCGTCAGTGAGATTGAAGCTCTTTATGAGCTTTTCGAGAAGATAAGCAGTGATGTGATTGATGATGGCCTGATCAACAAGGTTTGGCCTCACATTTTTCTAAGATTACAACTTCTGCAAGCTGACATAGCTAAGTTTAGGATAGGGGATGTTTATAATAGAACTTTTTTAGTTACTTTCTTAGCATAGATTTTTAAATATGTCTTGTACTCAGCATTCCTTTTGAATTCGATCTTTTGATTATGCTGTAGGAAGAGTTTCAATTGGCACTATTCAAGACAAGCAAAAAAGAGAGCTTCTCTGCTGATAGAGTGAGTTCTCCACAATACATTAGCCTTTTCATATTAATCTCTCTATTTCAATATGTTTGTCGGGTTTTGATTTATCATGGAGTTTAAGAAAGTAAAAAAGACTTTTGAATCGTGTGGTCTTAAACCAAAGATATGTAGAATGTACCAAAATCACTTTTAATCTTGTGGTCTTAAACATGTTTTGTGGAAACTTTGAATTAAAGAGTCACCAAAAGAGGAAAGAGACATTCTTTTTAACAAGGATTAAAAATGAAAGTAAGATAGCCAAGTTGAGAAAAGGGAATCTGTAGCTTTTAGTAGAATTGGATACAATAAGTATGCTGCTTCCTATAAACGAAATCGGTTGTCATATTGTTTATTTTGCTACACTGGTCTAGCCTCCTTTTTTATTGTCTTGGTTTCTTCCTACCCCGACATGTTCTGTTGTAGGTTTTTGACTTGTTTGATACAAAGCACAATGGACTCTTGGGATTTGAGGAGTTTGCCCATGCATTCTCTGTTTTCCATCCAAATGCCCCTATCGATGACAAGATTGAGTGTATGTCACCTGTTTATATGAGTAAAGACGATTATCCTTTATTTATGCATATCGACTTCTAATGGTATATTCGTATTGTAGTTTCTTCTCAGCTATATGATCTGAAGCAGCAAGGCTTCATCGAGAGGCAAGAGGTAAACTCTGTTGCTGCTACAGTTTCAGTTTCTCTATTTTGTGGGATTTGCTTACACTCTTTGTAATTTTTGTTACCCACTGTACGCTTTCCTGAAGTGCGTGGTATAAAAAGATGACATGTATAATACAGGTGAGGCAAATAGTGGTTGCTACCCTTGCCGAGACTGGTATGAACCTTTCAGAAGAATTTATTGAGAGTACATTCAACAAGGTATTTGACCAACCTACAACTAAATCCTACTATTGCTCTTTTTCTCATTTGAAGGAGTAGTCTTGCACTTTCCTATTCATATCTACTTAAAAAACGAGATATGCACTATTACTTTGCCATGATTATTTTACTGGAAGTGAAGGAGTATAACTTTCTCATACATAATTGCACTCTATAAACTATACCACTCTAATTAGCTTTCATATGTAAACCTAGAAAGTTGATTAATTCTTAAACTGAAAGTAGAATATAGATCTGATGATGTCTGAAAACATACTTTGGATGCAAAATGATTTGCTAAGTCAGATGGGAATGGTTTTGCGAAGTGATTGATTCATAAACTAGACTGGATTATAAATAAATATGAGAATCAACGAAAGTGGGATAGAAGAGTGAAAACACACAAGTTTAAACAGGGTATTTCCCCTCAAGTCATTTACTTCAACTTATTAAAAGTTGTTACAGCTGATATATATGAAGCACAAGCTTCGAGGTTGATAATATTTTGGCCGCAGTGACCAATTCTTGACAGCACTATATGCTTAGAAAGCATGGTTAACTTGGAAGCTTTTAAACTTCTATTTTATATGATCAACTCCATAGCTGATATAAAGCCGATCCGAAACTTAGTTAGAAGTCATCGGTTATCTTTCCGTTAAGCCAGAACACGCTCATTTTTTCCTTCTATGGTTTATTCAATGCATTTGAAATACAAGTGAGTATATTGATGCAATAATGGCAAAAAGAAAGTAAATATATGGATGGAACCATTGTTGTAGCTAATGAATATTTGTGCATATGTTGATGCAATAAAGGTTAAAATCCATGGATAACCTTTGAGTTTATGTTAACTGAAAGTGGGAATGTTCGTTTAGTCTAGGTTGTTTCAACGTCGAATTTATTTCTGGATGCATTTATCCATGAATTGATTGAAAAGTTTCCTCGTTCAGATTAAGCAAATGGTAATCGCAATTCTGATGGAATCTGAAATGAGGCTATCTGATGAATTGGTAGGAAATTATTGACAAGGTATGCTTTTGTCAAAGTGAATCTTTTCTCCTTACCCATGTCTGCATACCATAATCTTTATATCTCATTGTTTCTCATAGACATTTTTGCTGATGCTGATGGTGATGGTGATGGTAAGATTGATAAGAAGGACTGGAAAGAGTTCGTTATTCGATGCCCATCATTGCTGAAGAACATGACTCTCCCCTATTTGAAGTATGTTAACTGTTTTTATATCATGGCTTCTGTGCTTTTATTATTGTTGATTCAACCACTTAGTATTAGTTCTCAATTTGAATTATTTTCTCTTCTTGCTATCTTCTGTTTCTCAATTTGAATTATTCAACCACTTGGTATTATTATTGTTGATTCAACCACTTGGTATATCATGGCCAAAAGAAAATTCTTTCTTCTCTGATGTTTTGCTTCGATTCTTTGGTAGCAAACCAAATAAGTCAAAAGTTTTCTATGTTCTCTTCCTACAGTTTACTGTGCTTTCCATAAAAACAGTTTCATTTTTTAGCCAGAAGGAAACCTCTAAAAATGTTGATTTCTTGTGTTCCAATTTACAGGGACATCACTACTGCATGCCCAAGTTTTTTTGCTTAGAATTTAGAACTATAGGGAAAAGTTACAACTTCAATCCCTATTGATCATCGTAACAACTCTACGTCACAGTCGGCTTACATTAATTATTTCCACAGAGTGAAACTTGGAAATTTTGCTTAAACCAGCATTGTTCTGATGCTCAAAGTGATAATTTTCTTCAAGTAGGCAGCCTTAAGTGCAGATATTTGGATAAAATTTAATCGTTACACAAAAGAGTAGAGATAGAAAGGAAATCATACCACGACTAAAGTTATTGTTAGCTTTCTGAAGATCGGAGAGGAGGAAATTCTTCCAGTGCGCTTGACAGCAGTGACGTAAATCAGGACTAGGCGCCAGTGGAATGCTCTGTTCTGTACTCCTACTTTTCCATTTCGGTAGCATCTTAATAGAAGGCAGCGAAGGTATGGTAGGATGGAAAGCATGCAAATGTATGGCTGAACTTATTTTTAGTCTTTTAATGAATCCTTTCCACTGGGACTGAAATTTTCCATCCGAATCTGAATTGCTGCTGGATTTTGAAGTGTTAGACTCTGCATCATCTTCGAAAGCATCTTAACTGCATAGTGTGAGTAGCTGGATTTTGTAGAAAACCTTTTGTAATCTCAATTCGTTTTATTAACATTGTACGCCACTTGTGTTGTGGTAATGTGATATACATAATTTGTCCCGTCGAGGTTGCTTCTCGATTTTTCTGATGTGAAATTTGCATGTTATGGTTAGCGTCCACAAATTTGTTTGTCATTCGAATTTGCTGTTTCCGTTGAGCTTTCATTTTGGTCATGATAAGCATGTCTAATTAAGGAATTAAAAAAGGTGAAGATTGCTGGTGGAATTTCACAATGAACTATTTACTACCTGCTGGCGGTGTTAGCTTCTCTTGAAAAGCTGCTTGGATTTCTTTTTTCGTGTTCAACATATTGGTTTATATGTGAAACATGTTAGCTTTATTCTCAGAATTTGGGACAATGTCATTGACTTATTCTTCTTAATCACCTTATTGTATGTAAGTGTTTGAAAATAATTTTTACTATGTTGCAATTATGACCTAGCATAATCAGTTAAGTTGTGATAGGTTCTTATCACTTGACTGCACGGCGTGTTGGAGTATCAAAATACAACGGTAAGTAAATGCCATGAAAGTATATTATCTACGGCTACATATTTCTTCATTTGTTCTATTTGTGGTCATGTTAGCAAGAATTTCAACAACAAGTACTGTAAGAGATGCTCACCGCAGCACCTACGTCGAGAGGCGAGGCACAACAAGCTCCGATGCTATTCTTCAGATCAGTCTCCAGTTCGTTAGGTAAATCACGTCTCTTTTCTTCCTTTCTTCTTTCTTCTTCTTCTTCACCTCTTCAATTCTTTCTTCATTCTTTGTTTTTCCCCTTCCTTTACCCTATTTTCCTCACATTCAAACTTCCAATTCTCTTTTTCTGTTTGCTTAATTTCTCCTTCTTCTCTTCTCTATTAAAAAATCTGACTCAACTTAGTTAAGATTAAGAACACATCATCTTACGTAACAACATTCAATTACTGTAGCAACACTTGGTAGAAATAATAGTAATGATAAATAGAAAGGTGATTATTTCCGACATTATGAGAAATACTCAAACTACCACAGATTTAGCTTATACTACCATAAAAGAAAAACAACTAAAAAGCACATTGTTCTTCATGTTTTGCTGTTTTCCCTTTTCCTACAGATTCATCTACCTGCTGGGCTCTGCTGAGGTCATCCTTTTTGCCTTGAATCATTCATATCTTGCTGCAAATTATTATTCCGCCATTTCTTCTTGCTGGTCGGTTAGATATAAGCAGCAAACATCATGAAATTCCAATCACAACACTTCTAAAAGACTACCAAAATAGTCTACTGATGAATCTACGTCACAGACGGCTTACATTAATTTTTTCCACAGAGTGAAACTTGGAAATTTGGCTTAAACCAGCATTTCAAAACAACGTAATGATTTCTCTACTTCTCCTTTCAGCTGCAGTGTAGAAAAGCATGGAGGAAAGTTCATCATCGAGAGTATCGGATGAGATTGTATTAATTTTCGTTTGCTACAAGGGTTTCCAGCAAAAGTGAACTGCCCTTTAGTCTGTACTCACACAGGTACATGTCTATAATTATTAGCTTCGGTTTACACACAGAATCCTTTAATATGTTTCGAAAATGTTACGCTTCTTCCATTGCCCCGACAAGGGATTATTCCCCATATACTAGTTGCCCACAATACTTCCCCTAACAAATATTTGTATACCGTCTAAATATTTGCAGTTAAAGGAAGGTTTAGATGCAGATCACCACTGTCTCTTCGGGTAGCACCTATGTCTTTTGCGCCCACCTACAGCTGAAGCACCTCCAGTTATCATCTTCCGTCCTTCTGTCAATGTAAAACTGTAATTATATAAGCTGTACAACAAATTCGTATTTCCACGAACCTTATGAATGTATTCATATACCATACTGTCTTCCCTAATTTATAAGTTCCATTATTGAATCCTATTTCCCACATACACAGTTACAACCTCAACGTCACCCCAAAAAGAAAGACCTTTCACATTTACCTCCACCATCATATGTTCCCCAGCCCGTGCTTCGCACGGGCACACCCCCTCTAGTATATATATATATATGTATTAGTAAGGAGAATTCCTTGCACTTTTTAAAGAGTTTTGTTTTACCATGTACTGTAATTTTTAATTAATCGAACTCTTAAAATAAATATCAAACTTGTATGAAAAATAAAAAATACTCCACTTTGTTTCCAAATAGTGTCCTCTATGTGACATACTGACACTATATTATATTTATATAGAAGCAATGTGAAAGTTGATAGCTTTTCGTTAACATGTTTATTTAGAATTGTCTATTTTTTATTATTATTTTTTTTGTATTATCTGGAGTGTATACAGATATTTTGTGAACTTTTTAATTTAATTTTTGTAAAGAAGCTGTTTATTCAAGATATGGTAAAATTGGATTTCAACGAGGACATGACCTTAGATAGAAAGGAGATGAGATCGCGAATTAGAGTAGCAGACTAATTGGTTGGTAGGGTTAGGTGGAGGTATAGTAAAGTAGCAGAAGTAGACGTGTTTTATATCTGTCGTGTGTGTGTTAATTCTATCATATTTACATATTGACATGTGCTTTTTGTCATATCTAGTTTATTCTGTTTATGAGACGAGGGTTCCTAAAAAACAACCTCTCTACGTAGTGGTAAGGTCGCACGTACATTCTACCCTTCCCAAACCCACTTGTGGGATTCCATTGGGTATGTTGTTGTTAAGCTGCTTATTGACGTATCCGCTTCAACTGTTTCTACTATGATTTATAATATTACTCCTAATAAATCATTTTTTTAGCTGTTTCCATTGTAATTTTATTACATCATCTTAATCAATTAGTTTAAGTCATGTGTTAAGCTACTTATGGACGTATCCGCTTCAATTGTTTCTACTATGATTTTATACTATTATTCCTAATAAATCATTTTTTTAGTTATTTCAATTGTAATTTTATTACATCATCTTAATCAATTAGTTTAAATCATGTAAAATATTTTGTGAATTTTTAATTTAATCCTTTTAAGACAATTGCATATTGACTTACTTGCTTCAATTGACTGATTATATTTTTTTAGCTGCATCAATTATGATATTAAAATATTACTCCTAATGAATTATTTTTTCAGCTAATTTATTACGGAGAGAAACCAACAACAACGCTGGATCTGCCAACCTTTTTCGTTTCTCATCCAAAATATTAATAATAATTTGTACCCTTTCCCCTTAATAATATGATATTTTAATAATAAAGACAGTATCAAAAAAATAATAATATATCTATCCTAATATATTAAAATGAATAAATAAAAAAGAACGAAATCAGAAATATGATAATTATATGTTATTGATCTAGTTCGTAGAAAACAACTCAATCATAATAATTATTTCATTAAAACAAATAGTTTTATGTTAAAAATGATGACGATGTGGTCTGAATTCATAATTATATGATTGATTTGCAATTTTTAATATTGCCTCGATGGGATTTATAAACTAATCAATAAATTTATTGCTATTAAAATTAAAGATTTGTTCAAGTGTATCTGTTATAAATCATCCAGCATATTTAAATACATCTAGAGCATAAAACAAGTTCTAAGAATGATTAAAATATTTTAACATTTGGGCGATGGTCAAACTTTTTTTTTTTTAATATGCCAAGTGTAATACCCTTTAATTTTATCATTTTAAAAATATTATATAAAAAATTAAAAAAATACTACAAAAAAAATAAGTTAAATAAATTTAAATAGAAGAGTGATAAATATATTTTTAATTTTAAAAAGGGGAGTTTTCAAAAATACCAAGTTTTTGGATAAAAATTACATGCCCCTACCAAATCATTGAAAAATACCATATAAAATACCAACTTTATTTACAAATTTAGGAGAGAGAGTGTTTTGAGTGTGATTATTGTGGTGTGTGGTATGATATAATAGTGTTGAAAAATGAAAAAGAGTGTGTTTTTTTTTGTATTTTGATAAATAAATTTTAAAGTGTAATTTTGGGGGTGAAAGTTATTATTTGTGTAAAAATTTCTTTTAAAAATTCATTTTACACGGATCTCTAAGCAATATCCCAGGCTGTGACTAATTATTAAACTAGGAATATCAAAAAAAAATATTCCTTTGTACGTGTATAATAGTGTGTGACCAAGCACATTAATATTTTAAATTAACATTTCTAGAATAAAAATAAAAATATGTATTGCGATGCTGAAAATCATTTAAAACCCACATTAACACAGCGTGGTGTTTTATAATATGTTTAATTTATTGAATAAATATACACACGGTTTAAGAAAAATATTTAAAATATATAGTCAGAGAAAAATATATTTTAAATAAGCTGTATTTTAAAAAATAAAAAAGCAAAACAAAATCACATTACAAAAATTAAGAATTTATTTATTATAATGTAGCCATTATATAATCAAAAGATTATTAAAAAGTTATATCTTTTCCAGAATATTTGTAAATAATATTTATTAAAAGTGTATCGGATGTGTATGAGCTCAATTTCGATGATTTCTAGATTGTACGTATATGCTAAAGTCCTTTCCTGAATTTTTAAAGTGTATCGGATGTGGTTTAAGGTCATAAGGAACTTCAAACATCAAGTCAAATTCAAAGCATTTCAAGCGTTGAAATATTTTTGCATGAGTTCATATAATGCTCAACTTCAAACGACTATATCTTTCAACATATGAATAGTTGAGTGATCTTTGACCTACCAAATTAAAGATCTTTGAGTTTTCTTTATAACGACACTAAATTTGTCCACTCCGAGTTTGGAGCGAAAACTTATGACTGTTTTACTAAAGTATGTGCGAACTGAACAATTTAATAAGCTAAGGATCGATTTGGCAACTTGCCAAATGGATTTGGCGAATCACCGATTGAGCTTGCCAAATGGACTCAATAACTTTTAGACATGAAGCATTCATTCAATGACTCGTCGACTAGATCGATGATGGGACCTCCAACTCATCGATTTGATAGACGAAACACATCAAAAGATTTTCTTTTATTTTCTTACATTCCTAGAAGGGTGTTTTTGACCGTTTACCCTCAATTAATTTTCCTAAGTCGATCTCATAACCTAAAAACCTCTCCATTCATGCTCAATCCTCAAACAAATCAAATTTGCACACTCTAATTCAGTTCTCCTAAGAAAGAAGCCAAGGTTCTTCACCTTTAAGCCTCAGTCCAAGATTTTAAGTCAGTGTTTTTCTTTAAAATTAGACTTCAATGATGAGTATTTTTTTCACTCGTATGCCTAAAGTGTTTCAATTTTTCTCACGAATTCTTCAAGATTTCTATAATTAAAGCTAAGGCTTTTATAAAACTATAATTTCTCTTTATTAATTCAGGTTTTCATAATTACACTTTAGTCGTAAAATCTTATTACACTGCTCAAATATGGTTTCTATGATTCATTAGATATTAATGACTTCTTAAACATGAACACAAGTATGATATGAACTTCAATTTTAAAGCAAGTTAACTCATAATACGGTTTTGAGCTTAGTTTCATATTATGATTCAATGAATATATGTTTTTCATACCTATGAGCATTATATGTTTGTATATCATACTTAGGAGGATTATTTAGTACCAAGAGGACATGAATTTAGACAACTCAAGAATTTTTTCAAAATTGGTTCCAAATTAGGAATAAAAACTAGCTAAAAGTACCTTCAAATTAATTTAGATTGATAAGTATAGTCTTTATTAAGTTGTTCTTTCGAACAATGTTTGATTCATGTTACTATTATTAATAAGAATGAAGAAGCAGGCACGTCATGGTCGACATGCCTGCTTCTTCTGCTTGCTTAAGCAGACAGCTGCTCATTGACGTGTCTGTTTCAGCTGGTTGATTTTATTATGTCATTTTTATTAATTATTTCTTCAATTGTTGTAGCTATGAATTCACAATATTGCCCCTAATTAATTATTTTTTTCTTAAAGACAACTGTCAATTAATGTATCTGCTTCAGCTACTTGATTTTAGTATGTCGTTTCTATTTTTAATTATTTTGCTACTATTATAAGAGTGAAAAGCATGCACGTCATGGTTGACATGTCTGCTTCAGCTGCTTGCTTAAGCATGCAACTGTCCATTGACGTGTCTACTTTGGCTGCTTGATTTTATGATGTCATTTTTATTAATTATTCTTTCAACTACTGTAAATATTTTTTCTTAAAGACAACCGCCAATTAATGTGTTTGTTTCAGCTACTTCATTTTACTACGTCGTTTTTATTAATTATTTCTTATGTTGCTTCAGCTATGACTTTAATTTCTGTTATAAAGACAACTACCGATTGACGTGTTTGCTTCAGTTGGTTGATTTTACAATATTACCCCTAATAAATCATTTCTCCAGCTACTTCGTCTATTAACAATTTAAAAATATTTACAAAGTAAATACAAATTTTAATTGGCTCTCAAAATTTTTATATGTGCAACATCAACTGGAACAAAATAAGTAACATATATTATTTTAAAATAACATAAAATGTATTATAAGTCACAATAATTAACTACTTAAAAATTTAAAATATATGCATAAAAAATCTATTAGTGTCACATAAATCAAGATAAAAAAATAACATATATCACGGGCTCCAATATCTAGTCTAATATATTTACAAGCTTGTATATTCTCAAGTTTGGAAATAAAATATGCAACGTATTTCAAAAGATCTTCATCAATTTGCTTAAAAAAAATTAATCTTTATACCGTTATTTAAAATATTCATAAATTATAACAGAAATAAAAAATAATCATATATCAAATAGTAATTTCTAGATTTTTTTTCTTCTTTTAAGAATAATTGGGGAAATCCCACGTGGAAATTACTCAGAAAGCTGAATTCACCTAATTCTTTTTCTTTTTCTTTTTCTTTTTCCTTCTATATTTTTGGTCTCAAATTCATGACTAGGTCAAGGCTGTCAAGTTTCTAACAACTTTCCTAGCATATTCAAAATATTTACATGTAAAAGATGAGCACAATTGGAATTTGGAACTCATCATATTTTTGTTAATGGTTGTTAAATTTTTTTATATGCTAATAAATTAATAATATTGTATTAGTTTGTCTGATACTATTTAACTAAAAAAATGTACAATGTCAAACTATTAATTGACTAATGTGAGTAATATTGCTACAACACAATATATCCAGTGAAATACTATAAATGGGGTCTGAAGAGGGGAAAATATACGTAGATCTTACCATTATTCATAGAGGTAAAGATTATACTCCCTCCATTCATCTTTACTTGGCCCTTTATACTATTTTAGGATGTCCAACAATACTTGTCTAGTTTATGAAATCAAGATATAATTTTACACTTATTTCCTGATTTACCCTTATCATTAATTATAGTCATATCTCTATCACATTTTTCAAAATATTGTATTAATTATATTCAAAGGATGATTGGAAAAAACTTACTCATATAATTTACTACTTCTTAATCTCTGTACTAAGTCAATAGAGGACAAGTAAAAATGGACGGGGAGAGTAATGGTAGAAATGCAAGTCAAAGAATGTCTACATGGAATGAATTTGGGCTGCAGCGCTGTTAACTTGTACGTGCTCGGTCAAACAAATAAAGTCTTATGTGATGCAGCTCCGAATACGAAGTTTTAAAATATCAAAATATTTTACCAAGTTTTAAAATTATTTTTAGAAAAAATATATCACACCTTTGTGGATTTTAAGTGGGATACAACAAGATTAAATATTAATGATGTTCAATTGTATATTATTTTTTAGGGATTAACTAAAAAATAAAGTGGGGTTAATAAATTCGGACAAAGAGAATACTATTTATTATGAATTTATCATTTTATTGGTTAGTGATTTGTAGATAGTATTTGTTATTTTTTCGTCAATACTTTTTATTATTAATTAAATTATTTTATTATAATTATTGTTCTTTTTTTAAAATGATGATGATGGTAAGTCTGGTGCACTAAAACTTTCGCTATGCTCGAGGCCCAGAGAAGGATTCGACCACAAATGTCTATTTTAAAATGATTCTTTTATTTAATATTTTGGCATGACTTCTTCTTTACGATATTTTCTCTTTTTTTGAAGTAATTTTAAAATAGAAAAGAGCCTTCTCCATCTATTAGAAACAACCTCTATACCTTTCGAGACAAGGATAAAATGTACATATACATTATACTCCTCAAATGGCTACTTATGATATTATAGGAATAAGTTGTTGGCTCGTAACCTATATCAACATCAATATTGATAATCTATTATAAATAATCTATACTATATTAAAAGCATGAAGACCCTTAGAAATGTTGTTTGAATTTTTTGTCGTTCGTTAAATTATTTCTCTTTAGACAAAATTGTCTTTTTACCATTATTATATTATCATTCTAAACATCTTAAATATAATAAACATAACAAAAATTTTATGAAAAATCAATTAAAAAATTTCATATATAATTTTTTTATTTAAATTATGTGTGATTCTAATATCTAAAACTTTAAAATTAACTAAAAATCTACTTTATATGCATCCTCATTTATTAAAACTATATAGCATATATCTTCCGTGCTGCTAATAGGGTTCGAGTATTTTTCTCTTTCTATCATTTATTCACATGAGCAAACATCTATATGTATACTATATTAAAAGTATGAAGGTTCTTAAAAATATTGAATAACAACCTTAATGTATCTTCTCAACAATCTATGGTGCAATCTTCATAATTCCAGTCACCTGGGTATAGAAAGACCAACACCCAGATAAGAAAATTTAACAAAAATGAAGATAAAATGAACAAATTTAAATACATTGAATAAAGAAAATCAAGAAACGGAACTTACTGAGTACAACAGGCCAAGAAACACAGTCAACAATTCAGATATCAATGCAACCGTTACATTTTGAAGACTGGACAAAAGCAAGAAAGCTAGCTGAAAACAAGAGTAAATGCCGGATGGAATATGTTTGTCCCTTTTTCCTTTCAGTTTCTCTATTATGTCTTCTTCTTCTTTTGATTACCAAGAAGAAGACAATCGAAAGGTGGAAAGAAGCATGAATACGACATTGCCATTTACATATGTCACGCGGTGGAGCTTTCATGATTATCTTTGAGTCCTCTAGCAAACTCCTCTGTTTCTTCTTCTCCTTTTTCAGTTTCTCATGTAAGTGTACATATTTGGTAGAGGTAGCAATTGGATGGGTTGAGTCAAATTTAAGCATGTCATAATGAGTTTAGACAACAAACAAGTCAAGATCCAATCTAACCCAAATATATTTGGATTAAAGTGGGTTGAGTCATTTTCATATAATGTATATGATTATTATTATTATTTTATTAATAGATAGAAGAATCATAATTACTTTCAGATATTAACAAAAGCGTTATGTACCTCAATTTCTTTAAATGTTTTCAATTCTAATTAAAGTTGAATGAATTATCTCATAAGTTGAAGAACACGAGAAGATGTTTTTTTTTTCCTTAAATGATATGATGCAAATTTAGAAAGTTGAATTAAAAAAAATAGTTGAAGAATATGGCAAAATAATTTTTTTTCTTGCTTAAATTAAATGATGAAAATGTAGAAAGTTAAAAAAAAAAAAACTTACAATTGCCCTTTTTGGTTTAATGATATTTAATCAAAATTGAGTCACGATGAATTTTCTGATTTAATCACCTAATCTTTAAATTGATTAATACAATTCTCCATCCATGACTAATTCAAATATTGCTTTTTTGATAGGTTAATTTATGAATTTATCCTTTTTTCGTAAAGAATAAAAGAAAAATAAATTCACAAAATATTACTTTATTAATTGTTGTGCTATTTAGATCTTCGAAAACAGTACACTTTATTTTTAAGGAGAAAAAAAAAAGAGAGAAATTGTAAAACGAAACATCATAATTCAAGTGCAAATATTTTAATAAAAATACTAAATTTTTAGCATTCGTCTGGTTATAAATTATAATTTTAATTTTTAGAATTGAAAGTATATTTTAGACATAAATTAGAACAAGGTTCATTTTCTTCTAAGATGAATATGGACTAAATTTTAAATTTTAAAATATTTTAAAAAATAATTTTCAAAATCTAATCTAAAATATATGATGGAATGGTAGTTTAATTTCATCAAAATCACTTCATTATCTCCCCTTAATTTTTAATTAATGTCTCAACAACCCAAAAGCACCAAACCTTTTCTCAAATCCACCAACTCCTCTTAAAAAAGCCTCTTGAAAGTCATGTTGCATCCTTTTTCCCCATTATATCTCCACCACATATTTAATTTTTAATCAAACGGTCCATATAATTTCTCACTATGTTCACCTACCAAGAAAATGTTCACATATTCATCAAACGGTCCATTTTAATGAATCATTTTAAATGGACCCCTTATCAACTCACCTACCAAAAATTGTACCCATTCCCTTCTATTTATACCACAATTCATATCTTCAATAACCAGGATCTTTCTCCCTATCCTCACATTAAAATTACATTATTCTCTCTTCAACAATATTCTTGTTTTATACAAGTTTCTTCAATCTTTCATTAAATCAACCAACCCCTTTACATTTTCTTTGAACTATTTCACCAAAAAAAAAAAAAAACCCAAACCCCTTTGCATTTTCTTGGACCATTTCAACTAAAAAAGCCATTTTCTTGATTTTTTTCACCAAAAAAAAAACCCTTTGCATTTTCTTGAATCTTTTCACCAAAAAAAGGAACCCCTTTATATTTTCTTGAATCTTTTCACCAAAAAATCCAATCTTTTTTACATTTTGTTGAAAAAAATGGCTGGTGTTATTGAGAATGGTCATCAAGATTTGGACTTTTGCATCAAAGTGGATCCATTGAACTGGGAAATGGCAGCAGAGTCATTGAGGGGTAGTCATTTGGATGAAGTGAAGAAGATGGTGGCAGAGTTTAGGAAGCCAATTGTGAAACTTGGTGGTGAGACACTGACAGTGGCACAAGTTGCTTCAATAGCTGCAAGGGGTAATGTTGATAATGTGAAAGTTGAGCTTTCTGAGGATGCTAGGGCTGGTGTTAAAGCTAGCAGTGATTGGGTTATGGAAAGTATGGGTAAAGGGACTGATAGCTATGGCGTTACTACTGGTTTTGGTGCTACATCTCATAGGAGAACCAAGAATGGTGGTGCTCTACAAAAGGAACTTATTAGGTAAACCATTTTTCCATCTAACTTGCTTTGCTTTGAGATCATCAAACATGAGATGTGAACCTGTTTAATACATGAATGTTTAAGAGTATAAGTTTGGAAAAGTTCTATAATCATATTAATACTCCATTTTAATTTGTTTCTCATATATGACTTCATACAGAGGTTAATAAATTGAAAAAGGATATTTGATTTTGTGATTTTAAATTAAAGATTTTTCAATGTACTAGCACAAAATATTATAAATTTCAAATATTTTATTAGCCTGTTTGGATTGGTGAGATTTGCAATGAGATTGGATTTTAAACAGCTTTTATTTTGGAGATCCTGTTTATATGAACTTTGTCAGTAGGAATCTATAGTTTCTGCACAGCAGAAAGAAAGTTTTTTATTCACTGATTTTTTGTTAAAAGTTTGTCTTTTACCCTCACCATTCATTTTTACATGTCACTATTTTACTTATTTTGACCAATATTTTAAGATATATTTTTTCATTATATTAACATTAGAAGAATTACAACTTATAGTATTTTTTGTATAGTTTTCAATTATCTAATTAGATTTAGCTACTCCAATTTAACTTTGAAATTTATTCAAGTTAACCTTAGGAGGAAGTGAAATAGTAACAAGTAAAAATTAACGGAGAGAGAGTAAGAAAGAGCTGCCTGATTCCTAAATATTCATTAGGAAAAAGATATTTGAAGTAGGTGGACTTATGTAGGGTAAGAAATGGTAAATGGTATCATCTAATAATGTCTTATTTAGTGGTCAACAAAATGGAAATGAAAACTATGTGAGACAAGAATTTGAACTTTTGTGGCCATAGAAAAATATTAGGTGAGATTTACTAATTTTTTTTTAAAAAAAGTGGAAAAGTGTGTGAGTTGTGGTCTGTGGGCACATGTAGATAGTTCTTTCCTATACTTTTGGTGGGCTCAGTGTTGTCACTGCTGTTGCCATGTGACAGTAGATTTACTATGTATATAACAAATCCCAACATTTTTTTACTCTTCTTGGGAAATAAAGCACCTGTTCTGGCAAGAAGTTTTTTTCAGAAGTCCTAATAATGACTAATCACATTTTTCTTGATGGGCATAATAATGACTGTGTCACATTTTTCAAGTGATTCTTTTATGGCTTCCTCCTACAGAATTCTGACATAAGGCCCATTCCTCTCTTTTTACTATGAAAAGTAATAATTCCAATTACATATGACTTGTGGTGGGGCATATCTGATTTTTGATGTAATTGGTTTGGCAGATTCTTGAATGCTGGAGTTTTTGGCAATGGTACAGAGTCATGTCACACATTGCCACAATCAAGCACAAGGGCAGCCATGCTTGTTAGGATCAATACTCTTCTTCAAGGTTACTCTGGCATCAGATTTGAAATCTTGGAAGCAATCACCAAGTTGATTAACCACAGTGTCACTCCATGTTTGCCCCTCCGTGGCACAATCACCGCGTCGGGTGATCTTGTCCCATTGTCCTACATTGCTGGATTGCTCACTGGTAGGCCTAATTCCAAGGCTGTTGGACCTAATGGTGAGACACTGAATGCTGAGGAAGCATTCCGTGTTGCTGGAATTAACGGTGGATTTTTCGAGCTGCAGCCTAAGGAAGGTCTTGCTCTTGTGAATGGTACTGCTGTTGGTTCTGGATTGGCCTCGATGGTCTTGTTTGATGCTAATGTGCTCGCGGTCTTTTCTGAAGTTCTCTCGGCTATTTTTGCTGAGGTGATGAATGGAAAGCCCGAGTTTACTGACCATTTGACACATAAATTGAAGCACCATCCTGGACAAATTGAGGCTGCTGCAATCATGGAACACATTTTGGATGGCAGTGCTTATGTGAAGGCGGCTCAGAAGCTCCATGAAATGGATCCTCTGCAGAAACCAAAGCAAGACCGTTATGCTCTTAGAACGTCGCCCCAATGGCTTGGCCCTCAGATTGAAGTCATCCGTTCTGCAACCAAGATGATCGAAAGGGAGATCAATTCAGTGAACGACAACCCCTTGATTGATGTTTCAAGAAATAAGGCTTTACATGGTGGCAATTTCCAGGGCACTCCAATTGGTGTCTCTATGGACAATACTAGATTAGCCCTTGCATCCATTGGGAAATTGATGTTTGCACAATTCTCCGAGCTTGTCAACGATTACTACAACAACGGGTTGCCATCTAACCTGACTGCAGGAAGGAATCCAAGCTTGGATTACGGTTTCAAGGGAGCTGAGATTGCCATGGCTTCATATTGTTCAGAACTTCAATTCTTGGCAAATCCAGTGACAAACCATGTACAAAGTGCGGAGCAACACAACCAAGATGTGAACTCCTTGGGCTTAATCTCATCAAGAAAAACAGCTGAGGCAGTGGACATCCTGAAGCTAATGTCATCCACATTCCTAGTGGCACTTTGCCAAGCTATCGACTTGAGGCATTTGGAAGAGAATTTGAGGAATGCTGTCAAGAACACAGTGAGCCAAGCAGCTAAGAGGACCTTGACAATGGGTGCCAACGGAGAACTTCATCCATCAAGATTCTGTGAGAAAGACTTGCTCCGTGTCGTGGACAGGGAATACCTCTTCGCCTATGCTGATGATCCCTGTAGTGCTACCTACCCACTGATGCAGAAACTGAGGCAAGTGCTCGTAGACCACGCCTTGCAAAACGGAGAAAATGAGAAGAACTCGAACAGCTCAATCTTTCAAAAGATTGTAGCTTTTGAAGAAGAGTTAACAGCCGTTTTACCAAAAGAAGTCGAGAGTGCCAGAGTCGCGGTGGAAAGTGGGAACCCTGCGATTGCCAACAGGATCAAGGAATGCAGATCATACCCTCTCTACAGGTTCGTTAGGGAAGAGCTCGGAACAGAATTGTTGACAGGAGAAAGAGTGAGGTCACCAGGTGAAGAATGTGACAAGGTGTTCACAGCAATGTGCAATGGACAAATCATTGATTCATTGTTAGAATGCCTCAAGGAATGGAATGGTGCTCCACTTCCTATCTGTTAGAAGTGAAAGAGCCAACAGGATGTATTATGTTAATGTTTGTCAATTACTGTGCTATTTTTGAATTAATTTTTAATTTACTTTTTTCTTTTGGAGTTAACTAAATGTGAACTCTTGGTTTGTAGCTATATATTGTAAGTCTCTTCTTCAATGAAAATAAGAAAAGTGACCTTGTGCTTATATTTTCTGTTCCTAGTGCTTTTTATCTTTCATTATTATCTATTTTCTATTTTTGTAAGGCTCTTGTAATATAGTCATATAAAGGTTCCTGCAAAATCATCCATTAGTAGTAACAAATTCTGTGCACTTGAAATAAGTAACATGAAGCTCAAAATTAGAGTGCAATCAATAGTATGTGCACAGGTACTGGACACATACAGTGCAATGCAGCAGTTGTAGCAAGGCATATAAAGGTCTAAATTCCCTTGAAGTCATTTTGCAAATTACTTCGTTGCTTCTATGATACGAGGTAGTGGGAGGAAGGTCTGCGTACATTTCTAGCCTCCCCAGACCCCACTTGTGGAATTCAACTGGGTGTGTTATTGTTATTCTGTTGCTTCAATTGGAAATTTGGAATGGCTGCTGCAGCAAAGGAGAGTGTCACGTCAATTGGTGCAAGATATCCATTGGTCTTCTTGGCATTACTATGCTTCATGGCTTCAAATTGGTTGTCCAAATTCATATACAAAGGTTTCCATTTCCATGATTATGATCATGCTTTTGTTTAAATGTTGTACTATGTAATAGTATTGGAGCTCCTGAACATTATGTATTTGGAATTTTGGATGATGACATCCTTGTATATGGTGATTCCTTCATCCGTAATCAACGAATCCTTGAGTATTATTTGTAGAAAATATAAATTTTTTGGAGGAAACATATTATTAAATTTTAAGGCCTGCACGTGATTTTGGCTTTAGCCCACAAATATGCTTGAGTCGTCCAATGGATCCAGTCCTACGGTGTGAATTCAAAATAGTCGAGTCAGTGATTACCTTCTTTCTGACTCAAGACAACTCGTGCAGACATCCCTTTCTAAGTCATCATTTAGAATTTTCCCCATTATTTAAAAGTTGTGCAAATATAACTCTTGAGACCGATAAAAAGGATCATTTACTAAATAATTATCCTAAAAATTTCTTGTGATTAATTAAATGTTCCAGTGTATTGCAACTGTCCATTGGCTTCTTATCTAACATCCTTATCATTATTAATGAATGGGCCATTACTAAATATTTCTCTTGAATTTTGGCATTTTGCATATGCCACTTGGTTCCATAGTAAGGCAAGAAGATTAGTAGCTACCAACAATAAATGATGCAGACAACTTTTACCATTTTGTTAAGTGTATTATAGTTGCAGTAAAAACAAATAAATCCAAATTTTTAAGTTACTCGCGTTGTGTCGGATTCTTCAAAAAATGTACTGCAAATACATCTATGTTGGTATTATTGAAGAGTCCAAGCGACATAAGTTGAGAGTGAATAACTTACTGCAAATACATCTATGTTGGTACTCCAAGTATATTCTTTTGCACCTAGACATATCCATATACAGATGTACTAGTGATAACAGAAGTGAAGCATGAATATGGTCAATCCAAGAGCTGCATTCAAGGGCAGCAGCCGGGGCAACGAATTAGTTCATTTTCGTTGCAACGTGGACACCTCATCGACTTCCGTTCCTCCTCTTCGAACAGTTTCTGGCTTCCATTGCAACTAGGACATGGTACAAACCTTACTTCACCACAACTTTCACAAGTGAATTCATCATTCATCACTGGGAACCCTGCCAAAAGTTTAGCCAATACTCCAGTATCATGAAGTTGTTTAATCTCTTCTAAACCACTAATGTACTTCCCTCTTATAAAACCTGAGGCAAGCTCAGTGTTTTACCTTCTAAAACATCTTGTAACTCTTTTCCGTATGATGAATCCATGGAGATGTCCCTTTCGTCTACACATACCCGAAGCCCTTTAAAGATCATATGCGCGGAACAGCAATCTTCATAAGTCTTCCTGATTCTCCTCAGACTAGTAAAATACAGAACAATCCTATCTTCAGTACCTTTTAAGTAGATATCAGTAAAAGACAACAATGAGCTCAAACAACTTGAACTATCATCTGATGACACTATTTTCTAATCCTGATGCCCATATCGTTTGGAAGACAATGCTTTTCTGTAACTTAAAGCTACATTAGGATCCATTTTCGCCAACAATGATTCCTCAGACAAATGCTTCCACAATGGCTTTGTCCTCGGATGCTCAACAATCTCATTATACTTCACCAATTCTTTCTGGATATCAAGTGTTCTATTTCTTGGAGAAGCATCATAAAGATTGAATCTTTCTTCAAATACACCATGAAAAATCTTGTCTTTGACAAGTGTTAAAATTGATGCATAGTATTGGGAAGAAAAAGTGAAATAATGTATAGGTTGGAAGTGAGAAAGGCTGGTTTATATAAATTGGGAAAATGCAAGGGTCAGAGCCTACCACTTGTGCTGTGAATACTTCATTATGAAAATACCTGACCATTATTATAGATACCTGAACTTTAATCAGAGGTCTCAGGTTCAAACTCTGGATATATGAAAAACTCGACACCAGATGAAAAAAAAAGTTGCCCGACAATGACCAAGATTATAAGCAAATATTAGTGGGCATAGTTGACTGGTTCGTGTATAAACTACATCATAATTTGAAACACTCTGCATTCAAGAAACTATTTAGCAAATCATCATCATTATTTATATTACCAAACTAGAACATAAAAGTACATAACTTCTTGAATACATCAATACAAAGTTTCCCATTATTAAGAAAGCAATACACCCTTTTTATTAACTAGAAGCAAACTACACTATATTACTCAGACTGATAGGCATTTGTCGACATTTTTTAAGAGTCTGAGCAACATAGTTTATAACCTAATTTACAAGCAACTTTTTCAAGACACGGGTAATCAGTGTAACCAACAACTGGATCAGTCCCATAGAAAGTGCTCCTATCATGTTTGTTCAATGGAGCATTCACTTCAAAACGTTTAGGCAAATCAGGATTTGCCAAAAACAAACGTCCAAACGAGACCAAATCAGCATAACTTTCAGCAATTGCTTCATCTCCCTCAGTTTTATTGTAGCCACCAGAAGCAATAAGTGTCCCATCAAAAGCCTTCCTAATTGATTTAAGACAACGAGGTTGGTTCCTTGGTTCGAACACATGTAGATATAGAACTCCAAGCTTAGTGAGTTCACTAGCCAAATAAGTCAATAGAGCTTCTGAGTTTGAGTCTTTTTTTCCATAGACTTCAGAAAAGAGAGAGAGTTTTATGCCAAATCTGTCTGCTCCGATTTCTTCCGCAACTTCTGTTATAATTTCAAGAGCAAGTCTACAACGGTTCTCAATGCTTCCACCATATTCATCAGTTCTATCGTTGACTTGATCATTCAAGAATTGATCAATTATGTAGCTGTTTGTGGCGTTGATCTCGACTCCGTCAAATCCTTCAACAATAACATGTTAATTAAGTGACCATTTATCAAGTAAATGTTGTAAAGTTGTGTTAAAATAATGGATAAGTTACCAGCTTTAATGGCATTGTGGGCTGCAATTCTAAAATCGTTGACAATGAGAGGGAGTTCATCAGCTTTGAGTTGCTTTGGTGTTGGTCCGAAGTATTCACCATCGTCAGGCTCTACACATAGTAAAGAAGAAAATCACAAGAGAATTCATAAAGAATGGATCTTGAACATAACTCAATCACAAAAATAAGCTCAAGAACTGAAAATTGTCCAACACTAGCTCAAAAATAAAAGCTAGATTGCCCAAGTCCATATAAAGAGGCTAGTTGCAAAAATTTTCACGATTGGGTTGGTGTGAAGTCTGCCGCTTGTCTAGCCTATACTTTGCATGGACATTAAGAATCTGGCGAGAAATATACCAAATCCAAGTTAATTTATTACCAGCATTCCAGGCAAAAATGAAATTGTTGAGAGGTGAATTGGGTAATCGCCCTGGATGCCAAAGCTGACAAAAAAAGACACCACCTTTGCCATGAACAGAGTCAACAATTGGCTTCCATGCCTCTGCTTGATCTTCAGTCCAAATTCCAGGCATATTTGGGGACCTTTAAATACATTAATGTCAATCTCAATATACATAAAAATTATTCATATAGAGAAAAATGAAAACTGTTTACCAATTGGATATGTCAGAAGCACTAGCAGATTCAGAAATGAGAAAACCCCCTTTAGTGGCTCTTTGAGCATAATATTTAATAGCATGTGGCTGTGGAGTATTATTGTATGATCTGTTTCTTGTCATTGGTGGCATCACTACTCTGTATATCACAATACTGAATTAGTCTGACTCTGACCAGTGGGTTCCAAATACAAATAAAAAAAGATACACAGTACCTATGAGAGAGCTCAAAACTCCCCATTCTGTAAGGAGTAAGGAGAGGAACTGAGCTGAAGTTTGATGCCATTGCCTTGACCTTCTCTTTTCTTATCTCTTTCACAAAATTAGCTCCAAATTTATACACAAGTTATGCCAATTTTTAAATAGGGATAATTATGCTAACTTGAAACGCCGGCTAACTGCTTTGGATTTGAAAATGACTTTGAATATTATTATATATATAAGTTGGATTTAAAAATTAATCTGTATAACAACGTGGTAACACTGCTGAATATTTCAAGAATTGCATCAAATAAGGCGTCCCTATTGCAAAATCCAACTCATCCACTAATGTTTTTTTTTTTTTTTTTGGTAAATATTAAGAAATAACTTTTGTTTATCCAAAGGAGGGACAAATGCATGGAACATGTGTTCCAAAGTCCAAGCTAGTAAAATAATTAGCATGCAGATAACGCCAAATGAATATTAATACATATATATATATGCAGAAAACTGTATGAAATAGTGAGAGTTCATTTAACCATTGATATCTATTTTTAAACTAACTAATTTTTTTTAAAAAGTTTAATATTTTTCAAATTTAAATACTCTTATTCTTTCCGTTTAAAACTTTTATTACAAAGCATATTAACTTTGTCTTAAATTTGCCAAATGACTTTTCAATAGTTTGTCACATAGATTAACCACATTGCAAACTACTCTCTTTTATTATATCTATCTATCTATATATATATATATATATATATATATATATATATATATATATATATATATATATACAGATATATATATACACACACTAGCTATCTCGGGTTCTAGATTGGCTTATTACTGACGAAAATATATGGTTGATGTCATTATGGCTTGAGAAATCGATCGTGACATAGACCTTGCATTAATACTAATTTCTACATTTTTCCTCCTTATTCCAACCGTTTAACTTTCGGAGTGACAATCACATCAGCTGATGCACGTAAAGTCCAAATTGTTGAAAAGGGTGCAACGATATATAAAGATTGGACTATTTTAAAAGAATATGTTGTTGTTGTTATTATATTACTACTACTACAATACTATTATTGTGGTTATTTTTGTTGTCGTTGCTGCTAATACGTATTACTGTTGCTATCATTTTTCACATAAAGTTAAAGCATATTGATAAGATTGAAAGACTATAATTATTTACTTCCTATTATTATTTTTATTATTATGTTTTTAATTAATATTTAAATTAAATATATTCTATTATATTTTACAATATTTAAAAAAAAAGTGTATGAAATACCAAGAGTTCATTTAACCATTAATATTTATTTTTAAGCTAACTGTTTTTCTTAAAGAATGTCTAATATTTTTTAAATTTAAACTCTTATTCTTTCAGTTTAAAACTTTTATTACAAATTGTATTAATTTTGTCTTAAATTTGTTAAGTGACTTTCAATAGCTTGTCACTTGGCTTAACCACATTACAGACTATTCTCTTTTATTATATATATATATATATACTAGATAGGCAATACCCGTGCTGAGCACGAGCCCAACATATTGATTTTTTGTGCAATTTTTTTAATAAATACGACTAAATGATTAGACTAAACTCGGCCATAGACCTACGTGCTAACACAACAGAGCATAATAATTAGACTAAACTCAATCAAAGGTCTCCATACTAACACAACAGAACATGTCATGTCTGCATACAATGTGTTAAATAAATTGCAAAAACACTTATGTTCATCGTTATTCATATATAATAAGATTTTTTCATCTGCAATATGTGCCTAAGTACATTTGAATTCATCATTTTCTATAGGGAAAAGGGTCAAAATATCTCTGAACTATTTGAAATAGAGCAGATATACCCCTCCGTTACGTTTTGGTTCAAAAATACCCCTTCGTTATATTTTTGGCTCAAAAATATCCATCCGTTAAATTTCTGGCTCAAAAATACCTCTCGTTCTAACAAAAATGAAAAAGGGTAAAAAATACCCCTTAATTATTAGAAATAGAGCAAAAATACTCTTCGTTAGTTTTAGGCTAAAAAATACCCCTCCGTTAAAATTTTGAGACAAGGATATCCAGGAAACAACCTCTCTACCTCTATGAGATAGTGGTAAGGCCTGTGTACATTCTACCCTCCCCAGACCCCACTTGTGGGATTCCACTAGGTATGTTGTTGTTGTATTTGAAATATTCTTTATTCATTACAAAATTCAACCTCAACACATCTTCAAATCGATTTTGGCAAATTTTGAGTAGTCCAGATTCTTACTATATTTTTTTATAAAGAAGTTTTTATTTATAGTTGCAAACGAATTATCTCTTACAAATGATAACTTACATTAATTATGTTACATTGCTAACATGAACACAACAATTTCTATACAAGCTTCGTAGGTTCGGAAAAATTGAAAAATTGAATCCTATTGAGCTCAAGAATCTAATTGAAGGAGAAGACAACGATTATAACGAGGATGAATCAATGTTATCATTCAGAGATTAACTTTTCAAGACGTTTGCAAGCGAAATAACAGTCCCTTTTAACATGAAAAGGCTAGTCTCGAAACTAATATCCAAGAAGAAAACTTCTTGGGTCCCTAAATAGAGTTTCACGTGGACTGATCATGTGGCACCTTTTATCCACATAATATGCATGGTGTCATTTTCATTCGAGAGGATTTTTTTTTTTTGGCAAAATTTAAAGGAGGGGTATTTTTGAATCAAAATCTTATCAATGGGTATTTTTGCTCCATTTCTAATAGTCCAGGGGTATTTTTTTTCGTTAGGGAGAGGGGTATTTTTTAGCCGAAACGTAACGGAGGGGTATTTTTGCTTTATTTCAAATAGTTCAGGGGTATTTTTGACCCTTTTCCCTTTCCTATATGTAAGAGTTGTAGTTATCATCAGCTTTTAGCAGACAACTTTTTTTATCATTCTAGAAACTATCATATCAAAAAATATAAGATGAATATCTGCAAAAGGGAAGTAAATAATAATTAATTAAAATATCAAAATGGATACCAAACTATTATGAAAATATCATATGAAATGTAAAACCAATAAGTATTTCAAATGTTTATTGAAATTACCCATCAAAAAAGATGATCCAATTGTAGAAAGTGAGGTATAAATGCCTTGCACCTAAAAAATTCTAACCATTGAAAATCCAAAAAATGCTCAAAGCTTGCATTATAGCTGTTTTAGTTTCTTTATAATCTAGGAATCAAAAAGAAAAAATATAAAGATTAAGCCTTTTATGCGATTTTAAAAATATAAAGATAACACCTTATATGCGACTAAGATCTATAGGTGAGTAGATTCATATCTAATTTCTAAAACTTCCCTGATAAGCCAACTCACCATTATGCATAATTAAGAACCTATTACTATTACAAAGAAAATGAAGTAGGTATATGAGTTTTTAGCTGAAATAAAAAAAATATTATAAATAAAAAATAAAAAAAATAAAAGTAGATACATGATTTTTAGCTGAAATAACAAGAATGAGATATTTATTATAGACAATAATTTCTAGTCATATGTATTTGAAAGTATCAGGTCTTAGAAGCAAAGAGACAAGTCGTATACATCAGAAAGTATTTGGGGATATACATGTTGAAACTAAGGCTAAAAAGCCCAAAATTGCACTAGCAGTCTTTTGATGGAAATGGGCCAAAAGTCCAAACTCTTCAACTCTCTTCTTTTATATTTTTGGGTAATTTACACAAATACACGAGTTATTTTATCAAAATTTTCAATATTCTCTACCATTTAATTTAATTACGAAAATCCCTTTTTTCTAGATTTTTCTATTTTTTTTGATACCTAAACAAATAAGAATTCCACTTCCTTTTTTTATGTATTTTTTTTGGTAACCCAATCAAAGTCATTCACTTAATTACTTATTTCCCTTTCCCGGTTTATTTGCAAGTCAGTTACCATTTTGAACTTGCATTGAGAAGCCAAAACTGTATTTCCCCTTTTCATGTCACTTTTTCACTCTTCTTCAATTTTTCCGCCTCTTTCACTGTCTCTTCTCTATTTTCGTCAGTTGCACCTTCTCCATTCTCCATTTTCCCCCATTTTTTTAATGGAATATCTTTCTTTTAGTATTGGTTTAACCCAATCCCCTGGTGATAACCAAGATCCCCATCGTCTTCTCCGATTTCAATGGAACAAATTGATACTAAAAACATGGAGATGCGATTGATGAAGAAATTGAAGAAGAGATCAGTGTGCCGAAGGATACGGGTTCAACTACAACTAATGTGTGACATTGTCTGATACCAATGAGTATGAGACATGGTGTGAGTGGGACATGTGTGTGTGTATGACATGGACTGTACCAACCTGCAGGTATCAATTAAACATGGTATGATAGAGAAAACTTGCAGGTATCACAAAGTGCAGGAATCATTAGATTGGAAACATAATAGTGATACTTAACATATCTTTGCAAGTATTAAAGTGCCAGATAAAATGCAGGTATCACTACAACTAATGTGTTACATTGTCTGATACCAATGAGTGTGAGACATGGTGTGAATGAGACATGTGTGTGTGTGTGATATGGATTGATACCAACCTGCAAGCATCAATTAAACATGGTATGATAGAGAAAACTTGCAGGTATCACAAAGTGCAGGAATTATTAGACTGGAAACATAATAGTGATACTTAATGTCACGACCCGGGGTCGGGGCCTAGATGTGACACGGCAAATGGGGACCCGAGAGTCCCCAAACAAGCCTCAAAGTATCAAATCACCGCATCATTGGTTCAAATAGTATTTCAGCACATATAACTAAATGACGGAAATCAAATCTCAAGAATCTATTCATTTATAGTTAAACAAAACGAGAAAGTTTTACAAGTGCCCAACATTTGCCTCTAGTCAATGAGCGGGGGCCAGGACAAGTTCCAGGCTCACCCTCAATAAAAGAACATACATAGTAATCATAAGAAATAACTGGCAGGCCCTCGGAAGGCGGGGCTCACCGCAAAAAGGGGTCTTCAAGAACGGACTATTCGTCTAGCGGCTGGCACTCACACTGCTCGGTCCCTACATGGTAAAATCATGCAGGCATAGAGTATGCATTAGTACGTTTGAATATACTAAGTATGCGAGCATGCAACATGAAAGGAGAATGATGTTAACCTGCACGAAATGCCATATAATAGAGTAGCCATAACCCACAAATACTAGCACTCAAAGAATCACTCCTTACTTGAATTGTGTAAAGGGAGGGTTGTACCCATCCTCATCAATACACATGTTGCATTACATAACCATATGCATAGGGAAGGTTGTACCTATCCTCATCTATGCCTTGTGTAAAGGGAGGGTTGTGCCCGTCCTCATCAATACACGCTTAGCTCATACATACATGTGCATAGGGAAGGTTGTACCTATCCTCATCTATGCCTTGTGTAAAGGGAGGGTTGTGCCCGTCCTCATCAATACACACTTAGCTCATACATACATGTGCATAGGGAAGGTTGTACCTATCCTCATCTATGCCTTGTGTAAAGGGAGGGTTGTGCCCGTCCTCATCAATACACACTTAGCTCATACATACATGTGCATAGGGAAGGTTGTACCTATCCTCATCTATGCCTTGTGTAAAGGGAGGGTTGTGCCCGTCCTCATCAATACACCCATGTAATTACATACTCATGCAAGATGTCACATCATATACATACCCATATAATTCGTATTCATGTAGAAGTCAAGTTCATAGTACTATTAATTCATGTCATAATGGTGTTCAACTTATATCATGCTTGTGTTCATATATTCTCACTCAATTCTTATTCATAACCATAATTTTCATACAAACCGACATCATGAACGCATATGCATGAGTGATGTGTGAATGAACATGGGTAACATAGAGTAAAACTAAAATTAGTAATATAATATGAAGTCTAGGAAATTCACAATAAAATTCATATGAAATTAGTAGTATAAATCACCCATGCATAATATCATCTTTAAAGGGGCATGCATGTTCATAGTTTCATAAGTCAAGATGGTGCATCATAGAGGAACTTAACATATCTCAAAATTCGGAATATTGTACAACACATGCATTGTTCAAAGGTACTAAGATCAAATAGTAAAATTCACATTTTAAGTAGATAAATTCATAAATTAGTTTGAAAGGAACTTTGGGTCTTCTTGGTTGAAAGAGACCAAGAATCAAAACCCACATACCTATATCTTGAGGATGAGCTTGAGGAGAGAATGGACTTCAAATTGAAGGTCTTGACTTGGGGATCCTAGAGAGAAGTTGGAGAATCTTGTAGGAGGAATTTGAGAGAGAGTGAGAGGAAAATAAATGAAGAAGATGGCTGAAATGAAGAAGATCAGCTGATTTATGGACTTAGGAGGGGTGGAAAATACCAAAAACACCCTTAAACTAATTTATATTTACATAAAAATCAAAATCTAAACGGGTAAAAAAAATATTTACTGTTCACGGTACTATTCACGGCACTGTTCACGGACAGTGAACAGTGACACGGTCCGTGAACAGTAACCGTGTGACTTTACTTAAAATTTTCAAAAATATTGTTTCAAGCCAAGGGCTTCCCACGGAAGGTCGTACGGACCGTGTGATGCCTCACGGGCCGTACAAGGGTCCGTATGAAGGTACCAAGGAAGTACACACACTTAGAACAAAATTTGGCAAGAAAATCGTGGGCCAAAGCAGCCTCATGGACCGTTTGATGCCACACGGTCCGTGTGGCTGGCCGTGTGGCTTGCCTGCACGAACAGTCTTAACGAAAATGAGCATAACTCCTTGGTCCAAGCTCAGAATTAGGTGAAACCAGGTTCGTTGGAAAGATAATTCAAAGATCTTTAATTTGATATATTGTAGGACACCTAATTCGTTTTGTGCTAAGAGATATGACCATTTAAAGTTGACCCTTTTACCGAATCATATGAAGAACCTTTAGGATTAGTGTCGGAGAAGTTTAGGAATGTAAAAAGGGGTTTCAAAGGTCATAAAAAGCCTTGGGGATGAACCAAAATATCAAAAACACCTCAATAAAATGGATCATTGAATTTCACAAGGGCCTTGACACGGTTAGCTTCACGGTCCGTGAAGCTTTTCACGGCCCGTGAAGGCTCCCGTCTGGCCCAGACAGGTTTTACGAAAATGGGCGTAACGTCTTGTTCCGAACTCGGAATGAGGTGAGACCGGATGCGTTGGAAAGATAATTCAAAGGGCTTCGATTTGATATGTGATGGTCCACCCAGTTCATTTCGAGCTAAGAGATATTCTTATTTAAAGTTGGCCCATCTATCGGCACTTGAGAATAATGTAGCCAAGGGAATTCCTTTGAACTTGACTTGATGTAGGAGACCCATGATGATCTTAAACAACATAGATAAGCTAGAATTGAAGGCTTGAGAGTGAATTTAGCTTGAGCATAAGGTCCCGTACTTAGAAATATCTCACTCCGGAAGCTTTACGGATGACCTCAAGACCGTGATGGCTTCCATGAAGTGCCACCTTGGTCCAAAACTTTTCCGAAATCAATTTTCATGCTTTCTTGAGGTCGTACAAAATTCTGGGTCCTTACACTTAACATATCTTTGCAAGTATTAAAGTGCCATAAAAAATGCAGGTATCGCTACAACTAATGTGTGACATTGTCTGATACCAATGAGTATGATACATGGTGTGAGTGGGACATGTGTGTGTGTGTGACATGGACCGATACCAACCTGCAGGTATCAATTAAACATGGTATGATAGAGAAAACTTGCAGGTATCACAAAGTGCAGGAAATATCACACTGGAAACATAATAGTGATACTTGATTTCGACATAAAGCTTCACACCCATGTCATTGCGAATCGTTATTGGTGATGAATTGCCATCAACAACGTATTGAATCACAATTTCCTTCCTCTGCTCATCAATACCCAACTCCGCAACAATGGCCGAACGCAGGTTACTATAAGAAATTTTATCGCCAACTATGACGCCATCACTTTTGTATCCAGTGTATATCACATCAGATTCTCATCTTCCCCAATGAAGAATCAAAATCGAAATATTCATATCTGTTGAAAAGCTTCTCAACAATGGCTGAATTTCGTTTTTTTTTGTGTGTTTGATTTTTTTTTTTCTAAAAATAACGATTTTGGTTTAGTGATTTTGTTTGAGATTTTTTTGGGATTGCATCTTATTCAAAATTGCAATCTGCGTCAATTAAGGAACCAGATCACAGAATCTGTTACAATTCCTTAATAAACGTAACTGTTTCCATATTTGACAATAATTTTTAGGTATCATCCGAAATTTTCTAGGTATCGTCGTTCTATGCTTGTGTATCAAAGTTCACAAAAAAGTTGGTATTATTAGTAATTTTGATAAAAGTCGATATTTTTGGATATTTCCTTCAATCAGTTTGGTATTTATCAAATTTATATTTATTGAATACTAACTTTAGGTACTTGTTTTAGTTTAAATTAATTAAATTCCCCGAACGACAACTTTTTTTATATTAATTCTTTCTTTAATGATGGCCTATTTTATTTATATAATTATTTTTGAAAAATTCTACATTCTTCCAAAAATGATCAAGTTGTTAATTTCTTCTCAAAAAAGTATATATTTGCTTTAAATTTCAAGTCCTCTTTAAAATTTTAACAAATGTTTTCTTAAAAAAAAATTATTTTTAAAATACTTAAGTTATTTATTATTTCTCTTTAAAAAAAAAAGATAAATATTCTTTCCCAAGTCAACCTTTCTTCACTTTAAATATTCCAAGTATGTCGTGGGATAAATTTGAAAATTTCTTTTCCATAGTTAACTAATTTCGGTAAAAAAAATTCAAATTTAGAAGTTTACATTGTGTTTTATTATTATTATTTTAAAAAAATATATTTTTCAAGACTAATGAAATGTTGGTTTAGAAGACGAATTAAAATTGGCTTTTCCTTAAATTAGATTAAGTTTAAATTAATTTTCTAAAAAGTCATTTTCTCAATTACCATTCTAAACTAATTTAAATCTAGTTATAATAGATGTAAATATTTTCCTAAACTTTTTCAAACATATATTTTTCTTAATATTTTTATATTAACTTAAGTTTGGCCGATTAACCGTTTTTAAATGGATCTTAAAGAATGCCTCGCACCTTCTCTTTAGGATAATTTAGAACCCTTACCTGGAATCGCATAGGTTAAGTAGATCATTAGTTAAAGTTAATTTAGCATAACATTAGCAAAAATAGGTATCTGAATTTGCCTTAAAAATAATTAGGTGGCGACTCCTTAAGTTAATTAATTTAGGAATCACCAATATGTTGTACACCGTTTGATCTCGGTTAAAATGTGGTATAACACTTACTTTCCTATATAGTTGTTGTACTTGGCATATGGGGTAACCATGGTTATTTTGGGATATGTATAGTTGTTCTGGACTGTACAAGCTGTGATATAAACTGTATTAGTTGTGCTTATTACAGTAGTTGAATCCTGGCACTGTTGAACTACTAAAAGGCCTGGTAAAGGCTGAATATGGGCTAATGCCCTGTGACAGGTATGTATTTTGGCTTAACTCTTATTTATGTGGATGTGTAGCCTGATGCTAATGGGATATGTTGGTCATGAGGCTGTTTATTAATTGTCTGTCATACTATGGACTGATTCTGGTATATATATGATTCTATTGGGCTTAGTTGTTCTGGATACTAATGATATGCTTGTTGTTGTTTATGTTACTCTGAGTACTTGTGACTGCCTAGATTGTGGATATGGGCTGATGATTGTTGAGTATATGATGTATATACGACTATTCTCCCGTATATGTATGATATACATTTCTAGATCGGGTGTCATGTATCGACACAATATACATTTTTGGATCGGGTGTCACGTACCAACACGATATATATTTCTAGATCAGGTGTCACTTACCGACAGGATATACATTATGGATGCAGGATTTTATCACTCCTACCACTAACTCCTGTTCATATCCAATGTCCTCCTATATTACCTACTCAAACTTTCATCCCTCCTATCAGCAGGCTCTGACTGCTTACTCTTCCATATTAGAACCATCTTCCTTCAAACAGGCCTCTCTGGACCCTCTTTGGGTTCAAGCAATGCAGTCTGAGATCACTGCTCTGGAAGATAATAATACTTGGACCATAGTTGATCTTCCAGATGGTAAGCTACCAATTGAGTGTAGATGGGTATATAAAGTCAAGTACAAAGCCTCAGGTGATATTGAAAGATATAAAGCCAGGTTGGTAGCAAAAGGGTATAGCCAAAAGGCTGGCTTAGATTATTCTGAAACCTTTTCTATAGTGGCAAAAATGGTTACTGTTAGAACTTTATTAGCACTTGTTGCTTCCTGTCAGTGGTTTATTTTTCATATGGATGTATATAATGCTTTTCTTAATGGTGACTTGCTTGAAGAAGTGTACATGGCCATTCCTGAAGGGTTTGCTAGACAGGAGGAGAATCATAAGGTCTGCAAACTTAACAAGTCACTATATGGCCTGAAACAGGCTCCTAGACAGTGGAATAGAAAGTTGACAGATGCTCTAATTCAGATGGGATTTACTCAGAGTCACTATGATTACTCACTCTTCACATAGTCAGCTGATAAAGAGGTGGTTATTGTGCTAGTATATGTAGATGATTTACTAGTAACTGGTAGTAGTTCAGCACTGATAAATCAGACCAGAAAAGACCTACAGCAACAATTTAAAATGAAGGATCTTGGGGAACTAAAATTCTTCTTGGGGATTGAAGTAGCAAGATCACAAACTGGAATTCTAATGTGCCAAAGGAAGTTTGCTTTAGAATTGATCTCTGAGACTGGATTAAGTGGAGCAAAGCCTGCTACAACACCAATAGAAGTAAGTCAGAAACTAACTTCAGTAGAGTATGATGAACAGGTTCCAAATGAAGGTGTTGAAGATGAAATAATCAAAGATCCTTCAATCTATCAGAGATTAGTGGGAAGACTATTGTACTTGACTATGACTAGACCAGATATATCTTTTGCAGTCCAGATGCTCAGTCAATACATGCACAGACCCAAGAAGTCACATATGGATGCATCATTAAGAGTTGTAAGATATATAAAAGGAACACCAGGCCTTGGAATATTCATGCCTGCCAACAATGAGAATAAGCTACAAGCCTACTGTGACTCAGACTGGGGAACATGTATGGAAACTAGAAGATTTACTGGATACATTGTGAAGTTTGGTGAAGCATTGGTATCTTGGAAGTCTAAAAAACAAGAAACTATATCAAGAAGTTCAGCTGAAGCTGAGTTTAGAAGCATGGCTGCTTGCACTGCTGAAATTGTTTGGCTTACTGGATTACTAAAAGAAATGGGAGTGAAGATTCATCAACCAGTTGAGTTAATGTGTGACAGTAAAGCTGCAATTCAGATTGCAGCTAATCCTATCTTTCATGAAAGAACCAAACACATTGATATAGATTGCCATTTTGTGAGGGAGAAGATCATTCAAAGATTAATCAAAATCAATCATGTATCAACTAAGAATCAATTGGCTGACATACTCACCAAAGGTCTGGGAAGAACAGCACATGACTATCTGCTCAGCAAACTTGGACTTAAGAACCTCTTCAAGCCATCAGCTTGAGGGGGAGTGTTGAGGAGGTTATTAAGTCCAAGTTAGTTATAACTAATCTAGTTGTTAAGGGTTAGTTACAAGTTAGTTAAGTAAGGATTGGTAGTTAATTAGTTTGTTATAATCCCCTGTATATAAAAGGGGGTTACTTGTACTCATTCAATACATAACAATACAACATCTCCTTCTCGCTATTCTCTCTCTATATTCTCTGCATCTCTGATTCTTCTTCCTTCTGGATAAGAAGAATGCTTCCTTAATGAAGCTCACAAATGGCAGCAGCCGGGGCAACGAATTAGTTCATTTTCGTTGCAACGTGGACACCTCATCGACTTCCGTTCCTCCTCTTCGAACAGTTTCTGGCTTCCATTGCAACTAGGACATGGTACAAACCTTACTTCACCACAACTTTCACAAGTGAATTCATCATTCATCACTGGGAACCCTGCCAAAAGTTTAGCCAATTCTCCAGTATCATGAAGTTGTTTAATCTCTTCTAAACCACTAATGTACTTCCCTCTTATAACACCTGAGGCAAGCTCAGTGTTTTACCTTCTAAAACATCTTGTAACTCTTTTCCGTATGATGAATCCATGGAGATGTCCCTTTCGTCTACACATACCCGAAGCCCTTTAAAGATCATATGCACGGAACAGCAATCTTCATAAGTCTTCCTGATTCTCCTCAGACTAGTAAAATACAGAACAATCCTATCTTCAGTACCTTTTAAGTAGATATCAGTAAAAGACAACAATGAGCTCAAACAACTTGAACTATCATCTGATGACACTATTTTCTAATCCTGATGCCCATATCGTTTGGAAGACAATGCTTTTCTGTAACTTAAAGCTACATTAGGATCCATTTTCGCCAACAATGATTCCTCAGACAAATGCTTCCACAATGGCTTTGTCCTCGGATGCTCAACAATCTCATTATACTTCACCAATTCTTTCTGGATATCAAGAGTTCTATTTCTTGGAGAAGCATCATAAAGATTGAATCTTTCTTCAAATACAACATGAAAAATCTTGTCTTTGACAAGTGTTAAAATTGATGCATAGAATTGGGAAGAAAAAGTGAAATAATGTATAGGTTGGAAGTGAGAAAAGCTGGTTTATATAAATTGGGAAAATGCAAGGGTCAGAGCCTACTACTTATGCTGTGGATACTTTAATCGGAGGTCTCAGGTTCAAATTCTAGATATATGAAAAAACTCGACGCCAGATGAAAAAAAAAGTTGCCCGACAATGATCAAGATTATAAGCAAATATCAGTGGGCATAGTTGAGTGGTTCATGTATAAACTACACCATAATTTGACACACTCTACATTCAAGAAACTAGTTAGTAAATCATCATCATTTATTTTACCAAAGTAGAACATAAAAGCACACAACTTCTTGAATACATCAATACAAAGTTTCCCATTATTAAGAAAGCAATACACCCTTTTATTAACTAGAAGCAAACTACACACTATATTACTCAGACTGATAGACATTTGTCGACATTTTTTAAGAGACTGAGCAACATAGTTTATAACCTAATTAACAAGCAATTTTTTCAAGACACGGGTAATCAGTGTAACCAACAACTGGATCAGTCCCATAGAAAGTGCTCCTATCATGTTTGTTCAATGGAGCATTCACTTCAAAACGTTTAGGCAGATCAGGATTTGCCAAAAACAAACGTCCAAACGAGACCAAATCAGCATAACTCTCAGCAATTGCTTCATCTCCCTCAGTTTTATTGTAGCCACCAGAAGCAATAAGTGTCCCCTCAAAAGCCTTCCTAATTGATTTAAGACAACGAGGTTGGTCCCTTGGTTCGAACACATGTAGATATAGAACTCCAAGCTTAGTGAGTTCACTAGCCAAATAAGTCAATAGAGCTTCTGAGTTTGAGTCTTTTTTTCCATAGACTTCAGAAAAGAGAGAGAGTTTTATGCCAACTCTGTCTGCTCCGATTTCTTCCACAACTTCTCTTATAATTTCAAGCGCAAGCCGACAACGGTTCTCAACGCTTCCACCATATTCATCGGTTCTATCGTTGACCTGATCATTCAAGAATTGATCGATTATGTAGCTGTTTGTGGAGTTGATCTCGACTCCGTCAAATCCTTCAACAATAACATGTTAATTAAGTGACCATTTATCAAGTAAATGTTGTAAAGTTGTGTTAAAATAATGGATAAGTTACCAGCTTTAATGGCATTGTGGGCTGCAATTCTAAAATCGTTGACAATGAGAGGGAGTTCATCAGCTTTTAGTTGCTTTGGTGTTGGTCCGAAGTACTCGCCATCGTCAGGCTCTACACATAGTAAAGAAGAAAATCACAAGAGAATTCATAAAGAATGGATCTTGAACATAACTCAATCACAAAAATAAGCTCAAGAACTGAAAATTGTCCAACACTAGCTCAAAAATAAAAGCTAGATTGCCCAAGTCCATATAAAGAGACTAGTTGCAAGAATTTTCATGATTGGGTTGGTGTGAAGTCTGCCGCTTGTCTAGCCTATACTTTGCATGTACATTAAGAATCTGGCAAGAAATATACCAAATCCAAGTTAATTTATTACCAGCATTCCAGCCAAAAATGAAATTGTTGAGACGTGAATCGGATAATCGCCCTGGATGCCAAAGCTGACAAAAAAAGACACCACCTTTGCCATGAACAGAGTCAACAATTGGCTTCCATGCCTCTGCTTGATCTTCAGTCCAAATTCCAGGCATATTTGGGGACCTTTAAATACATTAATGTCAATCCCAATATACATAAAAATTATTCATATAGAGAGAAATGAAAACTGTTTACCAATTGGATATGTCAGAAGCACTAGCAGATTCAGAAATGAGAAAACCTCCTTTAGTGGCTCTTTGAGCATAATATTCAATAGCATGTGGCTGTGGAGTATTATTGTATGATCTGTTTCTTGTCATTGGTGGCATCACTACTCTGTATATCACAATACTGAATTAGTCTGACTCTGACCAGTGGGTTCCAAATACAAATAAAAAAAAGATACACAGTACCTATGAGAGAGCTCAAAACTCCCCATTCTGTAAGGTGTAAGGAGAGGAACTGAGCTGAAGTTTGATGCCATTGCCATTGCCATTGCCATGATCTTCTCTTTTCTTATCTCTTTCACAAAACTAGCTCCAAATTTATACACAAGTTATGCCAATTTTTAAATAGGTATAATTATGCTAACTTGAAACGCCAGCTAACTTTTATATTTATAAATCATATAAATTTGCATCATGACTTTGGATTTAAAAATGACTTTGGATTTAAAAATGACTTTGAATATTTTATTATTACATATTGGATTTAAAAATGACTTTGAATATTTTATTATTATATATATAACTTGGATTTAAAAATTAATCTGTATAACAACTTGGTAACACTGCTGAATATTTCAAGAATTGCATCAAATGATCAAATAAGGCGTTCCTATTGCAAAATCCAACTCATCCACTTATGTTTTTTTTTTTTTTTAAATATTAACAAATAGCTTTTGTTTATCCAAAGGAGGGACAAGTGCATGTGTTCCAAAGCCCAAGCTCGTAAAATTATTTACCATGCAGATAAGGACAAATGAATATTAATACATATATAGAAAACTGTATGAAATAGTGAGAGTTCATTTAACCATTGATATTTATTTTTAAGTTAATTATTTTTTAAAAAGAAAGTTTAATATTTTTTAAATTTAAATACTTTTATTCTTTCAGTTTAAAACTTTTACTAAAAAGTATATTAACTTTGTCTTAAATTTGCCAAATGACTTTTCAATAACTTGCCACATAGCTTAACCACATTGCAAATTATTCTCTTTTATTATATATATACATACACACACGGGCTCTTTTGGGTTCTAAATTGGCTTATTATTGAGGAAACATATATAGTAGATGTCATCATGGCTCGAGAAATCGAATCGTGACATAGACCTTGTACCAATACTAATTTCTACATTTTCCCTCCTTATATCATTCACCCTCTACTGCTTGAGATTTTTCCCTTCAATTTGTTCAGCATAAGTCATGAGTCTAGAGATGTTCATATCTCGAATAAGCATAGCCGTACGACATTTTTTCACAACTAAACCAGAGATCCCATAAATACACTTGTGAATTCTTGCACGGGGAGCATCAGATCATACTTTGAGAGCTTTGTGAACTTAAGGTCATATTCCCTTAAACTCATTCCACCCTACTTGAGGTTGATAAATTCAGTCATCTTAGCTTCCCTAAGCTCAAGAGGAAAGAAACGACACAGAAGGGCAAAACTTAAACTCTTCCCAATTAACCCCATTACAAAAGAACCTCTCCATCAACATTTGTGTGCACCACACTTACATTTAACTTTCGGAGTATGACAATCACATCAGCTTGTAACACCCAATAAGATTACCAAAATACCCCTAGAGGAGAGATGTATGCATAACGCGTCTTCCCAATGCTCCGATGGCAAATGTGAGGCTGGATATGCGATCAACATGAAAAATTGAGTGGAAAAGTAGTGTCGATTGATTTTTAGAGCAACCGAATCAAAGATTATTTTTCGATGCAAAAACAATTTTCCAGTGAGGGTGCATGTTAGGTGTGCGATGCGCACCTGCCGCAAACCCACACTTGGATTTAGTCCAAAAATTTTCTATGGGATTTGAAAACTCATTTGGAGAATTTTCAGCGAAAAACCCCAAAAATACATGGGTTCCGGTTCGCGGACCCCGAATCCCTAAGCAAATTTTTTTCTTTAATTTTGTGAGGGGCATTCCAGACCTTTTCCAACCCCTCCTAAGCTCAAAACAAGATCTAAATGGGTAGTTTTGAGCGTAAAAAGGGTTTTAAACCCCATTCCTACGTAATTCTAATTTCTTGAAAAAAATTAGGGCTAAAGAGAAGAGAAGAGGAGCGAGGAATTGAGGAGTTCGAGGAGAATTCTTTGAGGTTGATTGTCGAAAGCTTCACACCAGTAATGTATGGCTAAACTAAAACATGAGAATGTTCTTCCATGTGACCCCATTGATAGTAATAGAGGAGTTGAGTGTGTAATGAGTCTATGTACATGTTTCTTGAATATTTTCTTATAAATTATATGTATATTACATGTATTTTCATGTGTTGATGATCATCATAAACTTGATTGACTGATTAAATGCTTTTACATGAGTTATTTCATAAACCCTATATGTATTATTTTGTAAAAGATGCATGAATGAATCTAGGGATTGAGTCTAGAGCCTTGACTTGAGTATGTTGATTGTGATTATGATGTGAGCATGATGATGAACTAATAGAGCTTGATGGTCCCATGAGTATTCATAATTGAACACTAGAGATTTGTCAAATTGACTTCTTCTTAAGGGTTGATCTAAGCCTTGAGCTAATGAATGAGAATTTAGATGAGTTAAAGTCCCTGAAAATATAAAGGACTTTAGAGTTTGAGTTAATGAGATGATGAGAGTCTGTAAGAGATTAATTGAGATGGAGAATCTTATGAGCATTGAGTCTTGGGAGGAGTATCGAGCATCGAAATGAGTAAGAGTAAGAGCAAGTCCAATTCGCACTCATTAACTAAGTTGCCAAGCGTAGGAGTGGACTAAGTCCGTTAGAGCTGGGCAAGTTCCTATCTTGAGGGCTAAGTCCATTAGAGTCGGACAAGTTCTCACCTTGAGGACTAAGTTCCATAAGAGTTGGGACAAGTTCTCGTCTTATGGATTAAGTTCCATTAGAGTCGGATAGGTCCTCACCTTATTGTCCTGAAATAATAGGACTTGATTAGTTAATTGTCTGGATCCATTATGGATTCGAGTTGTTCTTTACCTAGCAAGTATGGAACGATTGTGGCAACAGCAACGGGATTGTTGTACAATCACTGGCTCATAAGTGATTGTTGTCGGATAAGAGAAACTCCAAAATAGGTCCCACACTGATAGTAATCTGAGTCTAGTTGAGTTGAGTTGAATTGGGTTGATTGATGAGGTTTGATTGGTTGATGGGTCACTTGTCTACCCTTTATTCATGCTTTAGATAGACATTTGACATTCTGATTGAGTATTATTTTGAGTTGATGTTGTTTCTATGTTATTCAACCTATTTCTGTTTCATTCAACCATTTTATATACCAATACATTCTACAACTAATGTCTCCTTTGGACTAAATCATTTTATGATACGGAGGCAGGTACTAGAGATCGTCAACAGGTGCATCGTCGAGGATCTGAGCATTCAACTGAGTTGGTGAGCCTCCCTTACTTTGGGGGATCATTGAGTTATTTTCATCTTGCTTCTTAGAGTTAGAGTTGAGTTAGTTTTATTTTATTTTGAGGTAACCATGAGTCTGTCATTGGCACCATTTGATAGTGATAGGGGCTTCATAAACTAGAGTTGAGTAATGATGTTGAGACTTCTTGAGCAAGTTTCCTTCCTGCTAGCCTGTTTATTTATTATGATATTTGAGACAAGATTGTCCATTGTTATCTTTAGTCTTCCGTTGATTTTATAGAGTTTATTAAATAATTGAATGAATATGATGAGGTCAAGTGGTTCGCTTGGGGAGTAGCAATAGTCTCTGAGTGTCGGTCACGTCTAGGGAACCTTCTCGGGGCATGACACAGCTGATGCACATGAAGTCCACCTCTAGACTTTTAGCCAATTAAAAGCAACACATAAAAGTAAAATAGGGAATCAAAAAGTAAGAATAATTTTTTTGGATCATTAAATTGTTGATAAGGGTGCAACGATATATAAAGATTGGACTCTTTCAAAAGAATATGTTGTTGTTGTTATATTACTGCTACTATAATACTATTATTACGATTATTGTTGTTGTTGCTGCTACTACGTACTACTGTTGCTATCATTTTTTAGATAAAGTTAAAGCATATTGATAAGGTTGAAAGACTATAATTATTTACTTCCTAGTATTATTTTTATTATTATATTTTTTATTTAATATTTAAATTAAATATATTCTATTATATTTTTCAATATCTGAAAAGAAAAGTGTATGAAATAGTAAGAATTCATTTAACCACTCATATTTATTTTTAAGCTAACTGTTTTTTTTAAAAAAAAAAGTCTAATATTTTTTAAACTTAAATACTCTAATTCTTTCAGTTTAAATTTTTTTACAAAGTGTATTAGTTTTATCTTAAATTTGCCAAGTGGCTTTTCAATACCTTGTCACTTGGCTTAACCACATTGCGAATTACTCTCTTTTATTATATATGTACACACACTAGCTGTTTTGGGTTCCAGATTGGCTTAGTACTAACGAAACATGTATAGTAGATGTCATCATCGCTTGAGAAATCGAATCGTGACATAGACCTTGCACCAATACTAATTTCTACATTTTTCCTCCTTATTCCAAGCGTTTAACTTTCGGAGTATGACAATCACATCGGCTGATGCACATGAAGTCCAAATTGTTGAAAAGGGTGCAACGATATATAAAGATTGGACTCTTTTAAAAGAATATGTTGTTGTTGTTGTTGTTATTATGTTACTACTACTACAATACTATTATTATGGTTATTTTTGTTGTCATTGTTGCTAATACGTACTACTATTGCTATCATTTTTCAGATAAAGTTAAAGCATATTGATAAGGTTGAAAGACTATAATTATTTACTTCCTATTATTATTTTTATTTAATATTTAAATTAAATATATTCTATTATATTTTACAATATTTGAAAAGAAAAGTGTATGAAATAGTAAGAGTTCATTTAACCATTAATATTTATTTTTAAGCTAACTGTTTTTTCAATAAAAAGTCTAATATTTTTTTAAATTTAAATACTCTTATTCTTTCAGTTTAAAACTTTTATTACAAATTGTATTAACTTTGTCTTAAAGTTGCCAAGTGGTTTTTCAATAGCTTGTCACTTGGCGTAACCACATTGTAAACTACTCTCTTTTATTATATATATACTAGATAGGCAATGCCCGTGCAGAGCACGGACCCGACATATTGATTTTTTGTGCAATTTTTTTTTAATAAATACGACTAAATGATTAGACTAAGCTCGGTCAAAGACCTACGTGCTAACACAACAAAACATAACAATTAGACTAAACTCAGTCAAAACATGCCATGTCTGCATACGATGTGTGAAATAAATTGCAAAAACATGTATGTTCATTGTTATTCATATATAATAGGATTCTTTCATCTGCAATAAGTGCATAAATACATTTGAATTCATCAATTCCTATAGGGAAATGAGTCAAAATACCTTTGAACTATTTGAAATAGAGCACATATACCCATCTGTTACGTTTTGGTTAAAAAAAATACCCCTTCGTTATATTTTTGGCTAAAAAATATTCATCCGTTAAATTTCTGGCTCAAAAATATCTCTCGTTCTAACAGAAATGAAAAGGGGTCAAAAATACCTCTTAACTATTAGAAATAGAGCAAAAAAATCTTTTGTTAGTTTTAGGCTAAAAAATACCCCTCCGTTAAAATTTTGAGACAAAGATTTTCAGGAAACAGTCTCTACCTCTATGAGGTAATGGTATGATCTGCGTACATTCTACCTTCCCAAGACTCCACTTGTGGGATTCCACTAGATATGTTGTTGTTTATTTAGAATATTCTTTTTCATTAAAAAATTCAACCTCAACCCATCTTCAAATCGATTTTTGGCAGACTTTGAGTAGTCCAGATTCTTACTATATTTTTTTATAAAGAAGTTTTTATTTATAGCTGCAAATTAATTATCTCTTGCAAATGATAACTTACATTAATTATGTTACATTGCTAACATGAGCACAATAATTTCTATACAAGGTTTGTAGGTTCGGAAAATTTGAAAAATTGGATCATATTGAACTCAAGAAACTAATTGAGGGAGAAGACAACGATTATAACGAGGATGAATCAATGTTATCATTCAGAGATTAACTTTGACACGTTTGCAAGTGAAATAACAATCTCTTTTAACATGAAAAGGCTAGTCTCGAAACTAATATCCAAGAAGAAAACTTCTTTGGTCCCAAATGGAGTTTCACATGGACTGATCATGTGACACCTTCTATCCACATAATATACATGGTGTCATTTTCATTAGAGAGGAATTTTTTTTGGCAAAATTTAAAGAAGGGGTGTTTTTGAATCAAAATCTTAGCAAGGGATATTTTTGCTCCATTTCTAATAGTTCAGGGGTATTTTTGTTTTTGTTTTGTTTTCGTTAGAGAGAGGGGTATTTTTTAGCCTAAACGTAACAGAGGGGTATTTCTGCTCTATTTCAAATAGTTCAGGGGTATTTTTCGACCATTTTCCCTTTCCTATATGTAAGAGTTGTAGTTATCGGCTTAGCAGACAACCTTTTTTTTTTTTTTATCATTCTAGAAACTATCATATCAAGAAATATAAGATGAATATCTGCAAAAGGAAAGTAAATAATAATTAATTAAAATATCAAAATGGATACCAAACTATTATGAAAATATCGTAAGACACAACACAATATTATTTTTTCAACGTAACAATGGAGGAAGAGGAGGACTAACAATGCTTTACTAATTGCAAAACATACTACTAAAAAATATGATATGTAAAACCAATAAGTATTTCAAATGTTTATTGAAATTACCCATCAAAAAAATGATACAATTGCAGAAAGTGAGGCATAAATGCCTTGCACCTAAAAAATTCTAACCATTGAAAACTCAAAAAATGCTCAAAGCTTGCACCATAGTTGTTCTAGTTTCTTTATAATCTAGGAATCAAAAAGAAAAAATATAAAGATTAAACCTTTTTATGTGATTTAAAAAATAAAAAGATTAAGCCTTACATGTGATTAAGCCCTATAGGTGATTAGATTCATATCTAATTTCTAGAACTTCCCCGATAAGCCAACTCACCATTATGCATAGTTAAGAGCCCATTACTATTACAAAGAAAACGAAGTAGGTATAGGGGTTTTTAGCTGAAATAAAAAAAAATTGTAAATAAAAAATAAAGAAAATAAAAATAGGTACATGATTTTTAGCTGAAACAACAAGAATGAGATATTTATTATAGACAATAATTTCTAGTCATATATATTTGAAAGTATCAGGTCTTAGAAGCAAAGGAATAAGTCGTATACATCAGAAAGTATTCGGGGATATACATGTTAAAAATAAGGCTAAAAAGCCAAAATTGCAGTAGCAGCCTTTTGATGGAAATGGGCCAAAAGTTTAAACTTTTCAATTCTCTTCTTTTATATTATTTACATGTTTATATTTATTGAATACTAACTTTAATTGCTTGTTTTAGTTTAAATTAATTAAATTCCCCGAATAATAACTTTTTTACATTAATTCTTTCTTAAGTGATGGCTTATTTTATTTATATAATTATTTTTAAAAAATTCTAAATTCTTCCAAAAATGATCAAGTTGTTATTTCTTCTCAAAAAAGTATATATTTGCTTTAAATTTTAAGTCCTCTTTACAATTTTAAAAAATGTTTTCTTAAAAAAAAAATTATTTTTAAAATACTTAAGTTATTTATTATTTCTCTTTTTTTTAAAAAAAAAGATAAATATTCTTTCCCAAGTCAACCTTTCTTCACTTTAAATATTCCAAGTATGTCCTCTGGACAAATATGAAAATTTCTTTTCCATAGTTAACTAATTTCGGTAAAAAAATTTAAATTTGAAGTTTACATTGTCTTTTATTATTATTATTTAAAAAAAAAAATTTCAAGACTAATGAAATGTTGGTTTAGAAGACGAATTAAAATTGGCTTTTCTTTAAATTAGATTAAGTTCAAATTAATTTTCTAAAAAGTCATTTTCTCAATTACCATTCAAAACTAATTTAAATCTAGTTATAATAGATGTAAATATTTTCCTAAAACTTTTCAAACATATATTTTTTTATTCTTTTTATATTAACCTAAGTTTGGCTGGTTAACCGTTTTTAAATGGATCTTAAAGAATGCCTCACACCTTCTCTTTAGGATAATTTAGAACCCTTACCTAGAATCGCATAGGTTAAGTAGACTATTATTTAGAGTTATTTAGCATAACATTAGCAAAAATAAGTATCCTAATTTGCCTTAAAAATAATTAGGTGATGACTCCTTAAGTTAATTAATTTATGAATCACCAATATGTTGTACACCGTTTGACCTCGGTTAAAATAGGGTATAACACTTACTTGTCTATATAGTTGTTGCACTTGGCATATGGGGTAACCATGGTTATTTTGGGATACGTATAGTTGTTCTAGACTGTACTAGCTGTGATATAAACTGTACTAGCTGTGATTATTATAGTAACTGAGTCCTCGCACTGTTGAACTACAAAAAAGCCTGGTAAAGGCTGGATATGGGCTAATGCCCTGTGACAGGTATGTATTTTGGCTTAACTCTTGTCTATGTGGATGTGTAGCCTGATGCTACTGAGATATGGTGGTCATGAGGTTGTTTATTAATTGTTTGTCATACCGTGGACTGATTCTAGTATAGATATGATTCTGTTGGGCTTAGTTGTTCTAGATACTAATGATATGCTTGTTGTTGTTTATGTTACTCTGAGTACTTGTGACTGCCTAGATTGTGGTATACGGGCCGATGATTGTTGAGCATATGATGTATACAAGGCTATTCTCATGTATATGTATGATATAAATTTCTGGATCGCGTGTCACTTACCGACATGATATACATTTTTGGATCGGGTGTCACGTACCAAACGATGTATATTTTTAGATCAGGTATCACGTACCGACACGATATATATTTTTGGATCGGGTGTTACATACCGACATGATATACATTTTTAGACCGGATATCACGTCTTGTCACAATATAAATAATAAGGTCGAGTGTCACGGCCCGACACACTATGATACTTTGGATAAGTTCGGTTGCCATGTGCTGGCAGGGGATTATATAATTCTATAAGGGTTTCATCCGAGCACCATTTGACACCTTGATTGTGTGTGAGTGTACCCTCTGGGCTTATGGGGGCTCAGGGGGCATCCAGGCTTAGACACTAGGGCCTTACACCCACGTACAGCTGACTCTCGTTATGATGATGTGGAGAGTTGGGCTCTATGATGGTTCTATCGGATTCTGTGATAGTTCTGAGGGATTTTGTGATGGTCTGTTGGTTCCATATTGTGTGTGAGTATACCTTCTAGGCTTATGGGAACCCAGTTGGCGTATAGGCATATATACTAGGGCCTTGCACCTGCGTACAACACTAGGCCTCTGTTGGAGGCAATTGTAGTATTAGCCTACACAGTCTTCATCCATCCGTATCGATGTTCACCACTTGGGTTGGTTCAGTTCATCATTGTTCTTCATTTCAGTTGGTTCAGTTATGGTTGAGGGTCTCCTAGCATGCCTATGCCTTGATCTGGGTTTGTTTTACTACATTGCTATAGTTTCTACATGCTTGAGCTTTATTTATGTTCACTATTTCACTCGATCGGTCGATGATGCCTACTAGGTACCTTTTTTGGTACTCGCCCCTACATTTCTGCATCTTCCCATGGCGTAGGTCCAAGTACTAGCCACAATCATTGAGTTAGAGTGCGCTGACGATTCAAGAGCCATTGGTGAACATCCGCAACTCTGAACATTCTGCAGTCTCCTTCTGTCTGGTGGGCCGTCTTTTGTATTCAGACACTGGCCTTATATATGTAGTTTGGATTTGTAGTGTAGATGGCTATTCTGATTATGTATGTATATTAATTTGAGCTTATAGTAGCTCTGTATAGGTGACTTTCAGGTCCTGGGGAGGTTATGTTCGTTGTACTCATATGTTGTTGGTATCTTTATCACTATTGATTTAGGACAGGTGACGTGGATATTGGGTTGGCTTGCCTGTAGGCGGGACCTAACAGGCGTCATCATGACTTGAGAGGTCGGATTGTGACATCTCTATTAGATTTCTTTCCATAATTTATCCAAACCGAAATAATGTATCTCTTTAAGGATCAACGTAAATCTTTAAAAAATGATCAAAGTGATTTATTAAAATAATTAACCAATTTAGCTTTCTAAAAAGAAAACTTTTTAAAAATATATAAAGTTTATGAAAACTTAAGTTTTTAGTTCGTCCAAAGAGTAAGTTTTTTTTTTAATGTTATAATAAAACAATAACAAAAACTATTGAAATTTAATTAAATAAAAAAATTAAAGAGAGCTAAATTTGTTTAATATATAGCTTTGATTCTTAAAAGGTTAATCATTTTGTCTAAATAAAATACATGTGTAAATTTTTGTAAAAAAATTCAAAATATATATTGTTGTAACTTTAGATTTTTTATGAGTTTTTCTTGAAAAAAAATTCCATAATTTATTAAATCCAAAAAAAATATGCCTTCTTCATGGCCCTAAAAAGTTTTTTTTAAAAAAACTATAATAAAAGTACTAGTTTGTTTTTTTAATTAGATTTTTCACATATTTTGTCCAAACCAAAATAATATCTTTCATAACCTCAAAACAAACTTTAAAAAATAATAAAAAAAATTATAAGACTTTTTTTTTTGTAAAAAAAGAATTGAGGATGAGAGTTTACTTTATTTCATAAGATGATGAAACATAATCAATATTTAAAAAAGGAAAAAAAAGAGTATTGTTAATTTCAAGGGTGTGAGCGAGCCAAAAAGGCAAATGAATGACATTTTGGGATCCAAAAGATGGATGGCAAGACATTTTAGGTCCAATAGGTGGATGCAGAGCATTTATGTACTATTTTTAATAGTTTAAGGATATTTTAAACTCTTTTTCCGATTTTATAATAATGAAAATCCCCACTTTTGAAACCACCAATTTGGTGGTATCCCATGATTTTTTTCCCCAATTATACCATTAATTTTAAATAATTCTAATTTGCCCTTTTATTCTCTATTAAACTTTATCACAATCATATTATTCATTCTTCTCTGCATTAACTTTTAAAGTTTTTTTTCCATTTCAAGTCTTCTCTCCTATGACGAGGGTTCCCAGGAAACAACCTCTCTATCTCTATGTGGTAGTGGTAAGGTCTGCGTACATCTTACCCTCCCCAACCCCACTTGTGGGATTCTATTGGGTGTGTTGTTGTTGTTGTTGAAGTCTTCTCTCCTATGTTTCAATCTATTTTCTAATATTCATTTTTTTCTCTTATTTCACAAAAATTAAGTTAATTTGGCTTTGGGCTATAAGCTTATGCAATTTGCTACTATTTTTAATTATTAGTTTTACTAAAAAAAAAGTTCTCTTTTATTTAAAAAAAGAAAAAGAAATATGGATTAAGGCTTATAATAATTAAAAATATTTTTGTAAGTTTATTAGTTATCATATAGTATCATAAAATCAAACCAAACAATAAAATTATCATTAAACAATAACAAATCATACAATTTATCCTTACCATATAGTATCGTTATGAAACTATAACAAACCACCATCCAAACAAAGGCTTAAATTACACATCTAAAGATTTTATTTGTCCATTTGACACCTTAGCAACCAATGCCATTCACCCAGTTGTCCATGCTGTATAAATCACCACTAGTTTTAGGTATGTAATTAATATTTGGTGCCAAATTTAATGGGTTATTTGTGCATTTTTGAAAAGAAGCTAAAAGGGAAGCATGAGTGATTTTTTTTTTAAATCAAAATAAATAAATGTTCTTTATAATTTGATTTCAGGTGATATTTATATTCTTTAATTTTGATGTGCATAAGTAGACACTTAAACTTGTATACAATTGAATAAATAGCATACGCTTATATGACAATTCACATGAGAAACACTTGAACTGATTTGTATTATGTCATGTAAGACGCATATTATGTCACGCAAAATACATATATCTCTTTGTTTAACTTTATATAAGATTACATATTTATTCACGCATATTCAAAATTCAAGGACATAAATCTCAATTAAAATCAAATTAAATGTACATTTATATATTATTTTTTAAAAAAAATTGGTTGGTGAAAGGACCCACAATAATAAAGCGTAACCTACCAATATTTTTTGGACCAATTAAAAACAGAAGTGATTCAATATTTTTGGATAGTTTATTAGCACTAACTAATGTGTGTATTTAGTTTAGTTATTTAGTTTTGTAATTCAATTTTACTCGTTTACTATATAAAACAAAGACATTTAATAATATTTATTTATTTTATAAAATTAAAAATTAATTTTATTTATAATTTTTAATTACTCTTATAATTAATTATTATAGTTATTTCTCTGTCACTATATTTTTTTAAATATTATATTTAATAAAATTATCTCTACATAGGTAATAATTAATTAAAATTTTTGAGAATAAAATGAATGGTGTCACTATCATTTACCCACAATTCACCAACACCCGAACTCCGGTGTTGTATATAAACAGTTCACATACCTAAACCCGAATTTGCACTCTCTTCCAGATCTGAAACAAACTCCATACCTACAAACGCAGATCAAAAATGGAGTATGAAGGAATTCTCTTGGGTATGGGCAATCCATTGCTCGATATCTCAGCTGTTGTCGATCAGGATTTCCTAAACAAGTAAGCAATTTTATTACATTTTTTTCTACATTTTTAGCTAATCAAAACCATTTAATTTAGCGTTATGTTAGTTTGATTTCATAGATCTGGTGAATGCTCGATGTTTATTTGAATACTTTTGAGTTATTGGTTGATTTGAGTTTGAATCTTCTTATATTATACATTGTTTTTAGTTTTTGAGTGAAGTTGTATAATAGCTTTTAAATTCATTAGTTTTACCTGGATTTTTGAGTGATATGTTTTTTTTACAAAAAAAACATCTCAGGTATGACATCAAGATGAACAATGCTATTCTTGCTGAGGAGAAGCACTTGCCTATGTAAGTTACAGTGTTGCTTTTCCTTTTAGCTTGATGTGTCTATCCGCTTTTAATAGCTTAGGATAGGAGATTGTGTATTTTGTGTTTGCAATAATTAGTTCTTTTTCGTTCGTATTGATAAGTTTGCCCCTGTAATTATTTTTTATCACTGAGTGATGCTCGCACATACATATGAGTGATAATTTAGCTGATTGGATTCAGAGGCTGTGAGTTGAAGAAATGGTTCTTTTCCTGACTGCAATTTGGTACCATTGCTGGCATATTTTGCTGTTGATTGTGCTAGTTACGTATGTGCTGTGTAAAACACTAGAGAAAACTTCTAGTTCCTTTCTAATAGGGAGAAAAAGAAAACTTTATTGGGGAATGATAAGTGACCGTGTGTAAGATAGATGGAATATACCGTGTTTCAGAGTCATTAATAATGTACTTGAGGATAAAAAGTGATTTGCAATTTGACTCAGGGAATGAGGATTTTATTCAAAATTATTAGTTGAAATTGATTATAATTTTTCTTGCAGTTATTCTTGATTTCATTTGTGTAAAATAATAAATGGGTTGCCTCAGTGTTTAGTCGTGTTGAATAATTCTTAAACATCATGTAGAATACAAACTAAAATAATACAAAGCCACTTAGAAAGCCTATTTTGAATCGACCTGTGCTCATTTTATTTCAAATTAAAATGTCTAGTCAATTAAAAGTTATAGGTAGTATCACCTCACATTATCATCGAATATGCAGATACGAATTGTTCAAACCATGCTATTGTGGGAAACTAGGTGCCATAGTTTCTTGATGATTCACTTTAAATTGCCTCATCAGCACAGCCTTTGAATATGACTTGTCAAAAACCAATAAGCTTTGCATGTGAAATCGCAAATGCATTGTCCAAGAAATCTCTATATTTCTTCTATGGATAGGCTTAATTCTTTCAAAAGATACTTGTACAGATATTTTTCTGGTTAGACTTAATCTTGTTCGTGGTCATTGAATTTTTTCCTTTTTATGAGAAGCCTATTACTTTTCTGATATTAAAGGTGAAGTCTTTGCCTTGCTGAATAGTTGTATGTTTGGAGTACAAACATGAAGAGAAAGTAGTCACTAGAACTTATCGTGCTGAAGAAGAAAATAGTTGGGTCCTGTGCCTTAGCAAGGAATATGCTTTGTTAATTCAAAATGCTGATAAATAATTTTATATCCTAGGTACGAAGAAATGTCATCCAAGTATAGTGTTGAATTCATCGCTGGAGGTAAACTGCCATCACTCGACCCTTGCTTAACAACATCTGTATTGGATGATATTTTGCATTAAAAGATAGCGCTCACTAAATGCATTGTCTTTACTATTCTGAATTGCAGGTGCAACTCAAAATTCAATCAGAGTAGCCCAGGTGTGTTTTCAGTTTATTTTTCCCTTGGTTGTTGCAATCTTATGTGGTCTATTTCCTCTAGAAGAATAACTTTCCATTTTTATTTGCAGTGGATGCTTCAAATTCCCGGTGCAACAAGTTACATGGGCTCTATCGGAAAGGACAAGTTTGGGGAGGAGATGAAGAAAAACGCGAAAGATGCTGGTGTTAATGTAGATTCTTTGTCTCCAATTTTCTCCCTGTCTGGCTTTATCTTTTCTTCTTTTTCTTGGGATGGGGGTGGGAGTTTATTATTACTACTTGTAGATTTGTCAACTCATGGTTTTGCCTTTGTCTTCCTATCATTTGGAGTGATTACATTCTAAAGAGAGACTTTAATTTCATATGATCTTTACATATGGGGTATTTAGGTTCACTACTATGAGGATGAGAGTCCAACGGGTACTTGTGCTGTCTGTGTGCTTGATGGTGAAAGGTTAGTCTAGAGCAATTTGCTTACTGTTTTACCTCCTTTCTGTTTTACAATCAAACACTTTGTTTATGAGAAGAAAGGTAAAAACAAAAAGATTATCTTTCAATTAGGAAAAGTTTAAAACATGAAACTCATCTTTCTCAAGATTTTAAATGCTTCTCATGAAATGATGTTTGGAAACAAAACATTCCAGGTCACTGGTTGCAAACTTATCGGCTGCAAACTGCTACAAGGTTGACCATTTGAAACGACCAGAGAACTGGGCTTTGGGTAGGAATCCTTAGTCATTTTTTTTATGCAGATGTGTAGTTTTTATGTTAAACTAATTTGTTTGTGTATACAGTGGAGAAGGCCAAGTATTTCTACATCGCTGGATTCTTTCTCACTGTTTCTCCAGAATCTATTCAGCTTGTTGCTGAGCATGCAGCTGCTAAGAACAAGGTCTGACCGTTGACATTGTTTTTGTTTGGCTGCTTTTTGTAGTGTTAAAATGAAACAATCATATAATTTTCCCAATTGCTGCAGGTTTTCTCAATGAACCTTTCAGCACCATTCATCTGTGAGTTCTTCAAGGATCAACAAGAGAAAGTCCTGCCGTAAGGCCAATGTCCCACCTATTTAAGGTTACTTGAATGTAGAAGATACTGATTAGGACTCGCATTCCTTGTTTTCAGGTATATGGACTTTGTCTTTGGTAATGAGACAGAAGCAAGAACCTTCTCTAGAGTTCACGGCTGGGAGGTAATGGACGCCTAAACTCCAGCTTTCTTATAGTTATTTGGGTTTGTGTTTTATAGCTAACTTATGCTGTAATGACCAGACTGATAACGTTGAAGAAATAGCTTTGAAGATCTCCCAATGGCCAAAGGCATCAGGAACACGCAAGAGAATCACCGTCATTACACAGGGTGCTGACCCAGTTGTTGTGGCTGAGGATGGGAAGGTGAAGCTGTTCCCAGTAATTCCGTTGCCAAAAGAGAAACTTGTCGACACCAATGGTGCTGGTATGTGGTTTATATTAGTTTTGCTTGTTTATATTACGGTATGCTTGTCCCAATTGAATGGTAGATTGCTTTGAAGGGTTAATTTAATGTGGTCATTGAACTTTATTCACTAGACTGTTTTTTGGTGACAATAAAACTAAATTGAATACACTATAAGTTACAAAGTGGGATGTTTTGTCACATTAAGTAACTGAACTTTTGTCACTGTTACTATAACAGTAAAGTCGCTAAATTTTCCCCAATATAACGTCCGCACCTAACCATCAAGGTGAAACTTTATTAATAGTGTTATGAAAAATAGTCTTGTGACTTTACTATTCTAGTGGGTTAAGTTTAGTTACTTCAATGTCACAAGATTGTTTTATGACTTCATTGTTATAGTGGAAAGCTTTTAAGTGATCACACAAGAAATTAAACATTGCTTTGAATTCTGTCATATCTGCCTCTGTAGTGATAAAACTGCACTCATGAATGCATTCAACAAGCTTTAAGTTTTTTTGTCTAGGAAATTTGAACTAAAAGTTGGTAGGAACTGGAATCTAAATTTGCGGACTTCTCATTTACCTAACTATTAAATATACTTTGCAACTTTCTTGATTTAAAAGAGAACAAGAGATATTTACTTTGTTTCTGAAAAATTACTTTCATAAAGTTTTATAAGTTTTTTTGGAATGTGAAGTGTTATACCAGTTCTTATTGTTAATCACAAAATTTATAAAGTATAACAAACACTTCCTAACTGCCTCGTCACCTTTTAGATAGCATATTTCTTCTGCTAGAGAAAAATTAACTAGCATGACTTGGTTGAACCGTGTCCATGATGCATGAAATGCATTAATGAGTTATCATGTACACTCCCCGTTCTATAGTGCTTTTGCTTGGTAAAACAATCAAGAATACTCAAGAAATTACATAATGTGTGTTTAAACTTTTGTAGGGGATGCATTTGTTGGAGGATTCCTTGCACAATTGGTCCAAGAAAAACCTATTGCAGATTGTGTTAAAGCAGGGTGTTATGCATCAAATGTTATCATCCAAAGGCCTGGTTGCACATATCCTGAGAAGCCTGAATTTTGAGTGAGGGATTTCCCTCTTGTGGGCTTGTCATGTTCTTACTCCTGTTAATCAGAAATATTTTCTGCTTATTCTAGTATTTTTTATTTGAGTTATGCCAGTTGCTAATGATATATCCATATCCCAATTCTCATCCCATATGTTGTGACGGATTTAATTACTTTTTCTTTTCGTCATTTGAGAATAACATTCTATTGTAATTGTGTTTTATTGCAATTATAATGGTGCTATAGTTTTCATGTGTCAGGCTAGCTTGTTTTATTTGTCGCCTTTTATTTTGAGTTACGCCCAAAATACACAGATTATCATTTTTAATATACCTAAATTATTGAGAGTGAGAAAAACAAATTTAAATTATCCCAATTAGTTTGAGAACACATCTCAATCTTGACCACCAAATGTGTGTGTACACACACTTACAGCTTGTTTGGATGGTGGTTTCCCATGGTTTCATAATGTATGGTACTGTATGGTATGGTATGGTATCGTACAGTACAATACCATACAATGTTTGGATAGACTGTATGGGTTTCTACTGTTTAATGATAATTTGTTGTTTGATTTGATTGTATGGTACTGTATCGTAACTTATAAATTTACAAAAATGTCCTTAATTAGTATAAATATTAAATTTATCAATATTTTTTTAATTATTTTTTTTTAAAAAATATATAGAGTCAAGTAGGGAAATATACAAGCTAATATATCTCAAACCATACAAACAACGTAAGAAAAAAAAAGTAAGAACTTTTTTTTTAAAAAAAAACTCAAAATAGGTTAAAACGTGAAAGAAAAAACGGAAGTGAAAAAAAAGTTTCAAAAGTTGATGCGGAGAAAAATAAGTAATAGAAAAACAATACATATATTAAGGTAAAATTTAATAAAGAATAAAGGATAAATTAGAACTATTTGGATTTGAATAAGGGTATAATTGGAAAAAAAATAAGGAAACCATGGGATACCACCAAATTGGTGGTTTCAAAAAGTGAGGGGTTTCATGGTTACAGAACCATGAAACTAAACCATACCATACCATATAATTAATGAAACAATCAAAACAAACGTCGTTCTCTTAGTAACCATACCATACCATACCATGAAAAACCACCATCCAAACAAGCTGTTAGGTGTGTTTGGCTTGAATTTTTGTCCACGTGGTGTAGTAGCTGTCATGGTGTCAAATTGATCCAAACAACCTATTATTTCGAGTTTCCACACCTAAACTATTGAGAGTGTAAAAATTACATCTAAATTATCTTTTTTTTTTTTACCTAAACTATTGACATATGAAAAATATACTTTCACTATCACTCATTAGTTTGCAAAACATATCTTAATCTTGAATTGACCAAGTCACTTAGGCGCATTAGGCTTGAGTTTTCGTCCATGTGGTGGTGTGTTTTAGGTTGACATGATTTAAATAGAAGTCTCAAAAACAGATCTAAATCATCTCTTTTTTTAAGCTTCACACCTAAGCTATTGAGGATGTGAAAACACACATAAACTATCACTCATAAGTTTGAGAAGCACATCTCAAGTAAGATTAAATAGTGTGTATCAAACTCTTTTTCTCAAATATTACTTATTTGGCTTACCTTTAATAATTCATGTTATATAAATATAAAAAAAAATAGGAAATTTTACACAATTATACAACTTTTGGATACAAATTACTCTTTCCATTTTATTTACCATAATAGCCCGTTTCTCATTTCCCAACACAAATCACATCATATCTTTTTCAATATTAATTAATCTAAAATACCTCCTCTTACCTATTTTGTAAATAAAATTGGTATATTAATGGTAAATATTCAAAAGTTTGTAGGGGCTTGTAAATACCAATATTTTTTTGTATAGTTGTGTGAAACACCCTATAAATATTATTAAGTATAAAACAAATAAATTAGAGGATTTTCTAAAAAGAGCAAACACTTGAAACATAATAAGGCAAAAAATAGCTAAAGTTTGTTACAATTACGATTCGCTACATAATATAGGAGAGAGGCGAGCGAGAAAGGAGTGAGGCGAGCGAGAGAGCGTAAAAAGTGGAGAGAGGCAAATCATATATGTATATGTATCAAATTATATGTGTATATCTGTTAAAAAATAGTATATGGGTAACTGATATACATATGTATTTGTATATCTAGAAGCAAGATTAGGAGAGGAAGGAGAGACGCAAGCGAGAGAGGGCAAAGAGTGGAGAAAGTGGAGCGAGATTGAGAGAGGTGAGCAAGAGAGGCAAAGAGCGGAGAGAGACGAATTGTATATGTATACTTGTGGCGAAAGCCCGTGCTAGCACAGACCCAATATATAAATTATTTTTAATCTAGATTTTTGTGACATAGATAGATTTTCCTATATATTTTTTAGAAGATATTATAAAATTATAATTGAAGCAACTAAAGAAATATTATGAAGTCGTGGAATTTAAGCAGACACGTGAATACGCAGCTGTCTTGAAAAGGTTAAATTAGTATTATGAAGTCGTTGAATTCAAGCAAACACGTCAATACGCATCTGTCTTGAAAAGGTTAAATTAAAAACCCAGAAATTATTTTTTATTGCCCCCCCCCCCCCCCCCCCCATGTATGTATATCAAATTGAATATATATATTTGTCAAATAATTGTATATATGCAACTGGTATACATATGTATATGTACAACTAACAGAGAGAGGAGAGAGAGGAAGAGAGATATCATATTATAATTTTTTCAAATTATAGTAGTATAACGTAAATACATATCATATATTTGCCTAGTTATCTAATTTACTATATTTGGGAGTTGGGAGGTCAAAAGCATTATTTTGAGAATAAAATATTCTTTTTTGAAAACTCAAGGCGTTAGTTAAATTGCTTTTAAATGGAAGCAGAAGCCAGTTTTGTGCTATTAGAAAGAAGCTAAATTTTTTTGTTTTTTGCAAAAAAAATATTTTTTTCAACCATATATACATATTTATCAATATATATCTTATTAATTAATTAGCATAAGTATGGTTAAATTTCATTTAAGAATTTTATAAAAGAGGTTAGAAGATATCTTCTACCCTCTTTTAAAGAGAAAAAGATTTGCCCTAACGAAGCATCTCATAAATTCGATAAATTCTTAGATATTCATAAATAAATAAAAATATATCAAACTAATAATCAAAACTTCAACAAGATCCACACAAAATTCTTTCATGGAGATCAAGCTCAAATCATCCTAGTTTGAGAAATACACCACTAACAGTCCTCGGAGAAATCTTATGAGAGAAGAATCAGGGAGAAATAAATTTGTACTCACATTGTTTATTAATAAAATTATATTTTTTTCATATTTTATTGGTGACTGTAATTTATTTTCCATCACTTTAAAATTTGTTGCTAACAATAATTTTAATAAATCATTCTTTGAATATAATAAACTCAATTCTTTGAAAACTGCATTCGAAATTGACTATAGTTAATACTCCCTCAGTTCACTTTTAGTTGTCAAATTTTGACTTGACATACTTAATAAGAAAACAATTACTGGTATAGTAAATTTACCATTTTAACCCTATTTTATAGGATCCCAATTATATTTACTCATTATATTTTTCAAAGACATTACACAATGCAATAATAGGAAAAAAAATTGTGCTTGATTTGTCAAAAATGACAAATAAAAGTGAAAATCAAGTAGAAAACTTTTGACAACTAAAATTGTCGTTCCTTGATTTGTCAAAAAAGATTGAATGAAGAGACGAATAAGAATAAATTTGAAACTAAATAATAAATTATCTCTTAATTTTTTGAAATAAATATATATTTTTAATATGGTGAACTAGTAAAAATGGATCTCTAGAAAGTAAAGTGGTTCGGGTTGAGTGTAACAACCTGACCCTTCATGTTTTGAGACTTGGGTGATGGGCGTGAGCAATATGAAGTTTATTTTACAAGAAAGAATTTAAGGCCCTTATAATTAACATTTGATTTTAGACCATCAAACTTATTAAGTCGTTCATGTCGCTTGAGTTAATAGAGATCGAACAAATTACATACAAGTCAAATTGTGATAAAAAATTTTTAATTACTTCACAAATTGATGAGTGGAATGTTCTACATCAGTGAATGAGTGAATCCTAATAAGGTTGGGGCAATCCTCCGCCCTTTGAACTAAGCTTTTGGGAGAGTGAGTTAGGACCTAGACTTAATTTTACATAGTATCAGAGTCATGCTCGATGTGGCTCCATGATAAAATCAGACAGACGGATGGGGTGGAAACATCCACGGTCCATGAATTTGCACGCAACAGACCATACAATAAACCTTAGATAAAGAATATATTGATCCAGGTGCAAGGGGGTGACACCTTGGTAAGTGAATGACATTCTGAACTTCTTATAAGACTTGGACAATCAAGCTTTTGAAGGTATGAGTTAGAACCAAAAACAACTTTAACACAACTCGCAACGAATTTACCAGCTTTGATTTCTTGCCTAAGTAATGCTTTTTAGATTCATAGATAACGAATGTACATACAATATGTTATAATGGACTTACAATAGATGTCAACATTCTATCTATGAGTTGAACATCATGAATTAATGAAATTTAATCACAACCTCTCTCTCTATATATATATGATTGAAACATCAAAAACATATAGAGATACGTCTATTTTTTGGAGAAGTGGCACATCTTATAACACTTACAAATATGTTTTCATCACAAGGGATCCATAATTTTGACTCAACATGAGTGAAATCATAAATTTCTTCTTGTGCTTGATCTAGCAATGCTTTGAAAAGTGGGTGGTTGAGCAAAGTGATATTGATTACAAACCTCTTTTTATATTTTCCTACATACACCACCAAGTGACCCTTTGGGACATCCCTTGGGATAGTATTATCTTCTTGCACAAATGGCCATTTTGTCCACTTACAACATTTTTCACAATTTGTTGCACAACTTATAACTTTGGTGCCCATCTTTTGGCATGCCTTCACAAATTTTCCATCCATCATTTTAAAAAAATAAATATAGAAGAAGAGGAGAGAATGGTGTTTTGTATGAAAGTGAGACGTGTGTGTATATATATATGAGCCAATCTTTTGGGATCACTAAAAGGACAACATACTGTTGAGTAATTGAAAGAGGCAAAGCATGTGATTCATATTATGATGGGTTAGGAAAAAAAATAATAATTCCAGCATAAATATTACAGTGCTTGTGCAAGGATGAAAAAGAATAAATAAATAAATAAAAATAAGTTGACTAAATAATCTTTATTTGTTCTTTAATTTCGATTTAAAGTTATATTCATTTCAAATTAGTACTTCCTTCATTTTGAAAAAGAATAATCTAATTTGATTTGATATGAAATTTAAGAAAATAAAAGATATTTTGAATTAAAATTATTTTAAATGTACCGAATATCTTTTGATCTTATGACTTTAAACATGTCATGTGAGCAGTTGAAATTAAAACATATGTATATTTTTTTGAAGGCTTAAATCATAAACAGACATCTAAACTTGTCCTCATTTTTCACTTAGACACCTGAACAAAGACAAGTTCCCAATAGACACCTCAACTGCTAAAATTTGATCCCATTAAACACTTTTTTTAGCAGTTGAGGTGTCTATTGGGAACTTGTCTTTGTTCAGGTGTCTAAGTGAAAAATGAGGACAAGTTTAGACGTCTGTTTATGAGTTAAATCTTTTTTTTTTTTTAAATAAAGATATACTGTCTAATTAATATGTTTGACCAAATTACCCCTAACCGTAGGGGGTCCTTTTAACAGTACGTAGTCATGTACTCCTAGATACGATAATGTACGAACATGCATGTCCTGAATAAAGAATAAATCTGCATTTGTAAATCATCAAAAATCTGCAACAGCTTTTTCTTTTTTCCATCTTTATTCTCTGATCATAGGCTAATTTATTTATTTATTTAATCAATGATGTGCTGAAAAATTTAATTTTAGACCCCACAGTTAGAAAAACAAAGATGATAAGATGAAATCATGAGATAAGTTTCTTGGGGAAAGTGCACTACTGCCCATCTCCCACTTATTATAATTTTGTGTTCTTACAACTCATAATTTATTTCATTTTTTTAAAAAAAGGAGTGGGAAGTGGGGGCTTGAAATCTAGAATTTGAGTCATGTTCCTCTACAATTCACCTTGATTGACCAAGAAAAAAGAAGTAACGAGAAAATAAATGTCGGTAATATTAAATGTGAATAAATCTTTTAAATTAATTTTAAAGAATAGGGTATTATTACCTCAGTCTTGAGTTTAATTCACATTGCAAAAATTGACTTAAAGAGAAGAGGGTTGTTTAAGTCTATAAGAAGTTCGGAGGTACCTTTATCATCATGTATAACACATTTCATTTCGTTTAATAAGGTGGAGAGATATTTTTAATAGCGTGAGAGTTTTAAAAAAAATATTTTCTGAACTAAATTTAAAGTTGATCATACTAGATAAATGAGACTTCCTCAATAGTGGTTGAATACTTTTACCATCAATATGTTGATTGAAAAGTAAGTGAGAACGTTATTGATCCTCATGAGAGATAAAGTGGGGAAAAATTTGATCATATTACACACATAGGTAAATTTTTCTGATTTATAGAACATGAGTGAATCACCAAGGAGGAAAAAATTTTACAAAGTGGGGATTGATCCTTAATCATTTAGGTAAATAACTCAACATTCAATGAAGTGCACAATTTAATTTTTTTTGGCCAAATACATAAAAAGATATCTAAACTTGTTCTCATTTTTCACTTAGACACTTAAACTAAGACAAGTTCCTAATAGACACTTCAACTGCTCAGATTTAATCCCATTAAACACTTTTATCCTACTTGGCACTCTCCGGTACTATTTTTTTAATTTTTCAGCCAAAAATAAATAGTTGCGGTCCAAAAAATTTTTTTTTCATAAAAGTAGATTCTCAAAATTCTCAATTAAACATGTGCAAAAAAATTTTATTTAAAATTGTAATAATTTTTTTCGCATATGGTTAATGGAGAATTTTGAGAACCTACTTTTATGGAATTTTTTTTTTTTGATAACTGAGAATTTTGAGAACCTACTTTCATGAAAAAAATTTTTTTTTTTGGACGGCAACTATTTATTTTTGGTTGAAAAAATAAAAAACAGTATCGGAGAATGCCAAGTAGGATAAAAGTGTTTAATGGGATCAAATCTGAGCAGTTGAGGTGCCTATTAGGAACTTGTCTTAGTTTAGGTGTCTAAGTGAAAAATAAGGACAAGTTTAGGTGTCTCTTTATGAGTTAAGCCATCTTTTTTTATAATATAGATAGGTATGATACATCAATATGTTCTTTAATTTTGCTTTAGCTGACACTAACACCCTTTAACTTTAGGTGTGCATAAGTAAATTCAAGTAGACACTTTTATAAAATTGAACAAGTAAACGAACGTGTCCTACGTGGAAAAATTCACGTAAGACGCCATATAGAACACAAAAGTGTTTTTTTTTTTTTACAGAAATATACAAATATGGGCTTATAAATTACATTTTCAAATTTATTTACCCCACAACTCATAAAATTACATTTATGCCAAAACTTTTTTTTTTGACTTTGCCATTTAGTGATATGACTTTTTCCTTTTTTTATTTTTTATTTTTTTGAAATGTTACAGGACATGCGTTAACTCCATGAGTTGGCTATTTAATGAAGCAATTAATGCCGCCTTTTTTCTTTTTTTTTTTTAAAGGAACCATCAGTCATTAATTAAAGGACCACACATGCATTGGCTGACACCATAATTCTGTCCCACTCCAAATTCCTCTCAACTTTCTAAGGCAAAAGTCCCTCTAAGGAAGAAGAAGGCAAGCTAGGGATTCATCAAGTTCCCATCTAAACCTAAATTCTTACCTTTTCAAAACCCTTTAATTTAATCTTTTTCTTCTTCCATTTACACCATATCCATTGTTTTCACTTTTTCAAAAACCTTTAATTTAATCTCTTTCTTCTTTTATTTACACCACATAAAAAAGAAACATCCATTGTTGAAGAGCTTTGCAAACTTTGTCCAAAATAACCAGGTAAACCCGACGCTTTCTTTTTATATATATATTTTGCACTCTTCTTGAATCTAACTTTTGGTATACCAAGAACCTCATAGATTGGCCATAATTTTTTTTTGGTATTTTTTGGCTTTCTATATAGTGTTCTTTTACTAGTAAAGGTAAGATTAATCATGAAAGGTTTGAGCTTCTTTTACTAGTGTTCTTTTTTTTTTAACCTTTTCTTATTTTTTTAAGGTGCAAAGTGAATCTTTACTCTTTTGTGTTTATTGATTACCATGATTTATACCGAATGAAAGTCATTTGTTCCTAAGTTTTTCGTGATTTCCGGAAGAAAGTCATATGATCCTTTTTTTTTTAAAGTTTATGTAATGCCGTGTTTATTCTCTAAGATCTGCCCCTCCCCCCCCCTCCCAATCCATCTTTGTTTGTACAAATTTTTCTATTTTGTTGATACACATGGTAGATGGCTCTTTTTTTTAGCCCTAATTTATTTTGTTTTTGTGGTTTTTTTTTTTTTGAAAAAATTATAGTGTTTACCATTAAAAGAATCATGGACGTTACACCCACTAGGATACAGAGTTTCTTGGCGTTGTTTTCAAGCCACAGATGTCTTACAGTCGCCGCCGGTTTTCTGAGCCGATGATGTGTTGGAACTTTTGGTATGCACACTGTGTTGGTATTGCCGCGGTTTTCTTAGTATGCATACTGTGTTGAAGTGTTGGTATTGCCGATGGTAGTTATCATTCATGGCTGGTTGGAGCTTTTGGTATTCACAGTGATAGTTATTTTGTATCACTGGTTACAGCTTTGGTATTCCATATGGCAGTTTACTCTGCATGGTGGGTTGAAGCTTTGGTATTCACAATGGTAGTTACAATGTATTGCTTGCTGTAGATTGATATCCGATATGGTAGTTCACTACGCATTGTGGGTTGTAGTTTTGGTATTCTCTGTCAGTTACGATGTATGGTTAGTTGCAATTTTTGGTGTTCACTATGGTACTTATTAGTGAGTTGTCTAAATTAAAGATGTTTTTTCAAATTAATCTATTTGGTATTCACAATGGTAGTTACAATGTATTGCTTGCTGTAGATTGGTATCTGATATGGTATTACACTATGCGTTGTGGGTTGCAGTTTTGGTATTCTCTGTCAGTTACGATGTATGGTTGGTTGCAATTTCTGGTGTTCATTATGGTACTTAATAGTGAGTTGCAAAATAATCGCTTTGCACCACATGTCACACCAACACAATTTTTTGCGTACTTAATTGTCATCCTTGCAGTTACATATATTAACACTTTAATTTTTAATTTTACCCTTTTCAAGACCATATTATCTACTTTATCAATAATCATTGATTAAAAAAAGGAAAAAAAACATACATATCCATGTCAATCACCAACTTGCAAAATGTTTAAAAATGTCTGGGGCGTTTCTCCTAGGTTTAGTAGGCTGAATAGTAGAGGCCTTCTATGCTATCCAATCCATTAATTTGATTTGATGTTGTCCTTTTTTAATGCAACACCCCTTAAATTCAAAAAGTAAATTTATATAAATTACATATTCATAGTATATAACAAGCTAAATATATCAATATATTAATAAATAATTCTATGATATTTGTTACGATTATCGTTTTATATTATACCAAAAATCACAATAAATTTCATATTGAATTCGAACCATAATTTCATGATGTATGTTTATCGCGATTATGACAATATCAATTATACATAACAACAAATTATTTCTCCACAGTACAATCATTTTGCATACCATTTCCAAAAGAATTGTCTCGAACTTATTAGTCGAATCATTTAATTATTTCTTCCCCCAAACATGTTTATCTCTTTGCACCGCATCTCACACCAAGACAATTTTTTCCCTACTTTATTGTTATTTTCGCAGATACATATATAAACAATTAAATTTTTTATTTTTACCATTTTGAAGACCATAGTACCTACTTTATCAATAATTATTAATTAAAAAAAGAAAAAAACATACACATCCATGTCACACACCAACTTCAAAATTTTTAAAATGTCAATTAATTTATGTCCTTTGTCCAGAGGAAAGTTTTAGTTTCACAAGCATTTAGTGAGAAAAAAAAAATTTGTTGGTCAAAGACTTCTTAAATACACCCAAATATTCCCTCCATTTTCTATTGTCTAAACATGTGATCTCAAATAACATGGGCCAACCGTACAAGTTGATGTGGCCTCCCTTCTAGGTTGTGTAGGCTGAATAGTAGGCTGCCTATATGCCATCAAATCCATTAAATTGATTTGATGTGTCCTTTTTGAAATAATTCAACACCTCTTACATTTAAAAACCCAATTTTTATACATTACATGTCTATAGTATAGAACAAGCTAAATATATGAATATGTTAATAAATAATTAATTCTACGAATTTGGTTACGATTATCGTTTTATATTCTTTAAAAAAATCACAATAAATTTCATATTAAACTCCAATGAAAATTTCATCATGTATGTTTATTGCAATTATGACAATATCAATTATACATAAGAACTAATTATTTCTCCATAGTACAATCATTTTGCGTACCATTTTTTAAACTAATTGTCTCGAACTTCTTAGTCGAATCATTTAATTATTTATTCCACCATTCACGTAAATTTATCTATTTGCACTGGATGTCACAGCAACACAATTTTTTCCGACTTTACTATCATTTTCGTACAAACATATATAAACAATTAAAATTTTTATTTCTCCAATTTTGAAGAACATAGCATCTTCTTACTCAATAATTAGTAATAAAAAAAAAGGAAAAAAATATACATCCATATCTTACACCAACTTCCAAAAATTTTAAAATATCAACTATTTACTACTTTTTCACCACCTATCACATCACATATTAATCAACATTATTATAACAAATTATACTCTCTTTCCTACTTTGAAATAAATTTTGGTATACTTTTTGTAATTTTTTATTGTTTGGTAGAGGCTTGTAATTTCCTCTCCAAATATATGTATTTTTGAAAACGGCCCGAACACAAAATTGTCACATTAAATGAATGTGTCTATTTAGTCAATTTTATATACATTTAAGTGTTTACTTGTGACAACTTAAAGTTAGAGAGTATAAATATCAACTAAGATCAAGTTAAATAACATTTTTATCTATAAGACGCCAACTAAGAAAAAAAATGTTCCTCTTATCATACCCTATAAATTCATCTTTATTCTACCATGCTAAGAGTTTCTTTGAATTGACACACTAGGAGAAAAGGCTAATTGTATTGGAAGGTTGATTAATACTAATAATCATCCAATTAATAAGAGCACTAGATTATAATTAGCTGAGTGGTGATGACATTAGCAAATTCCATGTTGAAAAGATAAAGATTGATCAAATCTTTTATAATTATCATTTGACCTTTTAACTTTCAACACTTCGTAATTTTAATTGTGCTTTATATTAGTGTGTTTATCCTTTCCTTTTTAATACTAATTTTGGGTAAAACAAACAATTAAGCACTGAAAGTGCCTTCTGCCATACAGTGGTAAAGCCACCTTACTTTTTCTCACACTTAAAAAAGATAATTTTATAATGTGTAATATTCTTTTATTTGATATGATATTTAAAAAAAAATTAAAATTTTGTATTTAAATTAATTTTTAAATATTTATATCGTTGAGAATATTTTATTAAGAGTAAAATAACTTTTTAAAATTAAATTATTTTTAATTATAATAAAGTGATTATCTTTTGAATGGATTAAAAAAAAAGAGTGATATATAAAATAGTTGTATCATCCTCATTTTACTTATATTGGCACTCACTTGATACTTTACTACGAAAAACAACTAAAAGTAAGTATTAAAATAACTTTAATGATAACAATTTGATAAACATCACGAAGTCTTCTCTTATTTTAAATAATAATAATATAATCACAAAGTCCTCTCTTATTTCAAATAAATTTTGTGTCAAATTAAATAATATTTATTAAAGTTATTTTTGAGCTTTTGTGAGTGATTTGAAAGTTATAATGAATGTCTATTCTATAAATTTGTTCGAGAGCTAAGAATCCTACTTGGAGATCAAGTTTTTCCTATAAATAAAAGGATTTTTTCATTGTAATATAGATTTGAATATTCTTCGAGAAGAATAAGAAGTCCTCTCTTTTCTCCCTACTTTCTTCTTCTTACTTTATATTTTCATAAAACATTATCGGCACGAAGCTCTACCGTCTTAAAGAGTGAGGTTAATTTTGAAGGTTAAGGTAATATTTATTTTCATTCTTTTTAATATGACTAATTTTATGAAACTTGAGTTTGTTGGCCTTTATAGTTTGGGCAAGATCTATCATTCATGGGTGTTGGATGCTATGGGTCTTGAAGACACCATTAAGAATGAAAACAAAGCATCAAAATAAAACTATGTTAAAGTTATGATATTCTTATGTCATCTTAATGAAATTTTGAAAAACATGGTTAGGGATCCACTTGTTTTCTGGAAAAGCCTAAAAGAAAAATATGACCACTTGAAGATGGTTATACATCTAAAAGCACAATATGATTGGTTGCATCTGAGGCTACAAGATTTTAAGTCGAAGTATAATTCTGCTAGTTGAAACTGTGTGGAGAAATGATTAGATATTGATATGATGGAAAATATGTTCTCCACTTTTTATGCCTCGAATGTGCTGCTACAATAGCAATATCAAGAGAAAAGTTTCAAGAAGTATTATGAACTGATTTTTTATCTTCTCGTGATTGAACAAAATAATGATTTGTTGATGAAAAATCATGGGAATCGACTACTAGATTTACACCACTTTCTGAAGTGAATGGGGTGTATGCTGAGTGCCCAACCATGCTTGGCGTGAAAAAGGTCGTGACTCTGGTCATGGTCCTGGTCGTGATAATGCCAAGAACAAAATTATTTTTCTGGTAAGGAAAAATCGCCACCAAAGAGTGTTATTAATGTGGTGCAAAAGACACCATGTAAGTGAGCTTCGTACCCTCAAACACTTGGTTGAACTTTATCAAGCATAACTAAAGAAGAAAGAGAAAATTTTTGAAGTAAATTTTATTCAAAAATCATGTTGACATCACACAATTCGATGTAGCAGATTACTTCGCACACCCTAAAAGGAAGATAAATCACTTGATTGGTGATGGTACTATGGCTAAATTACTCGATTGGTGATGGTTTTATGGCGCTATGGAAGAATGAATAGTTTTTAGTTATATCGCACCAAAAAGAGTAAGACATTGGGTTAAGTTTTTAGTTATAAAGAATAGTTTTTAGTTATATCAGATAGACATTCAAGGGATTGTTATAGATATATTTTGAGTTAAAGTGAATGTATATTATATAAATTCCTTTACGAGTTGGGAATTTTAATTGGAGACCTGTTCAGGTTTCCTTTATTGTAATATATCCTTTATTGTAAAATAGATCTGAATATTCTTTAAGAGTAATGAGAAGTATACTCTTTTCTCCCTACTCTCATCTTCTTATTTTATATTTTCATAATAGAAAATAATCTTTTAGAGTTTCTTTTAACTTTTGAAAAACTGTAGTAATCCTATGAATAGTTTTTTTGAAATAATTTTCCGAAAAAAGGTAAGGATATTTGTGGTCAAATGGACACTTAAATTACCAAATTTTACTATATGCCTATTTTCGGGACTTGATATATATATATATATATATATATATATATATATATATATATATATATTATATATTTTGTTAAGTGTAAAGATATTAATGGAAAAAGAGAAAGAGTCTAAGTTTTGTGTGTATTAAATATTTTACATCATCAGATAAAATTGATCTACTATTGCACGTTACTTATTTTTTTAAGTTTTCTTTTTCTTTTTCCTATTTTAAACTTTATTTTCTAAAATTTAAAAAAATTTCCATAAATTCATCTAAGCTGGCTCAGCCAAAAACTTCTCTCCATATTTTTTTACTTGTCTTTTTAACCCCGTATTCATCTCTCTTTAATATGATAATAATTAAATTTTTAGATTTTGATGTAGATTTTTATGTGATATTTGCACTTTAAATGTTTCTTCAAGTTCTTTTTCTAAAAAAAAAAGAAAAAGAAAAAAACTTAATATCATATGCAAAGTTTTCATAGATTATAAATTTTGATGCATATTTCTCTCCAAGATTAATAAGTTGAAGCGTGGAAGAATTCGTTCTTGCAATTTTAATAGTATTTGAGGTAAACAATTATTTTATTAATTATGATGATTTTGTTGAGAGAAAAATATAAAAAAGTTAAATTTAATTTATGTTGTCAAAGGAAATAATAACTAATTTAGTTATAGTACAATTAGAATTCTAATTTAAATATATTTTTTTAAAATTTTAATTATATAAATTTAATTATAATTATTTAATTTACTTTAATGGTGTAAGTGCACAAAGTTTAAATTCAAGGAGAAAAATAGTGGCATTATAAGGCTGCAGTATTTTGCATTTACCCTAGGCAAAAAGCACTTCATTAGTGGATGTACCTGCACCTTCCCTTTTTTTTAAAAAAAATTAAAGAAAAAAAAATGTTGCCAGTGATTACAGTTTAATTTATTCTATCCTTTTTAAAAAAGGACATCACTATTTTTTGAAAATGCAATTGCAATAAAGTTGATTTTAGAATGGATTAATGGTCATACTTCGAAAGCTTGTTCTATATGAATATTTTTTTTATTATAATATCCATTAATATCGCACCAAAACGGAGTTTATTACTAATCAACATCCAATTATCATGACTTAAGGGCTCGTAAGGTTGGAAAAGAGGTTATTTAGCGATTAATTATTCTGTCATTAGTTAATAAGGATAGTACTCCAACTTTAATGTGGAATAAAAATAACATTACAATTTTTGAATAATATTTTTCTCGAAGTACGTTATTCCGAGACTTCTAAAATTTCATAAGTGGAATTTAGAAAAAAGTAGAATGTACGCAAATTATACTCCTAACTCATAAAGATAAAAGCATTATTTCCGAAGGACTCTCGACTCAAAGGAGGTAAAACATTTCCAAAAAAGAATGACAAGGGGAGCTTGATCTTTGCTTTTGAAAGCATTATATGAAGGAAAGAATATTGGTGATGTATTAGAAGAATAATGAAACTTAGCATGGTGTGTCTTGCTACCTACAGGCATAATATTCTTTTACAACATATCACAAAAATGTGGTGTCTTAATCAAGGAAACCTTATTACCTATTACACAAAAAATTATTTTCTAGACTATTCCATAATGTATGTTCTTTTGGGGGGGGGGGAAAAAAAGCTATCCTTAATTTTAAACTTTATTTTTCTTTCCAAGAGTTCATTGTCTGTTTATTGTACTAAAAAAAACTATTGCTGGAGTCTGACTATTAGAACCTTTACCTTTACATAATCACTACTAATTGACTTCCAGTTACACTTGAAAAACTAAAAGTTTACTCCCAACAAGAAGTTTGGAACAGTTTGAGTAATAATGCAGCTGCATTCACAGTTGTGTGCGATTAGAAATAATAAGCCAGTTTTGTGCTATTAGAAAGAAGCTAAAAAATTTTGTTTTTTGCAAAAAAAAATATTTTTTTCAAGATCAAAATGTCCTTTTCCATATACACATATTTATCAATATACCTCTTATTAATTAATTAGCATAAGTATGGTTAAATTTCATTTAAGAATTTTATAAAAGAGGTTAGAAGATATCTTCTACCCTCTTTTAAAGAGAAAAAGATTTGCCCTAACGAAGCATCTCATAAATCCGATAAACTCTTAGATATTCATAAATAAATTTTCTTAATAATCAAAACTTCAACAAGATCAACACAAAATTCCTTCATGGAGATCAAGCTCAAATGATCCTAGTTTGAGAAATACATCACTAACAGTCCTCAGAGAAATCTTATGAGAGAAGAATCAGGGGAGAAATAAATTTGTACTCACATTGTTTATTAATAAAATTATGTTTTTTCATATTTTATTGGTGACTGTAATTTATTTTTCGTCACTTTAAAATTTGTTGCTAACAATAATTTTAATAAATCATTCTTTGAATATAATAAACTCAATTCTTTGAAAACTGCATTCGAAATTGACTATAGTTAATACTTCCTCAGTTCACTTTTAGTTGTCAAATTTTGACTTGGCACACTTAATAAGAAAACAATTACATAGTGTTTATGGGTTGTGGGGTCAGGAAAATGGGTGATCTTGGACTTTCGAACTCGCTTGCCCTTTTTAATAGCTTCAAAATCAAATAGTAAAACTCATTAAACTTGAAATTTTGTTACAAGGCAAGTAAGGTTCAAAATTTCAAAAATAGCAATATTTTGAGTCCTAATTATCAATCATCATAATAGTTTGACTAATTATGAAACGCAGCAATAATTTACTTAAAAAACCCATGATAGATCTCTATAGCAATGTATCAATTCACTCTATATCAAAGCGTAGATACAAAGCAAATTCATACATGTAATACAGAGTGAATGAATACAACTTCAAGCGAACGGATACAAAGCAAAACAGATAAAACTCAAACCCTCACTATGCATCAATACAACTCCAACTCCAAGTGAACTGATACAAAGCAAAATAGATAAAACTCAAATTCTCACAACAACAACAACAACATATCCAGTAAAATCTCACAAGTGGGGTCTGAAGAGGGTAGTGTACGCAGACCTTACCATTACCTCATAGAAGAAGAGAGGTTGTTTCCTGTGAACCTTCATCTCAAAAACCCATAGGCAGAATAAACTAGATATGAAAAAGGGAAGGAAAAGAAAGGGAACAAAAAGACGCTGAAATTACAAATCAAAAACAGAAAATGACAACACAAGATATACATGCATATGCTAAAAAAAAAAACTCAAACTCTGACTATGTAGTGTAATTTCATGACATGTGTTTACTCAGATAATTTTCCCAAAGTTGAATCTCACTAACTTCCAAGGTCTTTGTTGGAGGCAAACATTGAGTAATTAGGGATGTAGAGCACATGAAGTTATGGGCCTACCACCAAAAGCCCACGGGGAGGAGATCACAACATTATATTGCAAGGAGAGCTAACATGTAGCAATGATTTGATTAGACAGACACTCTACACTTCCATTGCACGTGCATTTTCTTATCTGGCACCCACACACAATATCTTTCAATAATTAACTATGTTCTTCCACAATTTTTTAATCCTTTTTTGAATAAAATTTACATACAATGATCACATTGGCAAAAGGAATACCATACTCTTTCCTGTTTCATTGACAGTATCAGCAGAACCTGCATTGAGGCATTACAAGAGAAACTAAAACTGGACCAGAGCTACTTCTCATCCTTCAACATACACAAAAACAAAGATAAAATCCTACATTAGTTGTCAGTTACGGAGAGATTCAAGATTGTCCTTGCGCCTGCTTCTCTCCAGCTGAGTCTCCATTGGCAGCCAAGCCTCTGATTTTTACGTCATAGAATACTTCTTCGACTTTCCTCAGGTCATATTTCATTCCTGGACAATACAACAGACTTCAACTTCTTAACCATAAAAGATGAACAGACTTCATTGCTATTTACTAATTGGGTTTAGAGGAACAGTCAAAAATCCACCATATCAAAATTAGTTTACTGCTCAAGCTGGAAAAGTTAAGACTGGTTTTGGAATATAATGCTTTCTTTTACCTCTTTCTTTGGTTGGTAAAAAGAATACACACAATTTATGCATGTTGGACAATTTGTCTAACATTCTTTTTTCTTCTTCTTCAAACCAGTAGTAAGTTCTCTCCTCGTTTTGTTCTAAAATTATGATTTAGACCACAAAGTTACCCTCCATCGTCGAGCCGAGGATCTATCAAAAACAACTTCTCAGCCTCCAAGGCGGGGGGTGGGGGGTTAAGGCCTGCGTACACTCGCTGCTCAAACAAGACCAGATTTCATTGTTTCAGAGCTAATAATATTTTCCTTAAGTGTTTCATTTCACAACATTACAAGTGCAAATTTCAACTAAAGATACTTTGAAATTTTAGTAATCTAAATATGCAACCTATAAGGATCTTTTCTATAAATCAAGAAAGATAATCTAATTTTATATGGAATTGCAGGCTTACCATCAAATTTTTTGCGCAAGAAATCATTTCTGAGATTAAGCATGCGAAATGCTGCATGAAGATCTGTCAAGAACTTCAAAACCTTCTGCGGGCAATCATAATCCCCAGCTGTCACTTGGTTCACCACATATCTAGGCTGCAACACATTACCACATGATTCATCAATCTTATAACAGATATTATCAATAGCCCTTTCTAATTAGTTTGGCTGAGAAACCATTGCTTGAAAATTTTGCACACCAATCGCATTATGACATATTTACAGCTAACCCAAACTAACTTTAAGAAATGCTTTAAATTCACTGATTACCACATGAGAAGAATGAACTGAAGACTACCTTAGGCATATTACCCTATACATTAAGTTTCACACAAGCGGAGCTTTGAGTCAAAACCACAATAAAGCTACCAAGATTTAAAGTTAGTCATACAAAACAGAAAATTAAATATATTCTAGTGTCTAGCTTTTTTGTGCTTACCAGCTCATTGGACATGAAACAAATACCTGCCAGGAAAAAATAGTATTAGCTACTCCAAAAAAATTGAATCAAGCAATACAATAAAATTACAAGGCCTTAAACTCTTTTCCAAGGGAATCAGATAGACCTCCTAAGTGATGCATATACAGGAAGATTAGGTGGTACTTAGCAAACATGGAAGGCATGAAAGATGCCTCCGATCTGGGAAGCAAAAAATTCTTTAAAGGCAAGGTCCAGGGTTTCACATATAAGCTTCTCCGTCGGAAATAACACTGGCTGCATATGCATAATGAATTCCTTAAACATGTGGCAGACTAGAGTCTAAAACCAACAGAACCAAAATAATCTCCTACTCTTTTAATTATCCATGAAACGTTTCCAATAGAATAACAAGAAGTTTACCCATAAAAAAAGAATAAGAGCAAATTTTATACCAAAGATTTCTGGACATATAGGGACACTCACCAATAAGATAGTCATCGACATCAAGTCCAAATTCTGTTGGTGCCACTACAAAGTAGACAAGTATGAAAAGTTAAAACAGAAAACTTAAAATATTCTCTACTCTAACCAAAAATTAAACATAGAAATCAAATCAAAATTGACAGAAACAAACATGATGTTCACTTCAAAATCTAAGAATCGATTCACATCAAAAGGCAGGGAAGAATTTTTCTGCCAAAGTAGCCAATATAAGAGATTCTTTATTGCTTTCAGTTTTCAATTGGCTTGTGCTTTTTTAAAAGGTTGACATTCCTTCATTAGTGTTTTTTTTGTGTGTGTAGAAGGTGCAAAAAGAGGCACCACAAGCACTACAGCAAGGGTAAGTGAGCATTGATCTTCCCTGCTTCCACAACCATAATTTGATATTTCCTCATCAACATTTAACTCTTAATTGTTAAAAGATATATATCACTTGAGTCCACATTTAACTGGTTAAGAAAGTAAATTATAAGATATGGAGGAACAGCTAAGCATCACAAATCACAAGAAAAATAAATGCCGCAGGATGCGACTAGGGTAGAGTATTAAATAATTATGTTGTAATAAAACATACCAATGCCTTTTTCCCTAGATAATACTCAAGGACTTCTTGGGAAAAGGAAATATTATAAACATAGAAAGAAGCTTACACCCAAGTTTCTCCTCAACTTCACTGTGCAGAACAAGGGTCCCTGTTTCTAACCAATGCATAAAAGCAAGCAATGAGACCACTGTTTGGGTTTCACTCTTCCAATCACCATGATACCTAATCCACCAAAAAATGCACAATTACAAGGGCTGAAAGGCAACAATAAACCAACATTGAGAAATCAAGAAAAAGGGTAATAGTTCCAAGTATCACTCACCGGTAATACTGACCAGGGCATTCACGTACAATTTCTGAAAGCCGACCGTAAAGTTCCTTCAGCACTCCAATCTGAGACTTAGCCTTCTCTATGACCTCTATTGCAGCATAGAGAACAGAACAATATTACACAATGTCACATGTCAAAAGAAAATTTATGCTAATGAACTGCAAGAATACTAGAAAAGTTATCTGGCACATTTCTTTTCAGAATTCCAATATCGGTTAATGCAATTATCCTCAAGTTTATGTTTGGAAGTTATAACAGAACTTTTGAAGAAGAGAAGCTCTTGGTTATAAAATTTCTCAAGAAGTCTAAGTCAAAAACAACCATTTCCATGTAAACAAAGTATATATCGCACTAAGTCGCTCCCTCTATCACGGGATTAACTTTATGCATAGCCAGGTGAAACAGCTTAAAAAGTTTATCACATCGAACAAATATACACTAGTAACTTTATAGCTTAAAGTTGATTTTAGCTGATGCAGCTTAAAGTTGATTTTAGCTGATGCAGATTATCGACTACCACAGTGTAGATACTTTTTTCCCCTTTTTATAAAATCTCCAAGAGTCAATGGCGCTCTCAATGGATGATGCGCCTTCCGCTCTATCCTTCTCCATTTGAAAACCAAACATTTTGTCCAGTCGAGTTCGAACCTATGAGGTGGACCTAACCCACACATCATGGGGCTCTCTTACCTCTAGACCAGAGCCCAGGGGGCCACAGGACAGATACTTTTTCTCTTATTCTTACTTAACAGATTGAACTTTTTCTTTTTAAAGAAACTATCATTTATATCTCTATGAACTGCTATACAGTTTGATTTCCGAAGACTCAAGGAAAGTACTATTTTGAGTAGTGAACTACTGATACAATTTATGATGAAACCTATATGAATATTGTTATAAGCATTTAGCTATGTTACATATTGATCGGCTTTATGCATGCTAAGTAGCATTCCTTTCATTGATTCAGCTCTAATTCCTACAATCTTAAGAATGGATGTTCTGTACTGCTTTAGAGTTTAGGTTTTTTTCCCCATGTACTGCTCCAAGGGTCATAGACTTGTAGTTAGTTGGATAACCAAGAAGGCGCATAAGAGAAATCTCGCATTTGATAGCCTTTTTCTTCTTCTTTTTCGGGGGAATCTGCACCTATGTTAAATTAGTAATGATGGGGTGATTAAGGGGAATCGGATAATGGTCATGGCATAACGACCTTTTCTCCCTCTTATTTAAGTAAGCAAAAGAATGATCTTCTCTTTTGCATCACTATTTAGCCTAGATCTTTAGCCTTCCCCATCGGTGTCCACAAAACTCAGAGACCTTCCTGGTGCATCTATTCTCCTTCCATGTCCCTTTGGGCCCCATTATTCTGCCACTTTCCTGCAATTCCCCGCCAACTTGTGTTTCTTAGTTTATGTTGCTGTTTTTCCCCTTCTCTCTTAAAGGTCATATTACTGTTGCCTATTAAAAGCATGCTCGGCTTTGAACCGATAGAGATGATAAAACAATGGTAAAAAATGATTTGATTTATCTTATTACTCAAGTATGAACTTGCATTGAGGGCATGCTAAGAACAAAAGCTAACGTTGTTGCAAACCATATATGAGCATGCTACTAAGCAGGTAGCCACAGAAGTATTTAATCTTTCATGAAATTTTATCTAAGCTCTTTCAAAATGGTTTAAGTTCAGAATTTTTAAAATTGTGTGATATTTACACTCTTTTAAATGTGAAGTGCCTCAGTGCCCTCACCTCACCAACAACATCTTGCAATCAGTGTAATGACAGACAATTCCTAAGACATTTACATGCTTTCGGATGAATATTTCAATCTGCACTTGATGTCCATTCTACAAATTTACCCAACTCAAAACATCTTATCCACACATAACAAATAATCTAAAAGCAAATCAAATGCAGCACAAACATTTCAAAACTCAACCTACAGCACCACTCCAGAACACCTGGCCAATTTAAACGGATATGAATAGTATAACGATTGAAATTCTAAAAATGTGAAATTTTCTTTAAAGGTAAAATTGCATCTAACATTCAAAAAAAAACGCATAAAACGAAAAGACAGTCATATAAATTTTGCTTTTTTAAATACCAGCAACAGGGCGAGACTGATGAACGAGAAGAAGGCTTGCATAAATTAGCCGAGTGACTGAATCTATCTCCGCTGCGACTGCTCTTATCCGCTCCCGTAGATTCCCGGACTCCTCCAAACGATGCCTGAACTCTTCAAACTGTTTCTCCAGTTTCTCCGAGGAAGGCGAAGAAGCATTGAGGAAATCACCACCCGCCATTGAATCAAAAAGAGATGTAGAGTGAGAACGAGGTTTGCAGAGTGAAGAACTCGACAATGCAAAACTGGAATAGGGAATGGAGAATTTTTGGGTAGAAATGAGAAGGAGAGGGAAGAAGGGTTTAGGGTTTAACCAGTAATGAGAGAAAAGAGTACAAGTATTTCGAAATGACGATAGCATTTTTCGAGATTATGGGGAGAGGCTAGTTGAAACGACAATATTCTTTGTTTTCTAAAATTTAATATTAGATATTTTAAGTGATAGTATTGATTAATTAATTTTAATATATATTTGTGTGGTAGTAAATTATTATTTTTTCTATAAAAATGTATCTGAAGAGGTCGATTAAGATATTCATAATTAAAATATTTTTCATCACTGATCATTGATTTTTTTACTCAAAACAGTTACAAAATATACATAAATATTATAAACATTTAAAATAATAAAGTTATAAACCAAAGAATATGAATTTAAAACTAAGAGCCATAGCTAAAGTAAAAAATTATATATCTAATTAGATTAAAGTAAAATAAAAAAAATTACTATTTCAAAATTTTTATGAAAATATCCTTCAGACCCGTCGACAAAGACGTACTTGCTTCACCCTCAACTCTCTCTTATATAATAAGAGTTATATTTTTTTTCAACAACTATATCACTATAGCTATATATGGGAGCTTATATTCATCCTCGCCTATTAAAATTAGTTATAATTATATCGATAAGAACTTTAAAATACAAAATCTAAAATGACGAAAAAGGATCAAATATATCCTTGTAAATGTACCTCAATTTGAATTCAAATTAATTACACTCCTATCATTGTACTATGACATAAATATAATCCTAATTTTAATAGACAAACAAATGGCAATTCATGAATAAAAAAAATTTACCTTAATTTTTTATCCATTATCCAACCCAATTTCAAAATATTTAAAAATAATTTATATATTTAGTGTATATTTAAATCAAAATATAAAAGAAATCTAGAGTAACTTGAGAAGATTAAGTGTCATTTTCAAAACTTAATTGGCAAAATGTTCACTAAATATGAATATCTCTTTCCTTTATTTTTTTTAGGACTTTGAAAAGTTCACAATTTTTAACAGTTTGAGATAATATTTTAAGTCTAATGAACTATATTTGGATTCCTTTTTCTTTTTCATGAAGTTTTAATTTTTTTAAGAAACTTTAGTCTGGTTTTTCTTTTTGGTCTATTTTGTTATTTCTACTCATTTTGCTTGCTTGGATCGTGTTTTTTTTTTTTTTTAAATTCATCATTTTCTTCGTGCTTTTTAATTTTTTTTTCCTTCAAATTCATCATTTTCTTCGTGCTTTTAAAAAAAAAATTCAAAAAATTTAATTTGTTATTAATTTTAAAATTTTATAATTGAACGTCATAATAATAACTTAAATTTTTTCATGCCGAATTTGAAATTTCATGATAATAAATATGTTCAAATACTGGGATAATTGTATGTATATTTAAGGCTTAAACTGAAACTATATTTCTTTAATAAAACTTGATAGATTCATTACAATATAGTTCTCAATCACTAGATAAAGAATAATATTAAAGACATTCATCAATACATCACATTCTTGGACTTAGATGGTATTTGGATGGGCTCAAAAACCGGTCAAATTTATTTTTAATTCCTTTTTAGCTTATGAAATTGTTTGGCAAATTGTAAAATAACTTAAAAAAAAGTTAAAATTGCTTAAAAAAAAGTTGAAAGTCAAAAGCAACACCCCCAACTTTTCTTTTTTAGCTTAAAAGTTATTATAGTTTGACCAACAAAATTACGTTTTTACCCTAAATATTTTTTCATAATCTCGAAAATACTTCTTCTCTTCTTTTTTCTCTCCCGCTTTTGCTTTACTTTCTTGTTACCCATTTGTGAAGAGCTTGTTGATGAAAAAATTCAATTTTTAATAGCTTGAAGGATATTTGAGATATTTTAATTAAAAAGTGCGCACTTTTGTGCCAAATACATCAACAATTTTTTTTTTCAGCCGGAGCACTTTTATCCATATATGTAACTATTTATTTTTAAAATAAGTTTCAGCACTTTAAAAAGTGCTTCTAAAATATTCTTTAAAAGCTATTTTTTTAGCTAATCCAAACGAAATCTTAATTACTTCATAACTTTAAAAAAAAGTGCGTAACTTAAATCTGAATGACATAATAATAAATATAGTACTACTACAATATTTGTAGATCCTTCGTAAACCAACTTTAACTAAGGTGAATCGATAGTCCATGTCACTTTCACAACTGAGCCATCTTTGAGGTTGTATGCAGACAGCGCTTGATCATTTTTCATTTCAATTGAATAGTGTTCAAGTTTGTAAAACAAATCATCACCAAAATTTGCTTTGATTATTTTCAACAGATCTTTCACTTTGTCTGTTTCTTTCATTGTCACATTGAACTCTGATGTTTCTGACTCCACCTTAATCTTGATCTTTTGTGGTTCATCCATGGCCACAATTGAGAATAAAAAAATTCAAATTGATATTTGATTAATTTTTGTGGTAGATTTATTTGATTTGATTGAAGAAATGACTAAATTTTGTAGCTTTTTATAGGAAAAAAAGTCACATGTATTGTGTTGCATGACATACATCTTGTATGAGATATAATGAATTGCATGATTAGTTTAAAAAAAATTATAACACATGAGGCACAACCAACAAAATATGTATTTGACTCATATGAATTTTTTTTTCTTTACTTTTTGTAATTTTGCAGGAAGAGATGAAAACATGTGACATAACTTATCTATATATTTGTTAATTTCTCTATACTATCTTAATTATTTAAATATCTATATATTTATTAATTTCTTAATAATCACATAATTTGAGATTTTAATTTTAATTTTTTTTGGTGAGTTTTAACTAGGAATTTGGAACATAAAAAACACTTGTTAATTTAGAACAGGAGAAAATAAAAGATGAAGTTGGAAACTTTTGGGATTTTTCACACATTCAATCATATTAATATTGTTTAAATCTTTTAAAATTATCATTTGATGAAATATGAATATCATTTGAGATTTTAAAACCAAATAATTTTAGTATCTTTTATAAAATGAACTAATTGAAAATATGTATGTTTTTATAGGTATTTTTATTATATATAACAGTAAAACAAGATTTATATGTTTAATATTATTGTTATTGTTTCAATCTATTTGTTTTATTTAACTTTTTAGTTTGTTTGAAAAAGTTGTTTTTAACTAGTTAATTAAGATTATAAAATTAAAATACATATTTATATATTTAATGTACTTTTAATTTAAGATGACGAGAATCAAAAGATATTGTATTCTATAATTATTCAGTTCTCAATTGTAAGCTAGCATTAGGCCATAGTTTTTGGCAAATTAAATTTGGATGAAGTTTCACCATACGTTTGGTATAAATTTCGAAGAAAATATTTGAGTTTTTTTATAAATAAATATATGATTTACACCCATAAATTTTAAAAACTATAAAAAAATATTCATAAGTTTGTATTATTATTTTATAAAATAATGAACATGAAAAGTCATGTTAATGCAAGCAATGAATATGAATTTGAAGAAAGAGGAAGAAAACATAAGAAAAGTATTATTGCTTCTTGTAATAAGAAGTCACTTTGGAGATCAAATTTGGATAAAAATTATATAAAATAGTTAAAAACTGCATAAATTTTATATGATGAACTAGGATTGAAATTCAGGTCAAAACTCTAACTGATGAGTATTTTTATAAAATATAAAAATTTGAGACAATTTTCAAAATTTCAATAATAGAATTTGGCCCAATTTTCTAGTATTTCGAAATTTGAATTGTTTGCCAAAAATATATCACGCTGGGAGAGTACCCTTGACGTGGTCGGCACTCGAAAATCATTAATGGCTCCCAAGCAAACACTTGGCCTGATCGCCAGTCCAAAATACAACGAAAGACTCACTCAACAATCGAGAGATAGTAAAGTGGGCAATCTCAAATCAAACTCAACAAGGAAATAGACTTTTAAGAAAAGAAAATCTCAAACAAACTCCAAATCAAACATTTCGTTTTAAAACACCAAGCCTCGAAATAGAGATGTCATCTCAAACTCTAGTTTATGAAGTCTCTATTTCTACTGTCTAGATGGTGCAAATGACAGGTTCATGGCTATCACAAATCAAAATAAAAGTACTAAACTCAAAAGAAAGGAAGACATAAGTTATATCCTCCAAATGCAGGGGAAGACATAAGTGATACTACATACTACACACAAGAGTTGGTTCCGTCCAATATGAGACATTCATAAGATTATACTTCTTAGCTGTGGTTGATGGCCATAAGCTAAAAGTATCCACAAGTAGTAGTATATTTGATGGTTGATTTGAGAAAGACCAATTTTCCAACAACCTCAACAACATGCAAATGAAAGTCATTCATAATAGATTTAATTTAAAGGCTTAAACACTTAAATTTGTCCTTATTTTTCACATAGACACCTAAACTAAGACAATTTTCTAATAGACACCTCGACTAGTCATAATTTAAACCCCATAAACATTTTTTTCATAGTTGACACTGTGCATGAGACTCACGTAAAAGTGGAGCATGAGAAGCTCTCATGCTCCACTTTTGGATAATCATGTTGCAGTTTCTAGCATTGGATAATCGGTATAGCCAACAACAGGATCTGATGTATAAAATGTCTCTCTATTATACTTGTTGAGAGGTGCATTTAGCTCGAATCGCTTTGGTAAATCTGGATTAGATATGAATAAACGTCCATACGCGACTAGATCAGCTCGATCTTCAACTACAGCTTTGTTACCATCTTCTCTGTCGTAACCACCCGCTACCATAAAAGTACCTTTAAATGCCTTCCTCATAGGTACAAGGGTTTCAGGACATTCAAATTTTTCCCCAAGTTTTTTCATCCTAGGCTCAACCACATGGCAATACGCAATGTCATACTTGTTCAACGACTCAACCATGTAAAGTCCCAAAGCACTTGGATTTGTATCTCCTGATTCATTGTAGTTTGCAAATGGGGAGATCCTTACACCAACTCGCTCAGATCCTATCTCATTTGCAACTGCTTCAACTACTTCTAGTGCAAATCTACACCGATTCTCTAAAGATCCTCCATATTCATCACTTCGATCGTTCACTTGGTCTTTCATAAACTGATCGATTAGATAGCCGTGAGCTCCATGGATCTCAACCCCATCAAATCCAGCTTCAATTGCATTTCTAGCAGCAACTCGAAAGTCATTAACAATTTGAGGAATTTCATCTGTTGTTAGCCGTCGTGGACGGGTATATCGTGATTCAACTACGTCACCGGAACGACTAACAGGTGTTAACACCTTGTCCGTACAGGAAATAGGATCCTGTCCATTAGGCTGAAAATCTGTAGAAATGAGTTGGTTTAGAAGCCTTGATTTTTTGAGATAATTACTGAGAAAAGAAAATTGACCCTATTCATCCCAAGTTTGTTGCTTTTTTTTACTCCAGCAAAAAATTATGGGATACTTTTTAAAAGAAAATTGACTCAATCCCTCGGATTTTTTTCTTTATAAAAACCAACAGACATGGTCAATTTTGAAGTGCAAAACTATAGTTGAAGATTATAAATAAAAACGATGAAAATATTTCATCAAAGAACACATTTGGTCAAATTTTGGAATTAATCAAAATCATAAAAAAACTAGGTTCAATTCCAAGTAGCTATAATATTTATGTATATTTCTGAAAACCAATGATGCACAGTCCACCAGGCTTTAAATTTGACCTAAATTTTAGTTATGTTAACTAATATTTGAGAAATCGACTCAAATGGATACATTTCACTGAGTTGATAAAATGTGTAAAAGCATATGAGAAAAGTTAGTTACCTCTGTGGGAAACTCTGCCTACATGCCAAATTTGGGAAAAGAAGATTCCTCCCTTAGCATGGACTGCATTCACAATTGGTTTCCAAGCCTCAACTTGCTCCTTTGTCCATATACCAGGTACATCTTTGTAGCCTATGCCAGTTTCAGAAATTACTGTGGCCTCTGATATTAGAAGACCACCTCTTGTGGTTCTTTGGGAGTAATAAGTGATAGCATGTGGCTGAGGAATATTGCCATAACATCTTGCCCTTGTTAATGGTGCCAACACAACTCTATGACATAACTGGAATTTTCCCATTTTATAAGGGCTCATTAGAGGGATCATCTGCTCTTCTTTCTCTTCAACAACTTTATTTTCCATTTTATGGCGACGATCTTAGAGAAAGCTTCCACAACGGACCCTTGTATATGAACTAATTGACTTTGAAAGCCAAAAAAAAATAAAAAAAATTCACGGCTTCAGAGATGCTTTTTGGGAAATCAACTTAAGGAAAATATTTTAGCTAGTTTTTCTCAAATTTCGGCTCAGCGAGGATAAAGTTGAATTTAAAGGGGAGATTAGGGTAATGTTTTTGGGGGGAAAACCCAGGGTTAAAATGGAAAATTGAGGGTGGATTGAATTTGAAATCCCAAAAATCCTCCCTGGAGGATAAGATTTCAGAAATTTTCAAAATTTATACCTAAAAAGTTCAAAATTTATACTTAAAAAATTATTCAGGCTTGAATAAATGTAAAATCTACGATCTACATCCTTATAGTAGAGTACTTCAACTTCACCATCAACATCAAGTCAAAGTTGGATTAAAAGACCTATACCTAAATCCTTTACAAAGTTCCTAACTTATTTCCAAACTACCCTTATCTTAAAAACAAACAACTTTTGATTGAGTTTTAGAGGTAGGTGAATCAATGCTTCTACAAAAGCTAATAATGAATATCAATTCAACCTAACACATTTACTAGAGCTGATTCAAGAATGAACATCAACTTGATTTTTTTGAATAGTCTCAAAACAAATAGTCTCAATCATCATCAAAAGCATACTCAACACTAATATTAAAAATGATATCTGTACTATAATCGAATATTTGCTAGAAGATCCTAAGTGATACTACACACTAAACACAAGAGTTGGTTCCATCCAATATGAGACATTCACAAGATTATACTTCTTACCTGTGGTTGATGGCCATAAGCTAAAAGTATCCACAAGTAGTAGTAGTAGTAGTATATTTGATGGTTGATTTGAGAAGACCAATTTTCCAACAACCTCAACAACATGGAAATCAAAGTCATTCATAATAGATTTAAATTAAAGGCTTAACTCATTCATAGACACCTAAACTTGTCCTCATTTTTCACTTAGACACCTAAACTAAGACAAGTTCCTAATAGACATCTCGACTAGTCATAATTTAAACCCCATAAACATTTTTTTCATAGTTGGCAATTTGTGTGTGGCACGTGTACTTAAGCACGGATGACCTGGACAAGTAGTCCAGTCATCCACAGCCGCGTATGCTCCACGTTGTCCATCTGCCACATCAAATTACAAAGGGGTCAAAATCCCCAAATCAAAAGTTCACTCTTCAAGAAATCCCATCCATTTTCTCTCTCCAGGTCCCCTCTGTCACCGGTGATTTTGAAGATGAAGTTACAGACTGTGCCGATCCATCTTGAAGTGTTTTCTTCGTGTAAGTTATGCCTATTTTTTACTTAATGTCGTGTAATCCTTCTTGATTAAGAAATTAAAATTCAAGAGTTTTATTTTTTTTAAATTTTGGGCTTCTTTTTTAGAGAATATTCCATCCCTACGTCACGGATTTCCCAAAAAAAAAATATTAGCATATTCCGTTACTTTAGCCTTCTCTATTTGATATTTTTCAGGGTTAACTAACAATTGACCATGGAGGAGGTCATATTTACGAATATCTGCCTTGGTGGAACTTTCTCCAAGGTACCTGTCCCTACTTATCTTGGTAACAGCATGCCAGCACTTAGGTATATAGATAAAGACTACTTTTCGAAATTTGAACTATTGTATTATACTAAAGAATTGGGGTATGTAAATGTTGCTGATTTTTATTGTCAAGATTTACAGACTAAAGAATTTGTCGTAATTGAATCTGGCCAATATCTAATAGACCTCATTAAAGACTTAAAACATAAGGACACATTTGAAGTATTTGTTGATCATGGTTTGGATGAACCATTAGTCAATAATGAGGGGCCAACTGGTTATGTTACTTCTAGTGTTGGTGTTGGTGAGGCTGTCAACCTAGGTGGAGAATTTGAGGCTAACGACACTGCAAAAGAGAATGAGGTTTACCTTCTAGAAGGAGAAGCAAAAAAGTTAGATATGATGAAGATTGTGAGGTGCCAATATTTGAGCTTGGAATGGTCTTTGAGTGTGTGAATCAGTTTAGGAAGGCAGATTATGCTGTAAAGTACATGAGGCAGTTAAAGTTAAGACCTAATGAAAGACATAGAGTGAGAGTGAAATACAAAAATTCCAATTGTAAGTGGTTGTTATATGCTTCCATTGATAGAGATTCAGGTGATTTCATTGTAAAGAACTATCATCTTGTTCACAAGTGTATACCATTAAACAAGAACAAGTTGTGTGATTCAAAGTTGATAGCAAGAAAGTTTAAGGATAGAATTGTATCTCAACGATATATAAGGATCTGAGAAATTCAAGATTTGGTAAGAAAAGAGTTGGGTCTTTATGTTGGTAAGACCGTGTGTTACAAGGCTAAACAGAAGGTTATGAAAGAAATCATGAGTGATTGGAATGTGGAATTTGCTAGATTATGTGACTATGCAGACATGATCAAGCAAACCAAATCCCGGAAGCTCTTGTTGGGTGAAAATTGATAAAGAAACTAAACCAGGAAAGAACCTTTTTGTTTACTTTTATGTGTGCTTTCATGCATTTAAGCAAGGATGGTTGGAGGGATGTAGGAAGATAATTGGGTTTGATGGTTATTTTCTGAAAGGTGCTTGTAAAAGTGAGCTATTAGTTGCAGTTGGAAAGAATGGGAATGATCAAATGTATCCCATTACTTGGGCAGTTGTGGATACTGAAACAAAACACTGTTGAAGTTGGTTCATACAGTATTTGATTGCAAATCTAAATGTAGGAATTGGTGAAGGTTTGACTGTAATGTCAGACATGCAAAAGGTACTGTTTATATTCTCTTATGTTTAGTTTTATTTTCAACTTTACTACTTTAATAATCTTACACTTTACATATTTTTATCGGGACTTGTTCCTGTCTTGATGGAGTTATTACAAAATGCTGAGAAGAGGATGTGTGCTAGACATATATGGAGTAACTGACACCAGACTTGCAAAGGAGAAGAAAGAAGGAAGCAATTCTGGAGATGTTCAAAGTCTAGCTTTGAAGTCAAGTTTAAATAAGAGGTTGAAGCAATATCTAAACTAGGTAAGAAGGAAATAATAGAGGACTTGCTACATTATGATCCCACTACTTGGTGCAGGGCATTTTTCAAGACTCATTCCAAATGTGATGTTGTAGAAACAACATGTGTGAGACTTTCAATTCCTGGATCTTAGCTGCTCCGCATAAATCAATTGTTTCCATGTTAGAGGGCATTAGGCATAAAATGATGAATAGGCATATAGATATGGTCAAGTTTGCTGAAACATGGATAACAAACATTACACCTATGGCAAGGAAAATACTAGAAGATAACAGGGAGTATTCTTTTAAGTGTAAAGTTCAATGGAATGGAGAGAATGATTTTGAAATTAGTGAGGGGGAATATTCATTTGTTGTTCACTTCGATAAGAAATATTGTGATACTAGATTGTGGATGTTGAGGGGTATTCCTTGCCCCTATGCTATTAGATTCCTGATCAATATGTAGAGCACTGGTATAGGAAAGAAACATTTCTCAAGGCTTATAGTAATTTCATCTAACCTATTCCCAATATGAGGATGTGACCTGAAACTACAAATCCATCAATAGAGCCTCCTAAAGCAAGAAAAATGCCAGGCCGGCCTAAAAAGAACAGGAGAAAGAGAAAGGATGAGCCCAAAAAATTTGGCAAAATTTCAAAAAAAGGAGTGAAGATGACCTGTTCCATATGCAAGAGATATGACCATAACAAATCTGTTTGTGCAACAAGAGTAAGTTATTCAAACAGTTTGAAAATTGATTAAAGTATATACCATATAACTATTTGTATATAATTTTGTTTGTATTATATAGTTTGGATAGGAAAAACACTTCTCAAGCTAGTTTAGTTTGTGGTGACACCACAACTCCACCAAAAGATACTCATACAGGAGTAAGTTATACATTTACTTTTACTTGCTAAATTACCTTGTTCCCCTTGCTAAATTACAATACCTTGTTCCTTATGCAGGAGCAGCTTTGGCCGGGTATTTTATGTATCGCGAATGGTACACATTAATCATTTATAATGATCAAGTGTGTGGACATTGAAACTCAATTTAACGATGTTTCGACTTGTATTCCTACTAATGCGATTTTCATTACTGATGGACGTATCTTGTTTGCCAACCTATTCAATTTCTACACCTATTCCTTCTAGTCGAGCCTCTTGGTCTGTCATTATAATTCTTATAGTTGCCATTTCACCTAAAATCTGCAACACTCATCGATAACTAGAATGGACATGTAGTCCAAGTCGATTGATGGAAATGTATGTTGATTTGCATCATTTGATCAACATAACCCCTCATACAGTGGTGGAAAGCATGTCTCGCAAAAGCGATGGTAGCTTTCAGGCAAGTGGGGCTTCGACACATGATCGTCGTGCCCATGTACCAAGCAGCAAGGGTGAGTATATAAGAAACTTTACTATTTATGCCTCCGTGCCAAACAAGTTGGTAGTAACAGGCTTGTTATATTTATTTTGCAACGCAGTTACTATAATTAACTTGTCTTGTAGGTACTTCCAGTGGTTGGAATCTTGACCAGACAAGACCTAAGGGCCTGCAACTTTTTGGATGTCTTCCCTCATCTGGGGAAGTCTAAGAGTAGCAAAAAGGGCACTGAACTATGCTTATCATTCTTTTGTAGATTTGCTTTCAATCATCCCTTCTTTTCTTCAAATATTTTAGGAAGAGATACAACAGAAGAAAACGACAGGAAGTGTAAGTCAACAGAAATGATTTATAAAAGCTATCGATAGTCAGTTATATAAAATTCAATCACATTTGATAGAAGGCTAAACGTTTGTTCTTCTGGGAAGAAACAAATGACTGTCATTATTATTCAAAATTCTTCATAAAATTTGAAGTAAAAGAATCGACAATACATCACATGAACAACTAACAGACAAAATTAACATAGTGCTCCCCACTCCATATAAAAACCAGCTACTCCGCCTTATCAAGTGCAAAATATTGAATTAATAAAGCAAAAATGTGTCTTATAACAGGAATACTAGAACTATTTGCGCAGTCAAAATTGCAGCAATGAAACTGAAGAACAGAGTATAAAAATGAAGAGGAGCTAGGCATGGAAGAAGCGGCCTGATTAGAAGGTGCACTTCCAGTAATAGTTGTGATCTTTATTTGCCTTTTATTTTGTTTAAATAGGTGAAAGCTAATGTATATTTTTCTTATATTATTAGCTTAAATTATTCATATTCACATAATTCTCTATCTCCATATTTGACTTCATATTTTTGAGTTTATGTTACATTTTGACCTGTTGGGTTATAAATTTGTCCCTAATCGGCACAATCTGCATGTGCTGAATCATTTCGGATTCAACCGGTTGGATCAAGTCAACAAACATGTCATGAACCAACTCGTTTAAACTTGGACAAGTTAAGCATTGCTAAAAAAATGATTTGATTTTGGTAGAAACAAGAGAAATCAAGTTGCAATTGACAAACCTAGTGTATCTCCATCTTTGAATGTCTGACAAGAAGCCCAGGCACTGAAATCAGTAGATTTATCCCATCCTTGGCTTCCACCAACAACGTGTTGGGAGACGTTGGGAAAATAAAAAAACCAGAATCGACAGGAAGAGAAATTGGAGATGGAGAGTTCCGTTTGCAATTTTAATGGTGGAGATAGAGATACAACGGTAACTTTAACATGGACAAAGAGCTTCGAGAGCTTCTCACGCTCTACTTTTGTGTGAGGCTCACGCACAGTGCCAACCAGGACAAAAATGTTTATGGAGTTTAAATTATGTGCTGGTTGAGGTGTCAATTAGAAACTTATTTTAGTTTAGGTGTCTAAGTGAAAAATATGGACAAGTTTAGGTGTCCATAAATGACTTAAGCTTAATTTAAAGTATTTGTGCATGGTACGTGTTGTGATAGAGCAAAATCTACGAAAAAACTATCATAAATGGACTTATTCATTAAAGGGACATAAGTATTAGCATTAAATAAGATGAAAACATGTTTATAGAATCCAAGTGCAGAAAAATGTCGTGGACGGGTATATCGTGATTCAACTACGTCACCAGAACGAATAACAGGTGTTAACACCTTGTCTGTACAGGAAATAGGATCCTGTCCATTAGGCTGAAAATCTGTAGAAATGAGTTGGTTTAGAAGCCTTATGTTTTGAGATAATCACTGAGAAAAGAATATTGACCCTATTCATCCCAAGTTTGTTGCTTTTTTTTTCCCTTATCGAGCAAAAAATTATGGAATACTTTTTAAAAGAAGGACATGGTCAGTTTTGAAGTGCAAAACTATAGTTGATGATTATAAATAAAAACGATGAAAATATTTTATTAAAGAATATGTCTGGTCAAATTTTGGAATTAATCAAAATCATAAAAAAACTAGGTTCAATTCCAAGTAGCTATAATATTTATGTATATTTTTGAAAACCAACGATGTACAGTCCACCAGTTTGGCATCGACTTTAAATTTGACCCAAATTTTAGTTGTGTTAACTAATATTTGAGTGATAATTTGAGAAATCGACCCAAATGGATATATTTCACTCAGTTGATAAAATGTGTAAAACCGTGAGAAAAGCTAGGTACCTCTGTGGGAAACTCTGTCTACATGCCAAATTTGGGAAAAGAAGATTCCTCCCTTAGCATGGACTGCATTCACCCGTTCCTATTCCGACCCACCCAATTTCCCCTGTTGACACCCGATTTTGACCGACCCTTAACGTACTTTACGTTTTTATTTATTAAAAGAAAATTTTGCGAAATTAAAATGATTTTATATATTTGTCACTTGTCTACAAAAAAAAAAATAAACAACAAACAATCGTTATTTCAATATTAGACGCATATCGTATTTATTTATAAACATCTTCTGAATCATATTATCCAAAACAACTTTCAAATACGTTTCATAAGAATTTTGGTAATTACGTGATTTATTTATACTTTACATTGGTTCGATTCGTGGTTTTAAATAAAATTTTATGTTAATCTAAGCTAAATCCTTAAAATCCCATGAACTCATTTCAATTATGGTCACTTATTTATAAGCTTTGCATTTTTAAAACCAAATTGAGCCAATTTATGGCTCAATTTTAAATTATGGCTAGTTTTTAAATCTGAATTACCAATTTATGGCCCAATTGTTAATATTTTACAATCTTGTGGCTAGTTTTTAAATTAGAATTACCAATTTACGGCTAATTTCTTAATTGTGGTTATTCTTTAAATCCGGGTTGCTCCAAACTCAACCCGGATCCGAATTCAACCCGAACCGACCCATGTTTAATTCTTAATACTCAAAACCCTAAAATCACTCCCCATTTCCCCCATTTTCAGCCGCCACAACTCCTCTCTCCCGCCACCACCACAGCAGCGCCGGCCCCGCCGGCAGCCACTCCTCTCCTCTCCAAAGCGACCCCTTTCTTCTCCTCTATCTCCTCTCTCTGCCGCCACAAAACAGCCAGCCATGGCGCGCCTCCCTCTCCTCTCCCTCTCTCCCGCGCCACCTCCCTTTCTTCTCCCTCTCTCCCCGCTGCCAACCATGGCAGCCCCGTCTCTCTCTCTCATCTTCTTCTCCTCCAGCCGCGGAAACAACCACCCGCGACCCCAAAGCAACCCCTTGCCGCCGTCGGAAAACAACCATCCAGACAGCCCCGCTGCTAGCTCCTCTCTCTCCCCCTGTTTGCCGGCGACCCCCCCTCGCTGCCACCAGCGGTCCCATGCAGCAAACTCCAACGAAGGCCCGGCAAATCAACAACTCCGGCCAAACCACATAGTTAGAAATACTTCAGAAACACTTAAATTCGGTTCGGTTTTATATTTTATTATCGCTTACTGTTTCTTGATTGCTGAAATTAGATGTTATGTGCATAAGTTTATCTCATTTACTTGTTTGGGTAGTTATTGGGTCTAATTCGTTGGTTCTATTGTCTCTAATGTTTAATTGCATGCTTTGTTGAGATTGCCTGATTTTTGTGAAACCATATGAGATTTAATTGTTATTTTGATGATATTCTCATTCCCTTAGTTGTAATCAACCAGATTTTTACTTGTCTTTTTATGAAAAGTTGCTCAATAATATGCAATACATATATTTGTTTACCTTTACTCAATCAACTCTGATTTGGTAAATTCTGCATCAATCTTCCGGATTGATTTATATTATTTTTGGGAATTTTTTGACTGAATATTTTCATTCATGGCAAGATTATTGATTTATGATTTATGGTAATAATCTTTCTTTTTGAACTAATTTATTTATGGTAATAATCTTCCTTTTTATGGATGGATTTATTGATTTATGGTAATTGTAATAATATTTTTGGAATTGATTTATTCTTACTCAATTAATTAATTTATGGTATATTCGGTTACCTTTTTTAATACGTGTCCTCTCTACTATTTAAAGAAGAAGTCTTTCACAACTCAAGACTTAGGGATTCTTTTGAAAATCAAGATAACAAAGAAAATCTCTTTAACTTTTCTCCCCCTCTTAGCCATTCCTTTTCTACGATAAGTTTCTCTTTGCAACACCTTCTGTCAAGTTGAACTGTAAGGTTTCACTCCTATCTGTTTTATACGTGATTAAACTCTTTATACTTTATCTTTTTTGGTACTGCTAGCTCTTTTAGTATCGCAGGTTATGATTTAAATTAAGGGTATGAAGAGTCGCCTAGGGAGGGGATGAACGTGGAAGGCCTTGGAAGAATTTGAATTTTTTTTTCGTTGTTGTAATTACCATTATTGTTTTTGCTTTTCTTTTTCTTTTCTCAGCCTTGTAATGATGACATAGTGGAATCGGGGTTATTATTTGTTGGGGGAGGGGAATTATGTGTTATTTTTCGCGACTTCACATAGGCAAACCAAACTTAGGATTAAAAGAAAAAGAGAATCATAAGAACACGTGATCAATAGTATTATTATTCGGTATGTCAAACATCACGCGTATATAACTCACTGTGTATCTTGTTTCTTATCAAAATCATATTTAGGGTCTTTCGCGTTTAGTAGTAATTACACCTATAGAATAGATTTATTGTCACATATTAGATAAAATCATGAAAATAAATTGTTATATTGTAGAATATGATGTTTGTTTATATTTGTATTTTGAGGGTTGTAGAATATCATGCCTATAGGTTTGAAATAAATAACCCTCCCTCTTCATAATGCTAGAAATCATGCTTCTATGTTACTAATGATCTTCTTTTTCCATATGTTATGTGGTTAGAAATAATGCCCATAGGTTTTTATAATGAAAATCATGTTCTAGGGTTAAATGCATCATAGGTTTGGAAATCATGTTTAGGACATTTGGTTAAGTAAAAAAAAAAAAAAAAAAAAACAATTATGATTATAAAATTTGTAAATTTCTTCTCTTTTGTGTTTAAATAATCATGCTTTTAAGATGTTGCAATTTTCATAGGATTTAATATTTTACAAAAGGAATTATGTCTATAGGGTAGTAATATGTTAGAAGCCATGCCAATAGGATTAACTTGTTTATATTTTCACATGTTATAGAATAGTTATGCCTACAAAAATAAGTCATCTAAAAGTTTTCATGTGCTTATATTTTTTATCCTATATATCATTAGTAATCATGCCTATAGGGTTTTTAATCTTTATGATATTTTCTGTTATTAGTAATTACTTCTATAGGATTTTTGATAAAGTATCTTTACAATATTTTCTTCTCTCACATCGGTAGAGTTATGCCTATAGGATTTTTCTCTTCTATTTTTTGTGGCATACACTTAGCTTTTTCTTAAAAATCTCTAATTCTCTATGCATTTTGAGGCTTGTATGAAACCCATTTGCTAAAATATTTGTATTGATTCTTCTATGACGCGTGGTCCTATAGGAAACCTGAGTATTTAGAACCTTACCAAAATAAGAGTCCAATGCCTCTTGGACATTAGGAGGGACGCTAGGCGTTTTAGGGGAACGCTAGGTTTCTCATCTTTTTGATAGTTCGCCTTTAAGTTAAATAATAAAATTAACTTAGGAGGGGTAGGGGTAAATAGGACCCTCGAAAAGGATGATTAAACTCGTGCTAAATAGGACAAACTCTGGTTTTGTCCTTTGGTTTAATTAAGCCATATGAAGCCTTTTCCGAAAAGCCGAGTAACTGATCCGAGAATTTAATAACTCAATCTGTTTAATTACTGTTCATTTATTATTTGTTTACTTGCTTACTTAGATTCAATTCCACGTACAAAAAAAATATAATTTAAATTGGTTTTCTTTCTTATATTTCTGTTGTTTTTTTTATTATTTGAAATAGATTAATTTATTTATCGCCTAGAATCAAATTTAGGAATTATAAATAAATAATAGACCCTATTTGTAAACCCCACATAAATACGAGACACGGTCGGGACCCGCCTTTGCGGACCTCGAAGGGTGCTTAACACCTTCCCTTCGAGGTAACTTGAGCCCGAACCCTTTTCTCTGGTTGACCTTTGACCCTTAGGCTAGAATGGTGTCCTAATGCACCCAATCATTAGGTGGCGACTCTAAAAAATGAAAATCCCAAAAGAGTCATTGCCACGACGTCGTCTAGGTTCCTATTTCTCCGCGAGGAAAAAATAGGGCGCGACAGAATGGCGACTCTGCTGGGGACACTAGGCTCTTACCATTACGTGTCCGACTTTTATGTGGGTTATTTTATCTCTACTAATGCTTTCTTAATTGCATGTTTTATTATGCTCCCCTTTTTATATCTCCCCTCCTTATCCCTCTAACATCTCCCTATCCCTCTAACATCCCCTCCTTATCCCTCTAACTCCCCTCCTTATCCCTCTAACACCCCCCTTCCTCTAACATCCCCCTAACATCCCCTCCTTATCCCTCTAACTCCCCTCCTTATCCCTCTAACACCCCCCTTCCTCTAACATCCCCCCTTATCCCGCTAACTCCCCTTCCTTACCCCCCTAACACCCCACTATCCCCCCTTCCCCTTTATTTAGTCTTGTTCCTTTCCCCTTTTATTTACTTAATTACTTGCTTAAATGTTATAACTGCTAATTGTTTATGCTTACATATAAACTGGCATTCCGCTCATACTTTCTCCCACTTGGGAACCTCTTTTTTTTTCTCTTTTCTCGTGATGTTGTGCCTTTGCGCTTCTCACAATCTCTTTTCAAACCAGTGTCTAGAGAGATGGCATAAGCGTGGTGTAAGCGGATAGTTTTGCTACCGTGGGACCACGCGCCTTCTCACATAGGATATCAAGTTTGTGTCTAAGCCCACTCTTATAGAAAACATAAGATAGAGCTTTATCCACCCCTAAAGTTAGAATCATGCATGCATAAGCCCTAGGTAGTTTGACCCCAAGGGGGTCAACCTACATAATAACAGCCACCCTGTTAGGTCTAGAGGGTCCAATCACCCTCCAAGACAAAATACTGCATATTATGTGTCTATGTGATTGTCGTAATTAATCCAAGCCTAATTATTGTCAAACTGGAGTTTTAGAACATGTTTTGTCTTTCTTGCATGCAGAACTGAAATGGACCTCCCAGACTTTCCTGACACTCAGATGGTGGCGGATGTCAATCCTAACCTTCGACGATGGTGGGAAAATATGAGGCAAGATTATGCTACAGAAATAGCCCGATTGGTGGGGGGATTGACTTTCCTCATCTATGTCCTCCCAGACCGACATCTTATCAAGGCCCTGCTGAAGTTATGGAACCCCATTAGAGCAGTCTTCAAATTTGAACACTTTGAGCTGACCCCAACTATCGAGGAAATCGGGGGTTTTACTGACCTGAAATATTTTGGGGGAAGCATGATTATACCTCACCGACAGACGCCAAACAGGTTCTTGAGAGCTTTAGGACTGAAGTACATGCCAGGAGTGATTACCTTGGATCACAATCGGGTTTCGATGGATTTTCTGTATTCCCGATTTGGACATCAAGACGGATACAGAAATTTTAGCGAAGACTTCTTGTGTTCAGCGGAAGCATGGGGAAAATATCGCGTAAATGCTTTTGCCATTGCATTATTGGGCACCCTAGTCTTCCCCAAAAAGGACGGAAAAATAGACACTTCCTTGGGTCATGTGGTTCAGGTATTAGCTAGAAAGCGAAGCAATGCAACTCTGGTGCCCATGATCGTCGCAGAGATAATGAGGGCATCCTCCAAGTGTGTCAGAGGTGGAACATTCTTTGAAGGATGCAACATGCTACTCCAATTATGGGCCATCGAACACTTCCATCAAAATAATATTCAAGGTGGGCTGCAGAACAAAATTCACAGTCATTCAAGAAGAATGGTAGGGTTTGTTGCTCCTAAAGGAACTGAGGAATGGTATGCTTTCTTGAGAGATTTTTCTGCTCTTCACGTTCAGTGGGTGTACCCCTGGTTAGACATATATCACGCCATGACAAGAGGAGAGGAATTGGGCTATCTTGAGCTCATTGGTCTGACTGGTGTCCAACCATATGCTCCACTGCGAGTCCTTCGACAGTTCGGGCAGATCCAAAGGGTTCCACCAACCGATGACATGAGGGCCTCCGAGTATGATTTTGGGCCAGGAGTCCCACAAGTTCGTGGCATAATGAGGAGGTGGGTGAGATCTATCGTCATCAGCATTTTCAGGCATGAGCCTCACATCACGCTAGAGTACTCCGAGTGGATTACAAGAGATGCTGAGGAGATGGATCACGACGACCACCATCCCTAGAGGGCTTTTTTTTTTTTTTTTTTTTTCTCTTTTAAAAGCTTGTTTCCCTCATTGTCCCTTAGGCTTATCTTTGTTTTTCTTCATTAAAAGTGTTGGATATTCTGGCTTTCCTTTTGTTTCATTACTTATTTAAGGAATAAAATAGTATGTTTTTATTATTTATTCATCTCTAACTCTAAAACTCCAACTAATAATCTAAGGCTTGGATTAATTATCGAGAATCACTTGCTTGTCGCGTTAGGCCTACCTCTGGCTCAATGAGGTCCCTTGCATTTTAGGACGATTATTTACATATTTACCATTATTATTACCCTAACCTCTAACAAGGCTTTGCTGGTTTTGTTGCTTTGTTTTCCCCTCCCTAGGTTGATCTGTGTGCGCACCCTGGCCTACCATACACGGTCGAAAGGTCCTCCGCCTACTCCTCCAAGTTTGAGTCATCAAAGAAGGGATAAAATGAATGACAATAATGCCATTGAGAGAGTGGAGTCTTCTGAAAGAGGGGTCCAACCGGATGATTTAACTCTAAGACTGGAAAGGAAAATTCAAGAGTTGGAGTGTGAAATGGCCAGCATGCGCAACTTGGCCAGACTATCCATTTCTCTCGGCACTCCTTTCGGAGAACACATGGATGACCCAGTCACTACAACTCAAACCACCCTCTCAAGTCACCCTCCACCAACTCATCCAACCCCCCAAAACCAGTCCAACCCCACTTATATACCCCCTTTAAGCAATCATCCAAACCCACATCAACTAAGCACTTATGAACCAACATGGTACCCACAAAATCCCACCTACATTCAAGATATTCCTCCCAAGTCCACTGCCAACATCTTAAAAGCCCATGCCTCTGGAACTCACACTCACAATCCTATATATGTCGAGACATCCCCTTTTGTCCACAACTACCATGAATCAGAATCCTCTCAAAAGGATATGTTGATTAAATCCCTAACTGAGAGATTGGATAGTCTGAGCAATCGAATGCGACATGTAGAAGAAAATAAAGGGGTAATTGGCTTGAGTTATGAAGATCTGTGCATGCACCCAGATGTCGAGTTACCAGAAGGATACAAACCTCCAAAATTTGAACTGTACAATGGTATTGGAGATCCTAGGGCTCATCTGCGCATGTATTGTGATAAACTGGTAGGAGTAGGTAAGAATGAAAAGATTAGAATGAAACTGTTCATCAGAAGCCTCACAGGGGAAGCTTTGACATGGTATATAGAACAAGACTCGCGAAAGTGGACAAGATGGGAGGATCTGGCTTCCAATTTCATGGATAGGTTTGGGTTCAACATCGAAAATGCACCAGACTGGTTCTATATTCAAAATCTGAAGAAGAAGCCAAGTGAGTCATTTCGAGATTACGCTATAAGATGGAGGTCTGAAGCTGCTAGAGCTAAACCTCCCATGGAGGAATCTCAAATGAAGGATTATTTTATTCGGGCCCAAGAACCTCAATATTATGATAGAATGATGCTTGTGGCAGAAAAGAGTTTCGTAGACATCATCAAATTAGGTGAAAGAATTGAGGAGGGTATAAAAAATGGCACAATTATCAATCTAGAGGCCTTACAAGCTACTAACAAAGCCTTGCAGTCCGGAGGTATGCCCGATATTCGAAAGAAGAAAGAGGTGGGTTCAGTCATGATGGCACATAGAGCCCCCACAAGACATCAAATCTGGGCTCCGCCACTTCCCCACTATCCTACGTCTTCATACACCGCACCTCCTCCCTTTTATCCACCACCTACCCCCTACCAAACTCCTCACACCCCATATCAATAACCTGCATACCCCGTTTATCATACCCAACCAGGATACTTTCAAACACCTCCACCTCCACCTCCTCAACGACCGAATTACAGAAATCGTCCTAACCTTGATAGAAAACCTACCAAAATCTACACTCCTCTGGCTGAACCCATAGCCCAACTCTACGAGAGGTTGAAAGAAGCTGGCTATATCACTCCTATTCCAGCTTTGAATCCGGACACTCAATCAAAATGGTATGATCCAAGTAAAGTTTGCTCATACCACTCAGGAATGAAGGGACACACAACTGATATGTGTCGAGCTTTGAAGGATAAGGTTCAAAATCTGATCGATACTAAGGTCATACATCTGAAGGACCCTACGCCAAACACATCCCACAATCCATTACCAAATCATCAGTGAGCATGTTGAAGTTCCATCTTAAGGTGCGCCATCTAAGGAAAGGGTTGCCTCGCTTGAGTTGCAGGAGAAAACATCTACATCAACAGAATAAACCAGGAATTTGGCCTCCTTCTATTAAGTGTTTTATTTAATGCTCTTTCATCCTTGTATTTGAAACTACGTTAGACCTGATTCCCATCTAAGAGGGATACGTAGGCGCTCCTTTGGAGTTCGGTCTTACCATAATAAAAATCTTATTCCCCCACTTGACCATGGACTGGGGCAGAATTTTTGAGAGGATCTCAAAAATTCTTTCGAAAGAAAGAATAAGTAGACAAGATACTGGGGCAGAATTTTTGAGAGGATCTCAAAAATTCCTTAGATTATTTTCTACAAACTGGGGCAGAAATTTTTGAGCAACTCTCAAAAATTTCTAACTGAAAACCGACAACGAGGACATCAAGACGAAAGGCGAGAGATCAATAAAAGGACGTGCGGGCTACAGATCAACCTCCCATTTTTTTTTCAAACTAATGATTTTTCTTTGAGTGTAGACTGGCATACATGCTCGGAAAGCCTCTTCGTATCATACAAAGCAATTGACGTTTTCTCACAATGGGCGAAGGTCAGATTATCTTATTTCCTTTTATATCAATCTACTTCTTGTTGCCTCCGAAATCGTACTTGGCCTACCGAAAAATACATTTTGCATTTGGCCTACTATTTGCATGAAATTACATTGGCCTACCGAAAAGTGCATTTTTGCATTGGCCTACTAAATTCGCATGAAATTACGTTTTGTATTGGCCTACTAAATTCGCATGAAATTACTTTTTCTACATAGGCCTACTAAAATTATATGAAATTACATTTCTACATTGGCATACCGAACATCGCATTCTTACATTGGCCTACCGAAAAGTGCATTTTTGCATTGGCCTACTAAATTCGCATGAAATTACTTTTTCTACATAGGCCTACTAAAATTATATGAGATTACATTGGCATACCGAACATTGCATTCTTACATTGGCCTACTGAAAAACGCATTCTTGCATTGGCCTACTAAATTCGCATAAAGTTACATTTTGCATGGCCTACTAAATTCACATGAAAGTTGCATTTTTGCATTGGCCTACTAAACTTACGTGAAATTGTAATTTTTTCTTTTACATTGGCCTACTGAAATTGCATTTTTCGCATTAGCCTACTTAAATAGCGTGGAATTATATTTTTACATTTGACCTACCGAAGATTGCATTTTCTGCATTGGCCTACTAAGCCTACTGAAAATCGCATATTTTGCATTGGCCTACTAAACTTACTGAAATTGCATTTTGCATCGGCCTGCTACAGTTACGCGAAATTGCATTTTTGCATCAAATGACATTTTTGAGAGAATGAGATTCGTATTTGGCCTACCAAGGATGCATTGAAAATTGCATGGCCTATTAAAACAACACTTTCGGCCTACTACGTTGCCTTATTTGAAAACTTTGCATGGCCTACTGAAATCGCATTTACAGTATAAAATAATTAAAAAAAAATTTATACGACCTTCTGAAACTACATCTTGCCTACTGAAATTGCATGGCCTCCTTTTGGAAATTTTACATTGGCCTGAAAAATCGCATGAAAATGGCATACCCTTAAGGCGTCATAGTCCAAAGGCATCATTTTCATAGCCTAAGGACATCATTTCATGGCCTGGGGATTTAATTTATGTTTATCATAATCCGAAGGTATCATCGTTCAAAGGCATCATCCTTCATGGCCTACGGACATCATCTCATGACCTGAGGATATAATTTACAATTAGCATGGCCCAAGACATCATAGCCTAAAACGTCATCCTTACCGTTTTATGGCAAATCTCATGGTCTAAATGGGAACTTGCATCATGTTTATGAATTTATTGCACTATTTAATACACATGTTCTAACCATTTTACCTAGTGTTTTAAAGGTTACAGATTTTGAATTTTATGGAGTTCTACATAGCATTCGGTTCGGATGCATGTCTCTCGCAATGAACCCCTGACATTTTTTCACATTCCGTACTATGCTTTGCTCTTACTCTTCTTCTACCATTCTAAACACATCAAGTATTTTAGTTTTCGTACTCCCGTACCCTCTTTCTCCGATAAAATTCCATCGGTCGGACAAAATCGGCTACTCCGTCAACTTTCTTTGCTCAACAATTCATCCTTCATTCCCGAGCAAAGAAGGGGCAGCTGTTGACACCCGATTTTGACCGACCCTTAACGTACTTTACGTTTTTATTTATTAAAAGAAAATTTTGCGAAATTAAAATGATTTTATATATTTGTCACTTGTCTACAAAAAAAAAAATAAACAACAAACAATCGTTATTTCAATATTAGACGCATATCGTATTTATTTATAAACATCTTCTGAATCATATTATCCAAAACAACTTTCAAATACGTTTCATAAGAATTTTGGTAATTACGTGATTTATACTTTACATTGGTTCGATTCGTGGTTTTAAATAAAATTTTATGTTAATCTAAGCTAAATCCTTAAAATCTCATGAACTCATTTCAATTATGGTCACTTATTTATAAGCTTTGCATTTTTAAAACCAAATTGAGCCAATTTATGGCTCAATTTTAAATTATGGCTAGTTTTTAAATCTGAATTACCAATTTATGGCCCAATTGTTAATATTTTACAATCTTGTGGCTAGTTTTTAAATTAGAATTACCAATTTACGGCTAATTTCTTAATTGTGGTTATTCTTTAAATCCGGGTTGCTCCAAACTCAACCCGGATCCGAATTCAACCCGAACCGACCCATGTTTAATTCTTAATACTCAAAACCCTAAAATCACTCCCCATTTCCCCCATTTTCAGCCGCCACAACTCCTCTCTCCCGCCACCACCACAGCAGCGCCGCCCCGCCGGCAGCCACTCCTCTCCTCTCCAAAGCGACCCCTTTCTTCTCCTCTATCTCCTCTCTCTGCCGCCACAAAACAGCCAGCCATGGCGCGCCTCCCTCTCCTCTCCCTCTCTCCCGCGCCACCTCCCTTTCTTCTCCCTCTCTCCCCGCTGCCAACCATGGCAGCCCCGTCTCTCTCTCTCATCTTCTTCTCCTCCAGCCGCGGAAACAACCACCCGCGACCCCAAAGCAACCCCTCGCCGCCGTCGGAAAACAACCATCCAGACAGCCCCGCTGCCAGCTCCTCTCTCTCCCCCTGTTTGCCGGCGACCCCCCCTCGCTGCCACCAGCGGTCCCATGCAGCAAACTCCAACGAAGGCCCGGCAAATCAACAACTCCGGCCAAACCACATAGTTAGAAATACTTCAGAAACACTTAAATTCGGTTCGGTTTTATATTTTATTATCGCTTACTGTTTCTTGATTGCTGAAATTAGATGTTATGTGCATAAGTTTATCTCATTTACTTGTTTGGGTAGTTATTGGGTCTAATTCGTTGGTTCTATTGTCTCTAATGTTTAATTGCATGCTTTGTTGAGATTGCCTGATTTTTGTGAAACCATATGAGATTTAATTGTTATTTTGATGATATTCTCATTCCCTTAGTTGTAATCAACCAGATTTTTACTTGTCTTTTTATGAAAAGTTGCTCAATAATATGCAATACATATATTTGTTTACCTTTACTCAATCAACTCTGATTTGGTAAATTCTGCATCAATCTTCCGGATTGATTTATATTATTTTTGGGAATTTTTTGACTGAATATTTTCATTCATGGCAAGATTATTGATTTATGATTTATGGTAATAATCTTTCTTTTTGAACTAATTTATTTATGGTAATAATCTTCCTTTTTATGGATGGATTTATTGATTTATGGTAATTGTAATAATATTTTTGGAATTGATTTATTCTTACTCAATTAATTAATTTATGGTATATTCGGTTACCTTTTTTAATACGTGTCCTCTCTACTATTTAAAGAAGAAGTCTTTCACAACTCAAGACTTAGGGATTCTTTTGAAAATCAAGATAACAAAGAAAATCTCTTTAACTTTTCTCCCCCTCTTAGCCATTCCTTTTCTACGATAAGTTTCTCTTTGCAACACCTTCTGTCAAGTTGAACTGTAAGGTTTCACTCCTATCTGTTTTATACGTGATTAAACTCTTTATACTTTATCTTTTTTGGTACTGCTAGCTCTTTTAGTATCGCAGGTTATGATTTAAATTAAGGGTATGAAGAGTCGCCTAGGGAGGGGATGAACGTGGAAGGCCTTGGAAGAATTTGAATTTTTTTTTCGTTGTTGTAATTACCATTATTGTTTTTGCTTTTCTTTTTCTTTTCTCAGCCTTGTAATGATGACATAGTGGAATCGGGGTTATTATTTGTTGGGGGAGGGGAATTATGTGTTATTTTTCGCGACTTCACATAGGCAAACCAAACTTAGGATTAAAAGAAAAAGAGAATCATAAGAACACGTGATCAATAGTATTATTATTCGGTATGTCAAACATCACGCGTATATAACTCACTGTGTATCTTGTTTCTTATCAAAATCATATTTAGGGTCTTTCGCGTTTAGTAGTAATTACACCTATAGAATAGATTTATTGTCACATATTAGATAAAATCATGAAAATAAATTGTTATATTGTAGAATATGATGTTTGTTTATATTTGTATTTTGAGGGTTGTAGAATATCATGCCTATAGGTTTGAAATAAATAACCCTCCCTCTTCATAATGCTAGAAATCATGCTTCTATGTTACTAATGATCTTCTTTTTCCATATGTTATGTGGTTAGAAATAATGCCCATAGGTTTTTATAATGAAAATCATGTTCTAGGGTTAAATGCATCATAGGTTTGGAAATCATGTTTAGGACATTTGGTTAAGTAAAAAAAAAAAAAAAAAAAACAATTATGATTATAAAATTTGTAAATTTCTTCTCTTTTGTGTTTAAATAATCATGCTTTTAAGATGTTGCAATTTTCATAGGATTTAATATTTTACAAAAGGAATTATGTCTATAGGGTAGTAATATGTTAGAAGCCATGCCAATAGGATTAACTTGTTTATATTTTCACATGTTATAGAATAGTTATGCCTACAAAAATAAGTCATCTAAAAGTTTTCATGTGCTTATATTTTTTATCCTATATATCATTAGTAATCATGCCTATAGGGTTTTTAATCTTTATGATATTTTCTGTTATTAGTAATTACTTCTATAGGATTTTTGATAAAGTATCTTTACAATATTTTCTTCTCTCACATCGGTAGAGTTATGCCTATAGGATTTTTCTCTTCTATTTTTTGTGGCATACACTTAGCTTTTTCTTAAAAATCTCTAATTCTCTATGCATTTTGAGGCTTGTATGAAACCCATTTGCTAAAATATTTGTATTGATTCTTCTATGACGCGTGGTCCTATAGGAAACCTGAGTATTTAGAACCTTACCAAAATAAGAGTCCAATGCCTCTTGGACATTAGGAGGGACGCTAGGCGTTTTAGGGGAACGCTAGGTTTCTCATCTTTTTGATAGTTCGCCTTTAAGTTAAATAATAAAATTAACTTAGGAGGGGTAGGGGTAAATAGGACCCTCGAAAAGGATGATTAAACTCGTGCTAAATAGGACAAACTCTGGTTTTGTCCTTTGGTTTAATTAAGCCATATGAAGCCTTTTCCGAAAAGCCGAGTAACTGATCCGAGAATTTAATAACTCAATCTGTTTAATTACTGTTCATTTATTATTTGTTTACTTGCTTACTTAGATTCAATTCCACGTACAAAAAAAATATAATTTAAATTGGTTTTCTTTCTTATATTTCTGTTGTTTTTTTTATTATTTGAAATAGATTAATTTATTTATCGCCTAGAATCAAATTTACCCTATTTGTAAACCCCACATAAATACGAGACACGGTCGGGACCCGCCTTTGCGGACCTCGAAGGGTGCTTAACACCTTCCCTTCGAGGTAACTTGAGCCCGAACCCTTTTCTCTGGTTGACCTTTGACCCTTAGGCTAGAATGATGTCCTAATGCACCCAATCATTAGGTGGCGACTCTAAAAAATGAAAATCCCAAAAGAGTCATTGCCACGACGTCGTCTAGGTTCCTATTTCTCCGCGAGGAAAAAATAGGGCGCGACATCCCCCACCCCCAAAACATAAAAATTAATTTTTTTAAAATATTTTTAAAATCTCAAATTGTTACTCCACCCTACGCCCCCCCTCCCCCCAGGCCCTGTTGACATCCAATTTTTACATCGAGTTTTGAATTTTAATAATTTGAAATAATTAGTTTTTGAAAATGCAATTTTTTTTTTCAAATCAAGTTCACTTTTATTTTCAAGAATTGTTATTTTTCAATTAATTCAATTATTTCAAGTCGTTAATTCTTGAAAGCTTTTCGATTAATTTGGATTGATTTATCTTGTAACCAAATTAGTCATTTGAATTCAATTTGATTACATTTAATTAGTCACAATTGCAATTGAAGTGATTAATTTTTAAATCAAATTTTCATTAACCCATTCTTTCAATTTTAATTTCAATCCTAAAGCCCTACCCAAAATCCGAGCCCAACCTAAAATTCCCTATAGCCGGCCCAATCTATTTTTCATTAAACATATACACATACATACATATATACTCTTACACGCCCCTTTCTTTCGCTTCATCTTCTTTCCCTCTCACCCACACTCTCACGCTCCCTCTTTCTTCTTCAGCGACCTCTCGACACCCCAACGTTCCTCGACAGCCATAACAAATCTGTACCTACGTGGCTTCCTCTTAGTCTCTCTAGTACGAATCCGTGCGAAGAGAATCTGTAGGTGTCTCAATCACACCATCGACGGCGGATTTTTGGGATTTCAAATTCAATCCACCCCCATTTCCCGTTTTAACCCTGGGTTTCCCCCCCAAAACGTTACCCTAATCTCCCCTGCAAATTCAACCTTATCCTCACTGATTTGGATTTGGGAGAGAGCCAAAATTCGCGAAAAACTAGCTAGAATGTTTTCCTTAAGTCGATTTCCCAGAAAGCATCTCTGAAGCTGTGAATTTTGTTCTTTTTTGCTTTCAAAGTCGATTAGTTCATATACAAGGGTCCCTTGTGGAAGCTTTCTCTGAGATCGTCACCATAAAATGGAAAATAAAGTTGTTGAAGAGAAAGAAGAGCAGATGATCCCTCTAATGAGCCCTTATAAAATGGGAAAATTCGAGTTATGTCATAGAGTTGTGTTGGCACCATTAACAAGGCTAAGATGTTATGGCAATATTCCTCAGCCACATGCTATCACTTATTACTCACAAAGAACCACAAAAGGTGGTCTTCTAATAGCAGAGGCCACAGTAATTTCTGAAACCGGCATAGGTTACAAAGATGTACCTGGTATATGGACAAAGGAGCAAGTTGAGGCTTGGAAACCAATTGTGAATGCAGTCCATGCTAAAGGAGGAATCTTCTTCTCTCAAATTTGGCATGTCGGCAGAGTTTCCCACAGAGGTAACTAACATTTCTCATCTGCTTTAACACATTTTATCAACTGAGTGAAATATATTCATTTGGGTTGATTTCTCAAATATTAGTTAACACAACTAAAATTTGGGTCAAATTTAAAGCCGATGCCAAACTGTGCATCATTGGGGTTTTCAATTGCATCATTGGTTTTCAAAAATATACATAAATATTATAGCTACTTGTTTTTTTATGATTTTAATTAATTTCAAAATTTGATAGACGTGTTCTTGGATGAAATATTTTTATCCTTTGTATAAAGAAGAAAAAATCTGAGGGATTCTGCCAGTTTTCTTTTAAAAAGTATTCCATAATTTTTTGCTCGAGAAAAAAAAAAAGCAACAAACTTCCGATGATGAATAGGGTCAATATTCTTTTCTCAGTGATTATCTTAAAACATCAAGGCTTCTAAACCAACTCATTTCTACAGATTTTCAGCCTAATGGACAGGATCCTATTTCCTGTACAGACAAGGTGTTAACACCTGTTATTCGTTCTGGTGACGTAGTTGAAACACGATATACCCGTCCACGACGGCTAACAACAAATGAAATTCCTCAAATTGTTAACGACTTTCGAGTTGCTAATAGAAATGCAATTGAAGCTGGATTTGATGGGGTTGAGATCCATGGAGCTCACGGCTATCTAATAGATCAATTTATGAAAGACCAAGTGAATGATCGAAGTGATGAATACGGAGGATCTTTAGAGAATCGATGTAGATTTGCACTAGAAGTAGTTGAAGCAGTTGCAAATGAGATAGGATCTGAGCGAGTTGGTGTAAGGATCTCCCCATTTGCAAACTACAATGAATCAGGAGATACAAATCCAAGTGCTTTGGGACTTTACATGGTTGAATCTTTGAACAAGTATGACATTGCGTATTGCCATGTGGTTGAGCCTAGGATGAAAACACCTTGGGAAAAATTTGAATGTCCTGAAACCCTTGTACCTATGAGGAAGGCATTTAAAGGTACTTTTATGGTAGCGGGTGGTTATGACAGAGAAGATGGTAACAAAGCTGTAGTTGAAGATCGAGCTGATCTAGTCGCATATGGACGTTTATTCATATCTAATCCAGATTTACCAAAGCGATTTGAGCTAAATGCACCTCTCAACAAGTATAATAGAGAGACATTTTATACATCAGATCCTGTTGTTGGCTATACCGATTATCCAATGCTAGAAACCGCAACATGATGCGGAGACAAATACTTTTACATAGATAAAGTGATTTGTTAAGAAAGACCACCAACACTTTTCTGCACTTGAATTCTATAAGCATGTTTTCATCTTGTTTAATGCTAATACTTGTGTCCCTTTAATGAATAAATCCATTAATGATGGTTTTCGTAAATTTTGATCGATCACTTAACGTACCATGCACGAATACTTTAAATTAAATCTATTATGAATGACTTTGAGTTCCATGTTGATGAGCTTTTTTGAGAAATTGATTTGATCCGCTCAAATCAATCAACAAATATACTAATTGTGGATAGTATGTAGTATCAAATGTGACCTTCTATGGCAAATATTCAATTATAGTATAGATATCATTTTAATCATTTTTCCCTTTCTTTTTCGTAGAAGAATAGTAACAAGTTATATTGATCAAGCACCTTAACTCTAAGGGTGTGTTTGGTATGGAGGAGAATGTTTTCCCCGTTTTTCATGTTTGGTTGGCTTAAATGTTTTGAAAAATATTTTCCAACGAAAATGACTTCCTTCCAAAAATTAAGTAAAACATTTTCCAAAACTCTTATCCAATTTCAAATTGATTTTTTTATCCCATCCATTACACGACCACCCTCTGCCCAAAAAAATTATTATATTATGAAATAAAATAAGATTAAAAAAAAATTGAAAAAAATTCATAGTGAAAATTTTATTTTTTCACCCATTCCTATTCCAACCCACCCAATTCCCCCACCCCCACCCCCTCCCCCCAAAAAATAAAAATTAATTTCTAATTTTTTTAATATTTTGAAAATCTCAAAGTTTTACTCCACCCTACGCTCCCTCCCCCACCCCCACCCCGGGCCCTATTGACATCTAATTTTTACCCTCCACTGTATAAATTAATCATCGAGTTTTTAATTTTAACAATTTGAAATAATTAGTTTTTGAAAATGCAAAAAATATTTTTTTTTCAAATCAAGTTCACTTTTATTTTCAAGAATTGTTATTTTGCAATTAATTCAATTATTTCAGGTCATTAATTCTTGAAAGCTTTTCGATTAATTTGTATTGATTCATCTTGTAATCAAATTAGTCAATTGAATTCGATTTGATTACATTTTATTGGTCACAATTGCAATTGAAGTGGTTATTTTTTAAATCAATTTTCCCTTAACCCATTCTTTCAATTTTAATTTCAATCCTAAAGCCCTACCCGAAATCCGAGCCCAACCCAAAATTCCCTATACCCGGCCCAATCTATTTTTCATTAAACATATACACATACAAGTAGTGTCATGTTTTGTTGTAAAGATCTTGATTATGTAATGATTTCGTATAACCTATTTAACAAGTGTAGTGTTTTAGTCGATTTCAAGCTCTTTTTTTTTTTAGTTAAGTAAGGATTCAAAAGATCATTTTTTATGGTTTCATACTTTAACAGTCACGTCTTCAATACTAGTTTATATTTCTGATGAAACGACCTCAAATCCATGAAATTAGTTATGTCTTTTATTCAGTTTTGGTTCAGACTGTTGTAACGCTTCAAAATAGATCATTCTTTCACGGATTCATGTTTTAACAGCCACGCCACAACCAAAAATAATAAGAAAGGAAGTTGCCAATTTATTCGAATCTAACAAGATAAAAAAGTATTATTATTAAATTACTTGGGTAAAATTGTAAAATATTGTCTTAGGTTGTTATTATATTTTTTAGCATTTGAAAAAGAGAAAGAAGTTAAAAGTCAATGAAGGAAGAGAATTCTACTTGGCTACTACTTACTCTTAAACACACAAAAGATAGTTACTTATCTATAAAGCATCATATCACATTCTGGAAAATGTTATATTCACATAATTTTCAATAAGAAAATGTTGCTCATTTGTGAGTTTTCTCGCAAAAGAATCCAAAAATTCTAAAGTGGAGTTGGACCAATGTTTGAGACTATCTTATGTTATTATTCGGGATGTTCAGGGGGTCGATTTGAATTTATTATTGATTAAAATCAAAATCAAACCAATTTAATTCGTTTTTTAAATTCTCAAAATCAAACCGATTCAATTACAATATACATTTATCGATTTGGTTGTTATCGATTTCAATTTAGTTTGGTTCGGTTATTCGGTTATTAACCATATACAAAAATAAAAATAATGATACATTTAAAATGAAGAAAAAGTGACAACAATCTATTTAAAATAATAATAAAAAAAAAGTTAGAACGGTTATAGAACTTTCAATCACTAAATTTACTGTGAAAAAAGTTTCAAAATTCACCATTTTGGCTTAAGAGAAAGAGATACTGACATTTTTAGTCCCACCAAGAATTGTCATATATATGAAATCAACAAGATAAATATTCTCATCTTGATCATTTACGGTTTCATAAGTAGATTGAAAAATAAAAATATATTTTTATAAATAATGTAATGCGTATGTATAATTATAAAATATATGAATATAATTTGTCGATTCAGTTTGGTTATTTTGTCAGTTTTTCAAAATAAATCTAAACCCTAACCAAACACTATCCGTTTTGAAAAAAGTAAAACCAAATTCAAATAAAATCAATTTTGTTCGATTTTTCAATTTAAATCGATTTTTATCTAAATCATGAACCTCCCTAATTATTGTTATATATTTTTTGGCGGTTGGAAAAGATAAAGGAATTAAAAGTCAAACAAGAATCCACATCAATCAAGGAAGAAAATTCTACTTGGCTATTATTTACTCTCCTTTCTTCTTCAAAAGACTCGAACAAAAGAAAAGATAGTTACTCATCTATAAAAAGCATCACATCACATTGTGTAAAATGTAATATTCACATAATTTTCAACAAGAAAATGTTACTCATCTATGATTTTCTAGTCTAGCAAGAGAAGCCTGAAATTCTAAAATTATTGAAAAAAAATTTGCCACATAAATAACATATTCCATCTAAACAAAAATTAAATAAATTATTAATATTATTTAAAAGTTAAAGATTAAAGTATTAATATTCTCCTAAAAAAATATTTTTTTTAAAAAAATTATGATATTTCCATTCTATCCACCCTCGTAACCCTCTACCCCCAAAAATCCTCTCCCCCATTTATTTTTTTAAGTCTCTTTATAAAATATTTTTTAAAAATTCAAACTTTACCTCCTCATTGGCTCCTTCTAAAAAAAATTTTATTTTTTGAAATAAATAAAATTCTATCCCAATCCTATCTAACCTTTGCTCTTAATTTATTTTTATCCTTTTTATACTTTTTCATCTTTTAAAGTCATATAAAGATTCCACAAAGATCCACATCAATCAAGGAAGAGAGTTCTACTTGGCTACTAAGAAGGACTCAAATACAAGAAAGGCTAGTTACTCATCTATAAAGCATCACATCGCATTATGAAAAAAGGTTATTCACATAATTTTCAACAAGAAAATATTACTCATCTACGAGTTTTTCAAAAAAAAAGAAGCCTGAAATTCTAAAGTGAAGATGAACCAGTGTTTGAAAATATTCAAAAAATCAATGTTGATAATGAAGTTGAAGTACTATACTATAAGGGGTGTAGATCATTTTTTTTACATTCATTCAAGCCTCAATCATTTTTTAGATATGAATTTTGAGTCTTTCACGTTTTGTTAATAGTTGTTTCCTTCAAATTAACTAAAGTGAAATTAAAAGAGAAATCAAGTTTATCCTTATTGCATCATTATGAGCATCATGATAATACAATGTTTTGCTCATATTGCTAGAGTCATCCAATACCTTGCTGGGGTAAGAGACGAATCTGAACTTATGAATTATGTAGTTAATGGGGTTGGAGTTATTTAAACTCGTACCACATCGAGTGCTCAATACGACTCTCAAAATAATTTATTATGCTCATCTCAAATATCTAAAAAGAGGAAAGGGAAAATTACATAACTAAGCTAATATCCAATAGTTAATTATGATATATAACTAATATTTAATTTAATTACAAATAATGGTTATACAAACCTTTTCTTTCCTCTTTTATACAAACTAAAACTATTCTCTCTCATCTTACTCATAATCTAATCCCTAAAAATCTTTCAATTCCCTTAAATCTCTCAACAAAATCAACATTCAAATTTCGAAATTTTCTGATTTTATTTCCTAATCCTTTACACCCAAAATCAAGTTAACCTTTATTAGTTTATTTTTTTGTATCTTTCGCAAGTTTCTTTAGGTATTTATATTTTTCCGTCATAATCTTTGACTGTTTCAGTGTAATCACAACCATGGATGAACCATTTCCATCAAAGAGGGTTACTAGAGGTATACATTTGCATGCAATAAAAACTTACTTCCTCCATCTTTTTCCATGGGTTTAACTCAAGATTTCGGAGAAAGTACAACTTTTGTCGTGAAATTTCAAGCCCGTTGTGAAAAATTAATTAAGTGAAGAAATTCGATTGAAGTTTTGCACTAGCCCCATTAGATTGTGAAAAATAACGCAAAATCAAATTAAAAAGAAGCAAACAAAAAAAAAAAAAAAAAAGAGGAGGAGGAGGTACTTTGTATAATTCAATTTTTATTGTAAATTCTCTACTTTTTTGAGATTGGATATCATATTAGTAGATTCACTTGTATATCGATTAGTTTGTATCAGCATAGATATACATGACACTTTGTTTGTACTAAAAAAAAATACAATTTATATTTATTTTTATGTAACTTCTTTAGTTGTATACATTTAATTATTTATGTATAATTAGGGTAATTGTATACTATAATTTATATTTTTTTATACTTTGTATAAATGAATACAAATTTATCTATAATCGTTGTTTATATAATTATTTTTATACATATTAATGATTTCTCAAATTTCGTATATCCTTGGTTATACAAGCTCGTTAAGTTGCTTTATTGACAACTTTGTATATATAAAGAGTTGAATTTATCCTCAAAAAAGGCCCCTCACATGCAGTGATTTACAAATGTTAGTATAATGGATGCTATATACACAAATTAATTGTTGATAACGATACAAATATTTATAAATATAAATACAAAGATAATTATATAACCTATAATTAGACCAATACATATACAATTATTCATAAATAAGAAAATATACGCAATTTATGTTTTTTAATAATTTCATTAGTTGTATACATTTAATTATTTTTCTATAATTTGAGTAATTGTCTCCTCTAATTTATATTTTTTATGTACTTTGTATAAATGAATACAAAATTATCTATAACCTTTGTATATATAATTGTTTTATATATATTAATGATTTCTCAAATTTTGTATATTTTTTGTTATACAAGTTTGTTAAGTTGTTCTATACATAGCTTTATATGTAGAGAGAACTGCAATTTATCTTCAAAGAATACTTCTAATATGCAGTGATATGCGAATTTAATATAATGGATGCTAAACACATAAATTAATTGTTGAAAAAGGTACAATTATTCACAAATACAAACACATAATTAGACTGCACATGAACTCAACATTCAAATCAATATATACAAAAAAAAAAAAATACATATATGAATTTACAAGATTATTTCGACAATATATAATTCAACCAAGTTAATATGTAACGATGAAAATGAAATTAAATAAATTTCTTACACGTTTTTATATACTTTGGGAGGAACTAAAATTTATTCTATTAGGTGATTTTTGATAAACCATAAATTACAGTAACTATAATTAAGAACCATAAATTAAGGGTTTTAGGCACAAATTAAGGGTTTTGAGAAAGTCACTTTAGACCAGGAGTTCTAATAAAATACAACAACCATAAATTAAGGGATTGTTTCCATTTTAAAAAATCAAATTTATATCCTTTCATTAGTTGTTTCAATATGGAATTTGTATAAAATGATTCCATTTAGGCAAAATATACAAATAGTGAGCCATGGTCATAGTTATGAAATGTAATTAGCTAAATTGTAGCTATTTTGGCCTATTAAGTTTCAGCAGTAAGCTATTTATGAAAATTCTCAAATGTTTCTTTAAAACTTTGGGCTTAGCCCTGCTTTAGCTTTTCTTAACTATCTCTTCTTAAGTCAGTCTCAAAATAATTCTTTAACTCAAACTGTGCTTAACTTCTCAAATACTTGTAGTAATTTAGCCATTTTTTAATGCAACTAAAGCATGATAATGAAATGATTCTCAAACTCATCTAGGTTTTTTGTAAATGAAGTAATACTTCAAGAATCTAAAGAGATATACATGAAATTATTAGCATAATCATAATGCAATATAAAGAATTTCATGATAAAGTTCTAGAATTTCTCCATAAGATCATAAGAATGAAATTGAATTGACTCTTGACTAGAATTCATGATAAGAAATATAGATTAGGCATGAAAATAAGATTTTAGATGGCCTTACATATCTGGGCATGAGATTTTTTTTGAAGAATTTAAGAGATTTTCTCAAACCCCAGCTCTTCTCTTTTTTCCCCTAATTGCTTTTCTCTGAATTGCATGAATGAAAAAGAATGAGCGTAAGTTACTGATTTCAGGGCGAAAATGACGGAGTTTGGTCTAAGATGGGTGGGGGAAAAGACTAAAATGTCCTTACTTTTAAAACTAAATGTCAAGTACCGTGATGGAGCAAGTCCGTGACGTGGACTTGTCCCATTTCAGTTCATTTTTTTTACGAAAAAACGTAAAATGCGTCCAGAACCTGTTTTTCTATAAATAAGGCATAAATCACATTCATTGAATGTGTTTTATGTATATTTTTGTAAATTGCACTTGTCAAGTGCGTTTTATGAATAAAACTCAAAAATGAACTATGACGGTTGCAAACCTGTCGCATAACTTTCTGGTTTTGCAATTTTGCTCCAAAAAAAATCTTTTGACCTGGTTAGCCTAAAATTCAATAAAAACTATTTTTCCACATAATTTTTCGCTCTAACCGATATTCTGGCCCAGAATTTGCCAAAAAAATTGGAATGATACATTATTTGAGTAATCTTTTATCTACGAGTATTTTTGTAATTTCTAAGGTGTAACAACTAGATTGTTATGTGATCATTAAAATATTAATAAATATATAGATATTTAAATAATGAAGATAGTATGGAGAAATTTAAAATACATAGATATTTAATGTCACATATTTCATCTCATCCTGCAAAAAAACAAAGAGTAAAGAAAAAATCTTCATATGAGTGAAATACATCTTTTTGTTGTGCCTCACCGTTATAATTTTACAAAAACTAATCATGCAATTCATTATATTGCCCACACAAGATGTATGTCATGACTCATGCAACATGATACATGTGACATTTTTTCCTGTAAGAAAGCTACAAAATTTAGTCATTTCTTCAATCAAATCAAATTAGTCTACCAGAAAAACTAATCAAACAACAATCAATTTGAATTGATTTTTTTAAAGTTTTCCCAATTGTGGTGATGGCTGAACCACAACAGATCAAGATTAAGGTGAAACATTAGAGTTCAATGTGATAATGAAAGAGACAGATAAAGTAAAGGATATGCTGAAAATAATTAAAGTCAATTTTGATGATAATTTGTTTTACAAACTTGAACACCATTCAATTGAAATGAAAAGTGATCAAGTCTTGTCTGCGTACAACCTCAAAGATGGTTTAGTTGTTAAAGTAATATGGTTTGTCGATTGACCTTAGTTAAATACATTAATACTACATTATTGCCACCTCCAAATGGGTCCAACAATGTTCGATTGCAAACACTGAACGGAAAACTAAAAATATTTAAGTATAGTACTTTTTAAAAGTGATGAAGTCAGTCCAATATTATAGTGTATTGATGAATATCTTTATTATCCTTATATTAGTAACTATCGGTTAGAACCAATATTGTAATAAATCTATCAATTTTTGTAATTAACTATGTTTTAAGCTTCAAGTAAAAATACAATTGTCATTCATTTTTTATCGTGAAATTTCAAATTTCACATGCAAAGTTTTAGGACATTATCATAGGGTATACTTGCAAAATTTAATATTTCATGACAATGACGATTATTTTTTAATTTTTGCACTTACACAAATTTTAAAAGTAAATTTTTTAAAAATCAGATGATGTGAGGAGCAAATTTCAATCTATCCCTACTCTTTACAATTTTACAAAATTCCCTTTAAATATGTCTATAAATTTGCTTGTGCTAGTGGAATCAAATGTGTCTTTCATTTTTTTCATTACAAATTTGGAGTAAATTGTAATATTGGCCTTAACGAAGATCAATAATTAATATTGCATGCAATTGCATCTACATTGATGAATATTTCAAGTCCCTTGGTTGAGTTTCATTAAGTCTAAGATTCCATAACCCCCATTACCAAAAACAATGCAAAATTGATGGACAAGAAATTGATGAACATGGTTGAACTTAAAAAATCATGAAAAATCAATCATGTTTATCGTTTTTTTTAAATAAATTCTTTTATAGAGAATCGACAGGTAAGATTGATTTTTCAGTGGTAAAATTCCACCTATCCTTCTACATTTTATGTTCTAGAAATAAATTACAAATCGAGAAGAGCAATTCAAAATAGAACAAAAACAAAATACAAGGAATAAACAAAATATATTCACACCGTTTAGAATAAATAAAAAATGATTTCATCGTTATTTTGTTTATAAGTTATTTTCAAACTTGAAAATTTGTCGCAAACAAACATTAAAATCAAGAAACTTGTGAAAAATGAAGTAAAGTGAGGAAATGTATGATTATTTTGTTTCCCTACAATTTCTCAATAAACGTGTGTAAAAAATAAAATAAAAGTGAGAAATTCTTGATTAATTGCATAATTTTTCCAAAATGTGCATAATTTTTCCAAAATAGAACATTTACTTGAGACAATTTTTTCCACCAATTGAGACTATTTTCCAACATATGGGACACCACCTCAAATTTTGGAACTTTGTTTGCTTGGACCAATAAAAAAGTACTCATTCATTCATTTGTACTTGTTTTGTTTTTTTACAATTTTATATATTTTTAAAAAATAATATGATTATTTATCATAATATTCATATTAATAAATATATATTTTGATCTTAAAAATTAATTTGGGGAATAAGTATTAATGTTAAGAATATAACAAAAATATAATAATTATCTTTTCTTAGCATGTTATTAAATATGGCAAATAAAAATGAACGTTTACTATGACAATACAAGACAAATAAATATAAACATAGAAGGTATATTGAAAAAATCAAATAGTCAAAGAAGTTTAATTATCACCGTCATGCTCACAAACTTATCATGATATTTTTTTTGGCTTCACACGTATATTGATAACATCTTAAATTTGTTGCTAAAATTTATGTAGACACTTAGATTATAGTTTGTTTAACTGAATATTTGAACATGTATTAAAATGTTTCAACCAGATACTTTCAATGCAAATTTTTAAAAACTTTTTAAACATACTTTCAGATATCTATTATTTAAATAAGTTGTGCCACATCCTTAATTAATTATATATATCTTATCATGTTTATAAGTAGGGTGGTGTATCGGTCAGTTCAGTACGATTTATGTATTATTGATTCGAATTTATCAAATAATTTTTAGGAAATATCATTAATAGCCTAAACTTGAAACTTAATATGGTTAAATAGTTATATTTTACATAATTACATGGCATAACCTTGGCTATGTGACCTGGAAGGGAGGAGATAAGCGAGCGAGATTGAGTAAGATCGAGAGAGGGAGGAGAGAGACAAATTGTATATGTATATTTGTCAAATTGTATGTGTATATTTGTAAATAATTATATTTGTGTAACTAATATACATATGTATTTGTATATTTGGCAAGCGATATTGGGAGAGGAAGGAGAGAGGCGAGCGAGATCGAGAGAGAAAGGAAGAGGCGAGCGAGAGAGGTAGAGAGTGGAGAGAGGCGAATCGTATATGTACATTTGTCGAATTGACTATGTATATCTATCAAAATAAATGTGTATACGCAGCTGGTATACATATGTAATTGTATATCTGACAAGGAATTGCAGAGAGAGGCGAGAGAGAGGAAGAGAGGAGAGAGAAAATAGCAACAAAATCCTAATCGTGGCTATAAATTGCAATTTTTCAAACTATAGTAATATAATGTAAATGCATATCATATGTTTGCCTAATTACGTAATTTATCAATTTTTTATTTCTAAATATATTAAGTTAATAACCAAATTAATAAAATATTCTTTTATTAGTTATCGATTTATCGATTTTTATCCTTTATGATTTGACTTCCAATTTGTTCAATAAAAAAGTGCTCATAAAACAATAATATATGATTTATTCAATAATATATCAAGAAGATACATGTTCTTATGTGGGAAAAATCCTAAAAAAAGCCAGCATTTGTTCTTCTAATGTGACTTCTACTACAATGATTGCAGATCACTGTGCAAATCGAAGACATACAGGGCATGTGGAAGAGCTGTGCATGGAGGGCCAGAGGCAAGACAAGTAGAGTAGTTATATGGTCAATTTTGGTTGCAACAGTATACTTCCTCACTTGTCACGGAGTTTAAGAGAATCAAGAAAATTTTTCAATCTTGTGATCCTAAATAAAAGTTATGTCAAATGGACAAAATACTCTTTAATCTTGTGGAATTTTTTTTGAAAAAAAGATAAGCTCGGTGCACTAAAGTTTCCGCTATGCGCAGGATCCGAGAAAGGGCTCGACCACAAGGGTCTATTGTACGCAGTCTTACCTTGCATTTCTGCCAGAGCTATTTCCAAGGCTTGAACCGACGACTAAAGTTTTGCAAAAAAAAAATAAAAAATAAATCATTCTTTTTTAAACGGAGAAAATATCATATATGAACAGCGGCAAATGAGGCACTTTCGAAAAAATATGTCCCCAGCCCACCAAAAATCTTGAAGCAGATAAAAATGGAAACAAAGTACAGAATTGTGAAGTTAATACAGAGGAAACGTATCTATAAAGATAAGGGGTGGGTTGAAGATATAATGAAGAGAGAAATTATATAGGCACAGCTTTTAATTTGAATTTTGTTTTAAGATTGTGAATGGCTGTAAGAATGATCATAGGAGACGATTAATTTTTTGTTGTGTTTATTAATAATATGGGGATAGTTCGATAAAAAAATAATTTGGCGCAATATGATAATAATGTAATTTTATGAAATGTTCATAAAATAAAAATAATAATAAGTAATAAGAAAATAACTATACAAGTGAAATATAAATAAAGAGTTTGTTTTTGTGAATTCAAAATTATTGTGAAGTGTGAATCGAAAGATAAAGGGCAAGGATAGCTACTAAGTAAGTTAGTGATACTAATATTTAAGATTTATATAAAGATAAAGAAGTAAATTACTATGAATTTAATGAGTTGTCCAGTTACTCAATGATTCAATATTAAAAAAATCAAAATTGAATCGATAACTTTATAATTTTTTTAAAAAATCATTAAAAATTGATGAACACTACTTATATTTAGTGGTGAAATAACATTATAGTTACGAGTTTGATAAATTTAATAATTTTTTATATTTTATTTAATATATATAGTTATTTTATATAAAAAGATTGTAATTCCGAAGTTTTAAATTAAAATTATAATTTTCATCAACTTATATTAAATTTAAATTTATGTCGGAAAATTTACTTGAGAATAGAACATTTTCTAATAAATTTGTATCGTTCACAGGATTCAAATTTAAAAAATACTTACCGCTCTTTAATAATTATTATTGGTCCTGTTAAAAAAAAATTTATTTATTTTCTCAGGAACTTGGACACCATAGAACATAAAATCATGTCTTGCTACTTGGATAACACAAAGACGATGCACCTGATCAAAACGATAGCATTTATTTATTTATTTATTTTGGATACGACAACAACATAATCAGTTGAATTTTATAAGTGATGTCTGGGGAGGGTAGAAATATATGCAGACCTTCCCACTATCTCGTATAGAAATAGAGAAGTTGTTTCCTGGAATTTATTTTATTTATTTATTTTGGATATTTGGTTCAATTCCTGATTACAGGATTTTGATTATTCCATTACCAAAATTTTCATAAATTACACTAACTTTTTAAAAAGAAATCTAATGCTTACATATCGCACTTAAAATCAAAAGGTATGCCATTTATCTTGCTTTTGTACTCAGAATCTATTAATTCCTTCGTATTAATTGTAATCACAGGTTAGGTCATTTTGAGAATGAATTTCTTTTTTTCTTAACATTTTCTTTTCATAAATTTAATTGAGAATTTTGAATTATTCGACAACTATGAGTCTGTGATTATTTAATTGAGGGATAATTTTAAAAAATTAATTTAATTAATGGATTGAATTGATAATTTATTTAATCTTCTGCATTATTTGTCCCATTAAAATAAACTAGTGAAATTTATTAATTTTAATACTTAATTAATTTTTTTTTTTTAAAAAAAAAGAGAAAAACATTAAATGGAGAAATGCCCATTTTTGTAAAGGATTTAAAAAGGGGGCTGAAACCCTATTCAGAAAAGGAAGAAAAGAAAGAGACAAGAAAGTGCGCAAACAGAGACTGAAAAGCGCAGAAAGAAAAGAAGAGAAAGAGACAAGAAATTGCGCAAACAGAGACTGGAAAGCACAGAAAGAAAAGAAAAGAAAAGAAAGGGTAAAAGAAGGGAAAAGGGAAGAGTGTTGAAATTTTCATCCCAAAATGTTAAAGTAATTATAAATAGAATTTTAGGATAGAAACATCTATAATTTACTTTTAAATCAAGAAAATATATCTTTAAGATTCTTAGAATTTTTTTTTGATTTGAGGTTAAATAACGATTTATTTTATCTGAAATTTGGGTATGAGTTTATTCTGTTATGGATAAACATAATCTAAGAAAAAATTCATATTGAAATTGGAGGTTCGAGGTGTCTTATTGACCTGATTTTTTAACCAAAAATAAATATAGCAATATGGGTGTCATTGAATTTAAATTCTAACAGATTTTAATCATGCGAAAGCATTACAATAATCCTAAGTTTCGAAGTGATTATTTGATTAATGAGGCAGGTGGATTCTCAACTTTGTTAAGTTTATAAAATTTCGTATTTCTTTATAGCATGTGTTTAAGAGTAATGAAACTTAGTGGTGGATTGAAATTATTCATATTGAATAATACTCTTGATGAAAAAGGGGAAACAAAAGAAAACTTTGATTATATATTGATGTATGTGATATATTGAGAATAATTTTAAAATGTTTATTCATTTACTGCTTGATGTTACATCATGATTGTATTGCGGTGAATTGTGTATTGCATTGAAAAATATTATCATTTCTTTATTATTTGTGTAAACATGCCTATTTGCATTGGTTCTGAGACAAGGTTGTGACAAACATTATGTGAATCGAAGACAAATGAGAATTAAAGAGGATGTATCATTTCGAGGGACGTGTCGCACACAACAACATACATTATAATTCGAGAGTCGTGTCGCACGATCACGATGGATACATAGTAAGTATCCTATGAGTCTCCAACTGAGAGACAACAACATAACGAGTGTGTATCGCTAGATTAGATATGTATATCTATGCTTGACATTGCGTTTCATTACATTGCATATCCCTATCATTTGTGGACTTATGAATGTCTTTTTGTGGAACTTGTGCTTGATGAACTTGCTCCCATATGTTGTTGATTTATAATGGTTGGTGTGTTGTTATTGAGCTATATACTATGTGAATTATGATTGTTAGGTTGTGTTGATTTTCATGCAGATTGTAGCTGTAGAAGATTGGAGTGTTAGGAGTACCCATATTCTATACTACTTGACTTTGTATTTAGAAGTTCGCTTATTCTTTGCTTCTACATTTGTGTAGGTTATGAGCTCGAATCTTCGTAATACTCTCTCTTCTCTTCTTATTCGAGATTTTCTGTGGAGATTAGTGTGGTTGGTATTAGTCATCTCAAGGAACCCTCCTTCTTCTATTTATAATCTTGTTCTACTTCAGAGACAACACTATTTGAGACTTGTATTTTTCTTTCAAATTTATTGTAATACATTAGAAGCTTGTGCACGTGACAAACATGTTTTTGGGGGTTTTGATTTAGTTGACTTATTATCCACATTATTATTCGTTGTTACACTTTCATTTTTACCATCCTTCTACACTTCATTGTTATAATTAATTTTTATGCTTACTTCTTTTGGTGGAATAAAATGAGTGTCATCATGTTCAATATTTGGATCGTCACATTAATGCTTTGATTAATTTATTCCATTTGTTGAAATGAAATATCTCGATTTGATCGGTATTTGGTTTGAACTTATATGATTTACCAAAAAATGAGAAATCGAATTAAAGTTCAAAAGAGTCAAATTGTACCAAAACCAAAAAACAGAGTCAATTCGATTAAGTTTGATTTTTTTCGAATTCTGCAGTACTTATTCTAATTTCAATATTATATTATATTATATTATATTATATTATATTATATTATATTATATTATATTATATTATATTATATTATATTATATTATATTATATTATATTATATTATATTATATTATATTATATTATATTATATTATATTATATTATATTATATTATATTATATTATATTATATTATATTATATATATAACCTAAAAGTACATAGGGAATCAAAGAACCAAAATCAAAGAATAGATTTAATTCGATTCAATCTAATTTTTTGATATTCAGGTGCATCCCTAAATCAAAAAGATAACCTAAAAATTATAGAGTGCATGCACTTATAATACTTGCAGAACATTCAAAATTACTTCCCTAACAACTTGTAATTGGGATACAAAGGGTAAAGGACGATTGTATCCTTATTACAAGTCTACAATAATCTCTCTTTAATCAAGTAGATTCCATAAGTCAACATCAAATGAAAAGTCATCCCAATCATCACTTTGTTTTTGGTGCATGGAATTGCTAGCTTCACCATTAATTAATGGTGGTGATATTTCCTCATGCAACGATGTTGTTGATGTTTTTTCATAATTAGTTACAGCTCCTTCATGTTCGAATTCGTTGCAATTTTCCAGTAAATTTGCCCACCATTGAACTCCATCTTCTTTAGACGACGATGTTGTGTCTCCTGTTGTCTTGTCACAGATATTTATTACAATTTTTTTGCAGTGGTTGTCATTTTTGTCTATTGTGTTTGTGATCATACTTTTATTGTTGCTCCAATGAGAAATTCCCTTCTTCCTAAGGCTTGAGAAGTTTCGAGGTTGAGGTCTTATTATTTCATTCTTACTAATGGCTATGCACTTACTGTTTATCTTTTGAGCAGCAATAGTATTTAACTTCTTTTGAAAGTGAGTATTCCAGTAATTCTTCACATCATTCGCGGTCCTTCCTGGAAGTCTACCAGCAATAAGTGACCACCTATACAAAAATAATAACACAAACTTTTAAATGATATGATTATGCATATATAATATAGTATCGTGCATGTCGCGCAAGCGGACATGTTAAAGAGATGGTGAAATAATTATGTAATAAAAGTTGTATTGTAAATCTCTAACACCATGAAACTTGCCTGTTGCCTAGAAGCTTATGAAGCCTCATGATGAGATCTATTTCATCAGGAGCGAAGTCACCTCTTTTGATATGCGGCCTTAGATAATTCAGCCACCTCAGTCTACAACTTTTTCGGCATCTATTCAGACCTGGTCGAGTTTCACAATAAGAAAGTAATATAAACTTTTGAAACTCAAAAAATCATGTAGCGATATATAAATGAGGTTATTAAGACTAAAATCAACATATTTAAGACAGACTAAAAAGAAAGGAGAAAGTAATACTATATATTACCAGCTCTAGCAGGGACAAGATGCCACTTTCCTTCACCATACTTTTGAATACATTTTCTCAAGAGACAATCTTCTTCTTCAGTCCATGAACCTTTCCTCACTCCCAAAGACGTACACATTATAGGAGGATTATTCATTTTATTTTATAATATATAGTTTATTCCAAGTCATATTTTACTACATTTTCAGTGTATCTATATATACACAGAGTGAAAACCCTTTTGACGTACGTGGAAGGAAATTTAACCACGTAGGTTGCCTTTCACAAAGAGACACTTGTTATAAATTGTGGTCTCATTTTCAACACAAACATCCAAATTAGCCCATGTCCACCTAATAAACTATCCTGCTACCCTTGCCCGTACCCTTTTTTGTTTCCAAATAAAAAATTAATATAATTAAATAATAAAAATTTTATTTAATTATAATTTAACAATGAATTAAAAGAAAAATTATTTAATTAGAAATTAGCTTGAGATTATTAATATATTTCATGGCTATTTATATTTTCTAATAGTAGTGATGACACTTTTAAGTTTTAATCTTTTTCTTTTGAATTTTTTTTTCATATCATGACGTGACTATATTTAATTGGGCTTTGATCAATTATGATGTTGCTTATTAATTGTCAGCCACGAAAAACATCTGCACTTATAAGATAAGATACAAGGTATGTCATCCTGATAATTTAAACTATTTATAATATCCCGATATTATTAACCATCTCATATTTTATGTTATTTTTCAAGAGAAAATTTAGATAATTTAATAGGATTAAATAAATACTTGATGCACTAGTTAATTTTATTTTATATAAATATAGAATATACTTTACTGAAAAAATCTTTAAAAATTGAGAAAAACTGAAAAATCCTAAAAAATTTAAGGCTGAGAAACCCAGCTTTTACTATTTTATTTGATTTATAGTTTTAAAAATTTAACACAAATAATTTGATTTTTTATTTAAGATATTCGAATCAATTTATTTCATGTACACTCAAACTAATAATAAATATTTTTCCACCATGAATTATTGAGAAATTTGTGTTATAAAATATGATTTTCTCAGTATTTCTCACTGACTCAACTCACTAAAAAAAGCATAATATTGAAAATCGATTCTCACTGAAATATTAGAAAGCTTCCTAATTTTTTCATGTAAAAATGTTATTATTATTTTTTCTTTTCTCACCACTTCAAATAAAATGTGGGCATCTCAAAGCCAAAACAAACAAGCAAAGCTTGTCACACCCCTATTTTTTTCCTGCGTGTATTTTGGAAAATAGAGTTTTTTAAAGTGACATTTCGAAAAAGGGATTATTTTTTTGTTCAGATTCGCCACTTGAAATCGAGTTTTGGTGTTCCAAGTCACCTTTTTTATCCCTAAACAAAAGAAAAGGTCTCTTTAATTTTTTGTCTGCGAAAATAAAGATCGGGTAAGGAATTCTGTTGACCGAGGGGAAGGTGTTAGGCACCCCTCGAGTTTCGTGATTTTAGCACGGTTGCATTATTGACAAATTTATGGCTTAACATAATTTTGAATAAATTATATTTATGAGTTTTACAAAAAATGTCATTTACCCCCATCTTTGATTTATTTTAAACTCGTTTAAGACTGTCTTAAAAAAATGTCATTTACATAGCAGTTCAACATATCAAGATTCTGCTTCCCAACTTTAATTCAGGAAACACGTATTTAAGAATAGTCTACTAACTTTCTTCTGGAGAGGCATCGGCAACTCAATTGAGATTTCAATTTCAAGTCTCAAACTAAAACATCAAGATTAGATTTTGAGATCAAGGTGCTCGCTAGAAGAAGGCGAGGTGATTAATGAAGATCCAAAAGAAGACTTGAAAGAAAGAGAGAGACAAAAAAGTAGAATAAATAAGATACTATATTGTTTCTGTTAACTTTAAAGAGAAGCAACAATTGAGACGAAAGGGAAGAAGGAGGGGAGAGGATTTGAGAAAAAATGGAACCTTCTTATTTCTTCTTACTCTTCTTCTTTTTATTCCTGTTGTTACATATATATATAGATAGATAGATAGATAGATACATTGGCAGCTAATATACAACTGTCAATGTAACTAATTCATAACTATCCTTTAACTACTTTATTACCTTTAACTAACTATGATTAGTGTTGGTTATTTTGCTAATTGCATTAACTTGTTTCTCTCTTCTCAACACTCCCCCTCAAGCTGATGGCTTGAACAGGTTTTTCAGTCCTAGCTTATTCAGCAGGTACTCATGTGTTGCCCTGCCTAGTCCTATAGTGAGTATATCAGCTAATTGCTCCTTGGTTGATACATGATTAGTTTTGAGCATGCCTTGACTGATCTTTTCTCTCACAAAATGGCAGTCGATGTCAATATGCTTTGTCATTTCATGGAAGAAGGGATTTGCTGCAACCTGAATTGCAGCTTTGCTGTCACACATCAGCTTAATTGGTTGCTGAACTTGGACTCCCAACTCCTTGAGCAATCCTGTCAGCCAGATGATTTATGCAGTGCAGGTAGCCATACTTCTAAATTCATCTTTTGCTGAGCTTTTGGATATGGTGTCTTGTTTCTTGGACTTCCAAGACACTAGAGCTCCACCAAGCTTTACAATGTACCCAGTCACTGACATCCTGGTCTCTACACATGCTCCTCAGTTAGAATCACAAAAGGCTTGTAGTTGATTTGAACTTCTGGCAGGCATAAACAGTCCTAAACCAGGTGTTCCTTTGATGTATCTTACAACTCTCAATGCAACATTCATATATGACCTCTTGGGCTTGTGCATGTATTGGCTTAACATCTGGACTACAAAGGCTATATCGGGTCTGGTCATGGTAAGGTATAGCAGCCTTCCCACCAGTCTTTGATAAGCTGTAGGATCACTGATTTCCTCATCTTCTTTTGCCTCTTTATTTGGAACATATTTGTCATATTCTACTGATGTTAGCTTCTGATTTATCTCAATAGGTGTTGTAGCAGGTTTTGCTCCACTCAAACCAGTTTCTGACACCAATTCTAGTGCATATTTTCTTTGACACATTACTATTCCTTCCCGTGATCTGGACACTTCAATTCATAGGAAGAATTTCAACTCTCCAAGGTCTTTCATCTTGATTTTTTTCTGTAAGTCTTTCCTGGCCTCTTCTATAAGTTCTTGGCTGCTCCCAATAACTAGTAGGTCATCAACATATACCAGAATCATCACTAACTCTTTGTCAACTGATTTTGTGAAGAGTGAATAATCATAGTGGCTTTGAGTAAACCCCATGTGTAAGAGAGCATCTGCTAGCTTCCTATTCCATTGTCTAGGGGCTTGTTCTAGACCATAAAGTGACTTGTGAAGTTTGCAGACCTTCTGATTCTCCCTCTATCTTGCAAACCCTTCCGGAATAATCATGTATACTTCTTCAAGCAGGTCACCATTAAGGAATGCATTATGAACATCTTGATAGATGGACCAGTGGCAAGAAGCAACAAGAGCAACCAAGGTCCTGACAGTCACCATCTTAGCAACAGGAGAAAAGGTTTCAGATAGACCAGCCTTTTGGCTATATCCCTGAGCCACCAGTCTAGCCTTATACCTTTTAATTGCTCCTGAGGCTTGATACTTCACTTTGCACACCTACTTGCAACCAATGGATATTTTACCAGGTGGAAGATCAACTATAGACCAATTTTTGTTTTCTTCCAAAGCAGCAATTTCAGACTGCATTGCCTGAACCCAGGCTGGATCTTAAGAAGCTTGATGAAAGGAGGTTGGTTCTGTAATAGTGGGTGACATCATAAGAATTTGGCTCCTACACCGAACGTAGGTCTCATATAGTCCTATCAGGAACTCTAGCAGTCTTTGAAAGCCAAAATGTTTGGCATAATTTCTGGATTCAGAACAATTAAAGCCAGGGCAGCGCATGAGTGCATCAAACTCATCCCATAAATTTCTCATCCTAGAAAAATACTCAGCTACAGACATAGTTCCCTGAACTAAAGTTACAATCTCTCTGTGTAAGTAGAAAATCCTAGATCCATTCACATTGTCAAATCTTTCCTTCAAATCTAACCATACTTTATGAGCATTCGAGGCATATATGATACTGCTTAGCGATCTTTTCCAACTGAGTTCATAATCCATGATGGAACCACGACATTGACCTTCTCCCACTGCTCATGCAATGAATTCTCGAACTTGTCCTTGGTATGTCTTCCATTGATGAAGCCTAATTTACTTTTTCCAAGCAGACCTAGAGTCATAGATCTACTCCATAGAGCATAATTTTTAGAACCTACTAGTTGAATCGAGACCAGAGAGCTACCTGGAGTGTCATTTGGATGAAGATATAGCGGATGATTGTGATCTATCTCACTTCTACTGCGATTTCTCGAAGCAGACGAGCTTGAAGCTACAGGTACTCCTTCTCCAGCCATTCTTCTACTCGCATTAGCTTGACCTAGCTAAATTGCAGCTTCTCAAAGCTTGAAATTGACGCTGGATCGTCACTCTAATACTATATATATATATATATATGTGTATATATATATATATATATATATATATATATATATATATATATATACACACACACACACACACACATTGGCATTTAATGTACAACTGTCAATGTAACTAATTCATAACTACCCTTTAACCACTTTATTACCTTTAACTAACTATGGTTAGTGTTGGTTATTTAGCTAATTGCATCAGCTTGTTTCAATGTAATAATAAAAATCATGAACTGGAATCTCGGTGGAAAAGACTCAACTCTCTAATCCATCCATCCATCCATCTTTGCACCCATTTGAACTACACCTAACCTGATTCTCTCATAACCTGAGATATATAGGCTACCCGAAGCCAGGGCTTAGTCACTCTTAGTTTCTCTTTATTTTTCTACCTTTTAGTAATGGTTAGGCAAAAAATTAGGCACATTCACTTCTTTGCTTGAAAACTCTTCATGTTCAAGCAAAGAGGGACATTCTGTTAGCACCCAATTTTTTTATCAAACCTAAGATATCTACCTTTTAGTATTTAAATTTTGAATCTAAATTAAATATTTTTATTTTTCTCTTATCTATAATAACTTTATTTGAAAACTACAAAAATAGAGTTACATTTTAGTGTAAGTTTTGTTTTAAAGAAGAGAAAATTTCTAAAAAATATATGTTTTCTTTTACTTTCGATTATAATAAATAATTTAGTATTGTTAGTATTTTCTTAATTATATCTTAGTTTTTAGTTAGTTAACTTTTCTATATATTTTTTAATTTAAAATAGTTTTCTAACATTTTTATATTTTTTTTTTCAAAACAAAAACAAAAACAAATCAAACTAAAAGAAAAGAAAACCTAAACTACCTAAGCCACTAACCCCATTTATCCAACCAATTCCAAACTCCCATTCATGTTTCCCCACCTTTCTTCACTTCAAAACCCCAATACACTACAACATATATATACACCAAAAACTCCTTCACATATACACACCAACAATATACTACACACACATACATATACATGACCAAAAGTCAAGAAAAAAAGATTACTACATTTCTTTTTCACACACACTTCATACACACAAGAAAAAAAACCTGCACAAAACCATAAAAAGAAAATCTCAAAAACACCACTAGAGAAAAACAAAAGTTGAGTTCGAGGTTCACTTTCGTGATTTCGGATTCGTGGCTCTTAGTCTTGGTCATTTTCTTCTCGTGAATTAATATTCACCAAAGGTAATATTTAATTTGTATTGTATGATTTGGAGTCACAATTGTATAAGACATGTTCTAATGCTACAAATTTGCTCAAATTTTATGTCTATTTAATTTTGACATTATATTATTGAAGTATGTTTGAATTGTTAAGCTTTGAGTAAAATTGGCATATTATGAGATTAATTCTATTTATGTGTTTATTTCATGTTTAAACAACACATAGTTTATTTCATGTTTAAGTAAATTCATTATCTAAATTTCTATTTTTATTCATATTCATTTTTTACGATGATATGTGTTTATGACTTGATAGACTTAGATGCCGAAAATAATCAAGGACACTGATTCATTATGTAAAATATTGGTCTCAGTTGGTATATATTTTTCTTTTCATTTTAATGACGTAAATAAAGTAAAGCAAAGACTTTAGGTATTCATAATTCCTAACATGTACTAATATGGTATGTATAACATCTGAATGAAAAATGTATTTTGTGTACTTAATAAAATTGCATTCAATTTTTCCTTATATAAAATAAAATAAGAATAAAATTTGTAACTTTTTTTGCATTTTATTTGAGTGATGATTCTTTTAGAATATTAAATTAATGATTTTGTGTTGATCCATGTAACAAATATTGGATTGTTTAATTACGCTTTTCGTGAGTCACAAAGACCAAGTTTTCATATAAAAAAAATTAAAGTTTTTTTTTTACTTTGTAACTTTTTTTTAGAATTTTAAACAATTTTTGTAATTAAACTTCCTTAAATTAAATTGCTAGAAGTATTATTAGGCTGACATTAATAATATACAAATTTTGCGACTTAAAGAACATTATGCAAGTTTTAAGTGTGACATATAAAATAATGATTTGTGGCAAGGTTGGAAAGCGCGGCTACCAATACAGCACACATTGATAAATTAAGACGGTTTTAAACAAGTTTCAAATAAATCAAAGAAGGTGGGTAAATGACATTTTTTTTTGTATAAATCATAAAGACAACATATTCGAAATTATGTTAAGCCGTAAACTTGTCAATAAAGCGACCGTGCTAAAATCACGGGACTCGAGGGGTGCCTAATACCTTCCTCTCGATCAACGTAATTTTTATCCGATCTTTGTTTTGCAGATCAAAAATAAAGAGTCATTTCCTTTTGATTAGGGATAAAAAGAAAGGTGACTTGGAATACTAAAACTCAATTCCTATTGGCGACTCTAAATAATAAAATAATCTCTTTTCAAAATATCACTTTAATTGAAAAAATTCTATTTTTCAAAACTCAAGGGAGAAAAAAATAGGGGTGTGATAAGCTGAAACCCTAATTCGAACCCAAGCTCTTCATTTTCACTCGAGAAGAAATGGTAAATAGTGATTTCAACCGGTTCCCACAACTAGCTTTTGTATCTCAAAATCCCTAATAATATATATATATATATATATAATAGAAGTTTTTTAAAAAAATTAATAGGATATTTCTTAATGACTCCCTTTCCCCCACATGGATAATAATGGAAGAAATTTAAAAAGTCAAAGAATGATTCACATATGGCTCCACTAGAGTAATTAATAAATTTAAAAGTGATCAAATCAAAAGAATAGAACAGGAAGAAACTGTCACAAATTGGGTACTGTTTTCTTTTAACCCTACTTAATTCGAAGTATATGAGTTTTATCCTTTCTGATTTTTAGGAATTTATTTTCATAACATAATAAAGGATCCACTATTATATTGATGATCTTGAATTGCATTCTAATTAAGTCTAGAAGCATAATAAAAGTTCTCATGGAATAACTATGTTATTGTCATGGGACAACTATACCTGAAATAGTTGCAACAATTTGAGATCCCTAATACTCCTATGTGATTTGCGCGCTATGCATAGGAACAAGGGTTTACCCTGTGTGCACCCAAAGGGTAATGGCTGCGGATTCTCTTTGTCATAAAAAAATAAATTTGATCATTATAAATACACAACAATAGATATTGCATAATGTAGAAGTTTGAGTGTTTGAGAGACTTTAGAATATTCAATAATGAGTGAAAATAAATAGTGAAAGGGAATTTTAAAAAAAGTACATATAAAAATAATATTATTAGTTCACGATAAATTGGTAATCACCGTAATATAAATGAGACAAAAAAATAGATAGCCACATCCGAAAGGATGGTACAACTAACTAAACACTATTTCATTTCTTAATTGTCACAACAATCACTATATTAAATGAGGTAAAAATTATTATATTCTCTCTTTGAATTGTTGTCCAAATTTATCAATACATGAAGTTTTTTTAAATTATATATATACAAATATATGTATGTATGTATGTGTCACTCCCCCGGGAGGGTACCCTTGGCGTGACTGGCACTCGGAGATTATTTTTAGTACTCAAGCGAACCACTTGGCCTCCTCACATTCATTCAATCACAGTCTAACAGTGAAAGACATCAACAATCCAAGAACAACTTGATAGGAATATGATAATAAAATCCTTATAGATAGATCGTAGGCCAAGCAATCCAATCACAAGACTAGTACAAAAGAAACTAGTCAAAACTCTATCAAATCAATAACTCGACAATCTAGTTTATGAAGCCTCTATCACTGCTATCTAAGATGGTGTCAATGACAGGTTCATGGCTAACTCAAATCTAATAAAACAAATCCAAACTCTAATAGCTAGATGGTAGTAATACTAAAAATCCTCCGAAAGCAAGGAGGTCTCACCAATTAGTTGAATGCGAATAAATCCTCAACGATACACCTATTGATGATCCCTAATACTTGTCTCTGCAGATCCAAATGGACGTCAATATGTGGAATGTACAAGTATGTAAAATGATAGAATGAAACAAATAAAGGTAGAATAACATCAACTCAAATAACTCAAATCAAGAGATAAGGAATCAGGATGTCCTAAAAGTATAAAGTAAGAATACAAGTTAGACAGAGACTAATCATGTCCAATCCAATTTAATCAGAGTACTATCAAGACTTATATGGGATTTTATCCGAGGACAATCACTTATGAGTCAGTGATCCTACAATAATCTCGTTGATGTTGCCACAACCGTTTAATACTTTGACAGGGTAAAGAACGAATTGATCCATCATTGATCTAATCAATCAAGTCCTTTATTGTTTCAGAGACCTATTAAGAGAAAACATCCAAAGTAACAGTTTTAATCCTCTCCTACATTTGGCAACGTAGTTATTGAGTTTGAGTTAGACTTACTCTCACTTAATTCGATACTCGATACTCCTCCCAAGATTCAATGTTCATAATAATAAATCTCAGTCGATCTAATCAATGAGTCTCATAAGGACTCTTACCAATCCATCAATTCTATTGCAATCGAGCCTTTCGGCCTATCAACCTTTCAATCAATTCTCAATCACATCTTGCAAGAGAGTTTAGACAATTGTTAAGAGGACTATCAGTTAGACTAATCATTTGAGTTCAATTATGAAGACTCTCATGGAAATCAAGTTTTATCAACATCATCATCATGCTCAAGCACAATCACAATCATATTGTCAAGACTCTAGACTCAACCCTTAGATTCATTCATGCAATAGTTTATTAAATAATATGTGGGGTTTTTGAAATAACTTACAAAAAAATATTTGTTTAGTAAATCAAGTTTATGATTATCATCAAGAAGATAAAATACAAAGCTTACAAGAAAACCTTCCAAGAAGCATGCATTGAGACTCGCTACTTCCACAATCGTTCTAGTACCATCAATGGGGGCACATGAAAGAACAATCTCATGCTTTACTTTAGCCTTACATACCTGGAAGAGAAAAATCTCTTGAAGAAACCTTTGATTTGCACTTGAAGATGAAAAACCGTAGCTTATTTTGGGAGAACTTTGAATGCAAAATTTTAATGTTTTCAGGTCTTTATGCATTAATGAAGGCTATTAGGCTATATGATATGCTTAGGAAAGTTAATTAAGGGTAAACAGTCAAAACTAATCTTTTAGAGAAGTCAAATAATCATTAAAATTGAAAAAAATGACTTTTTGATCAGTTACGTCGATCAAATCGACGGTTTAGGAGTCCCATCACCGAACCATTTGGTGGTAGGGTGAATAGGGACCTCTGATCGCCCTTTTTTTTATATAGTTTCTCAGCCATTTCAAGACATATCTACTCTACTCGAATGGCGGTTAGACTCCCTATGCTAGAAGTCTTTCTACTCAAGGCATCAACCACCACATTAACCTTCCCCTGATGATATAAGATGGTCAAATCATAGTCTTTTAATAACTCAATCCACTTACGCCGCCCGAAGTTCAGATCTTTTTTTATTGAAAACATACCAAAGACTCCTATGATCAATGAAGCCCTCACAATGTACACCATATAAGTAATGACGCCACAACTTAAGCACCAAAATCATTGTCGCTAACTCTAAGCCATGAGTAGGATAGTTCTTCTCATGAGCCTTCAACTGTCTAGAAGCATAAGCAATCACTTTCCCCTTTTGCATCAACACACCACCTAAACCAACTCTTGAAGCATCACAATACATCGCAAAGTCTACACCTGCCTCAGGTAGTGTCAGAATTGGAGCTAAAGTCAACAAAGTTTTGAACTTTTGAAAGCTTGCCTCACACTCATCGGACCAATGAAAGACTACATTCTTCTGAGTTAATCTGGTCAATTGGGTTGCAACGGAAGAAAAGCCCTAAATGAACCGCCGATAATACCCAACTAACCCACAAAACTGCGAATCTCGGGAGCTGAAGTAGGCCTTGCCCAACCTCTAACTGCCTCAACCTTAGCCGGATCCACTTCAATCTCCTCCTTGGACACCACATGCCCTAAGAATACCACCGAATCAAGCCAGAACTCACACTTGGAGAATTTTGCATATAATGTTTCCTCCCCCTGCCTCTGTAGCACTATCCTCAAGTTACGAACATGATTATCCTTAGTCTTGGAATACACCAAGATGTCATCAATGAATACTATTACAAAGGAATCTAAGTACGGACGAAACACCCTATTCATTAACTCCATGAACGTTGCAGGGGCGTTAGTCAACCCAAAGGACATCACAAAAATTCATACTGGCCATAACGAGTTCGAAAACCTGTCTTAGGAATATTGTGATGCTCTAATCCTTAACTAATAATAACCAGACCTTAAATCAATCTTAGAGAATAAAGTCACTCCCTGAAGCTGATCAAACAAGTCATCGATATGGAGAAGAGGATATTTGTTTTTAACAGTCACTTTGTTCATCTGTTCGTAATCAATATACATCCTTATAGACTCATCTTTCTTTTTCACAAACAAGACTGGGGCACCCCAATGAGACACATTATGATGAATAAACCCTTTGCTCAACAAATCTTGAAGTTTCTCCATTAATTCTTTTAACTTAGCTAGAGCCATTCAATATGGAGGGATGGAGATAGGCTTCGTGCCCGACTCTAGATCAATAGGAAAGTCAATATCCCTATTGGGAGGAACACTTGGAAGGTCAATAAGGAACACATCAACAAACTCCTGAACCACACGAATGGACTCCATAGAAGGTGGTTCAACATTAGTATCCCGAATAAAAGCCAAGTAAGACAAACACCCCCTATCAATAGATTTCTGAGCATGGATTTAGGAGATAACTTTGCTAGGATAAGAACCACTGTCACCCTTCAACTCAATCTTTAGTACCCGGGCATGGCTAAGGTTACAGTTTTAGCATAACAGTCAAGAATGACATGGTATGGAGAAACCCAATCCATCCCTAAGATAACATCAAAATCTACCATCTCTACAATAATCATATCTACCTAAGTATTATACCTTGCAAAAGAAACAAGACAAGATCGATACACTTGATCTATCACTAAGGGCTCACCTACTGGTGTAGAAACATGGATGGGCACAGGCGTACGATCACATAACAAGTCAAATCCCGATGAAAAGTAGGAGGACATATAAGTGCAGGTAAATCCAAGATCAAATAATACAGACACAGATCGATGACAAACTTGGATAATACCTGTGATGACTGCATCAGAAGCCACTGCCTCGATCCTCTCTGGAAATGCATAACACTGTGATCCCCTACCACCACCTGTTTGAGCAATGCCTCTACCCCCATCCTGCGAAACTATGGCGCCACTCGCCCCTCTGCCTGAAGTATGGCCACCTCTATTTGTCTAAGCTCTGCCTCGCCCCCGTATGGTGGTGGTGCCGGTGGTCTAGTCTGAATTGAAGAATTGGGATGGGGCCCTCCTTGTCCCCTTAATGAGGGATATTGTCGTATTAAGCGACTGGGATCTCCACAACCATAACATAATCTCTAACTCTGGGACTGATAAGTCGTCCTGCCTCAGACTCTCAAACCTCAAGCGCCTCTCCTCCCTCACACTCCAAGGGAAAAACCGATCATAGAAGGAACTAGAGAATATCTCCCAAGACACTGTGGGAGATCGCACTAGCAAAGATCCTGAATATGTCCTCTACCATTCTCTGGCTGGCCCACGAAGCTGAAGAGTAACATATCAAATCCCGTGTGACTTTAGCTAAGCCAATTGTAGCCAATAGCTCTCTACAAGTTGTCAGAAACTCATGCGCATCCTCTGTCCTCCCACCTTGAAATTAAGGTCGGTTCATCTTCCTAAACATCTCATAGGAAAGCTTCTCATTCTCAGTCAACGTAGCCAATTGTGCACCCCGAACCTCAACAGCTAGTGCAGGATCAATCTCAACTCTACGACCCAATGGTAACTACTCTACCAGACCGCGAACCATGGGATCCTGATGCTAATCTGGAGTCTAAGCTCTTCCTCCGGTCTAAGAACCGCCTGGCATACCTGTCGAGTTACCACTCGGAGCAAAACTCTCAAGTACATTCAGCATCCTCAATAAAGTATCCTGCAGCAAAGGTAAGGCTATGTGCTTGAAAGGAACCAGGTCCTCACCAACCTCTATCTATGGCTCTAGAGAAGCCTCTCTAGCACGTGCTGCTCCTCAGGCACGTCCTCTAGTGCGGTCGCTTCCTCTACCTCTAACTAGGCCCTCAACTCATCCCAACATCGAGGACAAGTTCATGCATCATTACCTACTTCTAGGGGTGATCAGACATATCGTGGATCTTATAGTACGGGACATGACTTATATGGTTCGTAGCAATGACCTACAGGGCGAGACATCTATAGTTGTTCTACAGGATCAATACATCACGTCCATTTTTGGGGCGTGGCAGGTGGTATCAGAGCCTGGTTCATATGTCTCACACACATACAAGCCGAGTATAAGTAGAGTCTCAAGAATCGGCATGGAGACGTTTGTACTTATCTTTGAGAGGCTATGAAGACTGTTAGGAAACTTCTTTTTATTTATTCTCTCTTATCGTGTGTGGTTATGTTCATTAGTACTGAGTTGTGCTCGTGTTCTTTTGACAGATGGCAAGGATTAGATCTACTGTTGCTGGTGGTAGAGGTCAGACAGCTCCCGAGACAATTATTTAGGGCCCAGTTAGAGGTAGGGGAAAAGGCTGAACTAGAGGACGTGCTCGAGGAGTAGAACGAGTTAGAAGGCAGGCTAGAGGGGCTTCTCTAGAGCCATAGATAGAGGTTGGTGAGGACCAGGTCCCTTCAGAGCACGTAGCCTCACCTTTGTTGCAGGATAATTTATTGAGGATGCTGAATGTAATTGAAATTTTTGCTCCGAGTGGTAACTCAACAGGCATGCTAGGCAGTTCTCAGACCGAAAGAGGAGCTCAGACTCTAGATCAGCATCAGGCTCCAATGGTTCGCGGTCTGGTAGAGTAGCCACCTTTGGGTCATAGAGTTGAGATTTATCCTGCACCAACTTTTGAGGTTCGGGGTGCACCATTGGCTGCATTGATTGAGAATGAGTAGTGCTACTATGAGATGTTTAGAAAGATAAACCCACCTCAATTTCAGGGTGGGAGGACAGAGGATGCTCATGAGTTTCTGACTACTTGTACGGAGCTGTTGGATACTGTCGGCTTAGCTTAGTCACACGGGGTTCAATAGCTCTTCAACTTCATGGGCCAGCCAGAGAATGGTGAAGGACATATTCCAGATCTTTGCCAGTGGGATCTCCCACAGTGTCTTAAGAGATATTCTCTAATGCCTTCTATGATTGGTTTGTCCCTTGGAGTGTGACGGAGGAGAGCCACTTCAGGTTTGAGAGTCTGAGGCAGGATGACTTATCTGTCACCGAGTATTAGACTTACTTCTGTCAGTTATCTAGACATGCTGCAACCAATATTCTAGATGAGACAGAGAAAGTTCATAGGTTTGTGAGAGGACTGACATATTCTATCCAACAAACAGTGTTTAGAGTATCTAAGGATGAGGCCTCTTTCCGGTCTGTTGTGAGTGCGGATAAGGAGGCAGAGCTGATGGAGAGAGAGGAGTTCAGGGACCCTAAGAAGGCCCGTACAACCGGTCAATTTTTGGGTACCTCATCTGGAGGTATAGGGCCCTATAGAGGGAGTGGCTCATCCCAGCATTAAGGACCAGTTCATGCATCATTACCTACTTTTAGGGGTGGTCAGGCACATCGTGGATCTTATAATGTGGGTCATGACTTGTATGGTAAGCAGTAACGACCTACATGACGAGATATCAATAGTAATTCTTCAGGATCAACACATCACGTCCATTTTGGGGCGTGACACTCACTATGCTCCTAAGATGGTTGTGCACATGAGAGGCAAGATGGGTCTGTATGTTGGTGGGTTGAACAAGTGGCAAAGAAAGATGGGAGAGGAGCTATGCTTGTGAGCGACATGGACATAGGCAGATTGATGGTCTATGTGCATCAAGATGATGAGGAAAGACAAAAAGATAGGGAGGAGATCAAGAATAAGAGGGCTAAGACCTCCATCTACGAGGTTGGGAGAAGAGGGAATGGTAGCAAGTTTCAGTTTAGGCCAGTGCCAGTACACCGATACCCAGAAATTGGAATGAGCACAAGTCTCAGAATTTTAGAGCCCAAGGTCTCATTCGCAAGCTAGTGTGACTTTAGGATCATAAGGTAAGCCACTATTTGGCAAATTATACTTAGGAAGGTGTCGTGAGGGAGGTGATGCATGCTATAAGTGTGGCGAAATGGGTCATTTCCAGAGAGATTGTCTAAAGTGGGCTGACAAGGCTCAATCTTCTCCACCAGTGCCACCAGCTAGAGGAAATCAGAGAGGTGCTACTTCTGGTGCAAGAGGTCCTATAAATCGTTTGTATGCCATAGGTAGTCACCAAGATTAGGAAAACTCCCCAGATGTTGTGGCGAGTATGATTTGAGTCTTTACTCTTGATTGTTATGTTTTGATGGATCTTGGTGCCACACTGTCGTTTGTGTCTCTTTATGTGGCTAGTAGGTTTGATAGAACTCTTGAGTGTCTTCTTGAACCCTTTGATGTATCTACTACAGTTGGTGAGTCTATTCTAGCGGAAAGAATCTATAGAGACTGTATAGTGTCCATCCATCATAAGAATACTCTTGTTGATTTGATTGAGTTAGATATGGTTGACTTCGATGTGATTCATGTCTCTATTGACTGTAGAAATCGAATTGTCAAATTCCAGTTTCCGAATAAGCCTGCCATAGAGTAGAAGGGTGACTCTATTACGCCTAAGGGTAAGTTTATTTCCTACCTTAAGGCTAGAAGGTTAATCTCAAAGGGATGTATCTACTATCTTGTGCGAGTCAAGTCTGACGATGTTGAGTCTCCAACCCTTGAGTTTGTTCCGATCGTGAATGAGTTTCTTGAAATATTTCCTGAGGGTCTGCCTGGAGTCCCTCCCGATAGGGAATTTGACTTTGGAATTGATGTTCTTCCCGATACCTAGCCTCTCTCTATTCCGCCATATAGAATAGGTCATACTGAGCTAAAACAATTGAAAGAGCAGCTGAAAGATTTACTAGAAAAGGGATTTATTAGGCCGAATGTCTCTCTGTGAGGCGCTCATGTCCTATTCGTTCGAAAGAAAGATGGTTCCCTCAAAATGTGCATAGATTATCCCTAAATTGAATAAGGTGACCATTAAGAACAGATATCCCCTTTCAAGGATTGACGGCTTGTTCGACCAACTTCAGGGTGCCACTGTTTTCTCCAAGATAGATCTCTGGTCAGGCTATCACCAGCTGAAAGTGACAGAATGTGACATCCCAAAGATGGCTTTTCGAACTCAATATGGTCACTTTGAGTTTCTGGTGATGTCCTTTAGGTTGACGAGTGCACCTGCAGTCTTCATGGATTTGATAAACAGAGTATTTAGATAGTATCTAGACATGTTTGTGATCATATTTATTTATCATATTTTGGTATATTCCAGGGATGAGGAGGAGCATATTTATCACCTCAGAATCGTTGTGCAGACACTCAAGGATAATGAGTTATATGTAAAGTTTTCAAAGTGTGAGTTTTAGCTCAAGTCTGTGGCGTTCCTAGACCATATAATTTCAGGCGATGGCATCCGAGTGGATACTCAAATGATTGAGGCGGCCAAGAATTGGCCCAGACCCACCTTTCCGACTGAAATAAGAAGCTTTTTGGATTTGGCTAGTTACTACTGTAGATTTGTTCAAGGGTTTTCTTCCATATCTGCACCATTGACTAGTCTGACTCAGAAAAGGTCAAGTTTTAATGGTCTGATGAGTATGAGAAGAGTTTCCAAGAGTTGAAAATGAGGTTGACTACTGCCCCAGTATTGACCTTGCCCCAAGGAGCTGATGGGTTTGTTATCTATTGTGATGTCTCAAGAACAGGGTCGGAATGTGTATTAATTCAGAAGGGTAAAGTTGTTGCTTATGCTTCTAGGAAACTTAAAGTGTATGAGAAGAATTATCCCACTCATGACTTGGAATTAGCAGCGGTAGTATTTGTTATCAAGCTATGGAGCCACTACCTATATAGAGCGCATGTTGATGTACTTACAAACCACAAGAGCCTACATTATGTCTTTACCTAGAAAGCGCTTAATCTGAGGTAGAGGAGATGACTTGAGTTACTCAAGGACTATGACATAAGCATACTTTACCATCCAGGTAAAGCTAATGTGGTTGTTGATGCTCTTAACATGTTGTCTATGAGGAGCACTGCCCATGTGGAAGGAGAGAAGGAGTTGGCTAAAGAGGTTCACAGACAAGCACGAATAGGAGTTCAACTCGATGAATCTAGTGAAGGTAGGATACTTGTGCATAATGGGTTTACATCATACCTTATGGTAGAGGTAAAAGAGAAGCAAGATCAAGATCCCATCCTACTCTAATTGAAGGAAGATGCACATAAGAAAAAAGTAATGACTTTCGCCAAAGGGGGAGATGGAATATTAAGGTACCAAGGCAGATTGTGTGTCCCAGATGTTGATTGTGTTCGAAAAAGGATCATGGTTGAGGCCCACACTTCCAGATATTCCATTCACCCAGGCTTAACTAAGATGTACCACGACTTGAGAGAGATTTATTGGTGGAGCGGGATGAAGAAAGACATTGTTGAGTTCGTTTTCAAGTGCCCAAATTGCCAACAAGTTAAAGTTGAGCACCAAAGGCCATGTGGAGTAGCTCAGAACTTTGAGATTCCAGAGTAGAAGTGGGAGATGTTCAATATGGACTTCATCACAGTTTTACCAAGGTCCCGCATATAGCATAATTTGATTTAGGTAATAGTTGATCGGATGACAAAATCTGCACACTTCTTGGTAGTAAAGACAACTTACACTGCAGAGGATTATGCCCAGTTATACATAAGGGAGATTGTCGGATTGCATGGAGTCCCCTTGTCTATTATCTCAGATAGAGGAGTTCAATTCACTACTCAGTTTTGAAAGTCCTTCCAGAGAGGCTTAGGCTCAGAAGTGAATCATAGCACTGCTTTTCACCCTCAAACTGATGGCCAAGCAGATCGAACAATTCCGACCTTGGAGGATATGTTGAGAGCTTGCATCATCGACTTCAAAGGTAATTGGGGTGACCATTTGCCTCTGATTGAGTTCGCCTACAATAATAGCTTCCATTCGAGCATTCAATGGCTCCTTAGGCCCTCTATGGTAGGAGATGTCGATCACTAATTGGATGGTTCGAGGTAGGTGAAGTAGGGTTGATTGGGCCAGATTTAGTACACCAGGCTATGGAGAAGGTGAAGATTATCCAAGAGAGAGTGAGAACCGCTCAGAGTCATCAGAAGTCGTACACTAATGTTAGGAGAAGAGATCTAGAGTTCGAAGTAAATGATTGGGTATACTTGAAAGTGTCACCCATGAAGGGTGTAATGAGATTCGGGAAGAAAGGAAAGTTGAGTCCTCAATACATTGGTCCCTATCAAATTGTGAAGAGAGTGGGAAACGTAGCTTATAAGTTGGAGCTACCACTAGAAATAGCAACCATCCATCTGTTCTTTCATATTTCTATGCTTAAGAAGTGTTTAGGAGATCCGTCCTTGGTTGTGCCTATTGAAAGCATTGGAGTGAATGATAGTTTGAGTTATGAAGAGATCCCAGTCCAAATCCTTAGTCGTCATGTTTTCAAATTGAGAATGAAAGAGGTTGCTTCTGTAAGAGTATTGTGGAGGAGTCAATCCGTTGAAGAGGCTACATGGGAAGCTGAAGAGGATATAAAGTCTAGATACCCGTATCTATTCGTGTCTAATGATGAGAATGTTGAAGGTAATATCCTACTTTTAACTTGAGTTGGTTTGTTCATTCCTTGAGTCTTAATAGCGATTGTCTAAATTGTTGATAATGATTAGTTGATTGGGTAGTGAGAGGAGCCTTGATTGTTATTCGTACCTCGAGTCTATCCGTACTCTTCATTCGAGGGCGAATGATCCCAAGGAGGAGATAATGTAACATCCCAGGAATTTTGAAAGTGAAATAGGTCATCAAACCTGGTTCTACGAAAGGGTTTACGAGTCGTAGACTGGAGTAAGGCCCATAGAACAGGTCGTAAAAGGTGTTCCAAAGTTGAAAATTTTGATTAAGTATAAAAGAGGCTTTACGAGAGGGAACACATCCTGTAATATATTCCATGAGTCGTCTATCAAGTCTTGGAATAAGATTCAGAAACTTGTAATTTTGGCCCAGGTTCTACGAGAGGGAATACGACTCGTAATATGTTCTATAAGTCGTCTGATGGATTGTAGAATGAGAATTAGAAATTGATAATTTTGATCTACTTTCCATGAGAGAGGACCACAACCCGTAACCTGTTCCACATTATAATAGCTTTTCTTGAGGGGTAATTTTGTCATTTCCCATCCATTTTAATATAAACCCATGATGTTTTGAACTTATTTTAGACCCCTTATCAGTACCCTAAGGGTATTACTCCTCAAAAACTACTTAGAAATTCTAGAGAGCATCGAAGGAAGGAAAAAAAACTAGGGTTTCAGGCACTTGAGTGGATATTATTTGAGAAGTTGATTAATATTCTATCTCCAGGTATGTAATGCTAACCAAAACATGGATTATGTTCTTCCATGTGCCCCATACCCCGAATTGATAGGGTTGTGAGTGAGTTGAGTTTCCAATGCATGTTTCTTAAGGGTTTTTCTTAAATTCTAATGTACTTTCACATTGTTTTGCATGAATTACTATTTTACGAATTAAAAAGTGAAAATAGATGATTTTGCCATATTACATGAACCCTAGCATGAATTCTTAATATTTTTATAAATTGCATTTAATTGAGCATACATGAGTATGGTTTAGGTATAGAGATCCTATGAAATCCCTAAGAGCTTTAACTCCACTTTTGTTTCCTAAATGCTATGAGTTAGTGTGAATGCATGATAGAGTCACTTTGAGCCAACGGCTGAACCCTAAAAGAATGTAACTAAAGAGTTAATAGTTGATGTGATAATTTGAGTTGACAAATGTCCAGATGAGTCTAGTTGATTGGGAATGATTGTCTTATAAGCATTGAGTCTTGGGAGGAGTATCGAGCACCTAAATGAGTAAGAGTAGGCCCAACTCGAACTTATTTACTACGTCGCCGAACGTCGGTGAGGATTGAACTGTTAAATTGGATACTCCCTCTTGATTAGAAGTCCCTGAAAGAATAGCGGACTTGATTGACTGGATCCATTATGGATTTGATTCGCTCTTTACCCTGGCAAGTACTGAGCGGCTGTGGTAACATCAGTGAGATTATTGTACAATCACTGGCTCATAAGTGATTGTTATTGGTTAAGAGAAACTCCCAGATAGGTCCCAAACTGATAGTATTCTGACTTGATTGGATCTTATTGATTTGGATTGGTATTGATGGGTCATTGTCTATTCTTTACTCTTGCTTTAGATAGACATTTGACATTTTGTTTAAGTATCTTTGAGATTTGTTATTCTATCTAAATCTATTTCACTTAGCTATTTTACATGCTCATACATTCCACTATCTGACGTCCATTTGAGCCTGCATCTTTTTATGATGCAAAGACATGTGTTAGAGATCATCAGCAGGCACATCGTTGAGGATCTAATCGCACCCAGTCGATTGGTGAGTCCTCCCCTACTTCCGGAGGATGCTCATTTACATTTTATCTAACTTGAGTTAGTACTTTATTTCCTTTGATTTGGGTAGTCATGGCTTGTTATGGTACCATCTAGACAGTTTAGTTAGAGGCTTCATAGACTAGATTTGGGATTGATGATTTGGATACTGTCTGACTAGTTTTTTTTACACTAGTCCTGTTGATTTGACATGATTGTCTTTATTTGAGATTGTCCACCTTTATTCATCTTTAGTCTTCCCCTGATATGATAATTGTTGATTGAATGAATGTGATGAGGCCAAGTGGTTCACTTGGGGCTAGCAATAGTCTTTGAGTGCCGGTCATGTCTAGAGTACTCTCCCGAGACGTGACAATAACCTAATAAAAACCACACGAATATTCAACATTATTTCCCTAACAACTTCTTGTTGGGAACAAATGTATCCCTATTACAAGTTTACAATAATACTGCATGCCATTAATTATATATCTATTTAATCAAGTAGATTCCGATCCATAAGCAGAAAAATCATCCCAATCATAATATTGTCCTTGTTGCTCCCCCCAATTAATGGAGGTGATTCATGATATAAAATTCAGAACTGTTATTAACACTGTGATAGCACATGACTTGCAAATATAGTGCAATCTGTCTTTTTCCATTTTGGTGAAGGGGACTAGTCTTCACATTTTGATAGTACGTAGCACATGGCATGAGCTAGATGTTTGGGTACAGATTCAATCGAGTCTAATAATTATTGCTTAAATAGCGTATTTGTATTAAGAAGTTCATCAAATATATATATAAATATTAAGTTCCGAACAGTTATTAACACTTGAGATTGTGTTATAAAATTCAAAATTCATGCATGTGGTTAAAATTATGACTTCGACTAATATTTTTTTTTTTTAAAATCTGGAGATATGTAACTAATATGCGGCATTACAAGATAGTTGCAGAGTACTTGTCCTACTAGTACATTCCTTCCGAATACTGATTACCAAGAATTTGATTACCAAGAATTTCAACAAAGGAAATATTATATTAATAACTAATATGCGTCATTACAAGATAGTTGCAGAGCGCTTGTCCTACTAGTACATTCCATTTGATTAGTAGTATTTTTACAAACACTTGATAGGGTCAGCATTTTCCTATTCTTGCATGTCGGTCGTCGCTTTAATCTTGCAAAAAAAAAAAGCTCCCTTCTTATTTGCTTCTATTTTTTCCGAACAAAACACGATGGAGCTTGTAGGATAGTTAGGGGATATGAACATATACATCCTTGCACTCTCATTGGCAAGCGCATCTACTATACTATTTATCTCCCGATAGCTATGATTAATGGGGGATTGGAGTTCTCTTGCTGATAAAGAAGATCCCTGCAATCGCACATTAAAATATTTTCTTAACAATTTTAAACAATAATTTCCATTCCTCTTTGTTTTTACAACCATCTTAATTATACATACATAATTGGTTCATTGTGATATCCTAAGTGAATTCCATTCTTAGACATTAAGCCAAAAAAAATTATTTTTAAATTATGCTTTCAATGGGTAGTAGATTCATTATAATATCTTTTACTCCCATAACTTTCTCCGGCTAATTCAAGTGCTTGACACATTTTCAAAAAGGTAATGATCTTTCTTATACCTCTAATTTTATTATTTTTGATGTGTTCTCAAGATACACAACATCAAGAGTAGTTTGATATAATATGTAAATATATACTAAAAGATTTTATAAGTGTCATACTTTAAAATGAGTAAATTAATTATCAACATATATTAGTGGTGCAGTGGTGAGACTGTTCTACTATTAATTAGAGGCCTTAGGTTTTGAGTCCTTTATATTGAGATTGTCACCTCCAATGAATCTTGTAGTGCGTGATTGAATTCAGTTGGAACTTCAATAGCAACACCGTACACCGAACGGTAACAAAAAGAGCACAATTGGTTATAGTACAAAAACATAAGCAAAAGTCTCTTTTTTATATAGCAAAGGTTAGATAATTGAATTGCCTATGAACCTTGCATCATCTTGATTTGAGCAATCATCTTCATTAATAAAGTACAAATATCTGTATTTTGATTTGCAAATGCTGACTAGTTACTTTTGTTTCTAGCTTTCCACAATACGTTTTTGAAAAATTTACTTCATTGAGTTAGTCAGACCACCTCTTCTACTTTTTCAGAGTAAAAGGGGGGCCAGTTTGGTTGTTGTCATTTCGATTTGGTTTGGTCAGATTATTTGGTGATTAACCATACATAAGAATAAAAGCAACGAAAATATTCAAAATGGAGAAAATGTGACAACAAGTCATTCAAAATGAAAAATAGTTAGAACGACGGCTATTAAAGAACTTTCAATCACTAAATTTCGAGTGAATAAGGTTTCAAAATTCCATTTTGGCCTAGAAGCAAGAAACATGACTTTTGAGTCTCACCAAGAATTGTCATAGACTTTCATATTCATGAAACCAATAAGATAAATGTTCTTGTCTTTAGCATTTATGCTTTCATGAATAGATTAAAAATAAAATTTGATGAAAACGTATATAAGATCTTTAAAATCATTTGTAAAAATAATATATTATGTATGTATGATTATAAAATATATGTATATAATTTGTTGGTTTGATTCAATTATTTCTTTTTCGAATAAATCCAAACCCAAACCCAAACCTAGATCCAAACCAAACGCTTTCAATTTTTTAAAATATCAAAGTCACATCAAACCAAACTAAATCCAAATAAAATCGATTTGATTTGATTAACCTTGAACGCACATAGCTATCACCTAGACATGTTATATTTTATCCAAAAGGTGAAATTGAACTCTTCCTATCTAGCTGGACCATACAAATTTTTAACTAAAAAATAGTTGTTTTGTCATATTTGGCTAAGAGAAGACAAGCCAAAAGTAAGAACTTAATGCTCTTGCATGTTGGTACTGAGAGAAGAAAAAAAAATCAATTACTTTATTTAAATGGTATAGCATATAGAATCATAGATAAAAGGAGATTACTTAGATTAATCACCCTTTATTTTCAATTCTAATCTAGTATGTTAAAAGCAATTTTGTTTGTAAAATTTTGAAAGAACAATCATTTTTCAGTCAATTAACTCTTAATTATCCCAAGAGGTTCACATAAACGAGTAATAAAATTTCAAAATTTTGTGTTTATGACTAAAATGTTTGTTATAAGTTCACTTTAGTAAACAATACAAGCAGTGATGAAATCAGAATTTTTAATAAGGGTTATCAAATAAAAATATATATGTTGCTATTAAAGATAGAACACGTGACCTCAAGCAATTTTTGTTTTCCCTTAATCACTAGACAAAAAATATTTAGCTTGTGTCAAGAGATGTCAATACTTATTTAAATATTTATTAAATTAAATATTAACCTTTATATACAATATAATTTTTCAACGAAGGGATATCGCTCCCCTCTTACAAGGATGGCTCTGCCCTTGAATAATTTGGTTTAATATTCTTTTCATATTGGTTTAATATTTTTTTAATATCATGATATAACAGTTTTACCGACAGACAATAATTGTTTCCAATTTTGTAGACCTAAAACTGATAGGATATCACATTCCTAACAGTAATTGTATCACAAAAAGTCCAAATAAGAAAACCATAGACAAAGATCTGTAGTGATTATAGCTGTATTAAATGCTCTTTTTTCATCGTTTATCTTGTATTGATCCTCAACATTGCCCTTCGATAATATAAATTAATTATCGAGTTTTTTTTTAATAAGTTAAAATAATTATTTTTTGAAAAATTCAAAAAAATATAAATATTTTAAGTTCTTTTAGTGTTAATTTTTTACTTTTTAAATTATATATTTATTCAAAAATTATTTCAAATTTTTTTTTATTTTTATTAATTATCTTGATTTAATTATAAATTATTTTAGATTCAATAGTCGATGATAAATTCATAGCTTGCTGAGTTCCAAGATTGGAGATTAGATCTCATCCTTCTGCTTCCCAACTCGTGGTAGTAAGTTATTTTTGTAATTCAGCTTGTCATCCCTGTTCGCTGCTCCAAAATAGTTTGACTTTAATGGCATCCATTGGATCCCATTTTCCTTGCATTTCGATGGACCACGGAGGCCCTTTTTGTCGAGTCCGAAGGCATTGATGTACGGGTTCAAGGAAGTAAATAGGGATTCATGGGATTAAATTACTTAAAAAAATTACAAACCTCATATTGTATAAGGTTAATTTCTTTTTACACCAACTATTTTCTAAATTACTAAAAAAACTCCATATTTATTAGACGTGTTGATACCTTAAAACTCATTTGATACATGTCAAAGAAAAGGAAATAAGTCAATTAGTTACGCAAAAATTGAGGCTAAATTGAAAAATTAAATCGAATCACCCATTAATTAGAGGAAAACGTCGCTGAAAGTAATTTCAGTTGCTATGTATGCACAACAGAAGCAATTTCAAAAATTCAAAAACCTTTAAAAGATCCTTGCGAGAAAACGCAAAACTGAAGACGACAACCAGGTTTCGTCGCCGACTTGGAAGAGACGTCATGAACGTATCAATCTTACTGTGTCATTCTAGAAAGTGGGAATCCGAGGTTGCATACGAAAGATACAAAAGCGATGGAATTGTTGTTGGAAAAAATATTCCGTTCATTAATTTGAATGAAGCAAGTGCGGCTAAAGTGGAAGTCGACCAAAGAAGAAAAAGAATAATGTCACGCCCCGGGAGGGTACCCTAGGCGTGGCCGGCACCCAGAGACTATTGTTAGTCCCCAAGCGGACCACTCGATCTCAGGATAGGCACTCAACATCAAGCATAGCGGAAGTAATTGAATAAGGTAGTGAGCTACATCAGTCACTTTACATCAATAAGATAAAATAATTATTTTTAATAAGTTAAAATAATTATTTTTTGAAAAATTCAAAAAATATAAATATTTTTAAGTTCTTTTAGTGTTAATATTTTAATTTTTAAATTATATATTTATTCAAAAATTATTTCGAAACTTTTTTTATTTTTGTTAATTATCTTGATTTAATTATAAATTATTTTAGATTCAATAGTCGATGATAAATTAATTATTTTATTTTTATAGTTTTAAGAAACTCTTTAATCGATTTATATTGATTCATCTTATAGTCAAAATTAACCAACTATCCATTTGACTGCTTTTAAATTTTAAACTGGCCATAATTATAATTTTAAATAGTTAAATCTCCAATTCAATTTCCCACCCTTAACCCACTTTTTCGAAACAATTCTAATTCAATTTTGGACCAAGTTTTGTAGCCCAATTTCCCCGGAAAATCCGACCCGACCCACCTTTCCTATTCAGCAAATACAACACACATAACATATCTTAGTCGCAGGAAAGGAATTGGAGATTTTTCATCCCTAGAAAAACAAAAAACATTCGACTTCCTTCTCTGAAGCATACATAATTGATTGTAAATTCATAGCTTTCTGAGTTCCAAAATTGGAGATTAAATCTCATCCTTCTGCTTCCTAACTCGTGGTAGTAAGTTGTTTTATAATTCAGCTTGTCGTCCGTGTTCGTTGCTCCAAAATAGTTTGAATTTAATGGCATCCATTGGATCCCATTTTCCTTGCATTTCGATGGGCCATGGAAGCCTTTTTTGTTGAGTCCGAAGGCATTGACGTACAGGGTCAGGGAAGTAAATAGGGATCCATGGGATTAAATTACGTAAAAATTTTACAAATCTCATATTGTATAAGGTTAATTTCTTTTTACATCAACTATTTCCTAAATTACTAAAAAAACTCATATTTATAAGGCGTGTTGATATCTTAAAACTCATTTGATACATGTCAAGAAAAAAAAGGAAATAAGTCAATTAGTTACGCTAAAAATGAGGCTAAATTGAAAAATTAAATCCAATCACCGATTAATTAGGGTATAACGTCACTGAAAGTAATTTCAGATGCTATTTATGCGCAACAGAAACAATTTCTAAAATTCAAAAACCTTTGAAAAATCCTTGCATGAAAACGCAAAACTGAAGACGACAACCAAGTTTCGTCGGCGACTTGTAAGAGACGTCATGGACGTATCAATCTTGTTGTGTCATTCTAGAAAGTGGGAATCCGAGGTTGCATACGAAAGATACAAAAGTGATGGAATTGTTGTTGGAGAAAAATATTTCGTTCATTAATTTGAATGAAGCAAATGCGGCTAAAGTGGAAGACGATCAAAGAAAAGAAAAAAATAATGTCACGCCCCAAGAGGGTACCCTAGGCGTGGCCGGCACCCAGAGACTATTACTAGTTCCCAAAGGGACCACTCGATCTCAGTCACTCAACATCAAGCATAGCGGAAGTAATAAAAAAAGACAGTGAGCTACATCAGTCATTCTAAATCACTAATGAGGGCCAACGACCCATAAGTTCAATCTCAACATCAATGATAAGTAAACAGTGTTACTAACTCAACTCAAAGTGGGAAAAGTCCTTAACATCAAACCTCAACTCATGTCTATGAAGCCTCTAACTCACTAAACAGTCTAAGAAGGTACCATGACAGGCCATGGTTACCCAACTTAATAAAAGAAATTAACTGATAAAAAAAAGGGCCCTCCTGATAGCAAAGAGGGCTCACTAATAACTGAACTTAGAATCTTCGAACCCCAACTATGCGTCTGCTGAAGTCCTCTACCTCCTGTATCTGCATTATGAAATAATGCAGCGCCAAGTGACGTCAGTACATGAAATGTACAATATGTAAGATGGCTGAATATAATAATATAGATAGAACAATATAGGGATAACATCAACTCAATATCATACTCCGTTAGAATGTCAAATGTCTATCTAAAGCAAGAATAAAGAGTAGACAAATGACTCATCAATATCTCATCTCAACATCATCAATACATCAGACTCATCTCAAGGAAACTCGACTCAACTCGAAGGACTCATGCCCGTTTAGGACAAGGATAGAGCGTAGGTACTCAAACATCAACATCGGAGTTCTATCAAAATGGAACCTAGCTGGGAGTTTCTCTAACCGACAACCATCACCTATGAGTCGGTGATGATACAACGAAGCGATGTCGTTGCCACATCCATCCAGTACCCCACCCGAGGTAAAGGACATCACCATCCGTGGATCCACAAGAAATAACATCAGTCCTCTTTTGGGACAAGGAAACATCCGCATTGCGGTTCGATCCTCTCTCTTACGCGGGCCATGTAGTTAATGAGTTCGAGTGGGACTCACTCTCACCCATTTCGATGCTCAATACTCCTCCTAGAACTCGACATGCTCATAAAACATCATCATCATCAGTCCCATAGGGACATAGTACATCAACATCATCATCATCGGTCCCATAGGGTCATAGTATATCAACATCAACATCAACTCATCAACATTAACATCTACATCAACGTCAACATCGTGGACTCGAAACATTCTTTTAGAATTTTGTTTCAAGTTTTAAGACTTATAAACATCACTCTCATCAACATCATCATCAAGACTCTTAACAATTTGGGCCACAATCACAACATCATAAACATCATAATCATCAAGGCTCTAGACTCATCCCCTAAGTTCATTATTTTATTCTTTAGTAATATAGACATAGAATTTTGTAAAATCATTCATGAAAAAAAGTTATGTAGTAAAATAGTTTGTTGATTGTTGCTTCCCTAGCACACGCAAGTGTACGTGGTCAACCCAAGTAATATAGTGGCCCTGAGAAGAGGCTGGGATATCGAACCCAAAGGATTTAAAGATTATTGATTCTCTCCTAAGTTATTATGCTAGATTGATATCCAAGATAATGAGTAATGAGATTTGTCAAAGAACGAATTATATCTAAAATCTAAGGTTTACTGCCAGATTCGAATTATATAAACTAGTGATTTATCAACTTAAAGGTGATCCCGGGATTATATCCATGGCGACTTCGTGTCTCTCAATCCGTATTCATGTATCTGGGTTTATACTTATTAGTTCACAGGGTTGAATTTACCTAACAGGGTTGCAGGTCTACCTTTAATGACTGCCTAACTACATCGTTGAGCGGGGATAGACAGACCACCAAAAATGCATTAATTTTACTTATTAGTTCACAGGGTTGAATTTACCTAACAGGGTTGCACGCCTCTGCAGGCCTACCTTTAATGACTGCCTAACTACATCGTTGAGCGAGGATAGACAGACCACCAAAAATGCATTAATTTTATCTTCCTATATTATGAACCAAGCAAGGTGTAAGGGTAGTTGTCATAGGTCTCCCTTACATGAACCAATCTAATGACCTAGTTGGACAAGCTCCCTATTCTACTGTGTTCTAATTATTCCAACATCTTTCGAATACAGAATAACTAACACATTCCCTTCCGAGTTGATCAGGCTAAAAAGTATTAATAAAAGTGGCATAAGAATAAGTGATAAACCTATCATACATAAACCAAAATCAAGAGATCACATTGTCTAGGGCTACAATCCCAAAATATGGGAGAACTAGCCACTCATAGTTGATTTCCACATCAAAATCAAGCTGAAAATAATGAACATTCAAGAATACAAAGATGAAAGACAAACCAAAGTTGACCTAGGTTGTGTTCTCTAAGACTCCCGTCTGTTTCTTGCTCAAAAAACGAATAAACAAAAGGTGTTTTTCCAATAATTAATAGCCTTCTTTTTTCCAAATCCTGTAACTCATTTTTCACTTGGAGTACATGCAGTCCGCGATGCGGACTAGTATGTTTTGACCCGGCTCCGTTAATTTGCTGACTGGACTAATTCGCCTCTTCTTGCACACTGATCCGCGACGCAGACTAGTATGTTTTGACCGGGCTCCATTAATTTGCTAACTGGACTAATTCGCCTCTTCTTGCACACTGGTCCACGACGCGGACCCTGCAGCGCACTGGGCCTTTGTGTCTTTTCCTTCTCCTTTTCCAGTTCTGCTAGTCCGCTCCCAGGTCCGCAACGCGGACCTTTGCTTTTGCTGCATATGCTTCTTTTCTTCCTTGCTTTCTAGGCCGTGTCCATCCTTCCAATTTGCACATGACTTCGGACTGCTATTATTTGACTGAACTCTGCAAAATGCAACCACATGGAGTACTCGAACCCCAGATTAGAAAAATAACAACAATCATATTAAAAAACAATTGTTCTCTTTATTTTTACCCTCTGATTTAGCTCAATTTATGGGTCTATTTGGCTAACTAGGCATATAAATACGCGTAAGATCACCACTGCACACTTAGAGTATTGTCCGTCCTCGGACAAATGCAATACTCATGCATGAGACTCGCTAGGCAGTGTGTACCCCAAACAAATGATATGGATGGCTCACATGCATCAAAGAGTCAAAAATCATACTAGATCCTGACAGTATCTCCTTCATCTAATCCTTCATGCTTAACCGCAAAATCATATAGCAATTTAGTTAACATTGTCATCTGATTGCTAACCTTACTTGAGGTTGTGCTTTCACCAGAAGAATTACCCATGCACACCTATCATACTGGAAGATAAAACAAACACAAGAATATGGGCACTCAATCAACTCTCTCTCTCCCAAATGATGTCTTGTGTTGGGTCTAGTTCCTATATGCTTGCCTTTAATGTACAAATGTGACCTAGTAGTAGTCGGCTCGAAGGATCACTGAGGTCTTTTGTGTGGTTGTAATATTGGCTAAGGGCTTGTGGGATATCTTGTATGGAACAGTGACATGGCTCAATCCCCAAGCGCACCTAGCTCAAAACTGCATGTTACAGCACAATACATACTTCATCACTCTGCCCCAATACAGTTATTCACATGTGGCATTGTTCTTTCACTGCTACAGCCATCCTCTCTTTTTTTGCTTTTTTCCCTCTCTTTTTTTTATTTATTTAATTTTTTTTTGCGATGGGTCTGCGACGCGGAGATGTCGCGGACAACCACTATTTTTAGACGCGATGAGTCCGCGACGTGGAGAGGTCGCGGATCACCACTGTTTTCAAACCATATCTCCATTTTTCTTTCTTTCTTCTATTCCCTATAATATCCATTTAAGCTTTCCTATTCTCTGATTGTCATACTACAACGTTTGGGGATCAGGTTCATCCGAGTTTAGATTGAAAGGAGGGGTAGGCTTAACACATGGCTAACCAAAGAAAAAGCTAAAGCTCAAAGGGGGTGACTAGGGAGATAATGTTAGTTGGGTCAATTGTTGACGGCTTAATGGGCTACCAAAGAAATGTCTCGATCCTTTCCTTCAAATTCGACTCCTACTGAGTTCATTCTACATACCGGGCAAGTTCTAGCAACTATTTCAATACAGACTTATACAATTCAGCTCACCATTCTTGGCACACTCCCTTCATAAAGTTAACTCTAGATTCAATGTTGCCTAATGCACATGATTCCTTGATTATATCATTTTATTCCGAAGTGTTAGAATCAGGTATTACTTTTCAGGCCTCCTAGTGGTTAAGTTCTTTTAATTTACACGACCATCATACCCTGCTTGGTTGTATCACTGCCGACACACTACTTCAGAACTGAATTAACAAGCACTCATATCTCTACACTAACATGTTGTACAAACTAAACGTTAATCAGAAAACTAGAGAACAACTGCTTTAACATGAACACCTTCACTACTAAGCAAAAACAAGAAACAATATACATATACTAGGCAAGAACAGGAAACAAAAGGAAAAAAATGAATCGTATGAATTATACATGCCAAATGAATATATAAAATAAGATGCATCTAGTCCTGGCATTATCATCCACCCCCCACTTAGTCTCAGCACTGCCCTCGGTGCTGATCCTACAAAACCTGCATCGACTCTGGCTACTCCAACTCATCTGGGTCCGGCAAGATCGGCTCCCCTCCTGTGGAAACCGGGACCTCATCCTCAATCTCATCCTCTTCAGTGTCGGAGGCCATCCGTGCTTTCTCAGGGTCCGTGGGGATGTCATTATCAACAGGCTCCATAAAGGTAGGTCCGATGCCTACTACAGCATTAGCATGGGCGTTGAGAGGGTAGCGAGTGGCAACCTCGTCGAGCTCCGGCTGTGTAGACGGGCGACCACCCACCTTATGCCTTAGCATTTCGAGTTCGTACATGTGTGCCATGATGAGCTCATCCCTATGATTGCGCTCTGCAGTGGTGAATACTGGCCCCGTAGCCTCCTCAGGCCCCTTAATGTTGGTGACATTATAGGGTGGGGCCTCAATCTGGGGCCAGTAATCTAGCTCTTCAGTGGGGACACCTGCACGATTGCATAATTCAGTTATAAGGCCCCGGAAAGCATACTGGCGACCCCGGTGGACTCGGGCCTTCCTCTTCGTGGACTTGAGAACAGCCCCAAAATTAAGCTCCATGCCCGTCATGAGGGCATACACCAGGCAGATTATGTCTTGTGTCATGGCTGTGAAGTGCTGGCCTGGAAAGAAGGAGTGCATCACGATTTTAACCCACACCCGAGCTTTCCGATTCATGTGGGCAAAGGGGAAGCTTTGGTGGTATCCTCAGCCTGCATGTCGTATCCACTTCGTCGTGGAGTTTACTCCTGCCAGTGTGTGCCGAATGAGACGGTAAGAGGGTTGTAACTGCAACTCATTGAAAGTATCGGCGGGGACATCTGGCATGCCCAGAATGGTGTTAATGGCCAGGGGTCCTATGTTGACCTCCACCCCTCGCACCATGACCACCTGTGTGCGAGGTTCCTTCTTCATATTGGCATAGAACACCCTGACTATGCTGAGGTTGCATGGTAGGGGATCGTTGAAGAGGAACATAAGATGGTAGTCCATGCACCTTTGATAGATGGTAGGGAACTCACGAGCCAGGGAGTCCGCATCAATGGGGACATCTAGGAAGTACTTGGTCTCGTTGTGAGCCCGGTACCACCGATGTCCCTCTCTGTCTACTTCTCGAAGCCCAAAATGAGGTCTTTGGCCTCTGTGCTCAGGGGCTCGGGGTACCACCGGGACATCCCTGGTACGCCTTCGGCTGCTAAAAGCGCCCGCTCCGCTTGTTTGCCCTGTTCTTCTGATTCTGGAAGCCATTAACACCTGCAGCACAACAAGCTCAGTCGAACAACAATAATGCAAAGGGGCCCGTGGTTAGGCCTAGGTGATGCTTACCCCATACTTAGACCAAGCCACACCGGGTGAAGGGGATACTCAGACTTCTCCACTTCACCGGTGGCACATGGAACCACGGATCACCCCTCAATGTATCATACATGACAGTAGCAACAGTCACATTAGTCCCCATACAAATAATACAAGCACAATGAGAATCACAATACCCACATAAAACAATTTCCTACAATTCATGGTAGTTTCACTCCAAAGAACCCTTCCCCATCAGTTATGGCAAGTTTTCCCCAATTTTTGCAACCTAGGGTTTTCACCCCACAATGATTATGCCCGAAATTGACCTTTATCCCACAATCACACCAAAAATTTCAACATCTAACATGGACCTATGCACACTACGACCCCATTAGTATAGTGACTCCTACAACACTTATCACACACTTGTATGTGTACAAATAAGCAAAAACAACCCCATCCAACGTAAAATCAACATTGAGTCCAAGATTACTTACTTGAGATGTAGGGTAATGATGTAGGAATGAGTGTGCGTCGCGTAGATCTTTAAATCATGGAGAATGGGGGAAAATATTTAGAGAGTAGTGAGAAAAGGGGTGAAAATCAGGTGAAAAAATAGGGAGAAAACCCTAAAAATACAGATGGGGGTTTATATAAGGGGTGGGGCCACGCGGAAATCGAGGCCCGAACTGTACGGGTCCGCTATGCAAGCGCGATGCGGACCTGTCGCGGATAGCCACTTAAGAAATTTAGTACCTGGGCCTTGAAGAAATCACAAGTTCGCGATGCATCCACGACGCGGTACGGTCGCGGATGGTCACTGTTTTGGGGCTAATTTATTTTTGAATTTTGAGCTACGAGCCCCAAAAAATTCAACGAACCATGGACTAAGCTACAAAATAGCAAGACATGTTAGTTCATTCAAAGAAATGACAAAACAACTCACGGATTTAGAGAAAAATCGATTGTGTTTTTTTCCACCCAAGACGGCCCCCAAGTGTGAGTGCGCGACGCGGTCTTGTCGCGGAGGGACACTATTTTGGGGCTCAAAAGATTTACGATTTTTAGCTACGGGCCTCGAAAAATTCGCCGAACACCTGTAAATCCTTCACAACCTTACACATGTTAGTTCAGCAAAAAAATAACTCACAAAATACCTCCGAGTCGATCGAAATCGATGATGCAATTTATTTATTGAAAACAGCCTACAAGTGTAGATCCGCGATACCTTCGCGACACGGTACTGTCGCGGAGGCTCACTATTTTGGAGCCCCAAAAATTTTTGGATTTGGGCTACGGGCCCCGAAAAATTCCCGAACATTGCCCATAGCAGCAAAACATCAAAATGAGTTAATCCACACAAAGAAAATTCAATATTGAATGACGGATTATCGGGAATCGGCAATGTTCATTTCGGCCCCGAGATGAGCACTCTGTGCGATGGGTCCGCGACGCGTTTGCATCGCGGACAGCTACTTGTTGCTTGTTTTGGGTTTTTTTATATATAAAGGAAAAAAAACACTTACCTTTCCACGGGTTGCCTCCCGCGCAGCGCCTGATTTACCGTCACGGCACGATGCAGCATCACTCACTCGTCATTAGCCAACTGAATGACCTCTTCTTCTCTGTTTGTGTCAGCACCATAGTAGTGCTTGACACGCTGTCCATTCACCAAAAAAGTTTGGTCCGAATATGTACCCTTTAGCTCCACAGCTCCGTGTGGTGTGACGTGTACCACAGTGTATGGTCCACTCCACTTGGACCTCAGCTTCCCTGGAAACAATTTCAAGCGAGAGTTAAAGAGAAGTACCTGTGACCTGGTTCGAAAGCTCGAGGAATTATGCGCCGATCATGCCATCTCTTGGTCTTCTCCTTAAATAATTTCGTGTTCTCATACGCGTGAAGTTGGAATTCATCCAACTCCACCAGCTGCTCCAACCTTTTCTTTCCCGCGAGCTTAGGATCCAGATTTAGCTTTTTGATTGCCCAGTACGCTTGATGCTCGAGTTCCACTGGGAGGTGACATGCTTTCCCATATACCAACCGATATGGGGATGTGCCTATCAGTGTCTTATATGCTGTCCGGTATGCCCACAAGGCTTCATCAAGTTTGATTGCCCAATCCTTCCTTGTGGCATTCACGGTGTTCTGCAGTATCTGCTTCACTTCTCTGTTCGACACCTCCACTTGTCCACTCGTTTGAGGGTGGTATGCGGTGGCCACCTTATGTCGCACCCCATACTTAGATAGAAAATTCTTCACCGTTTAGTTGATGAAATGAGTACCTCCATCACTAATGATGGCCCTTGGAGTCCCAAATCTAGTGAAAAATTGCTTCCTTAGAAACTTGCTCACTACCTTCGCATCATTCGTGGGCAATGCTGCTGCTTCTACCCACTTGGAAACATAATCCACTGCTACTAGGATGTACTGATTCCCAAAGGATGGTGGGAATGACCCTATGAAGTCCATTCCCCATACATCAAAGATCTCCACTTTCAAGATGTTGTTGAGGGGCATCTCATGTCTTTTGGAAATGGTACCCGTTTTCTGACAGGCTTCACACGTCCTCACAAACTGCACAGCATCCCTGAATAATGTGGTCCAGAAGAACTCGGACTGTAGCACCTTATGAGTTGTTCGTTCACCACCGTGATGACCCCCATAGAGAGAAGCATGGCACCTTCCTAAAATCTTTTGCATTTCTATTTCAGGCACACATCTTCTCACCATTCTGTCAGACCCTTGTTTAAACAGATACGGCTCATCCATCGCTTTTGAATCATGAGCCTGACACTTTCTTTGTTGATAAGTTGCCTCAGGTGGGAACACCCCACTTACCAAGTAATTGACAATGTCTGCATACCATGGTAGCTTCTCCACTTCTAAGGCCATCAACTGCTCATCTGGGAATCTTTTTTGATCTGCAGTTGTTCCCCTATGTGAGCATCACTTTCCAAGCGGGACAGATGATCAGCAATCTGGTTTCCACTCCCTTTACGATCCTTTATCTCAATGTCAAATTCCTGAAGTAATAGGATCCAGCGAATCAAACCTGGGCTTAGCTTCCTTCTTATTGAAAAAATATCGCACCGCTGCATGGTTGGTAAACACCACAACCTTGGTGCCCACTAAATATGCCCTGAATTTGTCAAAGGCATATACTAATGCCAACATTTCCTTTTCAGTCATGGTGTAGTTACACTGTACTGCATCAAGTGTTTTACTGGCATAGTAAATGGCGTGGAACACCTTATCTCGGTGCTGCCCCAGCACTACACCCACAACATTGTCACTTGCATCACACATCAGCTCGAATGGGAGCTCCCAATCTGGTGCTATTAGTATTGGGGCCTCGACTAATTTCTTCTTTAACATTTCATAGGCCTGCAAACATGAAGCATCAAAGTTAAACGTTACCTTTTTTTCCAAAAGGGTTGATAAAGGCTTGGCAATTTTGGAGAAGTCCTTTATGAATCTCCGGTAAAACCCCGCGTGACCCAGAAAGCTCCGGACTCCTTTTACTGACACAGGGGGTGGCAGCTTCTCTATGGCCTCTATCTTTGCCTTGTCTACCTCCAGACCATGCTTTGAAACCTTATACCCCAAGACTATTCCTTCTTTCACCAGGAAATGACACTTCTCCCAGTTAAGGACTAGATTCGTTTCCTCACAGCGTGCCAGTACCCTGTCTAGATTCTGCAAGCATGTTTCAAAGGACTCCCCAAACACTGAGAAGTCATCCATGAACACCTCCACTATGTCTTCCACCATGTCGTGGAATATAGCCATTATGCACCTTTGGAAAGTGGCAGGTGCTTTGCACAATCCAAAGGGCATGCGCTTGAAGGCATACGTGCCATATGGACATGTGAAAGTTGTCTTTTCCTGGTCCTCAGGGGCGATGGTGATCTGATTATACCCCGAGTATCCATCCAGGAAGCAGTAGTACTCTTGTTTAGCCAACCTGTCCGGCATCTGATCAATGAAAGGCACCGGATAGTGGTCCTTACAGGTGGCATCATTCAATCTCCTGTAATCCATGCAGATACGCCACCCTGTCACCGTTCTGGTTGGGATCAACTTATTCTTGTCATTGGTGACGACTATCATCCCCCCTTTCTTGGGTACACATTTCACCGGGCTCACCCATTTGCTGTCAGATATGGGGAAGATAATTCCTGCGTCCAACCACTTGATGATCTCTTTCTTCACCACGTCTTTCATAATAGGATTTAGCCTCCTCTGTGGTTGAGCCACCAGCTTATGGACCTCCTTCATGTAAATCCTATGCATGTATAGGGCTGGACTGATGCCCTGAATATCTGACATCTGCCATCCTATAGCTTTCTTCCTTCGCCTTAGCACCGCTACTGCTACTTCTACCTGGGTTGCAGTCAAAGACACAAACAAGATTACAAGTAATGTTTCATTTTCACTAAGGAATACATACCTGAGGTGCGACGGCAGCGGCTTCAGTTCCAGTTTAGGTGCTTCTTCAATTGAAGGTTTAAGGGGCGGTCCCAGCACTCTGTTTAATGGCTCTGCTTCTTTTTTTAGCATGCTGACATTGTGGCCATTTAGCAGACTTTCTATTTCTTTGGCTTCTGCATCATCCACTAACCCTTGGTTTAGTAGAACTCTAGTCAGTAGGTCTGTTATCTCTAGCCGGCTTACTACAGCTGCCGTGTCTAACACGGTGATAGCTGCCAGGTCCTCATAAGCTGCAGGAGCTTCATAGCTTTGTACACGTCAAACACTTTCACTTTATCATGAGCTCTCATGGTGAGCTTCCCTGCTGCTACATCTATCAGTGCCCCGTCTGTCGCTAAGAATGGGCGACCCAGAATGAACGGGACCTTAGGATTGGGTTCGAAGTCTAGGATGACAAAGTCCACTGGGAAGATGAGTGATCCCACTTGGACTAGGACATCCTCAATCACCCCGTCTGGTCTCGCCCCTGACCGATCCGTTAGTTGTAGGACGATGGTGATCGGCTTTGGGCTTCCCAGGCCCAACTTTGTGAACATGGAGCTAGGCATTAGATTAATGCTTGCGCCTAGATCACACAACCCTTTTGCATTCACGCGACCACCTATCATCACCTGCATAGTGAAACTCCCCGGATCTTTCATTTTCGTTGGCAATTTGGATCCATTCAAGATCCTGGAGCTGCAAGTCTCGGTAAGTGCTACCGTCTCGTCCTCAGCTAACTTGCTTTTATTTGCCACGATGTCCTTCACATATTTAGCATATTTTGGAATACCCTGCAAGACATCAATCAGTGGTAAGTTAATATGTACCTGCTTTAACATCCCGGTGAATTTCTGGAAACAGTCATCCTCCTTCTTCTTCTTAAACTTTTGTGGAAATGGAGGAGGTGGTTTTGGGACTGGGGTACTGTCTTCTGGAGCTGGACTTGGCGTGCCAGCCTCATAACTTGAGGCAGTGCTTGATTCAACCTCAACCCTCTTCTTAGGGACTGCTTCCATGAGGGGTCGCCCGCTCCTTGTACTGACTGCATTAACTTGTTTTGGGTTAGGGTCAGTATTACTCGGTAGACCCCCTTGGGATCTGGAATTCATGTTTCCTGCCAGCTGTCCCAACTGCCTTTCTAAGTTTTGAAGATCCTGCTTGTTTCTCCGAATCTCCTCTTCCTGTCTATTCTGGTTTGCCAGAATCTGCCTCAGTACCTCACTGTCGGTCATACTATTTGGGTTAGCCTGTTTGGCAGGCTGCTGTGCTTGCTGATTATAGTATGCATTATTACCCTATGGTCTTTGCTGAAATGTCCCCTGATTTAATTGCTGACCTCCCCATGAGAAATTGGGGTGGTTCCTCCAACTTGGGTTGTATGTGTTACCATATCCTTGATAACTGCCTCTGTTAGCACTCCCCACAACGTTTACTGCTTCAGGATTAGCCCCACAAGACTCAGCAGTATGATCTCCTTCCCCGCAAACATCACACCATCCAGGTTGCTGTTGTTGCACTACATTCACTGTGGCTGGCTACTGACCTACACTTGCCTGTGCCTGTTGTTGCTGTCCTAATGCCAAGTTGTTGAACTGAGTAGTTATCATATTCTGCATGGCGGACATCTGTGCTTGCAGAGCAGTTATGGCATCAATTTCCAACATACCAGCTTGCCTCTGGACTACCGGCCTACTGAATCCTCCATTCCATTCAGGATTTCCCTGTGCTATCTTATTTAGCAGGGCATACAATTCATCATATGTCTTTTCCAATGCTTGCCCGCCTGCAGCTGAATCAAGAAGGATCTTTGTGTTTAGGTCTAAACCTTCTATGAAGGTATGAACCAACACTTCATTAGCTTGGCAATGATGAGGGCAATTGATAAGCAAATTTTAAACCTGTCCCAAGCTTGATATAAGTTCTCCTCCGGCTTTTGCTTGAAGCTCAAGATTTCACTCCTGAGTTTTGCAGTCTTTCCAGATGAGAAAAATTGGGTGAGGAACTTGCGAGCCAAATCATCCCATGATGTGAAGTTTGGTGGTTCTATCTGCAGCCACCTCCGAGCACCCCCCAACAATGAGAAGGGAAACAGGGCCATTCTCACATAGTCCGTACTCACCCCTGCAGGAATGAAAGTGTCCGCAATCTCTAGGAAATTCTGAAGATGGACCTGTGGGTCTTCATGCGGTAGTCCGGTGAATTGTCCGGTGGAGTGTAGCAACTGAACCATGTTTTGTTTAAGTTCTCACTGACCTCCGGGCTCCGATTTCAAGAAGCAACTCGTCACATTGGTAGTCCATGGGATTGCCACATCTCTCATCGGGCGAGGTGTTGCCGGTATAAGAGGATTTCCTTTAGCCATTAGTTCCCTTGTAGGATTTGCGTTAGTGTTGTTGTTCTCACGATCCTCCTGTTCAATAAGTTCCAGTGGAGGAGTTTGGAATAGGACACCTGCTCTCCTTTTTGATTGCCGAAAGCATGAATCCTGGTCCTCCAGTTTAATACTCAACTGCCTGAAATAAAGGCGCAACTAAGATCAAATGCAGTGAGCACAACAAAGCACAATACTCAGAAAATTAAACAATTCACTTTAAATCCCCGGCAACGGTGCCAAAAACTTGTTGCTTTCCTAGCACACGCAAGTGCACGTGGTCAACCCAAGTAATATAGTGGCCCAGAGAAAGAGGCCGGGATGTCGAACCCAAAGGATTTAAAGATTATTGATTCTCTTCTAAGTTATTATGCTAGATTGATATCCAAGATAATGAGTAATGAGATTTGTCAAAGAACGAATTATATCTAAAATCTAAGGTTTACTGCCAGATTTGAATTATATAAACTAGTGATTTATCAACTTAAAGGTGATCCCGGGATTATAGCCATGGCGACTTCGTGTCTCTCAATCCGTATTCATGTATCTAGGTTTATACTTATTAGTTCACAGAGTTGAATTTACCTAACAGGATTGCAGGCCTACCTTTAATGACTGCCTAAATACATCATTGAGCGGGGATAGACAGACCACCAAAAATGCATTAATTTTATCTTCCTGTGTTACGAACCAAGCAACGTGTAAGGGTAGTTGTCACAGGTCTCCCTTACACGAACCAATCTAATGACCTAGTTGGACAAGCTCCCTGTTCCACTGTGTTCTAATTATTCCAACATATTTCGAATTCAGAATAACTAACACATTCCCTTCCGAGTTGATCAGGCTAAGAAGTATTAATAAAAGTGGCACAAGAATAAGTGATAAACCCGTCATACATAAACCAAAATCAAGAGATCACATTGTCTAGGGCTACAATCCCAGAATATGGGAGAACTAGTCACTCATAGTTGATTTCCACATCAAAATCAAGCTGAAAATAATGAACATTCAAGAATACAAAGATGAAAGACAAACCAAAGTTGACCTAGGTTGTGTTCTCTAATACTCCCATCTGTTTCTTGCTCAAAAAACGAATAAACAAAATGTCTTTTTCCAATAATTAATAGCCTTCTTTTTTCCAAATTCTGTAACTCGTTTTTCACTTGGAGTACATGCAATCCGCGACGCAGACTAGAATGTTTTGACCCGGCTCCGTTAATTTGTTGACTGGACTAATTCGCCTCTTCTTGCACACTGGTCTGTGACGTGGACTAGTATGTTTTGACCCGGCTCCGTTAATTTGCTGACTGGACTAATTTGCCTCTTCTTGCACACTGGTCCACGACGCGGACCCTGTAACGCACTGGGCCTTTGTGTCTTTTCCTTCTCCTTTTCCAGTTCTGCTAGTCCGCTCCCAGGTCCGCGACGCGGACCTTTGCCTTTGCTGCATATGCTTCTTTTCTTCCTTGCTTTCTGGGCCGTGTCCATCCTTCCAATTTGCACATGACTTCGGACTGCTATTATTTGACTAAACTCTGCAAAATGCAACCACATAGAGTACTTGACCCCCAGATTAGAAAAATAACAACAATCATATTAAAAAACAGTTGTTCTCTTTATTTTTACCCTCTGACTTAGCTCAATTTATGGGTCCGTTTGGCTAACCAGGCGTATAAATACGCCTAAGATCATTGAAGATCATCAATTCATGTAAAATACATGAATTAAGTAAAACTCAGTGAAATACTCAAGGATCCTCACATCAAACTCATTATCTTCAATCATAGATTCAATTTACTCAAAGGGGATACCTGGAAGAACAATCTCATGTTTTAGGTTAGCCTTACATACCTTAGATGACTGCTAACAACAATTCCTTGTAGAATCTCCTCTTGACTCTTCAACCTCAACTCTCCTCAAGCCCTAACATAGTGAATTTTGCTAGGAAGGGGATGTAGAAAGGGGTTTTAGGACCTTTCATCGTGAAAATGACTTATATTGGTCGTATATGGGTTTTAGAAGATGTTAGAAATGGACTAGAATGCCCTTCGAAATTTTAGAAATTTTTCAGCCATAAAATAACACAGTCCGCGACACAGACTGGTCGCGGCCAGTTCATTTTTGAAAAAAAATTTCCTGAACGAGTTTTCTCAACCGTCGAAAAATTTAGAGAAAATATAAGTGCGTCTTCGCGATATAATCCCTGGGTTCATTCATGCAATCTTTTATAAAATGACATATAGAGTTTGTCAAATAACTCATATAAAAGCATTCATTCAATAAATCAAGTTTATGATGATCATCAACACATGAAAATGAATAGAATATACATAATTTACTAGAAAACATTAATGAAAAGCATGTGTAGAAATCAACACTTTCACAATCTCTCGATTACCATCAATAAGGGAACATGGAAGAACATTCCCAAGTTTTAGTTTAGCCTTACATACCTTGGATGGAGACTGACAATTAACTTTGCAAGAGTTCGTCCTCAACTCCTTTAAACCCTCGCTCTTCCCTCTCTTCTCCTTATCCCTAGTCTTCGTTAGAAGTTTAGAAAGGCTTAAAAATAGGTGTTAAAACTCTTTTTTTACACTTTAAAAAACCTATTTTGATCTTGTTTTATGTTTAGGAGGGGTGAGGAAAGGATTAGAATGCCCTACTTTTATAACTGATCGTCAAGTACCGTAATGGGGCAAGTCCGCAATGCGGACTTGTTGCTCTTCAATTCATTTTTCAACGAAAAACTTAAAATGCATTGAAAAACTATTCTTTTATAAAAATACACATAAATATAAAACAACAACAACATACCCAGTGGAATCCCACAAGTGGGGTCTGAGGAGGGTAGAATGTACGCAGACCTTACCACTACCTCATAGAAGTAGAGAGGCTGTTTCCTGGAAAAATACACATAAATCGAATATGTCAAATGTGTTTTATGTTTAATTTTTTGGAAATTGCTTTTCGATCGTCTTTCCGCTCCCGTAGAAAACAATGGGACTAAAATTAAGTGCAAGTCTATGACAAGTCCACGACGCGGACATGTCGTGCACTTTTCTAGAATTGCATTTTTGCTTCAAAAATTGTCTTTTGATCTGGCTGCTCTAAATCAACCAGGACCATTTTTCCACATATTTTTGTGTGTCGATCATGTTTCCGGCCTCGGATTTGCGAAAAGAGGTTAGGAAGATACATTACACAAGCGTTCTCTCATACAGGGGTATTTTGATAATTTTATCGGGTGTTACATTATCCTTGCGAAAGATCATAAATTTTAGAAGACCGAAAGAAAGTTGGTTCAATGCAAATCAATTCCCTTGATTCATAAATCTCAAGTAAAATAGACAAATTTCTGTCTATCTAGTTAGCTCTTTATTGTCACATCCTGGGAGGATACCCTAGACGTGGCGGGGACTCAGAGACTATTGCTAGTCCTCAAGCGAACTACTTGGCTTCATCACATTCATTCCATCATAATTTAACATATCAGCGGAAGACTAAAGTAATGAAAGGTGGACAATCTCAATTACAGATGGTCAAATCAAATCAATAAGACTAGTGCGAATGAAAGTAGCCCAAACAACATCCAAATCAAACCAATCATCCTCTAGTCTATGAAGCCGTTATCAAACTTTCCAATGGTGTTAATGACAGGTCCATGACTACCTCAAATCAGAGGAAAACAATTCTAAAGTCTAACTCTCAAAGCTAGCTGAAATAAATAATAAGCATCCTCGAAAATTAGGGAAATACTCACCAATCAGCTGAGAAGTGGGGAAGATCTTCAACGAAACGCTTGTTATTGACATCACGGGTATTTATGGGCCAAAAGATGAATGAAGAATAATTCTGTACCAATTTAAATAACTGAGAGGTATTTTAAGCCTTTCACCATTTTGAATATCATACTCGATATGTTCCTCTTACCACATGTCTCTAACTGATTTGTTTACGTGTCACATTCGATTTTTAACAGGACAGTATATAAGCTTATTTGCAACTTAATACCAATGTCAATTGATCACTTTTTGTTATGGAGAAGCTAAAACTATGGCTGATTATTTTGCTAAAATTATTTAATTTGATATAGAATTAAAGAGATTATATAGGCTACTTCTGCTCCACCCCATTTTTGTGAAGCTCTCTATGATGTAATGTGTTAGGGGTATGGTCCATATTCCCCCAGCAACTGTAACTTTGTTATTTAATCGACATGATAGCCACTTATCTAGCTGAATTTAATCCCAAGCTTAATTCCCACACACACCAAAAAAAATTATAATTTATAATGTTTTTGTGTGATCATTAAATATCTAAATTTTATTTTAACTTATTAAATTAATATAATTAAAAGGCGATGAATGGAAGTATATTGTCTTTTCACCTAATGCTCATGGTTTGGATAAAAATCGATCTAAACCGAAGAACTAAACCAAATCGATTAAATAAATCAATTTTATTTGGGTTTAGTTTGGTTTGGTTTGGTTTGGTTTTAGTTCTTCAAAAACCAATAGTGTTTGGTTTGGATTTGAGTTTGTTCGGAAAATAAAAGAAATAACCAAACTGAACCGATAGATTATCAATATACGTTATTTATAAAAATAATTTTTATTATTTAATCTACTAATGAAAACATAAATATTCAAGATGAGAACATTTATCTTATTGATTTCGCGTATATGAATGTTTGTGACATTTTTTTATGGGACTAGAATGTCACTATCTCTTCCTTCTAGACCAAAAAGGTGAATGCTAAAACTTTTCTCACAGTAAATCTAATGATTAAAAATTTTGTAATATCAGTCGTTTTATCTATTCTTCATTTCGAATGGGTCGTTGTCACTTTTTCCTCCATTTTGAAGGTATTACTTATTTTATATTTGTGTATGATTAATAACCAAATAATTGAATCAAACCAAATCGAAACCGATAACAACCAAATGATAAATGTATATTATAATTGGGTTGGGTTAGTTTTGAGAATTTAAAAACTGAATTAAGTTGGTTTGATTTTAATTTTGACCAACAACCGACCCAAATCTACCCGTGAACACCCCTACCTACATACAAGTGATACCATCTATATTACCTTAAAAAGCATAAAGTCAAAAAATTTAAAAGTCAAATTACCATAATACCCTTCTAAAAACCTAATTATCCCTTGATTTCCTACCATCTTATATTCATCTATTGCTAATGTGAATTCATGCAAAATTTTACTATTTCGCAACAGAGCATAAATTTCTGAAGTCTCAACCAATAACTTATGTCTATTGTCTACTACTGGGAAATTTGTTTAGATAAGTTTTGTCATAATTTCTGTACGTTTCAGTTAATTAGTGTTTCGTGGAGACATTGAATTTTGTTGACGTTTTGTTTTGATTAAATCAGTGATGCTGATACTTGGGAAAAAAATAAATAAATAAAGAGAAAAATAGAGTACCAACTGGCCATCATGAATCTACAGACAAATTCTCTGATGAATTTTTATCTTTGGAGCATGCAGAGAAACTGGCAAAAGCAAGTTCCATGTTCGTTAAGTATTACTGATGTTATTGCCTAAGCTTTGCATGTTACTTTGACTGTGAATGTTTCTATAGTTTGAAACACACTGCAATGCATGTCAGAAAATGATATCTTAAAGATGAAATAGTGAGGATTATGTATCTAGATAAACATTTATTGAACATGTATGCAGAGATTCCTTTTTTCAAAATAGATATTCAAGTTGTAGCTACTGGAAACATTTGTTTCAGTTATTAGAGAAATAAATTATTTGTTGGCAGTTGTTTTCATCTCGAGTTGACTTCAAGAATTGACATGTTGCAGTACTATGTAAAGGAGACCAAATTCATCCCATCATTGTTCTTTCCTAGTATGTTCAAGTAGAGTTCTGCTAATTTATGTTTCTGCATAACACAAATGAAACCCAAAACCAATGGCATTTAGCATTCATCAAGAGCATAAAGGTATACAGCCAACAAAAGACCATGATTGGTTGTAATAACATGTCATTACATTTGAACACGTCTCTTTGAAGTTAACACAGTTATGCTAAACCAAGACGTAATTGTTATTTCCATATAACTAACTATATTATCTTTATTTGGTTTCAAAATTCAGCGGTAAGAAGGATGACGTATTAGTAAGTTTCTGATTGTGTCCAACTTTTACATAGTCTAAACTAAGCCTCCTATGTTTCAAAATAAGTTGATTCACTATCAACAGTAAAAATTACTTTACCTAAGTTTCAAATTACCTGAGGTTGGCTATATGAACCTATACTATGTGTATCCCTCCATTCAGATCTGCCATCCAACTTTCTAATAATTTATGTCCATCATATGGTATCACATCCATATTCATCGCTGTTCTTGCCAAGTCAAGCCACGTTATGAAGATAAACATCAATCTCAGTTAAAGAGTTGGAAGATTGCTTCTTCTGTTTTAGTCCTTAAAAATGCTTACCGTTAAAAAAAGTGACGTCTGTGACCAATTTTTTGAGAGAAAATAGGTACTCCCAGAGGATAAAAATTCTTTTTCATAAATTAAAAAAAGATTTTCCCCAAAACTATTTATTTTAAAGATCACTGATCTGAAGGTATGCTTAACTGCACCTTTTAAAGTTTGATCAAATGTTAATTGTTTTTCAAAAAAAATAAATTTAATTTGATGTGATTTAGATTCCAGTATATTGTGCTTGACAAGTACTTCCGAGGTTGAGGTCTTATTATTTCGTTCTTAGTAATAATGTCTTCAACATGCATGGTAACATGTCATATATAGACATCCACCATAAACTTTTGGATGAATTGAGAGTGTCATCATTGCACAAAAAATGATCTTTAGCTTAATTTTTGCTAAATATATTCTTTTAAAAATCATTACTAGTGATAATTATATTTTAGCACTTTTTGTAAATGTCGATAAAACTTATAACAACATTAGATCAAATACAATTAATTATTGTCAGTAAAAGTTTTAACACTTTTTGTTAATGTGCATATTTATTGAAACTAAAAACTAATTTTCTCGTGATGCACCTATTGCCTAAGAGCTTATGAAGCCTCAAGATGAGATCCACTTCATCCGACGCAAAGTCACCTCTCTTGATATGTGGCCTTAGATAATTCAACCATCTCGATTTACAACTTTTTCGACATCTATTTAGATTTGCACATTTTCATATTTTTTTTATAAGTGACACATAAAATGGAACAGAAAATACTGCAATAATTAGTTTATCTGCTCTAGTAAGAACAAGATGCCACTTGCCTTCACCATACATTTCCTCAAGAGTAAATCTTCTTCAGTCCATGCACCTTTCCTCACTCCCAACGAAGACATAGATTTACTGTTCATGATAATTTGATGTCATTTTATTACCATTTTTTTGTCTCTATTATATACGTGATATGCATTGAACAACGTGAAAGTAATGGAACCACAAAATTATTTAAGCGTGGATCAACTGGTTATAAAAATCCAAAAATGAAGTGTCATTTTCAACACAAAAATCCAAATTTGCCCATGTACCTATCCTGCCACTCATTTTTCGTAGTATCAATTTTCTTCGTTTGACGTGAAGAAATCAATAAGTGTAGCAAAAAGTCATAGAAGACACGGCGTCGTGGAACGAATGAGTCGAGACGAGCAAGTTCTAGTTTCTTGTAGAGTACTCAGTGTTCAATTAACTTGGAACATATATATAATTTGTTTGTGAAAGAGTATACAACGACAATAACTCTAGTGGAATTTCATAAGTGGGGTCTGCGGAGGGTAGAATGTACACAGACCTTCGAAAAACCCGCGTCTCAAAAATCAAGTCTCACAAGCAGAAAATACAAGATATGGAAAAGGAAAGGAAAAAAAAAAAAGAAAATGGCTAATAACGAAAAATAAATAATAATATATAAATACGATAAAGTAACAAATATAAGATAGATAATGACAACACAGGATATAAAGACTACTACTTACCTACTAAATCAAAAGGTCATACATCAACCTACCCCTACTAGCCTATTAGTCTTCAACCCTAATACGCGACCATCACTCTTTTCTATCTAAGGTCATGTCCTCAGAGATGAAATTTGTGAAAAAGTATGATTATATTAAAAAGTCATCAAGTTCTATAAATATAAAGATTGTCTTGGTGAAATAATTTGAGAAAAATTTGCAATTGTTTTTATCATTAGCTTCTAGCCAACCCCAAAATAAATGATCGAACTTAATTCACTTTTCTTTATCCCTAATTTTATATTTTAACTTAGTTTGGCGCACACAATTTTTTTAATAAACAAATATATGGAAAATAAGGACAATGATATCACGTAAAAATCTTATTTCTTTTTCAATTTGTTTTTGTTTTTTATTCTAACAATCATAAAGAAATATTGTATGAAGGCAATTACATCACATTGCAATTTGCAATATGGTGTAGTATATCTTCCTTTTTCCTTTTGGGTGAAAGTGACTGGTCTTCAAACAGCACATGGCAAATTGCAATATAGTGTAATATATCTTTATTGAATATGTATAAATATTAAATTTAAATTCAACTATTAAAAAAAAATCACCCCCAACCCCATCCACTAGACCCCCCACACCCACACCGGACCCACCTCCCCCCTCCCCCCCCCCTTCCCAGAAAAAAAAATTAAAGAAAGATAAAAAAAAAGAATAAAAAAATTATTAAATTTTTTCACCACATCCACTCTCAAATTTTTTCTAACTCAAAATTAAGAAAAAGTTATTTCTTTTAACCCCTCAACGCCCAATTCCATTCCCACCCCCAATTCATTTTTAATGAAAAATAACAAAAAAAAAATATTTTTTTCTCGCCCCCTCCCCCTCTTCCACCCTACTTTCCACCCCCTATCCCCAACCTCAACTTTAAAAAAAAAATTAAAAAAAATTCATTCCACCTCACACTTCCACCCTATATCCCCCCCCCCCCCCCTCGACTCCCTCAAATTTTTTGAAAAGAAAAAAAAAAAGTTAAAATTTTTTCGCCACCTCCCTCCACCCCTCCACCCCCAATTTTTTTTAAGAAGAATAAAAAAAAAAACATACACACAAATTTTTTTTAGTGCAATTAAGAATTTTTTATTATGAGTAGGGGATCTATGTCTATATGAATACCTATATTTTACCTACTTTGATCGTGTTTGTATGAGCTCTTAAAATAGATCAACTCATATTTATCCATTCAAAACATATGAGTGTTCAATTAAAATAAATATCGATTAAATATACGCATTTCACCTTATATGGACTGAAATTGTCACCCCTATTTCATCCAAAAGGTGAAACATGAGTGAATCAGACCTTACATCCAAAGTACACCACGGGATTGATTGCAGTCTATCTCAATATATTTTCTCTGTCTCATTTATGTAGCATCATTGACTTAGCATGGCGTTTAAGAAAAAAATAATATTTTAAAATTTGTTCTCTAAAACTATTAATAAATGTATGTATAATTAAAAATTATTTTACTAAAAACAATTTAAATTTTAAAAATTAATTTATTTTTAATTTTAGCACGATAACATTATTTTTGAAACTAACTAAGAAAAAGTTACATATGGTGAGTATATGCTAAAATATGGAGTTGAATCTTCCTATCTAGCTGGACTATACAAATTTAACTATTGAAATAATTGTTTTGTCATATTTAGCGAGAGAAAGACAAGTCAAAAGTAAGAATTCAATACTATTGCAAGTTGGTATTGAGACAAGACAAAAGAAAAATTAATTACTCTTTTGCTCCAATAATTTATCTATTAAGTATTGATTTTGTACACTTCTTGAGAAATTAATGAACAATTTTATCCTATAACTTTTTTAATATAATATTGTAAAAAATATAATAAGAATTATTATAATTAATTATAAAAATAATTAGAATTTCAATATAAAATTATCTCTTGATCTATAAAATTGAACAAATATTTTTGAACATATATTTTTAATAGAGTGAACAATTATTGTGAAATAGAGGAAGTATTTTCTTTAAATGGTATAACACATAAATAAAAGGAGATTGCTTAGATTAAACACACTTTATTTTCAATTCCAAGCTATTATGTTAAAAGCAAGTTTGTTTGTAAAATTTCCAAAGTACAATCATTTTTCAGTCAATTAACTCTTAATTATCCCAAGAGGTTCGCATAAACGATTAACAAAATTTCAAAATTTTGTGTTAATGATTAAAATGTTTGATATAAGTTCAATTTCATAAACAATACAAGATTTATATTGGTACTTTGAACTTGACACGAATTATTACTTTCGTAGAGAAGAAAGAGTGTTGGAAGTGTGAAAGCTACGCTTTAGAACCCTCTATTTAGAACTATATTTTACTTCTTTATTTTTTTAATTAAACAAATAACAAATCCTTATATATATAGGAGGGGTGTATTTAAACTTAAATCGCCAAGTTGAGTAGTGTATGTAAGTTTAGTTCGCCAAGTTGAGGGGTGTTTTTAAGCCACGTGTAGCGCGTGAATGACACATTTTTGTTTATGAAACATGAAAGGAGTATTTAAGCTTAGTTCGTCAAATTGAGGGTGGTTTTAAGCCTATCAATAATTTATGGGATGAAAGTAATAATTCGTGTCAAGTTCGAAGTTATTTTTTTTAACCCCTCAACGCCCAATCCCATTCCCACCCCCAATTCTTTTTTTAATGAAAAATAACAACAAAAAAAAATTAAAAAAGAATAAACAATTTTTTCTCCCCCCGCCCCCCTTCCACCCCCTATCCCAACCTCAATAATTTTAAAAAAATTCATCCCACTTCCACGGTTCCACCCTATAATCCCCCCCCCCCCCCCTCCCTCTCTGGACTCCCTATCACCATCTTCAAATTTTTTTAAAAGAAAAATAGAAGTTAAATTTTTTCACCATCGCCCTCCACTCCACCAATTTTTTTTTTTAAGAAAAGTAAAAAAAAAAAACATACACACAAATATTTTTTAGTGCAATTAAGAATTTTTTATTATGAGTACGGGGTCTATGGATTTATATGAATACCTATATTTAAAACCCTATTTAGAACTATATTTTACTTTTTTATTTTCTTAATTAAAGAAATAACAAATCCTTATATATATAGGAGGGGTGTATGTAAGCTTAATTCGCCAAGTTGAGAGGGTGTTTTTAAGCCACGTGCAGCGCGTGAATGACACATTTTTGTGTATGAAACATGAGGGAAGTATTTAAGCTTAGTTCGCCAAATTAAAGGAATAATTTTAAGCCTATCAATAATTTATAGATAAAACTAATAATTCGTGTTAAAGTTCGAAATTACTTTTATTACTTCTCTCAATTTTTTAATAAAGATGACTGACAGTTTCACCGACAAAAAATATCAATGATTCGAAATAATTATTTCCTATTATGTAGCCCCCACAAATGATAGGGACAAAACATTCACTTAAAGTCCAAAATAGGAAAACCCTAAGGAAGATCTGTAGCTGTCCTTTTTCAAATCTCCATTTTTGGATCGAGTCTTACTACTTCATTTTTATTTTTTAAGACTTAATATACTAAATATTAATTAATAGAGATCGTATACTAAACTATTCATATAAATAATTATTTTCTTAGTGAATATGTCAAGTTAAATAGTGATAAGTGAAAATAAATGAAGAAAATATATTATTTTGGGAAGATTACGTGACAGAGTAAATAATATTTACTCAAAATAAAGAGAATAGAAAATAATTACAATCGTGAATTTGAACTTTATCAATTTCTCTTTGTATTTGTTCGTTTAGAGCTGAATTGATTCACCATGTATCAATTTATTTGGTATCTAGAATTTTTCTCAAATAAATTATTATTATATATTTATTTAAGGCTTAACTTGTGAAGAAACATCTATACTTGTCCTCATTTTTTACTTAGACATCTAAACTAAGACAAGTTCCTAATAGACACCTCAACTGCTCAGATTTGATCACATTAAACACTTTTATCCTACTTGGCACTCTCCAGTACTTTTTTTTAATTTTTCAGCCAAAAATAAATAGTTGCGGTCCAAAAAAAAAATTTTTTTCATAAAAGTAGGTTCTCAAAATTCTCAGTTATCCAAAAAAAAAAATTCCATAAAAGTAGGTTCTCAAAATTCTCCATTAACCATATGCGGAAAAAAATTATTACAATTTTAAATAAAAAATTTTTGCATATGGTTAATTGAGAATTTTGAGAATCTACTTTTATGAAGAAAAAAATTTTTTTTGGACCGCAACTATTTATTTTTGGCTGAAAAATTTAAAAAAAGTACCGGAGAGTGCCAAGTAGGATAAAAGTGTTTAATGGGATCAAATCTAATTAGGAACTTGTCTTAGTTTAGATGTCTAAGTAAAAAATGAGTTTGGCCTTTATTTAATAATAAGTTAAAGTACTATTGCTATAATTGATAATTAAAGCACAATGTACTGCCTTTTGTAAAATTGTCTTTTTTATTTTACCAGGTACTCACCAGCCACCTGTTATCACTTTCAACACAATTAAGATCCAAAGTTCCTTCATGTGACGATTCGGACCGTCGTTATTTAGGTGGGATAAATCTAATGATTTGACTTTTTGTCCGAATATTTATCATCACCTCGTCATGGCAAGAATATTCTCGCTATAGCGGTGTCAATATGGCAGGATCACGGGATAAAAATAAAAAGATGTGAATTCTTCTAATTTTATTTTTTCTTGAGGATGTAAAACAGACGAAATTTACCCCAGAAATTCTCAAAGGCTTCTCTAGGGATCCTAGGGTAAAAAAGGCTACAACCAATGAATTTTAAGTTGTCTCTATCATTTCGCCGCAATCAGAAATTGCGCTACTTCTTATTCCCATGCCAAGTTAACAAGGGACAAGTAAAGATGGACGAAGTGAGTATATCTTAAAGTGTCGCACTGATAAATTACAGTACCTCCATATATCTTTTTAAATAAATTTTTGAGACTATAAACTTTCTTATACACATAAATTTATAAAGATCTACTAGTGAACAACAATAGTAACTAGTAATTCTTTAATATAATCCTTTCAAATGGTATGAACAATCTCTTCAAGCCGAGCATGAGTCATTTTGAAAAAAAAAATTATAATAATGAGTACTTTTTTATATAAAATATAAATTTATGAATAAAATTTTACATTTTAGAAAAATTAAAATCATGATCAAAAATCTCAAATCACGATTAACGTAGATTTTAAGATTTGAAATCATGATTCAAATCGTACATCCAAAAGAATTTAACCCACTTTTACCCTATTTCAGCGTAGCTTGAGTCACTCATTTATTAATTCAATCATTTTTTATTCGTCTCTAAATTGAATCCAGCTCACCCATTTAGCATTTATAAATATACGACTTGATGCCACAAAAATTTTGAAAACTTGACATATTTCTATCAATCCGCTATAAACAACTAAACAGTATTCTCTATCTCAATAAATGTGACATACAAAATGTGACATACACTCTTTTTTTTCATCAATCTAAAAAATAATATTTTTTACATTTAATGAAATAATTAACTGAACTTTAAATTTCTTTTATTTATTTTATTAAAAAATTATAATAATCACATAAATATTTATAATCGATTTTAACTCACAACCTATAACCTTGTGTCTAGTTAAATACCTTAACAAACACAGTATATGATAGGTAGCATTAAGAAATTCAAGGTAAATAATGAGGGTATGTTCGTACCATTTATTAAATAATTGAGTATGTATATGATACACACGAAGTTGAAGTGTATATTTGTCTTTTTTCTGAATAATTATACTTTTTTTTTTTTGTTTATTTTGCCTCGTCCATTTTGGACTTGACACGTTTCTTAAGAAATAATAATTGATATGAGCATTTCACCACAATATCTATTTAATTGGTGTTTAGTGTTACGTCTTGAAAAATGATTGAAAATAAGTATTAAAGATACGGATCAAACATAAAAAGTTAATTATTTTTTTCTTAATATAAACAAAAATCTATTTGTAAAATAATGATAAGTAAAAGTAAATCTAGAGAATACATCATATAAGAGATAGGAGTACTTGTTTTCTTTTATTGGCCAAAAAAAGAAAACAATTAGGGGTCGTTTGGTACGCAGGTTAAGAGAAATATTATTTATGTATTAGCTTTTGTGTAAATAATAGCTAATTAGGATTATGTATAAAATTAATACAATATTTGATTTATAATTTAAAATTTTACATAATTAATATGTATATAAATCATCAGAGAATCTACGTATAATTTCATGCTAGAAGAAAAATAATTAATACATAAATATAATTATATACAAATAGCTAAACTTTACATAAAATAATATATAAATTCTACTCATTATAACTAATTTATATATATTAATTCTACTCATTAAACGACCCCTTAATGTTGTCCTTTCATTGGTGGGACAGGCTGCATGAGACTGGACTTTTTTTATTTGGACAAATTATATGAAACTGCCATTCTCTTTTTTTTTTTCTTGAGGAAAAAAAAAATTCTTGCTGAGCAATGTTGAATTAGTTTGTAATATTTGAAGGTCTGAAATTAAATAAATATATTTATTTATATCAAAGAGCATAAATATTTGAAAAAGTCAATTTTCAAGTTCTATAAATATATAAGCACTCTCGTGAAAGTAGCTTGAGAAATTCTATAATATTTTTTCAGCTTATGTATATCTCTTTTTAGATTCATCAGCCATAAGCAACTTTTGACATCTCATTTAGGTATTTTTCTTTTATACGTATGAACCATTTTAATTTGCATCGTTTTTTTTATCCTGCCCATCTTAATATCTTTATTTTCGTTATTTTCATCTTTTGGACATGCGAATTCCTGATCAGTCAATACTTCATTTGTATAACATTGTCGATTTAATAATCACTTTATTAAAATTGCTTAACATTTCATTTTTACTTGTCCATTATATTAAAAATTGATCCAACAATAATTGTTCATTTTATGAAATCAAGAGATGATTTTACCTAAAGTTCCAAATGCACTCTTATCATTAAGGCTCATTTACATAAATAATATATTTTTAACCTAAATTACGAGTTTTATCATAATTTTAACCCTTATAGAATATAATTATACTTTTGTTACCAAAAATAGCAAGGAAAAGGAGAAGGAAAAGGAGAAAGAGAACTTTTCTCTTCCATTTCTCTTTATTACTCTTTCTCTTTCTCTCTCTCTTTCTTTTAAAAGTATTAATCAATATTTTAATTTAAAATTTTAATTTTAGATTGAATATTACGCAAATGATGTTCTTACTATTCTTTAAACTAGAAGATTTGTTTTATGTAAATACATATATAATGCACTGAGACAATTATAATATAATAACATATAAACTAATTTAAATAGTGTTTAGATATTTGAAATTCAAATATAATATTTTTTGACACCATTAATAAAATAAATAAATAAAAACTACAATTGTAATACATTTTGAATTTGATACTTCATATGTATTATAGATATTTTTTAATGCACGTGAAGAATATAAGTAATATATTTTTAATATAATAATTATTTTAATATCATCAATAAGAGAAAATAATAAAAATAATTATAATACGTTTTGAATTCAGTAAATAATACATATTATAAGTATTATGTGTGAATTTTAAATATTTCAGTATGATTTAATTAATTTTACATTAGTAGAAAATGTGTTATATTTATTGAAATAATAATAATAAAATTCATAGCTATTTATAATGTTAAAAATGATGAGTTGAATGGGGAGGGAGAAAGAGAGAGAAAAGGGAATTAAAAAACAAAAAGACGCTACCCACAAAAAAGAAAAGAGAAGAAAAAGAAAGAGAAAGAAAGAGAAAAGATATCTTGTAATTTATTGGTAAAATACGTTATAGATCGTAAAAAAAAAAGTATCCTAAAAAGAATAATATTGATATATAATATATTATTTATGTAATTTATACTATTTTTAATACATCAAAGTAAACAATACATAAAATATTGTACATATAGTTAATACAAACATAACTTAATACTACATTACGAATACGAACATTATTAAAACACTCTATTTAATATTATTTTTATACGCCCTATCCGACAACTTTGATACCCTAAATGTGAAACCTAAAAACTTCAAACAATTAGCTCTGTACTTACCCACGTGGGTGATCCTTTGATGGTCTCAAAGTTCGAAACGTGTTTTTTAGAGAAACAGAAAAGTATTTTGAAAAGATTAAAAAAATCAAATAAACATTTTTAAAAATTTAATGAGTATCGACATCGTATCTCTTCTAGATGTAGAATAAAACAAATTATTAAGCATGAGTTTTATTTTTCATGCGCATATATTTGTGACTTTATATTCTAATATGTGATAGTAATTCATTAAGATCTCATATTTAACCCTCAGCAAAAGAAATGGGATTATTTTTTTCGTCAATATATGGAATTTTTTTGGTTTTGTTTCTATTAAGATGTGTTTTTCTATAAATTTTTATCCTAACAATTGTTAGGAGCAACAATTAGAGATTGGTTAACAATATAAAAACTTAATTGGGTCAATTTTATAACAACGAGTGTATTTGTTTTCCTATCTTTAATGGTGTAGATGTATTTTTTAATCAAAAATTATATGAATGCTTTTTTTCTATTTCTAATATTTTAGATATATTTTTTTGCCTTTTTGGGACGATATAATTTTTGCCTTTTTTCGACGAATTTATCGAAAGTGAGGATAATTATGTATCATCTATATCTATATCGTTGAGAAATAGAAATGAAGACTTAAGAACAAATATATCTTCTCCGAACATTGTAATTAGTCATATAGTTAGTTATAACTACCCTCCATAGTAGTTAGTCTATAAGAAGATTACTACTGTACTGAGAGGTTAAGTTTTCTGAATAACAAGTTCATTCTCTTTCTCTTTCTCATCTCTTCCTCTAGATCTTAAATTCAATCTCATATTATAACATGATATCAGAGCTTTGAGAACTCAAAGTTCAAATTGAATCAATTTGGTTCAATCTAGCAAACTATTACGCTGCACAATCAGAAAGGGAAAATGGGAAAATGGCTCGTGCATCGTAAAAAGGTAGTTCTCTGCACACTGGTGGAGCTATTAGTCAGCTTACTAGAAAGAAGAGAATGGTATATTTTATTTAATTCAATAAAATAATTTTTTTTCCTTTTTTGGTAAGTATTTTTGTACGATTAATGATCACATGCTATATATCATTTTTGCAGGAAAAAGAATTGGGTAGGCCGGTATCTCAGGAGGAGTTATTCAAGGTCACTCACACAAAAAAGACGACAGATCCCACGGAAGGAGAAAAATGGATTGAGCCACGTGCTCAAGAGACATATGTAAGAATTTTAATCAATTTATATATATATATATATTCTCTCTTACATGGTCATGATTGGTGATATGGTGATATGTGCTTCACTGCTTATTATAGATGTCTCTGATGAATGTTATTAACATGAGTTGAAAATGTAAACATAGCGTATAAAGATAGTACTACTAGCTAGATTTACTCTTTCATGTTATAAGTACTTCATAAATATTGTTGTTCAAGATAAGGTAAGGGATATTGGTAGTAATGGGTGGGTTTGAAGTGTATAATTAATGTATTATTGGCTTCATTCATTTTGGTAGTTTAAGAAAATTAATCACGTTGTGACAGTACATTTTGTGATAATGTGTTTGTTTCGCATAAGTGACAATACTTAGCTTTTACTTTGTGATAATATGTTTGTTTTGCATAAGTGACAACACTTAGCTTTTTATTTGGTGATAATGTACTTGTCTTGCATAAAGTTGTCTTTAAGGTTGGGTTGAAGTGAAATTGTAGGAGTATATGTTCGGCCTAAACTTGAGCAAAGTTATTCGGTACATGTACTGGTAAGAGAAAATAAAATAAATATTTTGATGTGGTGCATTAGTTAAGGTTTGATAATAACTTTAGTTTACATCCTGGATATATTTTGATAATTCAATAAGCTCGCAAGTACTGCAAACAACATATTTTCATCCAGTAAAGAGAAATAGTTTTTGTAATTTAGACCATCTCGAATCTTAATTTTGTGTGGTGATGAGACACTGTTGTTATATAGTAATAAGATGTCAGATCATTAGAATTATTTATTTTTCGGAATGGTAGTCTATTTTAATTATAATTTAGTCATTCTGTGTGTGATTATTAATTTTCAAATCGGATTTAAAATTCCATAACTACTTTGCTTGATGTAACTAATTTGCTTGATGTAATATTTTTATTCTAATAGTTTTTCATTTAAATTATAGGAGAGGTTTACGCAAAAACTACAGGAGTATCGTAGTACCCTACCTGTGGAAAGTCAAGATACACCACTGTCACAAGAAATTACCGAGCAGTTGTGGCGAGAGAGTGCAGGTGAACCGTTTAGAGGGGTAGTCTACGGTTACACAGAAAAGGCTTATCATGAGAAGAAGAGTTGATTTTATTGTGCATCCTCTTCAAGCGTTGATGGTGTGGATAAAGCGACACTATCTAAAATGGAGGATAAGATATCTTTGCTCACTACCGAACTTGCTGCAGTGGCCGAAAGAGAGAAGAAGAGAGACGAGCAAGCTGCAGTAGATAGACAAAGGTATATGGAGCTTCGGGCCCAACTAAATTCTCTTTTTTATTCAGAAAAAATCATTCCTCCGGCCAGTCGACCTTTTGGGGATGAGAGTGAAGAGGAGAGTGATGAAGCATAGTTCTATTTAGTAAATATTTCACGTTTTGTACTAATACTTTGATGGTATTTTGATTTTATTTGAATGGATTCAAGGTTTAATTAGTTAATCTAAAATTGTGTAATAGAAATATTGAAACTGCTCTGTTGAAATTCTGTTGAGGTTGGTCAATTATGCATACAGGTGGGCAAAAAATTTGCAGCAGTGTGCTGCCAATTCTGTTTGCAGGTGGGCAAGAAATTTGCAGCAGTGTGCTGCCAATTCTGTTTCCAGAAAACCGACCTCTAGAAATCGCAAAGAAGTCGGTTTCGCAGAAAATAAAAATAATAAAAATAAATTAATATCGACCTTTGGAAGACGCAAAGAGGTCAGTTTTGCAGTAAATAAAACTAATAAAAATAAATTAATACCGACTGATTGAGATCGGAATATCAAAAAAAATTATATAAATCAATAATACCGACCTCAGTGGGTTGGAAATTCAACAAAAAAATTAAAATAAAAATAAATAATACCGACCTCTTGTAGTCGGTATCAATAATAACAGTTTATTATTTAAACGACCTCAGGAGGTCGAAAATATTAAACAATTATAATAATAAAAATATATAATACCGACCTCTTGTAGTCCGTATCAATAATAATATTTTATTATTTAAACGACCTCAGGAGGTCGAAAATATTAAAAATTAGAAAAAAAAACATATACACTATAGTGACCTCCTGAAGTCCAAAAATATTTAAAAAAAATAAAATTACTAATTTTCCGACTTAAAAATATAAACGACTTCGTGAAGTCGGATGAGGTCGGTATGGAAAAGCAACCAAGGTTTTTCCGACTTAGGCTCGAAGTCGGAAGTGAGTCAGTAATTACAGCAATACCGACCTCCGGAAGTCGGTATTTCGTGGTCGGTTTTCCCTGTTTTTTTAGTAGTGATGGTTGCGAATGGAAAACCTAATGGAATTCAAGCTCCTTCGACGTCTATTCCAAGTAGTAGCTCTAACGGAATTCAAGCCCATGGAGTGGATTACAACCATATCTTGTTTCTATCTCCCTTAGATGTTAGCAATATACAAATTATCTTTTTCCAACTAATAGGTATCGAAAACGTTGCTATTTGGTTTCGTTCAATGAGAATTGTGTTATTAGGGAGAAATAAGTTAGGTTGGTTGATGGTTCTTGTAGTAAAGATAAGTCTCCAGAACAGTTGTGGAATCATTGGGAACACGTCAATGCAATTGTGCTTTCTTGTCTTATGAATTGTGTATCTAAGAGTCTCTTAGTTGGAATCATGTATGCATCTGATGCTCAAGCAGTCTGGCAAGACTTTTATGAGAGATTTACTAAAGTTAATGGCTCAAGAATCTTTAATTTTCATAAGAAATTGCCACCATCAGCTAAGGAACAAATTCTGTGTCTATATACTTTTCAAAATTAAAGAGTCTAGGGGAGGAATTCGAAGCCTTGATTCCAGCTCCAAGTTGTGATTGTGAGAAATCAAAAGAGTTTGTAGCACATCTCCATAAGTTGAAATTGTTCCAATTCCTAATGGGGTTGAATGAGTCATACAATCAAGCAAGAAGATATTGTTGATGTATCCCTTACCATCTATTAATCAAGCATATGGAATAGTGATAAGTGATGAAAGCCAAAGGGTAGTTATTGCAAATTCAGGAATCCTGGGAGCAAACCCTTAAGTGACACAAGTTTTGATATTGTTATGTACTCTAAGGAAACAGGAAGTCGAAAGTACAAGAAAAATCCTAATCTGTTTTGTGAATTCTGTAAGATCAAAGGACATATCTAGAATTTGGTGGGGTTTCCTCAAGATTTCAAGTTCAAGAAAAGAGTTACTGGTAATACAACTGGCAACGAGATCCCTAGAAGTGGTGATTCTGCTTACAATGCTATATTAGAAAGTAGCTCAGGATATCAAGTGCAGAATACACATAGTGGACTAGTAAACTCTACAAGTACCTTTGACCCAACCTAAGCAGAGTGTCAAGCATCAATTTCAGAGGGTCAAGTGTCCAGGGATGTTAATTTCACTCAGTTGGGGAGCAATCCATTAACAAGAGATCAATATGATCAAATCGTGCGGATACTAAACCAAAACCACAGTACAAGTGGCCAAAAAACACCATATGCAAATGTAGCTGGTATGACTAAAATAACAACTTTATTGGCACATTACAATCCTAGTTGGATTGTAGACACTGGTGCCTCAAACTACATGGTGTCAAATTTGCACTTGCTAAACAAAATTCTGTTAAGAAAGTTGCAATTCCAAGAGAAGTTTATCTCACAAATGATGATGTGTCTTATGTTACACACACTGGGACAATTTCTATAACAGATTGGAGTACCATCTCAAATGTACTCCACATTCCACAATTCAAATATAACTTATTGTCTGTTTCTAAGATCACTAAGGAGTTACAGTGTTTTGTTTCCTTTTTTCCTTACTTTTCCATTTTGCAGGATATGTTCACTGAAAAGGTGAAGGAGATTGGTAAAGAAGATGATGACCAATACCTCCTAATGAATCAATATGATGGACGTAATATTAGCTTGACAGCTCAAAAACCAGAAGCATCAAGTAACTCAAAGTTGGATGTTACCTTATGGCATAAGAGGCTTGGACACACTTCTTCTAATGTTCTTAGCAAACTATTCCAAATTAGTGTTACTAGTATAAGAGAAAGTATATTAGAGTGTGAAGTCTGTCGATGTGCTAAAGAGACTAGAGTACCTTTCAGCATAGTAATATTAAAATCACTCATTGTTTTGAATTGATACATGTAGACCTATGAGGTCCTTACAGAGTAGCTACCTATGATGGAAATAAATACTCTCTAACTCTTGTAAATGACTATTTCAGGTTTACTTGGACATTCTTGCTAAAGCAAAAATCTAATTTGTGTGTACTTTTACATTACTTCATGAAGTATGTTAACACTCAGTTCAATAGAACAATAAAAATAATAAGAACAGACAATGGTACTGAATTCACTAATTCTATATGTGGTTCACTGTTTAAAAACTTTGAAATTACGCATCAAACAACTTGTGTGTATACACCTCAACAGAATGAAGATAGTAGAGAGAAAGCATAGACATATTTTAGAGCTAACTAGAGCTATATGATTTCAAGCCTCTATACCTATAAGATTTTGGGGACACTATGTACTTGTTGTTGTATATTTAATAAACAGACTTCCTATTTCTATACTTAATGGCCTATCTCCTTATCAAAGACTTTATAATAAGCCTCCTGATATAAATCACCTAAGAGTGATAAGATGTCTATGTTATGCAAAGATACCTAATAAAAAGTTAATGTCAAAATCCATCATAGTTGTTCACATGGGATAATCTAGTGTTCAAAAAGGTTATGTGCTCTATGATATAACTAACAATGAGCTTTTTCTCAACATGGATGTTGTTTTTCATGAAGGAGTGTTTCCATTTCAGAATAGGGACACCACTAGTCTTCCATTATTAAAAAATACTTACTCTGACTTACACACTTTTAAAGACTGCACTAATCATATCCATATCAATCTTGAACAAGAAACTACATCAGAAGAAGGTCAAGAAACTGAAGTACCTACAATTAACAGACAGGAAGGACAAGAGCCACTATAATAGTGGATCCACCTGTGCAGATAGTCAATGATAGAGAATTACAAAGGAAATCATGCAGGAGTACTAAGCCACGAATATGGATGAAAGATTATGTTTCCTTAAATGTGCATCAAGATAACAAATATGGGCTTAACAAGTATGTTTCATATGATGGATTGAGTGATAAATATCAAGCATATCTATCAAATATGTCTAAAGTAACAGAACCACAATCCTTCTCTGAAGCATCTAAAGATCCAAGGTGGATTGAGGCAATGAAGGATGAAATTGAAGCACTGGAAAGGAATCAGACATGGGAAGTAGTTCCACTTCCAGAAGGAAAGAAACCAATTGACTACAAGTAGATATTCAAATTTAAGTACAAAGCTTCTAGAGAAATTGAGAGTTTCAAGGCTAGGTTAGTAGCCAAGTAATACATATATATTGCATGCAAAATTACTTTTCTATATAGTGTATTACATTTATACTACATACATAATTTGTTTTCAATACGTAGCATAATTTTTTTTACCAAAATAAGTATAATAAATTTAATATATTTACAATAAACTTCTAATACATCATATCGTACAATTGCTATAAATGATAATATTTTCTAAATATGATATATCTAGATAATAAATAAAAAATATATTTAAACTTAGTAAATATTATATTTAAAAAAAACTAAAACAAAATAATTATCCCAAAAAATTATTTGGATCAGGCTCGACGATCGAGAGAAGCAAAACAAAATTAGGATTTGACCAGAAAAAAGAAAAGCAAGGCTATGAATACCATAACTGATCACCATTAATAAAGAAGAATTTTTTAATTCATTTCATGTCGAAACCTTCAAGCATTCGAAATACGCCTCAATTAAAAATGACATAACATCCCTCATAGAAAATGGCAGCTCCTTCAGAAAAACATAGTCCTTGATTGGAATGGAGGAAGAGGAAAGGTCCAATAAAATGAAGTGGGTTAGTAAGGAAATTTGCTTCATTAATAATTGGGCCACTCTTTGGGTCACAAGCAAATGTTACTTTTAAAAAAAAAATTTGTCCGACAGACCCAAAATAGGCCCAACTCAGCAATTGTCCAAATCATGGACTACTACTATGCTGATCTAAAAACTAATATCCCCTAGAATGTTCTATATCTTGGAAAAGGAAAGTCAGTTGTCTTTCCTATTCCAGATCCTAGCCACTTATATCTTCTCTTCATTGTAGTGGCCGCATCATGTTCATATGATGAAATTATGAGGTTCACCCGTTACTCACGCTGGTTATTGGGCTTGGATACATTCTATTTATACATCAAATTTCTTACTAACGTCTTGAAATCTAATCCTGACTTTTTCAATTCAATTTCCCAATTCTATTGACGAAGTTATGAAATAACTTAGCATTGGTATTTCTGATGGACATGCGTCTGTCCATGACTTTCAAAATCGATAAGATTCAGTATTTCTTTGTGTTGTAACAATTACGAATTTACCCTAAAATTACTGGCCAACGGGTTGAGCCCCAGAGGAACTAATACCACTATTCGACCAAGAATTTAGGGCTTATTCGAGATTGTCAGGTTTCTGCTCGTACCTCATGTTGTTCACTGATTTCCTTCCTCATGAATGTGTTTTGCTTGATTTATTTTGCATCTTTATAATACGAATGTTTGGGATTTGTTGCGCATCCAATCGCATCAATGCCTTACCTTAAGCTAGAACGTGCTTTATAGACTGATAAATTAAAAAAATTGTACCTGCAAAAAAGAAAATTAAGTTAACAAAATAACCTGTCACCTTATATGTTATATGGGAAGCTAAGTAGTCCAATACTCAATTCCTCATATATATGTATAAACCTTCCAAGATTTTTGCATGAGAAAAATGAACATAAATAAGGAAAAAATATATTTTTTTAATTAATATTGGACACGTGGTCTATTTTATTAAATTATTTACAAGGGTTTTTACAGCCCCAAACTAGAATTAAATAAAAAATAAAACGCCTAATACTGATGATCCAAACCCAATAAAAAAAATGATCAGATATGATTTGTGAATAAACCCTAGTATTAGGGTTTTCAATTTTGATACTCATTTCCTCTTCCTCTCCGTCTGTCTCCTTTGGCCCTTTTGTTTGAAATGCTCAGCTTTCCTCCATCTTTCTCTGCTGCTTGTGATGTATGTCGAGGTAAGTGTTTTTTCATCTCGTTCTTTTTCTTCTCAGCTGGTCCTTGTAGTCTAGCTCTGTACTTTTACAAGTGTTTGGTCCGATAGAAATGTAAGAATTTCATCTCTATCTTTCAATGTATACCTGCCACTTTGGAGAGGAGACACGAATTGTACCCGACCCCTGCTCGTTCACTTCTCGTCTAGGTGTGATCAATTTGTTGAAGAACTGGTACCCTATTCCTTTCTTTCTGATGCTGCATTTCGTTGATCGGATACAATTTGTGTCTCCTCTTGTATGTGTCATCGGACGAGGCAGATGGCACCAGAATGGGAGATATATAGTTAACCCATATCCTTTTTCTAAATATTGTGTTTTGAAATTGACAAGATGTGTCAACCCAAGTTTATGGTCATGTTTTTTGGTTGTTTATCAATCAACACAATCCCCCCCCTCAAAAAAATATGTTGGTTATAATAACCAAATGACATGATCAATTACTTGAGAGAAAATTAGAAAATTTATATATCCCGTCGTCTTGAAAACATTATATTTATGAAAATTACATTGTTAATTATATATTCTACGGAAAATGACTTAAAATATTCTCGAAGTATTGAAAAAGGTACAAAAATATCCTTCATCCACCTATAGGGCCTAAAATGTTCTTCCCATCCACCTTTGGAGCAAAAAAGAAAACCTTCTAGATTATTTATTAAATAATTTAAATAATTATTTTAAACACATTGCGGTCATCTATTGATCAAAATTTAATTATTTCTAAATTATTTATAAATTAAATTTGACCTCCCTAAATTTACACTAACCTGCCCCATGTTTCTCCTAACCCGCTCCAAAATTAGTCTTCACCCGTAAATTAAATCAAGAGAAGGAAAAGAGTAACGTGTCCAGTTTCCCCCAAATCAACCCCTCTTCTTCGACCATTAGAAATAGGACTTCAACATCACCCATTTTTCCCATCTCATCACTCATCAGCAACATTAATGATCCTTTTTCAAATTAATTAAGCAGCCATGACTTCATCAACAGGTTCCGTCAACAGTGCTTCAATTGAGAAAAGTTCCTCTAAGGATAAAAACAATGTAACAACAACGACATACCCAGTGGAATCCAACAAGTAGGGTCTGGGGAGGGTAGAATATATGAATACCTTACCACTACCTCATAGAGGTAGAGAAGCTGTTTCCTGGGAACACTTATCTCAAAAACCCAAAAACAGAATAAACTAGATATAGAAAAAGGAAAGGACAAGAAAAGCGCATGATAGTATGCAAATAAGTTTTGCTAATTTGATTATCTAATGAAATAAGGAAAGTTTTTCGGATTTGATTTATTTCTTACATTGTTTTTACTCTTAGAGAAACTTTTCTCAATTGAAGCATTATTGACGGAGTCTATTGATGAAGCCATGTCTGCTTAATTATAATTTTTTTTTAAAAAAAAGCAAGATTATTAATGTTGCTGATGAGTGATGGGATGGGAAGGGAAGGGAAAAATGTGTGATGTAGGAGTGCTATTTCTAATGGCCAAAGAAGAGGGGTTGATTTGGGGGAAACTGGACGCTTTTCCCTTTTCCTTCTTTTAATTTAATTTATGGATGAAGACTTATTTTGGAGCAGGTTAGGGTAAATATGGGGCGGGTTTGGGTAATTTGGGTCGGTCAAATTTAATTTTTAAATAATTAAATTTTAACCAATAGATGGCCGCCACATGTTAAAAATAATTATTTAAATTATTTAACAAATAATCTATTAAAGAGAAGATTATTGTTTGCCCAAAGGTGGATGAGAAGGGCATTTTAGGCCTTATAGATGGATGGAGAACATTTTTGTACCATTTTAAATACTTCGAAGACATTTTAGGATCTTTTACGTTTATTCTATCAATTTCAAAATATTATATATATTATGGAAAGGATATTGTTTAATTAGTTACTTTAATTTAGGAAATTATTAAATACTTTTTTTAAGAAAAAATCATTAAATTGTTAGGAATTGATAGAAATTTAATCCTATGTATAGAAATTCCTGTTAAGTTTTGTAATATTCACTCTTAAATATGTAATTTATGTTTTTTTTTTTTCTTCAACAACAACAAAACAGAATCGAAGAAATCCCAAACACAAAATCAGTGTTTTGTATATTTTTTTTATGTTTGAATTCTTCATTTCTTAAGGACTGTTTTCACAAATATACAAGTTTGGGGATAAAATTACATGCCCTACCGAATTCATTGAAAAATACCATGTAAAATACCAACTTTATTTACAAATTTAGGAGAGAGAGTGTTTTGAGTGTGATTATTGTGGTGTGTGGTGTGATATAATAGTGTTGGAAAATGAAAAAAAATGTGCTTTTTTTGGTATTTTGATAAATAAATTTTAAAGGTGTAATTTATGAGGAGAAAGTTGTATATTTGTGTAAAAGTTTCTTCCCCAAAAGTAGTTATAGCAGTTTTAATTTCAATTTGCTAAATATATTTAAGATTATAATATTTTATTTAAGTAGTATATAAAAAGGAATGAAAGCCTATTTAGCTAAGTCTAAAAAACTCTTAGGATATGGATAAAAACCTTAACAACCTTTTTCTTTGACCAGTAGACACCTCTGGTTAGCAGTTTCTTGACTATTTTTTCTTATTTTTTTAATTTTCTTAGTATATTGGACTTTCCACGTGCAAAATTTAATACATAATTTATGTACTTTAAAAATAAATAAATCAAAATCTATAAATTTATGGGTGAAATATAATATGATACTAGATGGTGGTAGGTAAAACAAAAGAAAACTTGATGCCCATTAGCTATAAGTTTTAGACTTTTTTGCACCTGTGCACACGTAACACTTTGAACATTTAGTTTATCCGAAGATGTTGTAATTGCTGGCGAGCGTTTGGTATATGAAAATATTTATATTTTTTTTTACATACGAAAATATGAAATTCATATTCATGTGATAAGTCAAGACTCCGAAAGAGTTACTAATGAAATACCACATTTAGAAGCTCATTTACTCCACAATTTAGACAAACATAAAATTATGATGCTGGAATCTTGAATAGAGAGGGATGTTATTTTAGTAGGTAAATAACACCCTGGGATAATTACTTTCAAATACAATATGTCTGAAGTGTTTGAGAAATTCTATATTATTGATTTTTGACAAAATAAAAAATAATTAAATATAATGTAATAAACAATATCATTTTGCGATTTCAGCTTTTTAAGATTTGAATCACTTCTAAATACGTGCACGTATGATTAAAAGTGTGAAAATTGCATCAAATAATTGTCCATAAACTGACTTAAAAAGAAGAGAGGGAGAAGATATTTTTATACACAGATTGCTGGAGCTGTTTTCAACTTTTCACATTACAACTTCCTCTTACTCGATTAAATTTTCAAATAACCACTCAAATAATAAATTTTTTCTATAAATAATACTCGATTAAATTTTCTTTTATAAAAAAATTACTCAATTTCCTTTTTAAAGTCACTTGACTAAAAGTTTTTCTTATATAAAATTACTCAATTAAAGATTATTTTTCAAAGTCATAATTTTAAGATTATAAAAGAAAGTTGAATAGTTTTATTTTAATTAAGTGACCGTTTAAAAGTATTTATCTCATATTGTGAAATCCATCAACTGACAAAATTATTTGATTATTATATTTAGAAATTTTTTTATTTTTATGTCAAAGTTGACCATGAACCAGGGGCTACAAAGTCAAACTGATGACGTGGAATAAGCCCACAAGAGTCATATTTGGTGGCTCATTGTTCTTTTCTTTCTAGAACGTCACGTTTGGTGGGTTTTCTCTCGGGTCAAAATTCAATATTAATCTCAAACCCGGTTCACACCCACATGTCCAAATCCCACAAAATTTATCCTATCATATTATCGGGTCAATTCATAGAATATATTAGAAAAACAAAGATATATATATTAATTTTATGAATAATTAATGAGCTCTCTATTTCAATCCGTATCATGATTAATCATGCAATATTGAATGGTATTTATGAAAATATATTACTTTAAAATAACTATTACTTTGATAATAAGAAGAAGTATTTCAAAATAATTTTATTTCTTTAAATTTCAAAACAAAAAATAACTATTAATCATTTTCAACTATATTTTATGTTAAAAAATCACTTCTATGTAATAGTACTCAATTATTAAAAAACATCTAATTAATAAGAGCGACTTAATAAATTACACTTCATAATTTTTTTTTCCATCCATTAGATAACCCCTACCCCCTCCTTTTTCAAAGTTAACCATCGCTTCGACTTTAAAGAGTCATTTCAAACAACTATCACGTTAAAAAATTAAAAATAACTCGTTCCTAGTTTAAATTTTTTAACGTGATAAATATTTACCTTGAATGGCTAAAGATGTAATTATCACTTATATCCTGATACAAATTGATAAATCATAATTCCTGACCTCATGATTTATTAATCATATGTCCAAGAATTTAAGATAATTAGGTGCGTCATGAAGAATTTTTTGATACTAAAGTCTTCAATATATCCAAGTGTATCATTTTGAGGGCCACCCTTATCTTCTCCATTTATTTTTGTCTAATTGAAAATGTGCTAATTCAACTACCAATTAAGTGAATATTATAAATGACTAGCAATGAACATTTTCTAATGTCCTTTTGTTCCAATGTGAGTTTTGGTTAGACCTAAATCAAATGTATCTAGTCAAATACCCTCTCACCAACCATGAGTTAAAGCATGAAGAATGCATTTACTTGTTAGGTCTTTATTATGTTTAAGGTTAGTATTATATCACTATTTAAATATTGACTTTAATTACCAAGTTAATAGTATTGATTTAGTTATTTAATGTTGAGCTTAATTATTTGAATGTTTGGTCAACTATTGAATATTATCTCCGAATATAGTTACAAAAGGATTAAATAGGACAAGTTTAATTTAACCCTGACCATCAGGGAACAAATTCACGAGAATCTTAGTTAGCTCAGTTGATTGACTATCTGAACTTTCACCTTGTTGGTGAGGATTCGATAGAATAGGCATAGATCTAAATTGTCTTTGCTAGATTATTGTACAACCCGTTTGAATTGCTTGAAAAAGTGGCTTTTAAAAAGTACATAAAAAACATTTTTTAAAGTGCTGAAACTTATTTTAAATATAAACAATAGCAATTATGTATTTGGATAAAAGTGCTTCAGCTGAAATAAGTTGTTAATATATTTGGTACATAAGTGATGTTAAGCATTAGTTTTAATTAAAATGTATGAAATACCCTTAAGTTGTTACATATTATAAAATGTTAATTATTACTCTAAGTTTTTATTAATTAAATCAATTTTAAATTAATTTATTTTGATTCAACTTCAATATGAATTGATTATATAAGTTAATTTATATGTCTGAGATATTTTTAGTTTTAAAAAAATATACTTTTGATAAAATAAATGAAATATTCGGGATATTTTTTGAATTATATTTATAATAAGTAGTGACTATATTTCTTCTTTATCATAATAATTTATAAAAAAAAAAAAAGAGCAAGAAAAAGAAGAAAAAAGGAAGAAAAGAAAAAATCGGAAGAAGGAAAAAAAATGGAAGAAAAAAAGAGCAAAACTAAAAAATAGGAAAAAAAGAGTATGAGCAAAATAATATATAAATTATAAACAAACATTAGGAATAAAAGGGTAAAATTGTTGATCAAACATAAATGACTTTTAAGTCAAAAAGGAAAAAAAAGAGAAAAACCAACTTTTAACTTTTGATTTATTTTAAAGCCATTTTAAAATTTATCACACTTTCAAAAATTAAAAAGATATTTTAAACCCATCCGAACACCCTCTTGTCAATGTTTTCTTGTTAAGATTCACTCCGTAGACATATATGCTGGAAAATGATTTGAATACACAAGAACTCGAAAGATTCTTGAGAGGGATTAATATTATTAATCAGTAAACTAAATAAACTAAAAAATTGAATTAATTAAAGAATACAACATAATTATTCCATTAATTTTTATTTCTTGCTAGGATAATTAAAATAGTTCAATTTACTTAATGCATGGTTAATCACAAATTCTTATATTTGATAGTATATCAAATAGGAAAAGAAGAATTTTATATAAATCTTACTGAAAATTGAATACATTCTAAGCTACCAAGGAACAATAAATGACATAAAAGTCAAAATAATTAAATAAATACTAACTAATCCACCATTAGATGGCGGTTTACCCCTTTTTCCACTAAGCTAATAAAATTTCCTAAGACGACACTCTATACTCTATCCTCATCTATATCATTTTTTTCAGCTTCTATATATTAGTAGATTTTTGTACAATTAAGCTGGCTGAACCATAATATTAAAGCTAGAAGCAAATAAAATGAGGTTATCGTTGAGGTCGCTCTACTTCATAGACGAGTTTTGCATCTTTCAGAATAGTCGATGAACGTTTACCATCTTCACATAATGAAACAGCCATTAGGATTTTCATCACTGAACATTTGAGGCGCATTGAAGTACGTTGGTGGAGGAGGTGGTGGCACATATTGTGGTTGGTGACCATACTCGACTACGTAGCCGGTCTGAGCATAATGGGGATCATACATTGTCGGGCCATAATCTTGATTCATATGACTTTGATATTGCATAGGCATCGCGTAAAATGTATTTGCATTATAACCATAGTATTCCATTTTGTTGACGATCTCACTTCCTCCTCCTCCTCCACTGCTAGCCACTTTTGATTCATCGTCTTTTTTATCCACCCCACCTTTTTCTTTCTTGTCTCCGCTGCCACCACCACCACCGCCACCCTCTTTCTCCTTCTTGTCCTTGTCACCTTCCTTGCTTTTCTTTTCACCACCTTCATTGTCTTTCTTGGATGGAACAACTTCAACATTTTGCTTCAATTTATCAATCAAGTAAGGAGTAAGCTTCTTTATGTCCATTGTCCCCTTTACCATGACCAAATCTTTTTCTGATTCTATATTCACTTCGTGTACTCCTGTCAAAGAAAAGAGTAAACAATAAGATCACGGATCTAGCACATGCGGATTCACAGAAACTCAATAATTTTTTTTTACGGATCATGTTTACACTATACTAAAAAAATCAACTAATTTCATGTCCGCGCATGAAATTCTTTTTTGCCTTTCCATTTTGTTCTTATTGTAGTTGGGGTTCAATCAACTCACAAAGACTAAAACCGCGTTATATATATATTATATCATTAACACAATAAGTATTGTATATTTAACTTAAAGATCATGAAAAAAAAGGGTCATAAATTTTAAAATTTAAATTTACGTCGGACATATATAGTTAGTCAACCATTATGGACACTTAATAATCTCACGAGAAAGGAATAATTATATCAAGATCTCAAAGTAATTATTTGGGAATTAAGAAGATGATTTACATGGTACAACTAATTTTATATATTATCCTAAACTACATAATTAATTAACAAAATAATAATAAGATCAAGGGGATTCAGTGTATCTTACCTTTAATCTTTTTAATAACTCGTTTTATTTTATGTGCACACCCGTCACAATGCAATCGAATCTTCAATGCCACCACACTGCTTACTGGAGCCTAAACAACCACAAAAAAATTCAAAACGAAATTAATTAGTGCTTAATTCAATTAATTTAATCCACAATTAACAGAGCATTAACTATGTAATTAAATTACCATCTGGAGAAAAAAATTACTCCCTATATCGCATTTTGCTTGAATTTATGAGATAATACACATATATCAAGAAAAATATTCAAAAAATAAAATTTATACAATACTCACCGTTAACGTAAATATTACAGTGTAATTTATCTTCTAAAAAATATATAAGCTAAATAAATAAAAAGAGAAATATAAAAAAATTTCAAACATTCAAATACTCTAAACATTAAAAAAGAGCCGTAAAAAATTCAATTAATTTGGGGGACGAAAGAAATTAGAAATGAAACTGAAAATTTAAAAGGCTAATTTTTTTTTAATTTGTACCTCTTTGGGTTTCTTCTCGTCCGCCTTCTTGTCCTCTGTTTTCTTCTCTGTTTTTTCACCGGACTTTTTATCTCCGGCGGCATCACCGGCGCTCTTTTTATCTCCGGCGGCGTCCTTTTTGGGCGGCGATGATAAGAGCTCCACCTTCTTCTTGGTCTTGATCTCCACCCTTTCCCGGAGCCATGTGGGATCTACGTCCCCTTTAATTGTCAATTTTCCGGTTTCACAGTCCGATTTCACGTTTTCCACACCTTAATTAACAATTCAACACACATCCATTAAGCTCAAAGCTAAATTCCAGATTTTATAATCCTAATATCAAAGTTAATTAGTAATAAACTAAAATTAGTTTATTTTACCATGGGTGTGTCTAATAAAACGTCTGACTTTCTGGGCACAGCCTTCACAATGCAAATCTAGCTTTAAAACAATGGAGGCATCGCTCTTTTTCTCTGCACCTTTAACTTTGACGTCTTCTTTTTCCTGAAAACCCAAAAATGTAAGTACTAGAAAAAGAAAGAAAATTAGAAAGAAGGGAAATTTGAGGAAGAATAAAATGAATTACCTGACCCATATAGCAAGAATTGGAGAATAGTAGTATGAAAGGATAAATGAAATGAATTGAGTTTAATGGAATGGTTTTGAGTGTTTGATAAAATGAAAGAATTTATATTTATATACATAGAGAGAGGGAAAGATAAGTACTAAAATGGTGGCGCAGTAGGAAACCGACTGCTGTATTGACTACAAAATAACAAGGCGGTTTATTTTAGTTCTGTTTAGGTGTCAAACCAGCCAACTTTGACTTCTCCAACTTCTCTCTTTACCTTCCTCTTCCTTGAACATAATACTATGACCTCTAAATTAAATTATTTTCAATAATTAAAGCTAGTCGTAAGTATTCCCTTTGAGGGGTTATTTTCGAATTAGTATATTGATTATATAAATAAATTTATATATTAGTAGTGAATTGTATAAATAAAAATAATCATAGCAATAAAATTATTTACCGGGTTTATATAACAAATTGTACAAATAATTTTATATATTGGCATCAAATTTTATCTTTAGCAAATAAAATTATAGTTAAAAAGTATAATTAAATAAATTGTAGTTAAGAATATAATTCAAACGCTTATTAATAGGTATTTGTCTTTTTCCTTTTTTGATCTAATTTTCTAGGATAAAATTCTGAAAAAGTAGAGTTCGACAATCAAGAAAGATATTATTTGTTTATTTTTAGAGAGACTTTTTCTTGTTATTAAATCTCAACAATTGAATTTAGATTACAATTCTAGTAATCAGCTTATAAAAAAATTCTATCTCCCAGCCTTTTCTTTAGTAAACAACAAATGAAGCACTTTATACTTCTTCACTACTCCTATTAAAAAAAAACAGAAGAAATTTAATCTTTTCTTTTTTGAAAGAATAGAAATAAGAAAATTTATTATATATTTATGCAAAATAATTTATTTCTAGTCACCCCCAGTAATTATACAAAGTTCCATAAATATAGGTTGCATCCTAACATAGATAAATGCTTGCACTATTTAGTTTGGACGATCGAAATTTTTGTTTAGAATTTCATATTAAAGTAAGAAGTTCATTTGCCAACTAATTTGAGCTTAAATTGGGTAATATTGTTTTTATCTTAAAAATTATCGTAAACTATATCATCTTAAAAGCGTGAAGATCTTTAGAAATTCCTTAGAAATTGTTTGAATTTTTTGTTTTTCATTAAAATATTCTACTTTAGACAAAATCATCTTTTTACTATTTTTCTTAATTTATTATTTTATCTTTTATTTATTTCGTTTCAAGAGTCAATTTTCAATAGAATATACTATTGATTTAGAACTATTCTATATAAATAATTGTCTATGCTACGAAGAAGAACGGAAAAATATTGGAGTATTATTTTTCTAATATTTAAGACTTTAAAATTAACTAAAAATTTGATTATCAAATATTTTGTTAATAAAAGTATATAATATAACAAATATTAAAAGAAAAAAAATAACTAAAATTATGTTGAAATATTGAACTACTCTTTCTATATTTAAGAGTTTTTAATTAATTAATTATTGAACTCTCTATTTTTATTTAATTTTATTTATATAAATATTAAATTTATTTTAATAGTAAATATTATTTATATATAATTTTTAAATTAACACAATACGTATATCTAAACTAGTATAACTAAAATCGACAAAAGTTTTAACTTGTAATTTTACAAACTTAAAGAATGAACAATTTTATGTTGTTGAATAATGAGCTTATTAATGTTAACGTCAGGGAAGACGTGACAGAGGCTAAACTTAAGTAGCTGGGTTCAATGGATGAGTTTCAAGTCATTGGTGACATAATCATTGCTCACTGGCACTGAACTCACCTGTGTATTTTGGCTGTCCAAGAAATAATTATTATTTTATCATTTAATTCATTTGTCTTCATTTTTTTTTAAAAGATGAGTAATTATATTTTAATAAATTAATTAAAAAAAAATTCACATTGACATGTTTAAGTTCATAATATTAAAAAATATTTTAATACGTTGTATATATATAATTTAAGATCATAAAATTTAAAAATTTTATTTTTAAATATAAATAAATTGAAATATAGGGAGTATGTTTTTTAACACGACAAAATGGTATGCGTTCTTATAATAGTATTTAACAACAACATGTATGTCTAATATAGTCCCACAAATAAAATATATATCAATTTTATTTGATTTTTATGGATAAAAAAATTATTTTTGGATGAGAATGTGATCAAAATAGGGTTGCTAGAAATATGTCAACAAATAATATCAAGCTAGACGAAAAGTTAAAAAAGTAACGAGTAGGAAAATACATTGGAGCATAGAAAACTATGTGATCACTATATACTATTTAAACAAATATCATCCTATTCTAAGTGAAATTAATTTAATTTTTAAATTTTTTTTTGTCTTTAATAAAATAATACTCATCAATTATATAAATATTTAAGAATTATTTTAGATTATAAATTTTAAATTTATTTTTTTAAAATATTGTGTGAAGTCAAAAAAATATCACCATAAAATGAGATAAATACTACTAATGAGGCTACCGGGAGATAGCATTAGCTAGCCCTTTGGCTTTTGTCTCTCTAGTCTAATTAAAGTGCCTATAATACCCCATTAATTATTTATTGACTTTTAGCTCTAATTCTCAATAATAGCATATAAAAGTAAAATAAAATCCTTTCTATATACTAAATATGATTGTCCAAGTACATGCATATATTAAAGAAATCTTTGAAAGTGCATGGACCATAGAGATTAATTGACAATCAATTTTGACTAAGACACCTCTTAGTTTTATATCATCTATAGTATTTGAAACTCCAAGTGGAACAAGTCAACTAGCAGTACTCCCTTCATTTAAAAAAATGATATAGTTTGATTTGACACAAAATTTACAAAAATAAAGAAAAATTTTCTAATTTTATAGATTTAAATTAAAATAATTTTAAATATACCACGTGAAAAATAAATTATTCTTTTAAACAAATTAAAAAAAAATTGATCGATTTTCTTTAAACGGAGAAAGTACTAATAAACTACGAATTCTCCCCACCCCGATAATATAATCCAAATATCAAGGAGAAGTGAAGCTTCCTAATCTGTCTCATTAAACATGTTCGTTTTCTTTGAGAAAAGAAAAGATAAGATGAGAGAAACTTCCTTGAAAGAGTCAGATTTTGTACGGATCCGACATGGCATTCCCCACATATTAGGAACACCAACGTTGTCTTTCACCACAAATATTAGCTGTCTTATATGGTACCACTTTACAACTTGCCTTCTTTCCTTTTCAATTTTAATTTGATTTTGATTTAAAAACTTAAGAGAGAAATATTGGTTTTTTTTTCAGCTTTGTCTTTAGTGTTAATTATAGTAGAACTAAAAGGTGCATAAATAAATAAAGATTTCAACATTAACAAGGGATATGTTAGTCAAGCTATACTAACTATACTCTTAATCAATTTTTCTTAATAATTTTGGAAAATTCAATCATGACAACTAAAAATTAATGAAAGATTTATTGTTTTTTGGCAAATCGTTTAAAAAATAATAAATAGAATGATATGTAGTTCTTTGAATATACACCCTTTTTTAAAAAAAAATAATCTACTTTCCTGTTTAGAATATTTAAAAAAGAATAATCTGTTTCTTTTTTTGCAACACTTTAATTACAATTTTTCAAGTGACATATTTGAGGCCACAAGATTAAGGGATATTTTAGTATATTTGATATAACTAATTTAGAATCACAAAATTATAAAAAAAAAATTATTGTCTTAAACTCTGTAACAAGTCAAACTAGGTTATTCTTTTTAAAATTAGGAAAAATAATATATTTAATACTTCAAAAATAACTATAATTAATAAGAAGGATAATTTAAAAATACAAATGTTGAATCATCTAAATGGAAAAAGATAAATACTCCTCATTCATGAAAAGTAGCTCTCAAATATTCTTTATCCACCTATTAATTCAGTGATATTTTAGTATATTTGATATAATTTTAATTTAGGATCACAAGATTGAAATATTTTTTTTATTATCTTAAATTTTGTGTCAAGTCAAACTATGTCATTCTTTTTTAAATTGAAAAAATGATATATTTAATACTTTAAATATACCATAATTAATAAGAAGCTAGGATAATTTAAAAACCAAAGGATGAATCATCTAAATGAAAAAAAAATTTAAAAGATACTCCTCAAGTATGAAAACTAGCTCTCAAATATTTTTTATCCACCTACTAATTTAAAAATAGCTCGAGCCTATCTTTTTTGCCCAAGAATATCCTCAAACTAACGTCCGAGGCCTGTTGTTTCTTTTCTCAACATTAAAAAAAAAAATTGCATAGCTTATTATGACTGGCCACATATTTATTTACTAGTCTGGTTATACGCATGATCAAAGCGAGAAAAAAATTTAATTTAATTATGAATTAATTAAAAAATAAATAATTCATTACAAAAGTAGTTTTGATAAATTATTTATTTATAAAGATTCCATATATAGATATTCTATCACTAATTAGAATTAACATGAATTTTTCTTAGTGTGTGCAGGCATTTTCTTGATTCAAATAAATAAAAAGTAGAAATCTATCAAATAAGGAAGATTTAGGAGTGTTTCCATGGCAGAAGTCCTTATTTTATCACTATTTTTTATATATATTTTAAAAGTAAATATTATAACTATAATAAAATAATAATTTAAAGGAAAATAGTGAAAAGATAATTTTATCTAAAGTAGAATATTTTAATAAACAACAAAAAATTCAAACAATATTTCTGAGGACCTTCACACTTTTAATATAGTATAGATAGATATAGATTTTTTATTCCGAAAAAACCCACACACCATTAAATCAATGATCTGAAGGTCAATCAAACTATTAGCTTTATGAAAACATAGTACTGTTATACCGTTCAATTCCTACCCACTTAAACTAAATAAAATAAACTCATCTTTGTTGTATGGTCTCCGACTGCCTCATGAGGGCAAAAGAAACGGGTCGGGTCAGCGGGCTTGGGTTTAATAGTGGATGGGTTTACCGTTAAACTTAAATAGGAAAAATTATGTGGATAAGCAAACATATAATAGTTAATTAGCTAATAGAGTTATAGTTTAAATTAATTCGCGATAAACATCTATCTATAATTACAGTATGAGTTTTGTATAATTAGCGTGACTTATACAAACGTTATGCGCAATTATACAAAAGTTGTGCGCGAATCAAATTGTATACTGAAATATACAAATATTGTGAATTGTATAGCGAATTATGCAAATGCCATGCATTAATTTTGTATAGCAAAATATACAAACACTATACAAAAACTGTGAATTGTATAGAGAATTATACAAACGCTGTGTGAATTATACAAACGCTTCTATAACTATAGTTACGAAATGTAATTATCCAAACGATAGTTACGGAGCATAATTAAGCTTTATATGTTTACCATTTATGAAATTTTATATGTGATCGATCATGTGGTTCAAAACTGTAAAATTTCGTCTGTAACTTTAAAGTATGAGTATTTTTTCAATTACTTTTCGAATGGTCGTCAATAAATTGTTTTCTTTTTAAAATTATCTTATATATATTGAGATAACTTGAAATAAATGGTGTATGAAGTTATTCTCAATAAAGTCTAACTTCAAATATTATGTTTTATATATAGCTGAATTTTAGTTACATGTGATTAAAGTTGGATTATTTTGCTTCAACTTGAGTCATTTGTGGATAAAGTTAAATCGTTTTTGTTTAACTTTAATTATATATGATTAGAGCTCAATTACTTTTAACTCAATCATATATAACTAGAGTTCATAGTAACTTTGCATGACTTCAGTCTTTAGACATATGCAGTTGAAGTTTAGTCATTTTTATGTGACGTCAATCATTTTTGCTTGAACTTTATATAGAAATTATTAAATTGAGACAAAAATGAGTGAAATTTGATTATTTTTATTTGAATTTTGATTAACAAAAAAAGTAATTAAAGTCTCTTTGAGTTTAATTTTATCAAACCTACTTTATGAATTTGGGACCATTAGACCAAAAAGGCTAATTAATCAGGTTGGGTATTAGATCCATATTTACTTTTGAAAATGGATGTATTATTGGACTCAATTCAGCCCACACAAGCAGTGTTGTTGGACTTTTTTCTTTGGACATTCAAATTTGACTATCGGGTCGTTTTGAATGGCCTTGTGAAAAGAAGATGAAATCAATCTGTTTTAATTTATTTATCTGATTTTGCTTTTGAACGTACAAAATTTAAAAAAATAAAGAGGAATTTTAAAAATTTTATAGCCCTAAACTAAAGATATGTTGAACGTTCCATGATGTCCTTTAAACGTGAGATTTTAAAGTTTAAGCATGTTATGTGGAAAGTTAGAATTAAAGAGTTGCTTAAAAAATAAATTTTTTTTCGAAACAAACTAAAAAGAAAAATAAGATATAATCATCACACATTTAATTAACCATATGATTGTTCATGTTAATAACCAACAATTGTTCTCTAGAACCCATACCTAAACTGTTAGCGCGTCGTGTGACACCTGATTCAATATGTGTCAGAACATGACATCCGCTCCAATATCAAAATCAAATCACAGTGAATGGTACACACTTTCACAATCAAGTAATAAGTTCATTGTATGCAATTGATCACATACGAACATTTTTTAGGTTCATTCTATCTTTTACTATTCAAGTACATATAAGTAAGAAATTTTTACACAAATAACAACTTTCACCCCCAAAATTACACTTTAAAATTTATTTATCAAAATACCAAAAAAAACACACTCTTTTTCATTTTCCAACACTATTATATCATACCACACACCACAATAATCACACTCAAAACACTCTCTCTCCTAAATTTGTAAATAAAGTTGGTATTTTATATGGTATTTTTCAATGATTCGGTAGAGGCATGTAATTTTTATCCAAAAACTTGGTATTTTTGAAAACTCCCCTATAAGTAATATTAACAACGCAGAACAAGTACATATAGCACAGATGGAAATTTAAAATCATCAGCTACCATATGTACTTACGTACCCATAAAGGCCAACATTAGATCCCCTTTTGATTATTACAAGCCTCATGACCTTACTATAACTCATCAATTTCATACCCACAGACGTTACAAGACCCATCAATTGTCTCAACTAGAAGTATTAAGAATAATCACCACAAACACCTAAGGTCTAAACATGATCTTTCCCATTAATATACATTATACTATGTGATGGGAACATAGTAATTTACTCAACAAAGAAAACCTAGTCTACTTAGAGACCAAGCAAATGTGTGAAGAATGATAGCCTCGCTCTTTGATGTTTGAACAATGCAATGATACACGTCGGCCTGAAATCCACGATCGTAGCCCCCCTTGCATTAACATCCTCTCTTCCTCTTCTCCCAAGGTTAGAAAAGCCTTCTGAGTGTTTCTAGGGTGACTTATGTTTATTTTGACATTTTAGTGAAAAAGAAGGAAATAAGAATTCACATCTTTTAATTATGTCTTGTCATTCCTGTTATTGTTACAAGTTTCATTTCGCATCGGTAGCCCTGCTATGGCGGAAATATTCCCACCATGTCACGACCCAAAAATGAACGTGATGGCACTTGCTCAAACCCACGAGAACAAGTCAGCCTAAACCCAACGAGAAACAGAAATACTGTGCGGAAGTAATTAACGAAGATAGGTAACTAAAGCTGAAAATCTTCACAACTTAAACACTTCCCAAGGACTGGTTGTCACGTGTACAAGCCACTAACAATACAAAAAAAATCACTGAAGTACAAGTTTGAAGTGTCTTTCTTCTCGAATAGAACAAAGCACTAAAGAAATAGGAACAAGAGAGTCAGCTAGATGACAAAAGCTACCTCTCTAAATCTCTTGGGAAGCCTTGGATGATCAAGGAAAAATACTATTCACTGTTCGGGCTCAGAACCTACACAAGTGTAGAAGCAAGGGTGAGTACCAAAAATAACGCGGTACCCAACAAGTCAACTAACAACACATAATAAGTCCAATAGAATACACAAACTCCTTCCATCCCGACCAACCTCTACAACTATAACCTGCACAGAAAATCAGTCCAGCCCAACAACATATAATACATAACAAAGATAGTTGTCACAATGTCACAATTCAAAATCACAAGCCAAACTCACAAGTGATAACATAGTCAATCAAAGGAATAACATCATGCCACACAAGAATATGTAAGGATGAGATGCAATGCTTATGCAATAATCGCCTGCAATGACCTCGGCATCATAATATCACTAAAAAAAATACCTCAATATCGCCGGCAAAGACCTTGGCATATTATCATCGCCGGAAAAGACCTCGGCATCACAATATCACTAGTAAAGATCTCAATATCAAAATCTCGCCGGCAAAGACCTCGGCATCACATCTCGACGGGTAAAGACCTCGGCCCCAACTTTTACCATCTCACTCATAACAATATCCAGAACAATGCAAACGTGTGTGTCATAAAATGAATGAACATGAGATGAAGTCCACAAACAAATCCACTCATAATCACCAACCTCAACAATATATCTCAAAAATAGAATTCTCATCACTTAACCACATTTTCAAATTCACGTGTCACAACACAACACCACACCAACTCACATTTACATCTAATCACCTCAATTTTTATAATATTAAAATATTTCACGAATCACAAATAGAAGAAAGGATAATTTGAGAATTCTACAAGAATTATAAAGTTTTGAAAGTCCACTTGCCTTAATAATTGAATACTCACTGCGAGACTGGAGCCTTCCCCTTTCGAGTAGAATCTGAAGTACCACAATCTAGTCAAACACATAATCACAATAAGGTTTTTGGAACTAACCACATAAAAATCTATAGTCAAGTTCTCAAATTTTTAAGCATAGGATTTCATCTTAATTCCTCCAAATAACATAACTTCAAAGGGGGTTTATAAACGATGATACATCTAACATCTAATTATCCATTACTATTATTAATTATCAAAGGATAGGAGAAAATATTTTTAATATATACATATATACGGGAAAGAAACGTTGCACAATGCAACACCTTAAACCTCTAATAGTAGCTATTAACTCCATTTTCTGAAAGTAATCAAACAATAATTCCCTGGATTACACGTCACAACCCCACCCCATTCTTTATCCCCCTTTTTTGTTTGGATCTGCACACCCATCCATTAGAAACAATGTGAATGAATTCCAATTCTTATATTAAAGAATGATATAATGTTCCTAATGTAACTATCACTAACGCTATAGCCCCAGAAATTGTGAATTCCATTACAAAAATTTTTACCAACTCAACACTGTTTCATCGACTCAAGTTGAGAATTGTTTCCTTGGATCAATACACATGATACCACATATATTTATAACATGCTAACATATTCTATTCAAAGTCGAGGAATGAGTTGGTAACATACCAGCGTAAGGTGATGCTCTTCGTCATCTCTTCGCTCAACCTTATTTCTCCTCTTTCTATTTTTTTTAAAACTAATTATGTACTAAAAGTGTTGAATTATATTAACCTAATAATTAGTAAATATGGTATAAGTAATCCAGAATTTTAACTAAATTATCACTTTAGCCTATCAACTAACTCGACTATCTAAAACTACCCTTCGACTCAGTAATAGAAGTTATCAAATAGTCCAAAAAACTCCTTTTAAACTTACGAGAGAGATATTATTATGAAATCAAGAGGACTAATTCTAGAAACGATATTATGGGTCATTACACACCATGACGAGATGGTGCTTGTCCAAAATAACTTGGATCACAAAATTTTTGTCCCACCCAAATAACGACATTTCAGATCATTATTATTACCATCATTTACTATGTATTAATTATAGATATGCTGAAAATTTTATCAAATAGAGAATTAAATAATACCATGAATAATAGTATGTGTTAGATTTTCTAATATATCCTACCAAATGACCCTTATTTCAAGGGATTGCTTGGCATGATGCATAAGAAAATAGCGTTGAATAGGGATGTATTAATAATGTTAATATTAGTTATATATGCTGATAATATTTCTTATATAATGTTTAACTTTGTTATATTAAAAATAGCATATGTTACGTAATTTCTAAGGATACGTAATCCATTTCATGTCTTTATTTCTATTGCAATTAAAAGTAATATTAAAATTTTCTTTTTTATATATTTTATTACAACAAAAAGAAAAGTACGGTGCAGCTTCTTAACAACAATATGATGAAATTTAATATTTGTTATATAAAATATTAGTGTGTGTATACATATATATATATATAGATGAAAAATATTAAAAAATATTAAAATATTATATTCTAAACACATATTATATAAAAAAAATCTAAACATGAATCAACTTCCATTGCCAACCTAACGGTATTTAAGCTTGGAATAGGTTTGAAGTATACATTTGCATTAAATATGACATATTCATTATTTTTTATTAGACAATTAACTAATATTTTCAAAAATAACTATAAATATTTACTAAATCTGGACAAAACTTAATTAAAACCTCCTTGGTTACGCTACCTTTAAGGTATGTGTGGCCAAGGAACTCTCTTCGTGGATGCTTTGTAACGGACACCTACAAAGCCTCTTTGTTGGTTAGATTGAAATTTAATAATTTTAATTTTTTTTAAAAAAAATTTGAATAAATATCTAGTATATCAAGATATTTTATAGTCATGTATTTTAAGTAAGATAATTTGGTAGGATAAAAAACTTAGCAAATATAGATATTAGAAAGAAAGAGAGAGAATATTTTTTGTATTGGTTTTAATTTCTTCATTTAGTTTAATGTAAATATTTTTTAAAAAGTTAACAAGTACTCTATGTTTCAAACATGTTCGTTTGACTAGACATGAAATTTTTAAAAGTTAAAAGATATTTAAAATATATAATTTTAAACTTTTGTTTCAGATTTTTTTTTACTTTAGTTAAAAATGAGCGTCCAGCAATGAAAATTTCAAATATATATATCATGTTTTAAAAAATTATAATCACACACAATTTCAACTTTAAAAATTTCAAATAAAGTAAAATATAATATAATAATATCTAGTAGCTCGTATATGATATTTAACAATACATAGACTACATTCAAATTCTACGAACCAATATTTTTACTGGTCGAAATTTGAATATAATTTTTTATAATTTGTTTGTATATTCGAAAATCACATATCGTAAATTATGATAACGAACAATTCAAAAATTGAAAAGACATAGTAAAAAAATATTACTATCATAAAAAATTAATACTACAAAATTCAAGAATTAAAAAAAGTCATAAATTAAACAAAGAAAGTACTCCCCCAATCTCATTTTGTATGACGCCCTTTTATTTTAGTTCGTCCAAAAAAAATGTCACTTTAATTGAATTATAAGTAAATTTAAGTTTAAAATATCCTTTTACCTTTGATAAAATGATCTTCAACCGCACAAATATATATAGATAATTTTAGATCACAAGTTTAAAATTTTTTCTTTTTTTCTTAAATAGCATATCAAGTCAAACGATGAAATATAAAATGAGACAGAGGAAGTAATAATCACGTCATTAGTGATTACTTTCCTTTCACGTCACGTCTATAGTCTACTACTATTCCTATTTTCTATATAAATAAAAGATAGAAACACTCATCTTGTCTAACAAAGTTGTGGAAAAGAGCAAAAAGCATCACCAAGGGAGCTCCTAAAAGGTCTTTTTTGTATGGTTTTGTGGGTATATATATACTGGTCATAAAGATTCTGTATCGGTATGGGTTTAATATATATTATTTTTTAATTTTGATTTATGTGATATCGATAGATCCTTTTTATATATTATTAAGAAATTTAAGTTGCTAATGATTGTGACTTATAGGTCCTTTTATGTTAATTATATATTATTTATTTTCTTTAAAATTTATATTGTACATATAAAATTTGAGAGTCAATCAATTTTTTTTATTTTTTAATGTTTTAAATTATTAATTATTATAGTATATTTCATATAATTTTAAATAATATATGTTATTCTCTCCGTCCCAATTTATGTGTCATTGATAAAATTTCAAGAATCAAAATTCTAAATTGATAACTACTGTGGCGTATAGTACTTTTTACATCATTTCAAGTAATATACATAAAGTTTTCAATCTATTTATATATATACTTTTTAAAAGTACTTTTTTTTTACGCAAATATAATCATTCAAATATATTAAAATAGTTATTTAATTTTATTTGTTCAGTTTTAAAAGAAAGAGTTCATTTATAATTTTGTATTTATTTATCCTAATTCTAGTATTTACATGACTTACAATAATTGATTATGGTGATATAGTAGAATCACCGGTGAAGCATATGAAAAAAATGATTTATTAGGGTTAATATTGTAAAATCATAATTCAACTAGATGAAAAAATATAATCAAGCAGCTGAAGTAATACGTCAATAAAAAACTGCCTCAAAAATATAAATTAAAAAACTCATAAAATGAGGATTACATATAATAAAAGAGAGAGGGGGGGGGGGGGTATTTTGTTACTCCCCTTGTTTTAATTAATTTCTTTGGGAAAAAAACCTTTCTGTTTTAGTTGGATAATTCTTTTATTTTAATATTTCTCATGATATTCTAACATCTCTTAACACTAAAAGTGATCATATTTTTTAAAGTTAATTTCATGTCTAGGGAAATTATAAGACATCTAAAGAGACATGCATTATTAGTTTAACATCATAATGTTCAAAAATCTATTCTGTTATTACATTATGTCAAATCAAACTAAGACAACTAATAGAGGTTTGAACATGAATGAATTGATATTTAAAACAAAATAATACAATATTTTGGAGTTCTAAAATAACAATTAAATCAAAACAAAAGAAAGTATATAGCCTATGCACATCATGTACTCATCAAATCATTGTTTTTGGTTTTGTTTATCATTTTCAGTAGATATGATGAATACTAATACTGGTGTTAAGTCATTGGGAGTGAGGAAAGGTGCATGGACTGAGGAAGAAGATTTGCTCTTGAAAAAATGTATTGACAAGTATGGAGAAGGAAAATGGCATTTTGTTCCTGCTAGAGCTGGTAAACTAACTACTTATCGTGAAATTAGAATTTCAACTTTATAAATTAAAACTTTTTTAATTATAATTTTGAGTGATAATAAGTGAATTTTAAAATTTTGATATTTAATGTATATTTAATTAGTATTGTAGAAATGTCATAGATTATATCAGCACACAATTACAAATAAAAAAAATGACACATAATTTTAAGAGGTCCAGCTAGGCCTAAGTCTATGGTAGAGAGTTTTCCGCAAGGATCGGCCTTATCTTTCATAGTGGAAACACTTCTTTTTTGTCTTTCATAATACCTAAATTTATCGATTGGAACTATCTTGGTGATCGATCAAATCATTTGAATTATTATATGTAAACATTTTCTTCGTATCAACAACCTTTTTAGATACAATATCTTGAATATAATGATGTCTTACTGCCATATATTTTGTCTGCTCCAAGCTTTACAGCCATATAGCCTCTTTCACTATCTCCATAATTGTCATATATTAGTTTTAGTGGTAGACAAAGCAGCACCTAATTGCAAAGCTGCCTTCCAACTTATGGTACTACAAGAAAGAGGAAAAACATAACATGTCATAGTTCTTTTCTTATCCAAGTGTCCTTTGAAATCCAAATCCATATAATCTATTACTGATTCTCTCAGCTGGTCTTTAGAAAAAGTCAAGCTTACGTCGATAATACGTACTCTTCAAGTATTTTAAGATCCATTTCATTGTTTGTTAATATTCTTTATAAGGACATGCTATATATCTACTCATAACATTAACAATATGTGAAATATTAGAATAAGTGGAAACCATGACATACGTAGTGCTACGAACTATACTCGAATATTAAACAATAGACACTCGAAGATTGTACAAACTCTTTTTCAAGTTTGTTTTTCTAATTCTTTCAACCCTTCTAAAAAGCCTCCTCAATTGCCTCCCATTGCTCTTGTAACACCAAGGACGATCTTGTTCTGATCTCCACAGATAGAAATTAGACCCCTTATCAATTTTTTTATTTCATACTTTGTTGAAGATAATGAAAACATCTTAACCCTTGATTATGTGCAGAAATTCCAACCGTACTCTAATACGAATTGTTAAAACAATATTATGGATCAGCTAGCCCACAATCACAAAATGAATAAAAAAAGAAAAGAAAAATAACACAAGAATTTAGTGAGATTCGACTAGGCTTAGAGATAGTTTTTCACTATGAAAGAAATGAAACAAAAAGTGTACCATACTTTCAAGCTGTTAGAACTACATTATGGATCCTCTGCATCCTCTAGAATCTCCAATAATATCTCTATATATAAATCTCAAATTGTTCAAAAACCATAAGGAAATAGTTCTCCCAATCCTATTAGAACAATATATTTCTTTCCCAAACCCATTAGGATAAGGGGCCTCCTAAACCAATAGAGACTATGAATTTCCTAAAAAAAATATACAAAGGAAAGCATCCAATACATAATTAATAAATTTATTAATATAAATATATTATTTGAGCAAAATTTACTGAAATCCACATGTGGACTACCTCGCCTCGTAACTACTACTACTTTCATGTGCAGGTCTAAATAGATGTCGGAAAAGTTGTAGACTGAGATGGCTGAATTATCTAAGACCACATATCAAAAGAGGTGACTTCGATCCGGATGAAGTAGATCTCATTTTGAGACTTCATAAGCTTCTAGGCAACAGGCAAGTTCATCTTCAAACACTTCCATTCATATCTTATAATCTTTTTTTTAAGAATATTAAAAAATCAACATATACTTGCCAAAAATAATTTGTGACATAAAAACATAACATAATTTTCTCTATACCCTATATAATTTATCAACTGTCTCTTCTAAGACCAACAACAATATACTCAGTGGAATTCCACAAATAGGGTCTGGGGATATAATATACGCAAACCTTATCACTATCTCATAAAAGTAGAGAAATTATTTTCTGGAATCCCACAAGTTGCTCTTTTAAGACCAACCAAATATATTATTTCCTCTTATCTCATTGTTTCTAATTTTTTATCTTTATTAATTATGTGATTTTACTTTTCTTTTTAAATTTTTATCGCCTTTTTATTTTGAATAAATTTTAGTTCTAACATTCTCATCATTTTATATTTTATGACATTACGTATGACACTATATATATTATAAGATAATAGGAAACCATGATATCTTTATGATTAAAAGCTTAAAGATATTTTCAATATATCATTCATACCTTACAAGAATACAAAAGCAAAAAATCTTTATTTTAATTTTTATATTAAAATAACATATCTTTATTAAAAATAACATCATGGTACTTTACATTTTACAATTACATACTTTTCGATTAAAAAAAAATAACCTCTTTCTTTTTTTGAAAACACTTTAACTTCAACTGTGAAAGTGCATTTCAAGACATTTGACATAACTTTAATTTAGAACTACAAGATTAAATTTTTTTTTATTTAAATTTTATATCAAATCAAATTAGATCAATATTCTTTTTAAAACGGACCGACTATTTAAGAGGTTAGAAAAACATTAACAACTGATCCTGGACAACGCGTTTGCTTTTCAGCTAGTTCTTTCTATGTGTGTACCTTTTCATAATTATTGAATAGAACAATCAGCACATGTATTGCTTTTTTAGTCATGTGTTAACCAAAATCATTGAGCTTTCCTATGCATGTAGACATCCATGTCTTTTCCTTTTCATATTTTAGACTTTGTGGATCACTTTGTATGAGTTTGGTTCCTTTAATACATGTGGACCATCTTCCAATAATTTCATTTTATTTAGCATGTTACCACGTAAATTGAAATAAAGAGAGTAACATATATTTTGTAAAACGTATTTTATAAATAAAAAATAATCACTAGCTTAAATATCTAAAAATCCTCATTTGGCGGATTTTTGAAATTTTATCTATATTACATAAATTGGAACAAAGGAAGAAGTAACATATATTACATGAGAATTACGTAAAAATTACTATAAATCTCAAAAAATAATAACTTAAAATGTATTAAAAATCATATTAAAATAATTTAAAACTTAAAATACCTTAAAACACATATAACAATTTGGCTGACTCTAGGAATGTTTTTTGTGCCACATAAATTGAGATAAAAAATAATAATATATATTATGTGAAACTTATGTAAAAATACCATAAATCTAATAATTAACAACTTAATATATTTTTAAAATATATCAAATGACTTCAAATGTCATTTTATCACATAAATAAAGATTAAAAAAATAATATATATATATATATATATATATATATATATATATATATATATATATATATATATATATATATATATATATATATATATTGGGTCCATATAGAGTTGAACGATTTTCCCTCTTCCTTGAGGGAGAGCATGCATGGTTCTACTTTCTAGTTATCAGTATTAAATTATATTATTTATTATTATTCTATTATCTTTCTTTAACGTACTGTATTACTCCCTCCGTTCTGTTTACATGTCACCTTTTGGGATGACACTTGTATTAAGAAAAAATGTGAGTTTACCATCTTGCCCTTATTTAATAGTAATTGTCTTTTTAGTTTTTTCAGTTGGTCAAAGAGTATATATTTTCAAAGTCATTAACTATCAAGGGCAAAATAGGAAGAAGAGTATAATTTATGCATTGATATTGTGAAATGACATATATTAAAGATCATACATTTATAGTAAGAACGACATATAAAAGAGAACGGAAGGAGTATTAGTGATGTTTCTTTTACTTGGTTTATTTATACTATTTTTGTTTCCATTTCTTTCCTTTCTATCGTATTTTCGCCATAACTTCTACTCGTCTTAATCAAACTTGCGTTGATGAATTCTCTTTCCACGAATCAAAAGTTTATCGGACACAACGTAACTCCTCTACTTTTCACAAGATATTTAGGATAAGAAATCGACTTACGTACCATTATTCCTAGAACCCATTGAATATGTTGTTATCGTCGTAGTAATTAAGTTATCTTTGATGCCATATTATTTGGTTTAGATGGTCACTTATTGCTGGAAGACTGCCAGGAAGAACAGCAAACGATGTGAAAAACTATTGGAACACACACATTCGAAAGAAGTTAATAACTTCGCCGCCTCAGATGCAAGAGAGAAAGCACAATAATGCCCTCAAGATCACCAAAAGCACCATACTAAAACCTCGACCTCGACCTCGACCTGAGACCTTCTCAAGTGCAAACAATGTTTCTTGGTGCACCAATAAAAATATGAATATCACAAACACATTAGGCAAAGATGACGAACGCAACAAAGAAGTAGTAGTAAATACATGTGAGAAGCCAAAAGGCGAAACAACGTCGTCGTCTATAGAAGATGATGGAGTTCAATGGTGGAAAAGTTTGCTGGAAAATTGCAATGAAACTGAGGAAGAAGCAACAGCAGTACCGAGCTTTGAGGAAGAAAATAAGTTTTTACCGAATTTGTTGCATGAAGAAAATAATTCACCACCCATGCAACAAGGACAAAATGATGGTTGGGATGACTTTTCAGTTGATATTGACCTATGGAATCTATTTAATTAGTTTCATCAAAGACATATTATTGATGGTATCCTAGTGGTACTTTTTACGTCAGTATTTTCATCTAGGGTATTCATATTTTTAGAACATATGTGGATGATTTTTATATCAAAAATATTTGACAATTAATATATATCAAAATATTTATATTTAATTTGTATATTCAAAAAAAAATTGACAAACGATATTCATTTAACTATCCTTGTATAAATATAGCTCCGCCCTAGGGTGGGGATGCATTCTGTTACTATTCCAAGTACAAGTAGGATCTATTGCTATTGTCATATTTTAGAGCTTTAAGTTATTTAATGCACATTTTATGTGAGACTATTTATAACATTACATCACTATTATATATTTATATATATTATAGACTATAAATTACATGGTATCTTATGTGACATTTTCTATTTTTAAGGGTATCTTCAATTCACAACATCAAATATATTAAAAGAATATTTTTCCCTCTCTTATATTATTATTCTTAATTATTTTATTTATATCTTTTGATTTTATAAAATAAAAATTTAATTAAAAAAATTATTTTAAAATTCTACATGAATATTCAATACTTTCAGCAGTTACAACCACAGTGACAATATTTTTCCACCCCATGCAATTCATATTTTAATAGTACTGGCGGTTCTAAAAAGAATATGTCAGATTATTAAGTTATTGTTGTAATTTTATTATTATATTATGTTGTATCTTTTAAAATTATTATGTATTTTGTATTTCAATTTTGATGAATGTCAACTATTAACTAATTAAATAGACAAGAAATTTAACTAAAATATTCAATTTATATAATGTTTAATTGAAAATTTTATATAATAAAATAATATATAAATATTTAATAAAATGAATTGGTGTGATGAATGTACCAAATTTGATGTAACACTATTTTAGTGGTATAAAATTTAATATCGAATTGAAGCTCCCAAATACCAAATTTTACACCAATATAGAATTTGGTGTAAATTTTAACGTTGGATTGGAGATGGTCTAAGAGTTAATTTTTTGTAGTAATGATTTATTCAGTAAGTAAAATGAATCATATCAGAAATTACAAATCAAGAGGTGCTAAAATTTCCCCTACTTACAGTCCAAACATGAGATGACAAGTGTACCTAAGATTAGGTTAAAAGTAGCTTTAGCCTTTTGATCATGATTTTTTATTTTTTTTTATTTTTTAGGGTTGTATTTAGATTCATAAATTTTTGGAATTTTGATTTGAAGCAGAATTTCATAATTTTCAAGAATTTGAAAACTAACAAAAAATTATTTTTCACCTTTCTCACTTCGAATTACTCACAAAAAGTTTAAAAAAAACAAATTTTAATTTTCAAATATTATTTTTTACTTTGAAAATAAAAATTATTTCTTTCAAATTTCACAATAATGATTAAATTTTTTTTGAGACACTTAGAACTTATTTGTTTGCGCTTTATTAAAGGCTTGAATTGGAATAGTTTAGACATGATGTTATTCAATATATGTATCTATATCAAGATTTAAGTACTTATTTGATTTGAATAGTCGATTTGGTCATTAAAATCTCGAATAAAGTTTTAATATCATTAAGAGATATTTCTATTTTTTTCACTATTACTGTCCACAACCGCTAACTACTAGGGATCGTATTACGGTGGAATATGGGTGGTTGTTTCATGGAGGGTAAAGGTTTCGATCTTCGATTGTTGCCTTCAAGAAATATCCCCAAAACATGTATAATATATGCATATTAATTGTATAATTAGTGTGTATTTATATATTTATATTTTCCATACATATTAATTCATACAACAATTATACGATTTGTCTATATATGGAGAATACACTTTTCATACAGTAGTGATGCATTTTTATAAGCTAGGAAATGAAATTATTTTTATAAGACTACAAGAATATCTTTTTGGCTTCTTGGTTCATCCAATGTCAATAGCTTCAGCTGGATGGCCAGTTCTTATTTTATCACATAACTAGATAATTAAACCGTGTTTCGTGCAGTCATACGTAAGTGATAAAATAAGAAGCTATATTACATTACGAACGATGTCAGTATATTACACATCCTAATATTATAGTAGCAAAGGATAGGTCGGGAAACTATAATACCATAATGGTTGTTGTATTTGCGGCTCCCAATAATAATATTGCAAAATACTATATTTAGATAAAACAAGGAATCTACTAAGGAAATGTTTTATTCGAATGATAGTATTTCATGATTCGATTTGGACATATTCTTTGTAGATTCCTTGTTTTATCTGGACATAGTATTTTGCAATACTATTATTCGGAGTCGCATATACAACAACCATTATGGTGTTATAGTGTCTCAACCCATTCTTTGCTACTATAACATTAGAATGTGTAATATATTGACATCATTCATAATATAATGTAGCTAATAATAAAATCGCGATAACAATAAGTCTTGCCTTACAAAAATTGAATAAACATAACAAAAAGGCAAAAATACGAAGCATGGAGACCACAGTGGAAAGATGACAGACTTGTAAGAGAAGGAATGGAATGGATGCTAAGACATTCTTCCCAAAAGAAAAGGAAGTAGTAATTAAAAATTGTAATGGAGATTAGGCACCTATATATGCTTATTAACAAATTTAAATTACTAGATTAATAAAAACAAAATTGTAACAAACTTAATTGACCAAACAAAAAAATATATTAAGATTGAAATGTTAAAGACTAATAACTACCACTCCTTTATTGCATGGAAAAAAAAGGAAGATAAATATGAAAAGTCGGACAATATGAAGATTAGGCTTGTTTTGAGATTATAAAGATTTTTTAAAAAAAAAAAAAGATTTCGATCGATTATTTACATTGAAATATGATGTACTCATACATTGTATGGCTCATTTCTAAGATCAGTGCTCTCAATAAAAAAAAAATTATGGTATACATTTTTAAAATGAATTCTTCTGTCAAATTTACGATAAACTAAAAAATTTAATATCAACTAGTTATATCTGATTAAATTTAATATAGTAATAGTATAAATGAGATTAATTTTGAACATATTTTAGTACCAATACCATCAATATTTGATTATGCGTTATTAATACTCACTTTGCTTTATTTAGATTTAAAAAATGTAAAACACTAAATAAAAGAAAAACAATATCACAGAAAAAGTAAGTGACTAAATGAAGAAAAATACTAAAATTGCAATGCATGGGGTAAAATAGCTAATTACTATTATAAGAAAGATAAATATGAAAAATAAGTCTTGGACTACAATAACATATCTAGTGGAATCCCACAAGTGGGGTCTGAGGAGGGTAGAATGTACGCAGACCTTACCATTACCTCATAGAGGTAGAGAGGTTGTTTCCTCGGAACTCTCGTCTCAAAAATCCAAAAGCAGAATAAACTAGAAGAAAAGGAACAGAAAGAGCGACTAATAGCTAAAAACACATGATGGTATGCAAAATATGATAAAATTAACATATATAAGACAGATAACAACACACAAGATATAAAGGCATGACTAAACCTACTACCCTACTATACCCCACTATCAGATATTAACCCAACCTACTAATCTATTAACCTATTACTCTAATTCGCGGCCTCCACTCCCTCCTATCTAAGGTTATGTCCTCGGTGAGATTAAGTTTCACTATATCTTGTTTGATCACCTCCCCCCAATACTTCTTCGGTCTACCTCTACCCCTCTAAATAACTCCTAAATCCAACCTCTCGCACCTCCTAACAAGAGCATCGAAACTTTTTCTCTGCACATGTCCAAACCAATGCAGTCTCGCTGACATCATCTTGTCAGCCACAAAGGTCACCTCTAGCTTCTCCCGAATAGGCTCATTCCTAATCTTATCACTCTTGGTATGTCCACACATCCATCTTAACATCCTCATCTCCACGACCTGCATCTTTTGAACATGTGAGTTTTTGATTGGTCAACACTCCACTCCATACAGCAAAGATGGTCTAACCACCATCCTGTAAAACTTAACTTTGAGTTTATGTGGTATCTTCTTATCACACAGTACTCTAGAGGCAAGCCTTCATTTTGTCCATGCTACCCCAATACGGTGTATGACGTCATCGTCGATATCGCCACTACTCTGGAAGATGGACCCAAGATATTTAAACTTTTCTCTCTTGGGAATAGGTTGAGTAGCAAGTCTAACGTCAGCCTGCTACGCTGAATTTGCACTCTAAGCACTCTGTTTTGGTCCTACTCAGTTTGAACCCTTTGGACTCCAAAGCATGTCTCCAAACCTCTAATCTATCATTAACTTTAGCCCGAGTCTCACCAATCAATACTGTGTGTCATTTGCAAATAGCATACACCATGGAACCTCCTCTTGAATAGACCGTGTCAGCTCATCCATCACCAAGGAAAACAGAAAAGGGTTCAACATAGATCCTTGATGAAATTTCATCTCAACAGGAAAATACTCTAAGTCTCCTCCCACCGTTCTTACCTGAGTTTTGGCTCCGTCGTACATGTCCTTTATCGCCTTAATATATGTCATTCGGACACATTTCACCTCTAGGCACCTCCATAGGACATCCCTTACAACTTTGTCATAAGCCTTCTCGAGATCAATGAACACCATATGAAGGTCCTTCTTTCTTTCCCTATATTTCTCCACTAGTCTCCGAACAAGATGAATTGCTTCAATAGTCGACCGCCCCGGCATGAATCCAAACTGATTCTCTGAAATAACTACTATTTTTCTCACCCTCATCTCCACCACTCTCTCCCAAAACTTCATAGTGTGACTTAGCAACTTGATACCTCTGTAATTGTTATAGTTTTGAATATCACCCTTGTTCTTGTACAATGGAACCATTGTACTCCTTCTCCATTCATCAGGCATCTTAGCAGTCTTCATAATAGCATTGAACAGTCTAGTCAACCACTTTATGCCATCCTTGATCGTGTACTTTCAAAACTCTACCGGAATCTCATTGGGTCCGATCGCCCTCCCTCTCTTCATCCAACTGATAGCACGTCTAACCTCCTCAACTCTGAACCGCCTACAATAACCAAAATCACGATGACTTTCAGAGTGTGCTAACTCACCCAGCTCAATATCTCTCTCCTTTTTCGTTTAAGAGTTTATGAAAGTAAGCTTGCCACCTTAGCTTAATGGAAGTCTCATCCACCAACATCTCACCCTCCTCATACTTGATGCACTTCACTTGATCCAAATCGCGAGCTTTCCTTTCTCTCTCTTTAGCGAGCCTATACAATCTCTTGTCCCCGCCTTTATCACTTAGCTCCACATATAGTCGCTCAAATGCTGCTGTCTAAGCACTCGTCACCCCCATCTTCGCTTTGAGTGCTAAGACAGCAACATTTGAGCGACTATATGTTTTATAAGTCTTAGACTAAATATACATATTTTCATTTATCCTCAATTTGCTTTATTTTCCATTAAAACTCACGTATTATTTGTGCTTAAAGCCTCAATAGATTTTTAGAGCTTTTTTGCACTTTCCACTTTTATCGCTTGGTGATTGCTTTTATAATAAGCTGGTGAAGTGAGTTATGGAGTACAATTTCCTTCGATCACTTGAGGCTCTTATTACTGTAACTGGTAGTTTTGTGTATACACTAAACTTGTATGTATGAAATTTTCAGTAGAAAACTAAAAGAAGAAAACAGAAATATTTACATGTTTGATAAAAGTGTTAATGTGTAAAACGAAAATGTGAAATTTGCTGGCCCCATATACAGGTACATTGCCTTTGATGCATCTGTCGACGTTTTAATCCTAGTTTGGAGAGTTTCAGAAGCAACAACTACTCTGTCTTGTTGGATGTTCTTGTTTCTGTATCAACATATTTTTTTTCCCTGGACCAGATCCTTGTTCCATAAGACTAGGCACTTCCATTATCTGGGCAAGTTGTTCACAATTAGAAGATTAACAAAATTAGAATATTTGAATGTCTTGTCATGTCTAAAAATGTCAGTAAGAGATATTCTTTTGCACTTTTCAAGCACTATATATGATGCAGTTCTTCAGTGTGAAAATAAATATCACTGAGGTGCAAATTCTGCATGTTTTATGGAATCCCTTTTTCTTTCTTTGTTTTCTCTTTTGATGTATTGAATCAGGAATCTCTACCTCTATGAGGTAGTGGTAAGATTTGCGTACATTCTACCTTTCCCAGACCCTACTTGTGGGATTCTACTGAGTATGATGTTGTTGTTATGTGTTGGACCAATTAATTATACCATAAAAGTTTCCCTTGAACTATCTTATTACACAAACACTACTCCTATCATATTTATTAAGTCTCCCTATAGTTTGAAATAACTATATTTATCTCACTAATTAATAATTTCGTACCAAATTTCAAGTCAGATAGATATATTTTTTGCTACCTGATACATTTTGAAATACAAATATATAGGGAGAGAGGCGTGAGAGAGACGGTATATATCAAATACTTGTGAATCATACTAGATACATATTTCTGGGATACCATATACATAGGAAGTTGTATATACTGTACTTAGAACAAATTATATCTAATTTTGACCTTATGTATTCGAGATACATGTATCTAGAGAACCGAAATTTGGCACGAATGGTATTTTTGAAATCACACGGAAAAGCATGCTAATTAGGACCTAAACTAGTGGGATTTGTACGGTTTGTCCTTATTACCTGTGGAAAGAGTATTTTGGTTATATAGAATTGAATCTTTAGAAAGTGTAAAGGGAGTATGAGTACCTTTAATGTGAGCTCTTCAAAGCAGTGTTGTACATTTGCTCTGGTTTTAGCGCTACATTCAATAAATAAACTTCCAAGATCTTTTGCTAGAGCAACACCTTCCTCCCTGCTAACAGCTCTCTCAGATTCCTGAAATTCCATATCAATCAATCTCCATATATAGTGACTCGAACGAATATAAATGTGAAGATACTGAGTAATAAATATCCAAAGAGAGCGACACACAAAAAGGGTATAAAATGGTTTAATCTTGCAGAATACTTACTCTGTCAACTTTGTTTCCGACCAACATCTTAACACAATCCTCGTTAGTAGAATAAAGCTCCACCTCTTTTGCCCAAACATCAGACAGGTTTGTGAATGTGTCTCTCCTTGTCACATCATAAACTGTGATTTACAGTAATGCCTATCAGAAGGAGTATCATAAACGCTAACGACAAGTTCAGACAAGACATAGTATTGGACAACAAATAAATCCAGAAAATGCTGTTGATGCAACTAAGAAAGCTTGATTTTGTTGACAAGCATTTGAAAGCTATACAGATATAACGAAAAACCATCGTTTGGATGTCATCATATGTTTCCATTAAGTTCTTACAACAGCCAACCAGCATGAATATGTTGTTTTGGTTGAAGTAACTAGGCGTCATGCAGATAGCTAACAAAGTAAATCTAGAATGGTGATAAATCAGACAACAAGGTGAAGTAAACTAAAGAGGCATAATATTTTAATATGGTTCGGTCAATTGACCTACATATGAAAACACTAATATAAAAAGGTATAAAACCATCCTGAGAATGGTCTTTCCCTAAACAAGACTCTTTTAACGACTACATTGTGGATCTTACTGTGTTGTAGTCTAAAAAGGACGGTCTTCAATTTATAGAAGTCCAAAACTTTTTATCCAAGAAAAGAAATAGAATTTCAACAAGGGTAAGATAGGAGAAAGAGGATGATGTCCTGGGGTTAGCAGTGTGAAGACATAACATACCAAGAATGATCCCCTGAGCACCTCTGAAGTAGGAGCTTGTCAATGTCCTGAACTTCTCCTGTCCAGCTGTAGAAGATATGTTCAACAAAAGTTACAACCTGGCCTAGAAAACTTCAAAAAATGCGCGTCAACTCTTCCACACAACTGAATAAAAAACTAAGCGCCTTCCTGTTGAAAGATCACAGAGAACTATAGTATTTAGGTCACATACTTCACTAGGCCGATGTAACAAAGCTTCCCTTATATTTGAATATTAGGCTTGATCCTGAAATCACTTAAGGAAATATTTTGAGGCATTTAAGCGGGGGGAAGTGGCTTTTAATCTACCTTAATTAAAAATTGGGAAAATGTTAGCTTTGTGTTCCATCTCATTATGTGGTAAAATGGCTTTGATCTCTCTGTCAACATACGCCAGAAACAGCAGATAAAAAAGTTCATAGGATCTGTCTAATGTCTACAATCTTGCCACTTTTTTGTTTTCTGGTTTTATTTTATGGAAGTACTTAAACCATTCTTATGATTTTATAATGAGATAGAGAGTGTGTGCGTGTGTTTCTGATTGCGTGGCCATATGTTAACATATTTGGACATGGATAAAAACTTCATATTCTGCTTGATAATAATGTCATTGTAGGAGCAGATAGATTATTCTTTTTTCGGTTTTCCACCTGATGTTCAGTGCCCATATTGGGCCTGACTAAATCTGGATTCGCGCCGAAGAATCTCACATTGGGAGTAAGGTGCTTCCTGATAAAGAGGAGCAGATAGATTATGATGAACACAGTTGTAAGAGACTACAGGAAATCATACCTGTGTCCCAAATGGTAAGCTTCAATCTTTTCCCACCAACAGTAAGCATTTTGATTTTAAAATGGACACCTAATCATTGGAAAATCAAGTTAGAAAAAATTACTATCATATGAAGTCCTATAACATTAAAAATCTTGAAAGTGTTAGTATACGAGCAATAAGCAAGAACAGACACAAAAGAGAAATAACTGAGCTCAGTACATTGAACTTCTAGCTTACTTCTTCTTTTCCTTTTAAAGATTTACTTTCTTTTTTGCTAATCGAAGGTGTCTCCGTGAAGATTTTGATATTTAAGCATCCTAATCCAAAATTATATTATAAACAATTTAACATATTGTTTCTTCCATATGAGAAACAAATTAGTGTTTTGACATTATTTTATAACACATGACATATTTCAGGAGTCGATTTAACTCGAACAACAACAACAACAAATCCACTGTTATCCACAAGTGGTTTTAACTCGAAGAAAGCTGAAATTGATACTTGGTACAGTCATATGAATGAACAAGGACTTAGGTGGACTATAAACTTTAACAGAGAAAACTATGTCCTGACATTCAAAGTTGTGAACATAAACAGCGAAATAGAAATTCAGCATGAAGCGAAGCAACAAGCAGTCATCATGTATAAGAGAAGCTCGAATTCTGCATGATGAATACAATGAAAATTTGAGGCAACAAGGATCCAGGAGTAAGTTAAAGCTTGATCATTCAAAAACTAATTAAGAGTATCTTTGCATTATAAAACATGACTTTTCCATCGGACCAACTCACTAGAAAAATGCATGATGTGGGAAAGAGATTATTATTATTGAAAATAGTGATTTTTTAAGTAGTGCTGCAACTAGATGAATACCAATGGTGGGGTTAATATCATCAACATAATTAGAAATGAAACTGAGGAGCAAGCTGCTCTTCCCAACTCCTGAATCACCGATTAATAATATCTTAAACGACAGATCGTAGCTGCTGCTGGTGCTGCTCAGCACGGCTGTTGATGATCCCATTATTCTCTTTCTCCTTTGATTGATGAAAGACAAACTCTCTCTAGCTCCACGGAGAAAGATGCAATAAAATCCTATGGAATCGATCGTTTGTCCTTTGTTATATACATAGAGATAAAAGGTGATTGTATAGCTAAGCTATATGTATGTATAGGTTTTAGAGGGAGAAAGAAAAAATGGGTGGTTGAAGAGTAAGGACAATGTAATGTCATTGCAAGTTATGCTTATTCTTTCCCCTTTGTTCTTCTTTCTTGCTTTGAGTGGCACTGAGGTAAATATAGAGTGTATAAGGGGTAAAGACTTAATGCTACGAGGCTCCAACAACAAATAACCACTTTTTAAACATCTAAGCAAACTTTAGGCAATATTTTAAAATTGATTTAAACTTTAACTTTATACGGTAATTTCTTTTAATACGAAAATATCATTTGAACGATATACTCTCGGATTAATAAACTCATTAATTAATTCTATCTGTACAAGTATTAATATTAGAACTCAATTATTATCACCTAAAATCGTTGACATTATAAAATTCAAAAGCTATAAAGTTGAAATCCTAAATTCGCATCTGGCTGATGTAGCCTTGGATTTGCTTTTGTCTATGCATGGAATCATGGATTTTGCTGCTTCATGCATCTTGTGGTCTCTGGGGGCAAACAATGTGATAGAATTCTGGCTTCAAATATCATAAAGTATCCTGGTGTATCTTATTTCTCAATTTTCAGGAGCCAAATCTGAGTTAATAAGATACATTTATACTTGCATTGTCACTGAATCAATCTACCTTCTTCTTGGCAGATCCTTTTCATTTATGGATATCTATATATTTTCGTCGATGTATTTGGGAAGTTAGCCTGACAGCTTCAGGTGTATCCAGATCGCTTACCTCCATTTCGACTTAAAAGTTGCCTCTCTGCTAAATTGAATTCTAGTCAGTGTGTTGATGGTATCTTCATAGTGGTAAACAGAAGTCTAAAATGCAGAAAGTCACTAAAAACACCAAAAATGGCACCGAGTAAAGTTTTTCTATTGCTACCAGAAGAGTTCAAGTTTATTTTCTTTCCAAAAAAGAAGGAAATCACTATACATAATCCATCTTACATATTCTCAATAAATGCAAACCTGAGATAAGTATCTGCTAACTACAAACAAGTCATGGGCGTTAATCCCTTGTTTGAGGATGAGTATCAGAGTATGAGGTGTAAACGACAATATACAAACTCTTCTAGTTTACTATTGAACGTGCAGGAAACACCTTTTGGATGAACTGTAAGAAACGCTGTGAATAAAATGTTGGCTCCACAGCAGAAATGGACAGAGAATCAAACAGAACTGATTTGTATGCATGTTCTATTTTCTTACGGAGATTGTATTTTTGCAATATGTCAATGATGCCGACATACAATACAACATCGTATACTTCAAGAAACATCCTGGGTATATGCTCTGCCCTTGCTGGCATATTCACTCCAAGCTGAATCTGGAGCCTGCTTAGGGACATGAAAGAAGTGATTTTTTGGAATATATCAGCAAAACAGTAAACTAAAAAGGTACAATTAATCAAAAAGTATTTTACAAGTGAAATAACCAAAATCTGCATTCTTTAAGGTGAACGTATGCAGGCTCAACTTTTAAGTCTGTTTTACTACAGTGTTTTGAGACTTATGGACTCCTAATAAACAATACTCCCTTCGTTTCAATTTGTTTGTCTCACTTTTCTTTTTAGTTCAGAATGTCTCTTTCTTTTTCCTGACAAGTCATTGATTTTAACTTTCCATGTGACATGTTTAACATTACAAGATTAAAGGGCATTTTGATACATTCCACTATCTTTAATTTAAGATCACAAGATTCAAAAGTCTTCATTGATTTCTTGAACTCTATGCCAAGTCAAAACCAGACAAATAAATTGAATCAGAGGGAGTAGTATTCATACTTAAACTTACTCGCTGCAGTGTGGTTCCAGTAACCTACCGACTGTACATTATCCTAGCATGGTTTTCTAAGCGTGCTTAAAATGCACTAACAAAAGGAAAAGTTAGCACGTTCGAGCTTTTTGAAAATACCTTGCTGTCCCAGGGAGGAGGAGATCCACTTCTTCCTTGTCACCGCTGGCAGATGATGCTCGCAATCGTCTGCCTCTGACATGAGAACCCACAACCACACAATTATTATCTGCACCACGAGGGACTAAAACAAGGCCTTGGGGTGATATTTCATCCTCCAGAGACTCTGTAATTAACAAAAGAAGAATATGTTCAGAAATAGTGATCAGTTCTTGAGGCAAATCCATGATTTTTAGTTTATGTGCTGTGGACCACAATCCTTTTTTGTTCACTGGATTCTGTATAAGATTATCTATACATAGTAGATGAATTTCTACACAAAAACAAAACTAGAGCCAAAGATATCGGCTTCTGTCGAACCCCTAATATAAGTGTGGCTCCACCTCTGTTGATTGTGAGCCACCACTGATTAGAAAGGGAGATCAGTAAATATACATTAAAGAAACTATTGTGCTTTCTGCCCCATAAAAAAATAACAAAGAATTCCCAGTATTGGGCATAGGAAACTTCTGGATTGTATAAATACATCTAGTATTGGTTACAAAATATGCACAAGCAACATTTAACGCACAAAAGAACCTTAAACCTCTGATTTATATAACTAGAACTCTGAAGTCGATCACAAATTCACTGTACGATGTAAGATCTTTAATTGTTCTGATGCCTATCTCACATACTTGCTTGGACAATTCTTTTCAATATAGGGAGAGGAATTTTACTTCCATTTCTAAATAACTTGATGGCTTCTCATTCATGATGAAGTTTAGATTTGTCTGCCCAACTTCTGTAGAAATGGCATGAGCTAGATGGAAAAGTTCAAAAATATGAAAACACTGAAGTTCATCGAACATCACAGTCCATAGAAGTAAGGTTCCACCATGAGTTGGAACGAATTGACATAGCTAGTTATCTCACATTTTTAGTTACTAGGGTCCAAAAAGTAATCGATAGCATAACAAGGGAATAACTCCTGAGCCTATTAATTATGTGAAATAACTCCTAAGCCTATTTATTATGTGAAAATTAAAGGGCACTCACCTTTGCCTAAGTGTTGAAAGAAATTTCCTTTAGTCCGCTGGCTGTTCCATAGCCTTTCAACATTTCTAACTCGTCCATACTCAGCACACAACCAAATCAGAAAGTTTGTCTATTTCGTACTCTGGAATTTATTCTTTGAGATTAGATTGGTGTTCAGGGAACTTGTAAATAAGTATTCTCTAGAATTTACTGCTGTTCAGATCTTGTGGACCAGTTCAATTAAAAGACACCAGATACTGAATTTTACCCGGTTTCACATGATAAGCCTCAGAGTTGTTCAACACATAATTACTAATAATCTTTCAGAAACAAACCTACCATGTTCTGCAACAATATCCAATCCTTCTGTTGTTTTACGTCCGCTGCACGATATGGGAGAACATAGATGCTGAGGTGCTCTATAATGAACACCTAACAAGAGGCTATAATCCATTATGTGTTGCTGCTCCAAAAATTTGCTGTCAATCTCAATCTGCCTGTACAAGAACATGGATGTCAACAAACAAAACGAGAGCAGTTAAAAGGATTTGAAATGAAAAGGCAAATATTATTTCAAATCACTTATCCAACTATATCTCCCCAAAAAAGAAAAAATCACTTATCCAATTATTTCAACTTTAAGCTGGAACACTACTGAAAATGGCTCTCCTTAAAGAAACATCAGATATGTAGTCCTGCGTTAGTATGTGATATTCTACTCATTCTATGGCATCTTAAATTCACAAATTCTTTTTCCCTCACGATCACTTTAGACTAAAAAAATGGATTTATTATATCATTACACTATGGAACAAGAAACTGTTTAACACATATCATTGTAGACTTATTACCACAGTACCTTGCATGAATTCATAAAGACTATCATTCTAGGGTGAAATCTGTGACCATATAAAAGAGAAACACTGTCAGATGATTTCCGAACTATTACTCTTTTCCAAGTTAAAGTATGTATCCATGCACTCAAAACTTACTCTGACTTCTTAAACTTGCAGAAAACTTGGAAGTAATTTGCATAAATGCATAAAGGTTATAGTGAAGTCAGTGATTATCAAACATACAGAGAAACGCTTTTGAACTGTTTTCGAATGCAAGTGCTAACTGTAAGAAACAGCCTAATACAAATTTCTGCAAGTATCTCATGACATGCTACTAACGGGAGTTAACCAAAGGGCTAACTGAACCACTTTGTCCAGTACAGCAATATAACCAGTGTAAAGATATGGCACCTGGGCCTAACTCAACCCCAAAAGCTAGCTTATGAGGGGAGGTTTGGCAAAGTCCATATAAGGAGATAAATTTTCCCATTCCTCTATCAATGTTGGACTTCTTAACTACCAGTAAAGCGTGGCTGGTGCTGTTCAAATCCTTGGATATCTAGCTGCCTAGGTACTTTCTATGTTTCTATGTTATATGCTAAAAATCTGAAGGACTTGATCAAGATTAAGAATGAAATTTCCTTAAAGCTAGACAAAATATTCTAAGAATGCAGAATAAGGAATATTTTACCAAGACTCACTTTAATAAAGCTTCCCGCCAAGAAGGCTCTAGATAAAAGCAGTAATTCAAATCCAGATCCTTGAGAATTGTGTTCTCGTCAATTTCAACTTTGTTTGCAGATCGTCCAAGTGAGGAACCTTTAAGATCAAATCTTCGGTGGATTCTTAACTCTGTGCAGAACATATTTCCCATTACTACAAAGCGTAACTGCAAATGTTATTGAATAAGAAAAAGAGTTAAACTTTTTATATGCAACAGTCTATACATTCTTCTTCAAATGAGAGCATGCATGTAAAAAAAAGTGTTCTGGAAGCAAACCACCAAATGAAGAGGACTAGGGAGAAAACAATATTCCTCCACATCATTTATATGGTTGTATTTTTGGTTAAAAATATTACTTTGACTTATGGATTATAGTAATGATACTGAAACATATGGTAAAATAACATTTGCACATCAAAGTTCAAAATTTGATAGTTTGTTGTGAAAGTTGTACAGAAACGCAATGAAGCCAAGCATTTTGGAACATCCAAAATGGAACGAGTGACATATAAATTGGGATGAAGGATTTTCTGACTAACAATGTAAATGCGTCCCTCCATCCAGTTTTTTTGGTTCTCATGTAGGTGCTAGTGTGCTACGAGATGTATGATCAAAATATATATATATAAAGGTGACCAACTCATTATATATTAAGATGTATAATTAATCATAAGAAGAAGAAAAAAATGAAAGAAACTGTTAGAATAGGAATAGGTAAATAAAATCCTACTTAGAATAGGAATAGGAATTACAATAGTATATAGAATCCTATTTGGAAAAGGATTGTATTATAGTATCCTAGTTGGAAAAGGAGTCTAATAGTGTGTCTATAAATAGGGTCTCAATGTAATAATGTAGAGAACAAATTCAATAATATTCTCCCCCAATATTTCTCACATGGTATCAGAGCAGGACCCATCTCACCCAATGTTGGGCCCCCGAATTGTCCACGCACTAGATGCTACTAGGCGTGAGGTGGGGTGTTGAGGAATGACAAAAGTCCCACATTGGTGGATAATGAGATGGGTGGACTCTTTATAAGGCTTGGGCAATCCTCCTTCCTTTGAGCTAGCTTTTGGGGTGTGAGTTAGGCCCAAGACCTAATTTTACATGGTATCAGAGCTTCTACGGTCCTGGTAGAAAATCAAAGAGCTTCCGCTGCCAGCGGGCGGCTATGACCTACATATGCTGCCCGTCTGGCCAGTAGTTATATTAACTATAGTAGGGTCAGTGATATATATATGATTCTCATATTCAAGGGAAGAAAATTCAATCAAATAGGTCTTCAATTTTTGGTGACTTTCTACGGTTGTTTTGTGTCAACCCCACATCTTTCAGTGTTTTGTGTAGCACTGCCATCATTCCGATGACTACTTTTTTTTTTTATATCTAATTTGTGTAGCACCGTATCATCTTTTCGGTGACTGCTTTTTCATATTTATCATGCGTAGCACCGTACCATTTTTCCGGTGACTACTTTCTCATATTCGATTTGTGTAGCACCGTGCATCTCTCCGGACTACTCATATTCAATTTGTGTAGTATCGTGAATTTTTCGAACTACTTTCTCATATCTGAGTTGCATAACACTGTCTTTTTTGGTGACTTAGATTTGATTTGCGTAGTTCCATTCGTCTTTTCGGTGACTCATCAAATCTAATTTGCGTAGGGTCGTGCCATCATTCCGACCCTATCCATACAATTTTTCTTTTGCAGTAGGGTCATGTCGTCAATATGATCCTACCTATGTAATTTCTATTTTCCAGTAGGGTTGTGCCATCATTCCGACCCTACCCATATAATTCTCTTCTATATAGGGTCGTGTCATCATTCCAACCCTTCTCATATGATTTTATTTCTTAATTTGTGACCATTTTCAGCCATCAAATATAATAATTTGGTGCATAAGCAGGTCTCGAGAAGTTTTAAAGTGACTTTCATCGAGTAATTTTGAGATGTCATTCTCCATTGACCTTTTAATCAGTGGAACATTAAGAATGCTTTTCTTTATGATGATCTCGAGGAAGAAATATATATGGAGCATCCACCTGATTTTGTTGCTCAGGGGGAGTCTGATAACTTTGTATGTCGATTGTATAAATCATTCTATGGTCTAAAACAATCTTCTCAAGCTTGGTTTAGGAAGTTTAACGATACAATCCCGGAATTGCATGAGAAGACTAAAACATTGAGGTTAATTTTGTGAAGCCGGAAGATCAACTTGCTGATATCTCAACAAGCCCGTCATCGATCCTCGTATTAATTACATTTGTAACAAGCTAGGTACATATGACATGTATGTACTAGCTTGAGGGGGAGTGTTAGAATAGGAATAGGTAAATACAATCCTACTTAGAATAGGAATAGGAATTACAATAGTATATAGAATCCTATTTGGAAAAGGATTGTATTATAGTATCCTAGTTGGAAAAGGAGTCTAATAGTGTGTCTATAAATAGGGTCTCAATGTAATAATGTAGACAACAAATTCAATAATATTCTCCCCCAATATTTCTCACAGAAACAAACAATAAAAAGCAAAAGCAAAAAACTCATTCTGCGTTCACTTTAATTTGGTTTATACATTTAGCATAACAATGTCAATGGTTTAGTTTTTCCTTTTGATTAGTGAAAAACATATACTTGTCACAAATTTGACTCAGATAAACATATAATTGGTTATGTATTAAATATCTCAACATGTAAGTATGTACATATCAATTTATAGTTTTTGAGCTGTGTTATATGATATTTCATGGTTACTTATTTTTCTTTTATATGAGAAATCAACTTCTTACTTAAATTTGTAAGAAAAGTTAATGAAATGTTGTCTCCGTTATTAAACAGTAAACATATTTGATATAAAATAACTTCTTAAGTTATCCTAACTTTATGTTACTCAGTATATAGAAACTCATAAGTACAAGAAAGGAATGATGAAATAATTTGAATGTCTGAATTTATACCATTTTTCCTCTCGAGGGCTTTATCATGTGAAGGCCAAAGAATTTAGTGATGAGGGTATTCTCATATGCCTTGACATGACGATGATAATTTGGAAGCATTCGCAGCAGAACCTACAAGTAAAATGCACTTGAATAAGAATGATTACCAACACTAGTTAGAAAAGTTCTCTTTTCCGTATTCCTAACTTACAAATATCAGAGGAATGCTAATAAATTAGTCAGAGATTTAAAAAAAGAGCTGTTTTGAGAAGTTCATATATTGTAAGCACTATCTTAGTGTTGCTATGCAATAAAATTATGTGTCAAAACAGAGACTTTATAGCTATCATGGGAACAAGAAAACATGCCAAGCATGAGGCCGGAAGGATAGCTCTTCAAGAGGCATGTTGAAAGAGAAGAAAGCAGAAATTCCAGATTTGATATTGCCAAGGGAATCTAAAGAGATAAATGAAACTTCACAAGGAAGTACTTCAATTAAGCCTATCTTTATCTCTTAAATAATCTTTTCCAACTACATGTGGCTGCATTCCCTGAACTAAACAATCATGACCACTACCACCCTGGTAAAATATTTTAAGAGGCGAGCTGTGATACATCAAGTGATGAGATTAATCATTTAAGCTAAGATTGCATACCTTGACTTCTGACTTCCGTAGTGTCTTAATCATGAAACGACCATCTTGAGACAGGAAAAACACACTGCCACTTTTCCCAGGAGAAGAAAGTTCTCTAAGTGCTTCATTTCCACATATGGACATCATGTAGTCAGCAGTATCAATCTTAAACAATTCCCTCAGATTCCTACAAGAAGGTAATTCCATTCACTTATTCTACACATGCATATAAATAAATAAATAAACAAACAAAATACCAATAATTAGCTCGACTTCTATGACACCATTTGTAGCACCTAGAAAATGAACATATGAAGGGATACAAGGGAGGGGCTCAGCCGTTCAAAAAAATGTTGGTTACACTTCTTTTATTATCAGAAGATCCCCTTTCTTAACTGATCAGCAAAGGAGAAGTAGATCTCAGAGAAGTCGTGAAATTTATGAAGTTGTGATATATATATATATATATATATATATATATTTCCTGTATACTAAAGTCACTTAGATGTACATTCACTGATCCAAATTCTGTCCAAATAGATCAACAAGATGGTTGAAAAACCTGAAAACCACTGGACAATAATCTTTCCACTTGAAATCTTCTGATTGATGAGAAGGTGTCAGTTGAGATCCTTCTTTAGGAAAATACATCTGAGAGCACGCACAAGCACCAAAATCAGAAGCTCCCACTTCTCGCCTTTGTCCCGTTGTAATTCTCCCCACACTGTATCTGGTCATATTTCAAAACTTTTCAGTATGCGTAACCTAGAAGCTTAACTGGTCATAAAGGTTGATATAAGATAAAACAGGAGAACAGTAACTCCTTGTCCAGTATGATAGTCTTTCTTTGAACCTCACATATATGAACCATGGTTTCTGTTACATTCAATATTTGACGAGAGTCACCAAGAATTACCGATGAATCAATTTCAAGGTGGAGATTACAAATATAGGGACTGAGAAGAACGTCGTTGAAAGAAAATCACCGCACTATGTCTCTTCTGGCTTATTTGGATTGAGAGAAACAGTAAACTTTTCAATATAGTGTAAGTTTTAAACTTTCCTTTTCGTTTCATTTTTACTTTTGTGTAAAGAGAGAATCGCTGCTTGTTTTTTATATGAAGGTGCTGAGCCACAAGACATGTTTATTATCAAAAGAGACTACAGTCATTACCTTAATGGTACATTCCTTCATTTTGCCCCATGATTATCTACACAATTTAAAAACTTTCAGCATCTAACCCAAATTTTCCAGTAGATAGAACTTTGTGAAGGATACAAACGTCCTTAGACTTGCAAAGACAGAACTTTATGAAGATGCAAACATCCTTTGAGTTGCCTTGATATCAAAGACTTCCATCCTTCCTCCAATTCATAGTGGTTTACAGAAAAATAAAATTCACAGCAAGCAATTCTAATTGTCCTTCCATATATTCAAGCAAGATGAACCCGTGATTATTACCCACAGAAGAGTGAGGATGCAGACACTAAAGCCTACTTCATTTCCAACTGAATATCTAATTCGATTCTCTTTTCCTTTATTTTTTTAACGACCATAGCAAAAGAAGTGGTGGGAATTAAACTTCTTAACGGAGTAGTATTATAGCATGATAGATTTATATATTACCAGAGTATCGTTGCTTAAGTTTGACAAACAAAAGGGAATTAATAGAAAAACAGCCCCAATAAAGCCCAGCAAAAGTCAATCTGCTATAAACATGATGGAGAGAGAAACAGAGGAAACAAATTTTGAGCAGCCATAAGTAGTGTACCTGATACCAAGCTGCAAACTAAGCATTATGTTGTAACACCTATGACCCTTGATAATTGCTTCACCTGGCCTCTTTGATTCCCTCGCAAGTTTTCTTTGCATCTTTTTTGCTGCTCTTCTAGCTGGTGAGAATCGATCACTTAGGACAACCTCACTGATTAGTACACCTTGCATGTATTCTCTTTCCAAAATTGGAGTATTCATATCGTTCCCCATCTCAACATCATCTAAATCATTTCCAATTACCTTCTCAATAGCTACTTCAAGACTCCATCGTCTTTCCAGAGTAACATTATTGGGGCGTGACTGTTCAACATTTAATATGTTCCCCTTCGAAAGCCTATCATATGAATGTCTTGAGGATCCTTTGTTTCCACTTACTTTATCATTTCCCGTATCTACTGAAAAGGCATGAGAAATATGGGAGACTCGCTTTTGTTTTCTCAAATCTGGCAGTAATCCTTGTTTTCTCAAAGCATTGAGGTACAATTCCTGACCAGCAGTAAGTCTGCTACCGCTAGGATAAAATGTTCCTTTTCCATCTTTTAGTCCATGTGTCCACATTCCAATATAACAGCCACCATCACTCCAAGTGTATGCACCAAGACCATGCATCATACCATTTAACCAGCTTCCTTCATATGAATCTCCATTGATCCAAGTGAGTTTTCCTGTTCCAGAAAATGCCCCTCCCTTCATATTACCCGAGTAGACATTCCCATTCGCCCATTTATACTTACCAGGTCCTTCAGGGGTTCCTCTAATCCAGGACCCTTTGAAAAAATCTCCATTGGGATACACTTGATACCCTAAACCATGTTTGAGGTTGAACCGCCAGCGTCCCCTATAAGTCACTTTATCAGGAGCAATATGCATTCCTTCACCATGCATATAGCCACCTGAAAATTCACCATCATATACAGCACCAGAAGACCATTCTAGTTTCCCATGCCCATGCCTCATTCCATGTCTCCACTCTCCCTCATACCGACTACCATCAGACCAAACATACTTTCCTGAACCCTCAGGTATGTTTCCCAACAGAGATCCAGAATACGATTCCCCATTTGGTAACAAGATATCCTTAACTCTAAAGCTATGACTGACTTCACTGTTTGTCCATTTACTAGAGCCGTGATTGTCACTAATTAACACAGCATCGACAGATTTTGTCCTATCTGACAAAGAAAGTGTTTTTCCAATATTATCAACATGGACCACAGAACCAGACATGCAAAATTCCCAGAAGTTTCAGTTTTATATTTGATGGAAGTGGAAGATTCTCTCACTAGCTAAAGCACACCCCCTGTGTAAAATGATTTGATAAAGTTCCTGCTGTCACCTGAAAGGCAGAAAACCAGATTAAACGAACCTATTGGTACACAAATAGAACAAAACTACATGAGCGAAAGGGTAAAGAAACACATGCATGAGTCATGACGTCCCCAAAAACACCATTCATAGGGTGCATCAAACAAATGCCTAACAATTCAAGTGACATTAAAATCAAATACTTTATACTCCTCCATACCAAACGAACAAAGAAAAAAATTGTCTTTTCATAACAAACTCACACACCAGTCCCAATCCCACATAAAGGAGAAGGGTTGCAGAAGGCTGACACCCCATGTAAAACTGAGTATTCATATAACAGATCCTAACTTGTTTGTTTTGTTATTGTTCAGAATTTAATGATACAACAATATCATGTTTTGTGAAAGAGAGAACTGCCTAATTAGAATTCACCTTCCCACCATCCTCTAAAATTCTGTTAGCAACATCCATTTCTTTTCTTCTTTTGATAACCGGGAACTTTAGTGCACCGAATTGTCTTTCTATTTTTAATAACCATGGAATCTGGGTTAGTTTGGGCACACCTTGATTAATTCCACATTATGCTTGTCACCTGGATAGCTCTATCTACCAAAACTACAAAAAGAGGATTAATTTTAAACTCCTCAACACACTTCATCAACCCACTAGCCACCATTTTCTATTGCTTAAAGCAAACTAACCTCATCAACAAGGCCACTTGTAAACAAACACACATAAATCACGCAAAATTAAGCAGAGATTTGCTTTAAATGTATTGACTTCAATTTTTTCACGAAAAACAAAAACTAAATCAGTCACATTTAAATCTCAAAAAGAAACTAAGAATGAAAAATCAACAATCTACTTCTTCTTGTATTCCAAAAAGAATTATTTAAAAATTCTACACAAACATAATAATCATATGTAGAGAGAGAGAAATGTACCGCTAAGGGATATCAAGATTGGAAGAAGTAAAAAGTGTCTTTCAGTTTCTGTTTATGTTTCGCTTTCTTCATCATATATGAATTCCGTTTTTTAGCAGACCAGAAATAATAAAAAGACAACTTTGCCCATGCAAAAAACTCTTTTTTCTCTATTCTCTTGGAAAATTTCAGATCTCTTTTTGGGAAAGAATAATATTAAAATATTGTTCGGATAGATTGATTTCATAAAATATTAGTACTCCATCTATACGGGGCACGGAATCAATAAGAAGCATTTTCGAGTCTATCAAACAAATTATAGGTTTTTTTGTGTGATTGGGGATAAAATACAGTTAATTTTTATTTGTTCGCTATGTTATTTTGAGATATTCAACTATATTTGTTTAGTTTATAAAATTAAAAAATAATTTTATATTTAGTTCCTAATTTACTCTTATCATTATTTATAATTATTTTTCAAGATATTATATTTATTATATTCAAATAGTGATTCGGTAAAATCACACTTATTCTTTACTAATTCTTAATTCATATGTCAAATCAATTAGGAACCAGTAAAGATGAATGAAGGGAGCAGTAAATAACATTAATAGATCTATTTTTGGAGGATCAAGTAAGTATCTCAAATATATGTGTATATATTATGAAAGACCCCTTTTTATTAGGTTATTTAATTTAATGAATACTGTTACTTCCCTTGGTTGGTTTATTAATTTTTTTTTGGTCTGTTTAAAAAAAATATTTTTTTATAATACTTTAATTTTAATTTTTTTAAATAACATATTCAAAGTCATAAAATTAAAAGATATTTTGGTATATTTTATATAATCTTTAAGTCAAGATCATAAAATAAAAAAAAATATTTTCTTAAATTTTATGTCAATTAAAATATAAATTATTGATCAAAAATATTTTCCAAATTGATTCGTCAAAAAATTTGATCAAACATGCTATTAGTTTTGATGCAAACAAACGAGGTCTTGATGATGTCGGCCAAGATATTAACACTTATTTGTTTCCAAAAGTGTATGATGTAAATAAATAATACGCCAATTAATTAATCAAATACCTAATTGAGGATCAGATTATTGTTTAACAATAATGTGCAATCTGCTAAATGTAGAATTCAAGCTGCTTCTTTATTGGTTTTTCCGTCTTGTGTTTGTCATTCGTGTGTTTAAATTTAATTAATCTAAATTTGTATTTAAAAATTTTATTTTTAAAGATAAAATAATTTCTATCAGAACCAATTTTATATACAAAACTTGAATTCAACATCTTTAATTAAAAAAAACGCACTTATTACTTCACCATAATATTTGGTGGTAAACAAAATTCAAACTTTGCTGCTCTCTGCAAGTATCCAACGAGAAACTCTTCCCTTTACTTTAAAGTAAGGATTTATTTTTAATTACAAGGAAAGTTATTTAAAAATTAATCAAACTTAATTAGTGGATAAGATATAAATCAAATAGAGTTGTATTAAACAAATCGAAGCAAAGAGTTTTCATCGAGTAAGAAATGTGTCATTGCACATACGTTGACTTTGGTTTATTTGTCAACCAAATCTTATTAATTTTTTAGTGCTTAATCAACGACTTATATTTTTAATTAAAAAAGAGAATTTCGTCATCAAGGTGCACAAATCATTAGGAAATTGAACGTGGAGTTCAAGTTGCAAGCTTTAATAAATAAATAATTTTATTTTGTTTCTCATTTGATATTTAAATAAAGTTCATAGTGCAATTCGACTTAATTTAATTTCATATATTACAGATCGATGGTGAATCTACTAAAGGCCAAAGGGTATCACGTGATATTGATTCATTAGATAAACTTATTATACATATATAAGCTTTGATAAACAAATGATTTTATTTTGTTTCTCATTTGATATATCTAATTAATATCCGTAGTGAAATTCGCCTAAATTTGATTTTAAACATTACAGACAGTGGTGGACCTACGAAAGGCCAAGGAATGTCACGTGATACTAGTTCATTGGATGAATTTAAAATATACATAAGCAAAATGATATTAAAGAATATATTTAATAAAGGGACACTTCTTATCACAAAAGTGCACTTAACTTTGATTGGTTATGCGTGATAGGTCCATGGCCAAGGTCGTGATAGGCCAAGGTCCATAGCGTGATTGGTTATTCAACAAAATCGTTGCACCGAAACAGTGCTTTACTCCTAGATGTCCAGTCAACTGCTGCGCCTCAATGCATTTTAGGAAGAACCAACTAACTCTGGGTTCGAGTAACACATGTTACTTCTATCCCTTTTTTCATTAGGTTAAATGGTTGTTTTAAGATATTATCAATCGAAATGGTGTCACAATGCATCAATTTTGTCATAATGGGATATCCATAACATGTGCACCACAACATTATCATAAAATAATTTTGGTCGGTATATACTGAAAAGGACTGCTTAATTTGTATTATTTTTCCACTATATATTGAACAAATCATTTTTTTTTAAAATAAAAAATTGAAGTTCCTAGGTCAAGGAATTTACTATTCCTTTTGTTTGTTTAATTATTAGTATTTGAATCTTATAATTGGAATGAAAAAGACTCATTCATAAAAAAAAAAATTGTCGGTAAAATTAAGTATTAAAAACTATATTAGAAACCTAAAAGATAATTTTAAGAAATATATTTTTTCTGTTTCTTTTTTCTGAGTTTTATGTACTTTTGGTTGACCTTTTTCATGTAGAAGAGGTCATAACCTTTTTTGTTCTCCCTCATGTATTTCTTTTCAATATTTTTCAATAATATATAAGGTCTTACTAAAATAAAAATATTTTTATGGGAAAATTACGTAACTAGAGAAATATATGATATGTATTTACATTATACCACTATAGTTTGAAAAAATTACAATTTATAGCTATAGTTAGGATTTTGCTGCTATAGTTAGGGTTTTGTTACTATTTTCTCTCTCCTCTCTCTCGCTTCTCTCCTCTCTCCTCTCTCTCCCCCTCTCTCTCTCTGCAATTTCTTACCGGATATACAATTACATATGTATACCAGTTGCATATATACAATTATTTTGATAGATATACATAGTCAATTCAATAGATATACATGTACTATTTGCCTCTCTCCACTCTTTGCCCTCTCTCGCTCGCCTCTCTCCTCCCTCTCTCAATCTAGCTCACATCTCTCCTTTCTCTCCCAATCTCGCTTACCAGATATATAAATACATATGTATATTAGTTACACATATACAATTATTTGACAGATATACACTTACAATTTGACAAATATACATATACAATTAGTCTCTCTCCTCCCTCTCTCGATCTCACTCGCCTCTCTCCTCTCCTCCAGGTCAAATAGCCGAAGTTATGTCGTGTAATTATGTAAAATATAGCTATTTGACCATATTAAGTCTTAAACCTAAATTATTTATGAAAATTCCTCATATTTTATCGAGTCTCTCGATGTTATTCATCTGTTGTGTCATAAGGACAATTCGAATTTAGTTTCACAGGACATTAATTATGTGAGATTTATTTTTGGAGCCATTAAATTATGAAACAAGAAACACTCTTAGACAATTGGTATTGATTGTACAGGGCAAAAAATTAATGAATGATTTCAAAATGTTTGAACTTTTGTATAATCAAAATCAAGGAATGCCATAAAAATTTATCGTGTTTTTAAGTAGGACTACTTTTGTCCAAATTTTATTTTTAGCTTTGAAGTGTGTTTATTTCCTACTACTTTTCAAATTGTGATTAAAAAGCTCATGGCAGACCCAAAAACTAATCATTCCATCTAATTCTTATGTGGACTGATTTCAAATATGTATAATAGCATAATTAATTCATAATAAATAAAATCATATTTTATTTATATAAAAAAATAATTAAAGTCATAGTAAATGTATACTGAGTATAAAATATAACTTGTCAAAAGTCATCAAAATTATATACTAACTATACAATATAACTTATCTATACATGAGTTATACACTGATTATACATTATGATACATTAAAAAACTAAATACAAATTAATTATACATGAAATATATCAATTCAAAATCACCTCTAAACAATTTAAATATGAAATCTTCTAAATGTTTTAAATATAATTTGGTCGAAATATTAACTTTTGCAATATGTCAACTTTTTTCTGTTTTGAAAAAATGAAGAAGATAGGAAGAATGATGATGCAAAGGATGAAGAAGAAAAAGAAGGAAGAGCCATTAATGACAAAACTGAAAGGAAGAAGAAGAACATTTTCAGCTAATTTCAATAATTTTGAAAATTGGGCTAATTTTCTGATTACGAAAAGGAAAAATCACCCCCAGACATTGATTTAAGAGTAAATATTACAACCTTTAAATCTACTATCGAGTAATTACCACTAATAAAGTATTTAATTTATTACTGATTATAACAGCTTTATTTTAGTTTAGATCATACTTATATTTAATTTTAAGTGATTATGAAATAATAATGTAATAATTATAAAAGAGAAAAACAATGACCCATTTTTTTGTATTAATCAATTGTTATTATATGTTTTTCGTTATTAGTCGCTCTTTCTGTTTTCTTTTCATTTTTTTTTCTTTTTTCATATTTAGTTTATTCTGCTTATGAGTTTTTGAAATGAGGGTTCCTAGGAAAGAACGTATCTACCTCTGTGAGGTAGTGATAAAGTTTGTGTACATTCTACTCTCCCTAGACTCAACTTGTGGAATTTCACCAGATATGTTGTTGTTGTTATAACATGATGTATTCTCTGCAATCTTCCTTCTACAAATTTTGAAAGAAAAAAACTCTCACCGTACTCCAACTCTTTCGCCCATCTTCATCGCTTTGCAATGAACAACCTGAACGCCGTGGATAAGAATCAAAAAGTTGCTTTTACACTTAGGAAGAATCTTAGGTTTGTCAACTATGAAACACATATTCAGGTGGAACAACCAAGTTTTAAAATTTTAACACAAACTCTGGTGAAGAACAATGTCATACAAGTGAAAAAATAATCAACCCTAGTTAACAAAACAGAGACAATGACGAGGAAAAAATTCATCTTTTTTAAGCAAAAGAGGCAAAAAGAAGAAAAAATTATAAAATCTCTTTCGAACGAGGTTTTGAACTCCAATTTGTATTGTAATTTTATTCATGAATAAATTACAAAACAACGTGAGAAGTATTCTTAGAGGAGAGTCACCAAAATCTACCAAAAAAATCTATTGCTATGATAAAAGAGGATTTAAAAAATTTCAAAAGAAAAAAAAAGCCAAAATCAATTGTTCCTCATTAGCTCAGTTTCTACAATTTTTATTTAAATACGTCAACGATATATTATTTGTGAAGGTGCAGCCTTAGATGTTGCACAATCTACTTCTCATTGAGATTGATAATAACAAAGATGATATATTCATGTATAAATTTGATAAATACCAAACTGAATGAAGGAAATATCCAAAAATATCGACTTTTATCAAAATTACTAATTATACCAACTTTTTTGAGAACTTTGATACACAAGCATAGAATGAAAATACCTAAAAAATATCGGATGATACCTAAAAAATGATTGTTAAATATGGAAACAGTTACATTAATTAAGGAATTGTAACAAATCTTTTGATTTGATTCCTTAATTGACGTCGATTGGACAGTTGAATACTAAGCAATCCCAAAAAATTCTCAAACAAAATCACGAAACCAAATTCGTTTTTTTTTAGAAAAAAGAATTCCAACAAAAAAAACGCAGTTCCGCCATTGTTGAGAAGCTTTTCAACAGAAATGAATATTCGATTTTGATTCGTCATTCGGGAAGATGGGAATCTGATGTGATATACACTGGATACAAAAGTGATGGCGTCATAGTTGGCGATAACATTTCTTATAGTAACCTGCGTTCGGCCATTGTTGCGGAGTTGGGTATTGATGAGCAGAGGAAGAAAATTGTGATTCAATTTGCAGGTATCACAAATTGCAGGAATCATTAGACTGGAAACATAATAGTGATACTTAATATATCTTTGCAAGTATTAAAGTGGCAGAAAAAATGCAGGTATCACTGCAACTAATGTGTGACATTATCTGATACCAATGAGTGTGAGACATGGTGTGAGTGAGACATGTATGTGTGACATGAACTGATACCAACCTGCATGTGTCAATTAAGCATGGTATGATAGAGAAAACTTGCAGGTATCATAAAGTGCAGGAATTATTAGACTGGAAACATAATATTGATACTTGAGCATTTGATTTGAATTTGGTTAACATATCTTTGCAGGTATAACTAATATGTACCTGACTATATCACTATACAATAAATAAAGTGGTCATGTGTGTGTATGACATGGTCTGATACCACCTGCAGGTATCAGTTAAACAGGGAGTGATAGTCATGTCTGTTTGAGAATAAAATTACAGGTATCACCTTGTGCGGGTATCATCACACTGGAAACATAATAGTGATACTTGATGGTTCATCTGCCATTGAAATAATTAATTAAGTGTTTTTAGTATCAATTTGTTCTATTGAAATCAGAGAAGACGATGGAAGATCTTGGTTATCACAAGGCGATTGGGTTAAACCTATACTAAAAGAAGGAGATTCCATTAGAAAAAAAATGGCGGAAAAATGGAGAATGGAGATGGTGCAACTGACGGGAAGAGAGAAGAGAAAGTGAAAGAGGGCGGAAAAATTGAAGAAAGTGAAAAAGTAACACAAAAAGGGGTATACAGTTTTGTGGCTTCCCAATGTAAATTCAAAATGGTAACTGACTACGCATAAACCGGGAAAGGAAAATAATTAATTAAGTGATTGACTTTGATTGGGCGGTTATCAAGAAAAAATGCATAAAAAAAAGAAGTGGAATTCTTATTTGTTTAGGTATAAAAAAAAGATGGAAAAACCTAGAAAAAAGGGATTTTAGTAATTAAATTAAATGGTAGGGAATATTGGAAATTTTAATAAAATAAGTCGTGTATTTGTGTAAATTTTCCTATATTCATTATTAACATAAACCACATTAAACTTCGATTTGGTAGTTAATATTGGGCCTCAAATTAACGGGCCTAAGTAACAAAGTGATCCAAGCGAAGCCCCAATATATAAATATATGGCACCTCTTCTTCTCCAAAACCTAAACCACAGAACTAAGCAGCTGCTCTCGTGTTGGTTTTTTCGCACTGTATTCAGCTATGGCTCCAGCTAAAGGTATGCGTTTTGCTCTACTATTATTAGCTAGATTTAGAGAGCTTGCGGTTTGAATCTGCCTGTGTTGTTAAAAATGTGACAGATACTGCTTGGCATTAGCTTTTCCGAATGACAGTAGATATTTAACTCTTCGTTTTTGTGTCCTAATTTGTGCAAGTTATTATGAATTCACTGGTTACGTAGACATAAGGGAGAGATTTAGAGAATATGTAGTTCTAGTGTTGTCTTAAAAGAAAAAAAGTGTTATTGTAATGCAACAGATCCCAGTAGAATGAGTACTATCAGAGTACGCAAACTTTCCCAATACCTCATGGATATAGCATAATTAGTATTGATATTCGAAAATAATGATCCCTACTAGTTTGTGATTTAGGCATTGTTGAACTTGTTGCTGGTATGGGACATTATTTTATGGTTAGATTTACTCTGTTTAATGTTCTCTTTGCCGTTATTGAAGGGGGATGGGGTGGAAAGTCTGCAGTGGCTTGTTTGAGTCTGGGAATGGATGTTTGATTTTGTTGAATAGAGGCTGGTCGTTATTGAGTTTTTGTTGCATTTCTTGAAACTAATCAACTCCATTAGTGATCACCTCCCCTTTGTTTCTTTTTGGAAAATAATTTATCACCTGGGACTTAAGAACCATGAGAAATAAATTGGGAAAGGGTGGGGCATAGAACGAAGTAGTTTTTGTGGATAGTGGCTAAAGTCACCGAGGGAGAGTGCAGTCAGTGGCTGCTTGAGGTCAGGGTATGAAGGTTGATTTTGTTGAATAGAGGCTGGTGTTTTTGAGTTTCCGCTGCACGTGCTGAAACCAATAGACTGCAAGTAGCAATCACTTTCCTTCCCTTAATTTTTTGTGTAAAAAAAATTATTTCCTAGGTCTCAAGAACTTTGGGAAACTCTCTAAATTGGGAAAGGGGTGGGCCGGTGGGGCATAGACCAGAGTTGTTCTTGGGAATAGTGGGTCAAGTCACTAAGGGAGAGTAGTGCAGTTTCTGCTTGAGGTCTTGGTATGAAGGTTGATTTTGTTGAATACATGCTGGTGTTAATGAGTTTTGGCTGCATTTGCTAAAGCCAATAGACTGCCAGTAGCTATCACTTTCCTTTTCTTTTTTTTTTGGAAAAAATTATTACCTAGGACTTGAGAACTTTGAGAAACTTTACAAATTGGGAGGGTGGTGGGGCATAGACAGAAGGGGGGTTTTCGGAATGGTTTTTGGAAATAGAGCATCATGTCACTGAGGAGTTTCTGTTTATTTCAACAAGATAGTAGTCTTGATGATTGAATATTTTAAAATGTAGAGCTTAATAGTCTGAAGAAGCATGATTGAATAGATTTGCAATAGAGGTGGTTGCAGTAGAATAATGTTGCAACATCGAGAATTTGCTTGTTTGAGAGATTATTTTGTACTTATTGTGTCTTGGACATGCTTGTGATTATCATAAAAGAAAAGACTTTCTATGACTTGTTAGTTTGAAAATTGGAGGATTTGTTCTGTGTTGTTACTATGCTGGCATAGATCCTGCAATTTGATTCTGTTAACTTAATTCTGAAACTTCATTTGCAGTGGATTTGACCAAAAAAAAAGACCCCAAAGCCCAGGCTGTCAAGGCTGCCAAGGCTGTTAAGTCAGGATCAACCTTTAAAAAGAAGTCAAATAAGATAAGGACGAAGGTTACTTTCCATCGACCTACGACATTGAAGAAGGATAGGAACCCCAAGTACCCTCGCATTAGTGCACCTGGGAGGAACAAACTTGATCAGTACCGGATTCTACATTGTCCTCTCACCACTGAGTCTGCAATGAAGAAGATTGAGGACAACAATACCCTTGTTTTCCTTGTTGACATCCGTGCTGACAAGAAGAAGATAAAGGACGCAGTGAAGAAAATGTATGACATCCAGGCAAAGAAAGTCAATACCTTGATCAGGTAATGTCTAGCATTTTCACTCTTATATGTTTTTATGCTTTGTTTGTTTAGCACCTGTTCTGCTGCTGACTTTTTATTTTTAAAATCATGTCTTTTTCTACATCTTTTTTGCTTACTGATGTATCCCTTGAAATTATACCAAATGTTGATCCATCGTGCCCTTGTTTCAATTCAATTGTATAAGTATTACTTTCTTTGGCCCATTTTATGTGGCACCGCTTGATTTGGCATGGTGTTTAAGAAAAAGAAACAATCTTTAGATATTTAGGAAAAGGGGGACTTAAAGTTAACATGTTTCTAATTATATTAAGGTGACATTCTTTTAGGGATGGACTTAAAATGAAAGAGTCCCATATAATGGGACATGTGGAGTATTTACTAATATCTTTGTATTAATTCAAACCGGATAAAACTGTCTGCCCTGATTGACCATTAGGGTTAATTAACTGTGGTTCGTTTGACATGCCATAGGAATCAAATTTGCATGTTAAATATTCCCTGTATTTATGGTACAATAACGTCATATATTTTGGCCACTAGCCAGTTAGACCACTTTCTGTACAGGTTGAATTGTTTTCCTTACAAAAGCTGTATTTGATTATACCTTAAACACAAAATTTAGCTGTATTTCTTTTGAAATTTGAAGTTGATTGTTTCTTCTAGCATCCTATGTGTATACTTTTCATATTTAGTAACTCCTGCCCGCTTTGCTAATCTACTTCCTGTCGTCCTTGTACAGGCCCGATGGTAAGAAGAAGGCTTATGTGAAGTTGACACCCGACTATGATGCTTTGGATGTGGCCAACAAAATTGGAATCATTTAAATCAATTACCTAGTTTTGAATTTTTCGGTCAGCTAAGTCTTTATATGAGTTCTTTGGAAACTTTTGAACGGAAGTTACTTGGTTTATTCATTTTGAATATTGAGTTTCAGCTATATATTTTGTTCGATATAAGTCAGAAAGTTCAAAATAGTGTCTTTTGGAAACCTCTCTATATCCATAAGGTAGGGATATAATTTATATACATTTTATCCTCTCAGGTCCTACCTATGGGGTCTCAGTGGATGGGTTTTTGTAACTTTTAACTTCCAAGTTCCAAGTCCTAACTTTCAAACTCAGTTGCATTGGTTTTGCTTATTTGTTAGCTATTCTAGTTGAGCTCTTCGTTTCCCTGCTTTATTTGGTGTTAAAAAGTAATTGATGGGAAAAATATTTTCTTTTACTCGACTTTTTAACCTTTTTACATGTTTGATTTGAGTATAAAAATACATGAAAAAAGGACGTAGAATTCATAGGATGACATATGCGTTTTACATTTTTTGAGTATCGAACATTGACAAAAATAAGTGTTGGGTTGGTACAAATTGACAATCGAATGTTTTTTTTTTGGTCAGTTTTTTAATGGTGTAAGGATTTTCTAACATTTTAACTAGTTAATATTCCGAAAATGATTTCATACATAACATATAATCCCTAAAACGCATTAGTCACGCCCTTTAAATTGGAAACGGCTAAACAATTTTGCCTTTGAAAATTACTCTCTTATTCATGGTAGCCCTAATCTTTCTTGGTGTCTCTAAATATTGTCAAAATAAACTTTATGTGAACAAGCATGCAAGAAGAGATATTTAGAGTAATTCTAATGTCTTTTATTCTCCTAGAAAATTAAATGCTTTTTTCCATTCCCAATATTGAGTATATAAAGCCTGATTGAGAATTTGAAGATAACTAGTGCACCATTATTTTTATAAGGACAATGAAGTCAAAGAGGAGGTATGTATTTGGTTGATTTTATAAGTTTAGTTCAATTTTTGCTGATTTTTTTTGGTTAGTTGAGTTTGAAATTTCTGGTTTTTAATCAATAGATATAAAATAAATCACCCAGTTGAGATGAGTGTTTTTTTCCATTCAATTTCTTCATTAGCCTACAATTCCAAGTAATTTTGCCACTTGAAAGGGAATTAAAATCTTTTATCAATAATTCAAGTAAAATTAATATTTTCAACAAGTGAATTCTACCTTTTTATTTATAATAGAATACAAATATACCGTCAAGAGATTTTATTTTATTTTATTTTATTTTTTTGAAAAAAGGACTTAGGTAATTTCCACCATGATAAATAAATTATTCAAATCAAACTTTGGTATGATATTGAATAATATTCAACTAGTATAACACATTCCTTAGAAGTTCAAATCTTGAATTCTAGAGTTTCAATATAAGTAGTGGTAAAAAAATTCACACTTGATCAGAGGTTTCGAGAGCTCTTCAAAATAAAAAATAAAAAAGATTGAAAACTCTCTCTATACTTATCCTGAATAGAAGATCTGTAATTTGAATTCAAATTTAGTTTGATCTCAATAAAAATATAGGTACGAATGAAAAATCAATAAAGCAAAATCTATAAACATTTAATTTAGAAAAAAAAGCTGTTAATTTTTTCCCCATTTTTCAAGTACTTACCTTTCCGGCGATCCTTAAAGGTGTAAAAAGGGAAATAAATCAAAACGCTTTCATTTTGAAATTTGTTGGGAGTGGGCCCCACTCCTTACCCATTTTATTCAAAAAGTAGTAGCCGTTAGAAAATCGTACACTACATTTTTCATTTTCCAATACTCAAATCCAATTATAGCGTAATTCAAGAGGAGCTTCTCAACAAAGCAAAAGCCAAAAACTGAATTCAACTTTCGATTTGATTTTTATTTTCTCTCACAGTAAGAAATTTATAATTTTTGCTTCATTTTTTGTTAATTTTGGTCCATTTAACGGACATGTAGTTGTTAATGATTGATTATTTGCATTTGAATTGGATAATTGATATGTGTTTTTTTTATTCGATTTGGTTCGATTTCTCCGCAGCAGATTTGGGGGGATTTCAGACATGATGTCGTTAACACCGGAGGTAAATCGGAAAGTTGGAGTTGGAGTAGCTCCATCTCCGTCGCCGTTCTTTACACCTAGACCGGAACGGCGGAGAGGAACGGATCCCAGAGGGATTGATTACGGGTCCAATCGGCTGGATAAAGATAAAGAGGTCAATGTACAAGTTCTGGTTAGATGCAGGTGCGTTCATCTACCACTCTTTTGAGTGTGTTGTATTGAAGACGCGATTATATACTGATTCTGTATCAGTATATGCTATGTAGTGTGTTAATTCATATTTCATACTTCTGTTCTTCATGTAATTTGCATTTGGATATGTCTGATTGTTTACTGATTCATTTTAAAAAAATGATTTTTAAAAAAAAATTAGGTATTGGGAAAGGGCAACCAACAAGGTGAAAGTTGAGGTAGCTAACTAATTGAGCTACTAAGAATTTCCAATTATTTAATTGCCTTTTACTCATTTTCTTTACCTAGAAATATGGATAGAAATGAGGAAAAGTTTCAATATTGTGTTTCCATTTCCCTTAGCTTTAAACTATCATAGTTTGCCTTTTGCTCCTCTTGGCAATGATGGTTGAATTAATTGGGACTTTTGATAGCTTATTAGTTATTACAGCTAACACTTAGGGTGTGTTTGGTACGGAGGAAAACAATTTTTGGAAAATATTTTTCAATTTGTCTACGTTTAGTTGGTCAAAATGTTTGGGAAAGATTTTCTCTGCAAAAAGTTGCATAAGTGGTATTCTAAGTTTATTGTCTCCTCTTCCCCCCCCCCCGGCCCTCGAACAGCCACTCCCTATTCCATCCTGCCTGTATAGTGTTTTGTTAGTTAACATGCTCTTGGAATAATATTTTCTTACTTACTTATCAAACACTAGAAAATCCATTTGTTTTCCAAAAAGACATTTTCCAGGAAATCATTTTTCGTGGTGTTTCTTTTCTTACGGGATCAATATCAAGTTCTTTTTTCCAATTTTGGTGCTTCTGTTTACTTTGCTTGCATAAATTTGCTGAAAGAAGTGTAAGCTCTGATCAGTAGTATCTGTTATACAATGACTATATCCTTCAGTACCTGAAATTTAACCAAGGTATAACATTTCCTTGTCACAAAAAAAAAGTGTCTAAAGAGATCAAGGAAAATAGTTTCACAAGATGATTTGAAGTCTGTATACCTGCTGCTGTTTTATTTTCAAAATTTCGTGCTTATTAAATTGAATGTGAAAAAAACGTCTCATCATGGAGATCCATGGCTTATGGTAAATGTATTGCTGTGCATGGCTGATCAACTTTGGTACATATTAGTTTCAAGCAAAAGAAATGCTTCAGTTTTCCTTTGATTAATCGTAATAATTGTTTTAGGCCGTTGAATGATGACGAGCAAAGGATAAATGTTCCTATGGCCATAACATGTAATGAAGGCAAAAGAGAAGTTTCTGTTGTACAAAATATAGCTAACAAGCAAGTTGACAAAGTCTTCACGTTTGACAAGGTACAGTTCCCTTGTTTCTATAGTAGCTCTTTGGTCATTAAATTGATGGTTGGCATGTCATACATGTCAGAATTACAATTGGCTTAAAATAATTCTATGTACCAGGTTTTTGGTCCAAAAGCACAACAAAGATCAATATATGATCAAGCCATTTCACCCATTGTTAAGGAAGTTCTTGATGGATTTAATTGTACTGTATTTGCATACGGGCAGACTGGTACAGGCAAAACATATACAATGGAGGGAGGGATGAGGAATAAGGTATTAAGTGGTTCACTCATTCTACACCATAGCATCTTTCACATCAATCTATTCTGGTCATTAAATTTTGTTCTTTCATTATGTCATAGGCTGGTGAATTACCAGCTGAAGCAGGTATAATTCCAAGGGCAGTTCGCCAAATTTTTGGTACACTTGAAGCCCAACATGCAGACTATAGCATGAAAGTGACCTTTTGGGAACTATACAACGAGGAAATCATTGACTTGCTAGCTTCAGAAGAGCCCTCAAAATTTCCAGAAGAGAGACAAAGGAAGCCCATATCCCTCATGGAGGATGGAAAAGGTTTAGTTGTTGTGAGAGGCCTTGAGGAAGAAGCAGTATATAGTGCAAATGACATTTATAACCTCCTGGAACGAGGAGCAGCCAGGAGACGCACAGCAGACACTCTATTGAACAAGCGAAGCAGGTAGGAACTATTAGCATTCATTGTTTTGAAAAGTAAAAGTGAGCAACAAGTAAAAGATGCTCTTCTTCTGCAGTCGCTCTCACTCTGTATTTAGCATAACTATTCATGTCAAAGAAATGACTGTTGGAGATGAGGAGCTCATTAAGTGCGGCAAGCTCAATCTTGTTGATTTAGCAGGATCAGAAAATATTTCTCGATCAGGTGCCCGAGAGGTATGATATTAGTATCACAGATTTTGTGTTTAATGATCCCTTGTTGCTATTATATAACAGTTCATGCTTAATGATCCCTTGTTGCTGTTATATAACAGTTCATTGATTATCAATAATCAAGTAGCACTGCTGTAGGAATGCAAAATGTCCCTGTGAAGTGTTAATATCCATAAGCGGAGAACCTATCTTTAGTTAGGGATAGGAAATTATATTTCCCCTTGTCTTTCCTTCGTTCTACTTCCATGACTTACCAAAAGACTAACCGATGTTAAATTAGCGCCGGGGAAATTTATGCTTAGGTGTGACATTAAAGCAATACTGGTATCTCTCAAGCTATCCAAGTAACTGTAAAACTGAATGACAAATTAGTACTGGGAAATGCTTCGAAATAATTCTGTCATTCTTCTGAGTGTTGCTATCAAGTCCTGGACTGCATTAGTATTGATGAAGGGAATTCAACTCACGACACATATATCGGCTTGAACTCAGGGTCGTGCAAGAGAAGCAGGGGAAATCAACAAGAGTTTGCTTACTCTTGGTCGTGTCATAACAGCTTTGGTTGAACACTCCATTCATGTACCTTACAGGTTTGTGTCAAGAAACACTTCTTTTGATGTTTTCCCTTTTCTCCCTCTTAAATCTTCTTATTTTGAATTACACAGGGATAGTAAGCTCACAAGACTCTTGCGAGATTCACTAGGAGGAAAAACAAAAACTTGTATCATTGCAACAATTTCACCCTCTGCCCACTGTCTCGAAGAAACTTTAAGCACGCTAGATTATGCACACCGTGCTAAAAACATCAAAAACAAACCGGAGGTTATACTGTGGTTCTTTTTCTTATTGTATTGTCCATTTGAAGTGTTATATATGTAATTGAGCTGAAAAAAGCTCTGTCTTTCAGGCTAACCAGAGAATGTCCAAGGCAGTGCTGCTCAAAGATCTATACTTGGAACTAGAAAGGATGAAACAAGGTACGTTAGTGCACTTTCTTTTTTTTCTGTTTTCTTTGTTCCTCTACTAGGATACTTTTTCACCAATTGTGTCATTTGCCTTTGTCATCAAAGCAGATGTTCGAGCGGCAAGAGAAAAGAATGGAGTTTATGTTCCGCATGAAAGATTTTTGCAGGATGAAGCTGAAAAGAAGGTATACTTACTCAGATTATAATTTACTCAGCTGGGATCATCTGTGAGTCTATCTGAACGCAGTATGATATCCCCTTGAGTAGTGATTTGGACTTTAACAAGAGATTGTAGTGTTGTCTTAAAGTTGCTTTAAATAATCGATCAGTTCTGAATAGGTTATCTGGAGTTAAATTGTGCAAGATAGGACAATTCACTCTCAAAGACTTCCCTGCCCTTTATGATTTAATTAAATTTTTATATGTCATTGTTGTATCTTATAGGCAAAGAATGAGAAAATAGAGCAGCTGGAGATTGATCTAAACATTAGTGAAAAGGTAAATTTTGGCATTGATTTCGCTTTTACTTTATTTGTTAAAGTCTTTAAGACCCAAAATCATTTGTTGTATGCACTTACTGGATGTTCCCCTTGACTCAACAGCAAATTGACAAATTCCGTGAGCTTTATCTTAGTGAGCAAGAAGAAAAGTTGAACCTCAAAGCTGAATTCAAAGACTGCCAGGTAATGCTAAAGAAGAAGTTTATGAATCATGCATATTGCTTCTTTTTCTGGAAATAATTCATATCTTCCAAATATACCCAGGCGAATCTGGAAAACAGTAAGAAGGCATTACATGAGCTTCAAGAGAATTACAGGATTGCTATTTCAACACTGAAGGAAAAGGAGTTGATTATTTCTAAACAAATACATTCAGGTATGTGAAACTCTTAGTCTACGAGTGAATTTTTCTTTGTATGACCCTTGTCTACCATCATTCTGTGATTATTCTGTTACTTGCAAACAGAAAATTGTCTGATCGATTGTGCAAAGGACTTGAGAAAAAATTTGCAGAATGCATCTGAAGATATAACTTCACTTTTTGCAAGAATAGGTACGCTTGGATTTTTGTTTGTTTACTGGTATATCTTGCTGGCATTAGATTTTGCATCCCTATTCTCCTGATGGTACACTATCAACTCTACATGTTATCATGAATCTCACCCTTTTAATGTTTAAGTCTGTGTTAAGAAGTAAAATGGTCTCTCTAAGTTTTCTACTCTTCCCTATTCCCTATTTTCATAAACAGCTTCACTACCTCCATAAGGTAGGGGTTAGGTTTGTGTACACTCTAACCATCCTCCCAGACTCCACACATGGGATTTCACTGGGTATGTTGTTGTATTGGGACTTCCAGGCTTGCAACCATTTTTCTGATGTTTTGAAGTAAAATGAACATGTCGTTTTTAGTATAAGCAACGGGTGCACTTTTCTGAAGGTTCTATTTAACACAGATCACAAAGACAAGCTGGAAGCAGATAATCAAAATCTGCTGCGTACATTTGGTTCACGGCTTGATGATAGCTTAGGCGACCTGCACAAGGTTATTCACGGGTTGATATCCCAGCAACAGCAGCAATTAAGAGGCATGGAGGAGCATGTCAGCTCATTTCTTGCCAGCAAATGTGATGTAAGATATCAAATTCTGAGCTGTCAAAGTACCTTTAGTCATACCAAGTTCATTGGTTTAGGAACTGAATGCCCTTTAATACCACCAACCAGGTTACTAAGGTCATGGAATCAAAGATCAACAAAATGACTCAGACATATACTTCTGGCATGGCAAGCTTGAAGGAGCTTGTTGATGCGTTGCAGTTGGAAGCTTCTTCTGATGTGGACCAGATCAAGTCTAAAATATCATCTCAAGCTACCACTGTTGAGAAAGTAAGAAATCTCTGTGTTTCTTCTTGTGTTCATGCTGATTCAGGTTATTTTAAATTAAGCGAAAATCCTTTCAATGCAGTTCCTTATAGCTGCATCTTTGGAGGCCAAAGATTTCATTAGTGATATTAAGAATTCTCTGGACGAACAGAGACAAGTACTAGATTTCTCTGCTAAACAACAAGAGGTTAGTCAATTTTACCCTTGTATATTTTCACTAGAATCATATGTAAAGCCTTTTTTATCTTCTAGTCGCATCTGTTATTACAGCCTTTTTATGTATTCTAGTTGCTGAAATGTAGAACTGAACATATCGTGAATGCTACAGGGACTTCGGCGAAGTCTTGTTTCAGCAGAATTAGTTTCTCAAGCGACTGTGAAATTCTTTGATGATCTCCATCAACGTGCTTCTGAAGTGATGAAACTTCTTGATAAGAGCAATATTAATGCAGTCGACCAACTACAAAAGTTTGAGAAGGAATTCAAGGTTAAGAGGCAAAACGTGGCTCAACTATGTTTGACCAATATTCTGAGTGTCTGCAGGAGGCTAAACATTCTCTTTTTCTCTTTGTTTCAGGAAGAGTCACTTAGAGAAGAAAATTCGGCTCTTGAGAAAATTGCTGCAATACTGGCAACTTTGACAACTAAGAAAGCAGCTATGGTGAGTCTGTTGCATCTCTTATCATGCGTGACATTCAATAAAAGATGTATTCATTGCGAAATATTTAATGTCAGGTGTCAGAGACATCAAGAAACTTCCAGGATTCTAGTGCAAAAGAAAATAAGCAGCTGTTACAAGAAATATCATGTATCCAGCAGGTTTCAGCTAGTGCTAAGCAAAAACTGAAAGGATATGTTAATGAGGTGAAACAAAAGTTCTTGGAAGACACATTCACGTATGTGGAAAACAGAACGACTTTGGAAAATTGCCTGCAAGAGTGGTAAGCTTTCTGTTCTCTTTATGGCAGGAATTTTTTCATTTTGAAGGAAGACGTGGGAGTTTCGGATTTGCAACATGGATATTTGGAAGAAAGAGAGAGGTGTTGGGTGTTGAAACACTTGAATTTTGTCAAAATAACAGCTCCAAATACTGAATTATCCAATAATGAAGTATTCAAATGCGTAAAGAAGCTACTCTAAAGAATTATGGTCTGGAAACATAAAAGAGAAGGATGAGAGTATAATTAGCTGTGTTAGGTTGGAAAGACTCGGTGCTCTCAGAGGAAGTTTTGGGTCCACTCCTCATTATTTTTTGTTTCTTCTTGTTTAGCACAAACAAGGTGGATAACTTGAATGAACAGTTGGGAGGAACTCAATTGGGAGTCCATCAAATTCTTAGAAACAATCATGCAGAGATAGAACACATTTCACGGTATGTTCTCACTTGCAACCTTCTTCAGGTTCCTGTAGTTTGTTATTTGAATTCCAATTCTTTTCATCTCCCCTTGACAGGGAAAGCTCCACTAGAATTGGCTGTGCATATGACAAATTTCTCTGTACTTCCTCATATGTGGATGGGAAAATTGAAGATCATAGTCATGACTTGCAGACTTCTTTCAATGGTATATGAATCTTTTGGATACAGATTATGACTCTCTCCCCACTCAAACTGAGATTCTTGTACTAAAAAAAGTTATCATGTATTTGCAGATTCTTTGACATTGGACATGGAACACAAGAAAAGAATCAATTCAATGACTAGCATCTGCCTGAATCAGCTGAGCTCTATGCAACAGAACCACGGTGAATATATATCAGATATCCAATGTACAGCAGAACAGTGCCTCCAAAAAGATTACATGGTATATTGGTTTTACTACTCTATTGTATTTTACTGGGTACTAATAGTCTGTTTGACCAAGCTTCTAAAATGAGCTTATTTGAAAAGTCGCAGCTTGTGTTTGACTAATGAATTTAAAAAACACTTTTGAGCAGCAATTAGTGTGTGTCCAAACTTTTTTCGAAGTGCATTTTTCTCATAAGTGCTTTTTGGGAAAAAACTAATTTTTAGCTTCAAAAACACTTATTTTCTCCCAAAAGCTTCACCAAACACCTTACTTTTCAATAATGAACACTTTTGACCTCTCAAAAGTTTGGACAAACACCTCACTTTTCAAAAACACACACTTTAGGCCAAACAGGCTTTTGATCCTAAATTTTACTGCCTGTACTAATGCAACTAACTTTCAAGTGTGAAGGATCTAAACTAAGTTCGAATTGTGTATGATTTTAAAGTAATATTCCTGGTGTAGAATTCTAGTTTATTGAGCAATAACTTTGTAAACAGGTTGATATGTGCACTGATAAGACACCTATGAAGCGACCGATACAAATTCCTAGCCTTTCATCCATTGAAGATATGAGAACAGTGATATCCAAAGTTAGTTTGGAGAATGAACCCAAGTGGAATAGTGCTGAGGGCAAGAATCAGAGGCCATTCCGACAATGTACTGGAGTATCTCCAAATAGAACTCCATTTGCAGATGTCAATTGATTTGACATTATTAGAATAGAGAATTGCTATGTCTGAGTCATTCTTATGTGCACTCATCTACTGATGAGTGGTGAATAGAGATTTTCCCCAACTGTGACTACTCCTCAATAGTTTGAGGGCATATGTTGTTTGTGGTGCTGTTGTTGCATCCTCTTTTTGTCATTTTCTTTTTTCTTAAACATTATCAGCTTTCCTGTTTCTAGCTAATTATGCACATTCTTTTTTAGCATGAAAGATTGCTAAACATTAAGCTACCTTCCAATTTTTTTGCATGAAATAGGTTGTCTTTAATTATTTTTATTTTTAGGAGGGATAATGGCAGGGAAAATGGGAAATCTGACAAGTTGTGAAACTGAGCAACTAATATTCTCCAGCGATCTTTTAATTTATATCCTTATCTCTCCAGATCCTTGCTTGGCATAAGTTCCATTGAAATTAAGTTATGTGACATGAATTGTCCAGTGTTTCTTTGTTTTAGAATTTGTTGTATTCAGAAATTGATGTTAAGCCTTTTGGGAAATAGTGTTGGTAGATAATGTGGAATGGTAGAGTATTTATGTTCTTCTTCTCTCTGTTGTGGTTTTTTGTTGATTTGGAAATAGGTTATGGATAATTTATCAACTATTATAATATAAAATATTAATTTATGCCCCGCAAAACATTATTTGTTATTTGATGTAAGAGATGGCTTCGACCGCTTAGACACCCTCTTCCCAGAAAACTCCACAGGGTCACCTCCTTACGTTTTGGAGTCAAGAAAGTTGAAAGATAAAGATTGATGAAAGTTATCATAAGCTTCTTTAAGAAATCCTTATTAAATTTGGGTCAAATGTATCAGTCCCCCTTTCTTTTGAGGGGTTTGTTACTGAAAAAAAGAAAAGCCCTAGCATACAGACTCCTAAAAGAGAAGACCAACTTTGTTCAGTTGAGCAATAAAACGAAAATTCAAAAACAAAAAGATTGGAAAAGTATATTAAACTTTGTCATTTTAGAATTAACTTTGTTCTTTTCAGATGATAAAATATTTACGTAGTTTCAATTTTCAATCCCTATATCTTACATCTCAATCACCTTATTGCCCATGTTTCCCCTTTTCTCCATTTTTATTTTTGCAGAACAGTGTTAATCCAGTCGAAGAACACTCGAGCATAAGCAAACAGAGAAGGCTGGATAAAAAGCACAGCAAACAGCTCCTCCAGTTCTCCTATGAGCCAGAAACAGTAAACAAGAAATATAATATAGCTTCCACAAAGTATATCATCGCAATTAACATTGGCAATATCATGACAAAGATTAACTTGTCCACCCAACCAATGGTCACTTTAGAGGATATGTATTTCCCTATCTTTATTGCCACCAATTTCTTAAGAACCACAGCAAGCTGATTTTTGGGCAGTTTGAGCACCTCCGGCTGCCTGGTCGGGTTGATTAATCCTGATGGCTTGAGGCTGCAAAGTTCACGGAAGATTGCATCAGTACACTCAACAAGTGTAAGGTGAGAAAGAGGAGGTCATTGCACATAAGTCTGTAAGGGGAATCAGAGATCTAAAGTAGAAGGATGCAATGAGGACTATTTGGTTAAACAGGAAGACAAAAGGGAAAACATAGTTGTCAGAAAAGCTGGATGAAAAGATATCGATTAGCGTTCTCTTTACGTAGTCCTATTTTATGTGATCAAACAAAGGCACCCAGTCTCTCTCATTTTGCTTCCATTCCCAAAAAAAAGTCCACACACTAATGTAAACAAGAATCTGAAGATTCACTAATAATAGAAGAGTTCAAATCTTCAGGCAAAGTTTTGCCCTTGTAGATAACAACACATCATCCATAATCACCAACATCAGTAGACGAGTAAAAATAAATGTTCTTCCTAATCAATAAACAGAAAGGGAAAAGGGATTGACTCTACAAATTAGAGACTAATACCTCAGCCTTTGAGTCAGATTCAGCAAGTCTTTGCTTAATATCCCGAGCTATTGAAAAGAAAACCTCCTCAACATTCATATTCGTTTTGGCACTCTGCATGAAAATATAACTAGAATCTAAGTATGAATGCTACTGGAAAACAACACCATTGCTCAAAATCAGTTCCACTTACGGTCTCAAAGAATTTGATGCCATATTCATCAGCTAGTGCTTGACCTTTGGATGTAGGAACAGCCTAGAGAAAGGCTTATATCAAGTGAGACAACAATAGCAAAGCAACATCATATATACAGATATGAGCAAATAAAAGGTGGACAGATGAATGGATGGACAAACGGATAGAGAGAGAAAGAGAGAAATAGAGAGAACACCCGTTTGCTTTCATCCATATCGGCCTTGTTTCCCACAAGTATTTTGTTGACATTGTCAGAAGCATGTTGTTCAATGTTTCGGATCCAATTCCTGATGTCTAAACAATAGCAAGTGTTACTCTAGAGTTGAACCAACGCAAATACTAGTCCAACTTGTCTAAAGTAAGTTCACATAATATGAAGAAGAGAGGCATACCACAAATCATACAACGCAAGCAAATATATTTCAGAGAATGGGAAGCTTGCTTAGAGGTTGGAGGATCTTTCTAAGCTCAAATATATCTAAGTATATGACTAGATAAAAAGTCCCAGTCCAGACGTCTCTTTAAACTAGTGGAACTTACTGTTAAAAGATGACTCATCAGTCACATCATATACCAGCAAGATACCCATGGCTCCACGGTAGTAAGCTGCACGAGAAGCCACACAGTAAAGATATTAGCAGGTTGAAATTTCTTCAAAGCAAATCGACAGGTGACCAAAAGGAAAAGAGAATTATCAAAAAGAAGACAGCATGGCATTCCGGCAAGCATTGTTAAGAACAATTTCCTAATAAGAGCATAAGTAGCTCCATAACCTTCCCAAAGTTCGTGGAAGATTACTCTAATCTTAGCACGATTTTAATTAATAATAAAACAATTCAACAGGTCGATATTCATTCCAGTATGCCCGTCTCCAAATCTCATCTATGTTCCTACATTCTTAATACTCAAACGAAGGAAATTGTGAAAGTTCAGAGTACCATACGCAAGCTTTTCCATGGAGTTTGAGCAACGACAACAGTCGAAGTCGTGTTGCAATCCATGGAGCAAACACTCCCATCTATTGTTGTCGTTTTGGTATTCTCTCTAGTTTAGTTTCTACATGATGGAGAAACCTAAGTGTCAAAAAAGTAAAACACTATTTTATGGAATTTCTGTTTGTTTATCAGAACATAACTTCCTGAATAATGATAAGGTATGGTCTCTTCTTGATGCAAGCTGCAGCTGACTTCAAGATACATGATAGCTCTCTTTAACAACTTTAGCATTATTTCAGTCATAAAAAGGTATATGTTTCTCTCAGTTAACTGCAGAAACCTACATTACCAGAAGAGGAGGCTTAGTATTCATGTTTGGTTATATGCTCAGGTTAAAGGCAGCATACAGATGACCTATGTCGCTCGAACTCTTCAAAATCCTTGCCACACCAATGTCGACATGACAGGGGTGTGGGATCCACAACGGATTTGGTAACTCACCTTGGGTGCTTTGACTACATTTTTGATCGAGAAGTACAGATTGATTGAGTATTTGGTTTGATCTTTCGGTTTATTAAATATATATATAGTTAAATAAAGTAAGAGAATGTTTTTCAATTACATGAGATGTCATATGAATAAAATATTAGGTATTTATAAGGAATCAAATTGTATTAATTTTAGTTCAATAGCTTTAATTAATCAAGATATATACTTTTTTTAGAACTGATAATATGAATCAAGATATATAATTTATACATCGCAATATACATTTATTGGCCGTATCCCAGCACCCGCATCCACTCCTGAATCCATACCACCATACCTAAAATTTATGTGATGAAGAATTTGATCTTTAGATCAGCACCAGTATCGGATATCCACACCTGAGTCTAAGCAACTTAATAAATGCCTGACTTTTTCTATGTTTCAAGCAAACGATTAATTGCAAACACATACATGCATACCTGTTGTAATCGTTCGGAACCGCTCTTGGCCAGCAGTATCCCAAATTTGCAGTTTAATCCGCTTGCCGTCAAGTTCTATGGTCCTTATCTTGAAATCAATGCTGTGAAAGAAATTACTCACATTAGAACCAATTGGCAAAAAAATAAAAAATAGAGAACCTTTAAGGATCAATACTCATAAAGTCTTGATAGAGACCATTAATCTTCTCAACCTTGCTGGAGACCATGTAACTGAACTTTTTCATGATTTACATTTAATTTTAAGAGGTTCTCTCATGCTATTCAATAAGAAATCATATATTATTGTGAAGTTTCACTTCTATTGCAACAACATACCAAGTGTAGTCTCACAAAGTGGGGTCTAGGGAGGTTTCACTTCTAATACATTCCCCTTTTTTGGGTAAGTTTGAAACACAAGAAGGTTTATGCAAAATACCAAAAAAATGAAAATAAGAACAGTATATTATTGATTTACATTTAATTTTAAGAGGTTCTCTCATGCTATTCAATAAGAAATCATATATTATTGTGAAGTTTCACTTCTATTGCAACAACATACCAAGTGTAGTCTCACAAAGTGGGGTCTAGGGGAAGTTTCACTTCTAATACATTCCCATTCTTTTGGTAAGTTTGAAACACAAGAAGGTTTATGCAAAATATCAAAAAATGAAAACAAGAACAATATAAAGTCAAGAAATGAGAGGATGACTACCCAATAGTGGTAATAAAACTGGTGGTGAAGGAGCCATCCGAGAAGCGTAAAAGAAGACAACTCTTGCCCACACCTGAGAATTCACACATAAGTTGTACATGATCAAATTCAGAAAGACCAAGTAAGTAATAAACACAGCATGTTCATCATATCATCAATTGATCAACAAATTTGAGAATAGTTATTGAGCTATTCCCAGTTTACACTCAGCCGTCAACCTTCCAATGGAAATTTATAGGAGTTCCTACACCAAAAGAGTGGAATAGAAGACCATCTGCTGACAGATGTTGCAGATTGAGCTTGGAGAGAAGCATTGAGCTTTTCATTAGCTGGCGATACACTATCATGTTATCAGTAGCTTTCTAGAGTTCACGGTAGTCTGGTTCTTTGACTTGTTCCTATGAGCACTTTTGTGCTTGAGGAGATTTTTCTAATATTCTTGTCGACTGAGTCGTCTACTTGGTGAAAGGAGAAAACAGCTATAAGGGGTTGTAATTACAGAAGAAGCTCTTCTGGACAAGCGAACAATTTTCCAAAACCTTCATCTACAATTAAGAAATTCAATAACTCTCTAGTGCTAATGATGGCCCAAGAGGAAAGAAAAAAAAGATAGTGTTATGAGTATCTTTTTTTGTATATTATCTTCTGGTTATCTATCCATTTGTGGCAGTCTATTATCTTTTAGTTTGGGATCAAGTCCTAATTATTTTAAGAGTTTTGACTTGAGGAAAAGGCTGTTGATTTATGAAAGGAAGCAGTAATGGATGGAAGGATCAAGAAGTAACATAGATCAGTTGGTAAATCCACACCTATGTGCCCTGTACACAAACAACACATGCATGGCATAATGTAGTGCTTACAATGTGCACAATGGAAATAGTTAATGTGACATAGAGAAATGCAGTATAGATGTAATCTTCGCACAATAGCTCCCATAGATTTTAGGATATCTATAAACCTAGTTGTAAAAGTTGTACTTCCTTTAAGCTTAAAGTTCAGAAGCCCTTCTTCCCTGTTCTTACTTACAATTCTCAATAGTTTGGCTTCCATCACATAGAATTTTGGACTAACAGATTACTCAGCATTAATGAAAGGTCATAAATAGTAGAATTAATGAACTAACACGCCACACAACTACGCACTCCATCTCAAATGCAAGACCAATAAAATTTGAATAAATTCTCAGTAACTAAGTAATTCAAAAGTTAATAAACCTTTCTTCGTTCCCCTAGATTTAGCTTCCATCACAGAGAATTTTGGATTAGCAGTTCACAGTATATCAATTATGACGTATAGCTCGCAAGCAACTGACCATAAAATGCTCATAAAAAGTCAACACTACAACTACTTGATCCATCTCAAATTACAGACCACCAAAAAGTTGAATTAATCAACAAATGCATAAAGAAGGAAGGATATACGAAAAAACGAGAAGAAAAAAGTTACCGCTGTCGCCGATCAAGAGTAGTTTGATGAGATGATCGTAATCGGCACGAGCTCTAGCGGGTGGAGCAGCCATTTTGTTTGATTTCTCACCAATGGAGGAAAATAATGATGAATTACAAACCCTAGATAAAGTTTGAACAAAATCAAATTTATAGAGAGCGATATAAATACAAATACGTACCGAATCGGAGAGAGGTTGAAAATACGTTGGAGATCTAACAGTTTTAAGGGAAAAATAAAAATCTAATTTTAGTCCCTAGTTGAATTTTATTTTCCTTATTTTCCTATTGACTTTTGACTTTTAAATTTTATTTTGACTATCAACCACATCATAATAATTTTGGTGATTATAAAAAAATGATATTAAAAATAATTTATTTTTTTTAACAAATAGAAAATATGTTATTTCTAAGTGACTTGGAAAAAGTACTTTTTGACCAGAGAGGTTGTAATTTAAATCACAACAATCACAATTATTATTTTGTTTTGTCAATTGAAAAAACAAGTGGTGTTAATTAGCTCATTTTAATCATGTGGCCGGTTTAATTTATATCCAATCAAGTCATTCTCAACCTCTTAGTAGCCCATATAAATGACACTAATAAAAAGTAATCAAGATTACGTGGATAAGTAAATATATATTAGTTAATTAGATAAAATAATTATAATTTGAATTAATTATCTCCCATGACAAATATCTAGTTGTAATTACAGTTTGAGTTTTGTATAATTCGTGCGATTTAAATAAACTTTGTGCGCAATTATACAAAAATTGTGCACTAATCAAATTGTGTAGTGAAATATACAGTGAATCGTATAGCGAATTAGCACAAATTGTATAGCGAAATATACTAACGCTATACAAAAACTGTGAATTGTATAGTGAATTATATAAACGTATATAAATGTTGTACGAATTATACAAACGTTGCTATAACAATAGTTATAAAATATAATCACCCTAACTATAACTATAGAACATAATTAAAATATTTGAGTGACCATATGTGAGAATTCCCCAAAAAAGTAGTCGCTTGTAATAGTGCTGCTATTTAGAAAATAATCACAATATATAATAATATTATATTTTAATCTTAAATAATCAGCTTTATATGTTTTCATTTTAAGTACAATCATGTCATGACATTAAATAAAAATATTAATCTTATGATTCACCTGAGTAACAAATTCTCAATCGTTGGAAACTTCGTCATTTTTTTCGTTTTGAAAATGGTTTGAATCTATTCTCGTAACTGTAAAAAGATATTCAATAATAAAGCAACATGCATTGAGTTCAATTTTTCGAGGCATTCTAATTCTATTTCTTCTGCAGTTAATTAAACAAATTAGCTAGAATGAGCACAAGCAGGTAGAAACTCTCTAATTTCTCTTTCTTTATTCTTTTAGATACCTATCATCTGCTTCCATGCAATATTTTTGTTTAATTGTGTTTTTTTTTTACTGATGCATAAACATCTTCGTAAGTGATTTAATGTTTTCATACCATAAAGTTCTTCCTAGTATCATAATTTTCTGATTTAACACATGTATATTTCGTTGTAAATCGCATTTCGGGTTGTAAATTTGAGTATTTGTTGTAATTTTGAAACTTGAAGTTGCGTTTTTGAACATACATTTTACTAGATTTTTTTAAAAAAAAAAAATTGAGTGAAAGAAAAATTTATATCCATCAGCCAATTTTTAGTAACTCGAAAGTATTTAAAGAAATCTGATGCGATGGCACAAGTTCTCCTTTGCTTATCATGTAGCCAATTTTGTAAGAATTGGTCATTTTATTCACTTAATATTGCCTAAAAGATTCAGTAAATTTTGTAGTCGATCGATTTATATGTATTTTAAAAAAATTCATAAGAATGATATAATTGTAACTTTTTGTGTAATTGGTGCATCTTGAACCACATTTGTCTTTTTCTTGAAATCATAGTGAAAGTATATCCAAACTGGGGGACAATTATTGGAGCTTACCATCTGGTGTAGATCTCATATAGTAGGTTATTTCTGACATTCACTATTATATTTCTAGATAGATTTATTTTTGCAAAATATTAAGTCTATATGAAATTTCATATAAGTTATATTTATTTTATTTGTAAAATTCTATAAGAGAACAATGCAATATGAATAGTGCTAAAGTTTAAATCATAACATATTTAGTACTAGTGCCACAAATAGATATGTTTGATGCAATTTCAAAAACTAATAGTAGCATTTTGTAAAATTTTTTTTCATATTCTTGATCAGGGTATATTGAAAGGTCCAGGAATTGGAGTTGAGAATCTGTAATTATTTTTGATGCTTCCTCTTCTATGCTAACAGGTCCCTTGAACACAAGTCAGGCTGGGACAAACAAATCCCTATCCATTAAATCTCGCAAACGATTGTCAAAGGGTAGATTCAAAATATCCTTCTTTCACAACCAAGAATAGTAGTCTTTAAAGCCTTATAGAATAGAAAGCGTCCATAGCCTCCAATCCTCCTTTGGGCGAGCAGGTTGATGAGGTGAAAGATTTCAAATGAAAGTTTGAAGATTGACTTGATGTTCAGTGCGGGTTGTCTCTTCTATCAAAATAGTAAAAGAAAGAGAAGGAAGCGAGGAAGCTGCGGGGTAGAGGAATTGATCGACTCATCAAGCATTAGAAAGGACTTTTGTTGTGCGTGAGATTGCCAGAGAAACCCCCAATTTGGGTCATTCTATGTTGCCTGGGTCCTCTCACGAACCTCTAAATGACAAAAAATCACCCTCTTCAAAGAAAAAAAGAATGGATGAGGATTGAGAAGGGAATGTCGGCCCCTCCTCAGTAGGAAGAAGGGTAGGTTCCAGAGAAGATTGCCCCAACCAAAGCTTTGACTCTGAGAGTGAGAGTTGGCGTTAATCTCACGCCTTGTCATCAGATAACAAAGTGGATTTCACTTCAGAATCCTCCGCAACCTGAAGCCCCCTTTAGAGGAGGTCAACCAAGAGTAGAGAACCCCCGATGCCAACGACTTAGGCACTTCTAACACGCAGACGGGAAAAGATCCCAACGAAAGTAAGCAATCTTATTTTGGGAGTAAAAATCCTAAAATAAAAAATGCGAAGAGATCCTTATGCTAAATTAGTTGAGGACACACAATAAAAAAATACTCTCAAAATTCAGGGTTTAATAGCCAATTTGAAAAAAAGAAATCTCTTTCATGGACAATGTAGATGGGATCATAAAAAAGTTCTCAAACAAGCATCGAATCCAATAATGTTCCACTACAACCAAGAAAACAGATAGATCACATCTTGGCCAAATGTCAATCTTCCTAATTTAAAAGAGAAAAAAATTGGAGATGTGTGAAAAAAGATCACTCCTAACATTGCAGTCAAGTGAAAGGAGTCCACTTACCCACTCTCCTTTTATCACTTGACTGGCTAGAATCAACTCAACGAATGGCTTTTGCAAATAATTAATTTCCCTTTCGCTTAGAACAAGACCGAAGGTTTAGCCAAATGCGACATCACCAGCGGTTGAAAAGTGGATGCAAAATTACCCATTGGACAAGATTCCCAAAGGCCCTGAAGATAGAAAATTTTATATACATGTTATTAATATTTTATTTTTTTAGCTCACAATCATAGATTCACTTGCTGAACATCCTAACAAGAAACCTGATGAAATAATACTTTTTTTCATGACACGAAAATAAATTGCAACTCGACATGATATTGAGATAAGTAATTGGTATATTTTCAATAAACAGTTGGTGTATATTAATATTTTGTAATAAAATAGTATGAAATTACTCATGAACCGATATTTATATTGTGTTGTAAGATCAGGTGTTGTAGAGATTTTAAATATGATAAGAATGCTTTATATTGTATCAAATCATCAAAATTTAGATTTTATGCTCTTTCACTTGAACATATCTATTTATGTGATTACATAATTCATGCTTTGATATGAATTAAATAATATCTCTCTCATTGTGCATATTAATTGCTTCACTTTTTTAATTTATATATGATAATTGAGATATCTCAAATATGTTACACTATGCATTACTATACAAATCACAAATTTCATGAATTTAAACTCATTAAAACTCTTTGAAATTTAAATTATGATGTAATATATTCTCTATTAGATAAATTTTTTAATTGTGACATTTTTTACTATTATTAATAATATGATATAGCATAAGAAATCATTCACTGTCTTAAATCAAAAATAGATTACTTACTTTTACAGCAGTGATATAACATTCGAGATGGTCATCTTCCAATATTAAATCACGATCATTTGAAGACATACAAGCTGATTTTGTTTAGTGATAGTTCCAATATAATTATTTGTGATTGACACTCTTTTTCTTCAAATACTCTTTCTAATAACAATTTTTGACTTAGAATAAATTTTGCGTTTTAAAAAATATTTCATTGTAATTGAATAACGCAAAATTTTGAAGCTCGATCGCTTGATGCTGAATCTTCTTTTTCACTTTTTTCTACTATTTTTTAACATAGTGATTGATGGTTCCTAAGAAGCCAAGAAACTTGTTAGTAGATGGACCTGAAAGCTTATAGGAGTATGTTCTTTCAGGTTGCTTGTTATACAGTCAAAACTGTACAGATTCAATTCGACGACTTTTACAATTAACAAGAACTTGTTTCAGTCAGAAATTCTCATAGCTAAAATAATTGATCTTATGTGTATGATTGATTAAGCACTTTATAGACATTTATCGTATATTAAAATTGAGATCGAGCGATACTTTAATATTAATTGTAGTCTCAATGTAGGAAGAAAAAGATGACAAAATAATAGCAGTTTGTGTTGATGATCATTAATAATTATGATTTTTCAATCTAGATATGCCTTTGAAGCAGTAAAGCAGTATATGTAAGTTACAACGCACATTTCATTCCATCAGTGATATTGGGTAATGAATTAACAGATATACTATTGATAAGTATGTAGGACCTCCTTTGTTCAGGTATTAAGCATTTAATATGTATCATTTTTTGTCACTCATATGCATATGTCTAGTGAGATCTAATGTTTATTTTTGAGCTTTGACTTTGTTTCAGAGATCTCTATGGAGCCTACCTAATAAAGGACTTAAGGTGATAATTTTTACATCTTAAAAGTCCTTGATGGTGGTTAATTTATGACACTCGTACTTATTGATATATTACTATGTAGGCGTAGTCCTGTTCTATAATAACTTTCTACGAGCAGTAATGAATTTAGCAATGATAAAATAAGAAACATTGTAAATATTTATCTTTAATGATATATTAATTTTAATATTACATTCCAAGTGTACACGCTAGATGTATTAACCGACACTTGGTCCTAAGTGAAACCTTAGTCTGGCTAACTCACTCAATGAAAGACTCAGCACAATAGAAAGTTAACTCAAGTGGGCATTTTGTCATCATCGATAAGTAAATAATAATAGTTTGAAAATACTCTCAATATAATGCAACTCAATGTCATACTGGTAAGAATTCTCATATTCAAGTCTACTCTGTCTATGAAACCTCTATCTAACTCGTAAGAAGGTGCCAAAACAAGTCCTTGGCTACCTCAATTAACTACTAACAATTGAAAGAAAGAGTTCAAAGAAAGGAGCTCTTCCCGATGCAATGAGATCTCACCAGCTACTGATGCGGTTGCGATTGTGAGTATCTGGATCTTTATCATGACATAATGCAATGTCGAATGACGTCAGTACATGGAATGTACGGTATGTAAAATGATTGAATAAGAACATGCTCAAGAACAGTAAATGACAAAAAATAAAGTGCAACTCAACATGATATGCAAATTTAAGAATAAAACAATGCTCATCAATTATAAAAGAATATATATGCAATTCATTGAAATAGTAGATTTACTCACCAGGGAGTTTAATCATTACCTGTGAGCGAATGATGATATAACGAAGCAATATCGTCGCCACATCCATCCAATGCCTTACCAGGGTGAGAGCCATTAACGTCCATCGATCCAATTTAAAAGCCCTCTTTTGGGACAAGAGAGGCTAGGTCTCTATCCTATGCTACGCTGGCTTCGTAATTTATGAGATTTGAGTTGATTTTACTCTTACCCAAATCAGTACTCAATACTACCCCTAAAATTAAATCATTATGCTCATACTTATCAAGTGAGTAAATTACTCAAAAATCATCTCATCTAATCTCATTGGACTTTTATCAAATTCACAAACTCAATCTCGTCTCAAATCATCATGCTCTTTTATATAATATATACACACTCACACTTTCAAAAATACTCATGTTTCATCAAAAAGATTTTCTTAAAACATCAGTTCAAGCTAAATTCTTATCACATCTCATCCAAATTTATTTCTCAAAACGTCATTCATAGTTAAAACTCATGCTCTTTGGACTTAATAAAATATGTTTTAAAATCAGTTAAGGTCATACTATGCTCAATGCATGAAAATCATCAAATCTCAATTTAAAACAATGCATAGTAAAACCATGATCATCAACTCAACTAGTGTTCACGAAAATGAGCCAAGAACGACCATCTCAAGAATTAAAGTATAGGAACAACAATAGTTTCAATGCCTAATTTAGTAGAACTAAAAGAACAAAGAATTAACTCAGTTTAAAATTCAAGACAATTTCACTCAACTTATACACAACAATTGACAAAATTTAGATGTTAGGCGCGTGGACAAACTCAATCTAATAAAAAAACAAAATTCATGAAGAGCTTTGGAAAAATAATGAATAATTTTGAAAAACCCCTATTTTTTCTCCTCTTGAAACCTCGCTTTAAGTCTTGAGATAAGTAAAACGTATGATAATAAATGACTTTTTTGGAGGTTTAAAAATGTAACTTAAAACATTCAATCCCTTTCCATGTACTTGGTCAAGATAGTAATTGATTTCCATTAAAAAAAAAATTTGGTAATTAACAAGATTGTATTAATCACCAAGAGTATCAATTACAAACCAATGGCGAAGCCATGACACAACTTATCATTCTCAATACAAAGTCAATATGAAAATAAAGGAAAATTAAGTTGAAGTTAAAATATGAATCGATAACTATTTTGCATAGTCTTCTAGTTGGCCCTAATGCTGTAAATATAAACTATCTCCCTGGCAATAGCTTCATTTCTTTCAATCCAAATGGACATACACAAGATACACCAGCTTAAATATTAGAGCAATTTGAGATTTCCCCTTTCCAGAGCTTATGGTTCCCAAGACATACTGATCCCAATTGTTGTAAGGCACTTGATCACATCGAATCCATCATAATAACTCATTTGTTTTGATTGAAGTATTTGACTAATAGCCATAAGATTTTTTTCGTTCATCATTTATGATTTTCTTTTTTTTTTGCTTGATGTTTGTCGCACAAAATAAAAATCATATCAATTTCAAATAGGAAAAATTTCAAGACATATATAACTCAACTGATTAGAAAGTTGTGTGATATATGTGTTATAATATACTAGTAACATAAAGTAAAAAAAATATAAACTAGAAATATAAAAATCATTATATTCAAATATCTTTAAATGTGTTTTTTCACAAAGAAAAACAATACTCTTATACAGTAAATACAAATCATCCATTAATTGCAAATCATATGATATATATTAATAATATATATACATGTATAGTAAAGAGTCCATTAAATAAAATATTCATAATTAAAAGAATTCATAGCATGTACAACATTTTAAATATATTTACTGAGTTTTTGGATATTATTATTATACTCATTTTGTAAGGAAGTATTTATTGATGGATTTTGGATTTTCTAAATCCATCTTCCACCAAAATTGAAACATTTATGATGTTTAGTCATAATATATATACCCACTACTGTCCATCTTCCTTAAATTAATATCCAAATTATTTCTCTATTGTAAGACTAAAATAATTGTTACTCAGCATTTTTGGATGATTGTAGATCTTTATTGAATAAAGTAATTCGAAATACGTAATAGCCGATTCTATTAAAAAAAATGAATAGATTTTATATATATATATATATATATATATATATATATATATGTCGTATGTGTTTGTTTGCACAATTCCTTTTTTTTTTATTTGTCGAATAAGGCATTCTTGTCAAATTTATGCTCTTTGTAGTTTCATTGGACTTTCATCAAACTCAAAAACTCAATCTCGTCTCGTTCATGCTCTTTCATAATATGTGCGTGTATATTTATATATATATATAAACACTTTAAAAAAATACTCACGTTTAGTCAAAAGTTTTTTCTTAAAACATTATTCATGCTAAAAAATTATTTACATCTCATCAAAATTCATTTATCAAAACCAAACACTTTAAAAAACACTCACATTTCGTCAAAAATTTTTTCTTAAAACATCATTCACGCTAAATGATCATTTACATCTCATCAAAATTCATTCATCAAAATTCATTTATCAAAACGTCATTTATGGTCAAAAGTCATGCTTTTTGGACTCAATAAAGTATACTTCAAAATGAGTTAAAACCATACTTTATTCAATGCATGAAAATTTAAAATAATGCATAGTAAAATCATGATCATCAACCCAACAAGGGTTCACGGGAATGTAGCCATTAACGACTATCTCAAGAAATATGATATAAGAACAACAATAGTCTCAATGCATAATTTAGTAGAACTGAAAGAACAAAGAATCAACTCAACTTAAAGTTCAAGACAATTTCACTCAACTTATACTCAACAATAGACAATATTTAGATGTTGGCCGCATGGATAAACTCAATCCAACACTAAAATTAGCATTACATACCTAGAAGAATTAGATTCTTGAAGAATATTGAAAAGTATAATGAATACCTCTGAAACCCTAATTTTTCTCCGCTTGAAACTTCGCTTTAAGTCTTGAGATAAGTAAAAAATATGATAATAAATAATTTTTTAGGGGTTTAAAAACGTATCTTAAAGCATTTAATTCCTTTTCATGTACTCGGTCAAGATAATAATTGGTTTTCATTAGTTACCACTTTGATTGAAGTATTTGATTAATAGTCGTACAATTTTTTTCGTCCATCATTTATGATTTAATTTTTTGCTTAATGTTCGTTGCACAAAATCAAAACCATATTAATTTAACATAAGGATAAATTTCTAGACATATATAACTCAACTGATTAGAAAATTGTGTCATATATATGTATGTTATAATATACGAGTAACATAGAGAAAAAAATATATAAACTAGAAATATGAAGATCATTACGTTCAAATATCTTTAGATGTGTTTTTCACAAAGAAAAACAATATCCTTATACAATAAATACAAATCATCCATTAATTACAAATCATATGATACATATATTAATAATATATACATGTATATTAAAGAGTTCATTGAATAAAATATTTATAATTAAAGGGATTCATAATATGTACAATATTTTAAATATATTCACCGAGTTTTCTGATATCATTATTATACTTATTTTGTAAGGAAATATCTATATATCGGTGGATTTTCTAAATCCAACTTCTAACAAAATTGGAATATTTATGATGTAATTAATATATTTACCCACTACTGCTCATCTTCCTTAACTACATACTCAAATCATTTCTCTATTGCAAGATTTGTTACTCACCTATTCCGGATGATTGCTGATCCTGACTGAACAAAGTAAGTCAAGATGCTATTATGAATAATTGTAGATCTTTATTGAATAAAGTAAGTCGAGATGTTATTTTGAATAATTGTTGATTCTTAGAATAAAGTAAGTCGAGATGTTATTTTGAATGATTGTAAATACTAAACACGTTTAAGCTGATTCTCGTATAAAAAAATAGTCCATATTTTGTTTCCCAAAATATTCCATGTATATATATTTAAAGCCGTATTGTTTGTTTGCACGGTTAGCTTATTTTTTTATTTGCCGGATAAGGCGTTTCTGTCCGATTTATGCTCTCTTACTCTCTTCACTCTTTTCCAATGCCAATCTTCATGCTTATGACCATTTGATTTTATCTTTTCAAATCGCAAAACAAAAACAAACAAATTATTGGTTTTCATCTTCTCTGAGGTGATCGCTGAGCTAGGGTTTTGAATTAGGGATTTTTTTGTTTTTATTGTTGAAGAGCATCGAGCAATGCAGTCGGTGCCTTCTGTATTTGATCTATTCACTCCACCTCATGCTGCATCTTTCTATGGTTTTTTGTGCTTTCATCGTCTGAAAAACATGGAGAAATTTGATCGGGCTAATACTCTTAGTTAACGTTTACTTTTCTTTTTTTTTTGAATCGACGGTTTTCCATTTGCTCTTTGCGGTTTCATTTCCTGATATTTTGTATCCAAATCTATTGGTATATAGTTCGTGATCGTTTAGTTTTGAGTAGATTTGGCACGTCTTTGTTCGGAGGATCTAACAAGGTTCATTTCAATCGACAAACTCAGAGGTAAATATTCTGAGATAGGTTTTGTTTGATTTTTATTTTAGTAATTTCTGATGAAGCATGAAATTTGGCTAGAGTTGTTTGAAATAATCTTCTGTTCACTTAAATTGTTATTATGATTGTGATCAGAGGCAGGATCCGGGATTTGAAGGTCATGTATATGCAGGTTATTGTTTTTTGGTTTGTATTTTAAATTCATGTGTATCCATTGGACGATAGAAATCGTCCGTCTGCAGTGTGAAATTGTAACATTATATAGTTATATAGCCTGAATAAGTGGATTTCTTTGTTAATATATGTCCATCTCTTGTTCATTGTCATTTATTAAAGTTGCCGCCCTGTGACCAGGAGGTCATGGGTTCAAGCCTTGGAAACAGCGTCTTGCATAAATGCAAGGTAAGGCTGCGTATAATAGACCCTTGTGGTCGGCCCCTTCCCCAGATCCTGTGCATAACAGGAGCTTTCATGCAGGGGCGTGCCCTTTTTTAATGATTTGTACATTCGGGAGAAGTCGTTATCATATGACCAAGAAGTCGCGGGTTCGAGCCGTGGTTATTGCTTATTGCAGAAATCTAGAGTAAGGCTGTATGCAATAGATGCTTGTAATTTGGCGCATAACGGGAGCTTAGTATACAGGGCTTCCCTTTATAGCAAGAAGAGAGTCAAATATGTCACAATAGTGTCTTATATGATAAACAAATATTTAAAAGGATTTACGAACCTGTAGAAAAAGAAAGAAGAAAAAGGAAATATTGTATATATGGTGGGCTAGAGAATCATCACCCAAAAACCCATGATCCATAACTGGCACTCAATTTTCCCCTTATCGAGCAAACAATATTTATTAAATCTAGACCATTATAACAACAACAACGTACCCAGTGGAATCCCATAAGTGGGGTTTGGGAAGGGTAAAATGTGAGCAGACCTTACAACTACCTTATAAAGGTAGAGAGACTGTTTCTTGGCAACCCTCATCTCAAAAGCCCATAAGCAGAATAAACTAGATATGAAAAAAAGGAAGGAAAAGAAAGGAAACAGAAAGAGCAACTAATAAGAAAAAACACATGATAGTATGCAAATACTATAAAATTAACATATCAAGACGGAAAATGACAACACAAGATATAAAGGCAATGTAAATACGCTAAAAGTAAACAAATATAGGACTAATAATGACAATATACGATGTAAAGATATCACTACTCCTACTAACCTACTATCACGAAGTCATATATTAACCTACCCCTACTAACCTATTAGCCTGCTACTCTAATACGCGACCTCCATTCCTTCCTATCTAAGGTCATGCCAACGTTGAGATCAAGTTTCACCATATCTTGTCTGATCACCTTCCCCCAATACTTCTTCGGTCTACCTCTACCCCTCCGTGTAGCTCCTAAATTCAACCTCTCGCACCTCCTAACGGGAGCATCATTACTCCTTCTTTACATATGTCCAAACCAACGAAGTCTCGCTTCCCTCATCTTATGAGTAGGGATCGCGAAAGGGCAGAGCGTACAAGTCACATAATTTGAAGTTTATGTGTATGCGAGTTGTTTTTTTTTCATTTGCATTTCAAATGTGTTTATCCGTTGTTGTAGTTGTGAAGTTGTAACATTTTTAGCCTGAATACGTGAAGAGATTGGAAATGAAAGTCTCTTTCTCGGATCTATTCTTTGTCACACTAGTGGAATAGAACAAAAATCCCGGATGCAACGAGCTTCAGATTCAACGAGTTGGGTGTTGCTTCCTTCTCCTAGTTTTGTGTCTTTCTCGGCGATCTCAATGTATTTCAGATTCTGCTTTCTTCTGCAGATGAAGGAGACACTCTACAGAATTGTACATGATATTTTCACCTCATACGGCTCCTTGTTCAATTCTTTCGAATTCATGAACCTTACATGAGATTTTCATCTCGTACGGCTCCTCGTTCAATTCTTTTGAATTCATTGGATCATTTTCCTAAATTTGTTTGGTTAAATGCATCCACATCTTGCTTATTTTCATTTATTCATGTCTTATCAAATTCGACATGTGTATCATTAATTGTTCTTTTCCACTCGTAATGTTTTGTACATAGCGATGAAGAAAGTCAAATATATTACAATAATGTCTTTATACGATACGCAAATACCTAAGAGGATTTTTACAAAACCTATAGAAAAGAAAGAAAAAGGAAATATTGGATATATTACGGGCTAAAAAATCAACACTCAAAAGCACCATCTAGTGGTCAATGAAGTGGTTAAGAAACATGAAGTCTCGGGTTCAAGTTCTAGCGGAGACAAACACTAGCCGATACAATATGAAAATAAAGAGAGGTCCTAAAGTCTAATAACAAAAAATTAAAATATAGAAAGACAAAAGAATGGGACTAATAGGCAACAATGACTATATTAAAGTCAAAACCTACTATTAAAAACACCAAACAAGCCCCTTTACTATGGAGACACACTCAAGAAAAATGATCCTCAGCAAGCTATGTCATCACATTTCCTAGCAATAATGACTTTAGCCTCAAACTCCCTGAAGTGTATACTCAATTCATGAGAAATCATATTAAAATAGTCTTAAGTCTAAAGGAGCTATTTTCCACCGTTTATAGTCTAAGCTAACTATTACATAAATACCCTATGAAATAAGGGTCTTCTTAGTCAAGAGGCTTTCGTTTCAAGAATATCCCCTTTGCATTCGTAGCCCATTTTTTTCTTTCTTCCTTGTACTTCCACTTTAACATGTTCTCAAGCTTCAAGCCTTCATTCCAAATCCCTTCCAAGCCTTCAAAGTATTGATTTGATGCAAAACTCTTGAACTCCTTATTTTGGCTTGGTGTGCATGCATCATTAGCCGATTTCTTTTCATCCGTTCTTGTCTTAACCTTGATAGACAGAGTTATTTGATACCTAGTACCTGTTGCTAGTGGATGTTATCCCATGAAATTAGTCGAGGTGCATGCAAGGTGGTCCAGATATCACGGTTGCAAAATAAAAATAATCACCACCCAAATACTCAAGATCCATGACCGGAACTGAGTAAAAGAATCACCACCCAAATACTCAAGATCCATGACCGGAACTGAGTGCTCCCCTTATTGAGCTAACCATATTTGTTAAATCCAAACCATTCAATAACATAAATAGAAAAATCCAATAATAATTAGTCCAACAAGCACGGATCAATAATCAAACCATTCCGTACTTAGGTACATAATGAAAAGGAATTTGAACCCAATCACAGAGCAAAGGAGCATCTAAAAATTCAAATGAAACACAGTCCGGCAAACAAGAATAAAATCGGTAATTAAATAAAGACTTTGAGCCATCACAGAACAAGTGGTTGGGCTTATCACTAAACTAGCCGTCCAACCGGACCACAATCAGTCACATGGTCTGCTGGTGCTTAGAATTGAATGCGTAAAGTTATATAAAAAGAGATATGGGGAAGTGAGCACATATATATCTAGTAAGTCTCATAAACCGTCTTAAAGGCTGTGAGAACAGTTTATGCAGTAGAGAATTTAATGCGATGTATAATATGCTGCACATAGATAAGACACATGACCATATACAGAGTAACCTAATCTGAGTGTAAAAACATGTAAAATATGCATATATGTAAATTTTGTATATTGGTATGTTTAGTGGCGTATCCAATTAATGAATATCTATGAGTTCATCTGAACCCAGTATTTAGGTTCCTGGGTTCACAATGAAATATTTATGGATATTTGGTGGATTTCTTATTATATCTATGTGGTAGTGGTAAGGTCTGCGTACATCTTACCCTCCCCAGACTCCACTTGTGGGATTTCACTGGGTATGTTGTTGTTGGTGGTGGTGGTGGATTTCTTATTATATATATATGTGGCCTGTACAAAAGTTAACTGGTGCATGATATGTGTGAGATCTGCTACTGGTGGTGGTCGGGTTTCTCCCTTTTTTGCCCCATGCGGTCTAAAAATTGTTTTGATCATTCTTATTTCTTTAACCTTGTGGGTAGTTGTTTTTTAAAGCATCTGATGACATGTAATATCCTTATCTGATTTTATTGAATAGACTGTCTGGATAGAAGCAATTACTGCATTTGATTGATTTGATGGTTCCTTGTTTACTAGATCTGTTTCAACTCATGCACAATGATTGGAATATTAAAGGTTCAAAGGTTAATCGATTAGATTGCAAAGAAAATCATAGCTTGTTTCTTGTGGAATTGCTTTAGCTGTCTACATTAATTTTACAAATGAACGCTCTTGATACTATTGTGCTTAGATTTTTTTTGCACACTTTGGCAGGTCTTTGCTGTTCCCTTTGTTATTGATGGACGATCGGCCTGCTAGCTTCAAGTCAGTGTCTGAAAATGTAGGCACACTTTGCAAGTCATCGAAAGCGATGCCCAATTGTGCTTTTGGAAATATAGGTGGTCTCTCTGTAAATGATCTTGGCCACCATTTCACTGATTATCTCAATATTCAGGATGCTGAAGACTCGAATGATAAGTGCAATGTTGAGACCGTGAAGGAAGATGCAAGTAAAGATTCCCATGGAAGTGACTCTGGTAATGCTTCTGTAAAATGCTTGATGAAATGTGCAACATTTCCATGCTCTGTTGTGAGCGTGCCTCCTGCAGAATTTGGTGGGAAGGACCAAGAGGATGACATGAATGCTAAAGTAATGACACATTGTGCTGATGCTAAATCTCCTGATTTGGCTTACTCACGTTCCATGTCCCTGCCAGTAAGTTTTCTGTGCCTTAAATAATGTTCTTCATCAAGTTCCTTTTCCTTGGTGTATTGATATTATGATATAGGGACTTCTTAACCTTGTTGCCTATTTATTATCTGTGAAAATTTGTAGTAAAATACTTAAATATATTGTTTTCATTAAGACAATCAACAGTTGTCTGATACATGTTACTTATATCAGTAAAGTATGACATACTTTGACCATGAGTTAGTGGTAATCTTGATTCTTGGATGCTACTTGTGGAGTGTTAATGTTGAGGTACGTGAGTATTAAAAAAGGAAATGGTAATGGTAAGGTATGATCTATCCCCCAAAAAGGTTAATAGTAAGGTATGTTTTGTTTGCCTCGGTGTTGATTGGTTCTTCCATTACTTTTTCAGGGATGGATATGTATTACATATGAATATTTTATAGAATGATTGTTTGAAACGTAGGAATGAGCTCACTCTATCCTTCTTTTAGATATGGTTTGACCACTTTTCCTTGGTATCTTGCTTTCAGTTTTTAGCTGTTCTCCTCGGCGTTATTATTGATTTGAATCTGACAAGCTGCATTTCTTGGCTTTCTTGGATTAATTTTTTAGTTTGAGTTGTTTGTAACGATTAATTGCTTTTGGGTTTTAGCTGCTCTCTCTTATATACTTTGACCTTGAGTTGGTGGTCATCGTCAAGATTGTCGGTGGTATGCTGCTTCTTGTCTTTGCATTCTTCTTAAGGTGGCAGCAGTATGACTCCTACAAGCCATTATTTCTTGGATTTAACTTGTATTGTAAACCAATACTAGACCCTGCGCATAGCGGGAGCTTTAGTGCACCGGGCAACCCTTTAATTTGTATTGTAAGCAAGGTGTCTAGTTGTATCACTCAGTCAAGTTACAGTATAGTGGAAATAGCACTGGAGCATGCAATTGCTGTTTCAGATACAGAGTGTGATTCTAATTGGCGATTGTTTCATGGTTGAGCAATTAAGTTACTGCAAATGTTAACAGTCCTATTTTTTCCTCTTTCCATTTCTGTGTTTTATTCTTTCACAGACTCCTTTGAAGCTTGTATCTGCCTTAAAAGGTGGCCGTGAAAAACAAGGCAGTCTACCAAGGAAGCTGACTGTAACATGGGCTCCAGATGTGTATGACCCTATTCCAACATCCGTGTCGCATGTTCCAAACAAGGGGCAAAGCCATAAGAGTGGCAAGAAGAAAAATGGGAAGAATAAGCAGAAAAACAATGGCAAATCCTCGCGAGGGGGCAAGGGTAGAGACAAGAAGCAAGCTCGTAAACATGGAGGGAGTTCTCAGATAAGTAACCAACCTCTGGATGATAGCAACATCATAGCTTCGTCGAGCGAGGTACAGTCTAGCGTTGTGGATTTTGATATTGACAACCCAGATCCATTTTGTGGGAGAAGTTTCCTTAAGAACTCTATCACAAAACTGCACTTCCCAGTTGCAGAGGCTAGCTGAGCTCCCTTATTGATCTTAGTGGTTCTCATGATTGTTCCACCGAGTTGGTAAATAAATAAGTGTGAGGACTTGGTTGAACAGAGTCAGTTGTGAAAACAGTCGTAGACTGATAGTTAGTCATGGCATGTTCATGCTAAACCTTTCAACCTTTGTCATGTGTTGAGTCTGTAGTTTCTACTATGCAGTATTTCGTGTTGGTTTTTTCGTTTATCCATAATATGCCTTAAAATTAAGATTTTTACTTTCATTGCGCTTCCCGAATATGAAAGAAAATCATATTAAAGTATGTTACAAACACAAAATTGGATAACAGCAGGTGAAATTTTTCATTTTTATTTACATCGAATCAAAGCTTGATTGGTAGAAAGGAAAAAAAAATGTCCGAACCTTGGAATCAAGTCTTCATCTACGTCGTCAGATATATCCCAGGAAATGTCCAAATTTTCTCAGGAGTCACATGTTTAGTAGGCATTTGCAAATAGAAAGTATAATATTATAATTGAAAAAATGTTATTAAAAAATAATACTTTGCAGATGCATTTGTTTATAAATATACATTTGTGAAATGAATGCGAAGATTCTCCGAAATGAACGAAAAAAGAAGATTAAAAAAGTTGACCGTGCCTCGACTTCACTCATTTTAGGGAAACTCCAGCAACTTTATCCAAAAGAAAGAAAGATGAGCTCTACAGAAATATCCATGGAAACAATGATAGAAGATGAAGATTCATTTGTTTCTAATACAAAGGCAATCATCTACGCTGCTTCTGATATTTCAGGCTGGACTCAGAGTTTGATCTCTGATAACAATATTCCTAATTCGTCGTCTTCTACAAGTGTAGACGAGCATCACCACCACCAGCAGATTTCAACTGGTGGTGGTGGTGGTGATGATGATTCAATGATTGTATCATCAAGTGCATCTTCCAGTTGGTTTATCAATAACCAGCAGGAGATTAGGATATTTAATGTTGATTTTAGAGCACTTTGCGACAACAAACTCAAATCTGGCCCTGGATCTGAATTTCGTGGTAATACTGGTAACGAGGAGACTAGCGTTAGGCTTGTGAATACTTTGATGGCTTGTGCAGAGGCGATCCAAGAGAACAACTTAAGTCTCGCGGATGTACTAATCAGTGACATAAGGAGACTTACAGTTTCACAAATTGGAGGAGCAATGAAGAAAGTGGCGAATTATTTTGCAGAAGCTTTCTATCATAGGATTCACAGAACGAATCCACAAGATATGGTTGAATCATCCTTTTCCACGAACCCACTCTTGCATATAAGTTTCTACGAGAGTTGCCCCTTACTCATAATCGCCCACTTCACTGCCAATCAATCCATTTTTGAGGCGTTCGCCGATTCCAAGAGAATACATGTAATTGATTTCAGCTTTAATCAAGGTTTGCAATGGCCGCCACTTTTGCAGGCTCTCGCTTTGCGTCCTGGTGGTCCACCAGCTTTCCGGCTCTCAGCAATCAGTGCCCCACCTAACTCTGATGACTGTACCGATCCCTTACAGGAAGTTGGTTTGAAGCTCGCCCAATTGGCGGAGGTAATTGGTGTAGAGTTTGAATTCCATGGATTCATGGCCAATACTTTAACTGATCTTGAAGCATCAATGTTGAATATTAGACCCACTCATGTGGAAGCAGTGGCTGTGAACTCTGTTTTCGAGCTTCACCGTCTGTTTTCCAGTCCAGGAGCAGTTGAGAAAGTGCTGGATTTAATAAAACAAATACAGCCGAAGATTGTGACCGTAGCCGAACAAGAAGCCTATCATAATGGGAGTGTCTTTATGAACAGGATTAAAGAAGCATGGAATTACTATTCAACAATGTTCGACATGCTGGAGAACTCAGCGACACATCTCAACACTCCAAGCGTGTTGATGACGGAGCAGTACCTAGTGGGGGAGATCAATAATTTGGTGGCTTGCGAAGGGACTAAGCGAGTTGTGAGACACGAGACTCTGGGTCAATGGCGAGTGAGGTTTAACTCTGCAGGATTCAACCTGGTCCCACTGGCTTCATATACATACAGACAGACTAACATGTTATTGGCTTTGTTCACAAATGAAGAGGGATATAGATTAGAAGAGAAAGATGGGTGTCCTATGTTGAGTTGGCGTGGTCGCCCGCTCATCACCACCTCTGCTTGGCGGCTATGTCATCAAGTCTAGGGAATCAGTCAATGGGTGAGGTTGCTCTGCAGTTGTCGTGCATCATCCAATGCATAGTTTTATACGTTACTCTTCTTTTACCGTTTACAGGTATCGTCTCAGATGTATCAGGCAGTCCAAATTGATAACCTTTGTAAGATAGTTCTTTTCTTTGGCCTCACTGTTATTGAGACGATCTCTGCAGTAGCCATTAAATTTGATAACATGAAGGGCACAATCTTTTGGAAACAGTCTCTCTCTACCTTCCACGAGATAGAGGTAAGGTCTGCACACACTCTGCCATCTACCCTCCTCAAACCCTGATTATGATACTACACTGGATTTGTTGTTGTTGTGGAGGATACCACCTAGATGTTCCTCCTTTTATGTTATCAGAACTTGTAATTCTCTGTGCTGCAACACTATTTCCTATAATATGTTATTGCCTTCTGTGGATGCAAAGCTCAGGGATGCCCTGTCACATTTATCAGTGGTAATAGAGAAGGAGCATCGGACACTTCTTACACGAAAATCCATAATTGAGAAATGTAAAGAAGAACATTAATCTGCTTCTCGATTCATAGGCTTGGAACTAAGATTGCTGATAAACTACCATAAGTGAATCGTAACTAGCTAACTTGTTACACATGGAAAAGTTCAACTAAAGTTTAACATACATTTTCAGAGTCATTAAAGGTTAATTGAGAATCGAAAAGAGAGCAAAAAACTAAAATTCTAGATACATTTAAAACATAAGTAAGCAACTTAAAGAAACATACACAGGTAGACTGTAAATTGGGAACAGAACCAGATAAGCTTAAACCCCCTACTTTCTAGTACAGTTTAACAGCATATGAATGCAAAATTGTAGTAATAACAACTTGCTGGGACTCTGTTGTACTTATCAATAATCTTTTGAGATGCATTGATCAGATTGTTGCTAAAATCCCACAGATTCTGAGCTAACTTAATCTCGTGCAAGCTTGCTTCTTTTATACTCGTTGCAATCACAAAAGTACTTTCCTGTCACTCCCTTCAAACTTGGATGAAAGGCGACGCAGCAAGTTGTAGCTCCCGCCTGGAAACTAAATCAGTTTTGAAAGTAATCAGCATTTTCAGCTTTCAAATGTAATGATAAACTGTCAACCTATATTGCTCGGGCTCTTTTAAATATAATACTCTCGGCTATGTATTTTCAGAGGAGCCAACATGGGCAAAATCATTTTTGGAAGGTCCCATCAAGCATAGGAGATTCGTCTTTATCAAATCTGAATGAGATGAATTGACATAGATATTTGCTCTCTCATCCCGCATTTCATGACAGAATTGCATTTCTAATACACTTCGAGTATATATCTTATTAAAATGTTGTTCTTTAATTTGTCTCAAGTGAAGTAAATGAAATAGACAACAACACAAGGCAGTCTACTGAGGAAGCTGAGTGTAACATGGGCTCCAGATGTGTATGACCCTTCTACTGAGAAGCTGAGTGTAACATGGGCTCCAGATGTGTATGACCCTATTCCAACATCAGTGTCGTCACATGTTCCAAAACAAGGGACAAAGCCATAAGAGTGGCAAGAAGAAGAATGGGAAGAATAAGCAGAAAACAATGGCAAGTCCTCATGAGGGGAAAAGGGTAGAGACAAGAAGCAAGCTTGTAAACATGGAGGGAGTTCTCAGATAAGTAACCAACCTCTGGATGATAGCAATATCATCGCTTCGTCGAGCGAGGTACAGTCTTTAGTTTCATCATTCTTGTTGCTTTTTCAAGATGAAAGCTCCTTAGTTTTTAAGTTACATTTGCAAATTTGGTATGTCAATAGCACATATAGCTTAGCATTGAAGGGTTAAACTCTCGTCTGCTGGGAAATGATAATCCCACCCAAGATAATATCTGAGTTAAATAACATTAACAAGAGAATAACAACGACAACTTGGGTATTGTCAAAAGACGAGTACTCTTTTAAAAGAATAACATGACTCTTTTATTTCATACAACTCATTACAATATTACTCACATACTATTTTCTCATAGACTAAGATTAGGGTGGCATAAATACCGAAAAACCAAACCTAACCAAACTAACTCAGTTCTTCGGTTCGGTGTTGGTATTTTTTTTTTTCAAAAGTTTAACTCTTCGATGCGATGTTCAGCGTGGGGGTCTCAAAATTTCAGCGCACCAAAGAACCGAACTTTTTAAAACACCAAATAAAATCGAACCGAATTAGTTTGCTTCGGTATATGACGCTCACTTTTTCAAATCAAAAATCGAAGAACTGAACCGAAATTTGCTAAAATCGAATCGAAAAATCAAATGCCCACTATTACTCTCACTGCTCTCTATTTTTTCAGAGTGTTTGAATTTAACAAACAAAGTTCCTATATATTATAGGAGTAGATGAATATGAAAACATGTAATGGCCTCTTGGATCTTGCAACTTCTTGTGACAACTTGTTATAACTTCTTGTGGAAACTTAATTCCAAATTTTCTTTTTTTTAAAAATTCTTTTTATCAATCTCACGTCATCTATCATTAACTTCCAGATATTTAGTAAAACAGTCGAAATGTGCATAGGTTCATGTCACATTTTTAGCCGAGAGTATAGTGTAGGCGATTGATAGGCAGACCTGCCGGAAGATTGTTAAAATATTAATTCATTGAGGATAATATTTTTTATGTGATAAACTTTAGCTCGAGCAAGAATAAAAAGAACCAAATGAATTCATATATCCATATAAAATATATATATATATGGTACCTGTATTTACACATACACATAATATAGAAATGGTTCAATGTAAGAAAAATTTGACTGAATTTTTTTTTATGGAGTTGCAACTATCAATTACAAAACAAAGAATTCCGTTCTTACAAGTAAATACTCAAGATCCAAGTAGGCTTACAAATCAAATCATGATATTATCAAGTGCCTTCTGGGTCTTCGAAGACCTTCTAATTGGTATTTATCTCCAAAATGTTTGGAGATATGCATACAAGGTTTGCTTGTTACTAATATAGTCTAGCCTCTCTTCTTTTTTAGATCCCTTGTTTTACTCTGATAGTAGTATTGATCGTGTCAATGCAGAGGAAATAAATACATTTACATACTATTAAATCTTATATATAAGTGAACTAGATAAATACAAAATCAAAATTGATAATCGTCGGTGACTTTTATATAGTAAAAATAAAAAAATTATGTTATAAACATAAAATTAGATAGCGGTCAGTGAAATCTTTCATTTAGTAGCCATCAAAATCAAGGCTTGATTGTAGGGGGAAAAAGGATCAAAGACTCAATGGGCAATTGCCAAGAAAATTACGTCGTGTGGAAAATTAATTTCCAACATTTAATATTCCCAGAAAAATCATTACAATTTCCTCATTACAAATTACATCGTGTGGAAAATTAATTCGATTAGATTTTTCAATTTTTTGATATTTATATCCGTCCCTAATGAAAGCAAAATCTATCCCATTCACGACCTCACTTATTTTAGCCCCCAAAAAAGAGAGTGAGAGAGGAAAAAAAAGGAGTTCCCGGGAGATATCCATGGATACAATAATGGAAGAAGAAGATTCCTTTGTTTCTAATACAAATGCAACCATCTATGCCGCTTCTGATATCTCAGGCTGGACTCAGAGTTTGATCTCTGATAACAATATTCCTAATTCCTCGTCTTCTACAAGTGTACACGAACACCATCACCAGCAGATTTCGACTGCTGCCAGTAGTGGTGATGGTGATGATGATTTGATGATTGTATCATCAAGTGCATCTTGCAGCTGGTTTAATAATGAGAAGAAAATTGATGATCAGCAAGAGATTAAGATATTTAATGTTGATTTCGCGGCACTTTGCGACAAAACACAGAAATCTTACGAATTTTGTGGCAATTTAGTGAACGAAGAGACTAGCGTTAGGCTTGTCAATACCTTGAGGGCTTGTGCCGAGGCGATCCAAGAGAATAACTTAAGTCTAGCGGATGCACTAATCAGTGACATAAGGGGATTTACAGTTTCACAAATTGGAGTAGCAATGAAGAAAGAGGCGACTTATTTTGCAGAAGCTTTGGATCATAAGATTCACAGAACAAATCCGCAAGATATTGTTGAATCATCCAATTACAAGGACCAACTCTTGAGTAAGAGGTTCTACGACAGGTGCCTTTTCCTCAAATTCGCCCACGTCACTGCCAATCAATCCATTTTGGAGGCCTTTGCCGATTCCAAGAGAGTACATGTAATTGACTTCAGCTTTAATCAAGGTTCGCAATGGCCGGCATTTCTGCAGGCTCTCGCTTTGCGTCCTGGAGGTCCACCGACTTTTCGGCTCACAGGAATAGGTGGCCACTCTCGGCCTGATGACAGTACCGATGGCTTACAAGAAGTTGGTTTGAAGCTCGCCCAGGTTGCAGAGTCAGTTGGTGTAGAATTTGAATTCCACGGATTCGTGGTCCATACTTTAGATGATCTTGAGGCGCCAATGTTGAATATTAGACCTAGTAACGTGGAATCAGTGGCTGTGAACTCTGCTTACAATCTTCACAGTCTGTTTTGCATTCCAGGAGCAATTGAGAAAGTGCTGGATTTAATAAAACAGATAGAGCCGAAGATTGTGACCGTCGCCGAACGAGAAGCAAATCACAATGGGAATGTCTTTTTGAACAGGATTACGGAAGCGTGGCATTACTATTCAACAATATTTGATTTGTTCGAGAACTCAGAGTGGCATAAGCGCAGCACTATAGACTTGGAGATTGCGGGGCAGTACCTAAGGAAGGAGATCTATAATTTGGTGGCTTGCGAAGGGACCGAGCGAGTTGTGAGACACGAGACGTTTGGTCAATGGCGAGTGAGGTTTAACTCTGCAGGGTTCAACATTGTTACCCCGGGTTCAAATACGTACAGATTGGCAGACATGTTATTGGCCTCGTACACATATGGAAAGAGATATAGAGTAGAAGAGAAAGATGGGTGTCTTATGTTGAGTTGGCATAGTCGCCCACTCTTCACCACCTCTGCTTGGTGTGGCTATGTTGGCAAGTCTACTGAGTCGATCAATGGATGAGGTTGCTCTGCTGCTGTCCTGCATCATCCAATACGTAGTTTTATATGTTAAATAACTCAGAGCATACGTAATGTTACTCTTCTTCTACTGTTTACAGGTATTGTCTAAGGTGTATCACACAGTCCAAATTGATAACCATTCTAAGATGGTTCTTTTCTAAGATAGGAGTACGGTTTGCATATACTCTACCATTTTTATGGGACTACCACTCGGTTCGTTGTTGTAGTCGAGGGTAGCACCTGCATGTTCCTCCTTTTATGTTATCAGAATGTAATATAATTGTTTGTGCTGCAACGCTATTTTCTTTATTTAACAGTTGTCTTAGATCATTCAATGCCTTTTCTGTTTTTGATGGTCCGAATATTTTCTAGGCTTAAAAAACAAATAATTGTTATTCCCAAAGGAAAAACTAGGAATCTCAATATTCTGCTCCAAGAACACCACAACCAAATGATATGGCACAGCGAAAAAATAGAACTCTTTTGAAAATGATTAGATCAATGTTATTTTATTCAGATTTGCCTTTTCGATTTTGGGGATATACATTAAAAACTGCAAAGTACATTCTAAATTTGGTTCCTTCAAAATCTGTTTATTTAACCCTATCTAAATTGTGGAATTGGCGCAAGTCTAATCTACGGCATATTCGAGTTTGAGATTGTCCAGCACATGTGCTAAAAGAAAAACGAATATTTTGAAATTTAAGACAGAAGTGTGCATCACTGTTAGATATCCAAAATGAACTAAAGAAGGTTTATGTTAATGTCCTAGGGAACAAAAAGTAATTGTTTCAACAAACGCCAAGTTTCTAGAGGACTATTTGATTAATCATGTTCCCAAAAGTAAACTAGTGTTACAAGAACTAAGCAAAAGAATAACTAGGCTTGTTGCAAAAGGATTTACTCAAAAAGAAAATGTTGATTATGAGGATTTTTTTTCGTGGGTACCCATACTTAAATCCATTAGGATTCTCTTATCTACTGTTGCTCACTACAATTCTGAGATTTGATAGATGGATGTCAAGATGGACTTTCACGGAAGTCTTCATGAGTGCATCTATATGGCACAATTAGAAGGTTTTGTAGAAAGTGGCAATGAACACGTGTTATAAACTTAAGAGATCCATTTATGGATTGAAACAAGCATTTAGAGCATGTAACATTTATTTTGATAATTCAACTAAGTCTTTTGATTTTGATCGGTTTGCAAATGAATCATGCATCTACAAAAATTGGAAGGGATATAGAGTAGTATTTTTATTATGTACATAGGAAACAATGTGAGCATGTCGAGTTCTGTTAAGGAGAAGTTGTCATCGCGTTTTGATATGAAAGACTTGAGAGAAGCAGCTCATATTCTTTAGCTGTGCATATTCTAATACTTGGCTAGTAGAAACTTTCTCGATTATACTCTTCTTCTGTTATTCTTCGTGGAATCACTTGTCACATTTGGCTGAATCCCTCAACCACGCAAGGACAATGATCTACGAAGGTCTCCAAGCCTAGGGATGCCCCCTCACATTTAGCAGTGGTAGTAGAGAAGAAGCACTAGAGACTTCTTACACGAAAATCTATAGTTAACAAACGTAAAGAAGAACATTAATCTGCTTCCCTCATTCATTGGCTTGAAACTAAGTTTAACAGACATTTTCAGAGTCATTATAAGGCTAATTGAGAATCGAAAAGAGAGCAAAAAACTAAAATTCTTGATACATTTAAAACACGAGTAAGCTAACTTAAAGAAACATACACAGATAGACTATAAATTGGGAATAAAACCAGATAAACTTAAACCTCCTACCTTCTACAACAGTTTCACAAAATATGAATGCAATATTGTAGTAATAACAACTTGCAGGATTTCCAAAGACTCTGTTCTACTTATCAATTATCTTTTGAGATGCATTGATCAGATTATTGCTGAAATTCCAAAGATTTTGAGCTAACACTTTGTCTCGTGCAAGCTTGTTTGGCTTATACTCGTTGCAATCAGAAAAGTACTTTCCAGTCACTCCCTTCAAACTTGGGTGGAGGGCGACGTAGCAAGTTGTAGCTGCCCCCTGGAAAATAAATCAGTTTTGTAATAAATCAGCATTTTTTTCAGCTTTCAAATGTAATGAGAAACTGTCAACCTATGTTCAATCTATGTTGCTCGGGCTCTTTAAAATTAATCTTGTGTGGTTTGTGTAGGATCCTCCAAAGGCTATATATTTTTGGAGGGTCCGAGCAATATATTTGTTACCTGAGGGACATTCTTCCACAGTAAACAAGTGAAAACCCTTAAGATTCCTGCCAATTACAAGAAAAATATCCCAATTAAAGCTCAGTAACTCCTCAAGTTAATTTTTTACAAGGGTTATATAGAACGCACTCATCAGAAAGGCTGAATGTCTCATGAGATTCGTCATTATCAAACCTGGATGAACTGAATTAACAGTGATATTTGCTCCCTCTTCCTGCATTTCAGGACAACAGAACATTAGCTTAAAATACTCATCCAGGGGCTGGACAGCTATTAATAATTAATATGCTGACTTAGCCAATTACCTGCAAACGGCGGGATAGCTCATTGGCATGTAGTAGGTTGGCTAATTTTGATTGTCCATAGGCCACTTTGTCTTGATAACTGATCAATGAAATGAATAATCACAATGTAGATATTGATTCCACTACATACTACCGCAATAGAACTTTGTGAAGGTTACCTGTTTTTGTCGTTGATATTGTGGAATCGTATTCCTTCGTGAGGGCAAACTAGGTGAGCTACTGATGACAAATTCACAATTCTACCTTCAATATCAGTAGATTTTGCTGTTTCCTTCATTTTGTCGAGAAGAAGGTTAGTCAAGTAGAAATGACCTGAAAATTTCCCCCCGAAAAAAGAGGAATCAAATCAGCTACATCCATGAGAGAAATGATCTTTCCAAAATCTTAATATTAGAACGACGCGTTATACCAAGATGATTTGTAGCAAATTGCATCTCTATTCCATCCTCAGATAGCTGAAATGGACAGAACATGACACCTGCATTGTTTCTGTTTTCACAAAGTTTGTTTAATGAAAACATAGTACACGACTCGTATAGACTCTTACTCCAGATCTTGAATATTTCGTAAATAGTAGCAGTAACAGATGCATGATTCAACAATATATCAATGAATGAAGATCGAGTCAATTACATTAAGATGTTGAGAGGAAGGTTAAGTGCTAAGAAGTTATCTGCAAATGCCTTGACCGATTTCAATGAGCTGAGGTCGAGTTTCAGAATATCAATGCGTGCAGTTCTGTTTTCGTCCAAAATTCGCCGTTTTGCTTCATTCGCAGCCTCCATATTTCTTGCAGCAATAATGACATGGGCTTTCCTCAAAGCTAAAACTCTTGCAGTCTCCAAACCAATGCCGCTTGCACCTCCTGTGGACAAATACCGTAAAAAATATAAATTACTTCAGACTTCCTTGAACCACCACACAATCTATAATCACCAACGACAAATTCAGAATTTAGACGTAGTTTGTGAGTTTTGAAATATATATCTACAAATTACACTTGGTAGATCGGTCGGTAAAGTCCAATTATCAACCGCTTGTGGGTTTTTTTTTGGCGATAATGACCATTACATTTAGTAATGAGCTCGTGAGGTTGATATTTCTAGAAATGTTTAAAAAAGAATATTTTAATTTGACAACTTTTTACTTTTAAGATCTCAAATGACATGCGGGATTTCACTGTTGTTGTAAAAGTTTATAAAATCAAATTAGTTAAGATAAATAAATTAGAACGAAGAAATTACGGCACACTGAAACCTGTAATAACAACAGTGAGAGCAGCTGCATCAATGCCATCAGTAACTTCCTCAGCAGTAGAAGCTGATCCAAATCCACTTGCTCCTCTTGTCCCTAAGATCAATCTCAACATCTTTTTTTTTTAACAAGAAAAAAAATAAAGATTCTAAGTATTTAATTTGTGATGTGAAGTGATCAGAAAGCAGAACCTATATATATATATATATAAATAGAGGATGACGTGGAAAATAATAGAAAATAATTAAATAAAAAAATAGAAGTGGCAAAATGGAAAATGACGTGGCAGTAAGTTATGTTGAGATAGAGAGAATACAAAAAATTGGGAAAGTAAGATATTGGGAGATTGTTGGTAGTTAATTTGTTAGACAAAACGACATAAACACGCATTCAATGTTTCAATTGGATACTTCCCTTTGATTTACTCTTTACTAACTTTTCAACTGTATTTCTATAATTAGGTTTAAACAAAAAGAGTAATTAGTGACAGAGTAATTATAGTAGTTGAGTTAGTCGAAGTCTCACATCGATAAAACATACAAGTGATGTTGGCATATAAGTAAATATATCTTATCTATTAGTGATGCATTTTTAAAGCTGTCAGACCTAGATCGAAAGCGGACAATATCACTAACAGATTAGGTAGCTACATTATCACTTCATAATATACAACAACATACCCAGAGAGGTTGTTTCCTCGGAACCCCCGTCTCAAAAATCCATAAGCAGAATAAATTATATATGAAAAAAGGGAAAGAAAAGAAAGAGCGACTGCCAAGGAAAAACACATGATAGTATGTAGATACGCTAAAATTAATATACCAAAACCAGAAAGTGGCAACACAAGATATATAGGCAACGTACATACGTTAAAAGTAAACAAATATAGGACTAATCATGACGACATACGATGTAAAGACCTCACTACTCCTATTAACCTACTATTACAAAGTCGTATATCGATCAACCCCGACTAACCTATTAGCCCTCCGCTCTAATGCGCAACCTCCACCCTTTTTTTTATCTAAGATCATGTTCTCGGTGAGATGAAATTTCATCATATCTTATCTGATCACTTCCCCCAATATTTCGTCATATATTTTTTTTTATTTTCTCATCTCCAACCTCTAATGATATTTTTTTGGGTACCGTCAATGAATATTAAGCCAACCTCGACCAAAAAAATCTATAGTGACAACATATTATATTAAAGTAAAAGTACTCCAACGAATTCATTATGTATATTTAATTTATTCAAAATTTTAAGTTTTTTAGTATATAATCGTTAAAATATTAAATCATAACTTCAGACATAATATTTCTTGATATTTAAATGTGTGTGCATGTGTGTATTTATTCTTGTATCGAAAATTATGACTTTAAACGAATTTGTAGTCATAAAGTTACATTTGAAACTTTATGTTAGGGGTGTCGATTGATCAATTCGATTTGATTTTGTGTATTATCGATTTGATTTATCAACTTGAAAACACGTTAAATCAATAATTAAGTCTACAATATGCGTTCTTGATTTTCGATTGATTAAATTTTGGTTTGTGATAGTTTAAATTTTGATTAAATCGATAAGAAAATGCTCTTCTAATTTTAATTTTTGATTTTGCTTTCCCTTGTTTTTGTTTATTCATATATACACTATCTTCATGCATAAAAATATACAAGAATAACAAATAAAAGCAAATTCAAACTCACCAAGCTAACGACTTCACAATCAGCAACACCAAGACAACAACTATAAAATGTAAATAAAGAAAAAGATTTATATTCAAAATTTGAAGCCACTATGATATACTTGGTAATACAAAGATAATTTACTATAATTATATTAGATTATCGGCTTAACCAATAATTAAAGCTTTAAAATCAAAAATCAAAAATCAATTGCTCAATAAAAAAAATCACAAAATTGTTTAACCACCGGTCAATCCAATAACTTAAACGTAACATTTCTTTTTCAATCCATTTATTTGTTAAACTGATTTTTATGCGCCCCTACTTTTTGTACATACATTTAAGGATCGTTTGGTACAAAAATAAATAATGCAGGGATTAGGGATACATGTTCCAAATATTGAACCTCACCCTCTATTATGGTAAAGTGACCTTCTCATCCTTTAACTTTTAAAAAAGTAAGAATTTAGGCATGCATAATTATTGAAGCTACTTTTAAAGCGTTTACCTCTAAATAATAGATTTTATCAATTATATATGCATATCTACTTTGAGCAACAAAAAAAAAAATTATATGTTTCTCATAATCTACGTCTAAAGTTCAATTTTATCATTAAATCGATAAATCAAATCAATACATAGCCAGATTTTTTGTCTAATATCAAATCAAATTAAACCGAACCATGCATTTGTTGGTTTAGCAAGTCTTGGTAATAATAAATACGTACTCCATTTTACACATTTCATTCAAAAATGACATACTTTTCTCAGAAATAAAGTAACATATAAAGTAATTTATTGAGAGGAATATACAAGCTGTATTTGAGTTCGAATCATATATATTCTTCAATTAAAAAAAAAAAAATTGAACAGTACTAAAGCACAAAACTTTTTATAAACTTGTTGAAGTAATAATGGTGTAATAAGTACTTTGGTGCTGGAATTGTAAATATTGGCTGGACTTTGCACTCAAAAGTAGAAAGGTGTAGCACATACACTTGTTGATGTCATAATGGACGAAAAAAAAAATTATTTTACAAATTGAGTATAAGAAAAATTTCACTTAGGTCATCTTTAATAATTATAACAACTAAGCTATTTTATTTACAATATAGTATTATAGGTGTTACTATTTATTAATCAAAATTTTAAATGTACATTTGACTTCAAATAAAGATTTGATTGTATGAATTCAATACGAATTACTATCATTTGATGTACATATTTTTGAATATAATCGTACAAGAAAACAATCTTGTTGAACACAAAGCTTCTGTGGAATAGAATAATATTTAGTATGATATTAGTTGAACTAAATAGAAATATTAATAAGCAAACTAAAGAATAAACAGTTAAGTAGTAACAATAAAATTAGCTTATTAAAAACATTGACCTAATGTTTTGATAGATCACAGGCTTACAGTAAAACATACACCAAAAAGGATGATGATTTAAATAAGCCATCAATTTGGAATACTTCTCTTGTTTGTTTGTTTTTTCATATTGTATTCTATATTTATGTTTATTAACTGAAGTATTGGTAGCTCGACGTATAAGATAAAACCGTCACATTAAGTTTTACAAGCTACCTTATGAGATCAATAAGCTTGGCTTCAGCTACTTCCTTCTTGTGCGTCTTGATTGCTTTAAGAAAGTTAGCTGCAATTCATTTTCTAATTCTAATGGAATACTACTCATATCTGAAAAATTCAATGTTTGAAACTATAAATAGTGTGACCTTAACAACTTAATAGCTTAAGCTAATTCATAAAGATTGTGTCATATGCTGATCTGAAGTTTAAATCCAGATTTTGCTTAACACTCAAACCTTAAACCTTAAATAAGAGTTCTTTTTGATAATTTCTTATCAGATAAAACCGTTTGAAACCGTCACATTAAGTTTTACAAGCTACCTTATGAGATCAATAAGCTTGGCTTCAGCTACTTCCTTCTTGTGCGTCTTGATTGCTTTAAGAAAGTTAGCTGCAATTCATTTTCTAATTCTAATGGAATACTACTCATATCTGAAAAATTCAATGTTTGAAACTATAAATAGTGTGACCTTAACAACTTAATAGCTTAAGCTAATTCATAAAGATTGTGTCATATGCTGATCTGAAGTTTAAATCCAGATTTTGCTTATTAACACTCAAACCTTAAACCTTAAATAAGAGTTCTTTTTGATAATTTCTTATCAGAAACTCTATAAAAGAAAAAAAATCTAAAAGACACTCATAGCATCCATATAATTAGAGAAATAACATTCTCGCATCCATTATAAATATTGGATACATCAAGTAAATGAGACGTAAATGAAAGCAAATGAAAATGATTTAAAAAGTCATTCTTTACCGTTGAGAGTGCACGGGCAGAGCATCTGGTAGCGGATAACAAGAAACTGAACTTGATGTAGTAGTCGCAGGTAGATCATCAGAACAAAGTTCCCAAGCGATATTATTATTGTGTTTAATTTTTAGAGTGGAGAAAATATTCTGAAAGGGATAGGTGTCTTCCAAGAACAAAACATCCCTGGATAAGTACAATTTATTTTTGACTGGATCATAACATTGGTGGCAATAATACTTATTAGAAAAGCCTAAATATACACAAGGACTAGATTTTGGCTCTAACTTATTTTTGTTATATGGTTTAAGCCACAGATAACATAAACAACCAAACACTCTAAGGGATTCATACTTTGGAGCATCTTGAAATAGAAGTTCATAGGGACATTTATTTTGTAAATTTGGAGTGGCTAGACGGTTGATAAGGTAGACTGCTTGGTGACAGGCAAAACTCCAAAAAGTTGGGGGCAATGAGGCTTGATGCAGCAAGGTTTTGGCGGTCTCAATAACATGCCTATGTCTACGTTCAACCAGTGCCACTCTTTGGGGCGTGTATGGAGGTGTCACTAAGTGTTCAATACCGTGACTTTGAAGATAGGAGGATAAACCTTGAAACTCACCACCACCATCAGTGCAGAGAGACAAAATTTTGGTTTGAAACCGACGTTCAAGTAAGGGATGTAAAGCTTTAAAGACATCAAGAACTTCTTTTTTTGATTTTATAGTGAACAACCACATGTATTTTGAAAATTGGTCAACAAATAAGGCATAATATTTTTTGTTATCAATGGACAAAACAGGAGAAGGCCCCCATAAATCACTATAAATAATTTGCAATGGCCGTTGACTTTGTAATGAATTTTCAGAGAAAGGCAACCTGTGCATTTTATTAGAATAGCACGAATTACAAATTGGAGCAGTTTTAGAACGTGAAACTGGAAGAGAAAACTGATGTAAAATCGTGTTTAAAATACGGTGATTAGGATGGCCTAAACGCCGATGCCACAGGTGAAGAGGAATAGCAACATTGCATTGAGGAGAATGATGTGCACTGCCCGACGGCCACTCATATAGCCCATCTTTATTCTGCCCGCGAAACAGAGGCGCCCCCGTAGTCAGATCCTTCACAAAATAAGAAAAAGGAAAAAATTCAATGGACGTATGGTTATCACGACAAAATTTTGAAACAGATAGAAGATTATGATTTATAGCATGAGAACATAAGGTATTGAGAAGCTTAAATTGCTGATTCGATGCACTTATGTTAGTGTTACCGGTATGAGATATTGGAATGGTGTTACCATCACCCATTGCTATCTCCTCTGGACCATGGTAGGCTTGCACATCAGTAAGATCTTGCGTAGTTGAGGCCATATGATGGGTGGCACCAGTATCAATAATCCAAGGAGCCTGTTGAGTTGGATTGCGAGCAGCATAGTTTGCCCGGGCCTGTAGGTGATTGTGTGATTGTGATCTGCAGACTTTAGCAGAATGACCAGGACGATCACATAACTGGCACTTCAAAGTGTTGTCATAACGCGACTGTTGGTTGTTTTTTCCAGTGCGCCATGTTTGGGCACGACCAGACTGGTTGGTGTTGGGGGAATTTGCACTTTGGCGCTTATTAGAGTTGTTCCCTTGACGAGGATGCAAGTTCGTTTGCTGTGCAATGGCAGCAGTAATTGGAGTGGACAGAGGCTTTTTTGCTTCTTCATGCTTTATGAAAAGTTCATGGTCAAGCAATTTTTCATAGAGTTCTGGATAAGAGATAGTAGAATCTCGTGCACGAATCGCAGCAGATATTTCACGAAATTCAGGCCCAAGTCCAGAGAGGATTTTGACAATCAGTTCCTCATTAGACACAGGAGCTCCAGCAGTGGCAAGTTCATCACAGAGAGATCGAACTTGGTGTAGATAATCAGCGACAGAGAGAGTTTCTTTTGAGAGACGAGCCAGACGATCGCGCAAACTAAAGATTCTTGTTTGCGATTTGTTGGCATAGGCAGTGTGCAAAGCATCCCAAGCAGCCTTGGAAGAGGATGCAGCAGCAACTGTAGCAGCAAGCGTAGGATCAACTGAAGCCAAGATAGCATTTTGAATGAGCTGATCTTGGCGATACCATGAAGCAAATTCAGGATTGGCGACGTCCTGATTGTTTTGAGTCACTGTATGAGCAGGGGCAGGGCGAGAACCGTCGAGATGGCCAAAAAGGTTGTGTCCACGCATAAGCATAGACACTTGTGCTTTCCAGAGAGAAAAATTATGGCTGCCAGTTAATTTGATTGGCAACTGGGTGACAGGATTAAATTGAACAATGAGTGTAGTGGAATCAGAATTGGTAACAGTGATGTTTGTGGCCATTTTGATGGGAAGGGTGGGAGGGCTCTGTGATAGAATTGTACTCGTGAGAGTTAATTGGCTCTTGATACCATGTAAAGTATTGGATTGCAGTAGAGAAAAATGACTGACTGATTTGTATTCATTGTAGATCAGTATATATAGATTCTATACAACTCTACTTCAAAGAGATAAACTAAGAAAAATAAGACTTATCTATAACCTAAGTACAAGGAATAAGTTACAACAGAGTCCTGAAAGAATGGAACTACTCAATGTGAAAGAATATCTGATGTTATTCATTATTAAACACTACTATTGCTTACTAATATTGTGTAGTAGTAGTAAATAATATTAGTAATATTATGCATTTAAAATTAATATTGTATGTATGAAATTAAAAATAAATTTTTTAATTAGAGATATACAGTTAAGTTTTGATTATTTTTAGCAAAATCTTTTAATTTTGTCACCGAAAATTATATAATTTCCTTTTGAAAATCTACAGACTATCTTGATATCTCTTATGGGATAGTTTGCTCGTGGAACAGGAAATGGTATACTTGAAAAAGTTTTATTAGATTTTTTAGATGCACAGTTATAATTATTTATTTAATCTATTATCAATTTTGATTAATATTTTAAAATGAAAGAATTTATGTTTATTTTAACTTGAAGACTAATGCATCGCCTGTCCGATCCACACCTTTTAAAACAATATTTGTAGGTACTATTTTCAATTTAAGAGTGGTTCTAACAGGTAAAAACTTACCCACATCTAGTGTATACTTTAATAAAGTAAAACACATATCAAGGTTAAGTAAAATGAACTCTAAATTCAAACACGTGACATTCATATATTGAATTGATGTACACATCAGGTGCATATATGTTTGACCTGTTCAAATCTTATGAATAAGTTTAAGTGTATCGCAATATCAATTTTTATTAAACGAAATTGATTAAAAAACTCCATCAAAAAAGAAGAAAAAAAATGCATATTTCTTAATACGTTCCAAAGTATAAATAAAAAACACAAAAAACATATGGCGTCGCCCGGACTCGAACCGGAGACCTTCAGTGTGTTAGACTGACGTGATAACCAACTACACCACGACACCTGATGTTGATAATAAATCATATGAAGTTTTTATCCAAAATATATATTGTAAGAATATTTTCCTTTTAATGCTATACAGCTATTGGTTGATTGAAGATCTTTTCTCTCTTCAATTGGCTAAAACCCTTTCCCCCCAATTCCAGAACCCTTCAGATATCCAGATCTCAATTTTCATACAAATTATGTCAAATCTAGATGTGTCTCTCGATGATTTGATCAAAAGGAACAAAAGTTCCACCAGTCGGAACCCTAGACCAAGAACATCCGGATCTGGATCCGGGTCCGGAATCGGACCAGGTCCAAGGCGTCGCTTCCCCAACCGTGCAGCCAACCGTCCGGGGCCATATTCTGTTAGTTTTCGGTTCTCGTTTGTTGATTGTATTTTGTTTTTGAATTTATTAGGTTTGAGTGAATTGAAATGGTTTTTCATAGGTTCACGCACCGGAGTCTACTTGGGACCATGACATGTTTGCGGAGCACGCGCCGTCGTCTGCCCGAGGGGCTGGGGTATCCGGGATTGAGACTGGTATCAAGCTACTCATTTCCAATTTGGATTATGGGGTTTCAAATGAAGATATCAAGGTGATATTTTATAACTTACCTTTTTTTACTCTTGAGGGTCTTTTGATTGTTGAGTTGCTTGCTCATGTGTGTTATATTATTATTATATCGAGTGTTACTTATTTAGTGGAATATTGATTGACTGTAGCAGGTGTATCATTTGGATTTGTTAAATGATATTGAACTTTGACTTTAACGCTAACTGTTTGTGCTCATCATTAAGAAATGGGAATGCACATTAGTAGTTTGCTAATCTCTCACATTAGTACTACCTCATTTTAGGACATGAATGAGCTATAATTGTACCTTGCGAATTATGCCCTTACCCTCAAATGAGCTTAATGATGTTAAATACTCCCTCTAGCCCATATTAACTAAATTTGTGAGGTAATGCACACCCATTGAGAAAAAAAATTTGGACATAAATTGAACACTGTTTTCCACTTTTGCCCTTTTAGTTATTCTCAAACTATTCTTGAAAATAGAAATAATTCAAAGTAAAATCATAAATATGAGCAATTAACTCTCTTGAACTTATCACTTAGAAAATGTAATGCAGAAATCTATAGTTGCCAGAAAGGGGGAAAAGAAAAAGAAATTTTGAGTTTGACTATATGATAAAAGATAGCTAGAAACTAATTTTTTCTCCAGGGTAACAACATGACAGATATATGCATCTAGCTATTGTCAAGTTAACTAAAGAGTTCAACAATGATTAAGAACGACATATGTATGCATCCCTTTGTGTCTTCTACTTCTGTGTAGTGATAGTTTTTTTGTCTTCTGGAGTTTTGTCACAGGCCCTTTCTTGCTCTTTATAGTTTTGGGTAATTGATCCACCTCATTAAGCCAGTAAATGGCATTCTCTGGCTGTAACTCCCCTTCCTAGATTAAAGAACTGAAGAATGAAAAGCTTGAAATCTAATGCATTGTGGTGCTTTTATAGGAGCTTTTCTCAGAAGCTGGTGATATAAAGCGTTACTCAATTCATTATGACAAGAGTGGAAGATCAAAGGTACTCACAAATTTATTGTGTGTGATTTGGCAGGATTTTAAGTTGCTTCATGAGTTCCCATAAACCCCTGTAGTAATAAATGCTTGTCCTTTTTAGGGAACTGCAGAAGTGATCTATTCACGTCGAAGGGATGCAGAGGCAGCTTTCAAGAGATACAACAATGTTCAGCTAGATGGGAAGCCCATGAAAATAGAGTTTGTTGGAACAAATGTTGCTCCTCCATCTCTTCCTCCAATTAGAAATCGTTTATATGGAAATCCAAATCCTGCTCCAAGAAGGTATTTTTTTCTGTTTTTGATCTCTATTTTCCACTTTCATCCAAAATATTTGTGGGATTTATCAGACTACTCTACGCACTGTGGGCCATTATATCCAGCATTTTTCCTTTTATCAAATAATTTAATCTACTACGTGTTTAAAGTGGAAGATAATTCGTCAAATGAAAATGAATTGCTGAAGTTAAATGAGGGATGTGAATCTATCTGTTGTGATTGCAGCTTCTTGTACTGAATGGTAAGATGAATGGATCATTTGTGTGAATTAACACCTTATACGGTTGCTATTTAATGTCAGGTGTTAATTTTCTCTCCTCTTTTTTTTTTTTTGAGATTGTAACATACTCCCTCTATATCATATTAATTGAATTTGAGGCGTTTTTCATTGTTCAAAATAATTGAATTGTTCAAGGTTCAGTATAGATGTCTGAAATTTTTTCCATATTCGCCCCTTCATTTATTGAAGTTTTATATTTTCTGGAAGATAAATTACACTACTTATAAAATTATATTTATGATCCACAAAGGGCAATATTGGAAAGTATGTTTCAAATTATCTCCTTCGATTTTTTTCTTAATATGTGTGCATTGTTTCATAACTTCAGTTAATATGGAATAGAGGGAATATTTTGTGTATTTATCAGTTGCACAAAGCCTGTGCAACAAACATGATTACAGTGTAAAAACAAAGAAGCAGCCAGCCGCTATTCATCTCACCAGACTTCTAGGACATCAAAAATGCGATATTACGTAGGTGTTTGTATTGGATTACTTTTAGCAGTTTTTTGCTTAAAAGCATTTTTTTAGTTTTGGAAGTGTTTGTTGTAACACTAAAAGTGCTTTTAAGTGGGATTTCTCAACTTATGGCTTTTGACTTTTAACTTATTTGTTACTTTAGAAAAGCCAGTCCAAACACCCCTTATGCCCTCTAGGGATTCCTGCTTACTCAAAAAGCGAAATAAAAATAAACATTTTCGTCTTGATTGCATGGTTTTAGGAATGAGACCATTCGGTAGAAGCTAGAGGTGGCCCCGGTGGCTGATAAGATGAGAGAAGCGAGACTGCAATGGTTTAGACATGTGCAGAGACGGAATACCGATGCTCTTGTTAGGAGGTGCGAGAGGTTGGTTCTGGGAGTTACACAGAGGGGTAGAGGTAGACTGAAGAAGTATTGGGGGGGAGGTGATCAAACAAGATATGGCGAAACTCGATCTCATCGAGGACATGACCTTAGATAGAAAGGAGCGGGGGTCGCGAATTAGAGTAGTAGGCTAATTGGTTGGTAGGGTTACGTGGAGGTATAGTAAGGTAGCAGGAGTAGGGGTGTTTTAAGTGTGTTAATTCTATCGTATTTACATATTGACATGTGTTGTTTGTTATATCTAGTTTATTTTGCTTATGGGTTTTTGAGATAAGTGGATTCCGTAGCAAGAGCTAGCCGAATATATCCTCTATCTATCTTTCTTGCGAAGGTCCTCAACGCATCAGCTACATAATATCTGTAAAAATCTTGCCACTGGCGAACCATAATCTCTGGTGCTATCGACCTTTCGGAAAGGCTGACTTGAACACAAAGCCAATCTTCGAGAGGTTAGTGGATAGCTGTAACTATCACAAGACCACGAACAACGAACTAAACTGCTAACTACCTTTTCTAGTCTACTTGAAACTTCGCTAAATCGATGGCACTTCGCCTCCAAGACCGCCAAAAAAGAAGGGTTCCCAGGAAACAACCTCTCTATTTCTATGAGGTAGTGGTAATAAGGTCTGTGTACATTCTATCCTCCCAAACCCCACTTGTGAGGATTCCACTGGGTATGTTGTTGTTGTTGTCTTGATTGCATGGTTAGAGCTCTATGAATTTTGAAAGTTTCTTGAGTTCCTTTCTTTCCAAGTTGTCCCCCCAGATACTAGCTGGGTACAATTTTGCATCTCCTTCTGGCTTGACTGTCTTCCATCACTGCCCCAACATTCTAAGATTTAGTAATTTTCCGTGGCAGAATCCAAACCCCTTAAATTAATGAACGTCCTCCATACGAGAACAGAAACCTTCATAGTGCAAACAAAATGGTGGATTGTCTGTGCTTCCTTCCCATATAGGTGACATCTAGAACATAGTTAAATTCCCTTTGCATTAAATTGTCCTAAGTTAAAATTGCTTCTTTTGTAACTAGCCATATAAAACAAGCTACTTTATTGCTTCCGGGGCCAACAACTAAGCCGATTCTTTGCTTGATTTAAAACCTAGAATGTTGTTTTAATAGTGAATATTCCATTATTATACCCCGGCCACCATAACCTATTTTCAGAACTATTTTCCCTTTTGAATTATTCTTGAGTTCTGTAAAATATCACCAATCTGTCTATTATGCAGTGATTCTACAATCTTCTGAAGGTAAGATGTAGGAGTGGTAAAATCAAAGCCAAACCCACCCAACCCGCTTACGTTTGGGCAGGTTAATAACCCACATATTTATTAGCTCAACCTATTTCAACCCATTAAAAATTTGGTTTGATATGCAACCAAAATTGACTCAAAAGAAATCTTGTCAAAATATTTTTAAATAACTTTTTTTAAAAAAATTTGACATGTTATATATAGACGTACTAATTAAAAAATATAATTTTATTAGGTACGAAATATTGCAAAAGTACAAATACAATAAGTAAAACTTAGTGAAAAATGAATTGAGTTGGATCTTGACCAGTTTTATAACCCATTACCCAATCCGTTTAGACCCAAGTAGATTCGAGTTGGGTTGGGTCTTGACCCGTTAGTTGTCTTGATCCATTATAACCCGCTCAAATTTGGCCTAATCTGCCCAATTGGCACCCCTAGTAAGATGCTAGCTTTGGTTGGACCAAACTTCTCCTATAATTGCCTTTTGTTGGTCGCTTAGATAGAACATATCTATAACTAACAAAACTATGAGTCGACCACCATTGATGAAAGCTTTAATCTCCTTTTATGGAGAAGAGCTTGAAGGTTGAAACAAAGATGTGATTTCTGAAATGAACAAGCTGATCATTCATTGAAAGAAGAAGAGTATATATACAAAGATCACCTACTTGAGTCACACAATTAATGTGACATCCAAATGACAACTCAACTAAATCTAACTAATTGTAACAAACTATAACTAACTTCTAATCAAATATGCTGACTCAGCACTACACATTGAATACACAATAGATAATTCAGCTCAATACGCCCCCCTCAAGGTGGGAGTGAGGGGATCACTGCCAGCTTGTGAGCAAAGATGTATGTTTGGTACCAGTCAGTGCTTTTGTGAAGATTTCAGCCAGTTGTTGTCCAGTTCCAATGTGATGAAGAGATATTAGCCCCTCATTGAGTTTTGTCCTGACAAAATGACAATCCACTTCGATGTGTTTGGTTCTCTCATGAAAAGCTGGATTTTTGGCAATGTGCAAGGCTGATTGACTATCACAGTAAACAGTAATTGGAGTAGGAAAGGGGATGTCAAACTCAGTAAACAGTCTACTCAACCACACCAATTCACCTACCACCTTTCTTAAAGCTCTATATTTTGCCTCAACTGATGAGAGGGAAATGGTCTCTTGTTTCTTAGATTTCCAGCTTATAGGACTATCTCCAACTAGTAGAATATAACCTTATACAGATCTTCTTGAGTCAGGGCATGCAGCCCAATCAGAATCACAATAGGCCTTGACATTGTAATCAGATTTGTTAAACAGGAAAATGCCTAGTGTTAGGGTCCTCCAAGTACCTGAGCATGTGTATAGCAGCCTGCATATGGGGTTGCCTGGGTTCATTCATGACTTGACTGAGGTGTTGGACTCCATATGCAATGTTCAGTCTGGGGTTTGTCAAGAAGTTGAGTTTCCCAACAAGTTTCCTATAATATGCCGGATCAGACAAGAAGTCACCTTCCTTAGCCTTTAGTTTGATGTTGGGATCAAGAGGAGAACTGAGGGTACTAAAATGGTGGCAATCAAACTCCTTTAGTAGATCAAGAAGAAACTTCCTTTGTGATATTACTACCCCATCATCCTTGTACAGTATCTCCAATCCCAGGAAATAGTGTAATTTCCCCAAATCTTTGATTCTAAAACTATCATGAAGTGTTTCAATGCAGTCATTTCATGTATGTTTGTTCCTGTGATCAGTACATCATCTACATATATGGCCATAAAGATTGAGGATGTGTCTGTCTTTTTGTAGAATAGAGAATAGTTATATAGTGAATGCACATAGCCTCTAGAGTTGATTTTATTTTATTTTAGAGAATTGTCACAAGTCTCCGGTTGTTATAATTTTATTTTATTTTTTTGAGAAAAAAGAGTCCCACATCTTGAGCCCTAGCATTATCTAGAACTCTTATAAGTAGTTCACTTGTAAATGGTTAGTAAGGTGGTATTTCAGTACACTTCTCATTGTAGGTGATTCATTGTGTTAAAGAAGTTAGAAAATCTCATCTATTTCTACATTCTGCTTTGCATTCATCTTCTAAAGTTGGTTGTTTCAGGTTTTTACTGTTTAACTGGAAATTTTTGTTGCTTTTGATTTCTCTAATGAAATGTTTCGCACTAAAATAAAACGCGTTTTCTGAAGAAAGAGGGAAGTTAAAAATGTCTTGCGCTCATATTGTTTTTATGTAATTTGGTGTATTGATTGCTCAAAAGTGAAATGCAAGATATTTATTGGCACTAGATGAGTTTAATGGGCAGCAACGTGATCAATAAGGTTCCTTATAACCGACCTCAACTTGTTCGGCACTAAAGTGTGGTTGTTGGTATTAATATGCAAAGAAAATAAGATATGGCAAAAGCAGTTTTCTCATCTAGGTGTTTAGTATTAGATGATGGTATTTTCAGTGTAGCTTGTTTTAGTTTTGATAAGGATATTACTTTTGATCATTTTTCTTCAGTTTCAGCTATTCTCTTGTGTGGATATTGTGTCCTCGTCATGAATACCATTTGTAACTTTATCTTGAAATAATTTGACAGTCAACAAAGAGGTGGTGGATTTAGACGTCCTCGAGGTGGTGGTAGAGGAAGCATGAGAAAGGATGGTGGAAGGGGCAGAGGCCGAGGTGAGAACATCTCTGCAGAAGATCTTGATGCTGAACTAGAAAAGTATCATGCAGAAGCCATGCAGACAAACTAACATTCAAACATGCTTGATGAGGTACTTGTGTAGTGGCATGTGCAAGCATCCACAGGATTGAAGGTTAAATCTTTTCATGAATTGGTACAAACGATTCTTGGAGAAGTCTGATACAGATTCTGGGGAAAAATACTGAAAGGTGCAGAGCCTATGTACTGCTGGAAAATCTGAAAACTTATATGTTAAGTATGCTTGGTGTTATTGCCATATTTTCCTCAGCTTTAAGCTTTTGATGGTGTAGAACTCTTGCGTTGTACCCGCTCTGTACTTTCTTGCTAGTAGCTTTGCCTTGCCTTGTGTTTGTCTTTATGTAAAACAAATTGTGGAGAAATTCTCAACTTTCAGAAACAGAATGCTGGAATAGTTATGGCATTATCTTTGGTGCTTGGTGTTGGTTTATCTTTTGATTATATCCCAGAGCCGGGGTGACAACTGGGCAAGTCATAATGAGTCAAGATTAAAGCTAACGCAAATTCATTTATGTCAAAATCGGTTCAATGGGTCAGGTTAAGACTCAATCCAACTCGGCTTTTATCAATTTTTACTTATTCTTTTATAATATTCTAGTACGTTATAAAATTATTTTTATCCTTTGTTACATCTATATATAACATGTCAAATTAAAAATGTTATGACAAGATCTTTTTTGAGTCAATTTGAATGCCCCAACGATCTAAGAGAAGATATTTCAGGTGTCTTGTGATATTTGCAGCTGGTGGAGAAGAAGGTCCTAGTCATCTCATCTGCTGCCATCTACCAGTGTTGAAGCTTGTATCTGCAGAAACTAAAATAGTAAATGATCAAAGTCTGAAATGCGTAGTAAATAGTAACATCCTACCTGTGAGACTCTGAGAGTAGAAGAAATGGAACAGTTTGAGAGAAAATTAATGGATTTAAAATATATTGTCAATTACAAAGCCTTAAATTACGGAATGAATATCTTCTCTTTTAATTGCTGTATTATTTGTCATTTTATATATTTTTAATTTAATAATAGGCATGATTAGAATTCTCTTAGGAAAACAATCTCTTTATCTCTATAAAATAGTGGTAAACTCTGCGTATATTTTATCCTTTTCCTACCCAACTTGTGAGATTTCACTGGGTATGTTATAGTTATTGCTGCTAGGCATGATTAGAATTCTAGTGCTAGGTACTAAAATTTGTAAAGACCTATTATGTTAGAAATCTTTGATGCGTCATTAAATAATGTATTATTACTTTATTTAGTTTGCATGTACGATCACTACTCCCTCTGCTTCAAAATAAATGAATTGTTGGGAGGTTTTTGAATTTTCAAAATAATTAAATTGTTTACTTTTCAAGGGATATGTTAGAAGTTTTTTCCAATTTTGCCTTTCATTTTTTTGAATTTTGTATTAGAAATAAACAATGCATTAAATGAGTGTTTGGAGTTTTAAGAGTAAAAATGAAAAAAAAACATAATTAAACAGCCTCTCTACTTCTATGAGATAGTGGTAAAATCTGTGTACATTCTACCCTCCCTAGACTCCACTTGTGGGATTCCACTGGGTATGTTGTTGTTTTTTAATATGTGTGATATAGTCTAACAATACTTTCATTTAGAAATAGAGAGAGTAGTAAGTACAATGATTATTATTTTTCTAATGATGAAATATTTGAATGACAAGCATATATTAAGCCTCGTAAAATGGAATTATCATAATTCACATAAGAAAATTAAGTAGAGCTGATCCCAAAGATTGTTTTTTTTCCTTCAATTTTTTACTCAATGTTCGAAGCTCTTATAGAAGTCCCTACCAAAGTCAGATTGCCACTGTGTAATTTATTTGGAGGTAACATTTTTAATAGAATTTTCTTCATGTCAAAAGTTTGAATCTGACACATCTGGTTAAAGATGAAATAATCCTATCACTATCACCCTAATATAACCCACATAGATGATTCCAAAGATTGTTATCACTAGGTAGTAAATACTATTTTCGTTCAGTTTTATTCATTTATTTCCAATTTTACATGCTGTTTAAAAATTATACTTAATTGATATGAATATTTTATTGTAATATTTATAATAATTTAATTTAACATCCAAAATATATAAAAAATAATTTTTTTAAACAAGTTAATAAAATATTTTTGAAAACTAATGGAAGGACGACCAATTTTATCTCAAAACATTTCATTGGACCGAATATGGGCGCCTACTATTGAAGCCGGCTGGCGACGGTTGAATATTAGATGCCGTGCATTTCATGTTTCTTTTTCCACAAAGTATGGACTATTTTCAATACTAGTGTAAATCAATTAATAATACTAATTTTGATATACTTTTGCATTTAAAATAAATGATATTTTTAATTTCATTTTAATAAATTAAGATGTATTTTTAATAAATATCAAATTAACTATTTGAAATCGAACTTTAAAATTGCAGTATCAATTCAAGTTTATTTTGATTTAATTTAAATCTAAAATTTTAAATTCAAAAATGGAAAATTTGAATTAAAGTTTTCAAGAGATTTAACGGTAGTCGACATACTAATTACGTGTTTGGAACATTCTAGAATACAAAAATAGTTGTAAGCTTTCTCTATAAAACCTTCGTCTTTGCTTCATCAATTTCTTCGTCGAAAAGCCCTAATTCTTCATCGCTTTCTTTCAACTCGTCTACCCCAAATCTAGCAGACACTAAACGGAAAAAAAATGGCCGGCAAGGGGGAAGGTCCGGCGATCGGAATCGATCTCGGAACTACATACTCATGCGTCGGCGTATGGCAACACGATCGTGTTGAAATCATTGCCAATGATCAAGGAAACAGAACGACGCCGTCCTACGTTGCTTTCACGGATTCTGAGCGTCTCATTGGAGATGCTGCCAAAAATCAGGTCGCAATGAACCCTATCAACACAGTTTTTGGTAAGATCTGCTTCTGAGTTTTTTTTTTCTTTTTGTTGGTTGTATATTTTCACTTATTTTTAGTGTGTTTGATAGATCCACGATGTTACTATCCGCCTTTTGATTTCGATCTGTTGATTTGAAGTGATTTAGTTGATGTATTGTTATGGAGGTTTTATTTGATCGTCTGAAACCCAATATTTTTGGCCTTGGTTTAGGCAAGTAGCATGTTGTTGTTGTTGTTGGTTTAGGCAAGTAGCAACTATTTATCAACAGACTCCAACTTTACCCACTAACAAGTTACTCCCTCTATTTCAATTTGTTTGTTTTTGTTTAACTTGGCATGGAGTTTAAGATGTTAATATTGAATCACATGGTCTTGAACTAAAGATTTGTAGAATGTACCTATCTAAAAGAACATGTCATATGTGGTATGTTAGAATAAACGAGTTGTTATAAAAAAATGCAAAGAAACAATTTTTTTTTTTGTAATGGGCTATAATCTGAAATGGAAAGTGAGAAGCAAATTGAACTGGAGTATTTGGGGGAAACTGTGGGTTCATATTCTGTTGTTAAATCTACCAAGCTTGTTATGATGTAACCAGGATATAGTATAAGCTTGTCATGTTAACTTGGATAGTTCAATTGAAAGATCTTTGATGAATTTTTAAGAGGAATTGTGGTAAGCGGAAAGCTGAGATTTTTTTTTGGGGCCAGTCAGGTCAATCTCCACTAAATGTATTGCATTAGAATATACTTGTCCATCCTATCTCTATTACCGTTAGACTCATGTGAGATAATGTATATTATTCCTTTTCATACCATTTTGAAATCTTGTTTATTTTTTACAATAGCAAGCTGAATCAATAACAAAGGAGTTCTATTATGGGAATGCCTTGCTTGTAAGATTCCCGATGAGCTGATAGAACTTAGTTGGTTATTCAGTGATGTGTTAAGAAGAAAAAAACTAATTTTGGGTTTGATTATAAGCATTTAATGTGTAACTGTTATGTGAAATTCCTTTGATGCTTTTATGTTTTGTTTGGAGCACAAAGTTCAGTTTGTTTACTCCGTTTCTTGAAAGCAACATTCTTTAGTTCATCTGAATTTGTTCACCATGCAGATGCTAAAAGGTTGATTGGTAGGAGATTTAGTGATGCTTCTGTGCAGAATGACATGAAGTTATGGCCATTCAAGGTCATTCCTGGTCCTGGCGATAAGCCCATGATTGTTGTCAACTACAAGGGTGAGGAGAAGCAGTTTTCAGCTGAGGAGATCTCATCTATGGTGCTCATTAAGATGAAAGAGATTGCCGAAGCTTTCCTTGGATCAACTGTCAAGAATGCTGTGGTTACTGTTCCAGCCTACTTCAACGACTCTCAACGTCAGGCCACCAAAGATGCAGGTGTTATCTCAGGTTTAAATGTGATGCGTATTATCAATGAACCTACAGCAGCTGCTATTGCTTATGGTCTTGATAAGAAGGCAACCAGTGTTGGTGAGAAGAATGTGCTCATCTTTGATCTTGGTGGTGGTACATTTGATGTCTCTCTTCTAACAATTGAGGAAGGTATCTTTGAGGTGAAAGCTACTGCTGGAGACACCCACCTTGGAGGTGAGGACTTTGACAATAGGATGGTGAATCATTTTGTTCAGGAATTCAAAAGGAAGAACAAAAAAGATATCACTGGTAATCCTAGGGCTCTCAGGAGGTTGAGAACTGCATGTGAGAGGGCAAAGAGGACACTTTCATCCACTGCTCAGACCACCATTGAAATTGACTCTTTGTATGAGGGTATTGATTTTTACTCCACCATCACGCGTGCTAGATTTGAAGAGCTTAACATGGATCTGTTCAGGAAGTGTATGGAACCAGTTGAGAAGTGTTTAAGGGATGCTAAGATGGACAAAAGCACAGTTCATGATGTCGTTTTGGTTGGTGGCTCCACTAGAATCCCAAAGGTTCAACAACTTTTGCAGGACTTTTTCAATGGAAAGGAGCTCTGCAAGAGCATCAACCCTGATGAGGCTGTTGCTTATGGTGCTGCAGTGCAAGCTGCAATTTTGAGTGGTGAGGGTAATGAGAAGGTGCAGGACCTTTTGCTGTTGGATGTTACCCCTCTGTCCCTTGGTCTGGAAACTGCTGGTGGTGTCATGACTGTGTTGATTCCCAGAAACACCACTATCCCAACCAAGAAGGAGCAGGTCTTCTCAACCTACTCTGACAACCAGCCTGGTGTCTTGATTCAAGTATATGAAGGTGAGAGAACGAGGACCAGGGACAACAACTTGCTTGGCAAATTCGAGCTTTCTGGGATCCCTCCTGCTCCCAGGGGAGTACCTCAAATTACAGTGTGCTTTGACATTGATGCCAATGGTATCTTAAATGTCTCTGCTGAGGATAAGACCACCGGACAGAAGAACAAGATTACCATCACCAATGACAAGGGTAGACTCTCAAAGGAGGAGATCGAGAAGATGGTACAGGAAGCAGAGAAGTACAAATCTGAGGATGAGGAGCACAAGAAGAAGGTTGAGGCAAAGAATGCTTTGGAGAACTACGCCTACAATATGAGGAACACAGTGAAGGATGAGAAGATTGCATCCAAACTGTCTGCTGACGACAAGACTAAGATTGAGGATGCCATTGAGCAAGCCATTCAGTGGCTCGATGGTAACCAGCTTGCTGAGGCTGACGAGTTTGAGGACAAAATGAAGGAGCTTGAGAGTCTCTGCAATCCAATCATTGCGAAAATGTACCAGGGGGCAGGTGGCGACGGTGGTGCCATGGATGATGACGGTCCTGCTCCTAGCGGCAGCAGTGCTGGTCCCAAGATTGAGGAGGTGGACTAAGTTTATGCTCTTCCTATATTGGCTTTGATTTTATATTTTATACAGACCTGGAATTTTTGTTTCAAAGATTCTTCATAGTAGTTGGTTTATAGGGGAAACTTATATGAATCTCTCTTTATTTATGCAATGTACTACAATCTTTTTGTATTTTGATTTCTCGAAATATTTTTATCTCTACGCATAAGTTACCACTTTTCATTACATCCTCGTAATATCTCCCTTAACTGGAACCACTCCTTTAAGTTTTCCTAACCTAACCAAAAACATCCATCTGTTAACTTTTCCATCTAAATTTAACGGAAGGATGTGTTGAGAAACTTGAGGGATGTTTTCAGTAAAGTGAGACATTATGAATGTAGAAATGAAACAATAAGGACAATATTAGTTAAATCGACAATCAAATTGAAAATTCTGAAATGCTGCAAAGCTTCCAAGCAAATTTGACTATGATGATATTCACAATTTGTTTATGATATTAATTTGTGTTTCTGATAATATACATTTGGACCTAGCCATGATCTGAAAGGCCAGATTATGTTGATGGCTTTTCCACCTCTTCGACTTCAGCAATCGCTAATTTCCAATACCTTGGACCTAGCAATAATTGGTTTTATTACAAATGTCATAAAATGAAAGAATATTAAAAGAACATCATCCCCATTAAGTATATCCAAGACAAAGAACAATTAGTAGGAAAATATATACTAATTTGTAGTCTCCATCAAATAACAGACTTATCGAAAACCAGGTCTTGATCGTTAGGTATCTTTATCAGGTCCACTTATACATGGCGCGGAGTTATTGGCTCTCATAATGTTGACTTGGACCTAAAACAGAAGATAGTGTGGATTCCTAACATGAATGTCCCAAGCCAATGAAAGAACTTAAGAAAGTGACAATTTGTAAAGTTTTTGGTTGATGGATTGGTGTGGTTGAGAGTTGAGAGGAAGTTTTTGAGTATCCATAAAAAAGGAGAAAAGTCGCAATAAATAAATAATGGACAAATAAGCTTAAGAGCAACACCAAGAGAAGTTGGAAGGCACAGATAGTAACACTACAATGAAGACAATATGTAATTGATTTCTCCGTAATGCAGATTTGACTTGGTAAAATTAAAACAGGAATTGGGATCAAGCACCTGCCAATCTTGACCACAACAAGTGTAACCTCGTACTTCCAATTAGGAATTTGCAATAAAGGATAAGAAATGCAACAACTATGTAAACTACTACTCCCGTATTAATTTCTAAATTATTAATTTTTTCAACATTTTTTGACATACTCATAGTCATATGAGTATTACAAAGTGAGGTTCATATTTTATAGTAATAGTGTTCGGCTATTTCGGTTGAATAATGCTTATGGGGCTTGATTCTTGAGATGGGAGTTTTCCGGAAACCACCTCTCTTATCTCTTTGAGATAATAACAAGGTCTGCATACATGGATAACTCTATCTACTAAAGCTGGCATAGATAAGAAAAAACATCTCTGTGTTTTTGCCCATGCTATCTTTTGTTGTGGTGTGAGCAAGACCATAAAAAAATCTATGATTCACCAGATGAACAAAATATCAATGACTATGCTATAATAAACCAACTGGAGAAATTTCATAGCAAACACTTTTACAATAAAAACTAGTCAAGATTACAACTGCCAACCACAACATTTAGAGTGTTTCCATAAAACCACACTATAGATAATACAAAGTCAGTGCTGAATGAAGCACCAGTCCTAACAACCACCCATGCATTTCCCCAAATATGTGTGTCTAGGTCAACATGAGGTCATTTCCAACAAGGTTAGGGCGGAGACAAACCCGAACTTCATGTTCTTCTTCTGGCCCCTCGCGAACTTTTGGCACCAATATCTCAAGCACTGTTCCCGATTCATCATAATATGCTTCAAGTTTAGCATCTTCAGGAATTCTGGTTTGAAGAGGAATTTCTCGGATGAACTCTCCTGGAAGGCAGTGTTCAGAGGATGTAACTTGAAGCTTGAAAGTCCTATTCTGTCTCTTGATGAATGGGATCCGAGATGTACTCAAACAAGACACCTTGATTATCCCATGTGTGGGCGTGTTCCGCCATGAAACTTTCACTCTTTGAAGATCTACAAATGGCAAGCTGATTACGATCAGATAACCTTCTTCATCTTCGTAGATACTTTTTGCAGCTGTAACAGGGCCATAAGCATCCCTCATCACCCCACTAAATTCATTTAACCAATTCGGTTCGTTTGGGTGAATTTCAAGGTCTGGAATCTGATATGAAGGAGGATTTACTTGCAGATAACACTCTTCTTCAGTTCCATTCGAGAAGTAATCCTTTTTCCTTTTGCCATTGACAGGTAGTAGATCCATTGCATCTCCATTGCTATTATTGGACGGCTGAGTTGACAAATTAAGTCCAGAACCATTAAGCAGCTTCTTTGAGTTGGAATGTGGAGTACTCTTTATTGGCGGAGGTGGCCTCTCAAGCTCAAATTCGGTGTTGGGGAGGTTTCTCCATGTACTGAAATCACTAGCTTCTGGTGGGATAGTGAAGTTCACATCCCTACCAGTGAGTTCCTTCCATCTTTTGCGCTCCTCTTCATCAAGAACCATGAGATTGGGAGAAGACACAACCTCAATCCCATGAACACACTGCGGATTTGATAGGCCTCTGTAATGCTTCCTTTGCATCCTATGGGATCGAATGAAACCCCTATCAGCGCTAAACGGGAACGGACGTTCCCCTTGTCGAGAATGCCCATTCATGTAACTCCGTAGCTGCATCTTACCCAATGCATTCTCAGGTCTATCCTTGAATACCCACATGTACATATTCTCCATATCATGTTGAACCATGAAAACATCAAGCAGGAGATCAGTTTTATCAAACCCGGAAATACCATTACTATCCGGATCATCTTAGCCTTAGATTTCTCATTTAAAACAGGCTTAAAGTAAAAGCTAAAGAAAAACCAAGCCCCCCAGATGCTATCTACACGTTTAGCACATTTCCTCCCTACTTTAGGCACACTAAGGAAAGTATCAGTTTCATAGATCTGTGTCCCTAGCCCGACATCAAGAATATCATTCCACGTCTGAGTAGGCGAGCTACGGTCAGCTGATAAGGGCAAATTGATGTCTGGAGGACGAGTTATGACAACTTGACGATTCATCTCAAGGTCTAAGTCATCATGTGAAGAAGAAGCACTGGAATCCATGGACAAAAGGGTTGAAGGATGATGATTCTCCATTGACAGTGTTGTAAGAAGAGTATCTACCATTTCACAAATTTCTCCCTTGAAAATAGGGACTCTCTAATTCCTAATGCTAGCTCCAATTCTTAAGTACCCAAAGGAACTTTCTTGAAAAAAAATCAATCTTTACAAAGAACACATCCATCATGCTAACCCCAACAACAACAACATTCACACCACCATCAAAACCCCTTTTATTTATTCATCACATAACTACAAACCCTCAAAACCCCAGATAAGGAAAACAGTCAAAAACACCATACAAGTAAAAAGAAAAGCTAAATGAAGACCATGTTCAATCCTAACCCAAGAATCTCATCTAACACAGGTGAGATAAACTGAGTAAATCTTGGAAAACCCATAATCTTTATTCCCCAAATTATCTTATTTTTCTTTCACCTCTAAATAACAGAACTATATATAAATATTGTGTATCTTTTTTGGTGAATGTATAAGATTACCAATCTATGAAGCCAAGGCCCAAGAAAAGGACTAAATCAGAAGGGATCTTGGAAGAGTACCTTTTGGGATAAGCTTCAACAACCAAGAACCCACAAAGACTAGGACATTCTGATGAATCAATGGCCTTTACCATCCTCATCCTTCAATATTTTTCTACACTCAAATTTACAGATACACTTAACTTACATGGGAAATGAAAATGAAGAACAAAAGAGAGAAAAGTGAAGAAGCACAAACATAGAGAAGGAAAAGAAAAACAAATACGGTGGGATGCAATTCGGGGTTTGGTGGTCACAAAATGAAGTAAACAGAAATCCCCTGTACTAGATAACACCGTGGATTCAAGAATCGTCACCGTTTGATGTGGATCAACAACAGTTGTCACCGTTACTGTAAACGGTGACGATGCTAATTTTGGACTGATTTTGGTGGGGGGTGGGGTAGATGAAAAGTGGGGGATGGTAAAGACTAAAATTAATTTGATAAGTTATTAATTGTGGGTTGGTGTTTAGTGAGTTCCTTGTACCATTTGAAGTTCTCTATGACTTCTTAGTTTCCAACAAATTTCTTATATATTATATTCTTTTATCGATCGGTTTGGTTTGATTTGGGCTCAAATATAAATATTATTTATTTATTATTATTTTATTTTTTAAAATCAATTTGATTAAATTTTAAAATTAAATTTAATATTTGAAATTTAAAATTTAAAATTTAGATGGTTGAAAACTATAAAAAAATAATATAAGTTACAATCCTTTTCCTATTACAACAACATATCCAGTGTAATCCCACAAGTGGGGTCTGGGAAGGGTAAAATATACGTAGACCTCACCGCTACCTCATAGAGATAGAAGGGTTGTTTCCGGGAAACTCTCGGCTCAAAAATCAAGCCCCATAAGCAGAAATACTAAATATATAAAAAAAAGGAAAGAATAGAAAAAGGAAGAACGACTAATAATAAAAAAAAAATAATAGTATATAAATACGAAAAAAGTAACAGCAAAAAATTAACAAAAAAATAACAAATATAAGATAGATAATGGCAATATAGGATAACCGACTACTCCTACTAACCTATTATATCACAAAACCAGACATCAACCTACCCCTACTAGGCTATTAGTGCTCTACCCTAATATGCGACCTCCACTCCTTTCTATCTAAGGTCATGTCCTCGGTGAGATGAAGTTTCGCCATATATTGTCTGATCACCTCCCCCTAGTACTTCTTCAGTCTACCTCGCTCTACCCCTTTGTGAAACCCTTAAATTCAACCTCTCGCACCTTCTAACAGGAGCATCGGTACTTCTTCTCTGAAGATTTTCAAACCATCGCAGTCTTACTTCCCTCATCTTGTCAGCCACAGGGGTCACCTCTAACTTCTCCCGAACGGTCTCATTCCTAATCTTATCATTCCTGGTATGTCTACACATCCATCTCAACATCCTCATCCCACAACTTGCATCTTCTGAACATGTGAGTTTTTGATTGGCCAGCACTGACCACCATTCTGTAAAATTTACCTTTAAGTTTAGGTGATATATTCTTATCACACAATACTCCAGAGGCAAGCCTCTATTTCGTGCATGCTGCCCCAATACAATGTGTGACATCATCGTCGATATCACCACTACTCTGGATTGACTGACCCAAGGTATTTAGAGTTTTTTCTCTTGGAAATAGATTGAGTGGCAAGGCTCACTTCAATGTTTGCTTTATCTCTCACAATACTTAATTCGCGTTCCAAGTATTTAGTTTTGGTCCTGCTTAACTTGAACCCTTTGGATTCCAAAGTGTGTATCTCCAAACCTCTAATCTATCATTAACTTTAGCCCGAGTCTCATCTATCAGGACTATGTCATTCGCAAATAGCATACACGATGCGATCCGTCTCCAATTAATATAATAAAAATATATATTTTAAAATGTTGGTCAAAGTTTATATAGTTTGTCCTCAATAAGTGAAATAATGACAAGTAAAAGTGACACGGAAGATGTATTGATTATTTGTACTTTTTTTTATCTCAATTTATGTGACATTTTTTATTTTCGAGAGTCAAACAGTTTATGTTTGATAGAGCATTTGCGTATAGAATCTTCAAATTTTTTGAAATGAAATTTATATATTTCTAAATTATGTAAAAAATATTGTAAGTCACAATAATTGATATTCAAAATATTTAAAAAAATATATGAATATTTTACAATCAAAGATAGATTAGTTTGAATTTCGAAACCCGAAAGATGCCACATAAATTAAGATGTAAGGAGTATTTATGATATGTAAGATTGATATTAAATAAACGGAAAAGAGTCTAAAATGCCCTAGAACTATTGGAAATGATACAAAAATGTCTTTCATCCACCTATTGAGCATACAATGGCCATGTCATCCCTCTTTGGGTCCAAAAATACCTTTTTCTTTAACGAAATATTAATTAAATATTTTTTAAACATTTGAGGACCTCTTATTGGTTTCAATCTAATTATTTAAAATAATAGATGACCCGCCCCAAATTTAAAATTCGCCCCATCATTAACATTCATCGTAATGCTCTTACAATTGAATATCATTTGTTCATCGTAAACAAAGATCTTGGGAATTTGATGTCTTTTAAATGACCCCTTATCCTCTCTCAATATTCTCATAAGACGCTGTAAAAAACTTACACAATGGGGTGGGTTAATGTTGCGGTGGGTTTTTAATTTGGGGCAGGTTGTCTATTATTTAAAATTAGTTTTAAATAATTAAATTGTAACCAATTAGGGGTTGTCATCCAGACCCCACTTGTGGGATTCCACTGGGTATGTTTGAAGGGGTTGCCATGTGTTTAAAAAAATATTTAATTAATATTTCCTTAAAGAAAAGAGCAATTTTTAGAACCCAAAGATGGATGACAAAGGTATTTTAGGCCCAATGGGTGGATGGAGGACACTTTTATACCGTTACCTATAGTTCGAGGGCATTTTAGATTTTTTTTTTCCATTAAATAAATAAAATTTGATTCATGAGTTGTTGAACTATCAATTATCCATCATTAATAATTTGATTACGAGGTTAATTAATAAGATTGTACTGAATCATTTCATTTTGCACATATTTTTTACTGAAGAAGAATTTACTAAAAGCAGAAATCAGATAATCATTAAATGAAAATGTAATTCACAATTTTGTACCGCTTTTAGGTATTACTAGTACCACTCCTCTGTCGTATTCACCTCATAAAATTTATGATGGAGAAATAATTATTCTTTATGATTGATCAATATATATTTCAAAAATGCTTTACATAAAATGTATGTAAGGATACTATCAGTATTATTATACTCGTAATATTACTAGTATATAGTTAGTAATAAATATTGTTTCCCCTGTCCTAATTTAGTTGCCATAATTTTTATTTTTAGAATCAAAATTATGTAGACTTTGACTAATATTTTAAGATATATTTTGTAACGTCCGGCAAAATTACCAAAATATCCCTAGAGGAGAGAAGTGTGCATAACGCAACTTCCGACGCTCGGATGGCAAATCCGAGGCTGGATTTGTGATCACCGCGAAAAATTGAGTGGGGGAGAGGTGTTGATCGATTTTTAGAGCGACTGAGTCAAAAGATAATTTTTCGTTAGAGACGCAAGACAGTGAGGGTTCACGACAGAGCCGCGTCACGAACCCATGGCGGAGGAGGACTCATGTTTTTTCAAAAAACTTCGACGGGATTGAGAAAACTCGTTCGGAATTTTTTTTGCCAAAAATGAATTGTTCGTGACCAGTCCGCGTCGCGGACTGGGTTATTCCGCGGCTGAAAAATTTCTAAACTATTTGAGGGGCATTGTAGTCCATTCGTAATATCATCTAAAACTCATACATGACCAATATAAGTCTTTTTCAAGATGAAAGGGTCTAAAACCCCATTCTAAATCCTCTTCCTAGCAAATTTCACCAAGTTAGGCTTGAGGAGAGTTGATGTCGAAGAGTCAAGAAGAGTATCTACGAGGAATTGTTGTTAGCAATCATCCCACGTATGTAAGACTAACCTAAAGCATGTGATTGTTCTCCATATGTCCCCTTTGAGTAAATTGAATCTATGATTGAAGATAATGAGTTTGATGTGAGAATCCTTAAGTATTCCACTGCGTTTTTACTTAATTCATATATTTTACATGAATTGATGATCATCACAAACTATTTTACTGCATAACTTGTATTCATAAATGATTTTGCAAAATTCTATGTCTATTGTATTAAAGAATGCAAGAATGAGCTTAATGGGAAGAGTCTAGAGCCTTAACGATGATGATGTTTGTGATGTTGTGATTGTGGTCCAAATTGATGATGATGTTGATGAGAATGATGTTCATGAGTCTTAAAAACTTGAAACTTAATTCTAAAAGAATGTTTCGAGTCCATGATGTTGATGATATGATGTTGATGTTGATGTTGATGAGATGAGTTGATGTTGATGATGATGTTGATGTTGATGTTGATGTACTATGTCCCTATGGGATCGATCCTGATGATGTTTTATGAGCATGTCGAGTTCTGGGAGGAGTATTAAGCACCGAAATGGGTGAGAGTGAGTCTCACTCGAATTCATTAACTACGTGGCCGGCGTAGGAGTAAGGATCGAACCGTAATACGGATGTTTCCTTTGTCCCAAAAGAGGATTGATTTTATTTTTTGTGGATCCACTGATGGTGATGTCCTTTACCTCGGGTAGGGTACTGGATGGATGTGAAAACGACATCGCTTCGTTGTATTATCGCCAGCTCATAGGTGATGGTTGTCGATTAGAGAAACTCCCAGCTAGGTTCCATATTGATAGCACTCTGATGTTGATGTGATGGTATGAGTGTTGATGGATGTTGATGTTTTATTATCTACTCTATATCCTTGTCCTAGACGAGCATGAGTCCGTTTGAGTTGAGTCGAGTTCCTTGAGATGAGTCTGATGTATTGATGAGGTATTGACGAGATGTTGATGGGTTAATTGTCTACTCTTTATTCTTGCTTTAGATAGACATTTGACATTCTGACGGAGTATGATGTTGAGTTGATGTTGTTCCTATACTGTTCTATTTGTACTGTTATATTTAGTCATCTTACATACTGTACATCCCACGTACTGACGCTACTCGGCGCTGCATCGTTTCATGATGCAGATACAGGAGGTAGAGGACTTCAGCAGACGTATCGTTAAGGTTCAAAGATTCTGATTTTAGTCATTGGTGAGCCCTCCTTATTATCCGGAGGAGCCTATTTCCTTTTCTTATTATGTTATTTATTGAGTTGGGAAGCCATGACCTGTCATAGTACCCTCTTAGACTGTCTAGTTGAGTTAGAGGCTTCATAGACATGAGTTGAAGTTGATGTCGGGGTCTTTCCCCTTTGAGTTGAGTTAGAAATTCTTATTTGCTTATCATAGATGTTGAGACTAAGTTATTGGCTATTGGCCCTTCCTTTTGATGTAGACTGATTTATGTCGCTCACTACTTTATTCTATTAATTCCGCTATGTTTGATGTTGAGTGACTGTCCTGAGATCGAGTGGTCCGCTTGGGGACTAGCAATAGTTTCTGGGTGCTGGCCACGCCTAGGGTACCCTCTCGGGGCGTGACATATTTTTTCATCATATTGATATAAAAAAAGTTGCAATCAATAATACCTTTCTTATAGTTTTAGAATATCTAAATTTTTATTTTAAAATATCAAATTAATTTAATCTAATTCAACTTTATAAAGTAGTCAAATTGACTTTCGAAAAGCACAACATGACAACTAAAATGAGACAGATAGAGTATTATACTCATATTATACACCACTATAAAAATTATACCACAACATTAGTGGTCTAATTAGAGTTTTGTTCTATGATGCTTATGCTTGAAGCAACCAAATAAACACTTCAAACGAGTCTAACGTTCAATGCTCGGGCACGAGCTCGCCCCAATTTGCCAAAACAATATTATTGAGTATTGACTCTCAAATTAACTTACAAAAATAATAAAAGTCCAATTAATTGAAAAACTATAAGTAACTTAAATAGCAAGTAATAATGTTGTATTATTGGAATTTTTTTAAAACCAGACAATTAAAGATTATATCCTCATTTGTCAACGATCTTCATATCTTAATTTTATATATGTCCCTTGAAAATTATTGTTATCAAGTATTTGTATTCATAGAAACAAACAAACAAACAAAAAAATTCTTCGATTCTTTACTTAAATAAATATTCGAGTTAATCTCATAGATATTGCTTAATTCCCCTATAATTACTAAATTAATTTTTTGTAAGAATAGAACAAGTCAACTTTACCTAAATACTACAAACGTCACTCAACTATTGTTTGTAATTAATTTTGTTTAAGTATATAAAAAGTTATTATGAGAAAGTAAAATCAAAATATTTTATTAGATACTTAGATAAAACTGAATGACGTTTTTATTTTAAAATGTTTTTAGTACTTATTATTATTTCTAGGTATAAGTTAATAAAAATTACTCAATTTTATGATTCTCAATAAAATTGAGTAATTTTTATGTTATGTGAAGCAAATTTAGTAAATTTAATATTTTCTTATTTATGAAAGGGAGTTAAGCTGCTTAAGCGGGCGGTAGCAGGTCGATATACCCGCTTGAGCAGTTTGAGAGTACATCTATAATTTTTCGATGATTTTTTATTTTAATTTATTTGTCTTATTTTTAGTGTTTTATATATTTAAAAATTGCGTTAAAAATACTACTAATCATGATAATTGAAAAATTAAAAAGTTTTAAAAATATGTTGCATAAAAGTATAAAAAAAAACTATAAATCATGATATTTGACATCTTTAATTTTTTTTAAAAACAAATAAAAAATTCAATTGATTATTGAAATCAATCTATCGATGTCACATAAAAGAGGACAAAAAAAATCATATGTATTATTTAATTAGAAAACTACGTAAAAATTACCATGAATCTATATATGAAAATTAAATAAAAGAATATTATAAGTCACAAGAATTAACAACTTAAAATATTGAAAAGACACACAAAAAGTTCAACTAATACTCGAGTCAGTGTTGCATAAATAAGAATAGATGGATAACATATATTATGTAAAAATAGCGTAAACATAATATAGATCATTAAAATTAAAAATTAAAAGACATAAAAAGAAAATTAACTTTCAAAATTTTATTAGTGCCACGTAAATTGGGACCAAAGGAATAACACATGTAGTATTAAAATTTAATTGACTTTTTAAATTCTATCTATATCGCATAAATTGACACACAAAAATAATAGATATTTGACCCGTGCTGGCACGAGTACCGATGTCTAGTAATAAAAATAAAAATGAAGTGATCATCATTTATGAAATATTATTATTTTAAGAAACGTTTATGTTTTTGCAACATAATTTATTATCATTAAGTAGTCCACGCCTCATTTAATGTTGTTTTAATTTGTGGTCCTATATATGAGACCTCATCTTTCAAATCTGTTCGGAAAAATAATTTTTATGAGTTGAAAATTTGTCAAAAAATATTTTTTATTTTATAAAAATAAAATAAAAGTATGTATATATATATTTTATTTTTTTGAAATATTTATTAAATTATATTAAATATGTTTTTATTATGATTGTACATAGGAGACCCAAAGACAAATTAAAAATGACACTAAAAAAAATGAAAAAAAGCATCTTTTCAAATTAAAAAAAAAAACTGAAAAGTGAGTTGGCTTTTGTGGTGCTTATTGATTTGTCAACATTCTTGTTTTCTTGTGACCCTCCAATAAACAAAAAAACTGGCACTTAGATCCCCATATTTTAACTAAAAGTACACTAATGCTTAAATAAAGATTGAATTAATTAGTAGTAACAATAATTGAATTATTTTAATCCATCCATAAATTTATAATAAATCCTTGAATCTAGTTCATATATAACCTTACAAAGTGCATTGTGGTGTTTTCTAAGACTATAGTTTATATGATTCTTCTGTCCTGCATGTGCAATAATACATTATTATAAGCCCCCAAAAGGGCTTTTTGCTTACGAACCCATTCTCATTTTTTTAATTTTATGATTCTCGTTTTCGTTTCTCGAAAAGACGCATTAAATTAGCATTTAATTTAAAATTTTAGAATTTATAAGCTTTAATAATAAATTTAAATTTAAAATTTTTTTATTTCAGTAAATTAATAACTTATGAGCTAATTCCGTCCCCACAACTAACTTCCCATTACATGTTTTCATGTTTCCTAGTATTGGCTTTTTTAGATGCACTCTTCATTCTTTCTTAAATAATCTAATTAAATCCATTTTTTAGTCTAAATGTTCTTTCCGTCCTATATTTTGTATGATTATATGTATGTCACTAGGTGTAATTAAAGTAACGATAAAGAATTCAAATATTTAAAATTGTGAGAGTTTTGCAAAATAGTGATAAACGTATTTGAGTTTATTTTAAAAAACATTGGATAAATTAAATAATTAAAATAATGTTCTTCAAAATTCATAAACCCAAAATATCCATGTACTAGTTTTAAAATGATCAATATGTATTGTGAAACTATTTTTTCTTAAAAAAGGAAAAACGATAGGCATTTTAACTTGTTTGGGTTAAGCCATTATTTAGAGCTATTTCAAAAGAGGTTGAGGTTAGATTTTCAATTTGAATGTGCACTATTAAATTATTAATAACTGATTATTGCAGACATATTATTTGAATCAAGTCAATTAAAAAATTAAAGCCCACTAAATACGTGAAATGACTAAAGAATTTTGAATTTTTTTTAAAAAATGTGGCTCAACAATTTCAAAATTAACGATCCTTATATATCTTGAGATTAGTTATTCATGTGAAGATCTTGAAGGATTATGTGCTTGTCACACAACCACCCCGTAGAGGAAGAGTCGAACAAAGAGGACAATAACAAATAGGAGAAATGATTGTTCAGAGTTCGAACTTTCGTGAAATACTGTTATATTTAGAGAAAAAAAATTCAACTAATAAAATCTTAAAAATTAAAATAAACTCTTGATCGAATGGTGATAAAAGAGAAATCAACTATTTCTTCTTGAAACTAATCAATCATAGCTTATGAAAAAGTGCAATCTTATTAGGATTAACACCTACACAAGGAGCTCAATGATTGTGATTAGTTAATTTTACAAGATAATTTTATTTTTGATCTCTCAATTATTGATTATTACTTTTAGAGTTAAATTACTTCAGACATGTAATCCTAGTACAAATTTAACACAATTATGAATAATCAAATGGTTTAATCATTATTAATTCATTAAATTTTAAGATTCTAAAAAAGAAAAAAAAAAGGATCAAATACACATATTGGATTAAAAATGCTTAACCAAATATCAAATGAATCAAAAATCAAAATTCATGAAAAAATTAGGGACTAAAACGGGAAATTCCCCTATAAATTAAACAAGTACAAAGACCGGAAGAACGTGATTAAACAATTAATTATGGAACGGGGAGAGAAATAATTGCAGTTTTGGTTGCCCACTTGGATGTCAATAACTAAAAAAGTGCATTTACTTTCTTTTAATTAGATAATACCTCTGGTCCCTTTTATATTTCGTGTTTACTATAAATTGATAGTCCTTAATATATGTCATTTCACAAAATCAATGCATAAATGAACCGTTCTTTCTATTTTACCCTTAATAGTTAATAAATTTTGAAAAGATACATTTGGTCAACTAGAAGAACTAAAATGACAATTAATGTACATTGTAAGTTAAATAAGGGGAAAATAGTAAAGTTATTTTTTCGTAATTAATGACATGGTTAGACAATAATCACCTCTAAAAATACTTTGGTTTAGGATAACCCCATCCCCAGATATTACCTTAATAAGCATAATAAAAAGGCTTTGGTCTAGGTGGTTTCTCAGTCTGGAGATTACATCGTAGTTTCCAGTTTCAGACAACAAACGTGATACGAGGAGAAACCAGCTTTGCCATATAATCAAACTCATTACAAAAATTAGTACTGGATATTTAAAAAAAAGAAATATTGAGGGGTTGTTTAGTTAGTAATAATTTCGAGATAAGATGTAGGATTATTTTATGTTGTGTTTGATTATAAGTATTTATTACTTACAAGTTACAAGTCTATTTTACTCCCATTTGTAAGTGACTAGGGATTTTTAATTAAGGGTGACAAAAAACTTTGAAAATTAAAAATAAGTGACACTAGTTTTAAGAATTAGGTGTAGGTGACAAAAGATTAATTAAGGGTTAATGGTTTAAGTTGATTTTGCAAAAAGGTCCCCAACTTCAATTTGTTACACTTTAACCCATCAGTACAAAATACCCAAAATACCCCCAAACCCTCCCTTCTTTTTCAGCTCCCTCCCGCGACGCAAACCCCATACCCGCGACATTTTTCCTCCATTTTCATCGTTTCATTTGTTTTTGTTGTTGTTGTAGTTGTTGTTGTTCTTCTTCTTCTTCTTGTTCTTGTTCTCCTCCTTCTTCTTCTTCTTGTTGTTGTTGTTAGTATTTTTCCCAACACAATATTTGTGCTTCAAATTAGGGTGAAAAGAAATCAATTTATTTGGGGCATTTGTTCAGGTAGCCGTAGAAATTACTTGAAAGGTAAGTTTCCATCCTCATTATGATTGATAAAAGTGTATTTGGTGCTATTTATTTGTGTTTTGTGGTTTTGTTGAATATTTGGCCATTGTTGCCATTTGTGCACAGTGGGGGCGATTTGGGGAAGACGCAGCAGCTGCTGCACACTGTTCAGCAGCTGCTGGACTGTTCAGCAGCTGCTGGACTGTGTGCAGCAGCTGCTGGACTGAGTGCAGCAGCTGCTGGACTAAATTCAGCAGCTGCTGGACTTTTTGCAGCAGCTGCTGGACTGAATTAGTTGGTTTCATATGATGAAGTAGCTGCAATTGTTGTATTTCTGTACATGTTTTCTGATGTTGCGTTTTTAACTGTTATTCTTATAGGTAGCTTGAAGATCACCCATGGGAGACATAATAGTATTAGGAGTTGATTGTCATGGTGAATGGGTTGAGTCGAATAATCGTTTTATTTGGCGTTGGAAAGGCAAAGAAATGGCCGAGACGATAGCGATGATTGTGAATCGAGATATCTCGTACGATGATTTTGTAAATCAAATTATTTGTAGTTGTGAATTAAATTGTGAGCCGGATGATATCGTCATCACTTACATGCATTCCGCGATGATTTTGTAAATCAATTTTTTTTGTGCACACACTCTTGCACAAAAAAATCCAATCTCACCAAAAAACCTTCTCCGCGACACATCCGCGACGCGTACGTGTCGCGGAGCTTCAGTGTTTTCCAAGTCCAATTTTTGGTGATTTTAAGCTACGGGCCCCGAAAAAATCACCAAAGCATGCCAATAGCCTATGGACGGATGCCTATGAATCGGTGATTGCTAGGAACTTCTCAGCAGCTGCTGGGGATATCACAGCAGCTGCTGGAAAATATACAGCAGCTGCTGGGAAATTCTCAGCAACTGCTGTATTTTTCTCAGCAGCTGCTGGACCCGACCTTCGAATTTTCGTTACTACCTATGGGAAGATGCCTATAATGGGATGCTATCATCCATGTGTAGTGGTAAGTTATACATTGACTACAAATAAAATGCTAAATTCACGAGTGCTCTTATACATTGACTTCACTTACTCAAAAGTGATAAACAATCAATTCATCAATTGCACATGTGACTGATACTGACTAAGTAAATCACACTTATTTCGGTGGTTGTTTCGATTAATTGGTCGACGTGGTCATCATTATACATGAATATAAGGAATTTGGTCCAATTCAACACTAGAAATAACTCGATCGAAAACATTTTGTTACAAGTTGTTGTAGCAACTTGGCAAGTTGCTGGGAAATTCTCAGCAGTTGCTGGGAAATGTACAGCAGCTGCTGGGAAATGTACAGCAGCTGCTGGGAATAACACAGCAGCTGCTGGGAAATTCTCAGCAGCTGCTGTATAATTCCAGCAGCTGCTGGACCCGACCTTCGATTTTTCGTTAGTGCGTATCGAAGATGCCTATAAGGGGATGCTATCGTCCATGTGTAGTGATAAGTTGAGTTTTGTTACTCCGACTACAACTAAAATGGTAAATTCAGCAATGATCTTATACATTGCCTTTACTTACTCAGCAGTAATAAACAATCAATTGATCAATTGCACATGTAAGTGATGCTGACAAAGTAAAGTGACTATTGCTTGGTTGCGTCGATACGTTTTGTAATACATTAGTAATTATCTTATGCGTGAGGTGGAATCAACAGTGATCTTATACATTGAGATAGTACTTACACAAATAAAATGTTGGCAAATCTACGTCACACTTATTTCGGTGGTTGTTTCGATTAATTTATCGACGCGGTCATCGTTATACATGAATATAAGGAATTTGGTCCAATTCAACACTAGAAATAACTCGATCGAAAACATTTTGTTACAAGTTGTTGTAGCAACTTGGCAAGTTGCTGGAAAATGTACAGCAGCTGCTGAGAATTTCCCAGCAGCTGCTGGACCCGACCTTCGATTTTTCGTTAGTGCGTATCGGAAGATGCCTATAAGGGAATGCTATCATCCATGTGTAGTGGTAAGTTGAGTTTTGTTACTCCGACTACAACTAAAATGGTAAATTCAGCAATGATCTTATACATTGCCTTCACTTACTCAAAAGTAATAAACAATCAATTGATCAATTGCACATGTAAGTCACACTTATTTCGGTGGTTGTTTCGATTAATTGGTCGACGTGGTCATCGTTATACATGAATATAAGGAATTTCGTCCAATTCAACACTAGAAATAACTCGATCGAAAATATTTTGTTACAAGTTGTTGTAGCAACTTGGCAACTTGCTGGGAAATTCTCAGCAGCTGCTGGGAATTATACAGCGTCTCCGCGACGCGGACAGGTCGCGGAGGCACACTGTTTTTGTGTCCCAAATTTTTGAGATTTTTCGTTTCCGGCCCCGAAAAATTCAACCAACACCTACACATCCTTCAATATGTTAAGACATGTTGGTTCGCCAAAAAAAACTCCCAAAAAAACTCCTGGGTCGGTCGAAAAACCACGCAACATTTTCAGCACTGGAAATGTGCATGTCCGCGACGCCTTCGCGACGCGGACAGGTCTCGGAGGCACACTGTTTTTGTGTCCCAAATTTTTGGGATTTTTCGTTCCCGGCCCCGAAAAATTCAACCAACACCTACACATCCTTCAATATGTTAAGACATGTTGGTTCGCCAAAAAAAACTCCCAAAAAAACTCCCGGGTCGATCGAAAAACCACGCAACATTTTCAGCACTGGAAAGGTGCATGTCCGCGACGCTTCGCGACGCGGACTGGTCGCGGATGCACACTGTTTTTGTGTCCCAAATTTTTGGGATTTTTCGTTTCCGGCCCCGAAAAATTCAACCAACACCTACACATCCTTCAATATGTTAAGACATGTTGGTTCACCAAAAAAACTCCCAAAAAAACTCCCGGGTCGATCGAAAAACCACGCAACATTTTCAGCACTGGAAATGTGCATGTCCGCGACGCCTCCGCGACGCGGACTGGTCGCGGATGCACACTATTTTTGTGTCCCAAATTTTTGGAATTTTTCGTTCCGGGCCCCGAAAAATTCAACCAACACCTACACATCCTTCAATATGTTAAGACATGTTGGTTCGCCAAAAAAAACTCCCAAAAAAACTCCCGGGTCGATCGAAAAACCACACAACATTTTTAGCACTGGAAATGTGCATGTCCGCGACGCGGACTGGTCGCGGATGCACACTGTTTTTGTGTCCCAAATTTTTGGGATTTTTCGTTCCCGGCCCCGAAAAATTCAACCAACACCTACACATCCTTCAATATGTTAAGACATGTTGGTTCGCCAAAAAAAACTCCCAAAAATCTCCCGGGTCGATCGAAAAACCACGCAACATTTTCAGCACTGGAAATGTGCATGTCCGCGACGCCTCCGCGACGCGGACTGGTCGCGGATGCACACTGTTTTTGTGTCCCAAATTTTTGGGATTTTTCGTTCCGTGCCCCGAAAAATTCAACCAACACCTACACATCCTTCAATATGTTAAGACATGTTGGTTCGCCAAAAAAAAACTCCCAAAAAAACTCCTGGGTCGATCGAAAAACCACGCAACATTTTCAGCACTGGAAATGTGCATATACGCTTCTACGCGACCAGTCCGCGACGCGGACTAGTCGCGGAACATGCGAAATCAACCGCTTGGAATTTTGTTTTTTTTTAAAAAAATTTTAAATTTTTTTTTATAAAAAAATATTTTTTTTTTTAAAAAAGTTTTTTTTTACATATGGGTTCCAAAAGTTTTAATACTTTACACTTACACCCATCATTTAACTTAATCAAATAATTAATTTAACTAATGACAAGTTTGACCGGTCTTGGTCAAACTTGTCACCAAAATTAATTTTAAGACTTTTTTGTCACCTGTCTCTCAATTTTCACAAGTGACTAAGAGATCGATCATATCTTCAATAGATAATCTCATGAGATATTTCAACCCATGAGATATACTTATCTATTGCATCCTACCAAATACCAACCAACGTTAAAAATTAAGCATATGTTCAATTTGGCCAAAATATTAAAAATATTATCTCTAGGAAAATACGTTTCTTAAAATAAGAAAAATGATTTTCTTAGTGAAAAACGGAAAATAAGTTTCATAAATAGCATGCTATTGGACTTGCATCAACACATGTCACATGTAGAACCCTTTCTTTGATAAAGCGACAAACGCACCACTTCTTTGTTAGAGAGTGACACGTATTATGTCGCTTGACTTACAGTGTGACACGTTATAATCAAATTTCACAATGTTTTTTTATATATTTTATGTGTGTATACGTATATGGGGATCTATGTATTTAATTAATTAATGTCCTGAAGCATTTTTGATACGTTCTGTCTCAGAATTCGTCTCAAAAATATTTTTTAAAACACTACATGCTACTTAGTACTAGGCTTGCAATGTGACACGTGTTGCAATGTAATAGGCTTTAGAAAGCACCAAGTGTTGCAATCCTTCGTAAGAGATTACTTCTTCGTATCATGTCGTTTGACTTATAGTGTGACAAGTGTTATGTCGCTTGATTTATAGCGTAACACGTGTCATGACAAAATATTGTTGCACTTTTTCATGTCTGTGTATGCTTGAGTTGAACTAACAAAGATCACGAAGAGTTGGTCCAATTATCACTCAATTATGATAACTATCTTCTTGCAAACCTGTTGATTTAACTTCTTACAAAATCACGAAGAGTGATTTCATGATGGCTTGCTTTTTATTTTTTTTATTTTTTATTCAGTGTGTCTGATAGTTATATTCGAGTATGGTCAATTCGAAGTTATGTTGTGTAGGACTTTATTTGGGAGGAAACACTTTCTATCAAGAATTTTTATACTTAGAATTCGAATCTAAGACGTCAAGTTAAAGAAAAAGCGGCTCCACCCACAACATCATATTATTTTATTTATAAAATAATTTCTTGGGAGTTGGGACAACGTGGAACTATTCAGTTAATTTGTGTATCAACTCAAAAACATATAATATTCGAGTATGGTCAATTCGAAGTTATGTTGTGTAGGACTTTATTTGGGAGGAAACACTTTCTATCAAGAATTTTTATACTTAGAATTCGAATCTAAGACGTCAAGTTAAAGAAAAAGCGGCTCCATCCACAACATCATATTATTTTATTTATAAAATAATTTCTTGGGAGTTGGGACAACGTGGAACTATTCAGTTAATTTGTGTATCAACTCAAAAACATATAATATTCGAGTATGGTCAATTCGAAGTTATGTTGTGTAGGACTTTATTTGGGAGGAAACACTTTCTATCAAGAATTTTTATACTTAGAATTCGAATCTAAGACGTCAAGTTAAAGAAAAAGCGGCTCCATCCACAACATCATATTATTTTATTTATAAAATAATTTCTTGGGAGTTGGGATAACGTGGAACTATTCAGTTAATTTGTGTATCAACTCAAAAACATATAATATTGTAATAATTTTTATGTTCCCTGGTTTTTGCAGCTGTTTTGTCAAATTAAAATTGTTCGAGTGTATTACTTCCGTTTTTGTTTGTTTGTTCTGTATATTAAAAGAAAAATCTTTTATTTATTCACTTTAGCAAAAAAAGAGAAAATTGATTAGGTTTTTAATTTTATTCTTATTATTAAGTAATTATCTCTAAAACTTACAGAAGGACTAGTGATCAAATTTAAATTTTCAATGCATTATAAATATGAATAATTTAGTGAAACAAACACTAAATTAGTCATTTTTAAAGGGAATTATGAAATATAAACTGAACAAGTAAAAATAAATGAGAAGAATATTTAAAGTTATAGAAAACTGTAAGTATTTAATACTCTCTCTAGTTTAAAACAACTGACATTTTAGGCTTGGAACGTGAACTAAGGAATTTACTTACTCCTAAAAGTTTAAATTTTTTTTTGACTAAACTATACTTAATGATGATTTTTTTTCTTTTTAGTTTGACATAATTAGCACCACATTTTATACATGAATTAGGAATGTTGAAGGAAAAATGTGAGGGAAAAAAATGAAACCATCATTTAGGGATGGAGTAAAAGGAAATGGAAGGAATGTTTTCTTTTTAGGTTAAAAGAATTATCATTAAATTTGTATATTAAATTAAGAATGTGCTGAAGGTAAATTTGAGAAAAAGATTGAAATTATCCTCGAGGGATGAAATAAAAAGGAAAGGGAGTATTTTTTTTTTAAAGTTGACATAATTATCATTAAATATCTTCTTGTTTGTGAATATCAATGATTTTAGATTAACTTTAAAAGCTAAAACATCAATTATTTTAAGCTGGAAGTGTTCTTTCTCTCATTACTCTTACTGTTCCAATTAGTAGTGTATAATTGCAGAGATGATTGAAATAGAGATAACAAGTATTTTCTTTGGTTTAAAATAAATTAAGTTATGATATTATGGTCCAAATTGAATAATTTTCAAAATTCAATGATGCATTAATTAATTTTTTCCAAAATGATCCTTTTCTTTAATGCTTTTTCCTTAAAAAAAACTATCTATAGTTGTAAGAAAAGTTTGAAAAGATTATTAACATCATGAACTAATTTTCTTATGAGGTGTACCACGGTCCACGCCCCAAAATTGTTTTGAAATAAATGGAGTAATTTATGTCACGATGAAGGGTTGTGGGTGGCATCCACATTAATTTTTTGATGGGAGAAATAATATTCTAATTCAATTAAATAAAATTAGCAAGAATCAAATATTTTAAAATTACGGAAACAAGTTTAAATAAAAGTCAAGTTAGTTCTCATAAACTCAAACAAAAATCTACTATGCAAAAATAACTCACCAGAATCTGAAAAGCATTATACCAGAACTCTATCTAAGTGTTATGCAATTCTAGAAAGCAAAAACAATTAAATGTCTAAGTGTTTGAGCCCAGAGTAAATGGACTAAGAATAGTGAAAGAATCCATGGTATCCCGAAAGAGCTAGCTCGCCCTTGAATTCTTGAAATCGACAGTCACTTAGTTGAGATGTGTCAACAGTCACCTGGAGATGCCTTATACAACAAAGAAAGACCAAGCATAGTAACGGTACACATAACAACAATGTACTGATAGGATCACATGACTATACCAATAAGTGAAATATAGACAAGGAACTTCGACATAGTAAACCAACACATATGATAGAATAGCAGATTACAAATTCATGCTTACATATCACTTTCATGATCATCATTCTCATCACAAGAAATTTAACAACGGCCCTCTCATGGGACCCACACCCAAACAAGTTGTGTCAGAACATGACACCCAATTCAATAATATGTCAAAATGTGACACCTGATCTAATAATATGTTGAAATGTGACATTCGATCTAAAAATCACAATCACAATCACAATCATAATCACAATTATACGCACAATAATAAATCCAAAATTTACCCAAATTTAGTGATAAATCCATTGCATGCAATATAATCATGAGAAAACACTTATAGGTTTATGTCAATATTCCCTATTCATAGATATGCAGGAAGTACTGATCTAAGGCGTATTTATACGCCTAACTAGCCAAATAAACCCATAAAAGAAGTTGTTTCAGAGGGTAAACATAAAGAGAACAACCATTTTTTATGTGATTATCATTAATTGCCTAATCTGGGGGTCGAGTACTCCATGTGGTTGCATTTTTTTCAGACATCGATGAAGATATAGCTGTTGAAGGTCGTTGCGGAGTGGAAGGATAAGATCAGTCCAGAAAGCATGGAAGAAAAGTAGTCCGCGTCGCGGACACAGCAGCAGCCCAGCAGAATTATTAAGGAGAGGAAAAATGCACGAAGGCACAGTGCGCTGCACAGTCCGCGTCGCGGACCGCTACGCGAGAGGAAGCAAATCTGCCCAGTCAGCAATTTCACGGACCGGGTTGACAGACACTAGTCCGCGTCGCGGACTGCCGGTTTTGAGGCGGAAATTCGAGTTACGGGTTTAGAAGAATTCGAGACTATTAATGATTGGGCGAGGGGATCTAAAAAGTCAGTCATTGGAGGGCGGAGAAAAGGAGGAGGCATAGCAAGGACAAGCTAGGTTTACGTGGTTGGATTTTCATCTCTGTTTCTTGCATCTTCATGTGTGTAAATTCATTCATAATGATTGGACAAAACATGAGGGGCTAGTCCTCCCATATTCTGGGATTGTAGCCCTAGACTATGTGATTTCTAAATCGTTGGTTTATGCATAATGGGTTTTCTCTTTATTCCTGCGCCCCTTTTATTACTACTTCTTAGCTTGATCAACTAGGGAGGCAATGGGTTAGTTATTCTGGATTCGAAAGATGTTGGAATAATTAGAACACAGTGGAACAGGGAGCGTGTCTGACTATGTCATTAGTTCGGTTCGTATAAGGGAGAATCGTGACAACTACCCTTATACCTCGCTTAGTTCATAATACAGGATGATAAATTTAATGCACTTCTGGTGACCCGTCTATCCCCGCTCAACGATGTAGGTAGGCAGCCACCTGAAGTAGGCCTGCAGAGGTGTGCAACCCTGTTAGGTAAATTAAACCCTGCGAATTAATAAGTGGAAATCCAGATGCATAAATACGGATTAAGGAACACAAAGTTGTTGTGGTTATAATCCCAGGATCACCTTTACAATTGATAAATCGCTATTCCATACTATTTTAGAGTTTACTAAAAGTGTTCTCCATCATTCTCATTACAATTCACTCGGATTATAAATTAGCATAACACCTTGAAAAGAAACCAATAATCTTTAAATCCCTTGGGTTCGACATCTGGTTCAACGTAGAAGAGCCACTGTATTACTTGAGTTGACCACGTACACTTGCGTGTGCTAGGGAAGCAACAAGTTTTTGGCGCCGTTGCCGGGGATTTCAAGTACATTGGTTAATTTGCTGAGTATTGTGCTGTGTGTGCTCACTGCATTTGATCTTAGTGTTGCCTATGTTGCAGGTAAGTGAGCATTAAACTGGAAGGTCAGGAGTCGTGCTTTCGACAGTCTAAACGGAGAGCAGGGGTCTTATTTCAAACACCTCCACTTGAACTTATTGCACAAGAGGATCGTGAGATCAGCGACACCAACAGAAATCCTCTGAGGAAATCAATGGCTGACGGAAATCCTATGATACCGGCAGCACCGCGCCCGGTGAGGGACGTGGCAATCCCACGGACTACTAATGTTACGAGCTGTTTCGTGAAACCTGAGCCCGGAGGTCGCTGGGAACTGAAACAAAATATGGTTCAATTACTGCACTCCACTGGACAGTTTACCGGACTACCGCATGAGGACCCTCAGGTCCATCTGCAGAATTTCCTGGAGATTGCAGACACTTTCATTCCGGTAGGGGTGAATACAGATTATGTCAGAATGACCCTTTTCCCGTTCTCGTTGTTGGGAGCCGCCAGGAGATGGTTGCAGATAGAACCACCAAACTCTATCACCTCATGGAATGACCTAGCTCGTAAGTTCCTGACTCGATTTTTCTCATCGGGAAAGACTGCGAAACTCAGAAGTGAAATCTTAAGCTTCAAACAGAAACCGGAAGAGAATCTATATCAAGCTTGGGACAGATTCAAAACCTTGCTTGTAAACTGCCCACATCATTGCCAAGCTAATGAAGTGCTGGTTCATACTTTCATAGAAGGCCTGGAACCGAACACAAAGATTCTTCTTGATTCAGCTGCAGGCGGGCAAGCATTGGAAAAAACATATGAGGAGCTGTACGCCTTGCTGAATAGGATCGCACAAGGGAATCCCGAGTGGAATGGAGGATCCAGTAGGCCTGCTATTCAGAAGCAAGCTGGGGTGCTCGAAATAGATGCTATAACTGCTCTGCAAGCACAGATGTCTGCCATGCAGAATATGATAACTACCCAGTTCAACAACTTGGCTCTTGGACAGCAACAGTTGCAGGTAACTGGAGGGCAGCAGCCAGCCCCAGTGAACGTGGTACAACAACAGCAGCCGGGATGGTGTGATGTCTGCGGGGTAGGCGATCATACTGCTGAATTCTGTGGGTCAAATCCAGAAGCAGTGAATGCTTTGGGCAATGCAAATAGAGGTGGTTATCAAGGCTATGGTAACACTTACAACCCCAATTGGAGGAATCATCCAAATTTCTCCTGGGGAGGGCAGCAACCTAATCAGGGGGCCTTTCAGCAAAGACCACAGGGGAATAATACATTCTACAATCCGCAAGCGCAACAGCAGGCCAAACAGGTAAATCCTAATAGTATGACTGACAGTGAAGTACTGAGGCAGATTCTTGCAAACCAGAGCAGACAAGATGAGGAAATTCGAAGAAATAAACAGGATCTGCAGAACTTAGAAAGGCAAGTGGGTCAGCTCGCGGGGAGCATGAATTCTAGACCCCAAGGGGGTCTACCAAGTAACACTGATCCCAACCCAAAACAGGTGAATGCAGTCAGTACAAGGAGCGGACGACCCCTTATGGAAGCAGTACCTAAGAAGAGGGTTGAAGTTGAAGCAGACATGACTCGAGACGAGGGGGCGGACACACACAATTCAGCCCCACCAGAGAGTACCCCAGTCCTGAAACCACCTCCACCTTTTCCACAGAAGTTCAAGAAGAAGAAGGAGGATGACTGCTTTCAAAAGTTCATCGGGCTGTTGAAGCAGGTACACATTAATTTACCACTGATTGATGTTTTGCAGGGTATTCCAAAATACGCTAAATATGTGAAGGACATTGTGGCGAACAAGAACAAATTGGCTGAGTACGAGACAGTAGCGCTCACAGAGACTTGCAGCTCCAGGATCTTGAATGGAGCCAAATTGCCCACGAAGATGAAAGATCCGGGGAGTTTCACTGTGCAAGTGACGATAGGTGCTCGTGTGAATGCAAAAGGACTATGTGATTTAGGTGCGAGCATTAATCTAATGCCTAGCTCCATGTTCACAAAGTTGGGCTTGGGACGTCCAAAGCCGACCACCATCGTACTGCAACTGGCAGATCGGTCAGTGGCGAAACCTGAGGGAGTAATTGAGGATGTACTAGTCCAAGTGGGATCACTCATTTTCCCAGTGGACTTCGTCATCTTAGACTTTGAACCTGATGCTGAGGTCCCGTTTATTCTTGGCCGCCCCTTCTTAGCAACAGGGGGGGCATTGATAGATGTAGCAGCGGGGAAGCTTACCATGAGAGCTCATGATAAGGTGGAAGTGTTCGATGTATATAAAGCCATGAAGCTTCCTGCCGTCTATGAGGATTTGGCAGCTATCACAGTGTTAGACACGGCAACTGCAGTGAGCAGGGTCGAGATAACAGACCCTCTAACTCGAGTGCTACTGAACCAAGGGTTGGTGGACGATGCGGAAGCAAAAGAGATAGAGACGGTTTTAAATGGGCACAATGTCAGCATGTGGAAGAAAGAAGCAGAGCCTTTGAACAGAGTCATAGGACCGCCCATCAAACCTTCAATTGAGGAGGCACCCAAACTAGAACTGAAGCCTCTGCCATCGCACCTCAGGTATGTATTTCTCGGAGAAAATGAAACGTTACCCGTAATCTTGTCTGTATCTTTGACTGCAGCCCAGGTAGAAGCAGCAGTGGCAGTGTTAAAGCGAAGGACGAAGGCTATAGGATGGCAGATGTCAGACATCCAAGGTATCAGCCCAGCATTATGCATGCATAGGATATATATGGAAGAGGGCCACAAGCCAATGGCCCAACCACAGAGGAGGCTGAATCCCATTATGAAAGAGGTGGTGAAGAAAGAGGTGATCAAGTGGTTGGATGCAGGAATTATCTTTCCCATATCGGATAGCAAGTGGGTAAGCCCGGTGCAATGTGTGCCTAAAAAAGGGGGAATGACGGTTGTCACTAATGAAAAGAACGAGCTGATTCCAACCAGAACAGTAACAGGGTGGCGAATCTGCATGGACTACAGAAGACTGAATGACGCCACCCGCAAGGACCACTATCCAGTACCTTTCATTGACCAAATGCTGGATAGGTTGGCTGAGCAAGAGTATTACTGTTTCTTGGATGGGTATTCGGGGTACAATCAGATAACCATCGCCCCGGAGGACCAAGAAAAGACAACCTTCACTTGCCCGTATGGAACTTATGCCTTCAAGCGCATGCCCTTTGGATTGTGCAATGCACCCGCTACTTTCCAAAGGTGTATGATGGCCATATTCCATGATATGGTGGAGGACATAGTGGAGGTCTTCATGGATGACTTCTCAGTATTTGGGGAATCTTTTGACACTTGTCTACAAAATTTAGACAGGGTATTGGCACGATGTGAGGAAACAAACTTAGTGCTAAATTGGGAAAAATGCCACTTCCTGGTAAAAGAAGGGATAGTTCTTGGGCATAAAGTCTCACAGCGCGGGTTGGAGGTGGATAAGGCAAAGATCGAGACTATAGAGAAGCTGCCACCCCCAGTTTCGGTGAAAGGAGTCCGGAGTTTTCTGGGTCATGCAGGGTTTTACCGGCGGTTCATCAAAGACTTCTCAAAAATTGCAAAACCATTGTCTATCCTTCTGGAGAAGGAGGTACCTTTTAACTTCGATGCTTCATGTTTGCAGGCCTATGAAATGCTAAAGAAGAAGTTAGTCGAGGCCCCAATATTGACAGCACCAGATTGGGAACTCCCATTTGAGCTGATGTGTGATGCCAGTGACAATGCGGTGGGAGCGGTACTGGGCCAGCGCCGAGCGAAGGTGTTCCACGCCATATACTATGCCAGTAAAACACTGGATGCCACTCAGTGCAATTACACCGTGACTGAGAAGGAGATGCTGGCCCTGGTATATGCGTTTGATAAATTCAGAGCATACTTAGTGGGCACCAAAGTTACAGTATTCACCGACCATGCAGCAGTGAGATATTTGTTCAACAAGAAGGACGCTAAGCCCAGGCTAATTCGCTGGATCCTGCTATTGCAAGAATTTGACATAGAAATAAAGGACCGGAAGGGGAGTGAAAACCAGATTGCAGATCATCTGTCCCGCCTAGAAACCGATGCTCATATTGGGGAGCAACTGCAGATCAAAGAAGAATTTCCAGATGAGCAGTTGATGGCCTTAGAGATAGAGGAGTTGCCGTGGTATGCCGATATTGTCAACTACCTGGTGAGTGGGGTGTTCCCACCTGGCGCAACATATCAGCAGAGAAAACGGCTGGCGCATGAGGCTAAAGCTTTCATATGGGATGAGCCATACTTGTTTAAACAGGGACCGGATAGAATGGTGAGAAGATGTGTGCCAGAGACAGAAATGCGAAAGATTCTAGAGAGCTGTCACGCATCACTCTATGGGGGCCACCACGGAGGTGAGCGAACAGCGCATAAGGTGCTACAGTCAGGATTCTTCTGGCCCACATTATTCAAGGACGCAGTGCAGTTTGTTAGGACTTGTGCAGCATGTCAGAAAACAGGCAGCATTTCCAAGAGACACGAGATGCCCCTCAACAACATTTTAGAAGTGGAGATCTTTGATGTATGGGGAATGGATTTTATGGGACCATTCCCACCGTCCTGTGGGAACCAGTACATTTTAGTGGCTGTGGACTATGTCTCCAAGTGGGTGGAAGCAGTAGCGTTACCCACGAATGATGCCAAAGCGGTGAGTAAATTCCTGAAGAAGCAAGTGTTCACCAGATTTGGGACCCCAAGAGCTATCATCAGTGATGGTGGCACGCATTTCATAAACCAAACAGTGAGAAATTTGCTCGCCAAGTACGGAGTGCGTCATAAGGTTGCCACTGCTTATCATCCGCAAACAAGTGGACAGGTAGAAGTATCGAACAGAGAGGTGAAACAAATACTCCAGAAAACCGTGAATGCCACCAGAAAGGATTGGGCAGTTAAACTGGATGAAGCCCTGTGGGCTTATAGGACGGCGTACAAGACACCGATAGGCACATCCCCATATCAACTGGTGTATGGGAAGGCATGTCATCTTCCGGTGGAGCTAGAGCATCAAGCTTATTGGGCTATCAAGAAGCTAAATCTGGACCCCGAGCTGGCGGGAAAGAAAAGGCTGGAGCAGCTGGTGGAGATGGATGAATTTCGGCTTCATGCGTATGAAAACGCGAAGTTGTACAAGGAGAAGACCAAGAGATGGCACGACCGGCGCATAGTCTCGCGAACCTTTGAACCAGGCCAACAGGTACTTCTCTTTAACTCTCGTTTGAAACTGTTTCCAGGAAAGTTGAGGTCCAAGTGGAGTGGACCATACGCCGTGGTAAACGTCACACCGCATGGAGCGGTGGAACTAAAGAGCGCGGATTCAGACAAAACCTTCCTAGTGAATGGCCAGCGTGTCAAGCACTACTATGGTGCTGACACCAAGAGCGACGGAGAGGTCATTCAGTTGGCAAATGATGAATGAGAGATGCTACGTCGTGCCGCGACGGTAACTCAGGCGCTGTATGGGAGGCAACCCGTAGTACAGTAAGTTTCTCCTATTGTAAAAAAAAAAAAAAAAAAAAAAAAAAAAAAAAAAAGTGCCAAGTGTTGGTCTGCGATGGCTGCGCGTCGCGGCCAGGTCGCACAGTAGCCCATTCTTGAAGGAAAATGCCCATCGCCGATTCCGGGTAATCCGTCGTTTAATTTTGCAATTTTTTTTTAGTTGGATTACTTTATCATGATGTTTAGCAGGCTTTTCAAGGTTGAGATGAATTTTACGGGGCCCGTAGCTTGATTTCGGATTTCGTTTTGGGCCCCAAAACAGTGTCTCTCCGCGACAGTAGCGCGTCGCGGAGAGGACGCGGACCCATCTCCAACACAGTCTTCATGGTGCTACTCGTGTCGTCGATTTTGGTCAATCCGAGAGGTATTTTGTGAAATTTTTTTGGGTGAATTAACATGGGTCAGTATTGTGATGTATTTTCAGGTGTTCGTGGAATTTTTCGGGGCCCGTAGCGAAAATTTTAAAAAATTTTTGGCCCCGAAACAGTAAGCCTCCGCGACAGTAACGCGTCGCGGAGGCGTCGCGCCTTAGTGCACGCCATGGGCCAGTGTCGAAAAATTGCCCAAGGGGCCCAACGCGACAGGTCCGCGTCGCGCTTGTGTCGCGGACCCGTTCAGTTTTGGGCCTCGATTTCTGTACACCCCGCCCCTTTATATACCCCACCCGTTTTTCTTTTTCATTTTTCTCCTATTTCACGCGATCCCCAACCCCGATTTCTCCCATATTTTTCCCTCTCGCCCAAAATTTGAAGCTCCACGCGACGCATTGTGCCCCCCACATCGGCTCCCTCCTTCTCAAGTAAGTCATCTTCCTTTTTTTTCGTTTTTTGTGCTTTTGTGCTTGTCTAAACGTCCACATGCTTAGGGTGAGTAGTAGGCCTACCCATTTCGTATGGGTTAGTTCTAGGTGGCATAAACTCTTGTTCCTCTTGATATTCTTGGGGCCCTCATGCGAAAAAGGAGCAATTTTGAGCGAAGGTTTGTTGTGGGTGCAAACCCTAGGTTGTCAACTGTTGGGAAATTCATGCTATTCTTGTTGGGATTGGGTGTTTAGCTACTTTCATAGTATTCGCGTGTTGCGCATTGTCTAATTTGGGGGTGGTTTTGGCTATCTAGTCGCCTATTGTGTTGCCTGGGTGGTGTGACGATTGATTGTAGTAGGTGTGTGCAAGTGTGGGGTGGCTGTGGTGCCATGTGCCACCGGTGAAGTAGCGAAGTCTGAGTACCTACTTCACCCGGTACGCTGTGTTCTAAGTGTGGGGTGGGCACCCCCCGTCTTTTTGCCTTGTTATTGTGATGCTAATCGCTTGTGCTGCAGGGCTAGATGGCTTCTCGTGGTCGCAGGGTTGGTCAACCGGGTGGCGCTGGTGCGTCAAACAGTCGCAGACGTGCGAGGGACATCCCGGAGGTGCCCCGTGCCCCTACTCACCCAGGGCAACGCTCTCGTTATGGCCTTCGGGCTGTAGACCGAGAGGGCCACCGCTGGTATAGGGCGCATAACGAGACAAAATACTTTCCTGACGTCCCCATTGATGCCGAGTCCCTCGCCCGTGACTTCCCCAACATCTACCAACGTTGCATGGACTACCATTTGCTCTTCCTGTTCAACGACCCTTTGCCTTGCAATCTGAGCATCGTCCGGGAGTTTTATGCGAACATGAAAAAGGAGTCCCGGACGCAGATCGTCAGGGTGCGAGGTGTAGAGGTGAATTTTGGACCCTTGGCCATCAACAACATTCTGGGTACAGCGGATGGCGCCGCTGGTGATTTCACTGAGTTACAGCTCCGTCCCCCCTATCGCCTTATCCGGCACACACTGGCCGGCGTACAATCAACAGCTAGGTGGATTCGGCATGCCAGCCGCGGACACCACCAAAGCTTTCCCTTTGCCCACATGAACAGGGAAGCTAGGGTTTGGGTGAAGATTGTCATGCACTCCTTCTTCCCGGGCCAGCATTTCACAGCGGTGACCAGAGACCGCACCTGCCTGGTGTATGCCCTCATGACGGGCATGGAGCTGAATTTTGGGGCGATCTTCAAGTCTGCCATGAGAAAGGCCCGTCTTCATAAAGGTCGCAGGTATGCCTTTGGGGGTCTTATTACTGAGCTGTGTAATCGTGCAGGTGTGCCTATTGAGGAGGTCGACTATTGGCCTCAAATTGAGGCTCCACCGACTACTGTCACTAATATCAAGGGGCCGGAGGACGCGATAGGACCCCTTCTCACCACTGCCGAGAGGAACCACAGGGATGAGCTGATCATGGCCCGCATGTTCGGCCTTGAAATGCTTCGGCACAGGGTGGGTGGCCGCCCGTCCACACAGTTGGAGCTTGATGAGGTCGCAGCTACATACCCCCTCAATGCCCATGCTAATGCTGTTCTGGGCATCGGCCCTACTGTTGTAGAGCCGGTGGATGATGACGTCCCCACGGACCCAGAAGACGTCCAGATGGACTCCGATTCTAAGGAGGACGAGGTGGAGGATGGCGTTCCGCTTGCCACGGGAGATGAGTCGTTCTTCCCCGACCAGGCCGCCGAGGAGTAGCCCGGATCGTACAGGTTTGCCTTGGTCAGCCCTGAGGGCAGTGCTCAATTTTAAGTGTGGGGTGGCAGTTGGCTAGGGCCAAGACTATGATTGATATTTTCTTCCATTGGCATGTATAATGCAGACATCTATCTTCTTGTTATGTTTCTTCTTTATTATGCTTAATATGTACTTTTGCTCTCGTTGCTCCTATGGAATTCTTGTTACATGAGTTGTTCTCTAGTTCTGATTCTGTTGTCGGTATGTCATGTGGTGTAGAGATGTGTGTGCAGCGATATAATCAGGCAGGGTGGATGGCCGTGTAAATTAACGAACCGAACCACTAAAGGACCGGGAAGTAGCACCTGAGTCTAATACTCCTGAATAAAAACTGCATAACCAAGAAATCTAGTGCATTAGGCAACATTGGATTCTGAGTTAGTTTTATGAAAAGATTGTGCCAAGAGTGGTAAGGGAAATTGCATAAGTCTGTGTCGGAATAGCTGCTAGAACTTGCCCTGCGTGTTATCGAAGCGAAATGAAAAGAATTGCTTTGTTTAGGAAATGATAATAGGCTTTCTTTGATTCGTCTTGTAAATTTTAACCTTCTCAGATATTATGTCATTAGTCAGCCCTTTTGAGCCTATAGCTTTTTGTTGGTAGCCAAAATTGTACCTCGATCGAATTTTGTTGAATCCCTAGTTTTTTTGCACCCTGCTTCCTTGAGCACTGTAGCACAGACTGAGTAAAATTGTGGAATGATGAAAAAAGGGAGATTTAAGTGGTAAAAAGGTGATCAATGATAGCTACATGAAAAAAAAAAAAAAAAAAAAAAGGGTAATAGTGTTTCAAAAGAAGAAAGACTGTAACATTCTTGAGAAGAGATTGTTAGGAAAATAATTATTGAGTAAAGGGTTGAAAAATAAAGAAAAGAAAATAATGGGTGAAGAAGTCTAAAAGTGCAAGGTGCTTAGGGAGGTGTAAGTCACTATGATATAGTATCCTACCCGTCCCCCAGCCTACATGACAACCCGTTACAAGTCCTCTTTGATTCTATTCAAGCATTCTGAATTAGTGGAGATGTACATTCAGGGCAAGCATATAGGAACTAGGCCTAACACAAGACATCATTTGGGAGAGAAAGAGAGTTGATTGAATACCCACAGCTGTGTGCCTGTTGTATCTATCAGTATGATAAGTGTGAATGGGTAATTCTTCTGGTGAGGGCGCAATCTTGAACAAAATTAGCATTCAGATGACATGTGAGCTAATGTGCGACATGATTTCATGGTTCCGTGGCAAGGGATTAGATAGAGGAGACACTGTCCGGATCTGGTTTGGTTTTGGGTCTTTAGTGTACGCGAGCCATTCATACTGGTTGTTTGGGGATATACGCTGTGCAGTTAATCTCATGCATGAGCGTGTGATTGCCCGAGGACGGACAAAACTCTAAGTGTGGGGTGGTGATCTAAGGCGTATTTATACGCCTAACTAGCCAAATAAACCCATAAAAGAAGTTGTTTCAGAGGGTAAACATAAAGAGAACAGCCATTTTTTATGTGATTATCATTAATTGCCTAATCTGGGGGTCGAGTACTCCATGTGGTTGCATTTTTTTCAGACATCGATGAAGATATAGCTGTTGAAGGTCGTTGCGGAGTGGAAGGATAAGATCAGTCCAGAAAGCATGGAAGAAAAGTAGTCCGCGTCGCGGACACAGCAGCAGCCCAGCAGAATTATTAAGGAGAGGAAAAATGCACGAAGGCACAGTGCGCTGCACAGTCCGCGTCGCGGACCGCTACGCGAGAGGAAGCAAATCTGCCCAGTCAGCAATTTCACGGACCGGGTTGACAGACACTAGTCCGCGTCGCGGACTGCCGGTTTTGAGGCGGAAATTCGAGTTACGGGTTTAGAAGAATTCGAGACTATTAATGATTGGGCGAGGGGATCTAAAAAGTCAGTCATTGGAGGGCGGAGAAAAGGAGGAGGCATAGCAAGGACAAGCTAGGTTTACGTGGTTGGATTTTCATCTCTGTTTCTTGCATCTTCATGTGTGTAAATTCATTCATAATGATTGGACAAAACATGAGGGGCTAGTCCTCCCATATTCTGGGATTGTAGCCCTAGACTATGTGATTTCTAAATCGTTGGTTTATGCATAATGGGTTTTCTCTTTATTCCTGCGCCCCTTTTATTACTACTTCTTAGCTTGATCAACTAGGGAGGCAATGGGTTAGTTATTCTGGATTCGAAAGATGTTGGAATAATTAGAACACAGTGGAACAGGGAGCGTGTCTGACTATGTCATTAGTTCGGTTCGTATAAGGGAGAATCGTGACAACTACCCTTATACCTCGCTTAGTTCATAATACAGGATGATAAATTTAATGCACTTCTGGTGACCCGTCTATCCCCGCTCAACGATGTAGGTAGGCAGCCACCTGAAGTAGGCCTGCAGAGGTGTGCAACCCTGTTAGGTAAATTAAACCCTGCGAATTAATAAGTGGAAATCCAGATGCATAAATACGGATTAAGGAACACAAAGTTGTTGTGGTTATAATCCCAGGATCACCTTTACAATTGATAAATCGCTATTCCATACTATTTTAGAGTTTACTAAAAGTGTTCTCCATCATTCTCATTACAATTCACTCGGATTATAAATTAGCATAACACCTTGAAAAGAAACCAATAATCTTTAAATCCCTTGGGTTCGACATCTGGTTCAACGTAGAAGAGCCACTGTATTACTTGAGTTGACCACGTACACTTGCGTGTGCTAGGGAAGCAACAAGTACTAAGAAGTAGTAAGTAGGATATATCACACAAATGAAAGTATCAAGCCATAAACTACCTCAAGCCTGAAAACTCTATATGACTGCAACTTTACCCCTTTTTGAAATTCTGGCTCGTTCTTGGTCTATAAACAATCAAGAAATACAATAATCAACAAATATTTATCTAAATTATCTGAATTATATCAAAATCCTAATCCTTTATGATCATCTTCCCCAACTAGGGTTTTTTCCTACCATTAGTGGCAGGTAGATTCTATGGTCTAGGAATCAACTTACAAGTTGGATAAATGATTAACTTACCTTTATCAATGAAACAGGTGAAAAATTGAACAAAATAACCCCTAGGTCATTTTTTGTCTCTCAAGAACGAACTGGGAGAAATAAAAATGAATTTGAAATTTTTCAGACTTAATCTGTGACTAGCCCGCCACGGAGACCACTTATCCCGCACCATAGCAGGATCCGTCCTGTTGTGGCGGGTTGCACGAAGACAGTAACTTCGTAATTCACGTCCCAAGTCTTAATTTCATAACAATCTCTCATACCATGACATTAAAAAAATATGCCTTTTTGTGCTAAGATTAATTTTAAGAGTTTTATTCGCTCGAATTCAATTCAACAGAGGCGTACATGCTCCTTATTGTCTTAGCTATAAACTCAAAATATCAAACTTATAAATTAATTTCAATTCATTACTGTGTCCTAGACCTTACATGATTTAGATTTCGTCCAATTTTGACTAGGCTCGAAATATTTTAATTTACAATTTGAAATTTTCTTATCCAATTTCTTTTCCAGTGACTTATGCATAATGATGAAAACAAGCCGTTACATTTAGATAAACAATTTTATGATCAATACTAACAAATATCATTGAAAGGATGAACAAAGATTTTAAAAGACAAAATAATGTAAAATATAAATTTTGGATAACATATTTGTGCCCCACATATAGGGAGCACTAATGGAAAAGGCCTTTAACATGAAGGGCACTTGGAAAATATTTGAAAAGGATTTTAACAAAGAAACATGACTAAAACTCATTGTTGTTAAAAACGAGATAAGTTGTAGACTTCAAATAAAGTTTCCCATCAATTCACAAAAAAGTAAGACTATACCTCCTCCATTTCATAATTTTGTCTTGATATAAAATTAACAAATGTGAATCTTGTCATCTTGATTGAAAATATCAAATGTACTAAATATTTTTTAATTATATAGTCTTAAACAAGCATCAGGTGGGAAGTTGAAACTAAAAAGTTGTCAAAAAAAAAGTATTTTAAAAAAAAAGGACAAATAAATTGAAACGGAGGAATAATCACTACAACAAAAACTACTTTTAATGGCAATAAATATGCGCATTAACAAAGAGTGCTACTGTCTTTATCGGTATTAGTTAATCATCATTAAATCCAATGTCAACTTTATGACATTTATAAAAAGTGATAAAATATAATTGCCACTAGTAATTTTTTTCTAATAAATATATTTAACACCAATTAAGCTATTAGTTTTTTTTTTTGGTGTAGTGTATATGTGTTCTCCTTAAAGGAAAGTAAGGTAGAAGAAAAGAAGTATCATTTCATCATGTCAATAATTGAAGAAAGCACCAATTTTGGTGGAATTGGAAATGATGATAATATTTCCATTATAACTTTTGTGACAGAGATATGTGTATCTTGTTAGTTGATAAGGAGTTCACTTTCTGTAGATCTGCAGAATCAATAATTTCTGAAATGCTATCATCTGTGTAAACATTCTTTTTCAAATAAGTGGTGTCGATCATACATTGATCATAACCAAAATATAGTGGAAATGTGATTCAGGACCTCTACTTAAACAGTTCAAGTGATTTACAAGAATACAATAATGATGTAGTCTTACGAAGTGATGTCGATCTATAGAGAATAATGCTTACGTAGATTTGGCTCAAAAGAATTACTTAACTTACAGAACAGAATAGGAGAATAAAAATATACAACTATGCTCTTACTTTAGAGGTAGAATGTTGCGGAAATATCGTGGATTAACTTACACATAATCACAAATAAAGAAAATAGAGAAGAAAAATAATACAAGGATTTAACGAGTTTCGGCTACGCCTACTCTTCCCAGGAAAGATAGAGAGAGTTTTCCACTATGAAAGAAAAGAAGTTTACAATGTTTTAGAATCCTCAACTAGATACTCTATATATAGATCTCAATTAATCCCAAACCTATAAGAGAAAGATTTTTCTAGTCCAAGAAGGACAATGTATTCCTTTCTCACTATTAGGACAAGGATTTTCTACACCAATAAGGATTGTGAGTTTCCTAAAATATACAAGGGAAAAATTCAAGATATAATTAATAAATAATTAACAAATCTCCCCCCTTGACTTGAATTTCCTTCATCAATTGAAATAACGTCTCTCTGCCTTGCTCCCAGCCCTTCAAAGGGCTTAGTGAGTACTAGATATACCAATCAAGTCTAGACAATGTCTAAACTTATTGGTCGGGACTGTCTTGGTCATCATATCTGCTGGATTATCATGTGTAGATACTTTCTTCACATCAACAAGCCCTTATGATATAATATCTCGAATAAGATGATGTCTGACTTCAATATGCTTTATCCGCTCATGAAACATTTGATGCTTGGTAAGATAAATGTCACTCTGATTGTTACAAAATAGTAAAGTCTTCTAGCCTATAGCCTCTTTCACTGCTTCTGTAATGGCCATATACTCAACCTCTATAGTGGACAAAGCAACAACAGATTGCAAAGTTGCCTTCCAACTAATGACTACCAGAAAGAGTAAAGACATAACCTGTCAGAGGTTTTTTTTATCCAAGTTCCCTGCATAGTTGAAAAATTCACATAACCTATTACTGAGTCACTTAGCTTGTCTTTGAAAAAAGTTAAGCTCACATCTGTAGTACCCTTCAAGTATCTCAAAATCCACTTCACGGCTTGTCAATATTCTTTATCAGGACATGTCATGTATCTACTCACAACACTAACAACATGTGAAATATCAGGACGAGTGCAAATCATAGCATACATAATGCTATCAACGACACTCGAATATGGAACAGTAGACATTTGTGTTGGAAAATTATATGCGCCACGGAAGCATATATGGATCGTACTGCTTACATGAATAATAGATAACACATACGTTAATGCTAGAATACAAATAATCATGCTAGAACACATAAACTTTAAGAAATTTAATTAGATAAATACCTCTTAAAGCGTGAGCATATACCTTCAAGCGAATCCACGAGTTAGACTGCAGTTCTGCGGTCTTCTACAGTGATCCCAAGTTCACATCCGAACTCTCTCAATGCTTGGGTGGGCAAGCATTGTATAGAAAATCTTATTTCATCCAAATCCCCTTTTTTTCTAGATTAGGAAAACTCCTATTTATAGAAGACCTTTCCAAATCCAAAAGGAAGAAGGAAACCCACTTTTTTTTAAAAACAAGAAACTAATATGTACGTGTCCTTCTTTTATTAGAAATAGGATTCTGAGTTCTAGTTAAATATGGGCACTGTAGGGACCACAGAATCAATTACTGAGGCTCCCTATTATGGAAATAATTCAAATAATTAATTTGAAATTATTCTTACCATAATAAATTACAAATCATTCCACTAAAAATTCATAATTGCACTCCTCTATTTATATTTCGAAATTCCCCATTAAACACTTATGTAATTCCCCATGTTAAGATTACAGATACTAATCAATAAACTAAATTACTGACAAATTTAATTTAAAGATTAATTTCCTTTAGAGCACTGCTTAACTTATTTCATGTGTCGCATTCATAAATCCACTTGCAAGGTTTGACACGATGAAAACTAATTATAAGCTTCTCAAAAGGCATATCATCAATCTCTATATTGAGACATGGATTCCGTCAACTAACTTACTATTTCACCAATATATATTATTATCATCCAATCTACCAGGCATATTGACCCATCTTAGAATCTCACCTTTTAATAAATCAAAACGATAAATAATATATACAGATCATAATAGTTATATCGGGATTGAGAATATAAGTACATTTAACAGTTTAGAGATTATGTTTTTATCAGTCAATCCAAAACAACTATCTCTACTCGGTCCCGTTTAATACATACAGTATGCACTAGCACAAGAAGTTGGAACTGCACCGTTCCCATAATCAAGATAAATTATATATAATCTTGTGCTACAATCATACCGATGGCTTGTCCAATTTTCATCTTAGATTGTGAACCAAAAAATTTATACTTATAAGAACCGATGATTTAATCCTCTGTGTATAAGCTCAAACTCTATACACTAAATCATCTACTGTATAAGTAAATGGACACATAAACGATTGTATGATCTATTAAAACTTTTATTAAAATTGGATGAATAATTATTCTATAATAAATATTATATCTAAACTCATGGTCAATAGTATATATTCCATGGTTAATAATATATATTCCAACAATTTGTTCCATCTCCTCTTCTATCTTTGGTGACATGTCTGTAGACAAATTAAAATGGGATGCCAAAGGAATGGAAACAGACTTAGCACCTGTCATGTTAAATCACTTAATTAGAACCTTCTTTCAATATAGGACTTTTGAGATAACATTAGTTTTTCAACTCTTCTATCTCGAGTAATTTCTATCCCCAATATCTTCTTTGTAGCGTCCAAATCTTTTATCTCAAACTCCTCACCTAGTTACTACTTTAATTGTTCAACTTATGTTTTAGCCGTAATAAGCATGTCATCCACATACAACAACAAATACACAAAAGAATCATCTCTAAACTTCTTGTTATATACACAGCTATCATGTGCACTTCAAGAAAAGGCCTTTTAAATCATAAATGTGTCAAACCTTTTATACCATTGCCTAGGTGACTGTTTCAATCCATATAGAGATTTCTAAAGCAAACAAACATGATTTTCTTTACTCGGAGTGATAAACCCCTCAGGTTCATTCATATAAATTTGTTCTTCCAACTCCCCATGTAAGAATGCAGTTTTCACATCTAACTGTTCTAACTCTAGATTGTGAAGAACCACCAAAGTTAGTAAGACGTTGATAGAGCTATCTTTTACCACCAAAGAGAATACAATAATGATGTAGTCTCATAAAGTGATGTCTGTAGAGGATAATATCTACGTAGATTTTACTCTTACCTTAGAGGTAGAGATTGTGTCCGACAAACCCTCAGGTCAAGAAAATAAAATTAAAATCATCCAGAAAAAAGAAGTAACAAATGTAAAAGCATAACAAAATATGGTGAAGAATAACTATGACCAAATATTATAATAATCAAATTACGAGAGACCGTCGATAGTAACAAAATAGATTTACAAGAATAATTTTGAAAATGGATGACTTTGAATTTTTGACCTTGTTTGTTCCATGGGCAACAATAGTAAATTTTGATCATGAAAATTTATTCACCAGGTAAACGGAGATTAAAATTGGATATCAATATACCGGTAAACTGTTATAGAGGATTAAGCTCGGCCTACATATCGGTATGATATCAATATACCCATACCGATAGGGTATCATAGAGGACTGATTCATAGCAGTTATATTGATATCATGGACGAAATAAAAAAAGAGAAAGTAGGGTAAGAGGGTAAATAGTTTGAATTATGAGTTTATTAAGAATACATAATTTGAATTGATTCAATTTACGTAAATAGTTTTATAATTTAATGTATTTTATGTAGTTTTTCCAAAATTTATAACAACTCAATTTTAAGATTATTGAATGTAATTTCCTGAAAACTTTTCCCTATAACTTTGTGGCTGAAGTCTAACAGAAAACTTTAGCCCATTTTCGGACCAGTTGGGTTCTGAAGATATCAGGAATCAAATGGCCCTTTGTTTTGTCCAACCCCATATTGCTCTTTTTATATTTTTTTTAGTATAACTTACCTAAATTTAATAATGTTAAGAGCTAGTTATATTTTTTTCTATTTTTAATTTTTTTTTTATAAAATTTAAAATATATCATTGGACCTCCGGTTACATCATTCGACTTTTGGATACACAGCAAAGGGATATATCAGTGAGGATAGGATATCCAGATACATAGGAGATGGATATATCCAAGAGGAGATTTATGTATCCGAGAGCGGATTGATGTATCTGAGAGGGAGGTAGGGATATATCAACAAGAGAAGAGTGACGTATCCGAGAGAGGATTTTTGAAAATTTTAAAATGGAAGAAAATTTGAAAATTATGATATAATAAGATGCGTATTTAAGTAAAAATTATAATAAAATAAAATGTGTATTTAGATGAAAATTATAATAAAATAAGATGTGATACCAGCATAAGGATATTTCTCCCTATTGAAATTCTGTAGAATGATTTCGTCAGTAACTTAATATCCATGTGACGGGTAATAAATAATTTTTTCATCTCAAATTATTTATCATAATTTTTAAATATAATTATTTTAAATTATTTATCATTTTAAAAATTCAATGCAAAAATAATTATATTTTCTCATTTTCTGGCAATTGTTTTTAAAACCTACCAACATCTCAATAGAGTAAATATTTAATGAAGAAAGGTTATACGTAACTCATAAAATAGAAATAAAATAGGTTGAAAATTCCTTATAATCAATATTTTTTAAAAAAATACATGTAAAAAATAATATTACGTATGATTTGAGATAGAGGATCAATATCTAATATCAGTGACCTAATAAGTAATATTCATTTGATGGTTAATAAAAAGAAAAAACTTAAGTATATGTTTTATTTTATCATAATCTCTAAAAAAAATTTATTATTATTATTTTTAAATTCTCCTCTCCAATACAACACTCCCCTTTTGCTCGGATACATCTCTCCCTTTATGATACATCTTTTTTTCTTGGATACATACCTTTCCTCTGTATTCGTATGTCTGCTTATGTATCTAGAAGATCAGTGATGTATTTCAATCGAAATTAATAATTTTTTTATAATAATTTAATTTAAAAATAATAAAGAATAATGTAATTAACTTTTAATGATGTGAAATTTATGTAAATTATGTTAATGAATATCTGACACCGAAAATCACATTCGAGACCATGGATATTTTGCAAGATTTGGGTATTGAGTAGGATCGTTAATCATTTACCATTAACTAATTTAACTAACCACAAAAGTGAAACGTGTCTTGTAGTATTATTTTTGGGATAATTATTATTTTTTATTTTTTTAATAAAATATTTATTATTTTTGAACATATCTTTTATTTATTATCTAGATATATTGTATTTAAAAATTATTTATCGTTTATAATAATTATATTATACATTAAAAGTGAATTATATATAATACATGTGTTATAAAGAATTAAAATGTATTATACATGTTTTGCTAAAACAAACCACATGATGTATTAAAAATACATTATGCATGTAATATAGACGTATTACATATTTACACTATATATAAAAGTAATTTGCATGCAATATCAGATGTATTGTAAGTGTCTTAAAATGTATGAATTTTTTTAGTAAAAAATCTACATTATGTATTAAAAGTAAATTATTACATATAATATAAATGTATTAAAATTACTTCCATAAATGATAGATAAATATTTACTTCCATCAATTAGGCAAAATATAGTGAAATGTGATTTATGACCTCTTAGGCGCATCGATGTCACTAGATTAAGCTTTTTCCTCCATCTAAAAATCAAATCCAAACATGTATGGCCCAATCTTTACATTAATTGGGCTTTAATTAGACTCTTAAACAAGTCAACACCCCTAGTTTCATGATAATTCACATCTATATATGGAACCCACGATTTAATCCAAACATGTATGGCCCAATCTTCTTGATGGGATGTTCACAAGAAGAATGTAAGACTCTTTTATTGACCATGATGCTGACGCATGATTAAGTTTAGATTGATTTTATTTGAATTTAAGTATTTTTTTTTAATTTTATGGATAGTATGACTATTTTGGTAGTGACAATTATTTTGCTATGCATTTTACGCTATGAATTATTTAAATTATTAATTTTGTTATGAAACTTTATAGAATATCTATTATCGATATTGTTACACTAAAAAATTTTTTAAATTACGGGGGTTTAATTATGGAGGTTAATATGATCCACATAATTTACATCACATTTGTGGAAGTTTGAATAACCCCTCCAATTTTTATGCAATTTGTGAGGGTCACTAACTGCCGAAATTAAATTTCACAATATCAAGCGGAAACTTTTTATTTTTTCCCTGCCATTTTCCAACCCTTTTTACAAAACCTCCCTTCCAAAACCTTCACTTCATTTCTCATTGTTCCTTCACTTGCATTCATACTTCTTTGCTTCTCTCTCTGTCTCAATAATTTGTCTCAATTTAATATGTTACAGCTTCTATATGTTTAACTTTAGATTCACCGGCATCAGCGTCGACAGTGTTTGGAAGTTTAGATTTGATGTCGTCAATTGCCATCAATGGTGGTATTGGTGTGTATGGAGCTCTAGCATGCGTTTGCTGGATCGTTGATTTTGCTGCGGAAAAAAGCAAGTGCTATCGCAGAACATCTCTCTGAGTACCCATTCATAGCTTATAACCTCACTCCTATTTTATATCGCATTACAGATGTGAAATTTGGTACAAATTGGTTAAATTATTTGATTTTGTAGGTACTTCTGTTTAGTGTTGATTATAGAAAATTTTGAAAATTTGTTTAGTTACCTGGTATTTTGTTTCCATATGTTTGATTGCAGGTGGATACGACGTCTGATGAGGTACTATACACAAGTTTCATTAGTTCCTGACAATCAGGTATACTAGTTGCTTAAATTTTAATTTCTCTAGGTAAAATTTGGTTAATAGCATTGTCGGGGTGATTTTACTTCGTTTTTAGCATTAAGTCGAAAGGGAAATTGATTAATTGAACATGCATTCAAGGCATCATAATTCATCTTCCTTGGCATCACTCATATGTATGGGGAGTTGAAATTCCTAGAATAATAAAGTGTTTTAGCCAATTAGAAAGAAACCAAATCTAGATTCGGAGTCGCATAATCTAATTCGATAAAGCAGTGTTTGGAGCTTGTAATATTTAACTTTTTTGAGTAATAAGATATAATATGCGAAGTTGATTCAAATAAGTGATTCAACATTATGTTTTAACGCGATTGCTACAAATTGATGTCTTCAAGATAGACATAGATCATGAGAACCAAATCCTCCTACGTTTTAAAGACTAAGGTGCAACAGTTGTAGGCGAAAAGCAGAGCTGTAATGCCCCTCATTTTTCACTACGCCATACTTTGAATCTTCACCTTTGCTTCCGATACGAGGTGTCCATATTGCTTTCCTAAGTTCCTCGCCTTCTTCCTGCAGATCTGTTTGATTCTTGATCATGTAGTCCTTTTCACAAATTCCAATAACAGTTTCAGAGATGCTCTCTTGCAAGTGACACTGTTCTTGCTAATTGAGATTGCTCATGTCCTTCCCTGTTCTCTGTTTTATCTCTCTTCTTAGCTTGTTATTATTCCTATTTCAATATTTTCAAGTTTCTTGAATTTTCTTATAGTGTGTGCTCCAAATATCAACTTTAGGTGTACTCTAATACTGATCTATCATCTTTTTTGTTGTAGCATTGGGGTTGGCGTCCTCGTGATATTTCCTGGTGTTGGTGAGCATGATGAGAGATATTAGCATCACAAAGAACAGTTTGGCCATTTGTTTATCAATCTTTCCTCGACCCATTTTGGAGGAAGTAGTTGTAATGGAGCTGAATCTGATTTTTGTACTTAAAATTTAATATGTGTATGACACTAATGATGACTAGCTCAAATATTTTAATAATTTATTTTATACTATATAATATATTTCTTACAAAATAATATTCACAATACTTAAGCGTGATGATTATAAAGTAGTAATTTTACAAAAGGTGTACTATTCGATTGCCAATGAGGCGATGACAATGACCCTCAACACATACCTTATTAGAGTGACCTTTACTCTCAGTCAAAATTTACTCACACACCGTAAAAATAAAAATGAATTTTCGGACCTAACTTAATCTTAAAAAACGAATTCATAGATGAAAATTGTCAAAATCCATAATAAAAAAAAAACTAATCACCCATCCCATATCTCATGTGGGACTCTTAATAACACACTCAGATATTTACACCATACCAATAAATACATGACATGTCTTCTTGCACACTCCAATCAATATATATTATTATTAAACATTTCGTTTCCTGTTAATCGTCTCTGTATTTTATTAGAAATCGCATAGAAGTGACATGTATTTACACGTCCACATATGACAGAGAAATAATTCAATACAAAAAAAGGGAAAAAGGCGTAAATTCACCTCTAAATTTATTTTGAAAAATCAATTACACGCTCAAACTATAATAACGATCTATTATATAATTTTATTATTCAAAAGTGAATAAGACGTGAGGGGAGTGATGGAGAACAATTAAGAGATGTGTCATTGACCTTTTCAATTCCTTCTCTTACATAATCTACCTAATTTTACTACCTTTATTAATTAGGAGATTAATGAAGACATGAAACCAACTTCTCTAACAAAGATCTATGTAGGAACTATATAGCGAGAAAAGAAAATGACAAAAAACTGTCTCTTGTACTTAGGCAATTAGGTCTAAAATCAGGGATGTACATCGATCAATTCGATTTGGTTTTATATAATATCTGTTTGGTTTATTAGTTTTTAATTGTTAAATATGGTAAATTAATAAGATATTTTTTATTGATTTTTGGTCCTTAACTGTTCAGTTTTTGGTTTACTCAATAAGAAAATACTCATAAAATAAATGTATGACTTCTCTAACAACTTGATGCAATACGATGAGATATAGTAAAACAAACAAATCAATTGAATACTTAAACTTAATAATATGTAATATTTGACCTCATATCTCTAAATTATTTTCCAACAGAAGGATTATACATTGAAATCCAAGCAAATACATGACTTACGAGTATCGATTTAGTATCAAGTGATGTTAATTAAATATTTTTAATATTTATGAAGGAATAAAATAGTAAATCATTATAGCCTTAATGAGTTATGAGTAAACCCAATAACCCAATACTAAAAACTAAAATGGAACCAATAACCCGATTTTTTTTTTGGATAAAACCATTAAAAATTCATTAACCCAATAACCCGATAACAATAAACTTATAGCCTTTCTTTCGATTATGATCTTTCGAGTTTGTCAAAAGTTAACATTTTTATCTTTGTCAAATATTTTACAAACCGGTGAAAAATAGAAACAAGGAATATAACACTAACTTGATAAAAACACTAGAAAAATCCTATCGAATTCTACAAACTGCAATATAAAAAACTATACTAGACACGAAAATTAACAATAATTGCACCAAAAAATTAGACCAAACTAAATAAGGAGACCAAAAATAGCAGAAACTACAAACACTATACCTCCAAATGTGAGTTCTCGTTAAATTCTTGTCACAGTTCTTGTCAAATCTAATACTCAAAATTCGTTAAATATAGGAAGAAGATTAAAAAATGTTAACTTTTGACAAACTTTAAAAATCAAAACTATTTAAGACATATTTTACGAACTATTTTAATTTGAACTTACTCCCACAATAAGAGATCATTTTTGTATGTAGTCGTACCATTCGGGTTAAAGATGGAAGGATAAAAAGAAATTAGAGAAGAGATTATTCGATTGTAATTAGATAATTATGAATTATATAAGATAAGGATCGGTATTCTATAAGTTTTATCCACGTGGAGCTACCTGAGGAAGTTGTTTAGATAGTAAGCATCCCTCACTTTCAATCTTAAAGAGAATTGTGCTCATGACTTCTTTGGTACAACAAAAAAAGTAATGATTTTTTTTTTACTTAATCTGAAGTATTGGATTCAATTTCCTTTTTAACGAGCCTTATGTGGTATGAAATCGACTTGGTCAAAGTCTCAAAAATGGATATTCAACCCCATGAAGGAAAAAAAAAAAAAAGGAGTACATGATAGGCATAGACGTGAGGGGAGGTAATTAGAGTGATGGAACTAAAAGACCCTCCATTGACCATTTCCTTTTCCCTCTTCACAATCCATCCAATTTCCTTAACACAAATTTTCTTTCCTTCTTTTTCTCTCTTCCACTTCTCTTCTTCCTAGCAATTTTCTATGACGAACAAACAACAACAATAACAACAATTGACTCGAAAATTCCCATCTAACATGTCGTCTTTCATTTGATTTTCCTTAAATGTGCTAAAATGTATCGCAGGACGCTGACTATTAGCTGGGATGGTCAAGACGATGACGATGATCACTTCTTTGAGTCAAATGATCGTCTTTCCACGGTTGTTCCCCAAGACTTGGCGTCCTCGGGATCAGATGATGAGGTTGAGTTTGAGGATAGCAGACGTTCCTTCTCGGCCTCCATTTCTATCAAGAATAACTTCCAAGGCCTTGAGATGGAGACAGCAAAACCCGTCTCCATCAACAATCCTCCTCCTTCTCCTCCTCCCATTGTCATGGAAGATTACGGCATGTGGATGGCTGAACCCGGAGACGTCAAAGAGCGACGAAAACGCTTACTCCAGGGAATGGGGTTGACAAGTAGTAAGGAACTTCTCAAGCTAACAAGTGCCAGAGTTGTGAGAGCCATTTCAAGAAAAGTTGATGCATGCCAAGATTCTTCCAAACCAGAAGTTGACATAATTAGTTCTTCAAAGGAAGAGCTAATTAAACAGGAGGAAGAACAAGAACAAGAGCCAGAGGCTTCGATATCGCCACCAATTTTGCTGCTCAGGTCGAGATCAGATGGTGACATACAGTTTTTCTCTGTAAACACCAAGAAAAGGAAAGAACAACTAATCGGAGACGTTTCTAAACAACGTCTAACCAGGACATTTTCAGGAGTTTTGGGACCATCCACAAGAATATGTCAATACACAAATCCAGCTGCTGTAATGGCACCGCCTAAAAAGGGAACAAGTAAATCTTCACCACCACAAAATGGAGGCCAAACACCATCATCCACATTACCAAATGGATGTGCTGATATGGGATTTGCTTCGTTTTTCCTGATAAAAAATCTTGACACTGGAAAGGAATTCATAGTCAAAGAGTCCAATGAAGAGGGGATGTGGAACAAGCTCAGTGATCTAGAAACTGGAAAGCAACTTTCCATGGAGGAATTCGAAAAATCTGTGGGGTACTCACCTGTTGTTAAGGAACTGATGCGCCGTGCAAATGTTTCAGCTCATGATGAAAGAAAAATTAATGTAAATGCATATCTCAGCAAGAGTTTCAGATATAGCAAGAAAACAGGAGTTTCTCTCTTGAAGAACATAAAAGGAGTTGCAAATAGCATGAGCATGTCAAGAGCTGATAAAGAACTTGAGTTACCTGCACTAGGAGAACAGAAACAGAACAAGAATTCATCACAATGGATTAAAGTCCGGCAGCAAGGAAAGATTCACAAAGAATTCACAGCTTTGCAATTGTGTCAAGAAATTCAGGCTCATGACGGCTCCATATGGACCATAAGATTCACCGCGGATGGTCGGTATCTAGCTACTGCAGGGGATGACAGGGTAATTCATGTATGGGAAGTGCAAGAATGTGATGTTATGTCTACAAAACAATCCGATGATGCGAATTCTGTTAGTGACATACCAATGGCTGGAAGTAATTCGGAACGTCCACCTCTGCCAATTGTGACTAATATGCAATCAGAAAGAAGGAAAAAGGGGAAGACTTCTAATAAGAAGAAGGGAAACTCACTTCCAGATTATGCAAATGTACCTGAAACTGTATTTGCTCTCTCAGAAAAACCAGTATGCACTCTCAGAGGTCATCAAGATGATGTCCTGGACCTATCTTGGTCAAGTTCTCAGGTCAGTTTTTGTGCTTCAATCAGTTTGGTACTCCGTTTCCTTCTAATCTGTACCAAAAAGAACATACCTTTCTATATTCACAACAAAAGTCTTAACTCTAGAAAATCATATTATCCTTAATGACATGCTCTTATAGCCATAGGGATGTGCATGTTTTACATACTTCTGATATGCGTCGAAGGTATTTATTTATTTCTGAAACTCCATGTAAGTCAAACGACATCATATAAAATAAAATGGAGTGAGATAAAAAAAAATATCGATTGCTGAACAAGAAGGAAATATCAAACAAGAAGTTTACTCCAATGAAATTTTGACATGACATGCTAAATGAAATTTTGATGCAGCAACTTCTTTCATCCTCAATGGACAAGACAGTCAGGCTATGGGATATTGAGACTCAGAGCTGCTTAAAAATGTTCGCACACAACGATTATGGTGAGATACCATGTTACATTGTAGCTACACATCAATCAACGCTCATGTTAAATTTACCATCACACATTTTTACATCTGATGAATCTCTGTGCGGCAGTGACCTGCATACATTTCAATCCAGTAGATGACGACCACTTTATCAGCGGTTCACTGGATGGAAAGGTTCGAATTTGGAATGTATCTGATCGGAAAGTTGTAGACTGGACAGATCTTCATGAAATGGTTACTGCTACTTGCTACTCTCCTGATGGCAAGGTAGCTATATCCCCAACTTTTACTGGTTTCCGACATGCCAAAAACCACTTCCCCTCAATTATAGCCATATTAGAGAGCATTCACAAGTAGCTTCAGATACAACTTATTAGAAAATCAACAAAAGAAATAGAACAATTATGATATTCAAATAATTATCCTATGATTCTCCAAGAATAGATGAGTGGTACCACTGATATTTTTTGCTTTTCCATTGTTGAAGGGCGTGTTAATTGGCTCACATAAAGGAAGCTGTCGCATGTACAGTACCTCTGGTAAGGAAATCATCACATAGGATCTTCTATTTAAATGATAATCTGCAGAGGAATGTGAATGTTAATTTTCGACGTGTTAGTGATTTAGAATGCAAGCTGGAACAAAAGGACAACTTTGAACTCGAACCCAAAAAGAAGTCCTTAGCCAAAAAGGTCACTGGTTTTCAGGTATTTCTCTTTTCTATATCTACTATTCATTAGGTTTGCAATCTTGCTTTGCAGGAGATCTATCTAAAACCTGAATTTGTTCATGTCCAGTTTTCTCCAGAGAATCCAGAAGAAGTGCTTGTAACTTCAGCTGATTCGCGTGTCAGAATTTTTCATGGAACAGAAATGACCCATAAATTTAAAGGTACTTTCTTGAAGATATAATCCACTTGGAGAACTTGAAATAGGTTATTGTGTACATAAAACTGTGGATCTATTTTCTTGCATCAGGTTTCCGGAATACAAGCAGCCAAATTTCAGCTACATTTAGTCAAGATGGGAAGTATATTATAAGTGCAAGTGAAGACTCTCAGGTGTATATCTGGAAGAGAGAAGAACCTAAAAGTGCAACCGGTAAATCAAGAAGTGTAGTAAACGTTCAATCATACGAGCACTTCCCATGTAAAGATGTTTCAGTTGCCATCCCGTGGCCTGGCAATATAAAGAATCAGCCACCACTTGCAGATCAGATACATTCGAAAAGGTATTCAAAACGTTCTCCACCACCGCCACATCCCATCGATGGCTCTCCCACGAGGGAAGACAACTCAGCTGATGCAAATAGTAAGAGGAATTTACCACCTCTGCCAGCCAAGAAAAACAGTGCAGTGGAGAAAATCCAAACTTGTCAAGATGAGTCTTCAGCTCAAGAATCTCCAAAAGATCCTGGAGTTGGTCCTAGCGAATCGTTTTCATCAAGTTCTCCATCGATCAGAGATGGCGACTCGCCTTCTATGTCGTCTTCCAGCAGGTTTGATGGTAGCAACAACCAAGGAAACAACATTATCCAATCAACAGCATGGGGCATGGTAATCGTGACAGCAAGCTTGGGAGGGGAAATCAGAGTCTATCAAAACTTTGGAATGACACTGAAAGCTAGTCGACAGAACAATCTCTTTTGACACTTAACAACTTTGTTATTGGAGAAAAAAATTCTGCCTACATTAATCCCATTTCTAGGCATCCAATTTTATTCTTTATAGTTGTTAAGAGCTAGAGTCATGCTCAAGTTGAGTATGCCTTCGGCTTCCAATGTCTATGATGTCAAACAGGTAATTTTGGTAACATTTTAGATTAGACACCAATTAGTCACAGTTTTGTTCGATGTTACAAGAAATGAAGCATTTTTGACTTGTGAACTTGCTTTTTGTAAAGCTCTGTTGTCTTTTGTAAATGTCAGCAGATCCTCTGCTATATATAATCGATACATGAGGTTTTAACACATTTACTTACAAATATTTAGATCATGCTAATTCGAGCTTTTCGAAGAAGAAGGATCACTTGGTTACCTTCAGTATTGTAGTGGCTAAGACTCAGACAGATTGCCTACTCTTTAGGAAGAAGATAGAGCCCTTTGTAAGGACTGAAAGGTTATCCCAAGTGAAAATCCTCCTACCATCATAAGCTTTTAGCAATGGACTTGGAGATCAAGAGGAAGAGGAAGAGGAAGAAGAAGAAGAAAAATTTGTTTGATCGTGTCAAGGATCAAATGGGATGGCTTAACCCCAACTCGAGTGCAGGAGATAGGGGAGAAGCTGATGGAGATGGAGGCATGGGGAAGTAGTGGGGATATGAATAGCATATGGGAAAGGACAGCTAGTGGCATTAGGGAAGCACCATGTTTGTCGTACTATTAGCACCTATACATGTAGTGTCCTTTTTCATAACTATTGTGAGTTACTGCCATAAAGCTGAGGGTCTTTCAAGAATAGTCTATCTCAATAAATTGGGGAAGGCCTGCATACACTTTACCTTCTCCGGACCTCACTTGTAAGATTACACTGGTATGCGTTGTTGTTGAAGGATAGAATCACCATCTCACCGTTTAAGACTGTGACCAACTCACCTTACTCGAACGCAGGACCTTTGTTTGCTCTGATACCATGTTGAAGTGTATGACCATCTCGTTCAACCCTATAACTTATACTTAATTATATTGTATTTCAACACTCACCCATTAGTTCATCTAACAAACTGAATAATCAAAATGATGCCCACATGAATATAAGTAATCGAACCCTCAAAACAATGCAGAAAGTCTTTGTTTTGATGTTTCTTCAGTCCAGATTTACTTTGATTTTGAACATACGTAAGGAGGAAAGCACTTCCCAGAATTAAGCTCCTGTAAAAAGAAGACTTGTTAATGATTCTCACCTGGATTTAATATGCTAGTTAAGACCATTGTGATTTTTGCTTTCAGTATTTGTTTTGATGATAAACAGGATTCTAAAAGATGGAGAAAAAGGAACTTCCACAGCAGTTGCACACCAATCATTTGAAAGTAAGTGTTTGACCTTGGCCAGAACCTATAACTGAAAATAATAAAATGTGTATTCAAATTTGTATACCACAAAGAAATTTCAACAACTGCTATGATTTAAACTACCTAGTAAAATTACCTGTTTCAACAATGGTCTTAGCTAGAAATTGGCCATATATTTTGAATCAGATTTTTAAAATTTATCTTAAAATATCTGTTTCATCATGAAATTTGACTCAAGTTCTCAAAGATTGATTCAGACTAGTTTCTGGAAGGAATTTCATTTTCTACTGACAAATTCAAGTAAAACAAAACTTCAAAATGGATCAATAGGGCATATGCTTTAAAATTTGGAGCGTAAGTCCGAGTATATGTTTGGATGTATTAAATTTGATTTTTATTATTTTATAAATATTTTTTATCATAAATTATGTTTTTATTAGAAATGTAATTATATTTTGTGCTATCATGTTTTCACCTCTTATATTACAGTCGCTTCTCCAAAAATATATAGATTAAAGAATGTAACTCATAGAAAATGACATTATCATAAATAGCTTTTTTTACATAATCATGTTTGAAATTGATAGATTTTATATTGAAATATTATTATTTTAAAAGAATTAATATTCATCTATTAATTTTTATAAGAAAATTATAAAAATTAATGGACAATTGTCGATTTTAAAATGAAATAGCATAAACAAAGAACATAAATAAAAATAAGAAAATTATTAAATTAGTATTCTGTGTTTGAATGGTAAAAAAAAAATATAATTGATGGATTAAAAACAGAACAAGAGCAAGACAGGATGTCAAATAAAAAATGAGGATAATTAGAGAAGTTGTGTATGTGTTTTCAATTAACTTTTGCATTATACCATATTGTGTAAAGTACATTCTTCCCATTTTGTTGATTCCTTGAACATAAATATCTAAATGAAACATAAAAACGGAGTTTAAAGTATTAAAATGGAACAAAATTAAATTGAAATGTCAAAATAAAATTTAATGGTATATTTAAAAATTTGTGTGTATATATATTTGGCCATAACAAAATGATTACTAATTTATGTATATTCAAATACATCAAAATCATACCATATATATCACGTAATGTATACATGTATACCATCACATATAAAAAAAACGAGTTACTTTGGATTTTGTCCCGTATTAGTAGAATCAATTTTTTAAGTATATCAACTATAGAGTAATTTTAGGGTGAGTTATAAATCCATATTTTTTAAAAATATTTATTTTTATAATTTGAAATATCAATATAAAAATCTATAAGATAAATATTATATAGTGTTGCCTTATAAGAAAATGATAATTTTTTTATGAAACTAGATCACATTTGACATGATAATGCTTGACTCAAATTGGGATATTAATAAGCAAACTAAATAATTAATGGATAATAATATAATTAGTTAATACAAACATTAACTTGTATTCATATATTGTGATTTAAGTAGACTTTCAGTTTGTATTGCTCTTGTTAATTACTTTGATTTTAGTTTTATACTTTATCTTATTTGGTCTAACAGTGAAGTCTGGCCCAATTACATTGCTCAAGCTCTATGGGCTGACGAATTTTTTCAATTGGGCTATAAATTATGGGCTTCAAAAATTTTAGTTCAACTCTATTAAATTACGAATTGGACAGAACTGAATCAACAAGTCTAGTCCATATTAACGACTCTATTTTTAAAAATGAGATACTAGAAAAAAACTTGTGACGACAAAGCCATGGATGAAATTGGTGATTTCAATTGAAATTTTGTATTCTATTATTTCTTTTCATATATTTTTACGTTACATTTATTCGTCCAATACTACCATGGTTTAAACGTCAAAAATATTTATTTCATATGAATAAATCTTTCAATCATTGTTTATTTTTTATTTATCTAATATATTAAAATATAGATAGTATTACTTTTAGTTCTCACAAAATAAAAACATATTTTGGAAAACTAACATAGATATACTATATTAAGAAAATATTTTTCTATCTATAGCAATAATAATTTTTTTTTTTTGAACACTTATAACATATTTATAATATAATTTTAATACATATGATAAGATAACTATTTATAAAATATATATTATACAAGTTTTGTTGATGCATTTATTACCCACTTTAATAGACTTGTAATATATTATGTCAATTTCTTACCAAACAGGCACAATATATTTCAAAACGCTTATAATACATTTATATTACATGTATAATTCACTTTTAATACAAGTTCAGATTTATCATGGTGTTGCTATAAATGACAATAAATAAAAAGTATTGTTAAAATAAGTAAATTATTTATTAAAAAGTACTTGCCCAAATAAATTTTTCATGTTTTAACGTTATTATTAATCTTTCATTCCTTAAATAATTTTTCAAAAGTTAATAATACTATACATCAAATAATATGAATATTATGATAAAATAATCATATTGATAATTATTTTAATGAACATGTAAAGCCTAAAACAGGCAAACAAAAAGAGAAGAAGGGAGTAATAAATTAAAAGAAACTAAATGAAATGAAGAGAGGAAACTATCATTACTGGTGACTGGTGAATAAATTATGCTTAGATTAATAATATATATTTGTAATATAGGGATAAATGAGTATTACTAATTATAATCTGTAATGAATAGTTCTAAAGTTATTATTTAAAATATCTCTTCTTTATTAAAAATTTAATTTCAATTCATCTTTAAATTAATTTTTATCAGACATTTGAGTAGTTCAGATTCTTATTATACTAAAAGAAATAGCTTAATTGAACTTTCTCTTGAAAATGATAACTTACGTTGATTTGTTGCATTGCCAACAGAAGCACATCAACTTCTAAAAAATCTTCCGTAGATTGTTCCTTTCAACATGAAAAGGTTAGTCTCGGACCTCATATCTGAGGAGAAATCCTCTTGGATCGCTAAATGAGGATCCACATGGGCTGATCATGTAACACTTTTTGTCCACATAGCATGCATGATGTCATTTTCGTTAGAGAGAGCGGTATTTTTTTTAAAAAAAAATGTTAAGGGGTGCGTGTTTTTGAGCCAAAAACTAATAAGAGGTATTTTTGCTTCATTTTTCATGATAATTTGAGTTTATTTTTAGTCTTTTTTGTTTCTGTTAGAGAGATGGATATTTTTTAAGAAAAAGTTTAATTAAGGGGTATTTTTAAACCAAAATCTAACTTAAGCATATTTTTGCTCCATTTCAAATAGTTCAAGAATATTTTTGACCCTTTTTCATTATTAAAAAGATGTGACGCAAAAGTTAAATTTATAATAAATTAAATAATGAGATTAATTAATTCTTGTTGAGAATAGAACAACAATAATATGTTTGATGTAATCTTATAACTTATAAGTGGGTTAGAGTTTGATGAGGATATATAAATTTTGTCCCTATCTATGTAATATTTTGCTTGACAAATAAATACAAAGTACCCCTCTACTCCAATTTCCGATAACTCCTTATCTTTTATTATGTTATTTTAAAACAATTTTAGATGAGATGATCACAAATTTTATTTTATGGGATTGAATGTCACTGCTATTTATTATCAAAAGAAATTTTCACACATTTTGCCTACGAAAAAATAATCAAACCCTCACACAAGAATTATATTGAGAATATAACTAGGTACACAAAAGCGTCCTCCTATGACCATTAAATTGATGGAAACCTTCCCACTAAAAGAAGAGACTCACCACTACTAAAAATTGAGTCAAAATTGATGGGCAAATTTAATTTTTCAAAAATATACGTATAAAATGTAGCTATTTGGAATCAAATTTAGATATTTTTGATAACTTTGGTATTGTACCAATCGTGCAATTTTACACTTCAAAGAAAATCGAGAGACTCTGGTGGTTTTCTATTAAAAAAAATTATACCGCTCTAAAAAATCTAACGAACTAAATCATTTTTCTCTCAATTTTTTAATCAGTTCTGTCCGTCAATTTTTGCATCACTTTTAATTGTGTCACTAACTACTATTAGGTTTGAAAGCCTTTTGTTGATAACACATGCATAAATTAGTTGCAAACACTATCACAAACATGTGATATTGATCTCTTAGTGTTAATTCTGGCTCCGTTACTATTGTCCCAATAACAAAACTTGCTAATTATTAAAGAATAAATTAATTAAATCTGCACCATGCATATATATATATTCTCTTGAATAATTTTTGTGTTAGGGTAAAAGAAGTGATAAACTTTGACTATAGAGTACTGGACCAGACTGAGAACATGGTATTTTCTTTGTCAGAAGCATGAAGGTGAATACTGAATACATACAAAAAGCAACATATATATGGCAAGTTAGGCAGGCAGATTCATCAAAATCAAGAAAGAAGGATCTCTAAGACAGAATGAATTTAAAGACTGTTCTATTTTTCTCGAATTTCGTGCCAACAAATCAGAACAACACAATCCTGTCAGTAGTACCTTGCCATCTATGTTTCATTTGACTGCTTACCTCAGGGTCATTTGGTTGGCAATAAAATATTTCAAAACTAATTATTTTAGTATAAATTATTTTAAAATAAGTTATTTTATTATTATATATAAGATAATTTATATTATTACTAAAATATAAATAATGGAATAAATAATCTCAGGACAATCTAATACTTTAATTAAACGTAGGATAATATAATTTTATATTTTATTTTTGAGATTATTATACATTATACTTCACTCAGATAATTCCTAAGGAATGTTTAACGCCTCGGAGATTGTTTTAATTTATCATTTACTAACTATTTTTAGTTTTAGCAATTGGATGGGAGTCATATAAATTTAAGTTTTTAAACTTGATACATTTCTCATTTTACAATGTAAACTTTTTGTATGCAAATAAGTCATCTTAATGATAATACTAGGCTAAGATTGTTTTTTTATCTTTACTATTAAGTAATTATTGAAGTACTAAAAACGAAAAATTTAGGTTTCTAACCCACAAGTAATATGAGTAATGTAATAAAATAAACACTTTATTATCTTGTAATTTCTCTCTTATTCATTTTTATTTGTAATTTATTTATTTATTTTCACATTTTTCTTTTACTTATTTCTCAAAATTAAAATTATACTCCCGTTGTTTCTTTTTAGTTGTCATGTTATGCTTTTCGAGAATCAATTTAATTAACCTTTAATGTTAAATTAGATTAAATTAATTTAATATTTTAAATTAAATATTTAAATATTTTAAAACTATACAAAAAATTATAGAATTATAATTTATTAATATATAAATAAAGAAACAAATACTTCTTATCATGTTAGTCAAAGTTTTTGACTATTACAAACAAAAAAAAATATGGTAAATAGAAAAATGAAAAAAAAAAATTCTCCCTCCGTTTCATTGGAATTGTCATGATAAAGTTTAACACCATTCTTAGTAAAAATTAATTAGAGAAGTATTATTTGATGAATATATTCCTTATATATAATCAAACATTTATGTATATATGTGCCTCTCAATTCTACAATAAATAATGTTAAATAAAATTAAAAAAATAATTTATTTTCTCTTAATCATCTAATAATTAATATATGTGATAACTAAAATAAAATAGAGAAAATATTCATTTTTTTAATTATAAATAAATAAAAATAAAGGGAACTTATTGGAATAAACTATGAAATGGTACAAAAATTATGCGTGATTGTTGGGGCAGATTGGGTACGGAATCCTAGAATATTTTGTACCTGGGAGTTTGGGAATGTAAGAGGTTTTGTATGGAAATGGGTGGGCATATTTTGGTGTCTTTTAAGAATAATGTCCCCATATGCTTGTGTGTGCATCACCACCTTTAACTCTCTCATCATATTTTACTTCATTTCTAGTGATTAAATAGTAGATTTTTTGATAAAATTTTAACTACATATAAATTTAATTAAATCAATCTATTAATAATATTTTAAAATTTAAAATTTGATTATTATATGATTATGAAATATTAAAAAATATAATTTTTCGATTTAACAAATTAAATAAATAATTCAAATAAGTAATTTTAATATGAGGATTAAGTAATATAAAAGAAGAAGAAGAAGAATACTAAGAATTATAGGTCAAGTAATATGAGACGAAGTATTATTAATTATGTAATTTTTCAATATATTTTTTTAAATTTTAAACTTAGTATATTTAGAAAATGATGTAGTTAAATTATTATTATTGTTAAATGTGATAATGGCACATAAACTAACAAAACAAGTACTTCCTCTGTCGCATATTATATGAGCACTTTCCATTTTACGCGGTTATTAAGAAATTATTAATACAATAGTGAACTTTATCATTTTACCCTTTATTTATATCAATGTATATTAAATTAAGTTAGAAAAAGTCATTAATTAATGGTTGGGGTAAAGAAAAAATAATAATTAATTCTATCTTAATTTAGTAAGCGTTCATATAACATGAGATAGAGGGAGTAATAATGAACGGAGGGAGCACCTTTTATATGATTACATTTATCATTATAGAATCATGAGTAGTACTAATTGTTTAAAAAATGATTGTTGAAATTATTGCAATTATTAGAATCAAGCATTGGGAACACGACTTCGAATTTCTTGGGGACATGAATATTAATATAGATCTAAGGTAGATTTACTGAGAATAATTCCTAGAATTGGACAAAAGTGACAACTTGGAATTTTCAAGTACTAGGACCGTACTCCACTTAGATGCAAATAAGCAATTTATAAAATTAATTTTGGAATTGTTTTGTTGGATAAATGCATTATTTCAATATATGGGGCATATATACTTTTTGTATCATTTGATGGATCAATTTAGACACTGCTCTCTCCCTCCGTTCAATTTTAATTATCCATTATACAAAAAATAAATTTTCTATTTTTAATTGTCACTTATTCACGTATCATGAAAAATAAAAAAAAATTGATCATATTTTACCTTTAACATTAATTACTTATTCTTCAAATCATTTTTCAAAATCTAATACTAAACAGCAAGTAATAAGGATAGTGTAGTAAGGAAATCAAGTCAACTATTATTTTCTTACTAGATATATCAAGTCTAAATGTGACAAGTAAAAATAAACGGGCAAAATGTTTGACTTAATCAAGTTGTGAAATGTTGGTGCATTGATTAGCATTTAATAACTAAAGTATTTAACACCCGGACTATTTCATTTTGAATTAAAACATAAAAAATTTTAGAGTTATAAAATCAATCAATAAAAAAATTGATTAAAACAATATTATCAATATAATTTATCTCAAAATTACTATAAGATAAGTACTCATAAATTAAAATTAGGATTACATGTCTAACATAAAGCTACTACAAACAACTAGCTAGAAAGTACACCCATTCTTCAAAACGTATTCAACATAAATTAAAACAAAACAAACTACAAATAAATGGAAAGATAACCCCCCAAAAAACAAAAGAAAAAACTAGAGATTGTAGGGTTTTCAGACATTTTTTCTTCTTAGCATATGAATTCCTTCTACAATACAAACTTTTGCTGACTAAACTGTCAACTTCCAAATCATCACTAACATCGACATAGAAAAAGAAGGTGAAATACTAAACTGGAAGCAAGATAACGCTAACTCTGCATCCGCGACTATTTTGGCTCTTTTTCTGAACATTTCATCTACTAGTAAATTATAGTACATTACTAGTGGAAGAAGAGCTAAAACTTGCGGAGAGCTCATTCCAATTAGCACTACCACCATTACTGAGCCAGTTTTCGTTCCCTAAAAACTGTCGTGGCATACTTGCAATATGATCTTGATTGTCTTCCATTTTCATCAATGCCAGCTGAGTCAACATAGGGTTTGCGACTTTTGGCCTAATTTGACTTATGACACCACCACCACCCGCGTCATTACTTGTGTAATGAGTCGGGTGGAAAGGGTAAATCCCAGAGCCACCAGAGCCAGAAGCAGAAGACGAATCCAATCCCCCATATAAATTATAAGGGAACTGGTTTGCTAGTTGTTGATGTAGCCTCCATTGCTCTAAGTTGCTACCCATTCCGAGCTGAAAATTCATGTTTTCATTGGTTCCCACGACGAGTGGAGCTGGTGATGATGAAGCAATTGATGAGTAATTTGTGGTCACATTATCGTTTGGGGTGAAGTGTTGATCAGTCAATTGTCCTAAAGGGGACATAAAACGTAAAGGATGAATTTGAGGGTTCATAAGACCTAATAAACTAGCTGCTGCTGATGGACTTGAAAAAGTACTATTGTTATTGCTCGTGGAACCAGAATTAGTAGCTTGGCTAGAAGTTTGAGATTTGGAAATATTATTATTGTGGCTAGGTTTAGCACTAGTAGTAGCACTACTAGTAGTGCTACTTCTTTTGTTCCTGCGACAACCTCCGCCCACAGGGACGCTCCTTAGAGCGCCCCCTCTCGTCCAGTACCTTCTGCAGGTTTTGCAGAAGTGACGAGGCTGGGAGAGGCTGTAATTGTTGAAGTAGCAAAATTTTGTGTTTGTTGACTCACAACGAGGGCATTTTTGTGTTGAATCTGACATTGGTATGTTGGCTAACCGGGCTCGATCTGCCATCGAGCCCGGTCGAATTGTACCTCCACCACCACCCACATGATGAGGCTGAGGTTGCGGTGGTGGTGGAGTATTACACGCTAGTGGCTGCGGCGGTGTAGGCTGTGATGGTGCTGATGGAACCTGAGGATTTGGGATGCTATATTCAACTTGCTGAAAAAATAAGAAGGAAAAAGAAAAAAAGCAAAGAATCAATTAAAAGAAAAACACTATAGATGTCTAGTATATGCTAAACAAATTTAAAGAAGTTTGAATACAAATTAAAGTTGAGAGGAATATTTATTTTTTATGAATTCTTCTCTTTATTGTTCAAGAAGCCATTGACATTAGAATCATATTATTATTATTATTGTTAGAAAAAGAAGAAATTAAATCATACCTGTTGCCAGTTGGATGGATCAAGATAAGCAGAAATAGAGGAAAAAACCATAGTTTCTTGAATGATGTAAATTTCACTTTTGTAAAAGTTTGGAATGGGATATTGTTAGTGGAGAATATCACATCAAAATGGAGAAAGAAAGAAAGCAAGAGAGAATAAAGCTAAAGAGAATTGAGAATATATATAAGGAGTAAGGAGGTAGAATAAAGTGGCTAAAGGGATTTATATATATCATGCAATTGCAACATTATATGTATACATACAATTAGCTGCCAGCAGAAATGCAAACTCGTAAAGTTGTTGTCATGGGACCAGGAGGTCACGGGTTCAAGCCTTAAAAACAGTTAAATAAAACTTTGTGGTCAGACCCTTCTTCAGACCTACGCATAGCTAGAGCTTTATTGCACCGGACTTGCCCTTTTTATACGATTAGCTCCTTAGTTTATTCTCACATGTCTATTTTTGTCTTGTTTATTTTGCTTTTTAAGAGTTCAAAGAGGATCTTTGCTTACTTAGTCTTCAAGCTTCTTAATTAGTATTAAACTTCTAGACTTAACACTCATCTTATATTGCTAATTACTCCTTTCCGTCCATTTTAACTTGTCATTATTTCTTTTTACAGGCTATTAAGAAAACAATATCAATTAAAATAGTAATTTGACTAAATTATTCTTATTTATTATTTGATCGTAATCTAATATATATTATTCTCTTTTTCATCGTATTTATCTCTTTCCATGTTCAATAGAGATAAAAGTGATTTAAAAAAAATTATATCTTGATTTTCTAAGTAATAATTATTTTGTATCAGCTATTTTTAATAAGCACCACGGCTGAAATGAAACGGAGGCAATATATATAAAGAGTCATTTGGCTCATTTGTACAATATAATATCTATAGTAATATAGAAAAATCTTTATGAATTGATTAACAATGTAGGAATTATTATGCAATGAATTAATAATAGTGTGATAATCATTATATTGTACGATATTGAATATTAATAATAGGATGCATATTGGGGTTGCCTTATTTAAGAGTATTTTTGCCTTTTTAGATTCTTATTAGATCATCTTTTATCTCGCATAAAATTATATATAAATTATTTCATACAGTATATTGTACGTATACATTAAATGTATCTCCAACCAAATTCTGCATTAGTTAAATTAAAGCTATTTTTTTAAGCAACCAATCCAATTTTTTGGATTATATATGCTGAAATATAGTACGTAATTATTCTTCTTGTATGATTAACAAAATTGTTCAAGAAAAGGAAGAGTTATTATTTATCGTTGGTCTCTGCATTAAAATCAATCGAGGGACCTTGTGCATAAAATATATGTATCGAATTAATAGTTCTTTAGAAAATATATAGTGGCCTCGGATATATTGCCATGTTTAATGAATATACCAAAAATAGTGAGTTGTTTAGCAATTTAGAAAGAGAAGAACGATAAGGTTTTTAAGATTGTTTCCACAGACATACTTTATAATTAATTACACATAATTTCTGAGGTTTATACAATAAGCACTAATCTAATTACCTACAACATCATATAATACAATCGAATAGAAATAATTTATTTGCATGTCATTTTACATGGCTCATATATATTTAGTTTTTTTTCCATCCGGATTCATGCCTCATTGGAAGGAAACATTGTCTATCAAGGATTTTTTTCACATTCAACTCGAGACTTCTGATTAAGCAAGGAGCAATTTTATTCACTGCATAACATCATACATCTAGCAAGTATTAATTATGTGCGTCATAAAATCAAAATTTAAGTTTACTCGTTTCTTCAATATTATATATAGCGAGGAAACCAATACAACAAAAAAAACACATAGGATATAATATGTTGGTCCAAGAGAAATGATTAAATTATAAGTGATGAATTAATTAATTTGACAAACAAAAAATAAGATAAATTCTCAATTTTGTTGGGAACCCAATGATAGGTTAGCTTTTTATACGTACAACCCCCCCCCCCCCCCCCCCAAACTAAATCAAACCCAAATCCCATCAAGACCTACCCCTAGGAAAGAGGTGGGTTGTGGACATATCATATAATATTTTGTGAAAATAAAAAGTTATGTGGCATATATTATAATTAGTGGTAGAGAAATTAAAGAGAAGGATAATCCTTCCTAGGGACTTGGGACCTCACATTCTAAAGTGAAAAGAATCAGAAACTTTGTCTAAATAATTAGTATTTGAAAGAAATTATGGGGCTAAAGCTATCCTGGTGAATACGACCTCTCCAGGGGCAAAATATTTATTCAACGGATCATTTTGGTCTGAAGTTAGTCAAGTTATGAAAATTCTTTTACGATGATACGCAAATTATTTTGAGATTTAAACTTATTATCATAGTTAATTCTTTATGATCATGATTTTTATAATCTTAATTTTGATTTTAAATATATTTTTTTGTTTTTATTTCGACCAAATATATGATTAAGAGAGAGAAAGTATATGAGTACTCGGTTAAGAGTACTAGATAGATTGGACAGAGTTCTCCCCCCCCACTCCCCCGATCACTTTATATATATATATATCGCAATTATGTGGTACTTTTCAGATTTTGAAATTCAAATAAATCTTTCTTTGATCATAATTTTTTCATACAATTTTTAAGTATTTCGAACTGTCAATTATTATGACTTGTAATCCTTTTCATGTAGTTTTCAAATAAGTATTTTTATTTAAAAAAACTTTACACATTTTATATATGAATTCATAGGCAAAATTAAACAGTTTGAATCTTGAAATTCGAACTATACCCCATATAAACTGGGATTTGGGACAAACGGAATACATCTTGTTCAAATGTAATTCTACATTGGATATATCTGAGCCTAGAATATCATGTTCCCTCTAATTAAACTGAAATACATAAATTCTTACTATTGACAAAGGCTAATTCATGATTTGAAATTTATGAATTTATACAATGATAATTGAATTCAGAATCAAATACGTGTATACTTATGATTATTTAATAAATTTTAACACATACATCAAATCTAGACAAAAACTATTGAAATTTTGTAAACTTGTACAATATCATATGATGGATATTCATCTCTGACATAAACTTTCACAAGAAGAAAAAGACACTTATATCCTTTTTCATCATCACTTCCTTTTATTTTATGATGGATTAAATAGTAAGTTTTTATTTTCTACCACTGTAAATAGTTGTTAGTGTGCACTTACACACGTTAGGAATTAGGATAAAATCAGTAATAATGTAATAATTATTTTCTCCATATTTTCTAATGTTTGATCTCGTGTACAACCTTACTCAAGGGGAAAGATTTGTACTTATTGATATAAATCAATTGTACCAATTGTATTAATGATACAATTATTGATCATATACATAATTTAGTAATCAGATATACTAATCAATATATCTTTCTCGACTCTCTCTTCTCTCTCACGACCTCACTTGCCTCTCTCCTTTTACTCCCTAATCTCGATCGCTCCTCTCCCTCCCTCTTTCATTCTCGCCCATCTCTCCTGCTTTTAATATGTATCCATAAATCATAAATAGAAAAATTAAACACTAGCAAAGGAGCTTGATTATGTCTCTAGTGTTTAGCTGTTTTTGAAATTTCCTCAAAATTAAATGGGGTTTCTTTTTAAGGGCACATAAAGAATAAATTTGTAGTCAAGCTTAGTCTATTAATCTCTTGCAATTTGAAGAAATTGTACATTTTCCCTTTTAAATGAGATAAATTCTTTTTTTTTTTCCCTTTAAAATGACTTATTTTTAAAAATTTTGTCCTCAATCAATTTATGCCTACTGCATGAGTTCTTTTGAAATAGATCAATTCCTATCAAGGTATAATTTATGAGATATATAATATAAAAAATATAAACTTATATTTTGCAACATTTTTTTATTATTGTGAGGGATTCAGTGATACGTGTTGAAAAGATAGGAGCATTAAGGGATTTTAACTATAATTCATGGAGAAGTAGGGATTGTAATTTGTATCAATAGGTGTTGCATTTTTATATCATTTAAGAGATTTTTATAATTTTTTAAAAGAATCAAAATTATATGAAATTATGTAAACATAAATTGTGCATTTCTGTAATTTTTCCTAAATTAAATGGCCAACAAAAAATTTGGACAAAAGTGAAAAAGACCCTTGCAAGTTTTTAGATGGACTATTATTCCAATCCATGGGGTGGCCAAAATTGGGCCACAGAACCAGATAGTCTCACAGGCTTTGACAGAATAGGCCCATTGGACAGTCAGGCCTGATAGGAAAAAGGCATTGTCTTTCAGAAGGAAAATTTACACAATTGAGATTAGTCGGAGAAATGAATCAAGAGAGAAAAAGTATTGCTGTTTGTTTGCCGGCTGAAAATAACATAGAATGCTTACCAAATGTGGTCGTCTTGATCTTTTGCCCTCCATAAGAAAAGTCTTACGGAAATGCCCTTTTTTTCATTTTAAGTTGAATCAAACTACACCTCTTATGGGGGACATTTTTGTAAAACATTTCTTATGAGGGGCAAAATATCAAAACCACCTCGTATGAGGGGCATTTTTGAACGTAACCCGTTTGATGGTGAATCAAAACAAAAAATATTGAATTCGATTAAAAGAATTGGTGGAATATTTTCCCTAAAAAGGCCATGTCAATTTACTTAAGTAATTTAATAAGGTAGGTGCTAAAAGTTTATATATATATAAAAATACATGTCACATAAGACTAGGGATGTTCATGATTTGGATAAAAATTAATTCAAAACGATTAATTGTTTGGTTTTAAATCTTTAAAAATCGATAATATTTGATTTGGTTTTGATTTTATTCAAAAAAAAAAAGGAAATAATCAAATCGGACTGATAAGTTACATAAATATACTTTATAATTATACATACATAATATATTTTTTATGAATAATTTTAAATATCTTTAAAAATAATTTTCATCAAAATTTACTTATAATTTATTTTATTAAAGCAACAAAAAAAAATCAAAATGAGAGTACTTTTCATTATTTCATGTATATAAATGTCTATAACAATTCTTGGTGGGACTAAGAATATCATTGCCTCTTCCTTGCTCAGTCCAAAGTGGTGAATTTGAAAACTTTATTTATAGTAAATTCAGTGATTAAAAGTTCTGTAACACCGACCGTTCTAACTATTTCTTTTTTAATGAATTGTTGTATTTTTAATTTTCTTTCTTTTCAATAAATCATTTCTTTTAAGTTAAAACTAAACTAATCCAAGTACAGTCGAATTTTCTTTTCCAATATCAAATCAAGCCAAATTAAATCTCTAGTCCAATTTTTTTCTTTTTCAATTTGACTTAATTTACAATTTAATGCAATTTTCGATTCGATTTTTTTCATCCTTATATTACACTTTTCTCATAGGCATTCTTTTTTCAAAACCAAATTCGTAGTAGGCCTCAATGTACATCTCGTGCGCAGGGTAAGACAAATCAACCAACATGACTTGCCTTCAAGCCCATTTCTCATGAGTGACGTCAAGTTAAGAAAATAAAAAAAGACTTTTTAATCTTGTGATTCAAAATTAAAGTTATGTCAAATGTACTAAAATGTCTTTTAATCTTGTGGTCTTAAACGTGTCATGTGGAAAGTAGAAATCAAAGTGTTGCCAAAAAAAAAGGGCCATCTTTTTTTTCAAAAGACTAAAAAAGAAAACAGATCATTCTTTTTTAATCGGAGAGAGTACGAGAAAAGAAAATGAGTTCTTCCTAATAAAAAAAAAAGTCTTTGACTTCATATTTCAACCACAATAGACCAATAGTATTAAGCATGATATAAACCTCGGGTGCTAAAAATTAGTTAGGATTATATATGATCATGCACAAGTCATAAGGTAGCATTAATTTTATAGGGGAGAATTAGTAGTAGTTGTTGTTAAAAAGTCATGAGAAGTTGAAAAACTAAGATGACCACACGTGCTTGTTGCATCATTAAACTCCTAAAATTAACCTAATATTAGTATTTGTACTTACTATATGCCAATTCTATGTCACGTACTGACAAAGACACAATGCAAAATGTAACAATTTTTGTGCATTGGATCCTGCACCAAATGCGCTCTACCTTTTTCTTGTTTTCCACATAGTGCATTTCTGGTATTTGAGGTTCGATTAATTTGAATTTTTTTTTAAAAAAAGTTTTAATATTAAAGAAGATTTTATTTTCGAAATTCAATTATGATATTTTTGATTGAAAATGAAGAAATACTTGTCATTCATTATACTCCCTCTGTCTATTTTTACTTGTCCTGTATACTATTTTGGAATGTCCAACAATACCTTAGTTCATAATTTACTCTTATCATCAATTATAGTTATTTCTCTATTACATTTTTCAAGATATTATATTTATTATATTTGATAAAATTACTATGATTATTTATTACTTCTTAATCTCTGTGTCAAATCAATAGGAGATAAATAAAGATGGATAGAAGAAGTAATATACGCTAGTTATGAGGCTCTACTTTACTTTTTCCTTTTCTTTATCGCCAGATACTAGCAAAATTACAATTTTCATGAAGGAAATTCAAATATAAAGAAGTAAGAATATAAAAGAGTTAAAAAAAATTTAACATCTATTATAAATATATATAAAATAATTTTATTCATATGTATATATATAATATAATATAATTTTACGAAAAGAGTTCATCTGAAGCTTATCTTTCCCCGTGTACCTATCTTATGCCCGTCCTTTGACCTTCCTCTTCACCTTCTAGGCTAAACATATTGTTTCCTTTATGACAAATTATTCATCATGATATTTAAAAATAATTATTATAAATGATTTATTATTTTAAAATAAAATAAATTATTTTTTTAATTTTATCATTGATGATAATTACTCTTAAAGATTACAAACACCTGATGAAATAAATATTGGATGAAGAAATATGTATTACATAAATGAGGATAAACTATTTAGTGGAAAACTTTTCCTAATTAATATTTTCTTAAGGACATGTAAAAAGGAAACATGATAAATAATTTAAGATGGAGGGAGTAGTACACAATTACATTAGAAATTCCAATAAGCTTAGAACATGAGTAGAAAATACCCCTTCCATTTACTCTATTTGTCCAGTATTTTTTAAAAAAATTATCATGTTTACTTATTTAGTATTTCAAAAATAATTTTTTATATTTACTTCTCATTTATAACAAATCAAGAAAAGACAAAAGAAAAATGTTTTATCCTTAACATTAATTTTTATTCTTCAAATCATTTTTAAAGTCTTAGACTGCATATCAATTAATGAATATTGTGATAAAAATACTCATATTAATCATTCTTTCTCTGAACAAAACGAGTATCATTTGAAAAAACTTCTTAAATAGGTGAATTTTGATGTTGAGATTTACGCTAAACAAACGGATTGAGAAATCTTAGTAGCTCAATTAGTTGACTGCATGAACATTCAGCTTGTTGATGAGAGCTCAACTCCACACCTTATAATTCCCTTCCCTGTTTCTCATCAATCCCCTACTCCTAGTTAAAAAATATAAAAAAATCTCACAATAAAATATAATTCTATAAGTTTTACGAATATTATGGAATGTATAATTAATACATAATTTCGATATAATCTATGTATAATATATAGACACACTAATAATATCTACATAATTGTTAATGCTAGGAGGGTGAAAATGTGTATAGCCGGCTGTTTGAAAATGTTGAGATAGCACCTTTATTCCTCAACCAATATTAGATCTCTTCTCTTTCTTCTTCTCCTAAACCCCATCCTCTTTTGACTTAGAAATTTTGATTTATCTTTACAATTATTGACATGCTCATAACTCAACTAGTGAAAAATTAGTCATTAATAAAGTGAGCATACATCCTTTTTCTTTGAATCATTGGCGATCGTTCAGATCAGGTCTGCTTTTGATCATTCTTCGGTCTGAAAAATAGAATCATTTTCGATATGTCAAATTCAGACCTTTACCAAGTGAAGGAAGAAGATGAAGAGAAGAACATTATATCTAGTGAAGACATACAACTCCCCACGTCCAAAAATCAAGATAGCTCCATAGTGGATATTATTGCACCGCCTGGTCAACATGGTACCGTTGACCGAAATCAAGAAGAAAATAATTCAGATCATGATGGTAAAAAAGAGATATTTCAGGAAGATTGTTTAGATGATCCAGATAAAGGAAGCCCACAATTTGGAACGATACAGAGAAGATCAGTACAAACGTTCTGTGAAGATGATGACATGCACAGATCGAGAAATGATCGTGATGATGATGACGGATTTACAACTCCAACTTCTTCGGATCACAAAATCCCAGTGATGACAACTTGCCCACCTGCACCCAAAAAAAGTATCAAAAGAAGATTTTCAGATTCACAAAACATACATCCAACTCTCCATGTTGACTTTGAAGATTTGGAAGAGAATATCAAGAAATTAAGACAAAATGATCATCAAGAATGAACTAGTACATTTCCTATATATTTGAGGTGAGAAAATAAACTTCATCACTATTAATTAATTACTGCCTTTATATTGAGTTACATAAAATGATACTATGTACTATAATTTTTTTAAAATTTATAATTATAGTATTTAATATTTACCCTTTTCAGTAGGTTACAAATTAATATTTATATGTAATCAATTGCCTTAAAAATGATGTGATCGTATATATTTGCTGATAATAATATTGAGTACACCATATCATCAGTGACGGAGCTAGTATTTTTATCAAGAATGTTCATAATTTTAGAACATAGATGGATGATTTTTGGATCAAGGGTATTCAACTATTGATATATATTAAAATATATATTTATATTTAACATATATATTAAAAAAAAATTTCGACGAAGGGTGTTCATCTGATCACCTTTGAGTGACTGTAGCTTTGCCCTGCGTATCATTTGATTTCTGTATTTTCCATTTTTTTAAGATTATCAGAGACGCATAATATTCCAAAATCTTGTATTTTATAAGGAAACATCCTATAGGATCGCTTGTTTTGGGTGATTGTTATTTGTTACCCATTGTATTGTGTTATCAGTTGTAAAGTTATCTATTCTATTGTATTTTTATGAGTTTAAATACAAATTTTATTTTAATTGTAGTTAAATTATATTAAGTATGTATCGTCGATCCCAAATCTTTGAAGTTGTTTTTTTCAATTAATGTTGGTTCTTGAATTTTCATAATATTGTGCAAAAAGGGGATTGTATGTACTTGAAATAGATTACCGAGTTAAGATATATATCATCATGAGCAATACAAAAACAGATCAAGTAAAATTCATCATTATGTAATGATAGAAAAGTTTCATTTTATGTAATGATTAATTTGGTATGGTTGTGTCAAAATCTTTTTTCCCCCTCATGATTTTGTCTTCATTTATTATCTAATACAATAATTTAATTTAATTCTTTAGCTTACTTTTACCGTGTATTCTATTTTTCTTGTAAATTTATTCTTAGATTGCTGATCTGTAACATTTTGTGGAGATGGAAAATAATACAACATATTCAAATAGTTTACTCATCAAAATAATATAATACGACATAATAAAATATAAAATATTATGAAATGATAAGTAACAACCATCGTGTTAAATATAACTAATATGTAGTACCCCTCTGTTCATTTTTACTTGTCACTATTTTGCTTTTTTCAAGGTCAATTTGGCTAAACTTCAAAGCTCAATTGAAGTAGCTAATTTTAATATTTGAAATCTAAAGTTTAGATGGTTGAAAACTATATGAAAAATGCTATAAGTTGCAATTCTTCTCATATTAATATAATGAAAAAATACATCTTAAAATGTTGGTCAAGATTTATATAAATAGAAACAAGTAAAAGTAAACAGAGGGAATAGTAAATACTTGGGTAGGAAATTTATGGATTTCTCAGTTTCTCCTTACGAAGGTGGATTTAATTTGCATTAATTATTATTTAAGTTATCATTTGTAGAAAATCCTCACTTCACGAATTAACTCTCTTATATTTGCAAGCTAAATATCCTCTTAATAAGCTTATAATTAGCACCCTTTATAAATAGACCCCACCCAATAAGATTTTCTAACAAATTAAAATATATGAGAAATTCAACCCTAGTAATAATGAAAGAAGAAGAAGAAGAAAAAACCCTAGTATTGTTTAAGATGAGTGCTTGGGAAGCTTTCTAGCTAGGTCATATTATATATGGTGTTTTAATTTCAACAATATTATATTTTGGCAGTATAATATATTAATATTTCTAAATACCATTCAATTCACAACACGCTTTGGAAATGTGGTTGGTTTTTTTGAACTTTAGGTAGACAACAAATTCAACAATTTTATTAATCATATAAGATTTTCCTATAATATATTTTATCATGAAAATGATATGGATGCTGACAAGAATGATGGCAGCAATCATAAAGTTGTATTTGTAGCCCTAATGTACTGGTTTTAGCATGGCCAACATTCATGGTAATGTTTTCTTCTTTTTTTTCTTTTTTAAGTTTATTCGGTGTTTGATAGTTATTTTGGATCTTAATTAATATGAATTCTTATTACATTATAATTCCACCCAATAAAGCTAGGGAAAATGCTTCTTATATTGAATTATGTCTATTCGATGGCTCGAATGCCATATCTCTCGTCAAGTAGGGAAGAAATCTTATTCATCTCATCACAACTTCTGGTGATTCATTGTCAATCAAGGTAGACAACTGATATAATTACAAGTTTAATAAAACTCAATAATGTAGTTTTGACTCAAATCTTATCTTTATGTTTAAAATTTTATTTCATATATATATGATTTTTCTATGCCAACGACATTAAAAAAGACATTTCGAGTAACACTCGAAAGTTACAAACATATATCAACAACGTATGTACAGACAACTGAGTTTAATGTAGTAAGTGATATTTCATAAAGAAAGCTAAGAATCAATTTTTTCTATCAACACTTAGTCAGTCAAGTTCGTCGCACTAAAATTACACTAATGTGATTTAAATCTCTAATATCGCAAATTTCTCTGTACCCCGAAGCCCCCACCCCACCTCACCTCACCAAAAAAAAAAAAGATATGTCTTATTCTTTTGGAATGGTCGTGTAATAAGTAGTAATAAAAAGACGTACGTGATACGATTTGTGTGTTTAGTTTGTCATTTTACACTGCAAAACAATAATACTAATCAAAAGCGTACGTAGTAAGTCAATCAAAAGCGTATGCGGGAAGATCAATCATAAAAATGAAACTTCATTTAGAATATGCATGTACATCTTATCATGAAAATTAAATAATTTTTTTAAAATTTTATTTGAAATTTTTAAAGTTAAAGTTATATTTGATTATATCTTTAATTGACTTTAAGTATTCGTTTAGCTTTGACACAATTGATATCTATGTCCTCCAAGTTTAGATGTGTATATATAAATAGACATTTTGGGAGTGCACAAATAAACTATCATAAAGTTGAACAAGTAGATGCATATGTCATACATGACAAATCTTACATACTTTGCCATGTAAAACATATGTATCTAATGTGAATGTATGTATCTTTTTTTTTTTTGTGAAATAAGAAATATTATATTACTAAATAATATGCATCAATACAGAGCATGTGCAGATATACTGCTATTGAGGGGGGGGGGGGGTCGAGATATTACAAAAACTATTTGCCGCCGGCATTGTGCTAGTGCAACAGGCCCGACTACGCTTTGTCCTTGCAAAACGAGTTTCAATTTTTTTGTGTTCATACTTTCTTTGGCAAACAAAGGTGGAAATGATAATGTATGTATTTAATTGTTCAACTTTATGACAGTTTAAATCAAGAGTTGAGCTACCCCTTTGTTTAGGGTTCATTTGAACCCCCTTAGACGAAAAATTATACTATTATATATGATTAAAATAATTTTTTATATGTATATAGTAGATGTCGAATCCCCCTCGACTAGTTCGTGTGTCTACTTTTTCAAATTTTGAATCCCCTTAATGACAGTCCAGATTATACCACTGATTTAAATATCTACTTATGCATATTTAAAATTGAAGGACATATATATATTAAAATTAAGGTAAAAAAAAATATACGTTTATATTATATATTAGGCCTTTTGAATTTTATCTATAAATCTATCAAACAAGATATAAGAAATAAGTTAGAAAAAATGAGTTGAAATTTAAAAAATAAAATATTCATATTCATATTCAGAAAAAGGAGCAAACTACACAGAAAAAGAAGTCAAAATCGAAAGTGAAGGTAACTATAAATTAATAATGGAAAGAAAAATCATTTCTCATTAACCAACCAGTAAAATTCCCCCCCTTCCCCCCCCCCCCCCCCCCGCCGCCCGCCCCAACAAAAAGAAGACGACACAATACCTGTCACATTCTATTAAGGAAAAATAACGCGGATTAGCAAACATATACTAATTAATTAGCTAACGTAGCTATAATTTGAATTAACTACGGTTCGCAACAAACATCTAGCTATAATTACAGTATGAGTTGTATAGTTCGCACAATTTATACAAACATTGTGTGCGATTATATAAAAATGATACGCGAATCAAATTGTATAGTGAAATACATAAACACTCTGAATGGTATAGGGAATTATACAAACGTTATGCGCGAATCGTATAGCGAAATATACAACTGTTATACAAAACTGCAAATTGTATAGCAATTTATACAAATGTTGCATAAACACTGCTATAACTACAATTACGAAATGTTATTACTCAAACTATAACTATGGAGTATAACTAAGGTATTTTTAAGTGATTGTATGTGAAAATTCCTTTTCTATTAATGCTATAATAATAGTTATATAATTATATATGACAAATATGAGACGTATCAAATTCACAAATTGGGTTGAATGTTGGCAAATCAAATTGGATTGAGTTTATAAATGAATAAGCTATTGACCTCGCCAAAAATTACTTTGGTGAAATTCAAGTCTTATCTCAATCTCTCCGATCTTTACTTTTTTTTAATTACTTTTCTTTGTCCTTTTTTATAAAATTTCTAGTACCTGATAAAATAATTTTTTTTATGAGAAAAGGGTATACGTACTTCTTAGTTTTGTCGTTTGGAGCGAAAATATTCATCGTTACAAAAGGGGCACTCACATATATCCAACCGTTACAAAATTGCTCACATATACTTATACCATTACAAATTAAAAATTACTCACATATACTTTTTATCTACGGAAGTTAAAAATTAGTTTTAAATTTACTTTTCTTATTTTTTATTTTAAAAAAATTACGGAAAGGTATATATGATCTTTTTTCACACATTTTTTTTATTTAAAGAAAACCCAAACATGAATGTTTTTTTAATAAAAAATTTTAAATAATAATTAAAATTGATTTCTCACTTTCGCTAGAGAAAAAATGTATATGTAAGTCATTTATATAAAAATAAAATTATATGTGCGCCAATTTTATAACGAGTAATATATTAGTTCTAAATGACTCATTTAAAGAATATATCAAATCCCTTCCCTTTTTTATTAATCATGACTATAATATATCAAACAACAACGTATTTTTTTTAAAAAATATTTTACAAAATAGCTCATGAATAAATTATAATAGTTATATATCGAAGATTATTAGTGGATTCAATTATAATAAATAATGGTAAACTATCACACATAAGTGATCCTAAAAGAAAAGAAAAAATAGGTATTTTTTTGGCTCAATTTATATGATATTTTTCGTTTCTCTATAATCGTTTGAATAGTCTCTAAAGATAAATTAGATTATACTAACTCAATATTCTAAAATTGAAATTTTATAATATATAAAAACTACATGAAAATTATTACAAGTTAGTACAATTTATCTCATATTAATATGATTACAAAATGATAATTTAAAATACTGATCTAATTTTACATAATCTAAATGTTGAAAAATAAAAAAAATATCAAATAAAATTAAGATGAAGGAATTATAATTTAGAAACACTCCTTTATTTATCATATTCTATGATTGTCATTTGTCGCCTATTCCCAAAAAATTCAAAAATTCCTTTTTTCTATGTAGATACATTAATTCAGTAATACGGATACATCAATTTCGATTCTTAAATTATTTATATTTTCAACGTATCATGCTTTAAATGTTACATGTTGATACATAAAAACTCTAATTTTTATATCTGAAACTGAATTAACGTATTCGGAGGATTACTGAATTATTGTAATCGAATTGTCATTTTTTAAAAAAAAAAAATTAAGAAAAACTGGCAATTAACTTTTACACTGATTTATGTAAACTTGCCCTAAATATTTTAAATTGCAGAAATAATAGGAAAATGAATGGATTAATAATTTATACACACTTGTATATGGCCGTTTCTAATTTTTTTTCAACCCTTTAACGTATAGGGTAACGCTTCATCATCAGATCCGTATTTGTGGTTTCCCTTCTTCTTTTTCTTTCATTTTCCTCCTTTCTAATAAAGCACTATCCATTTTCCCTTTTTCTTTAACTTACTCATAATTCTACCAACAAATAAAAAGGTGAGAAAATGAACAATCATATATGTTCTTCAATTTATTTTACCTCTTGTTCATTTTTATTACTACTGTTGTTTTCGAGCTCAAAGTCTGCTGATGCATCTCCCTGACATGTTCATTTTCGAAATTTAAATAATTTTATTTTATATGTCTCGTAAAGTTTCAAATGGTCAACCATTGGGACTAATGGTACTTTTTAAAAATTTCACGTCCAGTGAAGATTTAAAAGTTTTGATCGTCAAAATTAGAATGACGCACATAATTTGAGTATAATTTTACTGGTACTTTGTTATGGATTCGTTTTCCCATTAGGTAGTTTGTTACAATATACTTATTTGTTTGTCCATTTTCCCTTATTATTTTGTGTCTAAATTCTCTTGATTTCTTCTTCTTCTTCTTCTTCATATTCTCTTTGATATATTTGCATTGATCAAGAACGTTGTTCTTTTTATGGATTGTGATTATTATGTTTTTATGTTTTTTGTTGATAAATTTTCATCTTTGTCCCTTCTTGGGACGAGGATTACTTTTAGAGATTCATGTTTTGCTAACTGAGAATGTTATGAGAAAATGTCATAGCATTGTCTAAAATTTTGTAAATGTTAAACGACAGTTCAATAATTTATTCATTCCAAGGGTTATATTTGCACAACACTAAAAAATAGGGACGAGGCCTAGAAAAGTAAGATTTGTGTAAATCAGCAATATTTGAGTCAATGCCATTCCAAGTCTTTTAGTTGAGTCTTGAAGGAGAACTATAAAGAACTTGAAGATCCTGAGAAACTTTGTAGTGAAATTTTCTTTTATTTTTTATTTGTATGTATGTATCAAATTGTTTCTTGAACATCTAAGAACATTTTTGTGGCTGAGGTACTATTTGTTGCTAACTTAATTTTCCTTTAGCAGTTGTAAAAAATGGCAGATGTTGATGACATTCAACCTCTTGTTTGTGACAATGGAACGGGCATGGTCAAGGTAATGAATTGAACCATCATTTGGTTACCATTTTATTGAAGAAATTGGAAAGTTCTATTCTCAGTTGTAGTGTATGTTTCATATATAGGCTGGTTTTGCTGGAGACGATGCCCCGAGGGCAGTTTTTCCTAGCATTGTTGGTCGTCCTCGTCATACTGGAGTGATGGTTGGGATGGGGCAGAAGGATGCCTATGTTGGAGATGAGGCCCAGTCGAAACGTGGTATTCTAACATTGAAGTATCCTATTGAACATGGAATTGTGAATAACTGGGATGACATGGAGAAGATTTGGCATCATACTTTCTACAATGAACTTCGAGTTGCTCCAGAAGAGCATCCAGTTTTGCTCACTGAAGCACCTCTCAATCCAAAGGCTAATCGTGAGAAAATGACTCAGATAATGTTCGAAACCTTCAATTGCCCTGCAATGTATGTTGCAATTCAAGCTGTTCTATCTTTATATGCTAGTGGTCGTACTACTGGTAAGATATTCACATTCTGCACTTGTTTTGTTGATATTGACCATGTTTCAATTTGTCTATAATTAAAGATGCATTCTTACTAGGAACCAATTTCATGAATGTTGGTACTTGGTATTGTCGCGTATAATTCAGGGGAGGTTATATGACTTATAGTGACTCTTTTGTTGAATATTTTGGTTGGAGATGCCATTAGTTGTTACTTAATTGTGCATATGGAAGGAGAAGTGTTAGAATGGATCAGAAAAATTGTGGATGATTTAGGAACTTGGTAACATGTGAAGAATTAATTGATCTAGGTAACTGAGTGAAAATTATGATAAATGAATGAACATAAATCAAATCTTAGTAGATAGTTAAAGAAGGAGGACTTGGAGGTGGTTTTCCAAAATGCTTTGATATGTTTTTCCTTGAGCTGAGGGTCTATCATTTCTACCTTTTAAGGTGGGATAAGGTCTGCATACACACTATCCTACCCAAACCCTACTTGTGAGATTGTTGTTGGTTCAGATGAAGTATATAATTCTTGTTTGCCTTGTAGGTATTGTTTTGGATTCCGGAGATGGTGTTAGCCATACAGTTCCAATCTACGAAGGTTATGCACTTCCTCATGCAATCCTTCGTCTTGACCTTGCTGGTCGTGACCTTACAGAGCATTTGGCAAAGATCCTTACTGAGCGTGGATACTCATTCACCACCAGCGCTGAGAAGGAAATCGTAAGAGACATGAAGGAGAAGCTGGCATACATTGCTCTTGATTTTGAGCAGGAGTTGGATATGGTTAAGTCAAGCAGCTCTGTTGAGAAGAACTTCGAACTCCCAGATGGCCAAGTGATTACCATTGGAGCTGAACGTTTCCGATGCCCAGAAGTTCTTTTCCAGCCTTCCACAATCGGAATGGAAGCTGCTGGTATCCACGAGACAACATATAACTCTATAATGAAGTGTGATGTTGATATCAGGAAGGATCTATATGGGAACATCGTACTTAGTGGTGGATCCACTATGTTTCCTGGTATTGCTGACAGAATGAGCAAGGAGATTACCGCGCTAGCACCTAGCAGCATGAAAATTAAGGTTGTCGCGCCCCCTGAAAGGAAGTACAGTGTCTGGATAGGAGGTTCCATCTTGGCATCCCTCAGTACCTTCCAACAGGTAAAGCATTAGTGTTTCAATTAGTATACACATTAGTCCATGATCTATTAATGCTTAAAATACTTATCTTGTTTGATATGTAGATGTGGATTGCAAAGGCAGAGTTCGATGAGTCTGGACCCTCAATTGTGCATAGGAAGTGCTTCTGATCAAAGCAAAGAAAATTTGTCTGTCTGATATAGCGTTATGACTATGTTGTTTTTTGTTTTGTTTCTTGATAGTAGCTTTGGATAATTATTATTGCCTGTTAAACTAATTTCAGCTTTCTAGTTTTTTTTTTATTGTCAATGATAATGATGATGTCAAATTTCCATGTCCTCATAATTCATATTTCTCTTATTTTTTTTTGTAGTAATGTAATAAGTTGTTCAACACACTTGAAGTGTGCTTTTCATTATACATTGCTCATGGAAGTTTTGTTGTATTTTATGGGTTTTAATCTTTGTCTGGGGAAGTGAGGCCAATTATTTGCTAGCCTTTGCTTGGAAAAAAATCAATATTATGTCTTAAATTGCTTTTATTGCGTGTCTTTTAAATTTGATTCTAACATTTCTTGGTGATCGACATTCATTAACCTATGGGTTCATAGGAGCTCAAATAGGGATAGGAGGGCTTTTTTTATGAAAAAGTTACAGAACTACACAACATATTTTTTGCTATATTTTTTTAATAATCCTAACCATCCTAAAAAATTACAAAAATCCCTTATTTCCACACTCTCTCTTCAACTTGTAGATACCTAGACTATTATTTCTCTCTCCTTCTTAATTTATCCTAAATTATCTCCTAATTTTAAGTATTCTAATCAATATCTACATAATCTTCCTATTTTTTTAGTTGTCTAATCAATCTTTTCATGATTAATTTCAATTATCAAATTTTTTATCATTATTTTCAAACTAAACAAAAGGGAAGAAATTGAAAAGTCTCTGATTCCTCCACCAAAACCTAGTGCCTTCCATTTTTCATCTAATTTTTCATAGTAGTCTCCATTCCGATTCCAACGATGAGGATCATTCTAAAAAAATAGGAAAATTTTTAATCAAGTATCAACTACCCAAATCAAGCACCTAATTTTAAATATCAAGTATCTACTAGACAAAAAAACACTACTAAAAAAGCAAGAAAAACTGACCACGAAATACCGACTTCCGGAGGTCGGTATTACTGTAATTACCGACTCCCCCCCCGACTTCGAGCCTAAGTCGGAAAAACCTTGGTCGCTTTTTCACACCGACTTCTGGAGGTCGGTAGTCCGACTTCACGAAGTCGTTTATATTTTTAAGTCGGAAAATTAGTAATTTTACTTTTTTAAATATTTTTCGACTTCAGGAGGTCACTATAGTGTATATGTTTTTTTTCTAATTTTTAATATTTCCGACCTCCTGAGGTCGTTTAAATAATAAAATATTATTATTGATACCGACTACAAGAGGTCGGTATTATATATTTTTATTATTATAATTGTTTAATATTTTCGACCTACTGGGTCGGTATTATTTATTTTTATTTTAATTTTTTTGTTGAATTTTCGACCTACTGAGGTCGGTATTATTGATTTATATAAATTTTTTTTTTGATATTCCGACCCACTGAGGTCGATATTAATTTATTTTTATTATTTTTATTTACTGCAAAACTGAACTCTTTGCGACTTCCAAAGGTCGATATTAATTTAGTTTTATTATTTTTATTTTCTGCGAAACCGACCTCTTTGTGACTTCCAGAGGTCGGTTTTCTGGAAACAATATTGGCAGCACACTACTGCAAATTTCTTGCCCACCTGGAAACAGAATTGGCAGCACACTGCTGCAAATTTTTTGCTCACCTGTATGCATAATTGACCAACCTCAACAGAATTCCAACAGAGCAGTTTTAATATTTCTATTACACAATTTTAGATTAACTAATTAAACCTTGAATCCATTCAAATAAAATCAAAATACCATCAAAGTATTAGTACAAAACGTGAAATATTTACTAAATAGAACTATGCTTCATCACTCTCCTCTTCACTTTCCTCTTCACTCTCATCCCCAAAAGGTCGACTGGCCGGAGGAATGATTTTTCCTGAATCAAAAAGAGAATTTAGTTGGGCCCGAAGCTCCATATACCTTTGTCTATCTACTGCAGCTTGCTCCTCTCTCTTCTTCTCTACTGCAGCAAGTTCGGCAGTGAGCAAAGATATCTTATCCTCCATTTTAGATATTGTCGCTTTATCCACACTATCAACACTTGAAGAGGATGCACAATAAAACCAACTCTTCTTCTCATGATAGGCCTTTTCTGTGTAACCATAGACTACCCCTCTAACCGGTTCACCTGCACTCTCTCGCCACAACTGCTCGGTAATTTCTTGTGACAGTGGTGCATCTTGACTTTCCACAGGTAGGGTACTACGATACTCCTGTAGTTTTTGCGTAAACCTCTCCTATAATTTAAATGAAAAACTATTAGAATAAAAATATTACATCAAGCAAATTAGTTACATCAAGCAAAGTAGTTATGGAATTTTAAATCCGATTTGAAAATTAATAATCACACACAGAATGACTAAATTATAATTAAAATAGACTACCATTTCGAAAAATAAATAATTCTAATGATCTGACATCTTATTACTATATAACAACAGTGTCTCATCACCACACAAAATTAAGATTCGAGATGGTCTGAATTACAAAAACTATTTCTCTTTACTGAATGAAAATATGTTGTTTGCAGTACTTGCTAGCTTATTGAATTATCAAAATATATCCAGGATGTAAACCAAAGTTATTATCAAAACCTTAAATAATGCACCACATCAAAATATTTATTTTATTTTCTCTGATTAGTACATGTACCGAATAACTTTGCTCAAGCTTAGGCCGAACATATACTCACAATTTCACTTCAACCCAACCTTAAAGACAACTATATGCAAAACAAGTACATTATCACCAAATAAATAGCTAAGTGATGTCACTTATGCAAAACAAACATATTATCACAAAGTAAAAACTAGGTATTGTCACTTATGCGAAACAAACACATTCCGTGTAATATTCCGTGCTCCATGTCAACCCTCTTTCCCAAATTCGAGGCATAACCATCTGGCATCTTCAAGCTCTTCACCCACTCACAAATTTTTCGTTTTTGTTCCATTGTGAATGTATAATTGGCCTTAGGCTTAAGAAACTTGTCATTGGCAGATTCTTGTAAATGTAACTCCGGACGTCTACAGTATTCTTGTAAGTCAAGTCTAGCCTTAGCATTATCTTTTGTCTTGCCAGTCGCATCAGTTACAGTGTTGAAGAGATTATCAAAATAATTCTTTTCAATGTGCATGACATCAATATTATGTCTGAGAAGATTATCCTTCCAATAAGGTAACTCCCAAAATATACTCTGTTTAGTCCAATTATGTGCAACACCATACCCATCCATTTTGTATGGTGGTTCCTCAGTTACCTTTGGAAAATTTTGAACCCTCTCCCAAATATCATGACCTGTTAATACTGGGGGAGGACCATCTCGTTCAATTTTCTTTTTTCTGAATGCATATTTCATTCTTCTAAACTCATGATTAGGTGGTAAGAACCGACGATGGCAGTCAAACCATGAATTTTTTCGTCCATGTTTTAATGTGAAGGATTTAGTATCTTCCATGCAATAGGGACATGCTAACTTTCCACATGTCATCCATCCGGACAACATTCCATAAGCAGGAAAATCATTAATAGTCCAAATTAAAGCAGCACGTAATGTGAAATTTTGCTTACGGAAAATGTCCCATGTTTCAACTCCTTCATACCATAACAATTTCAACTCATCAATTAAAGGTTGTAAATACACATCAATCAACCCTTTTGGATTTCGTGGACCAGGAATGACACAATTTAGAAATATATATGGGTTTGTCATGCACATCTCAGGTGAAAGATTATACGGTGTAAACACAGGCCAACAAGAATATGGTGCAGCCCCAACTGAAAAAGGGGTGAAACCATCGGCACATAAGCCCAGCCTAACATTCCTTGGTTCAGCAGCAAAATCTGGATAAGTTCTATCAAAATATTTCCATGCTTCTCCATCGGATGGATGACACATGACACCGGGTGGTCTTCTATTTTCACTGTGCCATGTCATATGGGGAGCAGAGCTATTTGATGCATACAACCTCTTCAATCTTGGTATAAGAGGTAAATAGTGCATTGCCTTGATAGCAAGTTTCTTTCCACCAGAACCAAGCTTATAGCGAGGGTGACTACAAAACTTACAAGATTCTAGATCGACATCATCCTTAAAGTATAACATGCAACCATTTTCGCAACAATCAATTCTGGTCGAGGAAAGCCCTAACTTAGATACCAATCTCTTTGCCTTATAATAAGAATCAGGAATGTCTGGGATCAACTAATTCCTTCATGAGATCTACCATGGAGTCCATTGCTCCCTGAGTAACATTCCAATCAGACTTAATACTTAACAATCTAACTGCAACAGACAATTTAAAGTGCGGACTCCCGTTGAACAAAGGACGACTAGCATCACGCAATTGTTCATAAAAGGTGTTTGCTTCTTCATTAGGAGCTTCTTCTACATTTTCCCTAAATTCAAAATCTGAATGTATCCCAAAAGCATCATCAACCATATCTGACATTCTAGAATCCTGAACAAAATTATGTCCCGTAGATCTACTACTTTCACCAACAACAAAGTTGTTAAACTTATTGTTATTTTCAAATTCTCCATGACTAGTCCAAACTGTATATCCCGGTTTAAATCCTTTCTTCATAAGATGCAAAGAAACATTCTCTGTTGTTTGATATCTCACATTTTCACACTTAACACAAGGACACCTAATCAATCTTGAAGTTAAAAAGGAATCAAGTGTCTTTGCATGATTTATAAAGCGAGTGACACCTTCTACAAATTCTGGAACCATACCCGCTCGACCAGGATTATTTCTATTATATATCCAACTACGATCACATTCCATCTACATAAATAATAATGATAAGTTTAAACTTTAAATTATAATGATTAAGTATTAATTCTAATTTTATCAATTTTAATAACTAAATCACATTAAATCTAAACTACTTCTAAATTAATTTCAATCTAGTTTCGAATACATTATCACATAATAAAAGGTAAGTGATGTTATTTATGCAAAATAAATACATTATCACCAAATAAAAAGCTAAGTGTTATCACTTATGCAAAACAAACACATTATCATAAAATAAAAGCGAAGTGTTGTCACTTATGCAAAACAAACACATTATCACAAAATAAAAGCGAAGTGTTATCCCTTATGCAAAACAAACACATTATCACAAAATAAAAGCTAAGTATTGTCACTTATGCAAAACAAATATATTATCATCAAATTAAGGCAAAATGTTGACCCTAGGTGGACACAAATCAAACTTGCAAAAAAATCAATTTTATCATCAATAGGATCAACTAATGTTAACACTAGGTGGACACAAATCGATTTTGCAAGAAAATCAATTTTGTCATCAATAGGATCAACTAGTGTTAACAATTGGTGGACACAAATTGATATTGCAAGAATTTAATTTTGTCATCAATATGATCAACTAGTGTCAACACTTATGCCTAAACAAACATATTATCACTAAAGCAAACTCTAAAAAATTAAACCAAACATAAAAAAATGCAAGCATATTGAATTAAAAAGATAATCGTGTATACATTATACAATGATTAAGATTTTTGTAAAAATAATACCTCTTGAGATGAAGGGGTTGGTGATAGTAAGCTCTATGACGTTGAATATCGGAACCTTTAATTGAATTGTATTTCTGCACTTACAAAATGTTCACTGCACATGAAATTTATACAACTTTATGTTAAAATTTGTATTAAAAAGTGAAAATCTAGTTGTTTAAGAATATATAATAGGAAGACCAAAAAACCCACAGTTTGACGCAGTTGTCAGCAACACAAAAGGACAACCAAGACTGCTTATTCCTTTTATTTGTCAAAAAAGTTTAGCACAAAGGTGTCTACTTTGAACTTGATTTTTTCCCTTTTATAAATTTTATGATGTTATAGAGTAGTGGTGTGGCTGCAGTCCATCAAGTTGGATCTTTCTGGTCTCTATTGTGACTAAATGTTGGAGTCTTGAACTCTCTTTGTTTACAAGTTGCTACCAGTAGAAACAATTCATCTCAGCACAAAACTCAGCAAAGTAATCAAGAGACAATTTGCTCTGGGTAAAGGGAGAAAGTTTAGCAGTTGCCTTGCCACAGTAGTATGAGGAACTGTAGGTAGTTGAAATTCCCAAAATTTGAATAAATGTCTACAATTTTGCAATTGTCAGTAGTCTAAAACTTCTTCTATTACTATTGATTATTAGTTAAATGGTGGTGTTATACTATCAAGAGAAACTGTTACTGATGATTGATGAACCAGAGTGTTTGCTGAATTTGATATTATATAAATGGAGAAAGAGAAACAACACTAAGATGGTACTTTAAAAATTATTAAGTGTTGCAAGGCCTCAATCATATCTAGCATGAGATCTACATCGTTTACAATGGGCATTTGGTATGAAATTTTATTCTGTCTTCAACTTTCATTGTAGGGACACATTGAGTTCAGAGGATACATATCTTTAGCTCATTCCAATATCCATGGTGTTCAGACCGATCACCGCCTTCCTACACCTTTTCAGATGCAATTTAATGCATTTTCAACTGGCAAAATTAAAATCGGGTCTGGATATTTTCCTTGACATGGTGCTTTTGGTTCAAGAAGTGGAAAATTCAGTAAGGTCTCCTTGCTTAGCTTGAAGATATTCAAAAAGTATTGACTTTACCTCTCAAAGGAAAGTTGTTTAAGACAGAGACTCGAAAAGGAGGAGAAAAAGGCAACAAAATATAATTGTGATTAGTTTCTCATACACCTATTTAAAGGAAAAAAGGAAAGACGCCATAAGACGGAGAAACTTACAGCTTCGCCGGAGAAAGAGTTGCCGCCAGAACGAAGGTGTTGCTGCTCCATTGTCTTCTTAGGGAAAGCAAGAACTAGACTTAGAGTTTTTTTTTAAGAGAGGTGGAAAAAGCAGACTTAGAAAAAGGGGTCATCTAAAAATTACCGACCTCCAGAAGTCGGTATTTTTATTATTTGAAGTCGAAATTCTTTTTTAAAAAATAACTCTTATTAATATATGTAGTAGACTTTATAATACCAACCTCTTAAGGTCAATTTTGTTGATTAATATTAAAATAAATATTTAAAAATCATCGATTTCAAGAAGTCACTATTATTTACACAAAATAATAATGAAAATATATCGATCCCTTGAGGTCAAATTTTGAAGAATAATTTTATATATTATTTATATATACTTTTATTGTTTCAACAAATTATTATAAACAAATAAATCATCGATTATCCACAAAGATTGATATTTATGAAAATTGATTTGATTTGTTAACGAGTATAACAATAGTAGTTTACATTTATTACATCCTACTTATATCAACGTATTTCATACTTGAATTCAATTAGCGGCGCAGATAAGATCATTTTTAATAAGGGGGGTCAAAATTTGTTAAAAATACACTTATGAACTAGTAAAAGGGCATAGAACTAGTATGTTGTTGTATATTATTTGACGGGATAAGATGCTCAAGGTTAATTAAACTAATAGTTAATTAATTATGCATATAAATTTCATAAATCAATTAAATTTCTTTAATTGATAATGTATTTCATACTCAAACCATTAATACATAGCACTTTTTTTTATTACACTACTCGACGAGTATATATAACATCCTAACGTATTTCATACATGTTCGATGGATATTCTCATTTGCCTTTTGCCTATGATATTACTATACGAGAGGTTCATTTAAGTTCGGACACAAATACTTTGATATAGTTTATACACACACACTAATTATATATATATATATATCAACAATATTTCATATTTGAATGTGAATTATCAGTGTTTTATTGTCTATTTCGCGAATTCTAATGTTTTTAATAAAATTATAAAAAGACGTTTCACTTTTAAAAGAATTAATTGTAAGCTTAAAATAATATTATACTAAGTAAGAAAAAAATGATTAATAGAAATAATTTCTAAAAAATTGACCTTTGTATGTCGATTTTATTAAAAATAATTAGATAATATAGTGTATACTGATCTCCAGTGGTTGGTATCAGATTAAATAAAAATAAAAATAAAAATAAAATTGATCATATTAATACCGACATTCGGAGGTCGGTATTTATATTAATTTATTTTTTATTTTACATAAAATCAACTTTTAAAGGACTATTTCTTTAAATTTAATAGAAAATATTATTTTATTAGTTTCATATTTTTTATTTACATAAGATTAAATTTTATTCTTGATTTGGTAATATATTACCGACCATTAAAGGTCGATATCAATAAAAATAATTAAATAAAAAGAAAAATATCGACTCCTTGTAGTCACAATTTACATATTAACACACAATAATGAATTTAGCAAGAACTAAAAAATAACAATATAAAAGTATGAATTTTAAAATTCGAGCCAAAATTGGGTGTCGACAATATATATATTGTTTGTTTCATATGTCTCTAGTGAATTATTGTTTATCTTTACCTATGAGTGATCATTACACAAGATGTTCATTTAAGTGGGGCGTATAAATATTGATAAAAATCAATTTTGTACAATATTTCATGAGTATATATTTATTACTTCCTAAAATCAATGAATCATAGGTGTATAGTTGTATTTGTCATTAAACGAGACTACATATTCAAGGTTCCACGACGAAACACTTGATTTGTTATGACATTTCTATAAATATCACATCACATTTCATATTCAAATAGTTTATCGATTAGCTCTTGACCACAACATCATTTTATAAAACATAAATTCACGATGGACTAATAGAACTTATTATATTAATCTATGAATAAATATAAGTACCTCCTAATTAGTATCAACGTTATTTCATATTTCGAATATGAGTTGTTCTTTGTCTACTCTACGATTACTAATTTTTTTTGAATAAAATTATACAAAATTATTACACTTTCAAAAAAATGAAAACAATAGTAACATAAAATAGAACAATAATGATTAATAAAAATATATTTTTAAAAAAAATTGAACTATGGATATCAATTTTGTTAAAAATAATTGGACAAAACAAAAAATACCGACCTTCGGATGTCGGTATTACATAAAACTTTAATAAAAATAAAATTAATTACATTAAATTAAATTATATTGACCTCTGAAGGTCGATATTTCATATTTCTTTATTTTTATTTTACTAAAAATCGTCTTCTTGAGGACGATTTATTTAAAATTAATTGAAAATATAATATTTTTAGGTGAAATTGTGGTAAAATCAAATTGCATTCTTAATTTTCTAATCCAATACTGACCATCGGAGGTCGGTTTGAATAATAATAATTAAAAATAAATACAAAAATCAACCTCAGGTGATCACTATATGAATATTTTAATAAAAATAAAAATTAATTACATAAAATTTAATATTACCGACCTCGGGAGGTCGATATTATTAGTTTTTAAATTTTTTATTTTACACAATCGAAAATTTATTTAAAATATTTTTTATATTTAATTGAGAAAAAATTAAATTTATTTTTTATTTTTTAATACAATACCGACCACCAGAGGTCGGATTTTTTAATATTTATTTTTTCCGGAAAATTTTCGGACCTCCGGAGGTCGCTATGTGATTTCCCGCATTTTTTTTCCAAAAAGATTGACTTCTTGAAGTCGGTTTTCTTAGGAAATTTTCAAGAAGTATTAATTTTAACAATACCGACCTCCGGAAGTCGAAAATTACCGACTTCCATTGGAGGTCGATAATTTAGAGGTCGGTATTCGCAGTTTTTTTAGTAGTAAAAAACCTTATGTCAGGTATCAATTATCAGTAGTTTGATAAGCACAAGCGCTTCTTCTTAAAGTATCAAGTACCTAAAGCTCTGACTCCACCGATGAGTATCATTCTAAAAAAACACGAAAATCCTTAATCAAGTATCAACTACCTAAATCAAGCACCTAATTTTTAAGTATCAAGTATCTATTAGACAAAAAAACATAAAACTTATGTCAGGTATCAATTATCAGTAGTTTGATAAGCACAAGCACTCCCTCTGTTCAATTTTAATCATCCATTATACAAAAAAAAGATTTTCTATTTTTAATTGTCACTTATTCACATATCAGTGAGAGATAAAAAAAATTTTGTCATATTTTACCCTTAGCATTAATTACTTATTCCTCAAATCATTTTTCAAAATCTAATACTAAACATCAAGTAATAAGGATAGAGTGGTAAGAAAATCATGTCAACTATTATTTTTTTAATAGATATGTCAAGTCTAAATGTGACAAGTAAAAATAAATGGACAGGAATGTTTGATTTAATCAAGTTAGTGAAATGTTGGTGCATTGATTAGCATTCAATAACTAAAGTATTTAACACCAGGACAATTTCATTTTGAATTGAAACATAAGAAATTTTAGAGTTATAAAATCAATCAATGAAAAAAATTGATTAAAATAGCATTACTAACACAATTTGTCTCGAAATTACTATAAGATAATTACTCAGAAATTAAAATTAGGATTACATGTCTAACATAAAGCTACTACAAACAACTACTCTAGAAAGTACACCCATTCTCCAAAACGTATTCAGCATAAATTAAAACAAAACAAACTACAAAGAAATGGAAAGATAACCCCCCCAAAAAACAAAAGGAATAACTAGATATACATAGGAAAAGAAAGATTGCTGATCTGTAACATTTTATAAATCCATACGACTTTCGTTCTTTCATTTTTGGTTCTTGATTCGAATTGTTATATATATATATATATATATATATATATATATATATATATATATACATATATATATATATATATATGTGTATGTATGTATGTATATGTATATTTATATATATGTATATATATAATTTAGAATTCACAACTAAAAATGTTGTATCCGCCTTTGATGAATGGCAATGATTTTTCTATGCCAACGACATTAAAAAAGAAATTTTGAATAACACTCAAAAGTTATAAACATATATCAACAACATATGTACGGACAATTGAGTTTGGTGTAGTAAGTGATATTCCATAAAGAAAGCTAAGAATCAATTTTTTTTATCAACACTTAATCAGTCAAGTTCGTTGCACTAAAATTACACTAATGCGATGTAAATCTCTAATATCGCAACCCCAACCCCACCTCACCCCACAAAAAAAAAAAGATATGTCTTATTCTTTTGGAATGGTCGTGTAATAAGTAGTAATAAAAATACGATTTGTCTGTTTAGTTTGTCATTTTACAATGTAAAACAATAATACTAATCAAAAGCGTACGTAGTAAGTCAATCAAATGCGTATGCGGGAAGATCAATCATAAAAATGAAACTTCATTTAGAATATGCATGTACATCTTATATGAAATTAAATAAATTCTTTTTAAATTTTATTTGAAATTTTTAAAGTTAAAGTTATATTTGATTATATCTTTAATTGACTTTAAGTATTCTTTTAACTTTGACACAATTGATATATATGTCCTTCAAGTTCGGATGTGTATAGATAAATAGATATTTTGGGAGTGCACAAATGAACTATCATAAAGTTGAACAAGTAGATGCATATGTCATACATAACAAATCTTACATACTTTGCCATGTAAAACATATGTATCTAACGTGAATGTATGTATTTTTTTTGGTAAAATAAGAAATATTATAATACTGAATAATATGCATCAATACAGAGTATGTGCAGATATACTGCTATTGGGGGGGGGGGGGGGGTTGGAGATATTACAAAAACTATTTGCCGCCGGCGTTGTGCTAGTGCAACAAGCTCGGCCACGCTTTATCCTTGCAAAACGAGTTCCAATTTTTTCTGTGTTCATACTTTCTTTGGCAAACAAAGGTGGAAATGATAATGTATGTATCTAATTGTTCAACTTTATGACAGTTTAAATCAAGAGTTGAGCTACCCCTTTGTTTAGGGTTCATTTGAACCCCCTTAGACGAAAAATTATACTATTTATATATGATTAAAATAATTTTTTATACGTATATAGTAGATGTCGAATCCCCTTAATGACAGTCCAGATTATGCCACTGATTTAAATATCTACTTGTGCACATTTAAAATTGAAGGACATATATGTATTGAAAATAAGGTAAAAAAAAATACGTTTATATTATATATTAGGCCTTTTGAATTTTATCTATAAATCAATCAAACAGGATTTAAAAAATAAGTTAGAAAAAATAAGTTGAAATTTTAAAAGTAAAATATTCATATTCATATTCAGAAAAAGGAGCAAACTACACAGAAAAAGAAGTCAAAATCGAAAGTGAAGGTAACTATAAATTAATAATGGAAAGAAAAATCGTTTCTCATTAAACAACCAGTAAAATCCCCCCCCCCCCCTCCCTCCAACAAAAAAAAAAAGACGACACAATATCTGTCACATTCTATTAAGGAAAAATAACGCGGATTAACTACGGTTCGCAACAAACATCTAGCTATAATTACAGTATGAGTTGTATAATTCACACAATTTATACAAATGTTGTGCGCGATTATACAAAAATTATACGCGAATCAAATTGTATAGTGAAATACACAAACACTGTGAATGGTATAGGGAATTACACAAACGTTGTGCGCGAATCGTATAGCGAAATATACAACCGTTATACAAAACTGCAAATTGTATAGCAATTTATACAAATGTTGCATGAATACTGCTATAACTACAATTACGAAATGTAATTACTCAAACTATAACTATGGAGTATAACTAAGGTATTTTTAAGTGATTGTATACGAAAATTCCTCTTCTATTAATGCTATAATAATAGTTATATAATTATATATGACAAATATAAGATGTATCAAATTCACAAATTGGGTTGAATTTTGGCAAATCAAATTGGACTGAGTTTATAAATGAATAAGTTATTGACCTCGACAAAAATTACTTGGGTGAAATTCAGGTCATATCTCAATCTCTCCGGTCTTTACTTTTTTTTTTTGGAGCAAATATATTCATCGTTACAAAAGGGACACTCACATATATCCTACCGTTACAAAATCACTCACATATACTTATACCATTACGAATTAAAAATTACTCACCTATACCTTTTTATCTACGGAAGTTAGAAATTAGTTTTAAATTTACTTTTTCTTATTTTTTATTTTAAAAAATTTATGTAAAGGTATATATGATCCTTTTCACACAATTCTTTTTTATTTTAAAAAACCCTGACATGAATATTTTTAATAAAAAAATTTTAAAAAATAATTTAAATTGATTTTTCAGTTTCAACGGAGAAAAAATGTATATGTAAGTACTTTATATAACAATAAAGTTACATATACGCGAATTTTGTAATGAGTGATATATTAGTTCTAAATGACTCAGTTAAAGAGTATATCAAATCCCTTTACTTTTTTTAAATCATGGCTATAATATATCAAACAACAAAGCATCTTTTTCAAAATATTTTACAAAATAGCTCATGAATAAATTTATATGTTAATCAACTTTTTTAACAAATGGAGCTAATAAATAAATAAATAAATTATTTATTCAAACTTAAACGGATTGAGCAACATGAAAACTATGCTGAGTTGATAGTAACATTGTGGAATTAGATTAAAAAAAACAATTATGGAACAGTGACGATAATTAACGATAATAGTTGTTATCGAAGACTAGTAGTGGATTCAATTATAATAAATAATGGCAAACTATCACATATAAGTGATCCTAAAGAAAAAGAAAAAAAATGCATATTTCTTTTGTTTCTATTTATATGATATTTTTTCTTTCTCTATAGTCATTTGAATAGTCTGTAAAGATAAATCAGATTATACTAGCTCAATATTCTAAAATTAAAATTTTATAATATTTAAAAACTACATGAAAAATATTATAAGTTAGTACAATTTATCTCATATTAATATAATTATAAAGTTGTAATTTAAAATACTGATCTAATTTTACATAATTTAAATGTTGAAAAATAGAAAATTATCAAATAAAATTAAGATGAAGGGATTATAATTTAGAAACACTCCTTTATATATCATATTTTCTATGATTGTCATTTGTCGCCTATTCCTAAAAAATTCAAAAATCCCTTCTTTCTATCAAGATACATTAATTCAGTAATACAAATACATTAATTTTGATTCTTAAATTATTTCTATTTTCAATGTATCATGTTTTAAATGTTACATGTTGATGCTTAAAAATCCTAATTTTTGTATCTGAAACTGAATTAGTGTATTCAGAGGATTACTAAATTAATATAATCGGATTGCCATGTTTTTTTAAGAAATTTCTGTACAGTAAAAAAAAGGGTAATTAATTTTATTTAAAATGCAGAAATAATAGGAAAATGAATGGATTATTAATTTATACACACTTGTATATGGCCGTTTCTATTTTTTCTCAAGCCTTTAACGTATAGGGGAACACTACATCATCAGATCCGTATTTGTGGTTTCCCTTCTTCTTTTTCTTTCATTTTCCTCTTCTTTCTAATAAAGCACTATCCATTTTCTCTTTTTCTTTAACTTACTCATAATTCTACAGACAAATAAAAAGGTGAGAAAATGAACAATCATATATGTTCTTCAATTCATTTTACGTCTTGTTCATTTTTATTACTATTGTTGTTCTCGGGCTCAAATTCTGCTAGTGCATCTCCTTGACATGTTTGCTTTCGATTTTCCAAAGTCAACTAATTTTATTTTATATGTCTCGTAAAGTTTCAAATGGTTAACCATTGGGACTAATGGTACTTTATAAAAATTTCACGTTCAGTGAAAGATTTAAAAGTTTTGATCGTTGAAATTAGAATGACGCACATAATTTGAAATAGAGGGAGTATAATTTTACTCGTACTTTGTTATGGATTCTTTTTCCCATTAGGTAGTCTGTTACAATATACATATTTGTTTGTCCATTTCTCTTATTATTTTTGTGTGTCTAAATTCTCTTGATTTCTTCTTCTTCTTCATATTCTATTTGATATATTTGCATTTATGGGAGATAATGGATCAAGTGATTAGTTAGGATCCCAATTAATTAGTTAAGGGCTTAATTAAAGTTAGTTAGACAAGTAGTTATAAGGTGACTAGTTTGTTAAAAAGTGGTTAGTAGGTCTAATAAACTTGTATAAATACAAGCATGTTTACAACTTCTATATCAGTTCAATACAATACACATTCCATACATTCCAAATTCTCTATCTGATCCCTAATTTTCCACATGGTATCATAGCGCATCGAGTTGATGATTTCTCAACTCAAGCCTTTCTTTCACCTATTTTAGCTCCGATTGAAGCACAAAACCAGTTCTGAGTTGATAATTTTTCGACTCGAAACTCATCTAGAAGAACAATTTCAGCTCCGTTGAAGCACAAATTTGAAATGGCGGGTGGTGGTGATACACAGACGGCGCCAACGGTAGCACGAGAGATGCTTGACACTGTTGAATTAAAGAGAAGCCATCCCCTCTATCTGCACCCTTCAGATACACCTGCGAGTGTACTCACTTCAGTTCAACTCGCGGGATCGGAAAAAGTACTCCTTATGGAGTAGATCGATGCTAATCAACCTTAGAGCAAAGAGTAAGCTGGGTTTCGTATTAGGAATATGTCGAAAGTAGGATTATGAGTCAGATCTAGAAGAACAGTGGGAGAATGCAATGCATTCGTGTTGGCATGGATCATGAATACTGTTTCAAAGGAATTGCTGAGTCGAATCGTATATGCATTAGATGAACAGTGTGGGCAGATTTGAAGGATCGTTTTGACAAAATAGATGGATCGAGGATCTATCAACTTCACAGGGACATTTGCACAATTCATCAAGGTAACCAGAGTGCTTTAGCTTATTTCATCAAATTGGGACTGTTGTGGGATGAATTTGATACTGTAGTCCCTCCTCTGTCATGTAATTGTGACAGATCTAAGAACTACCTTGATCATATGCAATATATATGATTGTTTGCTTTCTTAATGGGATTAAGTGAGGTATACAGTTATGCACGTACTCAGATTCTACTGATGAGCCCCCTACCAAGTGTTAGCAAAATATATGCCATGATAATGTCAGATGAGAGTCAGAGAATCACTTCAGGAAGTCGTGTTGGTAGAGATATGTCTGAAATAACAACATTGTTTGCTGGAAGAGGAAATTTTAGACATTCATATGTAGAAGGAAAGGAAAACTATGGAAGAGGTGGACAAAATGCTTTTGGAAAGAAGAAAGTGAATTGGAATCTATATTGTGATCATTGGAAGCTGCATGGACACACAAGGAACATCTGTTACAAGCTTGTAGGATATCCTGAGGACTGGAAGTTCAGGAAGAAGCAAGGACAAAGTGTTGATCAAGGATTCTCAAGTTCAGCTACAGGACCAATCTCAGGCAAAGGGAAAGGTGTTACCAATAATGTTCAAGTTGAAAGAAGAGATGATGAGTTGAAGAATGATGATGCCTTTGGACAGATCAACACTGGATTCAAACATTCTACACAAGGTTCACATAGTACAAAGACTTCATATGATATCAATTCTATGCGTACTAACTTGCAGGCATTGGCTATACAACCAACCAATACACAAGATCAGTATCAAAGGATTCTAAACATCTTGAATGAAGAAGATAAGACTGAAGAAGTAGTGAACGTGGCAGGTACTTTCAATTACTCTGAGAATGCCACTGTTTGTATGTGTCACGCCCCGGGAGGGTAGCCCAGGCATGGACGATCCCTAGAGACTATTGCTGGTTCCCGAGCGAACCACTCGTTCTCAGGACAACCACTCAACATTAATATAGCAGAAATAGTGGAAGTAGTACAGTGAGCTACCTCAATAAGAAGGGCCAATGTCCAACATCAGTCTCACATCTGAATAAGCAAGTGTAAATGCTACTCAATTCATAAGGAAAAAACCTCAACAACACATCTCGACTCATGTCTATGAAGCCTCTAACTTGACTCAACTATCTAAGATGGTACCATGACAGGCCATGGCTACCCAACTCAATAAATAACGAAAGCAAACAATAAAAAAAGGGTCTCCTTCGGATAGCAATGAGGTTCACCAATGACTGAACTCGGAATCTCTGACCTCAATGATACCTCTGTTAAAGTCTCTAACTCCTGTATCTGCATCATGAAACGATGCATCACCGAGTGGCGTCAGTACGTGGAATATACTGGTATGTAAAATAGCTGAATATCACAGTACAAGTACAACAGTATAGGGATAACATCAACTCATCATCATACTCCATCATAATATCAAATGTCTATCTAAGGCAAAATTAGAGTAGACAATTGACTCATCAACATCTCATCTCCACATCATCAATACCTCAGACTCAACTCAAGGAACCTCGACTCAACTCAACTCAACTAAAGGAACTCGACTCAACTCAACTCAACTCAACTCAAGGATCTCAACTCAAAACACCACATCAACATCAACATCAGAGTACTATCAAAGTAAGACCTCACTGGGAGTTTCTCTAATCGACAACCATCACCTATGAGCCAGTGATGATACAATGAAGTGATGCCGTTGCCACATCTATCCAGTACCCTGCCCGGGGTAAAGGACATCAACCTCAGTGGATCCATAAGAAAAAAACCTTAGTCCTCTATTGGGATAAGAAAGGAGCCATCATCCGCATTGCGGTTCAATCCTCTCTTCCTATGTAGGCCACGTAGTTAATGGGTTCGAGTGAGACTCATTCTCATCCATTTCGGTGCTCAATACTCCTCCCAGAACTCGACATGCTCATAAAACATCAACCTCATAATACCTCATCATCAGTCTCATAGACATAATACGTCATCATCAATCCCACAGGGACATAGTACCTCAACATCAACATCAGCTCGTCTCATCAACATCAACATCAATATCATGGACTCAAGATACTCTTTTAGAATTTATTTCGGGTTTTAAGACATCATGAAACATCATTCTCATCAACATCATCATCAAAACTCTCATCAAATGTGAAACACAAACACAACATCACAAACATCATCCTCATTAATGCTCTAGACTCATCCCTTAAGTTCATTCTTGCACTCTTTAATAAGATAATCATAGGGTTTTGTGAAAAACACTCATAAAAATGAATTATGCAATAAATCTAGTTTATGATGATCATCGATTCGTATAAAATATATGAATTAAGTAAAACTCAGTATAATGCTCAACAATCTTCACATCATACTCATTATATTCAATAAATGACTCAATTTACTCAAAAGGGCACATGGGAGAACAATCCCATGCTTTAAGTTAGCCCTACATACCTTGGATGATTGCTAATAATAATTCTTTGAACAATCTCCTCTTGAATTCTTCAACTTCAACTCTCCTCAAGCCCTAACTTAGTGATTTTGCTAGGAAGAGGGTTTTGAATGGGTTTTTGGAACCCTTTCTCTGAGAAAATGACATATATTCGTTGTGTAGGAAGTTTAGAAGGTATTAGGAATAGACTAGAATGCCCCTCAAAAGTTTAAAGAAAATTTCCCGACTTGAAATAATACACTCCGCGATGCGGACCTGTTGCGGACAATGCATTTCAGAAAAATTCAACTCCGTCGAAAAATTCCCGAAAAACATAAGTGTATCTCTGCGATAGGTCTGCGACGCGGCTCTGTCGCGGACTCATACTGTTTTTTTGTTTTAGAATGAAAAATTATCTTTTGACTCGGTCGCTCTAAAAATCGACCGAGACCCTTCTCCCACTAAATTTTCCATACTGATCACGAATTTATTTTTGGATTTTTAATTCGAGCATCGAAAGACGCGTTTTGGGCACACCTCTTTTCTAAGGATATTTTGATAATTTTACCGGGCGTTACAGTATGTGTGGTAGCAATCACGATGGTGTAATGAGTGCAAGTGATACACTTAACAAAGAGGACACCTGGCTAGTTGACACAGGAGCAACTTCTCATATGACTTCAAAAGTTGATATGTTAAATGAAGTTAGTGATTCTGACAAGAGTATAGGTAGAAAAGTGTATCTACCTAATGGCCAAACTACATTTGTGACTCATTCAGGAAGTTGTTCATTATCTTCTGGTAGAGTACTGAAAAATGTTTTAATAGTTCCTGATTTCAGATACAAATTATTGTCAGTGGCTCAGTTGACTAGGCAATTAAGATATTCAGTCAGATTCTTTCTTGAATTCTGCATTTTTCAGGACCTCTTCATTGGAGAGATGAGAGGGATTGGTAAAGAAGTCGAAGGACTGTATTATTTTCCAAAGGATTTTTCATGTACAACAGAAGAAGTTGATGGTGTAAAGATGCTGATGATAAAAGTTGCTGAATCAGACTGTTTGCTGTGGCATAAAAGAATGGGTCACTCCCCTTACAAGGTGTTGAAACAATTATCTTTGGTGGATAGTTCATCAATCCCAGTGACTTGTGATGCTTGTCCAATTTGTCCATTGGCAAAGCAAACTAGACTTCCCTTCCCTGATAGTAGACTAAAACTGATACTGTATTTGATCTAATCCATGTTGATGTTTGGGGACCATATAAATTTCCTACACATAATGATTTTAGATTCTTTCTAACTATTGTGGATGACAGATCAAGAATGGCTTGGTTACTTTGTTGAAATTTAAAAGTTATGTCTTTGCTACATTGAAGTCTTTCTTTGCATTGGTGAAAAATCAATTTGATACACAAGTCAAGAAAATTAGATCAGACAATGGGTCTGAGTTTTGTAGTAATGAGTGTAAAGACATGTTTGCATCTTTGGGAATTATCCATGAAAGCAGGTGTCCTCATACTCCACAGCAAAATGGAGTAGTGGAGAGGAAGCATAGACACATATTGGAGGTAGCAAGGGCCCTCAGATTTCAAGGATCTGTCCCTATTAGATTCTGGGGAGAATGTGTGTTAACGGTTGTATACCTGATTAATAGGATGCCTACTGTTGTTCTACATGGAAAATCACCTTATTAGATTTTCACAATACAAAGCCACAACTCAATCACTTAAGAACCTTTGGTTGTCTTTGTTATGCAACTAAGCCTATCAAGGATGATAAGTTCTCTTCAAGGGCTGATATTTGTGTTATGATGGGTTATTCTCTCACTCAAAAAGGTTGTTTCCTGTACAATCTAAGCTCAAGGAAGTTTATAGTAAATAGGGATGATGTCTTCAAGGAGCAAATCTTCCCTTTTGGTAGCTTAACAACCAAACATGTTCTATTATTTGTTGCACCACCATTACCTGATTATAATGATGATGATGCCCAAAGAGTGACACCTAACTTTACAACAACTGGTGTTCCAGTTAATGAGGTTGATGCAGGAATTGATATTGAAGATGAGACAGTTCATAGTGGTATGCATGATGTGGTAGATCAGACAACTCAACAGATTGATGCAGGGACCAGAACATCTACTAGGAGATCACATCCATCTGTGTGGATGAAGGACTATGTATCTAGTGTAAGTGAGTCTGCTTATCCTCACTCTTTAGCTAATCATCTGTCCTATAATAACTTATCTCCTAAATATCAAGCCTACTTGAGCCAAATGTCAGTAAACACATAACCAAAAAGCTATGAAGAAGTAGTAAAGGACCACAAAAGGGTAGAAGCTATGAAGCATGAAATAACTGCACTAGAGAGTAATGGTACATGGACTATTATGTCGCTACCATCAGGTAGGAAGGCCATTGAGTGTAGATGGGTTGTATAAAATTAAACACAAGGAAAATGGAGAGATTGAAGATTCAAAGCCAAACTTGTTGCCAATGGATATAACCAAACTGAAAGGATAGACTATCAGGAAACTTTTTCCCCTATGGTAAAAATAGTGACTATGAGAACAATTATTGCAATTGTAGCAGCAAGGAACTGGATGATATACCAAATGAATGTGTTTAATGCCTTTTTACAAGGAGATTTATTTGAAGAAGTGTACATGAAATTGCCTAAAGGTTTTGTGAGTACCAAGAAAAATGAAGTATGCAGACTGGTCAAATCACTATATGGTCTTAAATAAGCATCCAGACAGTGAATTGCTAAGCTGACTGGGGCTTTGTCTAATTCAGGGTATATGCAAAGTCACCGGGACTACTCTTTATTCACCAAGAGAAAATGATTAGCTTTAGTGATTATTTTAGTGTATATGGATGATTTATTGATCACAGAGAATGATCATGCACTAATACAAGAGACCAAACAACTTTTACATCATCATTTCAAGATCAAGGACTTGGGAGAACTTTGGTACTTCCTTGGTATTGAATTTTGCAGAGCAGATGAGGGAATTGTGATGAACCAGAGAAAGTATGCTTTAGAACTGGTTTCTGAAGTAGGATCGGTAGGAGCAAAACCATTAGCAACACCTATGGATGCTGATATAAAACTCCTTGATGCAGATAATTTCCAAACACAAAGTGATGAATTGTTTACTGATATTGGGAGATATCAAAAGTTAGTTGGAAAGCTTCTTTATCTTACAAATACTAGACCTTACATAACATTCTTTGTTTAGAGTTTGAGTCAATTCATGCAATAGCTAGCAGTCTCACAGTGAAATGCTGCCTTGCAGGTAGTAAGATACATCAAAGGAACACCAAGATTGGGGTTAGTCATGAGTTCAAGAGAGAGCACACAACTTGTTGGTTATTGTGATGCAAACTGGGCTACATGTCCCAACACAAGAAGGTCTGTAACTGGCTACTTATTGAAATATGCGAACTCACTGATAGCTTGGAAATTAAAGAAGCAGAGTATAGTTTCTAGAAGTTCTGCAGAGGCTGAGTATATGAGCCTTGCTACACTAACAGCTGAGATAGTTTGGGTCTCAAACTTGTTCAAAGAGCTTGGTCTGGAATTGCATGCTCCTACCACAGTCTATTGTGACAGTTAGCTGCTATACAATTAGCAACAAACCTAGTGTTTCATGATCGGACAAAGCATATTAAGATTGATTGCCATTTCATTCGAGAGAAGATACAACAGGGATTGATACACACATGTTACATCAATACGAGGAACCAACTGGCTGATCTGTTGACAAAGGCCTTGGGGAGAACACAACATGATTTTCTGTTGTCCAAGCTTGGTGTCTTGAATATTTTCAGTACATCTAGCTTGAAGGGGAGTATTGGAGATAATGGATCAAGTGATTAGTTAGAATCTCAAATAATTAGTTAAGGGCTTAATTAAAGTTAGTTAGACAAGTAGTTATAAGGTGATTAGTTTGTTAAGAAGTGGTTAGTAGGTCTAACAAACTTGTATAAATACAAGCATGCGTACAACTTCTATATTAGTTCAATACAATACACATCCCATACATTCCAAATTCTCTATCTGATCCCTAATTTTCCACAACATTGATCAAGAACTCCGTTCTTTTTATGGATTGTGATTATTATATTTCTATATTTTTTGTTGATAAACTTTCATCTTTGTCCCTTCTTGGGACGGGGATTACTTTTAGAGATTCATGTTGAGCCAACTGAAAATATTATGAGAAAACGTCATAGCATTTTCTGAAAAATTTGGAAATGTTAAACGATAGTCTAATAATTTGTTAATTCCAAGGGTTATGTTTGCACAACACTAAAAAATAGGGACGAGGCCTAGAAAAGTAACATGTATGTAAATCAGCAATATTTGAGTGAGTGTCATTCCAAATCTTTTAATTGAGTCTTGAAGGAGAACTACAAAGAACCTGAAGATCCTGAAGAAACTTTGTAGTGAAATTTTCATTTATTTTTTATTTGTATGTATATATCAAATTGTTTGTTGAACATCTTATTTCGTATAGTCTAAGGACATTTTTGCGGCTGAGGTATTATTTGTTGCTAACTTAATTTTCCTTTAGTAGTTGTAAAAAATGGCAAATGTTGATGACATTCTACCTCTTGTTTGTGACAATGGAACCGACATGATCAAGGTGATGAATTGAACCATCATTTGATTACCATTTTATTGAAGAAATTGGAAAGTTTTGTTCTCAACTGTAGTGTGTGTTTAATATATAGGCTGGTTTTGCTGGAGATGATGCCCCGAGGGCAGTTTTTCCTAACATTATTGGTCGTCCTCGTCACACTGGAGCGATGGTTGGGATAGGGAAGAAGGATGTCTATGTTGGAGTTGAGGCCCAGTCGAAACGTGATATTCTGACATTGAAGTATCCAGTTGAAGATGGAATTGTGAATAACTGGGATGACATGGAGAAGATTTGGCATCATACTTTCTACAATGAACTTCGAGTTGCTCCAGAAGAGCATCCGGTTTTGCTCAGTGAAAAACCTCTCAATCTAAAGGCTAATCGTGAGAAAATGACTCAGATAATGTTCGAAACCTTCAATTGCCCTGCAATGTATGTTGCAATTCAAGCCAATCTGTCTTTATATGCTAGTGGTCGTAGTACTGGTAAGATATTCACATTCTGCACTTGTTTTATCGATGTTGATCATGTTCCAGTTTGTCTATAATTAAAGTTCCATTCTTACTAGGAATAAATCTCATGAATGTTGGTATTTGGTACTGTCGCGTATAATTCAAGGGAGGTTATATGACTTATAGTGACTCTTTTGTTGAATATTTTGGTTGGAGATGTCATTAGTTGTTACTTATAACTGTGAATATGGAAGGAGAAGTGTTAGAATAGATCAGAAAAATTGTGGATGGTTTTAGGAACTTGGTAACATGTGAAGAATTAATTGATCAAGGTAATTGAGTGAAAATTAGGATAAATGATGAACATAAATCAAATCTTAGTAGATAGTTAAAGAAGGAGGACTTGGAGGTGGTTTTCCAAAATGCTTTGATGTGCTTTTCTTTAAGTTGAGGGTCTATCAGAAATAGACTTTCTACCTTTCAAGGTGGGGATAAGGTCTGCGTACACACTATCCTCCCCAAACCTCACTTGTGGAATTGTCATTGGTTCAGATGAAGTACATGATTCTTGTTTGCCTTGTAGGTATTGTTTTGGATTCTGGAGATGGTATTAGCTACGCAGTTCCAATCTATGAAGGTTATTCACTTCCTCACGCTGTCCTTCCTCTTTACCTTGCTGGTCATGACCTCACAGAGCATTTGGCAAAGATCCTTACTGAGCGTGGATACTCATTCACCACCAGTGCTGAGAAGGAAATCGTAAGAGACATGAAGGAGAAGCTGACATACATTGCTCTTGATTTTGAGCAGGAGTTGGATATGGTTAAGTCAAGCAGTTCTGTTGAGAAGAACTTCGAACTCCCAGATGGCCAAATGATTACCATTGGAGCTGAACGTTTTCGATGCCCAGAAGTTCTTTTCCAGCCTTCCACAATCGGAATGGAAGCTGCTGGTATCCACGAGATTACATACAACTCTATAATGAAGTGTAATGTTGATATCAGGAAGGATCTGTATGGAAACATCGTACTTAGTGGTGGATCCACTATGTTTCCTGGTATTGCTGACAGAATGAGCAAGGAGATTACCGCGTTAGCACCTAGCAGCATGAAGATTATGGTTGTCGCGCCCCCTGAAAGGAAGTACAGTGTTTGGATAGGAGGTTCCATCTTGGCATCCCTCAGTACCTTCCAGCAGGTAAAGCATTAGTGTTTCAATTAGTATATACATTAGTTGATGATCGATCAATGCTTAAAATATTTATCTTGTTTGGTATGTAGATGTGGATTGCAAAGGCAGAGTTTGATGAGTCTGGACCCTCAATTGTGCATAGGAAGTGCTACAATATTCCTTTGTGATATCGCGTTATGACTATGTTCTTTTTGTTTTGTTTCTTGATAGCAGCTTTTGGATAGTTATTATTGCCTGTTAAACTACTTTCAGGTTTCTAGTTTTTTTTTAGTCAATGATGATAATGATGTCAAATTTCCATGTCCTTATAATTCATATATCTCTTTATTTTTTTAGTCCCGGAGGACTAATGTAATAAGATGTTCAACTCACTTGATGTGTACTTTTCATTATATACATTGCTCATGGAAGTTTTGTTGTATTTTATGGGTTTTAATCTTTGTCTAGGAAAGTGAGGCCAATTATTTGCTTGGAAAAAATCAGTAGCATGTCTTAAATTGCTCTTGTTACGTGTCTTTTAAATTTGATTATAACATTTGTGATCTATTTTATATGACATTCGTTAACCATTGGGCTCACAGGAGCTCCAATAGGGATAGGGGGCTTTTTTTTATTGAGCATACTACAAACCATTTCATTTACGACTTTTCCGTCTCATTTTATGACATTCTTTTTCTTTTAGTTTGTCCCAAAAAGAATGTTATTGTACTAGAATTAGAAATTTTTCTCGATTTACAACTATACAAATATTTATGTATGATATTTACACTAAATATTAAATATATCGGATTTATCCATTTGACCTATGACAATAAATGATATAAAAAATATAGGCTAATAGGAATAATCTAATTAGTATATCATGTCTCTATACACAATTATATGATATATCCCAACAAGATTTTAGTAGGAATAAGGGTAAAATCATGCTCTAAGGAGCCGTTTGGTAGGAGGGATTAGCGAAAATAATTCAGGGATTAGGGGAATGATATTAGTTAATACTATGTTTGGTAAAAATTGGACCCATGTATTAACTAATCCATGTATTAGTTAATACTTCATACGTGGTATTAACTAATACCTCCCATTTGGTGGTATTAGCTAATCCCTTGGATTTAATACCATGAGATTAAGACAAAAATGTTTCTCAAATTCTTTTACATTTTTTTTTACATTTTCTTGATTTTATATTTTATATTTGTAGTTTTGTACTAGTAAATTTATTTAAATAAATAATTTTACAAAATTTATTTATTTACGGGTTCATATTTTCATAATATAAAAATAAATAACTTTACCATATCAAATTTTTAAATTTTATTTATTTGTGATTTTATATTTACATATAGACAAAAAAAAAAAATGCCAAGTCAATCACTTTTTTATAATTAATTTAGTTGAGTGATTTATTGATACAAAACAAAGTCCAATGATGTTAGATATATTCTCAAAGTTTGTAAGATATAAACACTATATTAAAACTACAACTTTCAAAATTTTATGTGTAAATATAGATTGTTTATTTTACAATTGTTTACCATCTTTTCAATTTTAATAATAAATTGTCTATCTTTATTAAATTAAAAAATTGACATTTTATTAGTGATGAATTTATTAACATCACAATTATTTATTCTCAAATAATTCAAGTGAGAAAATAGCAAACATGATTAAAAAAATTATTGTTCTCTTAACTAGTTAGAAGCCACAAAAAAATTATCTATTTTGATCTAATTACATGAAATAGAAAATTTCATAACAATTCAAGGTTTAATTGGAAAGAAATTTTTTTGTAGAGTTTTAAACCAAGTATAAAATTAGATGGGAAAAAATGAACCAAACACTTGATAAAAAAAATAATCCTACATTGTTAATCTCCATGTTATTCATTTTTATTTCAAACGACCCCTAAATGTTTATATATTTCACTAAGCCGTCAAGATTGCATTCAAATACATTAATGGTGCCTAAGTTTAAAAAACTAATGAAGAGATTAAATTAACGAAGAAAAACGATTGGCAAAAACAATATAATAGGAAAATTAGTCTGAAGAAAACATATAAGCATGACCAAGTCATTAATATGTGGATAAATTTTGTTGTCTTTTAATTATTTTTATAGCCATCCTCTTCTTTTTTTCCCCCAAAATAACTTTGTTCAAGTATTTTGAGAATAGATAAAATACAAGTAAAATTATCTCAAAAAAATGAAACACAAGTTGATTCTAATCATTGATATATTCAGTTATTTCTGGAAATTCACTCATCAAAATATATACATTTAGCGGTAAATATACTAATTTAAAGTATATCTCCAAACAATTGAAAAGATTTAAAAATATTTTTACATGACTTTCATCATATCATTTAGATCAAATTATTTTTTTATTTGTGGAAAATCGTTAGTAAAACAGAACATACAAATAATATATATAACAAATCACAAACTTTAAATGTATAATTAAACTGTTTTTATTGAAACGAAAAATAGTTTTATCGCTACAATGAAACAAAGAGTAAAGTTTAGGGTGAAAATCAAATCCGACTTAAGTGTCACACTATGGGAATAGCTGACCAAAGTGTATACATCTGAACTTAGGGTGGCAAAACTTCCCAAATTCAAAGTAGAGGTCTTTCCACAAATGCAATTTGAATTGCAAAAATCGGGATTATTTCTGTAAATTTGACAAATGGGAATTTCTTGCTTGTGTTCAACTCTCAGTAGATTTCCAGTAGATTATCCAGAGTGGTTGGTCAGCCATGGCAATGGTCCCAAACGACTACAAGCAGCTGCCACAAGTACTGTCAGCGTCGATGTTTGTCAGGAAAGGCGGGCATGCCTTTCTTCTGCTATGCAGTGGCGGAAGCCAATAACTGCGGCGATACTGGCGGCAGCTGCAGCATGTGCTGTGGTTGTGGCGGTGAACGGGGCGGAGGCGGCCCAGGTTGAAACACAACAGGAAATACTTGGAGAGACCTTTTCCAATGTACCGCAAACGCTGTCAGGCGATTGTGTTGATGGTAAGAAGGATTGCAAGAAGGCGAGGATTCAAAAACCTAAGTCAAGGCAAGCAGAGGCTTGCACTGTCAAATGTGTCAATACTTGTATTCGTGGTGGCAGTGGATCTCCAGGTGAAGGTCCTCTTAACGTTAGAAGGTATGATTTGCATCTAATTAATTCCACTAATTTGATTGCCAAGCCTTCATTGGAACTGTTCCTTTTGATTGCCTATGGAGTTATACACACATGTTATTTAAATAGGAGGGTGACTATATTGTGCTGAATCGAAAGTTCAGGGAGCTCTGTATATCTGTCTAATTTCTGGAGGTGATAGATTTTTCCCTTTGTATTTGTTAGATGATCTTCATTGAGCGGAGAAAGACTAGCTAAGAGAGAAAGGGAGTGAGAGAAAGAGGACCAGAGATAAGCCCAGAAAAATTTAGAAATGTAAAAGTATCTCCATTTCTAGCATACACTTGAGCAATTCCCCTTTTATACAAAACGCTAACCACCGAGCACTGATTTTATTAGTTTGAACAATTAATCTATCGGCTTACCTAATCTAACTATGTACAACTTTAATTGGGAGCCTCTCCTGCTCCTTGAATTCTCTAACCTGAAAGAGATTCATGTCAAACTCCCCAGTGAAAGAAGGTAGACTTATTCGCCTATTGAAGTGAATCATGAATCTCTTTTAGCTTTGGAAATCCAAGAAGTAGAGGTTTCTCTAAGAGGATAAGTATCAATGATGGATAAAGGCTATGCAGGATTCAAACCTTCATTTGCTGCTAGTATTTTCTTAGTTCCACATTCCAAGATAGACCTCTCCATTCTGACCATGGTAGGAAGATTTTTATTCGACCAAAGGGTTGTTCAAAATGATGGTGCAAAAGAGCATGTTAGAGCAAAAACCAAAAGTTTGAATGAGTGAGAGCAATGTCACTTGGGCCTTGAATATTTTTTTAGTTAGAATGCCGACTCATTTAGTACATTCCCTGCTCTTATTGTTAATGAGATACCATTCAAAATAAGCTATCAAATTTAGGTTACACTAATTAGGTATCTATCTTATGAACCTGGATATATTTCACCAATCCCCTTTAAGTTGGACTGTATAGATCATATGTTTCACAATGTGCCAGAAATGCATGTTGGCATCAATCACAGGTTTTTTCTTTTGGGCTTGAAAGGATAGAAAGAACAGAATCGAGTATTGGAACTCAAATTGACAACCTTCTGATATTTTTATTAATGTGGCATTTCATGGACTACTGTTGGAGAGTTTGCTGACATGGATTCTTGATATTGCTGATTGTGTTGATATAAGATGGAGAAGTCTGCTGACATCAAACATGAACTGGCAAGTCTCAGTGAATTACTGACTGGACATAATGTGGGTTGTTGAAGATTGCTCACAATGCGGTCTTATTGACCCGTAAGTGACATGACTAATGTTGTCATTCATAGATAGTAATTGGCTCATGGGTTAGATATGCAGTTTGAAAGGAGACTGGCTACATGTGGACACTGGAATCAGATAACTTGCATATCAGTGATTATAAATTTTTGTATATTTTATTTGCATTCAGAAGTGGTTTGCATAATTTACTTTTAACTAAATAAGTATTTGGCTAAGGAATCTAGATATATTTTAACAAATATTTTGTGAAAACTCTTAAAGAAAATAGAGTCCATACTCCAGAGTTACTGCTAGTACAAGGCTAACCCCCAAAATATCTTATCGCATCAGTTCAACCGTTTATTGTGGATACATTAGAAGGTCATGTCACTTTTAGTAGATTTAAGATTGCAAAACAAGAATGAAAGAAACTGTATATTGAAAGCTGGCATAAGGAAGTTCTAAATATAGAGTTCGAACCTCAATTCTGAACTCCCTTTCTTACAAAATCTATTTGCAAGCGCTCACAGTTGACCATGGAGAGGGTTATTGCATTAAGCCTGCAAGAATAGCTAAAAATTAGCTCTGCTGTTGCTAGTCAGGATAATGAAGGTGAGGAAGAGAGAGAGGGAGAGGGAGAGGGAGAGGGAGAGGGAGAGGGAGAGGGAGAGGGAGAGAATCAGTTATACTTCAATCTTGTTGCATGTGAATTGTGATCTTTAAGTATCATTTATTTACAGCTAGATTTTGAATGTAGAAAAGTGTCAAGTTAAAAGCTTCAAACAAATAAGAAATGAGCTTGTTAGGTAGGAAGATGTTCACAGCCATTTCATTCCAAAAACTTGGGGAGGAAAATATACATTAGCTACATTTTTTTCATTTTGAGTCAAAGGTAACCTATACGTTAGATACATTTTAAACTTAACTGCAGGAAATTGTGAGACTGATACTCGGATAAAACTAGATAGGAAGCATGAGCTATTTGTGGTTTGAGAAGGGCAAGGATGTGGATCTATTTCTAGCATTTCTGTCATGTTTGACTTTATTTCATTTTGACACCATACAGGCTACAGCTCTCTTAGTTTACTTTATGTCATTGTTGACTATTGGTTTAGAATATCTTCTGTAGAACCCTCAGGGGTTGGCCTAGTGGCAATTGACTTGAGCCCAAGGTCTCAAGTTCGAAACCCACTGGGTGCAAACAATTTCTGGGTGCAAACTCCTTGCCAAGGGCCTGTGTACCCCGGGATTAGTCGGGGCTCAAAGAGACTCGGACACCTGGTGCAAATAAAAAAAATAAATAAAAAATCTTCTATAGAAAGATAAATTTTTTAAAAGATATCAAGTACTCATATCTGAAACAGATGTTGCAGCTTTAGAATTGGAACTGAAGTTTATATGGTAGGTGCAGTTTTATTGGTTCTATGTAATTTAACTTCTTATAGTCAATTACTTTAATCTTCTAGTTCTTTTTTTCTTTCTACCTCCTTGATAATGATTGAAAATGCTTGTAGGAAAACATAAGCAGGTAAGCGAAAGGCTAATTAAATGCCTACTTCCATGGTATACCATTTCTAGTTCACTTCATTGATAAATGATAACCTAATTAATTCCATATGTCTTCTTCCTCCAACCTGCTCCCTATTCCATCAAAATTCTAGAAAAAAGAAGAGAGAAAGAGAAGTAAAAAGGAAAAAAAAGCATGGCATTAGAGATTCCTTCCTGTAGAATTAATTGCATGTGAATAGGATGTAAGATATATTGACATAGAGTCATTGTTGATAAAGTAATTTTAAGAGGTTTGCTTTTACTTCTTTTGTCGACAGGCCTTTGGTGGTGTTTAAGCAAGGGTTTCGCAGTCGCCAATACTGGTAATTGTGTTTCCTTCAAACTCGTCAGTCTTAATATTTCGTTTTCCTTAACCCTCGATTTAGTACATTATATTTGTTCTCCTAATTTCTACACACAGTTGTGCAACTCATCACTTGCCAAATTCTTGTTAAAATATGCAATAGTGAACAAGTAACCGTATGTCGCAAGTTTGTATGTGCACCATAATTACAACTTTTTGTATTCTTAGCTTCGTCTGTTGAATAAGAAATATAACATTATGTTTGCCTAGTTTATAGGAAGAAGTGTTCAAGCACCGACCAGGTCTTTTTCTTCTTCACACAACTACTTCAATCTTTATTTCTCCCATCTTATATGCCGACAGGTGAATAAATATCTGTGTTCACTTCCAACATCTACCAAAAATCATATATCTTCAGCATCCTTGTTCCAGGAAAGTAGAATAAGTAGCCAAATTAGGTAAAATTAAGAGGGAGTTCCTATTTCAAGAATCAAGAAAGGGGAAAAGTTACACAAGGATATATAAACAGAAAGAATTGAACAATATTGACAATCTCGCAAAGATGAGATTTTGGTGAATTGTCATTCACCGAGCTCATCTTTTACAGAATTAATCTTCTTTGAGTGTACAAGAATATGTCAAGGTCAACATGTCTGGAAGCACGGGAAATTGTTTGTTGATATTATTCCCAGCATTTGGTACTGCACTGGGTTATTAATTGAATTACTATACCTTCCTATTCATTGAGGGTTGGTTATTTGTCAACACCGGTTTAGCTTATAATGTATCTGTAAGCCCTTGGCCAAATAAGTATTTTACAAAGAGTCGGCAAGGAATTCCATTAATAGCTGGCCCATGTTGATCCTTTGGATCAACTCTATGAATTTAGTAGATCGTTTTAGAAGACCCTAATGACTATAGATTGAACTGAAATGATCTTCTGATCAATCAAGAGATCATTTGGATTCCATTAGCAATGAGGATCTGGAGTATCACACATTGATTAGTTAGAAAGAAATTCGACAATGAAAGAAAGGATCCATCGCTTTTACTTCGTATGGCAGTATGACATTTGCTTTTAAGACCAAGCCTACTTTTCTATCCTTCAACGTACCTAAAGAAGAAGTAAAGAAGGCATCATGTTGTTGTTGCCACAGAAGATGGAAAGTTTTAAAGTTAGCTGTATCGACGTTAAATGCTGATCTTTAGTGTTGCTAATCCTTCAAGTTTACATAAACACAGTTCATACAAGTTTGCCTGGACTGCTACCTTTATTTCTTCTATCATACTTACTAAAAGGTGAATGAACTTATCAACACCTATTGCAAATCATATATCCTCTACATTCTTACCAGATTGGAAGGTATAGTCAGTAACCATAGTAACTAAAGAAGTTGTTCAGTTAGAGATGAATATATAATTAGTAGAGATAAGAAAAGTGAAACCAAGGAGAGAAATGGAGAAAATGATGTACATCTGTGTTACTTCTTGCCTCTTCAACTTTTAAGACAGTCTACTTTTTCTATCTTTTCATCTTGCTAAAATAAAAGATTAGGAAGCATTGTACTATTTGTATAAAAAAATATTGTAGTTTTATCTTTTCCTTGTTTAGACATAATATAACAACAACAACAACAACAACAACATACCCAGTGGAATTCCACAAGTGGGGTCTGGGGAGGGTAGAATGTATGCAGACCTTACCGCTACCTCACAAGGTAGAGAGGCTGTTTCCTGGGAACCCTCGTTTCAAAACCCAAAAGCAGAATAAACTAGATATGAAAAGGGAAGGAAAAGGAAGGGAAACAGAAAATACGACTAATAACACATAGCACATGATAGTGTGTAAATCAACATGATAAAATGATAACATCAATATGTATATGACAAATAATGACAACACATGATATAAAACACGACTACTCCTACTACCTTATTATACCCCAAGGCCAAACATCCACCTAACCCTACCAGCCAATTAGCTTGTTACTCTACCTAACCCTACCAACCAATTAGCTACTACTCTAATTTGCGACCTCCACTCCTTTCTATCTAAGGTCATGTCTTCGGCGAGATCAAGTTTTGCCATATCTTCTCTGATCACCTTCCTCCAATACTTTTTCGGTCTACCTCTACTCCTTCGTGTAACTCTTAAATCCAACCTCTCGCACCTCCTAACAGGAGCGTCAGTACTCCTTTTCTACACATGTCCAAACCATCCCAGTCTCGCTTCCCTCATCTTATCAGCCACAGGGGCCACCTCTAGCTTCTCTCGAATGATCTCATTCCTAATCTTATCACTCATTGTGTGACCACACATCCATCTCAACATTCTCATCTCTGCGACCTACATATTCTGAACATGTGCATTTTTTATTGGCCAACGCTCCACCCCATACAACAAAGATGGTCTAACCACCCTTCTATAAAACTTACCTTTGAGTTTAGGTGGTATCTTTTTATCACATAATACTCCAGAGGCAAGCCTCCATTTTGTCCATGCTGCCCCAATACAATGTGTGACATCATCGTCGAAAGTGCCACTACTCTGGATGATGGACCCCAAATATTTAAAGTTTTCCCTCTTGGAGATAGGTTGAGTGGCAAGCCTCACATCAGTATCTGTTTCATCCATCGCCACACTGAATTTGCACTCCAAGTATTCTATTTTGGTCTTGCTCAATTTGAATCCTTTGGACTCCAAGGCGTGTCTCCAAGTCTCCAATCTATCATTGACTTTAGTTCGGGTTTCATCAATCAGTACTATGTCATCTGCAAATAGCATACACCATGGAACCTCCTCCTGGATAGATCGTGTTAGCTCATCCATCACCAAAGCAAATAGAAAAGGGCTCAACACAGATCCTTGATGAAGTCCCATCTCAACAGGAAAATACTCTGAGTCTCCTCCCACCGTTCTTATCCGAGTTTTGGCTCCGTCATACATGTCCTTTATCACCCTAATATATGCCATTGGGACGCCTTTCACCTCTAAACACCTCCATAGGACAACCCTCAGGACTTTGTCATAGGCCTTCTCGAGATCAATGAACACCATATGAAGGTCATTCTTTCTTTCTCTATATTTCTCCACTAATCTCTGAACAAGGTGGATTGCTTCAGTAGTCGACCGCTTCGGCATTAATCCAAACTGATTCTCCGAAATAGACACTACTTTTCGCACCCTCATCTCCACCACTCTCTCCCAGACTTTCATGGCGAGACATAATATAACTAAGTAATTAAAATATGCTTTTTTCTAACTGCTTAAGCTTTTTAAGATAAGATGATCACAAACTCCAAACAATATCTAAGCATACAAGAGGTCCTAGGTTCAGATATCAGTCACCCAAAAATTTTCCCAACTTCATGAGAAGCAAACTGAGCAGGCTAACCTGTTTCTCGGACATCTAGTCCACACCAGGCTGCTGGCATTGCTAAATGTGGAAACATATTTCCATGTGTTTGGGCATGAGGACGAATCAAACCCACACATGAGGAGATGGTAGGACATAATATAATTATGTAATTAGAAGTGTGTTCTCTATAACAACTTAAATTATTCTATAAGATCGATCACACATTTCAAAAATGGCTCGGTGCTTGCCATTGCGGCCTAATTTTCTTCTATAAATGTTGAAATTGAGCTACATTTTAGAGTATGAGGAGTGTGATTATGGTAGTATAGAAATCTTTAACCAAAAAACCAATGGCTTAGAGACGCATTTGCATGTGATTCTTCTTTTGCTGTAGAAGCATAATAGAGATTTGGACTGTTGTAGCACATGTGTAAATGATAGCTCACCAATCGATTCTTTTAACTATGTCTTCGACCAGTACTGTAGTATGCTGATTTTAATTCTCTTTGGAACTGCGTTATCAACCTACATATATTGGAAAGATGAATTTGACAATGATAAACACATTGGATGATTAGTGTGTACAAGAACCTAAAGCCACTGGAAGTGGGCATAACTTTCCACTATTGATATTTCTCATTATTCCATGTTTTCGTTCTCCAAAAGTTCCCTTTAAAATGTGCAGTTCTTGAATTATAACGGAAGTGCAAATTTCACAGAAACTTATTTCTCTATTGGACAAGATATTTGGAGAAAGTTGAATTGATGCTTAGGGCAGTAAATGAACTTTGGGTCAAAATGAAATATTGAACAGTAAGATCAAACAATATGATGAAGGTTTGGAGAAAGTCGAAATGCTCATCCTGAAAGAAGCCTGAAATTTTCCAATACTAGGAGCAAACAATATGATGAAAACTGCATCTATCACTGAAGCTAGGATGTTCACCATGTAAAATCCATTGAAATCACTTAATTTTTTCAGTTTGAGTCTTTCAGTGCCCTACATCTAGTCAGAAATGATTACCAGCCTTTGTATTCTTGAATGACTGATATATTTGCAATTCGCTAATGAAAATTGACTGACTGTTCTTTAATTTCTTTTTAATTGTTTCTTCTTGCAGTTTGGTGGAATGCTCTGATATATGTAATTTGATGAAAGACGGTGGACCATAGGCTGTACATTTAATCTTATATTTAGGTTAAATTCTTTAATTGAGCCTACAAAATTTCCAGGTGCTCTTTCATTTCTTTAAAGCTTTGATAGGGTTGTATATTCTCTATGCAGAAATTTGACAGGCTTTATGTATATACACCTACTCTTTTCTTTCTCCTTTCTGGCGATGTAGGCGCCAATATTCTTTCGGATATATTGTATTCTGGAGTGAGAAGTGGAAATTGGAATTAAAATACCATCACACCAATATTTGTGGTTCTATGTGATTGGTAACACTGGTACTAAGAGATGGACAATTAAACTAAAAAAGAAGGATATCATTTTGGTGGTAGTACATAAAGTAAGGAAAAATGAAGAATCATTTGAAAGCAAAAGGGTGCTTTAATGGAAGTAAGGTGGAAAATGATCCTTTTTTTTTTCTCTGGGCAAATGAGTTTCTTGTCTATTTGAAGTATCCCTTTTTCCCTAAAATTCTTTTTTTTCTTTGCTTAATAGGTGTGCTCTTTACTGATGATTTTACCAAGAGAGTTTTTACAGGTGGTTGTATTAACAATTTTATTTGTTTTCAAGCTGATGTAAATATCTGCAAGATTAGTACTCCCTCCGGTCCAAGAAAACATTAAACGAAAATGGTAGTTGGACTATATATTGCTTTTTTTTTAATCTCAATTTAATATTCTGTTTCTTCACTTTTACTTGTTCGGTCTTGATTTTCTTAGCACAGTATTCATATCAATTATGTTTAATCTTAGTTCTTGAAAAATAATTTAGAGATTAAGTAAGTAATATTATAAATTATTTGTTATTTTGATGGTAGGATACTTAAAATGATAAAGAAGAAAAATTACAACATCAAATTTTGAAAAGCAAAAATTAAAAATCACTCTAAAAGAAGAGTATTTGTGCTAATTTACGGAGACAAAGATTATGTATCGCATTCAAGTCCATTTAACACAATTAATTCCCAGAAATCTTTTCGTTCAAAGATTCAAATAACAAGTCAGCTTTATGAGATTGTCAATCTTCTTTTCACTCGTAAATTTTTAGTATCAAAGTTATTTATCTGAACGAACAAACTCACACAAATTTGCATAACAAGCATGATACAATTATTGAAATGCATATGTCAATCAATAAATAAATTCTATAGTATCATATTTTTTTTCTAACTTTTTTTCCGTAACGATAGAATTACATTAAAGATAATTGAGAAAATGATTAAACTGGTCCTTAATGACACGCTCCGGGAGGATATCCTTGGCATGATCGACAGTTGGAAATCATCGTTAGTCCCAAGAGGATCACTTGGTCTCATCTACACATCACATCAACAATCAACAACGGAAGAAAAATTCTAGAAGTAACGAAATAAGTAAGCAAGTCCGAGTTTTCATTAACAGTCTAGTTTTTTAATGAAGCAAGCTTGGAAATAATAATCATCAATCACTATCACTAGTCATCTATGAAGCCTCTAATCAGTCTAAAAGGTGCCAAGACAAGTCCCGGGCTATCTCAAAATAAGGTACTCAAACTAATGAAAGAAATAAACAAGCTCCTTCGAGAGCAAGGAAGGGTCACCACGATCTGGAAGATGAGAAGTGAGTCTTCAACGGTGCGCTTACTGAAGGTCTCTATCACCTGTATCTGCATCATGAAATGATGCAGGCCCTATAGGGACGTCAATATATAAAATATACTGGTATGTAAAATAACTAAGAAAATAAGAACAGGTTCAACTGACTCACTTTTTTGGCTCACTCAATCAGCATGCAAGTGTAGTGGTGAAAATGATGCCTCCTAACAAAGACTCTAGCATGCAATTTTGTCAAATTACTAATGCATAATTAAGGAGTTTCTCTAATCGACAACCATCACACATGAGCTCGTAATGATACAACGTTTGCATTGTCATTGCCACAATCGTCCAATATTTGCCAAGGTAAGGGATGATCAAACCAATCTTGGATCCACAATCAATCAATGTCCAATTATTAGGACATGAGAGGGATAGTCTCTATCGTACGCTAGCTACATAATTTATCGGTTAGAGTTGTTTTCTACTCATGCCCATAGCAGTGCTCAATACTCCTCCGAAGACTCAACATGCTCATATCAATCAATTCAATCAACTGTTTATATTAGTTATTTCGGACTCCGTTCAAGTCAATCAACCAATCAATCATGTATATCCAAATTAACAATCAACCTCTCATCACAATCAATTTGTGATGCTTTTAAGACCCATTAGACTCTACATTGAAAGTCATTTAGACTCCAACCGATCAGTTTCACAAATGTAGCACATTCAAGGACTTCTCGTATTCACATCATGATCACTTTATCATCACATAACATTCACAATTCTACTTTCGATTAGGTTGACATATAACTAACACGTGCATTTACATTGACTAGGGTTCATGACATAAAGGTAAAGCAACAAGTCAGCTATAATTAATCATCATGGATACCATAAATTCATGGATAAATGAACATGAGAAGCTTAGTAGTGATATAGATGATTCAAGACTTTGAATTATGAGACTCCAACTCAACTTTCTAGACCTCAATTTCAACTCAGGAAAAAAAAGGCGCGTGGACAGATTCAATTCAATGCTTTAGGTAGCCTTACATACCTGAAAATCGATGAACAATTGAAGTTCAAGTAAATCCCCATTCACGTGTTGAAAACCTTAGCTTTTTCTCTATTTCTTCGTGCTCGCAGATTTTCTAAGTGAAGAATGATGAATATTGCTCTTTAGTTTCTGTTGAGGGGTCCTAATTAAACCCCAAAACGTTGTGAGTTTAATTAAAAAGAGGTGAAAAAGATGAAAATACCCCTCCTTAAACTGTCGAGTGAATCATGAAACCGCGTTTACGGATCGTGGTTCACTTTACGGGCTGTAAATGACCTGTCGTAGCTTGGGGTCATCAAGTTCCTGGTTATTGACCCTGGGTCTATGATCACCTTTTATGGGTCGTAGACCCATCTCGTGCCATCTTATCAGTTTGTAGTTTGAGATTCTGAAATCAATATTTTGGACTTGAAATGACGAGTCACTTTTTTATGAGTCATAATTAAGATTACGGGTCGTATAGACCCCTCGTAAACACGTGTGATACTTAAAAAAATTTCAAGGACTCAAATTCTACGAATGAGTTTTATGAGCCGTAAAAGAAAGTACAGTCTGTACATGGACCTCTGACTAAGAAAAATTTTCTAAGTCATAGGGGTAACCACGAGCCCCATCTACGGACTGTATATCCTTCTACGAGCCGTAGATCGCCTCTTATGGTCACTGCAATGACAAATTTTCAGTCATTTTCTCAACTTTTCTAGGACTTTCAAGTTAATACTGAGTAAAATTTTTTAGGGATGTTACATTTAATGTATAAGTAATGTTTTATTTTGGTCCTTAATATATTTCACTTGATTGAAATGGTCCTTAATGTATAACAAAGATGTTTATTTTGGTCATTATAATATATTTCACTTGATTGAAATGGTCCTTAATGTATAACCAGAAGTATTCATTTTGATCCTTTCCCGTAAATCTAATAGATTTTATCCTCAAAAAGTGAGAAATTTAGTTGTAGGTCTCACGTGCTTACAAAATCCACCACTGTTGTCTTCTTTGTTAGCTCCAAAGAAAAATTTCATGAAATTTAACATCAGTGTCTCTACTTTTTAAAACAAAATTTATTATTTTGTCTTACTTAAAACATAATTTTTATTAAGATTAGTTGAATAATATTTTAGGAATGAGAAAATAGTAAATTTCTTTGGAGAAAATAGAGAAAATGGTGTAAGATTTTATAGAGCTCTTTCTTTGGAACTAACAAAGAAGACAACAATAGTAGATTTTGTCAGCCAGATAAGGTCCATAGTTAAATTTATTACTTTTTTTTTATAAACTTATTAGGTTTAGGATAAAAGACAAAAAATAAACACTTTTTATTTATATTAAGGATCATTTCAATGAAATGAAATATATTAAGTACCAAAATGAATATCTTTGCAATACATTAAGGACCATTTCAATCAAACGAAATATATTAAGGATCAAAATAAAGTTTTACCCATACTTTAAGGACCATTTTGGTCATTTTCTCAAGAAAAGTTATACTTAACAACTACTGATTAATAAGTGAAGAAACAAGAAATGTTTATGTCTTTATGGTAACATCATCAAAATTAAATTATATGCTAATTACAATAATTTTGGCACTTCCGACAAACACATTGTAAGACACTTATTTTTTTCTGCATCAACGATTTCATCAATTAGTATCTTATCATAGTTTATAAAATACTATGAAAAATGATAAGAACTTTTCCAAACTAAATATGTATTAAAACAATATTGAATTAATGTTAAAAGTATCATAAAATTTTGATACAATTTAGACAATTTATAATGGAATTAGTCAATTTAGGATGAACTTTAAGAAGATGATAGCTCAATCAGAGGTATAATCGAAAATTAAAGCTGAATTTAATATAGAAAAAGAAAAAAGAGAATCAAATATTATTTTAGAAATGAATTCAATTACATACTGCCTATGGCTAATTCATCATACCCTAAGTTTAGACATTTCATTCGTCATAAAAATTAATTATCCAACTTTATAGCATTAAGATAATAAACTATTATTTATTTTTACCACTTTTTTCAGTTTACTAGTGAAAATTTTCTTTTTTGACATTGATCCATATAAAATATAGTTTGTGATCCCTGAAATGAAGTTTCATGCATGTTATTCATGAATAATGTTTAAAGTAATTAGTGATTATGTATTTCAAGTATTTTCTTAACAGACTTGTCAAATTATTTTAAATTTATTTAGCAAATGGTCTATCAAGTGAAAGAATAACCTGGTTTTTGAAGGTAAGAGTAATTCAATAAATTAGTATCTTAAAATCAATTTTCAATAAGAGTTCCTCATTGTTTGTAGTGTAGTATTCTTAAAAGATATAAATCTTGAACCTTACTTAGTAATGTTATTAAAATGTTAGACATGTAATTGCAATACAATCTATTGGATATTATTGTACAGATTTTATTTATTAATATGAGTAGTTTAAATCAAAATTGTAAGCTATTTTCTGCTTAGAAAAGTAGCAATGTTTTATAATTTTTTTCATTTTTACAAATTTCAATATTTATACAATAGAATCATAAAATATACTGATGATTAAAAAAAATTGAGGCGCCAAATTTTGAGGCCTAAGCAAAGACACTTTACTATCCTCCTTAAGCCACCCCAGAAGAGGTAATGTGTAACACCTAAGCATAAATACAACAATCGGTATCGGTGTATTAATGCCACAAAAGGGATCATTTGATAGTTCATTAGAGTTATCTATATATTAATAATATAATGATTAGTTATGAGAGCTTTATATATATTATTTTAAATAGGAGTTAGTTATTCATGTTGTTGATTAGTTATACATGTATTATACTTCTTCCATCTTTTATTTTACATAAAATAATATAGAAATTTCCTCATAACTTTTATATATATATATATATATATATATATATATATATATTATAAACCTTAGTATGCAAGTTTCTAAATAGCAAATCAAGTACCATATTGATTTTATATGTCAATAATTTACGCTATAATTATCAAATATGATATTACTTACGCGTTATTTAATATTTGCATAAAATCTTCTTGATTAAAATGAACATCAACTACAAATTTCCACTATTCCGTGGTAGGGATTGTAACTTTCCATAAATTTTCCATTTATCACTCAACGACGGAACCTTGCTTATTTCTTTTTTTGAGGATCGACGAATCAAATGATATTTCTGTTCCAATTTTTGCCTCTTCTTCTCCCTCTGAATCAGAATAGAAGAGCTTGCCTCACCCATGAGTAAATATTTCATAGTAGCCTCATTAGACCATACATCTTTCTTGGTATATCCAGATAATAGGTAGGAGTATAAATTGAAACATTCTGGGGCTACAAAGATAGTTATTAAATCGTTAGCACCGCATAAAAACATTCCCCCAAATTCTTTATTTTCATTTTCAAGCAGTTGCAATTTAAAATTTTCTAGATTCCCCGTGTTGTTATTATTCAGATAAGAATCCTGATAATCATAAATTAGACTATTACTAGTATTAATATTGTTATAGCCTGTACTTTCCACCCCTTCTTCTGTTTTTGAGGCTTCTTTCAGTTTCTTAATAAGAATGGGTGAGGGTATTCTGCCTTATATATATATATATATATATATATATATATATATATATATATATTAGTATGCAAGTTTCTAAATAGCAAATCAAGTACGATATTGATTTTATATGTCAATAATTTATTCTATAATTATCAAATATGATATTACTTACGCGTTCTTTAATATTTGCATGAAATCTTCTTGATTAAAATGAACATCAACTACAAATTTCCAAGTAAAAATATTTTTTTTAAAAAAAATTATACATCAAAAAGTAGTGAAATATGTATGTGTGTGTATATATATATATATATATCTCGAAATCAATTAAAGTAAAATTGTGGGAGAATTACATAATACATAATTAGGCAAGCATATGATATGTATTTACAATAGAATACACCATTATAGGTTGAAAGAAATTATAATTTGTAAGTATAGTTAGAGTTTTGTACCTCTCTTCCTCTCTCCTTCTCTCTTTTGCCCCTCTCTCTCTGTACTTTCGCTCACTTCTAACTCCTCTCTTTATCATATTTTCCTGGCACCTTTCGCTCGCTCACTCACTTTTCTCTGCTTCCTATCTATGAGTATAAATATAAATGATAACAATTAATCATACAAATACAAATGGTAACATCCAATTGTACAACTACAAATGATAAGTATCAGTCATAAATATCCTTTTCAATAATTCAAAATGTAAATACAAATAACATTGATATAAATGATAACAAACAATTATACAAATACAAATGATAACTTGATACAACATTAATACAGTTGTATTAGTCACTACAATTTACATTAATACAAATTGTATTCGGATACAAATTATATTTGTTAATGCAACTGTACTAATTGATACATTTATGTAATAATTACATATATACGACTATCTAGCAGATATACAAATATAAATATATACATATAAATACTAGTTACATATATACAATTATTTAACAGATATACAAATACAATTGGTCTCTCTCTGGCCTCTCTCTCAAGCTCACCTCTCTCCTCCCTCTCCTATTCTTGCTTGCCTCTCTGTAATGACCCATTAGGTTATTTTGAAAATTAGTCCTCCTGTTTTGCTAAAACATCCTTCTCGTAATTCATTAAATGGGTTGAACTATTCAATAGCTATGGTTATTTAAGTTATGGCTAATTCAACAAAGTGGGTAACGTGGAAGTAGCAATTGTCCTTAAACATCCCTGATTGCATATATTTATGAATTACTCCTAATTCTATATGATTTTCCTTCATCTTCACTCACCTGATCAGTGCTTTGCTTCTTTCTTGAATTACGCTTCATTCGATATGTTTTTCTTCATCCTCACGTTTTTGCCCAGTCCAACTTATTACAGTATATTTTTCTTCTATTAATATTAGGGGTTTCATATTATATGAACATAATTTAGTGGAGGGTTTAAGGCTAAACCCTAAGCTTGAAATTTAGGAATTAAATTATCGAATTAGATGAGGTTATGCTAGATATATAGTAATACGGGTGTTATTAAACTCCTTGTGATGTGTATGTTTCATTCTTGATAGAGAGTTGTCATTTTGGGAATTGACTTCAAGATTTGTGGATTCAATAGAAGTGTTTGAGTGCGGTTCCGACATTGAGGTAGGTTTGGCTATCCATCTTTGAGATTGAGATTGAATTATTGAATATTCTTATGTTATAATCTGTGGGATGTGATCGTATCATGTGTTGGGTTGGAAATTCTTATTGTGATGCTAGTGTAAGAGCTTTAACTATCTATATGTTGCTTTGAAAGCATGTGAATCCTAAATTGAGAATATTGTGAATATGACACGTTGAGAAAGAGAGATAATTGTGATATTATATTGAGGATCATGACTTACTTGAGAAATGAAAGTTACTAAAATGTGGTGGAGTTTTTTAAAGAGAATTGTATCTCAATAAGTATAAGAGGGTAAATATTATAATTGCTAAACTGTGAGAGCTTTGACATTTATTGTACTTATTGAGAGAAATATTTCTTCCATATTTGTGTCTTGATTGCATGCATCCTCATACTACATGTCATGATATATTGAGAAATTGTGAATTGTGAAACTATTTTTCAAAACCCATGACCACGAGTTAGGTGGCAAGGCAGCTGATACATTGCGATTCTTCTCATGAGTCCATGACCTAGAGTTAAATGGCAATGTAGTTGATATAATGTGATTCTTATCATGAGTCCTTGACCATGAATTAGGTGGCAAGGTAGTTGTTATATTGCGATTGAGGTATATGACATGCGAGGTTCCCATGGGTCCCCTTAGTCTATAGAGCCTTAGCTCGACGGGGGTGTATATGACAGGCTATGTGATGGTCTTGATCCCACCTTACATTGCATTGCATACCATATCATTATATTACTTGTGGATGATTTGGATTGACATATTTGAGATTATATGTTTAATTTATTCGTGTCGTTCTATATAAATTGGCGGCACCGATGCCAGACTAGTATTCCTGTTGTAGATGGAAACATTCCTAGATTATTGCATAGTCTATTCAATTTCTGATTTCTAGTCGGTTAAACCTGCTGGGTACATATTATGTGTACTCACCCCTACTTCTTTTCGCTTGCGGATTCTCATTAGATTTATCCATGTGGTAGTTGATTGGTTCATGCAGTTGGTTCATACCAAATCTAGTGATGAGACTCAGGGCTTTGAGTTGCCATTGAACTCTATCTTAATTGTTTAGTCTTTATTTTTTTTCGAAGACTGAGATGCACTTATTTCACTAGTTTATGTATTAGATGCTCTTTACACTCATGACACCAGGTTCTGGGATATAGTTTTATATGACGACTTTTTATTTATTGGGTTTACCCCTTTTAGTGTACTTTATTCTCTGGGATTAAGTGGCTTTTTAGTCATGAACCTATTTTGGGTCGTGACACTCTCTTGCCTTAAATCATAATTAAATAAACTATAACTATTTTGCATTGGTATGTTTTAAGTCTTTGCTATTTTAAAAAGTTTCCCAAAAATTATAAAATCGATCCAATCCATATAAAACTTCATTCTCTTGGTTTTCATGACGATGAACACATTTATGAGTAGTCTGAAATTTAAAGACTATTTGTCTAAAAGAAATAGTTATCGAGTTCTGGCGCTACATGGGGGTCCGACGCAAGTTTACCGAAAATCATACAAGTGGGTCCGCAACAGGCCCAACAAGAGGCCTAGGGGGCCCGGTGGCGGCGGGGGAGTCCTGGTAGGATTTTATGGGCCAAGGAAGAGGAAACAGACAATTTCGGCACTTTTTTGTGGATGTTAGCCCAAGTATTCTGGCGCTACATGGGGGTCTGACGCAAGTTTCTCGAAAACTCATACAAGTGGGCTCGTAAGAGGCATGGCAAAAGACCCGACTGCGGCAGGGGAGCCTTGTAGGATTTTATGGGTCAAGAAAGAGGTAACAAGCGATTTCGGCACTTTTTTGTGGGTGGTAGTCCACGAATTCGGGCAGCGCTGCATGGAGGTCCAGCGCAAGTATCCCAAAAAATCATATGAGTGGGTCCGTAAGAGGCCCAAGGGGCCCGACGGCAGCGAGGGAGGGTTGGTAGGATTTTATGGGCCAAGGAAGAAGAAATAGGCGATTTCGGCACTTTTCTGTCGGTAACGCCCACAGATTCTTGTGTTGCATGGGGGTTTGGCGCAAGTTTCCCGAAAAATCATACGAGTGGATCGGCAAGAGGCCCGACAAGAGGCCCAGGGGACCCGACAGTGGTGGGGGAGGCCAAGAAGGATTTTATCGGCCAAGGAAGAGGAAATAAACAATTTCAACACTTTTCTGTGGGTGTTAGCCCATGGATTCTGGCGCTGTATGGGGTCCAGCATAAGTTTCCCAAAATATCATACGTGTGGGTCCGCAAGAGGCCCGGCAAGAGGCCCAAAGGGCTCGACGGCGACAAGGGAGGCCTGGTAGGATTTTATGGGCTAAGGAAGAGGAAATAGGCGATTTCGGCACTTTTCTTTGGGTTTTAGCCCACGGATTCTGGCGCTGCAAGGGGGTCCGGCGTTTTCGAATAATCATACAAGTGGGTTCTCAAGAGGCCTGACAAGAGGCCAAGGGGGCCCAATGACGGCAGCAGGGGCGTGGGTTTGGGCGGGGGAGGCCCGGTAAGATTTTATGCGCCAGGGAAGAGGAAACAGACGATTTTAACACTTTTATGTGGGTGTTAGCCCACGGATACTGGCGCTGCAGGGGGTCCGGCGCGAGTTTCTAGAAAAATCATACGAGTTGGTCCGCAACAAGCCTAGGGGGCCCAGTGGGGTTGGGGGAGGCTTGGTTGGATTTTATGGGCCAAGAAAGAGGAAACAGGCGATTTCAGCACTTTTCTGTGGGTGTTAGCCCACAGATTCTGGCGCTGAATCGGGGTCTGGCACAAGTTTCTCAAAAAAGCATACGCGTGGCTCTGTAAGAGGCCCGACGTGAGGCCCAGGGGGCCCGACATGGCTAGGGGAGGCCTTGTTGGATTTTATGGGCCAAGGAAAAGGAAACAGGCGATTTAGGCACTTTTATGTGGGTGTTAGCCCACAGATTCTGGCGCTGCATGGGGGTCCGTCGCAAGTTTCCCAAAAAATCATACGAGTGGCTTTACTATAGGCCCAGCAAGAGGCCCAGGGGGGCCGACGGGGTTGGGGAGGCCTTGTTGGATTTTATGGTCAGAGGAAGAGGAAATAGGCGATTTTGGCACTATTTATGTTGTTGTTAGCCCATACATTCTGGCGCTGCATGGGGTCTGGCACAAGGTTCCGTAAAAATCATATGAGTGGCTCTGAAATGGCCCGGCCAGAGGCTCTGGGGGCCTGGCAGGGTTGGGGGAGGCATTGGTAGGATTTTATGGGCTAAGAAAGAGGAAAGAGAAAATAGGCGATTTCAGCACTTTTCTATGGGTGTTAGCCCACGGATTTTGGCGCTGCATAGGGTTCGGTGCAAGTTTCCTAATAAATCATACGAGTGGCTGCACCAGAGGCCCAGGGGGCCCGGCGGGGTTGGGGGAGGCCTGGTTGGATTTTATGGGCCAAGGAAGAGGAAACAGGCGATTTGGGCACTTTTCTATGGGTGTTAGCCCACAGATTCTGGCGCTGCATGGGGGTCCGGCACAAGTTTCCCAAAAAATCATACGAGTGGCTCCGATAGAGGCCCGGTAAGAGGCCCAAGGGGCCCGATGGGGCCGGGGGAGGCCTGGTAGGATTTTATGGGCTAAGGAAGAGGAATCAAGAAATTTCGACACTTTTCTATGGGTGTTAGCCCACGGATTCTGGCGTTGCATGGGGGTCCGACGAAGTTTCCTAAATAATCATACGAGCTGCTCCACAGAAGGCCCAGGAAGAGGCCTAGGGGTCCATCGGGGTTGGGGGAGGCCTGGTAGGATTTTATGGGCCAAGGAAGAGGAAACAAGCGATTTCGGCACTTTTCTAAGGGTGTTAGCCCACGGATTCTGGCGCTGCATGGGGTCCGATGCGAGTTTCCCAAAAAATCATATGAGTGGCTCTGCAAAAGGCCCGGCAAGAGGCCGAGGGGGCTCGGCGAGTTTGGGGGAGGCCTGGTTGGATTTTATGGGCTAAAGAAGTGGAAACAGGCGATTTCGACACTTTTCTGTGGGTGTTAGCCCACATATTCTGGCGTTTTATGGGGGTTCGGCGCAAGTTTCTCGAAATATCATACGAGTGGCTCCGCAAGAGGCCCAGGGGACCCGGTGGAGTTGTGGGAGGCCAGGTTGTATTTTATGGGTCAAGGAATGGGAAACAGGCGATTTCTACACTTTTCTATGGGTGTTAGCCCACGAATTATGGTGCTGCATGGAGGCCCAGAGCAAGTTTCCCGAAACTTCATACAAGTGGCTCCTCAAGAGACCCGGCAAGAGGCCCGGGGGGCCAGCGGGGTTGGGGGAGGTCTGATTGGATTTTATTGGCCAAGGAAGAGGAAACACGCGATTTCGGCACTTTTCTATGGGTGTTAGGCCATGGATTCTGGTGCTGCAAGGGGGTCCGGTGCAATTTTCCTGAAAAATCATAGGAGAGGCCCCACAAGAGGCCCGACAAAAGGCCTGGGGGTCCGGTGGGGCTGGGGGAGACCTGGTAGGAATTTATGGGCCAATTAAGAGGAAATAGGTGATTTCGGCATTTTTCAGTGGGTATTAGCCAACGAATTCTGGCACTGCAGGGGGTCCGGCACAAGTTTCCCAAAAAATCATATGAGTGGCTTCGCTAGAGGCCCGACAAGAGGCCCAGGGGGCCCAGCGGGCCCAGCGGGGTAGGGGGAGGCCTTGTAGGATTTTATGGGCCAAAGAAGAGGAAACAGGCGATTTTGACACTTTTCTGTGGGTGTGTTAGCCCACGGATTCTGGCACTGCATGGGGCTCTGGCACAAGTTTCCCGAAAAATCATACGAGTGGATTCGCAAGAGGCATGGAAAGAGGCCCAAGGGGCCCGACGGGGTTAGGGGAGGACTGGTAGGAATTTGTGGGCAATGAAGAGGAAACAGGTGATTTCAGCCCTTTTCTAGGGGTGTTAGACCAGGGATTCTGGCGCTACATGGGGTCCGGCGCAAGTTTACCAAAAAATCATACGAGTGGCTCCGCAAAAGGCCCAGGAAGAGGCCTAGGGGGCATGACGGGGTTGGGAGAGGCCTAATAGGATTTTATGGGCTAAGGATGACGAAAGAGGCGATTTCGATAATTTTTTGTGGGTGTTAGCTCATGATTCTGGCGCTCTAGGGGGGTCCGGCGCAAGTTTCCCAAAAAATCATATGGGTGGTTGCACAAGAGGCACGACAAAAGGCCCAGGGGGCCCGCGTGGTCGGGGGAGGCCTGGTTGGTTTTATGGGCCAAGGAAGAGGAAACAGGCAATTTCGACACTTTTCTCTGGGTGTTAGCTAAGTCTGGCAGCGGCACCAGAACCGGTAACACCAGACCAGCATTGACCGGTACCGGGACCGGAACCGGTAAGGCAGGGGTGGGTTTTTCCCGGAACCGAAACCGGTAGTACCGAAAAAAACTACCCTTACCTTATCGGTCCCGGTACCAACCGGGACCGGACCGGTCCACCGGAATTTAAAAAAAAAAAATTTATTAAATAAATATGTTAAATTAATTGTTAATATTCAAAAATTTAAATTCAAGTTTAAAATGTTAAAGGTTAAATGAAAATGTTAAAATGGTAGTATTATTATTTATAAATCATTATATAAATTGTTAAAATTTAAAATGAAGTTTGAAAGTTTGAAATTTTGAATTCGAAATTGTTATAAGTTATTTATAAGTATGACTTTATAAGTTATATAATTTATAATTCAAACTTAAAGTTGTTATAAGTTTGTTATATAATTTATTTTTAAAACTTATATAAATTATAAATTATAATTCAAACTTAAAGTTGCTATAAGTATGAAAGTTGTTAAAATTTAAAGTTGTTATAAAGTTTAATTTTTTAACGATTAAATTTTGAATGTTTCTTTTTGTATTTTAAACTTTAAAGTTAATAAAGATTTGAGAAATAAAGGGGCAAATATATTTAAAAAATTCAAAGTCAAAACATAAATTAAGATTAAGTGAAGATAATAAAAATAAAAAAAGAAATAAGGCGAATAGCCTCTAATTTTATTAGGTAATTTTAAAATTTAAATTGTACAATGTAGAAAGGTAAGATATTAGAAATCAACCTAATCTACGCAGCCGCCTTCTAGGAAGGGTTCTGTTTCAACTAGGTATAATTTATTGTAAATTTGTAATACAATTAAATTTAATCACTAATATCTTAAACTACTTTGAAACTCTTGTCTAAGAGCTTCTAACATTTCAGCTGTCACATTTTCTGGAATCGGCTCTTGAGCTTGTTCTTCCAGAAATTCCATGCCGTCTTCGCTTGATTCCGATATAACATTATCGATATTGGCTTCAAACTGAGAAGGCAATGTCGGACGCCCTAAATTCCTCCGCTCCGCATTTATCCAGTCTCGAAATAAGACTGAAACTTCTAAGCTATCGCCAGCTAGTGAATGCCTATGGTCTCCTACTTGGAACCTAGCAGCGCTAAAAGCGCCTTCCGAAGCAACTGAAGAAGCTTGAATTGCCAGCACATCACGAGCCACCCGTTGAAGTCTTGGAAATTTTTTTCCACGAGTGTTCCACCATGCCAACAGCTGCGGCTTCCCCTCTGAGTCCTTGATGCTTTCCGGTGCCTGGTTAAGATATTCATCAAAGTCGTTGTTTTCGTTAGCTTCTAATCCAATTCGTAATTCTAACATTGCGTCAATGTCATCATCATATCTAGCCCTAGTAGGTTGTGGTTGGTATTGTACATTTTGTGCTGAATTATATTGTTCTAAATCATATAATTTCCTAGCTTCAGGTCTAATGCTACTTAGAACTGTTTCTAAATGAAGTGATTGATTTTCTCCGTCGTATACTATTTCTAAGTCTGCAAATACACTATTTACCATTTTAAATACACCAAATTCTTTATAAGCAGGATTAAATAAAGCAGCAGTTAAATAAATTTGAGGGATTGGGAAAAAGTATTTCCTAAATTTTTCAATCATTTTTTTAACAGGTTCACTAAATCTTGCATTATTTTTAAACGAAGCTATTTCGGCTCATTTCTGTGGGTGTTAGCCCACGGATTCTGGCGCTGCATGGGGATCCGGCGCAAGATTCTCAAACAATCATACGAGGTGGTCCGCAAGAGGCCCGGCAAGAGGTCCATGGTGCTTACGGGGTTGGATGAGGCCTGGTTGGATTTTCTGGACCAAGGAAGTGGAAACAGGCGATTTCGGCTCATTTCTGTGGGTGTTAGCCCACGAATTATGGCGCTGCATGGGGTTCCGGCTCAGGATTCTCAAAAACTCATACGAGGTGGTCCGCAAGAGGATCAGCAAGAGGTTCATGGTGCCCGGCGGGGTTGGATGAGGCATGGTTGGATTTTATGGGCCAAGGAAGTGGAAACAGGCGATTTCGGCTCATTTCTGTGGGTGTTAGCCCACGGATTCTGGCGCTGCATGGGGTTCCGGCGCAAGATTCTTGAAAACTCATACGAGGTGGTCCGCAAGAGGTGCGGCAATAGGTCCATGGTACTCAGCGGGGTTGGATGAGGCCTGGTTGGATTCTATGGGCCAAGGAAGTGGAAACAAGCGATTTCAGCTCATTTCTGTGGGTGTTAGCCCACAGATTCTGGCGCTGCATGGGGTTCCGGCGCAAGATTCTCAAAAAATCAAATGAGGTGGTCCGCAAGAGGCCCGGCAAGAGGTCCATGGTGCCCGGCGGGGTTGGATGAGGCCTTGTTGGATTCTATGGGCCAAGGAAATGGGAACAGGCGATTTCGGCTCATTTCTGTGTGTGTTAGCCCACGGATTCTGGTGCTGCATGGAGATCCGGCGCAAGATTCTCAAAATATCGTACGAGGTGGTCTGCAAGAGGCCCGACAAGAGATCCATGGTGCCCGACGGGGTTGGATGAGGCCTGGTTTGATTTGATGGGCCAAGGAAGTGGAAACAGGCAATTTCGGCTCATTTCTGCGGGTGTAAGCCCACGGATTCTGGCGCTGCATGGGGTTCCGGCGAAAGATTCTCGAAAAATCATACGAGGTGGTTCGCAAGAGGTGCGGCAAGAGGTCCATAGTGCTCGGCGGGATTGGATGAGGCCTGGTTGGATTTTATGGGCCAAGAAAGTGGAAACATGCGATTTCAGCTCATTTCTGTGGGTGTTAGCCCACAGATTCTGGCGCTGCATGGGGTTCTGGCGCAAGATTCTCAAAAAATCAAATGCGGTGGTCCGCAAGAAGACCGGCAAGAGGTCCACGGTGCTCGTGGGGTTGGATGAGGCCTGGTTGGATTCTATGGGCCAAGGAAATGGAAACAGGCGATTTCGGCTCATTTCTGTGGGTGTTAGCCCACGAATTCTGGCACTGCATGGGGATCCGGCACAAGATTCTCAAAAAATCATACTAGGTGGTCCGAAAGAGGCCCGGCAAGAGGTCCATGGTGCCCGGCGGGGTTGGATGAGGCCTGGTTGGATTCTATGGACCAAAGAAGTGGAAACAGGCGATTTCGGCTCATTTCTCTGGGTGTTAGCCCACGGATTCTGGAGATGCATGGGGTTCCGGCGCAAGATTCTCAAAAAATAACACGAGGTGGTCCGCAAGAGGCTCGGCAAGAGGTCCATGGTGCCCGGCGGGCTTGGATGAGGCCTGGTTGGATTCTATGGGCCAAGGAAGTGGAAACAGGCGATTTCGGCTCATTTCTGTGGGTGTTAGCCCACGGATTCTGGTGCTGCATGGGGTTCCGGCACAAGATTCTCAAAAATTCATACGAGGTGGTCCACAAGAGGCCCGGCAAGAGGTCCATGGTGCCCGGCGGGGTTGGATGAGGCCTGGTTAGATTTTATGGGCCAAGGAAGTGGAAACAGGTGATTTTGGCTCATTTCTGTGGGTGTTAGCCCACGGATTCTGGCGCTCCATGGGGTTCCGACGCAAGATTCTCAAAAAATCATATGAGGTGGTCCGCAAGAGCCCCCGCAAGAGCCCCAGCAAAAGGTCCATGGAGCCCGACGTGGTTGGATGAGGCCTGGTTGGATTTTATGGGCCAAGGAAGTGGAAACAGGCGATTTCGGCTCATTTCTGTGGGTGTTAGCACACGGATTCTTGCGCTGCATGGGGTTCCGGCGCAAGATTCTCGTAAAATCATATGAGGTGGTCCGTAAGAGGCCCGGCAAGAAGTTCATGGTGCCCGACGGGGTTGGATGAGGCCTGGTTGGATTTTATGGGCCTAGGAAGTGGAAACTGGCGATTTCGGCTCATTTCTGTGGGTGTTAGCCCACGGATTCTTGCACTGCATGGGGATTCGGCGCAAGATTCTCGAAAAATCATACGAGGTGGTCCGCAAGAGGCCCGGCAAGAGGTCCATGGTGCCCAGCAGGGTTGGATGAGGCCTGGTTGGATTTTATGGGCCAAGGAAGTGGAAACAGGTGATTTTGGCTAATTTCTGTAAGTGTTAGCCCATGGATTCTGGCGCTGCATGGGGTTCCGGCGCAAGATTCTTGAAATATCATACGAGGTGGTCGGCAAGAGGCCCGGCAAGAGGTCCATGGTGCCCGACGGGGTTTGATGAAGCCTGGTTGGATTTTATGGGCCATGGAAGTGGAAACAGGTGATTTCGGCTCATTTCTGTGGGTGTTAGCCCACAGATTCTGGCGCAACATGGGGTTCCGGTGCAAGATTCACGAAAAATCATACAAGGTGGTCCGCAAGAGGCCCGGAAAGAGGTCCATGGTCCCCAGCGGGGTTGGATGAGGCCTGGTTGGATTTTATGGGCCAAGGAAGTGGAAACAGGCGATTTTGGATCATTTCTGCGGGTGTTAGCCCACGGATTCTGGTGCTGCATGGGGTTCCAGCGCAAGATTCTCGAGAAGTCATACGAGGTGGTCCGCAAGAGGCCCAACAAGAGGTTCATGGTGCCCGACGGTGTTGGATGAGGCCTGGTAGGATTTTATGGGCCAAGGAAGTGGCAACAGGCGATTTCGGCTCATTTCCGTGGGTTTTAGCACACGGATTCTGGCGCTGCATTGGGTTCCGGCGCAAGATTCTCGAAAAATCATACGAGGTGGTCCGCAAGAGGCCCGGCAAGAGGTCCATTGTGCCCGGTGGGGTTGGATGAGGCCTGGTTGGATTTTATGGGCCAAGGAAGTGGAAACAGGCGATTTCGGCTAATTTCTGTGGGTGTTAGCCCACGGATTCTGGCGCTGCATAAGGTTCCGGCGCAAGATTCTCGAAAAATCATATGCGGTGGTCCGCAAGAGGCCCGGCAAGAGGTCCATGGTGCCCGGCGGGGTTGGATAAGGCCTGATTAGATTTTATGTGCCAAGGAAGTGAACACAGGTGATTTCGGCTCATTTCTTTGGGTGTTAGCCCACGGATTCTGGCGCTGCATGGGGTTCCGGCGCAAGATTCTCGAAATATCATAGAAGGTGGTACGCAAGAGGCCCGAAAGAGGTCCATGGTGCCCGGCGGGGTTGGATGAGGCCTGGTTGAATTTTATGGGCCAAGGAAGTGGGAACTGGCGATTTCGGCTCATTTCTGTGGGTGTTAGCCCACGGAATCTGGCGCTGCATGGGGTTCCAGCGTAAGATTCTCGAAATATCATACAAGGTGGTCCGCAAGAGTCCCTGCAAGAGGTCCATGGTGCCCGACGGGGTTGGATGAGGCCTAGTTGGATTTTATGGGCGAAGGAAGTGAAAACAGGCGATTTCGGCTCATTTCTGTGGGTGTTAGCCCACGGATTCTGGCGCTGCATAGGGTTCCGGCTCAAGATTCTCAAAAAATCATACGAGGTGGTCTGCAAGAGGCCTGGCAAGAGGTCCATGGTGCCCGGCGGGGTCGGATGAGGCCTGGTTCGATTTTATGGGCCAAGGAAGTGGAAATAGGCGATTTCGGCTAATTTCTGTGAGTGTTAGCCCATGGATTCTGGCGCTGCATGGGATTCCGGCGCAAGAATCTCAAAAACTCATATGAGGTGGTCCGCAAGAGGCCCGAAAGAGGTCTGTGGTGCCCGGCGGGGTTGGACGGGGCCTGGTTGGATTTTATGGGCCAAGGAAGTGGAAACTGGCGATTTCGGCTCATTTCTGTGGGTGTTAGCCCACGGATTCTGGCACTGCATGGGGTTTCGGCGCAAGATTCTCGAAAAATCATACGAGGTGGTCTGCAAGAGGCCCGACAAGAGGTCCATGGTGTCCGGCGGGGTTGGATGAGGCCTGGTTGGATTTTATGGCCAAGGAAGTGGAAACAGGCGATTTCGGCACATTTCTGTGGGTGTTAGCCCACGGATTCTGGCGCTGCATGGGTTTCCGGCTCAAGATTCTGAAAAAATCATATGAGGTGGTCCGCAAGAGGCCCGACAAGAGGTCCATGGTGCCCGGCGTGGTTGGATGAGGCCAAGTTCGATTTTATGGGCCAAGGAAGTTGAAACAGGCAATTTCGGCTCATTTCTGTGGGTGTTAGCCCACGGATTTTGGCGCTGCATGGGGTTCCGGCGCAAGACTCTCGAAAAATCAAACGAGGTGGTCCGCAAGAGGCCCGACAAGAGGTCCATGGTGCACGGCAGGGTTGGATGAGGCCTGGTTGGATTTTATGGGCCAAGGAAGTGGAAACAGGCAATTTTGGCTTATTTCTATGGGTGTTAGCCCACGGATTCTGGCGCTGCATAAGGTCCCGGCAAAAGATTCTCGAAAATTCATACGAGGTGGTCCGCAAGAGGCCCGACAAGAGGTCCATGGTCCCGGCGGGGTTGGAAGGCCTGGTTGGATTTTATGGGCCTAGGAAGTGAACACAGGTGATTTCGGCTCATTTCTTTGGGTGTTAGCCCACGGATTCTGGCGCTCCATGGGGTTCCGACGCAAGATTCTCAATAAATCATATGAGGTGATCTGCAAGAGCCCCCGCAAGAGCCCCAGCCAGAGGTCCATGGAGCCCGGCATGGTTGGATGAGGCCTGGTTGGATTTTATGGGCCAAGGAAGTGGAAACAGGCGATTTCGGCTCATTTCTGTGGGTGTTAGCCCACGAATTCTGGCACTGCATGGGGATCCGGCACAAGATTCTCAAAAAATCATACTAGGTGGTCCGAAAGAGGCCCGGCAAGAGGTCCATGGTGCCCGGCGGGGTTGGATGAGGCCTGGTTGGATTCTATGGGCCAAGGAAATGGAAACAGGCGATTTCGGCTCATTTCTGTGGGTGTTAGCCCACGAATTCTGGCACTGCATGGGGATCCGGCACAATATTCTCAAAAAATCATACTAGGTTGTTCGAAAGAGGCCCGGCAAGAGGTCCATGGTGCCCGGCGGGGTTGGATGAGGCCTGGTTGGATTTTATTGGCCAAGGAAGTGGAAACAGGCGATTTCAGCTTATTTCTGTGGGTGTTAGCCCACGGATTCTGGCGCTGCATGGGGTTCCGGCGCAAGATTCTTGAAAAATCATACGAGGTGGTCCACAAGAGGCGCGGCAAGAGGTCCATGGTGCTCGGCGGGGTTGGATGAGGCCTGGTTGGATTCTATGGGCCAAAGAAGTGGAAACAGGCAATTTCGGCTCATTTCTATGGGTTTTAGCCCACGGATTCTGGAGATGCATGGGGTTCCGGCGCAAGATTCTCAAAAAATAACACGAGGTGGTCCGCAAGAGGCTCGGCAAGAGGTCCATGGTGCCCGGCAGGCTTGGATGATGCCTGGTTGGATTCTATGGGCCAAGGAAGTGGAAACAGGCGATTTCGGCTCATTTCTGTGGGTGTTAGCCCACGAATTCTGGTGCTGCATGGGGTTCCGGCGCAAGATTCTCAAAAATTCATACGAGGTGGTCCACAAGAGGCCCGGCAAGAGGTCCATGGTGCCTAGCGGGGTTGGATGAGGCCTGGTTAGATTTTATGGGCCAAGGAAGTGGAAACAGGTGATTTTGTCTCATTTCTGTGGGTGTTAGCCCACGGATTCTGGCGCTCCATGGGGTTTCGACGCAAGATTCTCAAAAAATCATATGAAGTGGTCCGCAAGAGCCCCCGCAAGAGCCCCAGCAAAAGGTCCATGGTGCCCGGCGTGGTTGGATGAGGCCTGGTTGGATTTTATGGGCCAAGGAAGTGGAAACAAGCGATTTCGGCTCATTCCTGTGGGTGTTAGCCCACGGATTCTTGCGCTGCATGGGGTTCCGGCGCAAGATTCTCGTAAAATCATATGAGGTGGTCCGTAAGAGGCCCAGCAAGAGGTTCATGGTGCCCGACGGGGTTGGATGAGGCCTGGTTGGATTTTATGGGCCTAGGAAGTGGAAACTGGCGATTTCGGCTCATTTCTGTGGGTGTTAGCCCACGGATTCTTGCACTGCATGGGGATTCGGCGCAAGATTCTTGAAAAATCATACGAGGTGGTCCGCAAGAGGCCCGGCAAGAGGTCCATGGTGCCCAGCAGGGTTGGATGAGGCCTGGTTGGATTTTATGGGCCAAGGAAGTGGAAACAGGCGATTTTGGCTAATTTCTGTGAGTGTTAGCCCATGGATGCTGGCGCTGCATGGGGTTCCGGCGCAAGATTCTTGAAATATCATACGAGGTGGTCGGCAAGAGGCCCGGCAAGAGGTCCATGGTGCCCGGCGGGGTTTGATGAATCCTGGTTGGATTTTATGGGCCATGGAAGTGGAAACAGGTGATTTTGGCTCATTTCTGTGGGTGTTAGCCCACAGATTCTGGCGCAGCATGGGGTTCCGGTGCAAGATTCACGAAAAATCATACAAGGTGGTCCGCAAGAGGCCCCGCAAGAGGTCCATGGTCCCCAGCGGGGTTGGATGAGGCCTGGTTGGATTTTATGGGCCAAGGAAGTGGAAACAGGAGATTTTGGATCATTTCTGCGGGTGTTAGCCCACGGATTCTAGTGCTGCATGGGGTTCCAGCGCAAGATTCTCGAGAAGTCATACGAGGAGGTCCGCAAGAGGCCCAGCAAGAGGTTCATGTTGCCCGGCAGTGTTGGATGAGGCCTGGTAGGATTTTATGGGCCAAGGAAGTGGCAACAGGCGATTTCGGCTCATTTCCGTGGGTTTTAGCACACGGATTCTGGCGCTGCAGTGGGTTCCGGCGCAAGATTCTCGAAAAATCATACGAGGTGGTCCGCAAGAGGCCCGGAAAGAGGTCCATTGTGCCCAGTGGGGTTGGATGAGGCCTGGTTGGATTTTATGGGCCAAGGAAGTGGAAACAGGCGATTTCGGCTAATTTCTGTGGGTGTTAGCCCACGGATTTTGGCGCTGCATAAGGTTCCGGCGCAAGATTCTCGAAAAATCATATGCGGTGGTCCGCAAGAGGCCTGGCAAGAGGTCCGTGGTGCCCGGCGGGGTTGGATAAGGCCTGACTGGATTTTATGGGCCAAGGAAGTGAACACAGGTGATTTCGGCTAATTTCTTTGAGTGTTAGCCCACGGATTCAGGCGCTGCATGGGGTTCCGGCACAAGATTCTCTAAATATCATAGAAGGTGGTCCGCAAGAGGCCCGGCAAGAGGTCCATGGTGCCTAGCGAGGTTGGATGAGGCCTGGTTGGATTTTATGGGCCAAGGAAGTGGAAACAGGCGATTTCGGCTCATTTCTGTGGGTGTTAGCCCACAGATTCTGGCGCTGCATGGGGTTCCGGCGTAAGATTCTCGAAAAATCATACGAGGTGGTCCGCAAGAGGCCCGAAAAGAGGTCCATGGTGCCCAGCGGGGTTGGATGAGGCCTGATTGGATTTAATGGGCCAAGGAAATGGAAACAGGCAATTTCGGCTCATTTCTGTGGGTGTTAGCCTACGGATTCTGGCGCTGCATGGGGTTCTGGCGTAAGATTCTCGAAAAATCATACGAGGTGGTCTGCAAGAGGCCCTGCAAGAGGTTCATGGTGCCCGGCAGGGTTGGATGAGGCCTTGTTAGATTTTATGGGCCAAGGAAGTGGAAACAAGCGATTTTGGCTCATTTCTGTGGGTGTTAGCCCACGAATTCTGGCGCTGCATAAGGTCCCGACAAAAGATTATCGAAAATTCATACGAGGTGGTCCGCAAAAGGCCTGGAAAGAGGTCCATGGTGCCCGACGGGGTTAGATGAGGCTTGGTTGGATTTTATGGGCAAGGAAGTGAAAACAGGCGATTTTGGCTCATTTGTATGGGTGTTAGCCCACGGATTCTAGCACTGCATGGGGTTCCGGCGCAAGATTCTCAAAAATTATACGAGGTGGTCCGCAAGAGGCCCGGCAAGAGGTCCATGGTGCCCGGCGGGGTTGGATGAGGCTTGGTTGGATTTTATGGGCCAAGGAAGTGGAAACAGGCAATTTCACCTCATTTTTGTGGGTGTTAGCCCACGGATTCTGGCGCTGCATGGGGATCCAGCGAATAATTCTCGAAGACATACGAGGTGGTCCGCAAGAGGCCCGGCAAGAGGTCCATGGTGCTCGGTGGGGTTGGATGAGGCCTGGTTGGATTTTGATGTGCCAAGGAAGTGGAAACAGGCGATTTCGGCTCATTTCTGTGGGTGTTAGCCCACGGATTCTGGCGCTGCATGGGGTTCCGGCGCAAGATTCTCGAAAATTCATACGAGGTGGTCCGCAAGAGGCCTGGAAAGAGGTCCATGGTCCCCGGCGGGGTTGGATGAGGCCTGGTTGGAATTTATGGGCCAAGGATGTGGAAACAGGCGATTTCGGATCATTTCTGTGGGTGTTAGCCAACCGATTCTGGCGCTGCATGGGGTTCCGGCGCAAGATTCTCGAAAAGTCATACGAGGTGGTCCGCAAGAGGCCCGGCAAGAGGTCCATGTTGCCCGGCGGGGTTGGATGAGGCCTGGTTGGATTTTACGGGCCAAGAAAGTGGAAACAGGCGATTTCTGTGGGTGTTAGCCCACGGATTCTGGCGCTGCATGGGGCTCCGGCGCAAGATTCTCGAAAACTCATACGAGGGCGTCCGCAAGAGGCCCGGCAAGAGGTCCATGTTGCCCGGCGGGGTTGTATGAGGCCTGGATGGATTTTATGGGCCAAGTAAGTGGAAACAGGAGATTTCGGCTCATTTCTGTGGGTGTTAGCCCACGGATTCTAGCGCTGCATGGGGTTCCGGCGCAAGATTCTCAAAAAATCATACGAGGTGGTTCGTAGGAGGCCTGGCAAGAGGTCCATGGTTCCCGGCGGGGTTGGATAAGGCCTGGTTGGATTTTATGGGCCACGGAATTGGAAACAGGCGATTTCGGCTCATTTCTGTGGGTGTTAGCCCACGGATTCTGGCGCTGCATGGGGTTCCAGCGCAAGATTCTCGAAAAATCATACGAGGTGGTCCGCAAGAGGCCCGGCAAGAGGTCTATGTTTCCCGGCGGGGTTGGATGAGGCCTGGTTGGATTTTATGGGCCAAGGAAGTGGAAACAGGCGATTTCGGCTCATTTCTGTGGGTGTTAGCCCATGGATTCTGGCGCTGCATGGGGTTCCGGCGCAAGATTCTCGAAAAATCATACGAGGGCGTCCGCAAGAGGCCCGGCAAGAGGTCCATGTTGCCCGGCGGGGTTTGATGAGGCCTAGTTGGAATTTATGGGCCAAAGAAGTGGAAACAGGCGATTTCGGCTCATTTCCGTGGGTGTTGGCCCACGAATTCTGGCGCTACATGGGGTTCCGGCACAAGATTCTCAAAACATCATAAGAGGTGGTCCGCAAGAGGCCCGGCAAGAGGTCCATGGTGCCCGGCGGGGTTGGATGAGGCTGGTTGGATTTTATGGGCCTAGGAAGTGGAAACAGGCGATTTCGGATCATTTCTGTGGGTGTTCGCCTACGGATTTTGGTGCTGCATGGGGTTCCGGCGCAAGATTCTCGAAAAATCATATGAGGTGGTACGCAAGAGGCCCGAAAAGAGGTCCATGGTGCCCGACGGGGTTAGATGAGGCTTGGTTGGATTTTATAGGCAAGGAAGTGGAAACAGGCGATTTTGGCTCATTTGTATGGGTGTTAGCCCACGGATTCTGGCACTCATGGGGTTCCGGCGCAAGATTCTCAAAAATTCATACGCAGTGGTCCGCAAGAGGCCCGGCAAGAGGTCCATGGTGCCCGGCGGGGTTGGATGAGGCTTGGTTGGATTTTATGGGCCAAGGAAGTGGAAACAGGCAATTTCACCTCATTTTTGTGGGTGTTAGCCCACGGAATCTGGCGCTGCATGGGGTTCCAGCGCATAATTCTCGAAATATCATACGAGGTGATCCGCAAGAGGCCCGGCAAGAGGTCCATGGTGTTCGGTGGGGTTGGATGAGGCCTGGTTGGATTTTGATGTGCCAAGGAAGTAGAAACAGGCGATTTCGGCTCATTTCTGTGGGTGTTAGCCCACGGATTCTGGCGCTGCATGGGGTTCCGGAGCAAGATTCTCGAAAAATCATACGAGGTGGTCCGCAAGAGGCCCGGCAAGAGGTCCATGTTGCCCGGTTGGGTTGGATGAGGCCTGGTTGGATTTTACGGGCCAAGGAAGTGGAAACAGGCGATTTCGGCTCATTTCTGTGGGTGTTAGCCCACGGATTCTGGCGCTGCATGGGGTTCCGGCGCAAGATTCTCGAAAACTCATACGAGGGCGTCCGCAAGAGGCCTGGCAAGAGGTCCATGTTGCCCGGCGGGGTTGTATGAGGCCTGGATGGATTTTATGGGCCAAGGAAGTGGAAACAGGCGATTTCGGCTCATTTCTGTGGGTGTTAGCCCACGGATTCTGGCGCTGCATGGGGTTCCGGCGCAAGATTCTCAAAAAATCATACGAGGTGGTTCGTAGGAGGCCTGGCAAGAGGTCCATGGTTCCCAGCGAGGTTGGATGAGGCCTGGTTGAATTTTATGGGCCAAGGAAGTGGAAACAGGCGATTTCGGCTCATTTCTGTGGGTGTTGGCCCACGAATTCTGGCGCTGCATGGGGTTCCGGTGCAAGATTCTCTAAAAATCATACGAGGTATTCCGCAAGAGGCCCGGCAAGAGGTCCATGGTTCCCGGCGGGGTTGGATGAGGCCTGGTTAGATTTTATGGGCTAAAAAGGTGGAAACAGGCAATTTCGGCTCATTTCTGTGGGTGTTAGCCCACGAATTCTGGCGCTGCATGGGGTTTCGGCGCATGATTCTCGAAAACTCACACGAAGTGGTCCGCAAGAAGCCCGGCAAGAGCTCCATGGTGCCTGGCAAGGTTGGATAAGGCCTGGTTGCATTTTATGGGCCAAGGAAGTGGAAACAGGCGATTTCGGCTCATTTCTGTGGGTGTTAACCCACGGATTCTGGCGCTGCATGGGGTTCTGGCGCAGGATTCTCGAAAAATCTTACGAGGTGGTCTGCAAGAGGCCCGGCAAGAGGTCCATGGTTCCCGGCGGGGTTGGATAAGGCCTGGTTGGATTTTATGTGCCACGGAATTGGAAACAGGCGATTTCGGCTCATTTCTGTGGGTGTTAGCCCACGGATTCTGGCGCTGCATGGGGTTCCAGCGCAAGATTCTCGAAAAATCATACGAGGTGGTCCGCAAGAGGCCCGGCAAGAGGTCTATGTTTCCCGGCGGGGTTGGATGAGGCCTGGTTGGATTTTATGGGCCAAGGAAGTGGAAACAGGCGATTTCGGCTCATTTCTGTGGGTGTTAGCCCATGGATTCTGGCGCTGCATGGGGTTCCGGCGCAAGATTCTCGAAAAATCATACGAGGGCGTCCGCAAGAGGCACGGCAAGAGGTCCATGTTGCCCGGCGGGGTTTGATGAGGCCTAGTTGGATTTTATGGGCCAAAGAAGTGGAAACAGGCGATTTCGGCTTATTTCCGTGGGTGTTGGCCCACGAATTCTGGCGCTGCATGGGGTTCCGGCACAAGATTCTCAAAACATCATAAGAGGTGGTCCGCAAGAGGCCCGGCAAGAGGTCCATGGTGCCCGGCGGGGTTGGATGAGGCTGGTTGGATTTTATGGGCCTAGGAAGTGGAAACAGGCGATTTCGGATCATTTCTGTGGGTGTTCGCCTACGGATTTTGGTGCTGCATGGGGTTCCGGCGCAAGATTCTCGAAAAATCATACGAGGTGGTACGCAAGAGGCCCGAAAAGAGGTCCATGGTGCCCGACGGGGTTAGATGAGGCTTGGTTGGATTTTATGGGCAAGGAAGTGGAAACAGGCGATTTTGGCTCATTTGTATGGGTGTTAGCCCACGGATTCTGGCACTCATGGGGTTCCGGCGCAAGATTCTCAAAAATTCATACGCGGTGGTCCGCAAGAGGCCCGGCAAGAGGTCCATGGTGCCCGGCGGGGTTGGAATGAGGCTTGGTTGGATTTTATGGGCCAAGGAAGTGGAAACAGGCAATTTCACCTCATTTTTGTGGGTGTTAGCCCACGGAATCTGGCGCTGCATGGGGTTCCAGCGCATAATTCTCGAAATATCATACGAGGTGGTCCGCAAGAGGCCCGGCAAGAGGTCCATAGTGTTCGGTGGGGTTGGATGAGGCCTGGTTGGATTTTGATGTGCCAAGGAAGTAGAAACAGGCGATTTCGGCTCATTTCTGTGGGTGTTAGCCCACGGATTCTGGCGCTGCATGGGGTTCCGGCGCAAGATTCTCGAAAAATCATACGAGGTGGTCCGTAAGAGGCCCGGCAAGAGGTCCATATTGCCCGACGGGGTTGGATGAAGCCTGGTTGGATTTTACGGGCCAAGGAAGTGGAAACAGGCGATTTCGGCTCATTTCTGTGGGTGTTAGCCCACGGATTCTGGCGCTGCATGGGGTTCCGGCGCAAGATTCTCGAAAACTCATACGAGGGCGTCCGCAAGAGGCCCGGCAAGAGGTCCATGTTGCCCGGCAGGGTTGTATGAGGCCTGGATGGATTTTATGGGCCAAGGAAGTGGAAACAGGCGATTTCCGCTCATTTCTGTGGGTGTTAGCCCACGGATTCTGGCGCTGCATGGGGTTCCGGCGCAAGATTCTCGAAAACTCATACGAGGGCGTCCGCAAGAGGCCCGGCAAGAGGTCCATGTTGCCCGGCGGGGTTGGATGAGGCCTGGATGGATTTTATGGGCCAAGGAAGTGGAAACAGGCGATTTCGGCTCATTTCTGTGGGTGTTAGCCCACGGATTCTGGCGCTGCATGGGGTTCCGGCGCAAGATTCTCGAAAAGTCATACGAGGTGGTCCGCAAGAGGCCCGGCAAGAGGTGCATGTTGCCCGGCGGGGTTGGATGAGGCCTGGTTGGATTTTACGGGCCAAGGAAGTGGAAACAGGCGATTTCGGCTCATTTCTGTGGGTGTTAGCCCACGGATTCTGGCGCTGCATGGGTTTCCGGCGCAAGATTCTCGAAAACTCATACGAGGGCGTCCGCAAGAGGCCCGGCAAGAGGTCCATGTAGCCCGGCGGGGTTGTATGAGGCCTGGATGGATTTTATGGGCCAAGGAAGTGGAAACAGGCGATTTCGGCTCATTTCTGTGGGTGTTAGCCCACGGATTCTGGCGCTGCATGGGGTTCCGGCGCAAGATTCTCGAAAAATCATACGAGGTGGTTCGTAGGAGCCTGGAAAGAGGTCCTTGGTTCCCACCGAGGTTGGATGAGGCCTGGTTGAATTTTATGGGCCAAGGAAGTGGAAACAGGCGATTTCGGCTCATTTCTGTGGGTGTTGGCCCACGAATTCTGGCGCTGCATGGGGTTCCGGTACAAGATTCTCGAAAAATCATACGAGGTATTCCCAAGAGGCCCGGCAAGAGGTCCATGGTTCCCGGCGGGGTTGGATGAGGCCTGGTTAGATTTTATGGGCTAAAAAGGTGGAAATAGGCAATTTCGGCTCATTTCTGTGGGTGTTAGCCCACGGATTCTGGCGCTGCATGGGGTTTCGGCGCATGATTCTCGAAAAATCACACAATGTGGTCCGCAAGAGGCCCGACAAGAGCTCCATGGTGCCTGGCGAGGTTGGATAAGGCCTGGTTGCATTTTATGGGCCAGGGAATTGGAAACAGGCGATTTCGGCTCATTTCTGTGGGTGTTAGCCCACGGATTCTGGCGCTGCATGGGGTTCCAGCGCAAGATTCTCGAAAAATCATACGAGGTGGTCCGCAAGAGGCCCAGCAAGAGGTTCATGGTGCCCGGCGGTGTTGGATGAGGCCTGGTAGGATTTTATGGGCCAAGGAAGTGGCAACAGGCGATTTCGGCTCATTTCCGTGGGTTTTAGCACACGGATTCTGGCGCTGCATGGGGTTCCGGCGCAAGATTCTCGAAAAATCATACGAGGTGGTCCGCAAGAGGCCCGGAAAGAGGTCCATTGTGCCCGGTGGGGTTGGATGAGGCCTGGTTGGATTTTATGGGCCAAGGAAGTGGAAACAGGCGATTTCGGCTAATTTCTGTGGGTGTTAGCCCACGGATTTTGGGGCTGCATAAGGTTCCGGCGCAAGATTCTCGAAAAATCATATGCGGCGGTCCGCAAGAGGCCCGGCAAGAGGTCCATGGTGCCCGGCGGGGTTGGATAAGGCCTGATTGGATTTTATGGGCCAAGGAAGTGAACACAGGTGATTTCGGCTCATTTCTTTGGGTGTTAGCCCACGGATTCTAGCGCTGCATGGGGTTCTGGCGCAAGATTCTCGAAATATCATAGAAGGTGGTACGCAAGAGGCCCGGAAAGAGGTCCATGGTGCCCGGCGGGGTTGGATGAGGCCTGGTTGGACTTTATGGGCCAAGGAAGTGGGAACAGGCGATTTCGACTCATTTCTGTGGGTGTTAGCCCACGGAATCTGGCGCTGCATGGGGTTCCAGCGTAAGATTCTCGAAATAACATACAAGGTGGTCCGCAAGAGTCCCGGCAAGAGGTCCATGGTGCCCGACGGGGTTGGATGAGCCATTTCTGTGGGTGTTAGCCCACGGATTCTGGCGCTGCATAGGGTTCCGGCTCAAGATTCTCAAAAAATCATACGAGGTGGTCTGCAAGAGGCCTGGCAAGAGGTCCATGGTGCCCGGCGGGGTCGGATGAGGCCTGGTTCGATTTTATGGGCCAAGGAAGTGGAAATAGGTGATTTTGGCTAATTTCTGTGAGTGTTAGCCCATGGATTCTGGCGCTGCATGGGATTCCGGCGCAAGAATCTCAAAAACTCATATGAGGTGGTCCGCAAGAGGCCCGAAAAGAGGTCTGTGGTGCCCGGCGGGGTTGGACGGGGCCTGGTTGGATTTTATGGGCCAAGGAAGTGGAAACAGGCGATTTCGGCTCATTTCTGTGGGTGTTAGCTCACGGATTCTGGCACTGCATGGGGTTTCGGCGCAAGATTCTTGAAAAATCATACGAGGTGGTCTGCAAGAGGCCCGACAAGAGGTCCATGGTGTCCGGCGGGGTTGGATGAGGCCTGGTTGGATTTTATGGGCCAAGGAAGTGGAAATAGGCGATTTCGGCTCATTTCTGTGGGTGTTAGCTCACGGATTCTGGCACTGCATGGGGTTTCGGCGCAAGATTCTTGAAAAATCATACGAGGTGGTCTGCAAGAGGCCCGGCAAGAGGTCTATGGTGTCCGGCGGGGTTGGATGAGGCGTGGTTGGATTTTATGGGCCAAGGATGTGGAAACAGGCGATTTCGGCACATTTTTGTGGGTGTTAGCCCACGGATTCTGGCGCTGCATGGGGTTCCGGCTCAAGATTCTGGAAAAATCATACGAGGTGGTCCGCAAGAGGCCCGGCAAGAGGTCCATGGTGCCCGGCGTGGTTGGATGAGGCCAAGTTCGATTTTATGGGCCAAGGAAGTGGAAACAGGCAATTTCGGCTCATTTCTGTGGGTGTTAGCCCACGGATTTTGGCGCTGCATGGGGTTCCAGCGCAAGACTCTCGAAAAATCAAACGAGGTGGTCCGCAAGAGGCCCGACAAGAGGTCCATGGTGCCCGACGGGGTTGGATGAGGCTTAGTTGGATTTTATGGGCGAAGGAAGTGAAAACAGGCGATTTCGGCTCATTTCTGTGGGTGTTAGCCCACGGATTCTGGCGCTGCATAGGGTTCCGGCTCAAGATTCTCAAAAAATATACGAGGTGGTCTGCAAGAGGCCTGGCAAGAGGTCCATGGTCCCGGCGGGGTTGGAAGGCCTGGTTGGATTTTATGGGCCAAGGAAGTGAACACAGGTGATTTCGGCTCATTTCTTTGGGTGTTAGCCCACGGATTCTGGCGCTGCATGGGGTTCAGGCACAAGATTTTCTAAATATCATAGAAGGTGGTCCGCAAGAGGCCCGGCAAGAGGTCCATGGTGCCCAGCGGGGTTGGATGAGGCCTGGTTGGATTTTATGGGCCAAGGAAGTGGAAACAGGCGATTTCGGCTCATTTCTGTGGGTGTTAGCCCACAGCATCTGGCGCTGCATGGGGTTCCGGTGTAATATTCTCGAAAAGTCATACGAGGTGGTCCTCAAGAGGCCCGAAAAGAAGTCCATGGTGCCCGGCGGGGTTGGATGAGGCCTGATTGGATTTAATTGGCCAAGGAAGTGGAAACAGGCAATTTAGCCTCATTTCTGTGGGTGTTAGCCCACGGATTCTGGCGCTGCATGGGGTTCTGGCGCAAGATTTTCGAAAAATCATACGAGGTGGTCCGCAAGAGGCCCGGCAAGAGGTCCATGGTGCCCAGAAGGGTTGGATGAGGCCTGGTTGGATTTTATGGGCCAAGGAAGTGGAAATAGGCGATTTTGGCTCATTTCTATGGGTGTTAGCCCACAGATTCTGGCGCTGTATAAGGTTCCGGATAAAGATTCTCAAAAATTCATACGAGGTGGTCCGCAAGAGGCCCGGAAAGAGGTCCATGGTGCCCGGCGGGGTTGGATGAGGCCTGGTTGAATTTTATGGGCCAAGGAAGTGAACACAGGTGATTTCGGCTCATTTCTTTGGGTGTTAGCCCACGGATTCTGGCGCTGCATGGGGTTCCGGCGCAAGATTCTCGAAATATCATAGAAGGTGGTCCGTATGAGGCCCGACAAGAGGTCCATGGTGCCCAGCAGGGTTGGATAAGCCCTGGTTTGATTTTATGGGCCAAGGAAGTGGAAACAGGCGATTTCGGCTCATTTCTGTGGGTGTTAGCCCACGGATTCTGGCACTACATGGGGTTCCGGTGTAAGATTCTCGAAAAATAATACGAGGTGGTCCGCAAGAGGCACGAAAAGAGGTCCATTGTGCCCGGCGGGGTTGGATGAGGCCTGATTGGATTTAATGGGCCAAGGAAGTGGAAATAGGCAATTTTGGCTTATTTCTGTGGGTGTTTGCCCACGGATTCTGGCGCTGCATGGGGTTCTAGCGCAAGATTCTCGAAACCTCATACGAGGTGGTCCGCATGAGGCCCGACAAGAGGTCCATGGTGCCTGGTAGGGTTGGATGAGTCCTTGTTGGACTTTATGGGCCAAGGAAGTGAACACAGGTGATTTCGGCTCATTTATTTGGGTGTTAGCCCACGGATTCTGGCGCTTCATGGGGTTCCAGTGCAAGATTCTCGAAATATCATAGAAGGTGGTCCGCAAGAGGCCCGGCAAGAGGTTGATGGTGCCCAGCGGGGTCGGATGAGGCCTGGTTGGATTTTATGGGCCAAGGAAGTGGAAACAGGCGATTTCGGCTCATTTCTATGGGTCTTAGCCTACAGATTCTGGCGCTGCATGGATTCCGGCGTAAGATTCTCGAATAATCATACAAGGTGGTCCGCAAGAGGCCCGGCAAGAGGTCCATGGTGCCCGGCGGGGTTGGATGAGGCCTAGTTGGACTTTATGGGCCAAGGAAGTGGAAACAGGCGATTTCGGCTTATTTCTGTGGGTGTTAGCCCACAGATTCTGCCACTGCATGGGGTTAAGGCGCACGATTCTCGAAAACTCATACGAGGTGGTCCGCAAGAGGCCCGGAAAGAGGTCCATGTTGCCCGGCGGGGTTGGATGAGGCCTTGTTGGATTTTATGGGCCAAGGAAGTGGAAACAGGCGATTTCGGCTCATTTCTGTGGGTGTTAGCCCACGTATTCTGGTGCTGCATGGGGTTCCGGCGCAAGATTCTCGAAAACTCATACATGGGGGTCCGCAAGAGGTCCATGTTGCCCGGCGGGGTTGGATGAGGCCTGGTTGGATTTTATGGGCCAAGGAAGTGGAAATAGGCGATTTCGGCTCATTTCTGTGGGTGTTATCCCACGGATTCTGGCGCTGCATGGGGTTCCGGCTCAAGATTCTCAAAAGATCATACGAGGTGGTCCGCAAGAGGCCCAGCAAGAGGTCCATGGTGCCCGACGGGGTTGGATGAGGCCTGGTTCGATTTTATGGGCCAAGGAAGTGGAAACAGGCGATTTCGGCTCATTTCTGTGGGTGTTAGCCCACAGATTTTGGCGCTGCATGGGGTTTCTGCGCAAGACTCTCGAAAACTCATATGAGGTGGTCCGCAAGAGGCCCGCCAAGAGGTCCATGGTGCCCGACGGGGTTGGATGAGGCCTGGTTGGATTTTATGGGCCTCGGAAGTGGAAACAGGCGATTTCAGATCATTTCTGTGGGTGTTCGCCCACGGATTCTGGCGCTGCATGGGGTTCCTGTGCAAGAATCTCGAAAAATCATACGAGGTGGTCTGCAAGAGGCCCGGCAAGAGGTCCATGGTTCCCGGCGGGGTTGGATAAGGCCTGGTTGGATTTTATGGGCCAAGGAATTGGAAACAGGCGATTTCGGCTCATTTCTGTGGGTGTTAGCCCACGGATTCTGGCGATGCATGGGGTTCCAGCGCAAGATTCTCGAAAAATCATACGAGGTGGTCCGCAAGAGGCCCAGCAAGAGGTTCATGGTGCCCGGCGGTGTTGGATGAGGCCTGGTAGGATTTTATGGGCCAAGGAAGTGGCAACAGGCGATTTCGGCTCATTTCCGTGGGTTTTAGCACACGGATTCTGGCGCTGCATGGGGTTCCGGCGCAAGATTCTCGAAAAATCATACGAGGTGGTCCGCAAGAGGCCCGGAAAGAGGTCCATTGTGCCCGGTGGGGTTGGATGAGGCCTGGTTGGATTTTATGGGCCAAGGAAGTGGAAACAGGCGATTTCGGCTAATTTCTGTGGGTGTTAGCCCACGGATTTTGGCGCTGCATAAGGTTCCGGCACAAGATTCTCAAAAAATCATATGCGGTGGTCCGCAAGAGGCCCGGCAAGAGGTCCATGGTGCCCGGCGGGGTTGGATAAGGCCTGATTGGATTTTATGGGCCAAGGAAGTGAACACAGGTGATTTCGGCTCATTTCTTTGGGTGTTAGCCCACGGATTCTGGCGCTGCATGGGGTTCCGGCGCAAGATTCTCGAAATATCATAGAAGGTGGTACGCAAGAGGCCCAGAAAGAGGTCCATAGTGCCCGGCGGGGTTGGATGAGGCCTGGTTGGACTTTATGGGCCAAGGAAGTGGGAACAGGCGATTTCGACTCATTTCTGTGGGTGTTAGCCCACGGAATCTGGCGCTGCATGGGGTTCCAGCGTAAGATTCTCGAAATATCATACAAGGTGGTCCGCAAGAGTCCCGGCAAGAGGTCCATGGTGCCCGACGGGGTTGGATGAGGCCTAGTTGGATTTTATGGGCGAAGGAAGTGAAAACAGGCGATTTTGGCTCATTTCTGTGGGTGTTAGCCCACGGATTCTGGCACTGCATAGGGTTCCGGCTCAAGATTCTCAAAAAATCATACGAGGTGGTCTGCAAGAGGCTTGGCAAGAGGTCCATGGTGCCCGGCAGGATCGGATGAGGCCTGGTTCGATTTTATGGGCCAAGGAAGTGGAAATAGGCGATTTCGGCTAATTTCTGTGAGTGTTAGCCCATGGATTCTGGCGCTGCATGGGATTCCGGCGCAAGAATCTCAAAAACTCATATGAGGTGGTCCGCAAGAGGCCCGAAAAGAGGTCTGTGGTGCCCGGCGGGGTTGGACGGGGCCTGGTTGGATTTTATGGGCCAAGGAAGTGGAAACAGGCGATTTCGGCTCATTTCTGTGGGTGTTAGCTCACGGATTCTGGCACTGCATGGGGTTTCGGCGCAAGATTCTTGAAAAATCATACGAGGTGGTCTGCAAGAGGCCCGGCAAGAGGTCCATGGTGTCCGGCGGGGTTGGATGAGGCCTGGTTGGATTTTATGGGCCAAGGAAGTGGAAACAGGCGATTTCGGCACATTTATGTGGGTGTTAGCCCACGGATTCTGGCGCTGCATGGGGTTCCGGCTCAAGATTCTGAAAAAATCATACGAGGTGGTCCGCAAGAGGCCCGGCTAGAGGTCCATGGTGCCCGGCGTGGTTGGATGAGGCCAAGTTCGATTTTATGGGCCAAGGAAGTGGAAACAGGCAATTTCGGCTCATTTCTGTGGGTGTTAGCCCACGGATTTTGGCGCTGCATGGGGTTCCAGCGCAAGACTCTCGAGAAATCAAACGAGGTGGTCCGCAAGAGGCCCGACAAGAGGTCCATTGTTCCCGGCGGGGTTGGATGAGACCTGGTTGGATTTTATGGGCCAAGGAAGTGGAAATAGGCGATTTCGGCTCATTTCTTTGGGTGTTAGCCCACGGAATCTGGCGCTGCATGGGGTTCCGGCGCCAGATTTTCGAAAAATCATACGAGGTGGTCCGCAAGAGGCTCAGCAAGAGGTCCGTGGTGCCCGACAGGGTTGGATGAGGCCTGGTTGGATTTTATGGGCAAAGGAAGTGGAAACAGGCGATTTCGGCTCTTTTCTATGGGTGTTAGCCCACGGATTCTGGCGCTGCATGGGGTTCCGGCGCAAATTTCTCAAAAAATCATACGAGGTGGTCCGCAAGAGGCCCAGAAAGAGGTCCATGGTTCCCAGCGGGGTTGGATGAGGCTTGGTTGGATTTTATGGGCCAAGGAAGTGGAAACAGGCAATTTCAACTCATTTCTGTGGGTGTTAGCCCACGGATTCTAGCGCTGCATGGGGTTCCGGCGCAAGATTCTCGAAAAATCATACGAAGTGGTCCGCAAGAGGCCCGGCAAGAGGTCCATGGTGCCCGGCGGGGTTGGATGAGGCCTGGGTGGATTTTACGGGCCAACGATGTGGAAATAGGCGATTTTGGCTAATTTCTGTGGGTGCTAGCCCACGGATTCTGGCGCTGCATGGGGTTCTGGCGCAAGATTCTCAAAAAGTCATACGAGGTGGTCCGCAAGAGGCCCGACAAGAGGTCCATGGTGCCCGGCAAGAGGTCCATGAGGCCTGGTTGGATTTTATGGGCCAAAGAAGTGGAAATAGGCGATTTCGGCTCATTTCAGTGGGGTGTTAGCCCACGGATTCTGGCGCTGCATGGGGTTCCGACGCAGGATTCTCGAAAAATCATACCAGGTGGTCCGCAAGAGGCCCGACAAGAGGTCCATGGTGCCCGACGGGGTTGGATGAGGCCTGGTTGGATTTTATGGGCCAAAGAAGTGGAAATAGGCGATTTCGGCTCATTTTTATGGGGTGTTAGCCCACGGATTCTGGCGCTGCATGGGGTTCCGACGCAGGATTCTCGAAAAATCATACCAGGTGGTCCGCAAGAGGCCCGGCAAGAGGTCCATGGTACCCGGCGGGGTTGGATGAGGCCTGGTTGGATTTTATGGGCCAAGGAAGTGGAACAGGCGATTTCGCCTCATTTCTGTGGGTGTTAGCCCACAGATTCTGGCGTTGCACGGGGTTCCGACGCAAGATTCTCGAAAAATCTTACGAGGTGGTCCCCAAGAGGCCTAACAAGAGGTCCATGGTGCCCGGCGGGGTTGGATGAGGCCTGGTTGGATTTTATGGGCCAACGAAGTGGAAACAGGCGATTTCGGCTCATTTCTGTGGGTGTTAGCCCACGGATTCTGGCGCTGCATGGGGTTCCAGCGCAATATTCTCGAAAAATCACACGAGGTGGTCCGCCGGAGGCCTGTCAAGAGGTCCATGGTGCCCAGCGGGGTTGGATGAGGCCTGGTTGAATTTTATGGGCCAAGGAAGTGGAAACAGGCAATTTCAGCTCATTTCTGTGGGTGTTAACCTACGTATTCCTGCGCTGCATGGAGTTCCGACGCAAGATTCTCGAAAAATCATATGAGGTGGTCCTCAAGAGGCCCAGCAAGAGGTCCATGGTTCTCGGCGAGGTTGGATGAGGCCTGGTTGGACTTTATGGGCCAAGGAAGTGGAAACAGGCGATTTTGGCTCATTTCTATGGGTGTTAGCCCACGGATTCTGGCGCTGCATGGAGTTTCAGCGCAAGATTCTCGAAAAATCATACGAGGTGGTCCGCAAGAGACCCGACAAGAGGTCCATGGTGCCCGGCGGGCTTGGATGAGGCTTGGTTGGATTTTACGGGCCAAGGAAGTGGAAACAAGCGATTTTGGCTAATTTCTGTGGGTGTTAGCCCACGGATTCTGGCGCTGCATGGGGTTCCGGTGCAAGATTCTGAAAACATCATCGGAGGTGGTCCGCAAGAGGCCCGGCAAGAGGTCCATCGTACCCGGCGGGGTTGGATGAGGCCTGGTTGGATTTTATGGGACAAGGAAGTGGAAACAGGCGATTTCGGCTCATTTCTGTGGGTGTTACCCCTCAGACTATGGCGCTGCATGGGGTTTCGGCGCCAGATTCTCAAAATATCATACGAGGTGGTCCGCAAGAGGCTCGGCAAGAGGTCCGTGGTGCCCGACAGGGTTGGATGAGGCCTGGTTGGATTTTATGGGCAAAGGAAGTGGAAACAGGCGATTTCGGCTCTTTTCTATGGGTGTTAGCCCACGGATTCTGGCGCTGCATGGGGTTCCGGCGCAAGATTCTCAAAAAATCATACGGGGTGGTCCGCAAGAGACCCAGAAAGAGGTCCATGGTGCCCGGCGGGGTTGGATGAGGTCTGGTTGGATTTTATGGGCCAAGGAAGTGGAAACAGGCGATTTCAACTCATTTCTGTGGGTGTTAGCCCACGGATTCTAGCGCTGCATGGGGTTCCGGCGCAAGATTCTCGAAAAATCAAACGAGGTGGTTCGAAAGAGGCCCGGCAAGAGGTCCATGGTGCCAGGCGGGGTTGGATGAGGCCTGGTTGGATTTTACGGGCCAACGATGTGGAAATAGGCTATTTCGGCTAATTTCTGTGGGTGCTAGCCCACAGATTCTGGCCCTACATGGGTTTCCGACGTAAGATTCTCGAAAAGTCATACGAGGTGGTCCCCAAGAGGCCTGACAAGAGGTCCATGGTGCCCAGCGGGGTTGGATGAGGCCTGGTTGGATTTTATGGGCCAACGAAGTGGAAACAGGCGATTTCGGCTCATTTCTGTAGGTGTTAGCCCACGGATTCTGGCGCTGCATGGGGTTCCGGCGCAATATTCTCGAAAAATCATACGAGGTGGTCCGCAGGAGGCCTGTCAAGAGGTCCATTGTTCCCGGCGGGGTTGGATGGGGCCTAGTTGGATTTTCTGGGCCAAGGAAGTGGAAATAGGCGATTTCGGCTCATTTCTGTGGATGTTAGCCCACATATTCTGGCGCTGCATGGTGTTTCGGCACAAGATTCTCGAAAAATCATACGAGGTGGTCCACAAGAGGCCTGGAAAGAGGTCTATGGTGCCCGGCGGGGTTGAATGAGGCCTGGTTGGATTTAATGGGCCAAGGAAGTGGAAATAGGCGATTTTGGCTCATTTCTGTGGGGTGTTAGCCCACGAATTCTCGCGCTGCATGGGGTTCCGATGCAAGATTCTCAAAAAATCATACAAGGTGGTCCGCAAGAGGCCCAGCAAGAGGTCCATCGTACCCGGCGGGGTTGGATGAGGCCTGGTTGGATTTTATGGGCAAAGAAAGTGGAAACAGGTGATTTTGGCTCATTTCTATTGGTGTTAGCCCACGGATTCTGGCGCTGCATGGGGTTCCGGCGCAAGATTCTCGAAAACTCATACGAGGTGGTCCGCAAGAGACCCGACAAGAGGTCCATGGTGCTCGGCGGGGTTGGATGAGGCGTGGTTGGAATTTATGGGCCGAGGAAGTGGAAACAGGCGATTTTGGCTCATTTCTATGGGTGTTAGCCCAGGTATTCTGGCGCTGCATGGAGTTCCGGTGCAAGATTCTCGAAAAATCATATGAGGTGGTCCGCAAGAGGCCCGACAAGAGGTCCATTGCTCCCGGCGGGGTTGGATGAGGCCTGGTTGGATTTTATGGGCAAAGGAAGTGGAAACAGGCGATTTCAACTAATTTTTGTGGGTGTTAGCCCACGGATTCTAGCGCTGCATGGGGTTCCGGCGCAAGATTCTCAAAAAATCATACGAGGTGGTCCGCAAGAGGCCCGGCAAGAGGTCCATGGTGCCCGACGGGGTTGGATGAGGCCTGGTTGGATTTTATCGGCCAACGATGTGGAAATAGGTGATTTCGGATAATTTCTATGGGTGCTAGCCCACGGATTCTGGCGCTGCATGGGGTTCTGGCACAAGATTCTCGAAAACTCATACGAGGTGGTCCGCAAGAGGACCGACAAGAGGTCCATGGTGCCCGGCGGGGTTAGATGAGGCCCGGTTGGATTTTATGGGCCATGGAAGTGGAAACAAGCGATTTCAGCTCATTTCTGTGGGTAACGCCCACGGATTCTGGCACTGCATGGGGTTCCGGTGCAAGATTCTCGAAAAATCATACGAGGTGGTCCGCAAGAGGCCGGCAAGAGGTCCATTGTTTCCGGCGGGGTTGGATGAGGCCTTGTTGGATTTTATGGGCCAAGGAAGTGGAAATAGGCGATTTCGGCTCATTTCTATGGGGTGTTAGCGCACGGATTCTGGCACTGCATGGGGTTCCGACGCAAGATTCTCGAAAAATCATACGAGGTGGTCCCCAAGAGGCCCGACAAGAGGTCCATGGTGCCCGGCGGTGTTGGAAGAAACCTGGTTTGATTTTATGGGCCAACGAAGTGGAAACAGGCGATTTCGCCTCATTTCTATGGGTGTTAGCCCACGGATTCTGGCGCTGCATGGGGTTCCGGCGCAAGATTCTCGATAAAACATACGAGGTGGTCCGCAGGAGGCCTAGAAAGAGTTCCATGGTGCCCAGCGGGGTTAGATGAGGCCTGGTTGAATTTTATGGGCCAAGGAAGTGGAAACAGGCGATTTCGACTCATTTCTGTGGGTGTTAGCCCACGGATTCCTACGCTGCATGGGGTTCCGATGCAAGATTCTCGAAAAGTCATACGAGGTGGTCCGCAAGAGGCCCGGCAAGAGGTCCATGGTTCCTGGAGGGGTTGGATGAAGCCTGGTTGGATTTTATGGGCCAAAGAAGTGGTAACAGGCAATTTCGGCTCATTTCTGTGGGCGTTAGCCCACGGATTCTGGCTCTGCATGGGGTTCCGGCGCAAGATTCTCGAAAAATCATATGAGGTGGTCCGCAAGAGGCCCGACAAGAGGTCAATGGTGCCCGGCGGGGTTGGATGAGGCCTGGTTGGATTTTATGGGCCAAGGAAGTGGAAACAGGCGATTTCGGCTCATTTTTGTGGGTGTTAGCCCACGAATTCTGGCGCTGTATATGGTTCCGACGCAAGATTCTCGAAAAATCATACGAGGTGGTCCGCAAGAGGCTGGCAAGAGGTCCATGGTGCCCTGCGGGGTTGGATGAGGCCTGATTGAATTTTATGGGCTAAGGAGGTGGAAACAGGCGATTTTGGCTCATTTCTATGGGTGTTAGCCCACGAATCCTTGCGCTGCATGGGGTTACGGCGCAAGATTCTTGAAAAATCATACGAGGTGGTCCGCAAGAGGCCCGGAAAGAGGTCCATGCTTCATGGCAGGGTTGGATGAGGCCTGGTTGGAATTTATGGGCCAAGGAAAAGAAAACAGGCGATTTTGGCTCATTTCTATGGGTGTTAGCCCACGGATTCTGGCGCTGCATGGGGTTCTGGCGCAAGATTCTCAAAAACTCATACGAGGTGGTTCACAAGAGGCCCGGCAAGAGGTCCATGGTGCACGACGGGGTTGGATGAGGCTCGGTTGGATTTTATGGGCCAAGGAAGTGGAAATAGGCGATTTCGGCTCATTTTTGTGGGTGTTAGCCCACGGATTTTGGCGCTGCATGGGGTTCCGGTGCAAGATTCTCGAAAAATCATACAAGTTGGTCCGCAAGAGGCCCGGCAAGAGGTCTATTGTTTCCGGCGGGGTTGGATGAGGCCTGGTTGGATTTTATGGGCCAAGGAAGTGGAAATAGGCGATTTCAGCTCATTTCTATGGGTGTAAGCCCACGGATTCTGGCGCTGCATGGGGATCCGGTACAAGATTCTCGAAAAATCATACGAGGTGGTCCGCAAGAGGCCCGGAAAGAGGTCTATGGTGCCCGGCGGGGTTAGATAAGGCCTGGTTGGATTTTATGGGCCAAGGAAGTAGAAATAGGCGATTTCGGCTCATTACTGTGGGTGGTAGCCCACGGATTCTGGCGCTGCATGGGGTTCCGGCACAAGATTCTCAAAATATCATACGAGGTGGTCTGCAAGAGGCCCAGAAAGAGGTCTATGGTGCCCGGCGGGGTTGGATGAGGCTTGGTTGGATTTTATGGGCCAAGGAAGTTGAAATAGGCAATTTCGGCTTATTTCTGTGGGGTGTTAGCCCACAGATTCTGGCGCTGCATGGGGTTCTGACGCAAGATTCTCAAAAGATCATACAAGGTGGTCCGCAAGAGGCCCGACAAGAGGTCCATGGTACTCAGCAGGGTTGGATGAGGCCTGGTTGGATTTTATGGGCCAAGGAAGTGGAAACAGGCGATTTCGGCTCATTTATGTGGGTGTTAGCCCTCCGATTCTGGCGCTGCATGGGGTTCCGGCGCCAGATTCTCGAAAAATCATACGAGGTGGTCCGCAAGAGGCTCGGCAAGACGTCCATGGTGCCCGACAGGGTTGGATGAGGCCTGGTTGGATTTTATGGGCAAAGGAAGTGGAAACAGGCGATTTTGGCTCATTTCTATGGGTGTTAGCCCACGGATTCTGGCGCTGCATGGAGTTCCGGTGCAAAATTCTCAAAAAATCATACGTGATGGTCTGCAAGAGGCCCAGAAAGAGGTCCATGGTGCCTGGCGGGGTTGGATGAGGCCTGGTTGGATTTTATGGGCCTAGGAAGTGGAAACAGGCGATTTCAGCTCATTTCTGTGGGTGTTAGCCCACGGATTCTGGCGCTGCATGGGGTTCCGGCGCAAGATTCTCAAAAACTCATACGAGGTGGTCCGCAAGAGGCCCGACAAGAGGTCCATGGTGCTCGGCGGGGTTGGATGAGGCCTGGTTATATTTTATGGGCCAAGGAAGTTGAAACAGGCGATTTTGGCTCATTTCTGTGGGTGTTAGCCCACGGATTCTGGCGCTGCATGGGGTTCCAGAGCAAGATTCTCTAAATATCATACGAGGTGGTCCGCAAGAGGCCCGGCAAGAGGTCTATGGTGCCCGGCGGGTTTGGATGAAGCCTGGTTGGATTTTATGGGCCAAGGAAGTTGAAACATGCGATTTTGGCTCATTTATGTGGGTGTTAGCCCACAGATTCTGGCGCTGCATGGGGTTCCGGTGCCAAATTCTCGAAAAATCATACGAGGTGGTCCGCAAGAGGCCCGGCAAGAGGTCCATGGTGCCCGGCGGGGTTGGATGAGGCCTGGTTGGATTTTATGGGCCAAGGATGTGGAAATAGGCGATTTCGGCTAATTTCTGTGGGTGTTAGCCCACGGATTCTGGTGCTGCATGGGGTTCCGACGCAAGAATCTCGAAAAATCATACGAGGTGGTCCGCAAGAGGCCCGACAAGAGGTCCATGGTTCCCGGCGGGGTTGGATGAGGCCTGGTTGGATTTTATGGGCCAAGGAAGTGGAAATAGGCGATTTCGGCTCATTTCTATGGGTGTAAGCCCACGGATTCTGGCGCTGCATGGGGATCCGGTACAAGATTCTCGAAAAATCATACGAGGTGGTCCGCAAGAGGCCCGGAAAGAGGTCTATGGTGCCCGGCGGGGTTAGATAAGGCCTGGTTGAATTTTATGGGCCAAGGAAGTAGAAATAGGCGATTTCGGCTCATTCCTGTGGGTGGTAGCCCACGGATTCTGGCGCTGCATGGGGTTCCGGCACAAGATTCTCAAAATATCATACGAGGTGGTCTGCAAGAGGCCCAGAAAGAGGTCTATGGTGCCCGGCGGGGTTGGATGAGGCTTGGTTGGATTTTATGGGCCAAGGAAGTTGAAATAGGCAATTTCGGCTTATTTCTGTGGGGTGTTAGCCCACAGATTCTGGCGCTGCATGGGGTTCCGACGCAAGATTCTCAAAAAATCATACAAGGTGGTCCGCAAGAGGCCCGACAAGAGGTCCATGGTACTCAGCAGGGTTGGATGAGGCCTGGTTGGATTTTATGGGCCAAGGAAGTGGAAACAGGCGATTTCGGCTCATTTATGTGGGTGTTAGCCCTCCGATTCTGGCGCTGCATGGGGTTCCGGCGCCAGATTCTCGAAAAATCATACGAGGTGGTCCGCAAGAGGCTCGGCAAGACGTCCATGGTGCCCGACAGGGTTGGATGAGGCCTGGTTGGATTTTATGGGCAAAGGAAGTGGAAACAGGCGATTTTGGCTCATTTCTATGGGTGTTAGCCCACGGATTCTGGCGCTGCATGGAGTTCCGGTGCAAGATTCTCAAAAAATCATACGTGATGGTCTGCAAGAGGCCCAGAAAGAGGTCCATGGTGCCTGGCGGGGTTGGATGAGGCCTGGTTGGATTTTATGGGCCTAGGAAGTGGAAACAGGCGATTTCAGCTCATTTCTGTGGGTGTTAGCCCACGGATTCTGGCGCTGCATGGGGTTCCGGCGCAAGATTCTCAAAAACTCATACGAGGTGGTCCGCAAGAGGCCCGACAAGAGGTCCATGGTGCTCGGCGGGGTTGGATGAGGCCTGGTTATATTTTATGGGCCAAGGAAGTTGAAACAGGCGATTTTGGCTCATTTCTGTGGGTGTTAGCCCACGGATTCTGGCGCTGCATGGGGTTCCAGAGCAAGATTCTCTAAATATCATACGAGGTGGTCCGCAAGAGGCCCGGCAAGAGGTCTATGGTGCCCGACGGGTTTGGATGAAGCCTGGTTGGATTTTATGGGCCAAGGAAGTTGAAACATGCGATTTTGGCTCATTTATGTGGGTGTTAGCCCACAGATTCTGGCGCTGCATGGGGTTCCGGTGCCAAATTCTCGAAAAATCATACGAGGTGGTCCGCAAGAGGCCCGGCAAGAGGTCCATGGTGCCCGGCGGGGTTGGATGAGGCCTGGTTGGATTTTATGGGCCAAGGATGTGGAAATAGGCGATTTCGGCTAATTTCTGTGGGTGTTAGCCCACGGATTCTGGTGCTGCATGGGGTTCCGACGCAAGAATCTCGAAAAATCATACGAGGTGGTCCGCAAGAGGCCCGATAAGAGGTCCATGGTTCCCGGCGGGGTTGGATGAGGCCTGGTTGGATTTTATGGGGAAGCGAAATGGAAACAGGCGATTTCGGCTCATTTCTGTGGGGTGTTACCCCACGGATTCTGGCGCTGCATGGGGTTCCGGCACAAGATTCTCAAAAAATCATACGAGGTGGTCCGCAAGAGGCCCGGAAAGAGGTCTATGGTGCCCGGAGGGGTTGGATAAGGCCTGGTTGGATTTTATGGGCCAAGGAAGTAGAAATAGGCAATTTCGGCTCATTCCTGTGGGTGGTAGCCTACGGATTCTGGCGCTGCATGGGGTTCCGGCGCAAGATTCTCAAAAAATCATACGAGGTGGTCCGCAAGAGGCCCGGCAAGAGGTCCAGGTGCTCGGAGGGGTTGGATGAGGCCTGGTTGGATTTTATGGGCCATGGAAGTAAAAACAGACGATTTCGGCTCATTTCTGTGGGTGTTAGCCCTCAGATTCTGGCGCTGCATGGGGTTCCGGTGCCAGATTCTTGAAAAATCATACGAGGAGGTTCGAAAGAGGCCCGACAAGAGGTCCATGGTGCCCGGCGGGGTTGGATGAGGCCTGGTTGGATTTTATGGGCCAAGGATGTGGAAATAGGCGATTTCGGCTAATTTCTGTGGGTGTTAGCCCACGGATTCTGGCGCTGCATGGGATTCCAGCTCAAGATTCTCGAAAACTCATACGAGGTGATCCGAAAGAGGCCCGACAAGAGGTCCATGGTGCCCGGTGGGGTTGGATAAGGCCTGGTTGGATTTTATGGGGCAACGAAATGGAAACAAGCGATTTCAGCTCATTTCTGTGGGGTGTTAGCCCACGGATTCTGGCGCTGCATGGGGTTCCGACACAAGATTCTCAAAAAATCATACGAGGTGGTCCGCAACAGGCCCGGCAAGAGGTCCATGGTACCCGGCAGGGGTTGATGAGGCCTGGTTTGATTTTATGGGCCAAGGAAGTGGAAACAGGCGATTTCGGCTCATTTCTGTGGGGTGTTAGCCCACGGATTCTGGCGCTGCATGGGGTTCCGATGCAAGATTCTTGAATAATCATACAAGGTGATCCGCAAGAGGCCTGGCAAGAGGTCAATGGTACCCAGCGGGGTTAGATGAGGCCTGGTTGGATTTTATGGGCCAAGGAAGTGGAAACAGGCGATTTTGACACATTTCTAAGGGTGTTAGCCCACGGATTCTTGCGCTGCATGGGGTTCCGGCGCAAGATTCTCAAAAAATCATACGAGGTGGTCCGCAAGAGGCCCGGCAAGAGGTCCATGGTTCCCGGCGGGGTTGGATGAAGCCTGGTTGGATTTTATGGGCCAACGAAGTGGAAACAGGCAATTTTGGCTCATTTCTGTGGGTGTTAGCCCACGGATTCTGGCGCTGAATGGGGTTCTGGCGCAAGATTCTCGAAAAATCATACGAGGTGGTCCGCAAGAGGCCCGACAAGAGGTCCATGGTTCCCGGCGGGGTTGGAGGAGGTCTGGTTGGATTTTATGGGCCATAAAGTTCAAACAGGCAATTTCGGCTCATTTTATTGGGTGTTAGCCCACGGATTTTGGCGCTGCATGGGGTTCCGGTGCAAGATTCTCGAAAAATCATACAAGTTGGTCCGCAAGAGGCCCGGCAAGAGGTCCATTGTTTCCGGCGGGGTTGGATGAGGCCTGGTTGGATTTTATGGGCCAAGGAAGTGGAAATAGGCGATTTCGGCTCATTTCTATGGGTGTAAGCCCACGGATTCTGGCGCTGCATGGGGATCCGGTACAAGATTCTCGAAAAATCATACGAGGTGGTCCGCAAGAGGCCCGGAAAGAGGTCTATGGTGCCCGGCGGGGTTAGATAAGGCCTGGTTGGATTTTATGGGCCAAGGAAGTAGAAATAGGCGATTTCGGCTCATTCCTGTGGGTGGTAGCCCACGGATTCTGGCGCTGCATGGGGTTCCGGCACAAGATTCTCAAAATATCATACGAGGTGGTCTGCAAGAGGCCCAGAAAGAGGTCTATGGTGCCCGGCGGGGTTGGATGAGGCTTGGTTGGATTTTATAGGCCAAGGAAGTTGAAATAGGCAATTTCGGCTTATTTCTGTGGGGTGTTAGCCCACAGATTCTGGCGCTGCATGGGGTTCCGACGCAAGATTCTCAAAAGATCATACAAGGTGGTCCGCAAGAGGCCCGACAAGAGGTCCATGGTACTCAGCAGGGTTGGATGAGGCCTGGTTGGATTTTATGGGCCAAGGAAGTGGAAACAGGCGATTTCGGCTCATTTTTGTGGGTGTTAGCCCTCCGATTCTGGCGCTGCATGGGGTTCCGGCGCCAGATTCTTGAAAAATCATACGAGGTGGTCCGCAAGAGGCTCGGCAAGACGTCCATGGTGCCCGACAGGGTTGGATGAGGCCTGGTTGGATTTTATGGGCAAAGGAAGTGGAAACAGGCGATTTTGGCTCATTTCTATGGGTGTTAGCCCACGGATTCTGGCGCTGCATGGAGTTCCGGTGTAAGATTCTCAAAAAATCATACGTGATGGTCTGCAAGAGGCCCAGAAAGAGGTCCATGGTGCCTGGCGGGGTTGGATGAGGCCTGGTTGGATTTTATGGGCCTAGGAAGTGGAAACAGGCGATTTCAGCTCATTTCTGTGGGTGTTAGCCCACGGATTCTGGCGCTGCATGGGGTTCCGGCGCAAGATTCTCAAAAACTCATACGAGGTGGTCCGCAAGAGGCCCGACAAGAGGTCCATGGTGCTCGGCGGGGTTGGATGAGGCCTGGTTATATTTTATGGGCCAAGGAAGTTGAAACAGGCGATTTTGGCTCATTTCTGTGGGTGTTAGCCCACGGATTCTGGCGCTGCATGGGGTTCCAGAGCAAGATTCTCTAAATATCATACGAGGTGGTCCGCAAGAGGCCCGGCAAGAGGTCTATGGTGCCCGGCGGGTTTGGATGAAGCCTGGTTGGATTTTATGGGCCAAGGAAGTTGAAACATGCGATTTTGGCTCATTTATGTGGGTGTTAGCCCACAGATTCTGGCGCTGCATGGGGTTCCGGTGCCAAATTCTCGAAAAATCATACGAGGTGGTCCGCAAGAGGCCCGGCAAGAGGTCCATGGTGCCCGGCGGGGTTGGATGAGGCCTGGTTGGATTTTATGGGCCAAGGATGTGGAAATAGGCGATTTCGGCTAATTTCTGTGGGTGTTAGCCCACGGATTCTGGCGCTGAATGGGGTTCTGGCGCAAGATTCTCGAAAAATCATACGAGGTGGTCCGCAAGAGGCCCGACAAGAGGTCCATGGTTCCCGGAGGGGTTGGAGGAGGTCTGGTTGGATTTTATGGGCCATAAAGTGCAAACAGGCGATTTCGGCTCATTTCTGTGGGTGTTAGCCCACGGATTCTGGCGCTGCATGGGGTTCCGGCGCAAGATTCTCAAAAAATCATACGAGGTCGTCCGCAAGAGGCCTGGCAAGAGGTCCATGATGCCCGGGGGGGTTGGATGAGGCCCGGTTAGATTTTATGGGCCAAGGAAATGGAAACAGGCGATTTTGGCTTATTTCTGTGGGTGTTAGCCCACAGATTCTGGCGCTGCATGGGGTTCCGGCGCAAGATTCTCAAAAAATCATACGTGGTGGTCCGCAAGAGGTCCTGAAAGAGGTCCATGGTGCCCGGCGGGGTTGGATGAGGCCTGGTTTGATTTTATGGGCCAAGGAAGTGGAAACAGGCGATTTCGGCTCATTTCTGTGGGGTGTTAGCCCACGGATTCTGGCGCTACGTGGGGTTCCGACGCAAGATTCTCGAAAAATTATACCAGGTGGTCCACTAGAGGCCCGGAAAGAGGTCCATGGTGCCCAACGGTGTTGGATGAGGCCTTGTTGGATTTTATAGGCCAAGGAAGTGGAAATAGGCGATTTCGGCTCATTTTTGTAGGGTGTTAGCCCACGGATTCTGGCGCTGCATGGGGTTCCGATGCAAGATTCTTGAAAAATCATACGAGGTGGTCCGCAAGAGGCCCGACAAGAGGTCCATGGTTCCCGGCGGGGTTGGAGGAGGTCTGGTTGGATTTTATGGGCCAAGAAAGTGCAAACAGGCGATTTCGGCTCATTTCTGTGGGTGTTAGCCCACGGATTCTGGCGCTGCATGGGGTTCCGGCGCAAGATTCTCAAAAAATCATACGAGGTGGTCCGCAAGAGGCCTGGCAAGAGGTCCATGGTGCCCGGTGGGGTTGGATGAGGCCCGGTTAGATTTTATGGGCCAAGGAAATGGAAACAAGCGATTTTGGCTCATTTCTGTGGGTGTTAGCCCACGGATTCTGGCGCTGCATGGGGTTCCAGCGCAAGATTCTCAAAAAATCATACGTGGTGGTCCGAAAGAGGCCCAGAAAGAGGTCCATGGTGCCCGGCGGGGTTGGATGAGGCCTGGTTTGATTTTATGGGCCAAGGAAGTGGAAACAGGCAATTTCGGCTCATTTCTGGGGGTGTTAGCCCACGGATTCTGGCGCTGCATGGGGTTCCTGCGCAAGATTTTCAAAAAATCATGCGAGGTGGTTCGCAAGAGGCCTGGCAAGAGGTCCATGGTGCCCGGCGGGGTCGGATGAGGCCTGGTTGGATTTTATGGGCCAAGGAAGTGGAAACAGGCGATTTCAGCTCATTTCTGTCCTATGGATTCTGGCGCTGCATGGGGTTTCGGTGCAAGATTCTCGAAAACTCATACGAGGTGGTCCGCAAGAGGCCCAACAAAAGGTCCACGGTGCCCGGCGGGGTTGGATGAGGCCTGGTTGGACTTTATGGGCCAAGGAAGTGGAAACAGGCGATTTCGGCTCATTTCTGTGCATGTTAGCGCATGGATTCTGGCGCTGCATGGGGTTCCGGCGCAAGATTCTCAAAAAATCATACGAGGTGGTCTATAGGAGGCCCGGCAGGAGGTCCATGGTGCCCGACGGGGTTGGATTTTATGGGCCAAGGAAGTGGAAATAGGCGATTTCGGCTTATTTCTGTCCCACGGATTCTGGCGCTGCATGGGGTTCTGGCGCATGATTTTCGAAAACTCATACGAGGTGGTCCGTAAGAGGCGCAACAAGAGATCCATGGTGCCCGGCGGGGTTGGATGAGGCCTGGTTGGATTTTATGGGCCAAGGAAGTGGAAACAGGCGATTTCGGCTCATTGCTGTGGGTGTTAGCCCACGGATTCTTGCGCTGCATGCGGTTCCGGCGCAAGATTCTCAAAATCATACGAGGCGGTCCATATGAGGCCTGGCAAGAGGTCCATGCTGCGCGGCGGGGTTGGATGAGGCCTGGTTGGATTTTATGGGCCAAGAATGTGTTAACAAGCGATTTCGGCTCATTTCTGTAGGTGTTAGCCCACGGATTCTGGTGCTGCATGGGGTTCCGGCGCAAGATTCTCGAAAAATCATACGAGGTTGTCCGCAAGAGGCCCGGCAAGAGGTCCATGGTTCCCGGAGGGGTTGAATGAGGCCTGCTTGGATTTTATGGGCCAAGGAAGTGGAAACAGGCGATTTCGGCTCATTTGTGTGGGTGTTAGCCCACAGATTCTGGCGCTGCATGGGGTTCCGGTGCAAGATTCTCAAATAATCATACGAGGTGTTCCGAAAGAGGCCCAAAAAGAGGTCGATGGTGCCCGACGGGGTTGGATGAGGCCTGGTTGGATTTTATGGGCCAAGGAAGTGGAAACAGGCGATTTTGGCTCATTTCTGTGGGTGTTAGACCACGGATTCTGGCTCTACATGGGGTTCCGGAGCAAGATTCTCGAAAAATAATACGAGGTGGTCCGCAAGAGGCTCGGCAAGAGGTCCATGGTGCCCGGCGGGGTTGGATGATGCGTGGTTGGATTTTATGGGCCAAGGAAGTGGAAACAGGCGATTTTGGCTCATTTCTGTGGGTGTTAGCCTACGGATTCTGGCGTTGCATGGGGTTCCGGCGCAAGATTCTCGAAAAATCATACGAGGTGGTCCGCAAGAGGCTCGGCAAGAGGTCCATGGTGCCCGGCGGGGTCGGATGAGGCCTGGTTGGATTTTATGGGACAAGGAATTGGAAACAGGCGATTTCGGCTCATTTCTGTCCCACGGATTCTGGCGCTGCATGGGGTTCTAGCGGAAGATTTTCGAAAACTCATACGAGGTGGTCCGTAAGAGGCCCAACAAGAGGTCCATGGTGCCCGGCGAGGTTGGATGAGGCCTGGTTGGATTTTATGGGCCAAGGAAGTGGAAACAGGCGATTTCGGCTCATTTCTGTGGGTGTTAGCCCACGGATTCTTGCGCTGCATGGGGTTCCGGCGCAAGAATCTCGAAAAATCATACGAGGTGGTCCGCAAGAGGCCCGACAAGAGGTCCATGGTGCCCGGCGGGGTTGATGAGGCCTGGTTGGATTTTATGGGCCAAGGAAGTGGAAACAGGCGATTTCAGCTCATTTCTGTGGGTGTTAGCCCACGGATTCTGGCACTGTATGAGGTTCCGGCGCAAGATTCTTGAAAATTCATACGAGGTGGTCCGCAAGAGGCTTGGCAAGAGGTCCATGGTGCTCGGCGGGGTTGGATGAGGCCTGGTTGGATTTCATGGGCCAAGAAAGTTGAAATAGGCGATTTCGGCTCATTTCTGTCCTATGGATTCCGGCGCTGCATGGGGTTCAGGCGCAAGATTCTCGAAAACTCATACGAGGTGGTCCCCAAGAGGCCCAACAAGAGGTCCATGGTGCCTGGCGGGGTTAGATGAGGCCTGGTTCGATTTTATGGGCCAAGTAAGTGGAAACAGGCGATTTCAGATCATTTCTGTGGGTGTTAGCCCATGGATTCTGGCGCTGCATGGGGTTCCGGCACAAGATTCTCGAAATATCATACGGGGTGGTCCGCAAGAGGCCCGACAAGAGGTCCATGGTGCCCGGCGGGGTTGGATGCTGCCTGGTTGGATTTTATGGGCCAAGGAATTGGAAACAGGCGATTTCAGCTCATTTCTGTGGGTGTTAGCCCATGGATTCTGGTGCTGCATGGGGTTCCAGCGCAAGATTCTTGAAATATCATACGGGGTGGTCCGCAAGAGGCCCGGCAAGAGGTCCATGGTGCCCGGCGGTGTTGGATGAGTCCTGGTTGGATTTTATGGGCCAAGGAATTGGAAGCAGGCGATTTCGGCTCATTTCTGTGGGTGTTAGCCCACGGATTCTGGCGCTGCATGGGGTTCCGGCGCAAGATTCTCAAACAATCATACGAGGTGGTCCGCTAGAGGCCCGGCAAAAGGTCCATGGTGCCCGGCAGGGTTGGATGAGGCCTGGTTGGATTTTCTGGGCCAAGGAAGTGGAAACAGGCGATTTCGGCTCATTTCTGTGGGTATTAGCCCACAGATTCTTGAGCTGCATGGAGTTCCGGCGCAAGATTCTCAAAAAATCATACGAGGTGGTCCGTAAGAGGCCCGACAAGAGGTCCATGGTGCGCGGCGGGGTTGGATGAGGCCTGGTTGGATTTTATGGGCCAAGAAAGTGGAAATAGGCGATTTCGGCTAATTTCTGTGGGTGTTAGCCCACGGATTCTGGCGCTGCATGGGGTTCCGGCGCAAGAATCTCGAAAAATCATACGAGGTGGTCCGCAAGAGGCCCGACAAGAGGTCCATGGTGCCCGGCGGGGTTGGATGAGGCCTGGTTGGATTTTATGGGGAAGCGAAATGGAAACAGGCGATTTCGGCTCATTTCTGTGGGGTGTTACCTCACGGATTCTGGCGCTGCATGGGGTTCCGGCACAAGATTCTCGAAAAATCATACGAGGTGGTCCGCAAGAGGCGCAGAAAGAGGTCTATGGTGCCCGGCGGGGTTGGATAAGGCCTGGTTGGATTTTATGGGCCAAGGAAGTAGAAATAGGCGATTTCGGCTCATTCCTGTGGGTGGTAGCCTACGGATTCTGGCGCTGCATAGGGTTCCGGCGCAAGATTCTCAAAAAATCATACGAGGTGGTCCGCAAGAGGCCCGGCAAGAGGTCCAGGTGCTCGGCGGGGTTGGATGAGGCCTGGTTGGATTTTATGGGCCAAGGAAGTAAAAACAGGCGATTTCGGCTCATTTCTGTGGGTGTTAGCCCTCAGATTCTGGCGCTGCATGGGGTTCCGGTGCCAGATTCTCGAAAAATCATACGAGGAGGTCCGAAAGAGGCCCGACAAGAGGTCCATGGTGCCCGGCGGGGTTGGATGAGGCCTGGTTGGATTTTATGGGCCAAGGATGTGGAAATAGGCGATTTCGGCTAATTTCTGTGGGTGTTAGCCCATGGATTCTGGCGCTGCATGGGGTTCCGGCTCAAGATTCTCGAAAACTCATACGAGGTGATCCGCAAGCGGCCCGACAAGAGGTCCATGGTGCCCGGAGGGGTTGGATAAGGCCTGGTTGGATTTTATGGGGCAGCGAAATGGAAACAAGCGATTTCGGCTCATTTCTGTGGGGTGTTAGCCCACGGATTCTGGTGCTGCATGGGGTTCCGACACAAGATTCTCAAAAAATCATACGAGGTGGTCCGCAAGAGGCCCGGCAAGAGGTCCATGGTACCCGGCATGGGTTGATGAGGCTTGGTTTGATTTTATGGGCCAAGGAAGTGGAAACAGGCGATTTCGGCTCATTTCTGTGGGGTGTTAGCCCACGGATTCGGGCGCTGCATGGGGTTCCGATGCAAGATTCTTGAATAATCATACAAGGTGGTCCGCAAGAGGCCCGGCAAGAGGTCAATGGTACCCAGCGGGGTTAGATGAGGCCTGGTTGGATTTTATGGGCCAAGGAAGTGGAAACAGGCGATTTCGACACATTTCTAAGGGTGTTAGCCCACGGATTCTTGCGCTGCATGGGGTTCCGGCGCAAGATTCTCGAAAAATCATACGAGGTGGTCCGCAAAAGGCCCGACTAGAGGTCCATGGTTCCCGGCGGGGTTGGAGGAGGTCTGGTTGGATTTTATGGGCCAAGAAAGTGCAAACAGGCGATTTCGGCTCATTTCTGTGGGTGTTAGCCCACGGATTCTGGCGCTGCATGGGGTTCCGGCGCAAGATTCTCAAAAAATCATACGAGGTGGTCCGCAAGAGGCCTGGAAAGAGGTCCATCGTGCCCGGGGGGGTTGGATGAGGCCCGGTTAGATTTTATGGCCAAGGAAATGGAAACAGGCGATTTTGGCTCATTTCTGTGGGTGTTAGCCCACGGATTCTGGCGCTGCATGGGGTTTCGGCGCAAGATTCTCAAAAAATCATACGTGGTGGTCCGCAAGAGGCCCAGAAAGAGGTCCATGGTGCCCGGCGGGGTTGGATGAGGCCTGGTTTGATATTATGGGCCAAGGAAGTGGAAACAGGCGATTTCGGCTCATTTCTGTGGGGTGTTAGCCCACGAATTCTGGCGCTACGTGGGGTTCCGACGCAAGATTCTCGAAAAATTATACCTGGTGGTCCACTAGAGGCCCGGAAAGAGGTCCATGGTGCCCAACGGGGTTGGATGAGGCCTTGTTGGATTTTATAGGCCAAGGAAGTGGAAATAGGCGATTTCGGCTCATTTTTGTGGTGTGTTAGCCCACGGATTCTGGCGTTGCATGGGGTTCCGATGCAAGATTCTCGAATAATCATACAAGGTGGTCCGCAAGAGGCCCGACAAGAGGTCCATGGTTCCCGGCGGGGTTGGAGGAGGCTTGGTTGGATTTTATGGGCCAAGGAAGTGCAAACAGGCGATTTCGACTCATTTCTGTGGGTGTTAGCCCACGGATTCTGGCGCTGCATGGGGTTCCGGCGCAAGATTCTCGAAAAATCATACGAGGTGGTCCGCAAGAGGCCTGGCAAGAGGTCCATGGTGCCCGGCGGAGTTGGATGAGGCCCGGTTAGATTTTATGGGCCAAGGAAATGGAAACAAGCGATTTTGGCTCATATCTGTGGGTGTTAGCCCACGGATTCTGGCGTTGCATGGGGTTCCGGCGCAAGATTCTCAAAAAATCATACATGGTGGTCCGAAAAAGGCCCAGAAAGAGGTCCATGGTGCCCGGCGGGGTGGATGAGGCCTGGTTTGATTTTATGGGCCAAGGAAGTGGAAACAGGCGATTTCGGCTCATTTCTGTGGGTGTTAGCCCACGGATTCTGGCGCTGCATGGGGTTCCAGCGCAAGATTCTCAAAAAATCATGCGAGGTGGTCCGCAAGAGGCCTGGCAAGAGGTCCATGGTGCCCGGCGGGGTCGGATGAGGCCTGGTTGGATTTTATGGGCCAAGGAAGTGGAAACAGGCGATTTCAGCTCATTTCTGTCCTATGGATTCTGGCGCTGCATGGGGTTCCGGTGCAAGATTCTCGAAAACTCATACGAGGTGGTCCGCAAGAGGCCCAACAAAAGGTCCACGGTGCCCGGCGAGGTTGGATGAGGCCTGGTTGGATTTTATGGGCCAAGGAAGTGGAAACAGGAGATTTCGGCTCATTTCTGTGCGTGTTAGCCCACGGATTCTGGCGCTGCATGGGGTTCCGGCGCAAGATTTTCAAAAAATCATACGAGGTGGTCTACAAGAGGCCCGGCAAGTGGTCCATGGTGCCCGACGGGGTCGGATTTTATGGGCCAAGGAAGTGGAAACAGGCGATTTCGGCTCATTTCTGTCCCACGGATTCTGGCGCTGCATGGGGTTCTGGCGCAAGATTTTTGAAAACTCATACGAGGTGGTCCGCAAGAGGCGCAACAAGAGATCCCTGGTGCCCGGCGGGGTTGGATGCCGCCTGGTTGGATTTTATGGGCCAAGGAATTGGAAACAGGCGATTTCGGCTCATTTCTGTGGGTGTTAGCCCATGGATTCTGGCGCTGCATGGGGTTCCAGCACAAGATTCTCGAAATATCATACGGGGTGGTCCGCAAGAGGCCCGGCAAGAGGTCCATGGTGCCCGGCAGGGTTGGATGAGTCCTGGTTGGATTTTATGGGCCAAGGAATTGGAAGCAGGCGATTTCGGCTCATTTCTATGGGTGTTAGCCCACGGATTCTGGCGCTGCATGGGGTTCCGGCGCAAGATTCTCAAACAATCATACGAGGTGGTCCGCTAGAGGCCCGGCAAGAGGTCCATGGTGCCCGGCAGGGTTGGATGAGGCCTGGTTGGATTTTATGGGCCAAGGAAGTGGAAACAGGCGATTTCGACTCATTTCTGTGGGTGTTAGCCCACAGATTCTTGAGCTGCATGGGGTTCCGGCACAAGATTCTCAAAAAATCATACGAGGTGGTCCGTAAGAGGCCCGGCAAGAGGTCCATGGTGCGCGGCGAGGTTGGATGAGGCCTGTTTGGATTTTATGGGCCAAGAAAGTGGAAACAGTCGATTTCGGCTCATTTCTGTAGGTGTTAGCCCACGGATTCTGGCGCTGCATGGGGTTCCAGCGCAAGATTCTCAAAAAATCATATGAGGTGTTCCGAAAGAGGCCCGACAAGAGGTCCACGGTGCCCGACAGGGTTGGATGAGGCCTGGTTGGATTTTATGGGCCAAGGAAGTGGAAACAGGCGATTTCGGCTCATTTCTGTGGGTGTTAGCCCACGGATTCTGGCTCTACATGGGGTTCCGGAGCAAGATTCTCGAAAATTAATACGAGGTGGTCCGCAAGAGGCTCAGCAAGAGGTCCATGGTGCCCGGCGGGGTTGGATGATGCCTGGTTGGATTTTATGGGCCAAGGAAGTGGAAACAGGCGATTTCGGCTCATTTCCGTGTGTGTTAGCCCACGGATTCTGGCGTTGCATGGGGTTACGGCGCAAGATTCTCGAAAAATCATACGCGGTGGTCTGCAAGAGGCTCGGCAAGAGGTCCATGGTGCCCGGCGGGGTCAGATGAGGCCTGGTTGGATTTTATGGGACAAGGAATTGGAAACAGGCGATTTCGGCTCATTTCTGTCCCACGGATTCTGGCGCTGCATGGGGTTCCAGCGCAAGATTTTCGAAAACTCATACGAGGTGGTCCGTAAGAGGCCCAACAAGAGGTCCGTGGTGCCCGGCGGGGTTGGATGAGGCCTGGTTGGATTTTATGGGCCAAGGAAGTGGAAACAGGCGATTTCGGCTCATTTCTGTGGGTGTTAGCCCACGGATTCTTGCGCTGCATGGGGTTCCGGCGCAAGATTATCAAAACATCATACGAGGTAGTCCGCAAGAGGCCCGTCAAGAGGTCCATGGTGCCCGGCGGGGTTGGATAAGGCCTGGTTGGATTTTATGGGCCAAGGAAGTGGAAACAGGCGATTTCAGCTCATTTCTGTGGGTGTTAGCCCATGGATTCTGGCGCTGCATGGGGTTCCGGTGCAAGATTCTTGAAAATTCATACGAGGTGGTCCACAAGTGGCTTGGAAAGAGGTCCATGGTGCTCGGCGGGGTTGGATGAGGCCTGCTTGGATTTCATGGGCCAAGAAAGTGGAAATAGGCGATTTCGGCTCATTTCTGTCCTATGGATTCTGGCGCTGCATGGGGTTCAGGCGCAAAATTCTCGAAAACTCATACGAGGTGGTCTGCAAGAGGCCCAACAAGAGGTCCATGGTGCCCGGCGGGGTTGGATGAGGCCTGGTTCGATTTTATGGGCCAAATAAGTGGAAACAGGCGATTTCGGCTCATTTCTGTGGGTGTTAGCCCATGGATTCTTGCGCTGCATGGGGTTCCAGTGCAACATTCTTGAAATATCATACGGGGTGGTCCGCAAGAGGTCCATGGTGCCCGGCGGGGTTGGATGAGGCCTGGTTGGATTTTATGGGCCAAGGAATTGGAAACAGGCGATTTTGGCTCATTTCTGTGGGTGTTAGCCCACGGATTCTGGCGCTGCATGGGGTTCCGGCACAAGATTCTTCAAATATCATACGGGGTGGTCCGCAAGAGGCCCGGAAAGAGGTCCATGGTGCCCGGCGATTTTATGGGCCAAGGAAGTGGATACAGGCGATTTCGGCTCATTTCTGTGGGTGTTAACCCACGAATTCTGGCGCTGTATGGGGTTCCAGCGCAACATTCTCGAAAAATCATACGGGGAGGTTTGCAAGAGGTCCATGGTGCCCGGCGGGGTTGGATGAGGCCTGGTTGGATTTTATGGGCCAAGGAAGTAGAAACAGGAGATTTCGGCTTATTTCTGTGGGTCTTAGCCCACGGATTCTGGCGCTGCATGGGGTTTCGGCGCAAGATTCTCGAAACATCATACGAGGTGGTCCGTAAGAGTCCTGTCAAGAGGTCCATGGTACCCGGCGGGGTCGGATGAGGCCTGGTTGGATTTTATGGGCCAAGGAAGTGGAAACAGGCGATTTCGGCTCTTTTCTGTCCTATGGATTCTGGCGCTGCATGGGGTTCCGGTGCAAGATTCTCGAAAACTCATACGAGGTGGTCCGCAAGAGGCCCAACAAGAGGTCCATGGTGCCCGGCGGGGTTGGATGAGGCCTGGTTGGATTTTATGGGCCAAGGAAGTGGAAACACGCGATTTCGGCTCATTTCTGTGGGTGTTAGCCAACGGAATCTGGCGCTGCATGGGGTTCCAGCGCAAGATTTTCAAAAATTCATACGAGGTGGTCCGCAAGAGGCCTGGCAAGAGGTCCATTGTGCCTGGCGAGGTTGGATGAGGCCTGGTTGAATTTTATGGGCCAAGGAAGTGGTAACAGGCGATTTCAGCTCATTTCTGTGGGTGTTAGCCCACGGATTCTGGCGCTGCATGGGGTTCCAGCGCAAGATTCTTGAAAATTCTTACGGGGTGGTCCGCAAGAGGCCCGGCAAGAGGTCCATGGTGCCCGGCGGGGTTGGATGAGGCCTGGTTAGATTTTAGGGGCCAAGGAAGTGGAAACAGGCGATTTTGGCTCATTTCTGTGGGTGTTAGCCCACGGATTCTGGCGCTGCATGGGGTTCCGGCGCAAGATTCTCAAAAAATCATACGAGGTGGTCCGCAAGAGGCCCGGCGAGAGTTCCATGGTGCCCGGCGGGGTTGGATGAGGCCTGGTTGGATTTTATGGGCCAAGGAAGTGGAAACATGCGATTTCGGCTCATTTCTGTGGGTGTTAGCCAACGGATTCTGGCGCTGCATGGGGTTCCGGCGCATGATTTTCAAAAATTCATACGAGGTGGTCCGCAAGAGGCCTGGAAAGAGGTCCATGGTTCCCGGCGGGGTTTGATGAGGCCTGGTTGGATTTTACGGGCCAAGGAAGTGGAAACAAGCGATTTCGGCTTATTTCTGTGGGTGTTAGCCCACGGATTCTGGCGCTGCATGGGGTTCCAGCGCAAGATTCTTGAAAATTCTTACGGGGTGGTCCGCAAGAGGCCCGGCAAGAGGTCCATAGTGCCCGGCGGGGTTGGATGAGGCCTGGTTAGATTTTTTATGGGCCAAGGAAGTGGAAACAGGCGATTTCGGCTCATTTCTGTGGGTGTTAGCCCCCGGATTCTGGCGCTGCATGGGGTTCCGGCGCAAGATTCTCAAAAATCATACGAGGTGGTCGGCAAGAGGCCCGGCGAGAGGTCCATGGTGCCCGGCGGGGTTGGATGAGGCCTGGATGGATTTAATGGGCCAAGGAAGTGGAAACAGGCGATTTCGGCTCATATCTGTGGGTGTTAACCCACGGATTCTGGCGCTGCATGGGGTTCCGGTGCAAGATTCTCAAAAATCATACGAGGTGGTCCGCAAGAGGCCCGGCAAGAGATCCATGGTGCCTAGCAGGGTTGGATGAGGCCTGGTTTGATTTTATGGGCCAAGGAAGTGGAAACAGGCGATTTCGGCTCATTTTTGTGGGTGTTAGCCCACGGATTCTGGCGCTGCATGGGGTTCCTGTGCAAGATTCTCGAAAAATAATACGAGGTGGTCCGCAAGAAGCTCAACAAGAGGTCCATGGTGCCCGGCGGGGCTGGATGAGGCCTGGTTTGATTTTATTGGCTAAGGAAGTGGAACCAGGCGATTTCGGCTCATTTCTGTGGGTGTTAGCCCACGGATTCTGGCGCTGCATGGGGTTCTGGCGCAAGATTCTCGAAAAATCATACGAGGTGGTCCGCAAGAGGCCCAACAAGAGGTCCATGGTGCCCGACGGGGTTGGATGAGGCCTGGTTGGATTTTATGTGCAAGGAAGTGGAACCAGGCGATTTCGGCTCATTTCTATGGGTCTTAGTCCACGGATTCTGGCGCTGCGTGGGGTTCCGACGCAAGATTCTTGAAACATCAAGCGAAATGGTCCGCAAGAGGCTCGGCAAGAGGTCCATGGTTCCCGGCGGGGTTGGATGAGGCCTGGTTGGATTTTATGGTCCAAGGAAGTGGAAACAGGCGATTTCAGCTCATTTCTGTGGGTGTTAGCCCACGGATTCTGGCGCTGCATGGGGTTCCGGTTCAAGATTCTGAAAAAATCATACGAGGTGGTCCGCAAAAGGCCCGGCAAGAGGTCCATGGTGCCCGGCAGGATTGGATAAGGCCTGGTTGGATTTTATGGGCCAAGGAAGTGGAAACAGGCGATTTCGGCTCATTTCTGTGTGTGTTAGCCCACGGATTCTGGCGCTGCATGGGGTTCCGGCGCATGATTCTCGAAAATTCATACGAGGTGGTGCGCAAGAGGCTCGGAAAGAGGTCCATGGTGCCCGACAGGGTTGGAAGAGGCCTGGTTGGATTTTATGGGCCAAGGAAGTGGAAATAGGCGATTTCGACTCATTTCTGTGGGTGTTAGCCCACGGATTCTGGCGCTGCATGGGGTTCCGGCGCAAGATTCTCGAAATATCATACGATATGGTCCGCAAGAGGCCCAGCAAGAGGTCCATGGTTCCCTGCGGGGTTGGATGAAACCTGGTCGGATTTTATGGGCCAAGGAAGTGGAAACAGGCGATTTTGGCTAATTTCTGTGGGTGTTAGCCCACGGATTCTGGCGCTGCATGGGGTTCCAGGGCAAGATTCTCAAAAACACATACGAGGTGGTCTGCAAGAGGTCCGGCAAGGGGTCCATGGTGCCCGGAGGGGTTGGATGAGGCCTTGTTGGATTTTATGGGCCAAAGAAGTGGAAACAGGCGTTTTCGGCTCATTTCTTTGGGTGTTAACCAACGGATTCTGGCGCTGCTTGGGGTTCTGGCGCAAGATTCTCAAAAAATCATACGAAGTGGTCCGAAAGAGGCCCGGCAAGAGGTCCATGGTGCCCGGCAGGGTTGGATGAGGCCTGGTTGGATTTTATGGGCCAAGGAAGTGGAATCAGGTGATTTCGGCTCATTTCTATGTGTGTTAGCCCACGGATTCTGGCGCTGCATGGGGTTCTGGGGCAAGATTCTCAAAAACACATAAGAGGTGGTCTGCAAGAGGTCCGGCAAGGGGTCCATGGTGCCCGGAGGGGTTGGATGAGGCCTTGTTGGATTTTATAGGCCACAGAAGTGGAAACAGGCGATTTCGGCTCATTTCTATGGGTGTTAGCCCACGGAATCTGGCGCTGTATGGGGTTCCGGCGCAAGATTCTCGAAAACTCATACGAGGTGGTCCGCAAGAGACCCGGCAAGAGGTCCATGGTGCCCGGCGGGGTTGGATGAGGCCTGGTTGGATTTTATGGGCCAAGAAGTGGAAACAGGCGATTTCGGCTCATTTCTGTGGGTGTTAGCCCACGGATTCTGGCGCTGCATGGGGTTCCTGTGCAAGATTCTCGAAAAATAATACGAGGTGGTCCGCAAGAGGCCCGGCAAGAGGTCCATGGTGCCTGGTGGGGTTGGATAAGGCTTGGTTGGATTTTATGGGCCAAGGAAGTGGAAACAGGCGATTTCGACTCATTTCTTTGGGTGTTAGCCCACGGATTATGGCGCTGCAATGGGTTCGGCGCAAGATTCTTGAAAATTCATATGAGGTGGTCCGCAAGAGGCCCGGCAAGATGTCCATGGTTCCCGGCGGGGTTGGACGAGGCCTGGTTGGATTTTATGGGCCAAGGAAGTGGAAACAGGCGATTTCGGCTCATTTCTGTGGGTGTTAGCCCACGGATTCTGGCGCTGCATGGGGTTCCGGTGCAAGATTCTCGAGACAACATATGAGGTGGTCCGCAAGAGGCCCGGCAAGAGGTCCATGGTGCCCGGTAGGGTTGGATGACGCCTGGTTGGATTTTCTGGGTCAAGGAAGTGGAAACAGGCGATTTCGGCTCATTTTTGTAGGTGTTAGCCCACGGATTCTGGCGCTGCATGGGGTTCCAGCAGAAGATTCTCGAAAAATCATACGAGGTGGTCGGAAAGAGGCTCGGCAAGAGGTCCATGGTGCCCAGCGGGGTTGGGTGTGGCCTGGTTGGATTTTATGGGCCAAGGAAGTGGAAACAGGCGATTTCGGCTCATTTCTTTGGGTGTTAGCCCACGGATTCTGGCGCTGCATAGGGTTCTAGCGCAAGATTCTTGAAAAATCGTACGAGGTGGTCCGCAAGAGGCCCAGTAAGAGGTCCATGGTGCCCAGCTGGGTTGGATGAGGCCTGGTTGGATTTTATGTGCCAAGGAAGTGGAAACAGGCGATTTCGGCTCATTTCTGTGGGTGTTAGCCAACGGATTCTGGCGCTGCATGGGGCTCCGACGCAAGATTCTCGAAAAATCATGCTAGGTGGTCCGCAAGAGGCCCGGCAAGAGGTCCATGGTGCCTGGTGGAGTTGGATAAGGCCTGGTTAGATTTTATGGGCCAAGGAAGTGGAAACAGGCGATTTCAACTCATTTCTGTGGGTGTTAGCCCACGGATTCTGGCGCTGCAATGGGTTCAGCGCAAGATTCTTGAAAAATCATATGAGGTGGTCCGCAAGAGGCCCGAAAAGATGTCCATGGTTCCCGGCGGGGTTGGATGAGGCCTGGTTGGATTTTATGGGCCAAGGAAGTGGAAACAAGCGATTTCGGCTCATTTCTGTGGGTGTTAGCCCACGGATTCTGGCGCTGCATGGGGTTCTGGTGCAAGATTCTCGAAAAAACATATGAGGTGGTCCGCAAGAGGCCCGACAAGAGGTCCATAGTGCCCGGTAGGGTTGGATGACGCTTGGTTGGATTTTATGGGCCAAGGAAGTGGAAACAGGCGAATTCGGCTCATTTCTGTGGGTGTTAGCCCACGGATTCTGGCGCTGCATGGGGTTCCGGCGCAAGATTCTTGAAAAATCATACGAGGTGGTCCTCAAGAGGCCCGGCAAGAGGTCCATGGTTCCCGGCGGGGTTGGATGAGGCCTGGTTAGATTTTATGGGCCAAAGAAGTGGAAACAGGCGTTTTCGGCTCATTTCTTTGGGTGTTAACCAACGGATTCTGGCGCTGCTTGGGGTTCTGGCGCAAGATTCTCAAAAAATCATACGAAGTGGTCCGAAAGAGGCCCGGCAAAAGGTCCATGGTGCCCGGCAGGGTTGGATGAGGCCTGGTTGGATTTTATGGGCCATGGAAGTGGAATCAGGTGATTTCGGCTCATTTCTATGTGTGTTAGCCCACGGATTCTGGCGCTGCATGGGGTTCCGGCGGAAGATTCTCGAAAAATCATATGAGGTGGTCGGCAAGAGGCCCGGCAAGAGGTCCATGGTGCCCAGCGGGGTTGGGTGAGGCCTGGTTGGATTTTATGGGCCAAGGAAGTGGAAACAGGCGATTTTGGCTCATTTCTTTGGGTGTTAGCCCACGGATTCTGGCGCTGCATGGGGTTCTAGCGCAAGATTCTCGAAAACTCATACGAGGTGGTTCGTAAGAGGCCCAGCAAGAGGTCCATGGTGCCTGGCGGGGTTGGATGAGGCCTGGTTTGATTTTATGGGCCAAGGAAATGGAAACAGGCGATTTCGGCTCATTTCTATGTGTGTTAGCCCACAGATTCTGGCGCTGCATGGGTTCCGGCGCAATATTCTCAAAATATCATACGAGGTGGTCCGCAAGAGGCCCGAAAAGTGGTCCATGGTGCCCGGCGGGGTCGGATGAGGCCTGGTTAGATTTTATAGGCCATGGAAGTGGAAATAGGCGATTTCGGCTCATTTCTGTGGGTGTTAGCCCATGTATTCTGGCGCTGCATGGGGTTCCGGCTCAAGATTCTAGAAAAATCATATGACGTGGTCAGCAAGAGGCCCGGCAAGAGGTCCATGGTGCCCGGCGGGGTTGGATGAGGCCTGGTTGGATTTTATGGGCCAAGGAAGTGGAAACAAGCGATTTCGGCTCATTTCTTTGGGTGTTAACCAACGGATTCTGGCGCTGCATGGGGTTCCGCCACAAGATTCTTGAAAAATCAAACGAGGTGGTCCGCAAGAGGCCCGGCAAGAGGTCCATGGTGCCCCGCGGGGTTGGATGAGGCCTGGTTCGATTTTATGGGTCAAGGTAGTGGAAACAGGCGATTTCGGCTCATTTTTGTGGGTGTTAGCCCACTGATTCTGGTGCTGCATAGGGTTCCGGCGTAGGATTCTCGAACGATAATGCGAGGTGGTCTGCAAGAGGCTCGGCAAGAGGTCCATGGTGCCGGGTGGGGTTGGATAAGGCCTGGTTGGATTTTATGGGCCAAGGAATTGGAAACAGGCGATTTCGGCTCATTTCTTTGGGTGTTAACCAACGGAGTCTGGTGCTGCATGGGATCCGGCGCAAGATTCTCGTAAATTCATACGCGGTAGTCCTCAAAAGGCCCGGCAAGATGTCCATGGTGCCCGTCGGAGTTGGATGAGGCCTGGTTGGATTTTATGGGTCAAGGAAGTGGAAATAGGCGATTTCGGCTAATGTTTGTGGGTGTTAACCTACGGATTCTGGCGCTGCATGGGGTTCCAGCGCAAGATTCTCGAAAAATCATACGGGCTGGTCCGCAAGAGGCCCGGCAAGAGGTCCATGGTGCCCGGCGGGGATAGATTAGGCCTGGTTGGATTTTATGGGCCAAGGAAGTGGAAACAGGCGATTTCGGCTCATTTCTATGGGTGTTTGCCCACGGATTCTGGCGCTGCATGGGGTTCCGGCACAAGATTCTCGAAAGATCATACGAGGTGGTCCGCAAGAGGCCCTGCAAGAGGTCCATGGTGCCCGGCTGGGTTGGATGAGGCCTGGTTGGATTTTATGGGTCAAGGAAGTGGAAACAGGCGATTTCGGCTCATTTTTGTGGGTGTTAGCCTACGGATTCTGGCGCTGCATGGGGTTCCGGCGCACGATTCTCTAAAACTCATACGAGATGGTCCTCAAGAGACCCAACAAGAGGTCCATGGTGCCCGGCGGGGTTGGATGAGGCCTGGTTGGATTTTATGTGCCAAGGAATTGGAAACAGGCGATTTCGGCTCATTTGTTTAGGTGTTAACCAACGGATTCTGGCGCTGCATGGGGTTCCGGCGCAAGATTCTCGTAAAGTCATACGAGGTGGTCCACAAGAGGCCCGACAAGATGTCCATGGTGCCCGATGGGGTTGGATGAGGCCTGGTTGGATTTTATGGGTCAAGGAAGTGGAAATAGGCAATTTCGGCTAATTTTTGTGGGTGTTAACCAACGGATTCTGGCGCTGCATGGGGTTCCGGCGCAAGATTCTCGTAAAGTCATACGAGGTGGTCCGCAAGAGGCTCGCCAAGAGGTCCATGGTGCCCGGCGGGGATTGGATGAGGCCTGGTTGGATTTTATGGGTCGAGGAAGTGGAAATAGGTGATTTCGGCTAATTTATGTGGGTGTTAACCCACGGATTCTAGCGCTGCATGGGGTTCCGGTACAAGATTCTCGAAAGATCATACGAGGTGGTCCGCAAGAGGCCCGGCAAGAGGTCCATGGTGCCCGGCAGGGTTGGATGAGGCCTGGTTGGATTTTATGGGCCAAGGAAGTGGAATCAGGTGATTTCGGCTCATTTCTATGTGTGTTAGCCCACGGATTCTGGCGCTGCATGGGGTTCCGGGGCAAGATTCTCAAAAACACATACGAGGTGGTCTGCAAGAGGTCCGGCAAGGGGTCCATG